>CM070779.1:1706872-2906872 GCA_036346955.1 Dipus sagitta | reverse complement strand
AAATATTGTAAGAGCCATAGTGTGGAAAAGTGCATCCTGAGACATTGTCCCCTCCACTGAGACTGACTGGTGCAGTCATAACCCCTCAAGGAGGGCTCTCAGTGGAGTGGGGGCAGGATAGAGGGGATATAAGAATATAATCCAATGGGAATATGACCAGCATGCAATATGTTCAGTCTGTAAAGTTCATAATAATAAAACTCATTACTAATAAAAGAGCATCCTTTGCCTCATTCATGAATAAGATTCTGTCATGCACAAGCACTATTTGCATTTTTCTCTCCCCCAGCCACGCTGGCTTCCTAGTTAATACAGGGTGAGTGTCATAGGGCTGACACACGGGACCTCAGAGGGGAAGGTTTTGTAATCGATTAAAAGACTCAACCTGAATTAGCATCAGGTTTTTTCCTTATGTTTAATTAAGTCTAATTAAACAATGCCGACATCTTCCTGGCACCTGTGATGCGGTTATGTTAAATATTTAATGCTTGTGAAGGATTAGGCTGCGTTCCTAATCTATAGCTACAATCTGTTCCCTCTCTGGAGTGGCTTCATTTAGTTCTGCTTCCTAGGATGAGCGGCATTTCCAAGGAAAGTGGTGAGTGTTCCAGCACAGGTCAGGAATTATTGCTCATGGACTGGAGAGGGGAGCAGTGCCAGCACCCCTTGTACTTGGAGATGGCAACCTGTGGTAGTTTCCCATGGACAGAGGAAGGCAGAAGTATACAGGGGCTCCTAGAACCTCCTCAACTTCACAGTTCACACGGGAACACCTTGGGTGCTCTGTGGACATTCCCATGCAGCTTTAGGGATGTTTCTCCCAAAGGGCTGTCAGCCGAAGTCCGCATGTCTCCACCACCTTCCACCCCACCCATCCATCTTCCCAGCAGGGAATTTTGGCCAGGTGACATAGCTAAGCACCGGGCTCAAAGAACTCATTTGGAAGAAAAGGCTGCATGGCTATTTCTAGAAGCAAAACTGAAAAAGCTGAGTAAGGAAGTTGCCGGAATGTCCTCACTTCTCTCGGCTGGAAATGCTTCTCATGGGAGAAACCCAGGTGCATGCACTTTGTACACAAACCCATTGGTACAACCACCCTTGAAGCACTTTCGTTTCTCTAATGACTTCGAATACTGGGAACAGAGTCGGGAACGTGGGACAAGTTTATGCTGCGGTTTCAGGCGGCTGGCTCGGTGGGGTTAGTTGCCTCTCCCTCCTCAGCAGAGACAGGCAAGGAGACCTGGGTGCCTCTTTTCTTAAATCATGAGGGGTTTTAAAAATCATCTGGTCACTGTGAGCTCACATTGTGGTGGTGAGTGACCTGTCTTCTATCTTCCAAGTTTGGGGGAAGAGATGGAAATGGACTCTTCTGCTTGAAACCGAGTTCAAGCCTTCTTGGAGTGATTCTGGGAAAAGATGGTTGCTCCTGATAGCTGCAGCCATGCCCCAAGGTTCCCTTGAGGTGGGAAAATAGAGGGGGTTCTGAGAGCCAGGCAGGAAGCAGCTGCACCCAGGGGTGAGCCGGAAGATGCTCATTAGGAGGGATGCAGAGCCGTGGCCTGGTGATCTGGAGGGAAGTCCATATACTCTCCATATGTGAAAGTAGCACTCCGTTCCAGAGTAAGGAGCTCACAGGAAATCAAGTATAGCTCTTACAAGAACACTCCCCCAAGTGATAAAATAGCTGTGTCCCACTGGGCCAGTGGTAAGAACTAGGAAACTGTTCCTTCCCGCCTGTTGGGAAGGCCAAGTCATGTCTACGCAGAGGCAAAGCTGGATTTTCAAAAGTAACTTTACACTTATGTAAAATTAATAGGGTGCTCATTACGAAGTCCATGTGGCATCTTATTAGATGCTTCCTGTCACAGAAAGCAGAAGGTGGAGGCTCCTTAAGCTGGGGTTTTGTTGCCCTCTAGTGAGAGAGGTCAGCATTATGCATGCAAAATTATTTTGATCACTGCATAATTAATGCTTGGTGATGTAGGGAGGAGAGAACCAAGCCCCAGCCTGTTCATGAGGGATAAGTGTGTGTGCGTGTTCATGTGTAAATGCGCACACATGCCTGAATATGCGTGTTTCACCAGCCCCTAGCCCATCCCCCACCCCTGAACTTGACTTAGTTAACATATGGAAGACATTGCCTCTTTTCTGTCACTTTTATTCTTTGGCATGGAAGTTTAGTTTTATATGGCTATCAACAGGCACAGATCCAAGCATAAAGAATAAATCAACAGAGCTGATCCAAGACACAGAGCTTTAATGCGTGAGTATATATTTAATGTGTCTGCAGAAAGAATGTCTAATTACCCTGTCATTGAACAAAGCGCATATTCGACGGTGATAAATTATGCCATCCTTTACTTCTGCAAAACATATTGAGACACAGCAAAGCTGCTGCAAAATTTCTCTGCCATCTACCCATCTACCCGGTTGGACAAGTGGCACCCAGACCACACAGAGCAATGAGGAGAAAAGGCTGGAGACATCTTAAACTTTGGCCTTCAGTCCTGGCTGGCTGCTCCGTGGGGCAAGAAGCAAGTCCTCACAGCGTGGCAAAGGCGTCCGTCCTTTATTGTTCCCAGGCCACTGATGTCTATAGTCTAGCATCCTGAGCCCTCCCATGTCACGAGGTTGGGTTCCAGTGTCCAGGGAGAGACCACTGTATGCACCAAAGAAACCCTAACCCCACACAGCCCATTAACTTGTGGTGCAGGGGCACAGCTGAGGGCGTCTTCCCAAGGCTTGGGCATAGTTGTGACTTGGCCACTAAGAGGTAACAAGATTCAGGCTCCAAGAGTGAATCTCTGGGAATTTAATCCCTCAAAGTGATTCCAGGCATCCGTCAACATTACTGGCACCATGCCCCTTTGAACTCATGGGGGCACTACAGTGGAATGGAGACATGGTGTGGTCTACGAGAACCCAATCAAGTGTAGCTATTGATGGGTCTAGCCTGCCGTGGGCAGGAATGAGGGTGGCCTAGAAGCCCGTGCTGCAAAAACCATCCTGGGCGTGACCCTGGGCAAGCGTGCCGCTCTTGCAAAAGCTGGCCAAGCTGGCTCATTTCAAGTCGCAGCTTACTCCTTGTCCATGCCTACCTGTGTCTTCTCCCCCGTCCCCCTCCTCTCCAGCTCTCCACGTCCACACTTCCCTCCCTTTAGATGCTGGTCATCACGGTGAGTGGGCTGGCCCCAAACAGCAGCGCGTTCTGGCTCAGAGCCCCAGAACTGGGCATTTTTATTATGCGACAGCAGGGCAGGAGCCGAGCTGAGCCCTGTGATTAGTGCAGGGCTCAGTCCCAGGGACACAGAGGCACTGGATTTCCATTCATGTCAGCAAGAGACCTAAGAAGCTAGGGAGAGCTAACAGGAATCTGTCCTGCAGAGGCAGCTATTCCTTTCCTGAGAGGATGCCCAGAGCAGCAGTTGGCTTCCTCAGTGGCGATGGTATTTCTTATTTCTTTGATTACGTCTTGTAATAGCGTTCTTTTATTTACCGACATGGAAGAGAAGACTTTACCACGATGTCTCCATCGGGTGTAAACTATATAGCCAGTAACATGGGCCCATTTATTTGCTTTACTGGTTTGTGATCTATAGACTGAAGGGCAAATGAAAACTAGAGATAAAAAAAAATCTATTTCTGATAGCATATTGGCTCTAAAATGTCAAAGTTCTCTTTATTATTTTCGAAGATGTGTGTCCTTATTTATCTTTCTTGGCTTGTTTTCAAAGTCTTGGTGCCTGGGTGGATGCAGTTTTCATGTTAGGTCCCAGGCTTTCCTGGCTGTGGGTGGTCTTTTATTAAGACCTCTCTTGAAGAACTCTGTCTCCCAGGCATGACTTGCCCACTACTATCTGGAAATTAATACATCTGGAATCACCTGCACGAGACCCTCACAAGATGAGGTCCTCACAAGGTCAGGCCCATTAACCTTCCTTTCTACACGTAGTGACAGGATCATCAGACGCTCTCCTGAGTTCAACAGCTCTCCTCACCAGCTTTAGTGGTCCTGGAGGTGCTGGAGTATATAGGAGGTAGAGGGTTGGCTGGGGTTGGGAGTCCAGTAATGTAACTTTTGTGAGTAAACACTCATATTGGCGTGGGCTTTTGGATGATGCAGCTGCCCAGTCACCCGTGACCCTGTGAGGATTCTTTAGGAGTCATTTTGCTCATTGCTATGACAAAAATATCTGACAAAAAGCCACTTTAGGGAGTGAGGCGGTTTGAATACAAAGTGTCCTGTAGCCTCATAGTTAATCCCCAGTTGGTAGAGCTTTTGGGAGGTGGAGCCTTGCTGGAGGAAGTGCATCCGTGGGGCGGGCCTTGAGGTCTACTAGTCCAGCCAACTGAGTATCCATGGCTAGCTCTCTCTACATCCTCCCTGCTGTTGTGAAGATGTGACACTCTGCTGCCTCCTCCTTCCATGCTTTGCTCACCACGAGGAAACTTCCCTTGAAACTGTCAGCTGAAATAAACCCTTCCTCCCATAAGATGCTTCTGGTCAGGTGTTTTGTCCCAGCAATGACAGGGCAACTGCTATAGGGAGTAAGGGTTTATTTTGGCTTACAGTTCTAGGGGTACAGCCCTCCATGGAGGGGAAGTTGTGGCATCAGAAGATGGTTGGGTCACATTACATGCCATGGTCAGGAAGCAGAAAGAGAGATGAATGCTGGTGCTCAGCTCACTTTCTCCTGTTTACTCATCTGAAACCCCGGCCCGTGGAATGATGCCACCCATAGTTAGTGTGGGTCTTCCCACCTCAATTAACCTAATCTACAATCTTCCCCATAGACGTGCTCAGAGATCTATCTACTAGGTAATTCTAGATCTAATCAAGTGAACAACAGAGATTAACTGTAACATAACCCCTCGTCCATGTTCCTTTAACCTCAGTCAACTCATGTGTTCATCAAGCTGGGCTTGGACGTAACTCTTCCTTTGGTCTGTCTGTGCTCTGTGTATCTGGAATGAATAGAAATAGACTCCCCTCCCTGGCCAAGCACACTTTTGTCATCAATAAAGACTTTCCAGGCACCTCAACCCTTAGAGCACCGAAGTCAGTCAATACATTCATGCCGAGCTCAACAGAGCCATGAACAAGACAGCCAGAATCTGAGTGGCCAAGGTGTGGCTCACTGGACTGCGATGTTAGAGCACTAGTTGGTCAAGGGCCCTCTGTTCCAAAACACTGCATGCCTTCAGAACACAGCTTTGCACATGATGCCACCTCTCCTCTGTAATTGACCAGATGGAGAACAGGATGAAACCAGGGACATCTAAGACATGCTTAGAGATGACAGGCTGGTGTCCTCTTGACTCTCATTTCCAACAACCTCGACTTCAAAAGGGAAAGAAGGAGGCTGGGCTGGAGAGATAGCATAGCGGTTAAGGCACTTGCCTGCAAAGCTAAAGGACCCAGGTTCAATTCCCCAGGATCCATGTAAGCCAGATGCACAAGGTGGTACATGTGATCATTTGCAGGCCCTGGCACACCCATTCTCTCTATCTGCATCCTTCTCTCCCTCCCTCTCTCTCTCTCTCAAATAAATAAATAAAAATGAAATAGTTTAAAGAGGAAAGGAGGCACCTGCCCAGGAGCCCTTGCTCACGTGCGAGGGGACTTGGGGCAGCCATGAGTTTGGCTCGTGAGGCTGGTAGATGGGAAGCTGGCGCCCCCTGAGTGAATCACTGTGTAGATTCCATGTGGTCTTCCGAGAGGCCAGGCTGGGATCCTGTCCTTTGAAGAGTCCTGTGAGACTCAGCTTGATTCTCATGGCCCAGAGAGGGCAGGTGGGGGACTGCAGAGGGCTTAAGAACACTAAAAGAAGAGCCATGGGCATTTAAAGGTCTTACTCTTCAAGCCTCTTCTCTCTAAATTCCACTTCCCTGGTCCTGGACAGAAGCCTTTGCATTGCTGCTGGAGGAGAAGGGAGCTGATGCTGGATTCAAACCACCGCCCTGTACAGTCCCTCCTGTCACCATGGCCAGTCACTTTGCCTCTCAGATCCTAGAGTTCATGTCTGACACAGGGATGATGGCAATAAACACTGCCCTTCTGGGGTGGGACTAAGGACCAAAGAGTCCAAACCCTGTTTGCACACATCACACAGTTCAGGTGTTGGTTCACTGGGATGGAGTCTCCATGGTGCTGTATCTATACTGTTCCTTACCTTGGAGCCGTGACATTACACTATGTTTCCATGTTTATTATAAACGTTGTGGATTGTCTTGCTAGACATTTCTAGAAAGGACCAGAAAATGACTGTGGCTATACGCAGCCACACCAGGAGGACTGAGCAGCTGGGGGTCTTGGTGGCACAAGACTTCATAGATGGTAGGGGAGTTTATGGGACCTGGACCCTGGATTTTGTGTTTGTTTGTTTGCTTGTTTGCTTGTTTTCAATCTTGGCTCTTGTGCAGGAGGCATCAGCTCTGTAGACTTGCAGAGTCAATCAAGTGTCAATTGGTGTGTTAGAGCCACATCAATAAGCTAGAGTAAGCCACAGTGATTATGCCTAGACTTCCAGAAGGGTCTGGCATGCCGTTACAGTCTTCCTAGCCTTGGCAATCATTCACCTAAGAAAACCACTCAGCCCAAAAGGCTGAGCTTCCTGCCTGCCATCTAACTGTCTGCCAGGGAGAAGAACTGAGATTCCCAGCGTCCCCTAAGAGAAAGATGCCATGTGGATTACAGGGCCAACCACTTGTCTGTACAGCCACAGTGGTACAGAGATTTTAGCCCACAGTAATCTTAGTAGCCACACTCGGCATTTTTCACTCAAGGAATCATAGACATAGGATTGTATTTACATTTGCTATGCAATAAATCAAAGGCAAGATACCATTGTTCCTAATTTATCTTGCAGACTGCTGGAATGATATCTTGCCACTGCAAATATTTTTTAATATTTCTTACACAACAGAAGATAAACGGGTTCTGAATGCCAAATGTGGCAGTTGTCATTATACCCCAGAACTTTATTTCAAGGGACGGCCTTTCCTTTCCTTTCAGTTTCTAAAGAAAGTAATATTCAAATTATGTCGAGCAGGCACTGAGTATCAACATGAAAATATTAGCTTTGTTTGAACCTGTCTTTAAGAGAGAAAACATTAGCCATTGTGATCATGAGTAGACCTGGTGCACCAAGCTTGTGAATTATGAATCAAAAGGCAAAAACGTGTGTTGTTTTTCCTGCACAGACACAGAACAGGATATTAGGAGCCTAGGGGAAGAGCAGGTTGCCTCTCTGGAAGCGCTCCGCCTCGACCACACTGTTTAGTCAGCAGAAAGCCTCCCGCCCCTGCTCTGTTCTGTCTCCAATGATGCCCCATGTACACAGCCAGCAAGCGCAGGCCCAATGCTTGCCTGAAAATCACTTTAATTGCAGGAAATTGTCACCAATTTGGACTCTGCTACTTCAGAATCTGTCCCCATGCAATCAGGATTTGGCTTGAAAAATATCTTTATGGTCTTCATAAGGAAAATTTGATTTAGTAGACAGACCTCAGTACAAATTTAATTACTGGGAAAACACGTCCCTGCCTAAGAGCACACACTGCTTCTAAGCAGGTTGGGGACATTCACTTCTCTACAGATTCTATTATCTACTAATTACCAACCATATTAACCTGTCTTTAATTTCTATTATGGAATAATATGGCTTCTTATAATTTAAAAAACCTGAAACCAAATCGTCTAAAATAAAAAGTGACATTTTCTCTGGGTGCATGTTTCTATGAGTGGAGGAAGCCACCAGCACCTGATTGTCACTGGGTGGGGCCCAGCTGGCTTGGCCAGTGTTTTAAAGTGACCAACAGTGAGTTTCTGTACTCAACCATGTCCTCATGTCCCTTTGTAGAGTCTGGTCACTGTGGATGTGTCATAAGGGACCTGCCATCTTGTGGGAAACCAAACTTTGGAAACAACATTCTTGTTTGGGGTTTTCCTGATGTCTAAAGGTGTGCGTGTGTCCCTTGCCCAAAATCCCTCTCAGGACAAACAAGAGAAGGATGGAGAGGATGAAATACTAGAAGTCTGGAGCACTGGGGACATTGTGGGTCCTTGTGGTGATGGGCAACATGCAATGGCTTTAAACATGATGGATCCCAGGCAGAGGAAGGTTGGTGAGAAGACCTGCAGCTTCCTGGGTGGCCCTGTACCCTCACAACTACATGTGAGACATGCCCATGTGGTAGCCTTAGCAGGCCCTATCCTGGACAGTGGGGCTCCCTCCTCCCGCAGCGTCACATGAGACGGAAGCTTCAGACGGACCCCTTGCTGTCCTGCCTGCCTGCCTGCACACGGGCACAGCCACTGTGAGCAGAGAAGCGCAGTCAGAAGTGGCTCACAGGGCATCGGCCTGGCAAGCCCCTCTCTGGTACCCCCCCCCCCTGCCATCTGCTGTGAGGGTGGAGTCTGCACAAGGGCTGCCCTGACCCTGGAGGTCCACTGTGTCAGTCCCAGCACTCCAGAGGAGCAGGGTCATTGGCTGTGTGGTAAAGAAAAGAGATTTCACTGAGAGGGACTGGCCATCCATGCAGGCCTGCGGGGTCGACCCTGCCACATGGCCGCAGGCCCTGCCACTCCCCACACAATCTCCCTCCTGGAGGTTTGGCCCTTCCTGTTCCCTCTGCCTGGTCTTCTGTCCCAGGCCATTTTTATTTTAATACCACCACCACCATCAATTTATTCATAATCTAGAAGCAGAAACGTGAATCCAAATATTAACAGAGCCACTGTCCTCCAGATCCCTGAAAGACACCGTCGTCCCTTGTCCCTCACTCACCTCCCTGTGTAGGGCTGCAGCCGCGGTTCTGCCTGCCTGTCAGGCCCCCTGCCTTCCTCTCACAGGACCCTCGCCTCCCAGTGACCTTGCTGGTCTCCCCACTGCAGAGTCCTTCACACTGCTCTACCCACTGAGACCCTTCTTCCATTCGCTGGTCTCGAATTTAGACAAGGGTTCCCCCAGCCCACTGCTGTGACTTTGAAGGACAGCAAGCACTTTCCCTTTTCACTGGGAAAGTTCAGTCCTTACTTTGCTCATCGCTGTGACAAAACACCTGGCAGAGGCAACCTAAGGCTCTTGGTTTCAGATCATCATGGCCAAGAAGGCATGGTGGAGTGGCCGAGTAGCCAGGGAGCACGTGATGGAGTTCCTATATGGTGACCAAGCCCACAAGCTAAGTGTTGGGACAGAGCCACGTAAAACCTTTCAAGGTGGCCAGTGGCTCCTTCCGCCGGTCAGGCTCTACCTCCCAGACTTTCCTCAGCTTCCCACAACAGAGCCACCAGCTGGGCAACAAGTATTCAAAATAGGAGCCTGTGGGCTGTTGCAGATTCAAACTATTAACACCAAAGACAGCAGCAGAGCAGTTTTCGCCACCTCTGGTTTCTAAGGAGTGAGGCACATGCCATGCGTGCATACAGTGCTCACTCTCCAGGAAGCTCTCCCTGTGGGCTATGTGTGCAGTTCAGCACATTCGGCGTGTAGCCCTCCCCACCACCGTCCTCCAAAGGGCCCCTATGGGGACCTGGTCACGTGCTCCTGGGGACGTGAGTGCTCATGGCAGGACACTTCGTGAAGCCTCTGCTCCTGGATTGTCCATTTCTTGTCCCCATCCTTGTCCACTGCCCCACCTGTGCAAGTGTGCTCCAGTGCAAACTTCTGGGTGGGGGTGGCTGTCTCCTTTGTTGTCATGGTCTCGTTAGCCCCCCAAACTGGGTTTGGCTAGGGGCCAACACACACACACACACACACAAGCACACACACACTTCCATGAAGGTTTTAGCTTGGACTCCACACCCTGTAAGAACTGGGTAGATTTTAGGTTTGTTACTGCTGCTAGGCACTTAATGAAAAGCGGACTGGAGAGATGGCTTAGCGGTTAAGCGCTTGCCTGTGAAGCCTAAGGACCCCGGTTCGAGGCTCGACTCCCCAGCACCCACATTAGCCAGATGTACAAGGTGACACATGCGTCTGGAGTTCGTTTTCAGTGGCTGGAGGCCCTGGCGTGCCCATTCTCTCTCCCTCTCTCTATCTGCCTCTTTCTCTCTCTGTCTGTCGCTCTCAAATAAATAAATGAAAATAACAAAAAAAAATTTAAAAAAAAAAAGAAAAGCTCTGTGGTTTAGTTCAGCTCTGGTTGAAAGCAGCAAGTCCCCTTTCAGAGAGATTATACACAAAACCATGCACAGACTCCCAGGGAAACCTGGGCACCCAGGCTGAGATGTCAGCTCTCCCCGGGCTCCATGTGACGGCAACTCCAAGCCTGAGGCTTGTAGTCCAGGCGGCAGGATGGGGGTAGCTCTTCCCAGACGACTCTCCAGAAACTTCCCAGCATCCAGCCCCAGCCCACCACACAAAATCCTGTCAAGGGTGCCATTCAGGGCAGAGCTGGCCTGCCACCTACTTGGGCCAGACGATGCTGTAGTGTACGTCACTGTCTCAACCAGAGGCGAGATGTTCCCTGGATGGCCAGGGTGAGAGAGGCAAGAGGACAAGCTGCAGACACCCTGCTGGCCCCGTGGCAGGGCGGAGGCAAGATGAGCATTGCAGACTCTCCTATAAGGAGAAGCAGGGTGTGGATCGCTGGCGGGCTAGCTCCCTGACTGACATCTGCTGAGACTATCAGAGGAGAGGGGCGTGAATCCTCTTCCTGAGAACAGAGGCCCCAGGCAGGTGTGTGATCTCCCTGAGTCAGGCCAGGGTGGAGGAGAACCACTCCGGAGTCTGATCTCAGCCCTTGAAGCTGGTCCCAAGAGAAGAGCAGATCTCACAGCTGTGAGCATAAGAGTACAACACTGCTTTGCAGGGAGAAAAAAAAAAAAGTGTTCAATTGCAAAGCAAAGAGAAGCAGACAGGAGATGTGTGTGTGTGTGTGTGTGTGTGAGCACACATGTGTGTGCATGGGGAGTGTGCATGGGGAGTGCGCCTGGCCCTCTGCCGAGGGCTGGGGAACGTGAGCCCCGAGGGCCTGCTCCTCCACCGTCCTTCTTCTCAGCTGCTTGGCTGGGAAACAAGAGGAAATCAGAGGAAGACACTGCTTCCTGTAACACCATCATCCACACAGCATCCCATTAGCAGGAGCAATTCCACACGCAAAGAGGTCTCATAGAGGGACTCAGGGCACATGAAACCCCTGCAGAGGGTACACTAGCACATCAAGGGTCTGTGGAAGACCTCTACCTCTGCTCCATGACCCTTCCCCTCACAGCCTGGATTCCCTGCACTCACAGTCCCTCCCACCGAATCAAGCCAGTCTCAAGCTACGCAGGTTGCACTGGGGTTAGGCCACTCTTTGAAGGGTGAAAGAACTTCTGAAAGCCCAAGCTGTTCATCTTGACTTCCAGTTTCCTCAACCTGTGCCTTACAAAGGGCTCAAGCCATCTGGCTTCGTCTATGCCCAGGGGCAGAGGATGATGAGTTCAGGCCTCATGCTGGCCATTGTATGACCTCCATAAAGCAGGTGGCAGTGGCCAGTCTCTTGGGACTCAATCTACACACAGGGGTCCACTGAGGCCCCTGCCCTTTGCTCCCCACTTTGGAGTGCAAACAGCAAGCAGGCTGAGCTGGGGCCACTCTCACAGGGCCAGAGCATCAGAAAGATGAAGGAGCTGGAGTGCTCTAATGTTTGTCTTCTGGAATCTCAATGACAATATTAAAAAGCCATTATTTTAGGGTAAGTTGGAGCTGCACAGAACAGCATCATGCCAGGTATATGTCCTAAAGATACCAGTGTTTCTCAAAAGTCACACCAAGGTCACTGCACACAGCCAAGTGTAGTATAAGCCTCTTGTCTCAAAGATTTGTTGTTGTTGTTGTTGTTTTTTGGTTTTCCGAGGTAGGGTCTCACTCTCGCTCAGGCTGACCTGGAATTCACTATGTAGTCTCAGGGTGGCCTCAAACTCTCAGCAATTCTCCTACCTCTGCCTCCCGAGTGCTGGGATTAAAGGTGTGCGCCACCACGCCCAGGCTCAAAGTTTATTTTTTCTCTAGTATTCTTGGCTGCATCTGCTGTGTCTCCAGTGATGGGAGAGGTCTTGGCAGCTCAGCGGCCTGGAGGCTGGAGGAGGAGCTACCCCCACCCCCACCGAGAATTTGAACTGCAGGCTAGGGAGACACCCAGGCAGGAAAGTGCTTATCTTGCAAGCGTGAGGACCTAAGCTGACTCTCCAAAGCCCATGTAAAAATGCCAGGTGAGGTGGTGTGTGTTTTTAATTCCAGGCACTGAGGAAGAAAGGAAGGAAGTCATTGGGGCTCATTGGCCTATCTGGTAAACTCCAATCCAATGAGAGACCCTGTCTCAAAAAAACTTTGCTATCTCCTGAGGACTGACAACTGAGTTGTCTTCTGGTCTCCACACACACATATGCACATGAAACATACACACATGTACGCCCACACATATAAGCATGCACACACACAAACACATGCAAAACAAGCTAAAATGCACTCCGGTTGCAGACAGCGGTTTTCCTGCACACTGTAAGGCGATCCAGGCAGGCAGGGGCAAGGAACGAGGCGTGGAAGGACTCACAGAACTCCTGGCAGCACTGACAGCATGACTTCAGCTCAAGTTCCTCTCTGGGCATTTACCAGAAGTGAAGACAGGAACTTATACACAAATGTTTGTGGAAGCGGTCCTCACGAAAGCCAAGCAGGTGAGAATAAGGCACCAGGCGGCCCTCACACATGAAAGAATATTACTCAGCCTCAGAGGACATTCTGACCTTGCTAGGGAGCGTGTGCCCAGAGGAACAAGCCCCATACAGAGGGACAGGTAAAGCCTGATTTCATTTACATGAAGTGTCTTAAATAAGTATGAAAGTCAAGGACAGAGAGTAGCATGTTGGTTACCAGGGATGGAAGGGTTGGGGAATTACTGCGTAATGGATTCAGAGTCTTTGCTGTGACGATGGAGATCACGTGACACTGGTAATTCACCAAATGGCACAGAACTGTACTTTCAAAATGGCTCATGTGGTGAACTGCATCCCGTGTGTACTGTACCACGATGAAAATCAACTGAATGATTAGTCCTCATTTAGTAAGTTCCAGCTGCTGTGATGAATTTCCTAGACTACGTAGGTGGCATAAATGACAACTGACTATTCCTCATGGTCCTGTAGACGGGAAGCCCAAGGTCGCTGCCCATGCAGACCTGGTCTGGGGAGGGCTCGCTCGTGGCTGGCCAGAGGGCTGTCCTCTGTGTCCTTCCTGAAGACAGAGGGAAGGGGAGCTGCCGCTCCTCTCTCAGGGCTCATCTCATCGCAGAGCACCCTCTCTGCCCACCATCACGCACACTCGTGATTTCAAAGGCGTGGATTTGGTGGGACACAAACTTCCAGTCCCTAGCAAGCCTAAACCATCCCTAAACTGGGAATGGAGCACTGTTGCCACAAGGGGCCGGACAGTGACTCCATGGGACTTGTGCTTTTCAGCTTCGGCCAGACCCTGAAGGGACACCTGCCTGGGAAAGTAGGGAGGATAGCGGAGGATGGTGTGGAGACTCCATCCACTCCCCTAACGCCCGCTCCGCACTCCTCCACTCCTTACCTTACTTAGAAGGAAAAGCTGGGCCCTCTGATGAAAGCCAGACGTGGCCAAGGTCAGAGTGTTCAGTCCTGCTCTGCCCACACGCAACCTGAGCCCAGGCAGGGGCTCCACGACCTGGGCCAGGTTGTCAGGTGCAGATTCTCGCCAGCACATGGACGGGAGTGGAAAGAAAGAACCCAAACACATGCACATGTCAGCCTCCCACCTGAGGGTCCCCACAGGGTCCAGCAGGCTACAGATGTGATCTCTCTGGAGGGCGAGTGAGCAATGCTCTCCAGTCTGCAGCTTCCAGGCGCCTGTCCACCATGGAGGCACACGACCTGCAGGGCACAGGCCCTTTTTCATGCTGCCCTCTGTGCTTTGCAGAGGATGACACACAGGAAGCTACAGGTCCCCCAGGAAACTGACCAGTCGGGAAGTTCAGGGCACACTCCATGCAAGTTCAAAGAAGATCGCCATTCCACCTTTAGTCCCTTGCTTCCTACCACCTACATTCAGGCCATCTGGGCAGGTCCCGCCACTCCTCTCCATCCCCAGGGAGTGTGGACGCTCGTGCCCGCCTGACAGGCCAGGAAGCAGAAAGTGAGACTCTGCCCAGGACCTGTGCTGAGCAGCGCCTCCAGGCGCTCTTCCCTCAAGGACAGCGTTCCTGGGCTGGAGTCCCCCAAGAGGAGCGCTGAATAAGCACGCAAACAGCCCTCCAACCTCGCCACTGCGAGGCCTCGTTTCCTGCCAGTCACGCCTCTGGGCCGAGCTCTGCGGGTGTGTTCGTGGTTCACGGTGATGACAGCATCTGCCCCACTCTCCTGCGGAGCTTGAACCGAGTACTGCGGGGACAGCACCATTGCTGCTGTGCAGACTTTGAACTCCCGCTCTCTTTGCAGATGGAAGGAGGAGGACATTGGGCAGTCACAGCCCTTCCCCATCTGTTGATCTCTGGGCCCGCTGCATTCCCCAAGGGAGCACAGCAAAGCCCCTCACCTTCCTTCTCCAGGGAGACAGCAGCACTCTGCCCAGAGGTACCTGGCACACACGGCGATGTTACTCAACACCCCACTGTCCTTACAGGTCATGTGGTAAATGCTGCCTGCACCCTGGGAAGACCATGCAACTGGCTTCTGCCAGTTTCCAGTCTTACAGTTGTTTGCTGTTACTGCAAAATCATCCCCGTGAACTGCAGAGGGTACAACTGCTACAGATGCTGGCAAAGAAAAGACCCACCCGCATGCCACAGTGCCACTATAGACAGGTGCAGTCATGCCTATGTGGACTTCCAGATGTGTGCTGTTGTGTACACACAAGTGCACAAGGAAACACATATTCATCCACAATTATGTGCACACATGCACGGATATGCACACTCAGGCAGACATGCATGCATGCAATTGCATATACTGACATGCCAACACAGGTGTACACATACACAGATTTGCACACATGCAGATACACACATAAATACATACATACAAATATACCAACACAGATGTGCATACATGTATATTTGTACAGGCAGCTATTTACACAGATGTATGAACATTTGTGCACAGAGAGATGTATATGTATTCAGACATCATGTGTACACACAGGAACATGCACACACAGTTATGCTCACATATAGACATGCACACACACACATACATACATGTTCACAAGTTCACACAGACATTTGCCCATATATGGACGTATTCCTAGGCACACAAGTACTTTCATGCACATGCATACACACAGGGAAACACGTGCACACACACGTGTTTGAACAGAGACGGAGTCTAAGCAGACAGCTGCACCCAGAAAGAGAAGTGAGGGCACACACAGGAAATGCGGCTTTGGGCTTCCTGCCGGTTGGGTTTGTAACAGAATACTGAGCCTGGGCTCGGGATGCATACACGTGTCTGCTCCACTCGCGACTCTGGAAGCTGGAAGGTCCAAAAAGCCTGCATCCCCATGAAGCCCTCGGTTCTATCACAGCACAGCAGAGAAGCAGAAAGGGGAAGAGTGGCATGCAGGAGAGACCAAATGTAGGTAAGGGACATAATATTGTCACAAAGGGCTGCAACACTTGGGAAAGCTTCATACCCAGTGCCTGCCGAAGGTCACAAGGCCCAGCCCTGCTGGGGGCTCACACGCTCTGCAGTGTCGTCCGGAGACAGATTGCTCATGGGAGGCCAGGCTGCAGTGTTAAGGAAGACACTAAATCATAGCCCATTACTTCTCACCTTGCTGAATTGATGAACAGGGTGTGGAGCATGCCTTGCCTTTGAAATAGGCAATTAGGAATACGGAAAGGAGATCACGGCTGGAGTCCCCATAAGCTGCGTGTCTCCCTCCTCTCTTAGAAGAATCACATATTCTAATTAAGACTGGGTAAGTGCAGGGTAGGGGCTGGGGGCTGGGGAGGTGCTCCGTGGGTAAAGTGCTCACTGCACAAGCATGAGGACCTGAGTTCAGACTCCCAGCAACCATACGAACTCCAGGTCTGGTGGCACAACCCTGCCATACTGGCACTGAGAACACAGAGACAGGAGGATCCCAAGGGCTTACTTGTTAGGTATTCTAGCCAAACTGGTGAGCCCTGGCTTCTGTGACTGACCTTGTCTCAAAAAATAATGTCGACAGCACTTGTAGAAGATAGCCATTGTCAGCCTCTGGCAACACACGCCACACACCACATGCCACACACACACCACACGTGTGCACACACACACCGCACGTGTGCACACACACCACACATGCACACACACACTTGCACTAACACACCACACAGGCACACACACCACACATGCACACAACATACCACACACACACCACACACACATGCATGCTACCCACACTCATATGAACACACATGTACACACAAGCACACCACATATACAAAAAACATTAAAAATAAAACAGAAGAGTCACCTCCAGGAGCTCCGTGTGGTGGATGAGTGTTCCCGGGCACCCTTGTCAGCCTTTGCAATGAGGACTCCAGCCACAACTGGATCAAAACCCAGGTAGCATCCCTTGTTCCCACCCACCCGGCCGAGAGCAGTGTGTGGAAGCTTGATTTATTTGCAGAGTGTCATCCACAGCGAGGAGTGTTTAAAAATCACTCATTCCACCTAATTAGGCCTCTCTGCAGCTCCAGAAGTTGCTACCACAGTACGAAGGTACTAATGAGAGTCATATCTTACACATCTCACAGACATGCCCCAGCGAGGATGCATCCAGAACTGGGCATCGTGGGCTAAGGCCAGATCATTGTTTGAGCCACAGTCTTGTGTCTTCATTCAGGGGCCATAGCCCAGTTTTACAGGTGCACAAAGACTTCAAGTGCTGTGGTTATTTAGCCTGCTGGATTTGAGGAGAAAAAGGTAAAAATATATAACCAGGCGTGATTGAGCAGAACTGACATGTCGTTCATTCAACTTTTCTTCAGAAGCCCATGTTTGCTGTGCCGGCCTCATTAAGAAGCCTCTGCTTGGGATGAGGTCTGAGTCCAGTGTATATTAATAAAAATCATCGATTTTCACGGAGCCGGCTCTTCCCCAGCATCAGGACCAAGAACACTGTGTATAAACATTGCTCGTGCCAATTTCCAACATACCACTGCTAATTTCACATTTTGGGAGCACATCTCTTATTGGTAAAAGCAGATTGCTCAAAGAAGTGATCGCCGTTGGCATCCTGTGTCCCTACTTCTACCATGCGTGCTCATGGGACATTTATAGCAACTATGCTTTTTCAAATTCCTCCACAACCTATATAAGATGCATGTTTATTTTATAGTTAAGCACATGGGTGGCTGGGTTACATCTTTGTAACTATATGAATGCATACGTGTGTATAGGAATGGAAGTGTGGAGGGGCCACATGATATATGTGTAGATACCAAAGGCCAACACTGGGCATTTCCCACTGTCATTCTACACACTAGTTTTCAAGACAAGGTCTCACACTGAATATAGAGCTCATTGATTCAACTAGAATAGACCCGGCTCCCTCCCTTGTCTATGTCTCCCTTTCCTGGGATTACAGGTACATACCACCATGCCCAGCTTTTAAAAATGTTGATTGATAGTTTTCCTACATGTACATAATGTATTTTAAACATAATCCCCTACTGTTATCTTCTTCTGTCCTTCCCCACCCAACTTCCACTGAATCCCTTCTTTCCAAATAGTCCCTCTTCTACTTAGATATTTTTATACCCTCCCCAACCATCCATGATGAAGTGTTGATGGGCCGAATACCAAGCAGGTCTTGTGCAGGTAAGAGCGATCACGGAATGGTCTTGTCATGTCTGGAAGACAGTTGTCCACAGCACTCCTCCCCCCGTCCTCCAGCTCTTACGTTCTTTCCATCCCCTCTTCTGCAGTGTTGCCTGCACCTTGAGAAAGGTGCTATGTAGCTGTTTCATTCAGTGCTGAGAGCACCCAGTTTTTATGTGGATGCTGGGGATTTGAACTCAGGTCCTCGAGTTTGTGCAGCCAGTACCCACGGCCTTCTTTCCCAGCCCCTGGATGAATTATAGAAAGGTTAAGCATATGAATCCGACATGGGGTTAATTTAGTGCTTCTGGATGATGCAGTTCCAGTAAAGGATGAGAAAGGGCCGGCAGCTCAAGCTCAAAACTTCACAGGCTTGAACTTCCTGTGGACCCCCTCCAAGAGCTCACTCCACTGGGGAGTTAATAAGAATGACTCTGGGAATTAAAGTGAGGAAATTAAGGACATTCGTGGGAGAAACCAATTGTTCTCTCGAATCATCAATTGAATGATAAGTCAAGTAATATTAGCATCAAGTACTGAATAGAACCTCAGCAAGGACATAAGAGAATGGTGAGTTTTAAATGTGCGGCTCCAAAAGGCATGAAACCTGTGGGAAACCTGCTCGGTGTTGGATGTATGTGAGGCACCCCCCACCCGCCAGGTGTCTCCGAGTGCACAGAAAGGACGGCTAAGTAGACAGACAGTCAGGGAGAACTGTATGAGCAGAGCTGGGCATCCAGTCACATCAGGCTGTGGGTGATACTGCTGAGGTGACAACAGATCATGAGGTAGCCCAACACTGGGTGGCATTTGTGTGTATAAAAGCCTCAATGTCCAGAGCAGGCATTCAGAGTAACTGAGCTGTAGAGAAGGGGCCGGGAGGGTCTGCGGATACAAGAACACAGGAGCCCTGGGGTCAGAAGCTACAGTTAGATGGCAAGGAATTTTGTTTCATTTATCCCTTGCCATTTTTTTTCTAATGACTGACTTATATTTAAAAATTGATAAAAACAAAAATAAAATACATTTTTTAAAAAGGCTGGAGAGATGGCTTAGTGGTTAAGCCCTTGCCTATGAAGCCTAAGGACCCCGGTTCGAGGCTATATTCCCCAGGACCCACGTTAGCCAGATGCACAAGGGGGCGTACGTGTCTGGAGTTCATTTGCAGTGCCTAGAAGCCCTGGCGTGCCCATTCTCCCTGTCTCTCACTCTCTGCCTCTTTCTCTCTCTGTCTGTCACTCTCAAATAAATAAAAATAAAAATAAAATATATTTAAAACTTGAGAGATTCCAAGCAGGGGAGGTGGCTTGGTTGGTGAAGTGCTTGCCTTCCCAAAAATGAAGGCCTGAATTGGATCCCCAGTATCCACATAAAAATGTCAGGCATGGGGGCACATGCTTGCATTTCCAGTGCCAGGGAGGAAGGGAAAGAAGGACTCCCAGGGCTGGTTGGACAACCAGTCTAGGCTGATTGGTGAGCTCCAGGCCAATGAATGATCCTGTCTCATAAAAGGTTGTCCTGGGCTGGAGAGATGGCTTAGTGGTTAAGCACTTGCCTGTGACACCTAAGGACCCTGGTTTGAGCCTCGATTCCCCAGTGCCCACATAAGCCAGATGCACAAAGTGATGCATGCATCTGGAGTTCATTTGCAGTGGCTGGAGACCCTGGTGAGCCCAATCTCTCTCTCTCTCTCTCTCTCTCTCTCTCTCTCTGTTGTTCTCAAATAAATAAATAAAAATAAAAATAAGAAAAGGTTGTCCTCTGGCCTTTTCATTCATACACACACACACACACACACACACACACACACATGCATACATGCATACATATATACATACATACTCATTATAAAAAACCACAAAAACATAATGAAACGATTCTGGCTTTTGTGGAAAAATAAGATCAATGATCCTTGTGACCACCTTCCCACATGACAGGCCTTCACAGTAGGTACAAGGAAGGAGGGAGAGAGCGTGGAGCAGGGCAGTTCTTCTTGCTGTCTGGCCACCAGTGCCTTTGTATTCCTTACCGAGGAATCTGGCCTGGCCCTGGGACAATTAACTGTGAGAGCCTCTGTAGAAAATACCCCTGAGTGTGGCTGAACCTCTCCCCTAACAGGCCAGTTGACTTCTTGGTGCTTCGGTGAAGGGCCAAAAGCAGCAGGCTGCCTTGGCTCTGATGCGTTTGTATGCAGCAGTGGCCTTCTTTACGTATCATTGTAAAGATTGTATAGCGATTATAAGAGCTTCTGCGCTCCCCGCTGCACAGGGAGAAAATCAATTTCTCCTTCAGAAACTCACAATGCACCTGGAACTTTACCGGAGCCAAGTAAACAAAATTGTCACCTAATGGGAACGGGGGAGAAGGTGTTAGAAAAAGTCTTTATCATCTTACTTTCAGCTCTCCTATTGTAATACGAGTCTTACTGAGGTTTGCAAGGGATGAGTTATTAAGGGGCGGCTTTAGGATAAAGCTATGCTTCAGGGTGTATAATGGAAACATTTTAACATTTAAATCAGCAGTGAACGATTGAAGCCATGAAGTTGAGAGGCTGTGAATTTTTTTTTTTTTTTTTTGGTCATTTATTGTCTATGGCACAGTCCTCTAGAACCCGCGTGAGTTCTCTACCCCACCTTAAGACTGATGAAGCTGCTGAGAGGTGAGCCAGTGACCTTTCACTGCCAAGGTCATGGTGAGCGAGTGTCCCGGACTAGATGGAGGGTGCAGGATTGGAGGGACATTTCCAGGAATTTCTAGGCAGCCAGTTCCAAGCCCTGGCTCTGAGACCAAAAGACTCCCCGCTTAGGGAATCATCTGAAACTACCCACTTAGGTAATGATCTTGGGGTATTGATGTGCCATTGACACGGCGTGCCTTAGTGCTGCGCCAGCTGTCAGTTAACTGGAGCCTGCAGAGGTTCAGTGATGGCGTGGCCAGCGCGCCTCTCCCTGTGGCCGGCTCACGTCAGGTGGCGAATGTCCGCCGTTCCCTGGCTGAGGGGCCGCTGCATAACTCGACAGTTGAATGGGTAAGAGGTTCAGTCCCAGGCACCCCTGTGTGTTGACTGGGGAAGTCATTCTGTCCTTCAGCTTCTCTGTGAAGTGGGAATGACAACGCTGCTTTGTGAGGATTCTCTGAGGCAACAAGTGTCACCACCGTCACTGTAACAAGTGGCCTGTGCTCCCCCCAGGATCCATCTCAGGAGCTGACCGGATGTGAGGACTGACACCAGTTACAGAAAGACATCAGTGCACTTAGGAAAGGACAAGAGTTCAGATCACCACCCGTTGCCCGCCACCAAGTTAACAAACTCTGCGTGCCCAATCTGCTGCACCTGCCAGAGGAGCCAGCTCGTCCCAGGGCATGCCAGCAGCATGCTGGAGAAGCGACCACAAGAATGTCCCTCATGTGTGAGCCATGTGCTCCTAGTGGGCAACACGGCTCATGCCTCATGCTGAACCACAGATTTTTATTTGCTCAACATAAGCTTGCCTCGCACTGTAATCTCCACCCTCTGGAGAGGTCACATGGATTTGCTCATGTCCATAAAGCCATGTGGAGATGTCTACAGGACTCAGAGCTGCTTCCAGGGCACTGTGAAAGCATTTATTTACCAAGACCCAAAGCTGCCACAATGTTAAGTCATCACATCTATTTCATGACACGCTTGTGAACTTAACATGTCTCTCAGGTCGGCCAGTGGTGGCTGGGAACCACTTTGAGAGCTGGTGACCTGTTCTCTAGAGCAAACTTCAGGCCATTCTGAGAATAGCAAGCACAGCCCATAGCCAGAGCGTAGGAGAGCCTGGAGACACCTGAGCCCTGGAGGGAGGGTCTGGAGGTAGTACTCACCTCCCAGCAGTCTTTACTGATCCCAGTCTGCTTGCCTTGTCAGGGCTCAGTGGGAAGCAGGAGGGAAGAGTCAACTATGTTTCTGTGGGATTCATGGTGTGCACCCTCAGGAGGAAGCTGGGGTGTACTTCTCTGTGAATGAGGCATGCGCCTCTTCTAATGGCCAGCGGCAAATAGTAAGTGTACACAACATACTCACTGAACAGGGCAGCAACCTGCCGGGGCTCCGCACTCCTGTGCCCAGCCGGGAGCCCACCTGCTGGGCTTCACACTGAGCCAAGTGCACTCTTCCATAGACATCTAAGGTGTCCCCCTGCTGTTTGGAGGGTGGGGCCTGGCTTCAGCGCTCCAGCTGGTGACCTCATTTCCCAAGCATGAGCGTTAAGTGCTCCAAGCTTCTCTGGAAATGGCTTGAATTGGAAATTGAGCCCTACATGTTACGTCAACAAAAAATCCCTGCCATGAGTGATTTCTTCCTCCATATGCTTAGGGGAATAACCTTTTCACTTGGACTCTGGAATGTTCTCCTGGTCAGCCTCCCAGGTGACCAGTGCTCCAAGTCAAATACTCCCAGGCCCGTCTCCAAGCTCCCTTGTGCCTCATCCTGATCTTCACAAAGACGTACCATCTGCTCACAGATGCTCTGAAGGGGACACAGGCGCCGTGTGGGACGATGATCATATGTTAGCCACTTCTGCGAGCTAAGAAATATTTTGAAAGCTGCCAAGCCACCTTCTTCATCCTGCATGCATGAAAAATTCATTGGGGCTGCGATTTGTCAAGGGACTGCAAACATTTCCTATCATTTGTCTCAATCCTTGCTTGAATTTCAACACCCAGCTTAGAAATCCACAGCCCCTGTACTCAGAGCCCCTCCTCCCTCTCTCCTCTCACACCCGAATTATCCATCACTCACTTTCTAAGAATGGGGAGGCTGTCGCTATCTTGTTCCTTCACTCTATACAAGTAAACTGAGTTGTGTCTGGAAGGGGCATGGTTTGGGTTGGTGAGGCAGGATTTGATCAGTAGCTCGAATGGACTGGATGCAGTGTGGAGTTGGAAGGCGACATCTTGCTCCTTCACTCTATATGAGTAATCTGAGTTGTGTCTGGAAGGCATTGATTTGGGTTGGTGAGGCTGGATTTGAGCAGCAGCTTAAATGGACGCAGTGTGGAGTTGGAAGGTGACACAGTGATGGAGCTTTTGCTTGGCATGTGCCAGGCTCTGGGTTCAAAATAAAAAATAAGTTGCAAAAATAAAAATTAAATAAGTACTGCAATTTCAAATGGAGACAGTGTAAGGTTAGAAGGGTATAAAGTCTTGGGTTCAATTCCTAGTATTGAAAAAATAAAAATGAGGGCTGGCCAGATTACTTAGCAGTTAAGGTGCTTGCCTGTAAAGCCAAAGGACCCAGGTTCAATACCCCAGGACCCATGTAAGCCAGATGCACGAGGGTCGCATGCATCTGGAGTTTGTTTGCAGGAGCACAGCATTGGATAATTGTTTGAAGTGTTTGTCAGGCATGGACAGCCACACTGAAAATCTATTTGCAAGGGCCATTTTTAATTATTCAGCATTTTAAAGAGATCTCATTATATAGACTTTTTTCTCCAGGTTGGATAAGACCATCACCACCTTGAATCAGAGCAACTGAGATCACACACGAGACCCTCAAGAGACCAGGCCCGTTAACACTCCCTTGTGGGGGACAGTGAGGCTCACAAGTCCCCTCCCCTCCCCGACAATGCATAAGCTGTCACAGGGCTGGGGAGGAGGGTCTCTGGTGGACAGCTGCTTGCAGGTTGCTATACTTCAGTGGGTGACTGCTCACCATTGCCCCATAACCCTGGTAAACTCACTGGTTCTCAAGCTGGACTTTGATAGCATTTCTTTGGTGTCTAGGTGCCCTGTTTGGGACAAATAGGGGTTTCTGATCAACACCCTGGGAAGGTCTCACAATAGGTCATTGTCTTATTTACATTTTATGCTTCAATTAGCTAAAAAGTTCTGACATGATCATTTTGTGAGAACACTCAGTGGCACCGAGGCAAGCCTCAGAGCAGCTGCCTTCCATGTCCCCAGCGCTTCGTTGTCCGTGGGACTCTCAGTCCACCCCAAAGATGGTCACACAGAACAGGAGCTCACCCTCGCATCTGTCCACCCTGCGCAGTGCCTTTGCTGCTGAGTGAAACCCTCAGACAGCTCCAGTCAGGCACACTTGGTAATGGATCAGAAACCATCAGTGTCCTCCGTGTCTCAGCAGGCTCCTCCTCTCCACCAGCAGGAGGGAGCTCGGCTGCTGGGGAGTCGCTTCCCTCCCAGCTCAGCACCCCTGCCTGCCAGGTGAGTACAGGAGTAATTACTTAACACCCTTCCTGTCCTAATTGAATTCCACTCTCTGAAGACTGAGCAAACACATTACAGTACCACTTGGGTCAGATGGCAAGAGATGGCCGTCTTTTAATGCCCCCTGTGGACTAAGCACCTATGGTACCTGAAAATGATGATGCCAACCCCCCTGGCATGCATGAGGGGATAATGATTATTTAAATATGCCAAGTCTCTGTGGAGAAGATAAGCATTTTAATTTGCATTTATGAAAACCAAACAGCAAGGAACAGGTGCTGTTGGTCTCCTTCCAGAGGCATCGGGACCAACGTTGAGGTTAAGATGTGAGGAAGGACAGCCTAGTGGAATCTATCACTCTGCCTGCTCAATAGGACCTGATGATGGTCCATGTGTCCCCAGCAGCATTGTAGAGATAGGGGTCCTTAAAACATCCCATGTGGGGTGGAAATATGGCCCTGGTGGATACAAACCCTTGCCACGCAAGCATGAAGAATGCATTCAGATGGCAGGCTGAAGCTACATGCTAGTGGGTGACTCTGACCCCAGTGCCACGGTGAGGTCAAGGGCTGGAGGCCAAGAGAGTCATGGAGGCTCATAGGCCAGCTAGCCACAGCAGTGACCAGACTCTGCTTCAAACAAGGTAGGAGGTGAGGACTGATACCTGGATTTGTCCCCTGACTTCTAATGTGTGCCACGGCATGTATTTGTCTACAAACAGACAGACACATAAACACACACACACACACACACACACACACACACACACACTTTAAAAATACCAGACCGCATGACCATGCCCTGCCTGGTTCTCTGCTCTTGGTGGCCTTCTTCCCTGGGCTCCTTGGCCCACAAGACTCAGTTGAGTGCTAAGGCCTCAGTTTTCCCTGTGGCTGGCCCCACCACACTCCTAACCCTCCGAATACTGGTCTTTGGTGTTCACTGTTTCCTAGCACCTCAGGACCTTTGTACACGTTGTACTCTGCAGGTAACCCTCACATGCACATATACCACACTAGTAGCATTGTAACCACACATTTATCAATATTTGTCTCACTTGCTAGGCAGTCAAAGAGGGACCTTATCTATTTCATCCATCAATGTGACCCTAGCACATTTTACCTAAAATAGAGCATTTTCTTTAGTAAACTTCTAACTGGAGCTGGATGTGGTGGTTCACACACACAATTCCAGCTCTCTTGAGGCTGGAGGTAGGAGAGTTTCTATGAATCCAAGGCCAGACTGAGCTAGAGAGAGACCCTGCTCCAAATCATCAAAACAAAAGATTCTGCTTGGATAAATGAACAATCAATGGATTGAACAGTGTACACCTTACTTTGACAATGCTGATGAGCCTTAAATAAGATATTTCATTAAACTTTTTCCTGGTTACTCTTGTAATCCAATTCCTCGTAAACTCAGAATTACTTTGTGTTCATCAATTTCCCAACTTTCTTTCTTCTCATCCCTGTTATACCATGACTGGCAATTTTCAAATCGGTCACCATCCACCACAGTTCACTTGAGGGGACCTTGGACTTTTCTCCGCTGCTGGGACTGGTGACCTCTCATCTTTTCTGCTCCCTCCTGAGGCTGCTCCATATCCAGCACATACAAGTGCTCCTCTCAGGGCCTCTACACAGCGCTCTGTGTAAGGATTGCCCTGTGACTCCAGGGGCAGATGTCCCACTGAGGTGGCCTTCTTTCTCTTATATCCTGGTCCCACCACATGTCCTCTGTGAGCTCTTTGATCACATATTCTTAGAAACTGTGTCCAGGAGAGTCACCCCACCTACCAGTGTATACCTGGGAGGAACCCTGTTAGGTCCAAAGTGGGAAACCAGACTCCTCTCTGAGGCCAGGCTGGCAGCTCGGCTGTGTCAAAGGAGAGACTTGGAGAAGAGGAGAGCTACTGGTGTGCTGGCCCATGTCCAATAGCCAGCTCTCAGGGGAAGATGGCAGGAAGCCCTGAGCCATGACATTGGCCACTGTCTGTGACACAAAGACCCCCCATGGGCCAACGGAGAAACAATTGAGTTCAGAACTGGGATGAGAACTTGTGAGGGTTCCTCATAAGATCTTCTTGAAGCTTTTCCTGCAGATGACCGACCTGCTACAGAAGAGGAAGGAGGAGGGGCACATCTGTCTGGCCCGTGCTCAGGGTGTCCCTTCTTGCGACTGCATCTGTGTACCATTCATCCCACCATCAAACTGGTCTGTTTGTCTGATAGCCCTGCTGTGGCAGTGTGTATGTAGGAGAGCAGAGCCAACCTGTCCCACAGAGAGGAGGCAAGGCCAGCCTCATATGTCTTGTTCATCTCTGCATCCTGGTTTTCTCATAAAGTAGGTGATAAACTTGCCTTCCAGTGCCCTGAGCCTGGAAAGGGGCTGATTAGGTCCCATTTCTGGGTATGTGTGGACCGCGGTCTTCCCCGAGGTCTTTGCAAGCATTTGGAAACATTGACCTAAGAACTAACACAGTAGGTTTTAAAGTCTGTACTACCCATGCTGGTATTTCACAGAGAAGATGTCTGCAGACTTCAAGTCCCCATCCCACATGGAAGCAGACCTCGAGACCACGGGAGGAGAGGAAGTTCCTTCAGATAGGAATAGTGGAAACTGTGGAACTGCTGAAGAAGGTTTCAAGCACGTGAGAAGCCTGCCTGCCATCAGAGAGATTTTGCCATGAAGGATAAGAAACTAAGAAAACAGGGGCTGGAGAGATGGCTTAGCGGTTAAGGCATTTGCAAGCAAAGCCAAAGGACTCAGGTTTGATTCCTCAGGACCCACATAAACCAGATGCACCAGGTGGTGCATGTGTCTGGGTTTGTTTACAGTGGCTGGAGGCCCTGGCGCACCCATTCTCTATCTGCCTCTCTCTCTCTCTCTCTCTCTCTCTCCCTCTTTACTTCTCTCACTCTCTCAAATAAATAAATAAATAATTTTAAAAAAAAAGAAACTAAGAAAACAAATGACAACAAATGCTGGCCAGGCTATGGGGAAGAAGATCCCTTGTTCACTGGTAGTGGGAGTGCAAACTGGGCAGCCATTGTGGAAGTCACTGTGGAGGATTCTCAAAACGCTTAACAAAGGACTACAGCATGACTCAGCTATATCACTCCTGGACACACCACTAATGATGCCACACTTTACCTCAGAGACACCTGCTCGTCCGGCTTGTTGCTGTTCTATGCACAATAGCTAGGAAACAGAATCTGCCTAGAGGCCCATCGTGTGATGGGCGGATGGTGAAGATGCGGCACCCATACACGGTGAAATTCTATTCAGCTATAATGAACAGAGGATTGCGACATTTACAGGGAAATGGGTGGATCTGTAAATATCATAGTAAATGAGATAACTCAGGCTAAGAAAGAGACGCTGCACGTTCTTTCACACGTGCAGATCCGAGCTGTACACTTTTAGGTATGTATGTAAGTTGGAGTAACAGTCAGTAGAGGCCAGGAAGCTAGAAGCCAAGGAAGGGAAGAAGGAAGGGAAGAAAGGAGGAAGGAAGGAAGGAAGGAAGGACGGGTGGGAGGAAGGGCGGATGAGAGCTGAAAGGGGATATCATCCCTCACCCAGCTCTCACACGTCAACTCTGAACCTCTCCCCAGGTCCTGCCTCTCTGGCAGCAAGGTCCCTGATTCAGATCAGATCCCAACCCTGGTGTTCCCTGGGAGGGATGCTGGGGAATGGGAGTCCCAGCACAGGGTCTCTGCAGAGTCTATGTCACCTTCAAAGACCCAGCTCTGCTGTGGGCTTTTCATTGACCAAGAAAAGGAAAGGGGCTTGGTTGAAAAGTCCCCCAGGAAGCTATATTTT
The DNA here is from genome assembly GCA_036346955.1 of Dipus sagitta. Taxonomy (NCBI): domain Eukaryota; kingdom Metazoa; phylum Chordata; class Mammalia; order Rodentia; family Dipodidae; genus Dipus; species Dipus sagitta. Next base: position 2,879,037 of record CM070779.1, on the reverse strand, counting down.
TTAAATATTTTTTTTATTTTATTTATTTATTGATTTGCAAGGAGAGGGATAGAGAGAATGGGCATGTCAGGACTCCCTACTACTACAAACCACCTCCAGATGCATGTGCCACTTTGTGCATCTAGATTTACATGGGTCCTACTGGGTAATTGAACATGGACCAACAGGCTTTGCAAGCAAGCACCTTTAACTGCTGATCCATCTTCCAGCCCCGGTTTTGTTTTTATTTGGGATTTGTACGGAAGAGAGGGGGAAGCAGTCAGTCTGCCATGTGCGGTGAGAAGCGGCCCCTTGGCTGGCTGAGCTATGTTCTGAATGTGGGCAATTATCAGGGTTTGAGGCACAGCTGGTATGCAAATTTACATCTCAGAACTTTGAGTCAAAGGTCAAGTGCCGATGACAGAATCATATGCAACTCACAGCTAGTGGCCAAGATCCACATCTGCACAGAGACGGGGTGGAGGAGGCAGAGCCCGCATCTGCACATACCACTGAGTGCCTCAGTGGGTGCCACCTCTGACCGGGCACATCACAACAGTGGGACAGATGTGGGCCAACATGTCAGAGTGCGCAGGGGTCTACAAACAGAACTCGCCTAGACAATAGTCACCCCTATTTGTCCTTTATGCATTGAGCTACTTTTCACATGCATGAGCCCTCCGCCCCCTACTATTCCCGGATGCCCCAGGCAGAGGGACCTGCCCATGTGGCAGCTTGCCATAGCCACATCATTGCCCTTATACTGATAGGGTCAACCATCCCATTAGCCTAGCGGAAATAGCAGGGTGTCGGCCCTGTTATCTGGGCCACTGCTGCTAAGGGTACAGGGAATGAGTTCTACTCCCTGCTGATAAGAGACCATCAGGGGAACACTTTTAGGTTATTTCTTGTCTCTTTAGGTTGATTTCTTTAATTTTGCAAAGCAGTTGGACAGCATCATTTAGAAATTAAACTGTGCATACCATTGACCCAACAATTCCAATTCTAGAAAATCCATCTTCAGAAACGATGACAAAAATGCACAAAGTCATAGCCACATATGGTACCCATCATGAATAATGTAAGCCTGGAAACAGAATAAACACTTATCATGAGGGGTCCATTTAACTTGGGGGTGTCTATGTAAGAGAATAATTTGTGCAGCCAATCCAAAGATGTCAATCTAAATGACTGACAAGTGGCCAGGATACCTTTAAAATCAGCTTGGTCGAGATAGTGACTTCACCACCAGTGGCACATATTTGAAGTGTGTACTGTGGTGCACTTTGACATAAGTGAGCCCACGAGACCACCAGCACAATCACCCCCATCCCCTCCTCCTGACCCATAGGCATTCTCCTCTCTTCTCCTTTCCTCTTTTCCCCTCTCCTCTCCTCTCCTCTCAGGTGTCTTTCTTTCCCAGGGAAACACTAATCTGCCTTTTGTGACTTGTTTACAGAAGATACAATTGAGATTGGGATTATTTCTTGGGATAATTTTCCCAGCACATGTTACTTTTACGCATTTCAAAACTAGTTGTGCCTGATGACGTGCATCTGTCACCTATGCTATTCAGGAGGATGAGGCAGGAGAATCACAAGCTCAAGGTAAGCTTGGGCTATAGAGTGAGTTCAAGGCAAGCCTGAGTAATTTAGTGATTGTGTGTCTCAAAATTAAAAGTAAGAGAGAGGGTATATAGCTCAATGGTAGATCCCTTGCCTAGCATGCATGAGACCCTGGGTTCTATCCTTAGCACCACAAAAACAATCATTAAAAAAGTAATCTGGGTGTGGTGGCACACACCTTTAATCCCAGCACTCAGGAGGCAGAGGTAGGAGGATCACTGTGAGTTCGAGGCCACCCTGAGACTACATAGTTAATTTCAAGCCAGCCTGGACCAGAGTGAAATCCTACCTCTAAAAACCAAAAAATATAATAATAATAATAAATAAAAACAAAGTATAAGTAACAGTGTGATGAAAATTGAACATTTGACTCCATCTTCAGCCTAAGTCCAACTTATGACATCATCCAAGATTTGGCCCAGAGACATGCCATGTTGGGTCTGTTTGGGCTTCTGGACCCAGCTGCTATCTGACAGTACCTAGTAATGCACTGGTTTCCAAGCAAAGCTGTGTTGTGAATTGCAGCTTGTTGATCCTGCTGAAAGAAGACCTGGGGTCATCAGCCCCAGGAAAGGTGAGCAGGCCACTCTCCATTTCTGTGCCCTCTGTAAAGTATCAGGACGTAGCCAGGTGACCCTGGAGGTCCATTATAGTTATAAAGTTAACTTGCCATGTTTTTACATCAGGTTGTGTTATTGATATTTTTAGAGCATTGACTTATTTCCCAACTGGACCTTCACAAAATTAAAACTAAATACAAAGACTGTCTTGAAGATGTTAGATTGCAACTGTGTTCGCTGAGTAGCCTCAAAGCACCTTTTCTGAAAAGTGCATCTTGAATCATCTCTAGAATGATTTGCACACTTGGCAATTTTGAGAGGCCAAAGTTTGAGCAAATGTAATAAAAGCAATAGGTGAAGATCCTCTGCGCTGGGGACATGGAAGCCAGCAGAAACCTGACCCTTGGAGAGCCAGGACTCGTCCGGAAAGACCACTTAGCTGAGAGTCATGAACAGTGTGGCGGGAGAATTTACGGTGACAGCACTGCACTAGTAGATGAATACTGGGGGTCTGGAAAAGGGGGGTTCAGAAGGCACTACTGTAGAGGACCAGGATGTGTTGGTGAAGTGGGAGGTGCATCAGGAATGGATGCTGGCCCTGGTTGGACAGGAAGCAGCCGCATGTGAGGGAGGGCTGAAGCTTCTGGGTGGTGAACACGCAGCATGCTGCAATAGGAACGTATTTTCCCCTTAATGGATGTCCACCAAAGTAACTTCCTTTAAAAATGTCCTCCAGGGACTGGAGAGATGACTTGATGGTTAAGGTGCTTGCCTACACAGCTTAAGAACCTGAGTTCTACTCCCCAGTACCCATGTAAGGTCAGATGCACAAAGCAATGCATGTGTCTGCAGTTAGTTTGCAGTGGCTGGAAGTCCTGGCACACTCATTCTCTCACTCTGTCATCTATCTGTCTATCTACCTATCTCTATCTCTCTACATCTGCCTCCTTCTCTCTTACTCTCTCTCAAATAAATAAATAAATAATGTCCTCCAAACATCCATTGAGTTATTCAAGTAGTCACTCATACTTACAAGGGGACACAGCACAGTGGCTGTGTGGGTATCACCTATGTGAAAGGGAAACCTGTGGTGACGTCTGTGTGTTCTAGGGCCATAGCAGGAAGTTTACTTTCTGGTTCCACTGGAAGGTCTGGGACAGGATGCAGACCGGGGCTTTGTGACTCACACACCATTGCCATTCTGAGGGCACCTGGGAGGGTTCCTGAGAATCTGTCTGTGGAGATTAGGAGGAAGGAGTCTGGGAAGGACAGAACACAAGTTTCCAGGGAGAGATGAAACTGGCTCTCTCATCACCTTGGCAGACACTCCAGCAGTTTCTTAGAAAATGCACTGGCCACATAGCCATGTAAGACCACACGCTCGTAACAGAACAGCTGTACATGGACAGAGCCTGAATGCATTCGCAGTGGAGCCAGAGCTCAGCTTCTGGTGGAGAGACATGGGGAGAACATCACCTCCACCTCCACGGCCAAAGAACCACACAGGCTGCAGACCACTGAGCCCTGCCCAGAGCTAAAGGTGCAAACAGACAGGGCCCCTCTCACCTTGGGAGAGACAGGCACCTGCGCCTTAGAGGACCAGGCAATGCTGCCAGCTCAGATGTCCCCTGATTCCATATGTGTACATTTGGACCAGCCACAAGGGTGTCATGTCCCAGGAGGTGCAGACACACATGGGCTCTGCCCCTTCTAAACATACCAAGTCTTGTGTTGGCCATGCAAGTCACCAAAAGATGCATGACAGCCTTGGCAGCAGGGACAGAAAGAGGAACCAGAAAACACTGCTAAGTTCTTTACTCTGTCTCTGCATTACTGCAATACGATTTGTAGGTAAACTTGGATTCTTAAAGATATATCTTATAAATACCATGTCAAATAGTAAATCATTGAGAAGTATAAAAATCAATAGAAATAAATGTTAACCACAGACACAGTCAATTACATGTAGAGAATTCAGGGTGAAGATAAACAGAAAACAGTTGCCAAAATGGTATGTTTTCAGCCAGTTATGTCAATGGTCATTTGTAATATGAATGGTCTAGAGGTAGAGTTAAAAGGCAGTGTCTGTCAGGTTGGATTAAGAAAAAGAATTTCCCCTCTGTTCTGTATCAGGAAATCCATTTTAAATACATAAGCATCAACACATCAGGAGTGAAAGAACGGAGATTGAGACAACCATGAATACCACAAGCCAAGAGAGAGCTGGAGGCACTATTTTAATTATGCACAAAGCACAGTTTAGGATAAGGAATGCTATCAGAGAGGAAGGGAGATACTAGTGGTGATTAAAAAGCAGTTCCTCAACACATACCAACAAAACAGCTTCAAAACTTGTTATTCAAGCCAGGCGTAATGGCACACGCCTTTCATCCAAGCACTGTGGGGGCAGAGAAAGTAGGATCGCCTGTGAATTTGAACCCAGCCTGGTGCTGCAGAGTGAAGTACAAGTCAGCCTGGGCCAGAGTGAGAACCTGCCTCATGAACAAACAGTAGCAACAAACATGGTTCTTCCAAATGACACAGGGACCAGGGCTAGCACACAGGCAGGGGGATTACAAATTAAAGGCCTTCTGGGGCTACAGAGTTAGTTCAAGGCTGGCATGAGCAACTGAGTGTAATCCTTTCTCAAAAAGTAAAAAGTGGGCTGGAGGGATGGCTTAGAGGTGAAAGAGTTTGCCTGCAAAGCCAAAGGACCCAGGTTCAATGCCCCAGGACCCAAGTTAGCCAGATGCACAATGGGGCGCACACTTCTGGAGTTCGTCTGCAGTTGCTGGAGGCCCTGGTGTGCCCACTTTCTCTCTCTCTCTCTCTCTCTCTCTCTCTCTCTTTCTCTTTTCCTCCCTCTTTCTCTGTCAAATAAATAAAAATAAAATGTTTTTTTTTTAAGTAAAAAGCCCAAGCCGGGTGTGGTGGTGCACGCCATTAATTCTAGAACTCAGGAGGCAGAGGACAGGAGGATCGCTGTGAATTCAAAGCCATCCTGAGACTACATAGCGAATTCCAGGTCAGCCTGGTCTAGAGGGAGACCCAACCCCAAAAAACTAAAAAAAAAAAATTTTAAGTAAAAAGTCCATTTATTCCATTTATCTGGCGCTAACTTTACTCTCCATTGGAAAATCTGCTTCTCTTTTTCAGATAGACACAGATCCTAAGGAGAGAACCAGCCCATCACACCTCAAAAGGGCCCCAGCTGAAACTAAGAGTAATTGGGGAAATAAGCAAGAGCGCTGTTTTCTTGGTGAACCTGGTACCATCACAAGGGTGAAAGAAATAGACACAGAGAACACTCAACTCCTACCAAACCAGATATCCAGAGACACAGAGACTCCCAAGACCTCATCACTGAAGCAGACCTAAAACGAACCCAACATGGCTCAGGGAAATTTGCTGAAGAGGGGACGGAAAGAATGTCAGATCCACATGTTGGTTCATGATACACAGAGACATTGCTTCGTACCTATAACTGATGGCTAACCCCACAATGCATGAACCATATTCCCCAACAAGGAGGATCCCTGCGGAGGGGGAAGGACAGGGAAGAGGCTAACAATGTTACCAACTTGACTGTATACACTGAGTACAAAACTAATAAAAAGAAATCCAGCCAGGTGTGGTGGCACATGTCTTTAATCCCAGCACTCGGGAGACAGAGGCAGGAGGATCACTGTGAGTTCGAGGCCACCCTGAGACTACATAGTGAATTCCAGGTCAGCCTGGGCTAGAGTGAAACCCAACCTTGAAAACTACCCCCAACCCCCCCCCAAAAAAAGTGAAAAGCCAGCTGAGGATATAGCTCAAAGGTAGTGTGCTTGCCTGGTATACACAAAACCCTGGGTTCTATCACCAGTACCACAAAAATAAAATAAAATGAACAAAAACTTCTACAATTCTGGCTAGGACTTCAACACATGTTTCTCTATCTATCACCAATCTATCCATTTATCTGTCAGACAATCTATCTCCTCTCTCTCAAATAAATAAATCAAAATATTTTTGAAATAAAATACACACATATCAAAGCATGTGAGGTCCCGACTATCTACAGCACTAAGGCTTAGATTAGAAAACAAATTTAAAGTCAAAAACCTAAGGTTCTACCTTGATGAAAGCAATAATTTCAACAATCCCAAATACAAGCAAAGGGAAAGATATAATAAACTAAAGGGAAAGATATAATAAATGGAATATACATTTGAATCTTTGTTCTGTGATGCTGGGCATTGAACCCAGAGCCTCATGCATGCTAGGCAAGCACTCTACCACTGAGCTACAGCCTCAGCCTGAGAGATATCTATGAAGTTCACAACAAAAGCAATGTTTAAAGACCAAACTCCTTCATAAACAACCAAAGTTTGTCAACACCAAGTAGAAAAGCTACAAATCCTACCTCTAATATACAAATCAAAAATCTTCCAAAAAGAGAAACCCCAGGTCCAGACAACTCTAGCAAATTGAGCCAAACATGTATGAACGTGAGCTCTCCCATAAAACACATAAAACAGACCACACTTTAGTCATATTGTGAGGCCAGCTTTTCCCAGAATCAATACCAGAAAAAGAATGAAATTGATGTTTTGTTAAGGATTTGTGCATTTATGCTAATGAATATAGTCATCTATAAGAAATATGATGTAGGGCTGGAGAAATGGCTTAGTGGTTAAGGTGCTTGCCTGCAAAGCCAAAATACCCAGGTTTTATTCTCCAGGATCCATATAAGCCAGATATACAAGAGGGCGCATGTGTCCTGAGTTCGTTTGCAGTGGCCACAGGCCCTGGCACACCCATTCTCTCTGTCTCTGTCTCTCTTTCTGTCTCTCTCTCTCCCTTAAATAAATAAAATAAAATATTTTTTAAAAAAATAATGGTGGGCTGGAGAGATGGCTTAGCGGTTAAGTGCTTGCCTGTGAAGCCCAAGGACCCCAGTTCAAGGCTCTATTCCCCAGGACCCACGTTAGCCAGATGCACAAGGGGGCACGTATGTCTGGAGTTTGCTTGCAGGGGCTGGAAGCCCTGGCGCGCCCATTCTCTCTCTCTGTTTATCTGCCTCTCTCTCTCTCTCTCTCTCTCTCTCTCTCTCTCTCTCTGCCACTCTCAAATAAATAAATAAAAATGAACAAAAAAATTTAAAAAATAATGGATGTCATTGGTCGCTGGTCACAGGGAAGGTAAATCAAGGTGCACACGCCCTCCCTTATCATTTGGACAATAAAGTATAGCAAAGCAGCAACATGAAATGTTGGTATCCAGCACTGCAGCACCCCCGCTGCTGGCGGGGTTCTAGGTGAGATGGGAGCTTTGGATAAGAGATGTGATGTTCAGGTTTTTATAAAGCTCAAACATCTATATGCAATGCCACTCAATAATTCTACTTTCCACTATTTTTTCAAGTGCCCTGAGAAAGTGCAGTCAAAACACCCTACCCGTAGTATTTACGTAAGATTTCTCCTTAACTCCCCCAAGTTAGAAGAAGTTTAGATACCCTTTAACCATTGAATGGCCAATCCAATAGTGGTATGTCTATAAAAGTGGAATATTACCCACAAATATAAAGGAATGAATGACGAAGATGAACAATATTGGGAAGGATTCTTAAATGCCTTTGGCCAAGTGAAAATCCCCAGACTCAAGAGGCAACAGAGAAGATGAGCCCGCTTAGACACACTCTGGAAAAAGGGAACAGGTAGACTGATGGCTTTGCAGTGCACAGGGAGGAGGGATTGACTACACGAGACCGCAGGGAAGTTTGGGTGACAGAATATCTTTAAGTGGGGGTGGGGAGGAGTTAATGGACAGGTGGCTCTGTGTGTTTGCCAAAACCCAGAGGGATGCATGACTATTATTATGTGAAAAACAGACTGGGAACCAAAAAAATCTAATTATTAAAATGACATGACATAACATCTCCTTGGGAAATGACTGCAGAAACTGCACAGAAATAAATGCTTGCGAGCCAGTATTCTATGTGATGTGACGGTGTCTCGGCACCTGCCAGGAAGTCTCTTGGGATCCAAGAGGAACCACTAAATGACCATTTCTAGAGCTGGTAAAAAGAAAGCTTAAGGCCTACAGAGATGGCTAAGTAGTTAAGGTGCTTACCTGCAAAACATAGGGACCCGAGTTCAATTCACCAGTACTCATGTAAAACCAGATGCAGTGGGTGACACAGATTTCTGGAGTTCATTTGCAGTGGCTAGAGGCCCTGCTGTGCCCATTCTCTCTCTCTCTCCCTCCCTCTTTCTCTCTGCCTGCCTCTTTCTTTCACTTTTCTCAAATAAATAAAATATTTAAAAATATTTGTAAAGAAGAGAAAGTTTAAATTTGGAGTAATATTTTGGTTTTTGCATGTGTGTACATATAATGCACACGTGTGTGCCGGTGTATGTGCCAGTGCACACATGTGCAGGGCCATACCGAGTGTCCTCCTGTATCCCTGTTCCACAATGTTTCCTTGAGACAGGGGCTCTCTGAACCCGGGGCTGCCATTTCCCATCAAAGCGGCTGACCAGGGGTCCCAGGGCTTCTCCTGTCTCTGCCTCCTCAGCACGGCAGCTGCAGGCGTGTGCGGCCATGCCTGCTTTTCACTTGGGGGCTAGGGCTTGACTTCAAGTCCTCATGCTTGTCTGGCAAGTGCTCTTACCCACTGAGCCATCTCTCCAGCCCCAAGTTCAGGGCATCTTTAAGATGAAAAACAAGGAAGAGTTGAAAACTCATAAAAAACCAAAGGAGCACAGCAGCTGGTCCGAGAGCTCCTAACAGCCAGCATGGAACCGCTTGAGCAATAAAATAAGCACAGTGCTCAGGCGCCACCACTGAGCTGCCGTGATTATTCAAGACCATCCCATCTAAACACACATGGACTAGACAATGGCATAGGACGGAAGGGAGGCATCTTTGCAGCAGATTTCTAATAAGTGCAGGAATAAAGGAAATAGAAAGAGACTCCTGGGAGTGGCATGGTGACAGCCTCTGTGGCAAGAGTCAGTGGAGACAGTTAAGATCAGGGGGAGAAGCTGGCTGTGCGGTCTCAAAGCCGCCCTCCCAGAAGGACCAAGCGCTGGCTTCAAGACCTGCCCTCAAGCTCCGCTGTTCCTGCCTCCACGAGAAGCCGCCTCCCTGAAAGTCTCCCTGAGGAAGGGCTTCAGGAGTTCACATCCAGACCCACAGGACAGAAGGAGAAACACCGATATCACCTGTCCTCCGAGGCCAGAGGTCGACGGCTTTGGCGGCGTGCCCGGCGGACAGCATGTGTCCTGAGAACGTGACCCTCACACCCTCGCTGCGGTCTCCGCCACGTCCAAGCCGCCCACTCGTGCGGTCTCTGCAGACAAGCCCAGGCGGAGGGCGCTTTACGGAAGCCTCTGACCACTGCCACGGGCTCAGGGTCAGGAAGGATGAAGAAAGACCGGGACGCCATCACAGATTAGAGAAGACGAAGGAGGAAGATGCTGGCCTCCTTCCCGGAACAGGAAGAGGAAGAGGACATCATCAGGGAAGCAGGAAGCAGCAGCTGCATCTTGGTGGTGAGCAGGGCTGTGGCGCTGTCTTGTGGGCCATAGCCACCCAGTGGCACGAAGGAGCACATGGGTACTACGAGGGGAATTTGTGTTTTCCCCCAACATTTCTGTGAACCGGCACTATTTCATGATGAAAAGTTTACAAACAAAATGTCAGCTTTTTTAGAACCCTGGATGAGGCTGCCATTTCCTATGCCCATCAGTGGCCTTGGGGACACAGGGCAAAGCTCTATGGGGTACCCCTCTATCTCAGAAGTTGAAATTTTTTGAGGAGAAACAATAATAGGCCAATCCTTCCTTACACCAGTCCCATCATGTCCTCATCCTCATATCACATTCTGGGACCACAGGGTCTCCCTCGGGCTGCCCAGAATGACGGTGGCTCAGTGTAGATTGAGAAGCCAGCATGGACATCCTTGTCTTCCCCACAAGCTCCCGGTTCACAGGCTCTGCTAGAGTTAAGGATGTGTTTCCATGGTGACCTGGTAATTGCCTCCTTGGAAGGTATCCAAGTCAAGCCAGTTTCTCTACATTTCAGCACCACTGAAGTCCTTCCTGCCTGGGGCAGTTCTTGTTGGAAGCCAGCTCCTGTGCTCATGGTGTTGGAAGGCCATCTGTTTTCTTCTGTCTCTGTCACCCTGTCCCTCCATACCCTCGAATGCAGAAGAACCTCTAACCCAACTGGCTCTTGTGAGCTGTGATGGACTTGAGTCTGTCATAAGAACCTGAGCCAAGACCCAGAGACAGGGCTGGCTGGACGCACCACCTTCTAACCACTGCCACATTCTGTGCATCTTCAGGACGACAACCACAGCCCTGTGGAGACGCGGTGAGCATGGACGCAAGCACCAGAGGGTACTATGGGTAGACGTGTCTTCTGTGGAGTCTCATGCTCTCAGAAGGGCGGTTCTTGCCAGTATTTTGAAATTCATTGTTTAGCATTTTATGCTTGAGGCAAAACACAGAGTGTGAGACAATGATAGTGCATTGTTGAAACAATGGTGATAAATTCTAAATAGATATAATTACCCTGTGGCCTGAAAGGGACCTGCAAAATTAATATGGACATTTGCAAGTACACAGCTAAAGAAACATGTGATTTATCAGGTAAGGAAATTTTAGGGACGGGCCATTGTATAACTCTGAGCATGCGTCTCCTGAGGGGAAGATGAAATCCCATCACCCATCAAATGCAGGGATCAGGGAATCCTGATGGAAATGCAGATGGTTTCCCTTTTCTACCCCCAGTTCCAGGTGATGCTGAAACGAGCCCCGAAGAACCAGCTGGGCATGGTTCCCAGGGGAGGAGGACCTACTCAGCACCCGTGCGTCTGGGGACGGGCGAGTCCAGTTCTTAAAAGATCATTTTTATCAGGAAAGAAGTCTGGGCTGAGCCTAACCAAGCAGGGCACTATGACCAGCATAGAGGAAGCAGTGGTCCCAGGTGTAAATGCCAACCATGAAGGGATCCAGGGTGGCGATGATGATGACATCACAGGCTGGGGACTGGACCCCTGGGCTCCATTCCTCTGCTCCATCCCTCTGCTCCACTGTGTAACCCTCTTTGAACCTTCAGAAGCGTTGACCTCTGAGCCCTGGGGCCTGCTCAGAAAGGCTGATATCGCTGGCTCCTAGGCTGGCGGCAATGGGCTTAGCTGAGGGCAGGAGCACGGCCTCACTCTGAAGTCAGCTCAGCTCTCTGCAGCTGTGTGAGCAAGAAGACATGGGCACTAGGTTCCCTTGGAGCACCCGGCCCTTCTCATACAAAGTAGAGATAACATGAGGAGCTGGGGAGGTGACTCTGGAGAAGAGGCTGGGTGCAAAGGCATGAGGACCAGGCTTTGAATTTTCCAGTGTGGAATTCCGAGACTTTTCTCAGGCATGTGACCCATGTGTGTGGATGCCGGCATCCAGCCATGGCCACTGTGCCCTCTGGGGGGGAAGGAGGGCTCCCACCCTGGCACACTCTGTGTTTCTCTCCTCTCCCAGCAATAGGAGTTATTCCCAAAGCCAACTTCCTCCCCCAGCCCCATTAACAGCAGCTGCTTTATTTCTGATTGACTCTTTTATTAAGCAAATCTTCCAGAATCAAGGCACTCGAAGGGTAATTGTTCCTGACAAAGATGGTGTTGGCTCATCTGGGCAGCTGTGGCATTCAGCCGCCGTAACGCCACCACTGACAGGCGGCTGTGGCTGCTCGTGTCTCTCTCCTTCCATTGTTGCCGTGTGGAGTTTCTACTTTCAGCTTTAGGGGCTGAATATTTCAGATTTGGGAGAGACTTCCTTCCTCTCTCTCTCTCTCTCTGTTCCTTCTTTCTCCTCTCTTCCCTGCTTTTCTTTTTCTTTTCTCATTTTTTCTTGTGTTTTATTCCTAATATGGAGAATGATGAATTTCTGTAAAGTAAGACAATTTTAAAGACCCACTCCTGACTTTGAGCACCCCAAGCGTCTGTCATGAGTCTCCTTACCGGTAGCATGTGTGTTTCAAGGAGATGTGGGTAGACCTCAGGGGCCCGAGGGTCCCCTCCTGGCATGCTGGCTCCATGATCCTTCACTCACATACGCTCAGATGTACTTAAGTCATCATTCAGTGTTGGAAGGTGGAGGTACCCACTTTCCTTTACAAGATGTCTAGGGACAGAAGCCCATGATTTCAAATGGCTTTCTTCTGGGGTTCTGACTTGTAAGTCATTCCTGCAGGGAGAGGAACCCTCTGGAAGTCAGGGTGTACTCTGGGAGTCAGAGACCTGTCCTAGAAGAAACCAGGAGCCTAGCCCTGCGAAGAGATTAGATCTATAAGTGGGGTGCTAGAGAGTCCCCATGGGGAGGTGCTAGCGATCTGCCTGAGCACCCTCCCACTCTTCACCTGTGTATTGATGGTGGGTGAGTTTGAAGGCTCCAAACTACTGCCCCCCAGCCTACTTCAAAGAGCCATCTCCCCTCAACACTGCAGGAGCCACATCCCTTGCAGCAAGCCCTCATCCCCACCACTGGTGACGGCCTGGTGGTTCATACAGGAGCAATTTTGGTGGCACCAGGATGCTGAGCAGACAGACAGACAGACAGATGAGGAACATCATAGAAGCCAATGAGGTGAGAGAAAGAGACAGGGCAGGGAGGACAGGAGGGTACCCCAAACCCTGAGGAGAAGGCTACAGCTCCCACATGCCCACATCCACTTCTGTCCATGGAGTCCAGCCCACACCACCTATGACTTCCAGCCCCATGTCCCTGCTTTACATTATGAGAATCCCCCAAGGCCAAAGCACAGGTCTGTCCTGCTCAACTAATGCCTAGGACTTAGCTCCAGGCGGGGCACAGACAGAGCTTCTAGAAGGGGAGAGGCAGGCTATGAGTAAGAGAGGAGCTGACCAGCTAAGCAAGGGACCCCAGGGTGCACCCCAGACATGTGCAGGAATCTCAGTCACAGCTCCTGTTAAACATTTAGGCTAATACCTCAGATGGCCAAACCTTCCTTTTCAACATTATGGTCACACATTGTCAGACGCATCATGTGATGAGTAGAATTGTAGACTTGGCTCTGAACAGTGAGTTTACTCCCAGCTCCATCAGGGGAGGAGTCATCGAGGCTGGGATGGGACAATCAATGGTTACATGTACTCTGGAATGTCATGCTACTGTATTCAGGACTAAGAAAAGGGGGTTTAGGTACCCTGAGATGTCATGCTATGAGCTGCTGGTCTGAGAAAAGTGCCACCGAGCTTCTCCAGAGCTTGATCTGACACCTGCAAAGAGAAAAGTGGGGAAGATTCTGGAACATCTTGTCACCAGAATTCTCTCTAAATGGCTTGGAAATCATTTCAAAAGGACATACAAGCTAATGCAAGAGCCTTGCCAAGAGATACACTGTGACAAAGTGACCATCCTCAGGAGAGTGGCCATTATAGGTGATCCAACTAGAATGAGCCAATTCAGTGAAAAGCCAACAGGTCCAAAATGACACTGAGAATGGGAAGAGTCAACACGATGTTTGCAGAGCCATCTGTGGAAGTTATAGGGCTGCCGGCACAGGTTAGAAGGCTGCGGACAACTTGCTGGTTAGTAGGAGAAATAGAACTCCACAGTGCTCTGACCTCATACTACTGGGCTTGGCTGGAATCTCTGGTAGAAATCACGGTATCATGTATTCCAACAAGATTAGTGGTTCTATCCACTAAGTGGGAGTCTGAGGGCAGCAGTCTCCTGCTATTTCCTCAGTTTCCACAAACACATCCAGATATGTGACGGTGAATTTAGAGGAAGTGTCCATTCAGGGCTCTTCCCACACCATGTAGTGTTGGAGCATTCTGCCCCAGCGTTCTCGGAAGTTGAGTTCTAAAAACTTTCTTCCCATAACCTCCACTGTATTCAAGGGGACTGAGACATGCATGTCTAATGTTTTAAGTCACATATAAGTATGTGGAGAATTCCTAATGCTGAAAGAGCAGTGCGAGGCTGTGGATGGCAAAATTACTTGTTGCGTATGGTAGCTCCACAGCTGTCTGCCGCCCACACGAGGCAGAGCAGAGAGGACTCGCCGCTCAGTGGATGCATCCACAAACACCACTTAGAGCTTAGCATTCATTTTCCATAGAAAACAAGTGTGCTGTCTTCTGCTGGGAAACATACTTCATCTTTATTCTGTTTAATCAGTAATACTTTGTGGGATCTTGGACATGATAATCACATAAAGCTCACATGTCCATTGGCATTCATCCTAAGCCAAGCCCAAGATGTAGACCAACAGTTTAAAATGGCAGGCAAAGCCAAGAGGAGACGAGAAAGCCACCCCAGCCAATGCACAGACATGTGGAAATCAGTGCTGCTACCACATGCGTCTGCGATCTCTGAGGTCACGCCTGCAGCAAGGCCAGGTTGGTATGAAAGGGAGAAAGCGAAGTCCTGACAGGCTGCTGGCGGGGATTTTGGAAGGTGGAGCTTTGGAGTAAACAGCAATGGTCCCCCTCCCACATACATGGACACAGGAGTGAGAACAGTGTGGCGGCAGCGTTACTCATGTGAGCTAGACTGCACGAGCAACCAAGATGCATGGATGAGCAAAAACCACCGTGCAGCCACACAGTGGAGATTCTTCCGTGGTGGAAGGGAATGGAGTGCAGATGTGATGTGATAAGCAAGAACTTAGAGACTCACGTGATGCTGAGCGATAGACGCCAATTACGAAAGACCATGTGTTGCAGGGTTACTGTGAAGTTTCCAACAAAGGTCAATATGTAGAAATAGAAAGTAGATTCATGGTTGCTGAGGACTGGGCAAGTGAGCTGTAGAAGTGAGAATGAAGTTGCTAAAGGGAGGCAAAGTTTCTTTGAGGGACTGGGGGTATAAACTGTTCTAGAGGCCTGGAGGAAGACTCGGGTCCTGCTGAGCAGCCATGAGAACTTGACTTCAATCCTCAACACCCACATAAAGCCAGGTGTGCCCCTCACAGCTATAACCCAGCATTGAAGGGGTTACACAGGAGGACCATCGGATACCCCAGTCACAGCAGAGAGACTCTGTCTTATGGAAGAACAGCTGAGAAGCACTTCTGATGTCTTCTGTTCTCTGCATTAGTATGCACAGGGCACACATCTGCACACACACACACACACACACACACACACACACACACACACACAGTTCTAAAATTGCCCATGGTGACGGCAACTCTGAGTATACTGAAACTGTGGAACTATACAATATAAATGGCCAACACATGGATTAAATATCAATAAACTGGCTAAATAGTAACGTGGTACTTGAAGCTCTGTTGATATTGTGATGCTTTTCCCATCTGCAGCTGTGAGCAGCAGGTGGTGGCTTAGTCACACCTGCTTAGCCTCATTTTCTCTGCTGGAGGATGGAGACTGTGAGGACCAAAGGAGAAAAGAGAAGCAGGCATGAATACGTAATCTTCAACCTGTTATGCGTGTGTGGATTCTGAGGGAGTATTCCAGACACTTCGGAGAACTGGTATATTTACTTCTTTAGAGAGTGTATGTTTCAGCTCAACAACAACAAAACAAATAAAAGAAGTAATTAATTGGTTTAATTAACCAGATTTCACTACAACTCATCCGATCTTGGATGGAGATTTTAATTACCTAATTAGGAGTGCTTTGTGCCATGGTTTTCATAGCGGCCTCTTTAATGAACATTTAACACAGTCCCGGTTAGGGTGGTTGGTTGGTTTTGCTCGTCCATCTCAATGTCATTCAACAGTGACCACAGAACTCTTGACAGTTGGGCCATGAATTTGCAGGAAGTCAGAGAAAGGACACTGCAGGGGCAGCATGCAGAGGGCGGGGTCCACGGGCACAGCAGTCTCTGGGGCGCTCAGTCCCATGTGCCCCTGGCCTCCGGCGTCACGGTAGAACCATGTTCAGTGGCATAACAGAGAGGAAGCCGCTGGCTGCCAGTGAGCTCCTGGGTTGTCACCTGAGGACAGATCAGAACAGATCGACCAGCCCTCACCCAGGAGGCATGCTGGGAGGACAGCGGCCTGAGGGGATGGGAGGGAGAGGTGACCAACACTCACACAGGGTCAGAAGCAGCACTGCCCACCGCAGCCAAGCTGAGCAAACTCTAAGGCACGGGGCCCTGGGCAAGGTATTCAGGGTGGGCCTGCCTCACTACAGGGTCACGCTTGGCGCTGCACTGAGCTTGGCTCTGTAGCCACAGACAGCATCACAAATGGTCTCTGCCTCACCTCATTGCATTTCAAAAAAAGGTATTTTAAAACCACTTCAGGATTTTAATAAGAACACAAAATGACCCAGCACTCAGAATGATAAAAAAACATACAACGTGTGACATATAATCAAATATTAGCAGATATGCAAAAGCCAGGAAGACACAAACCTTAATAAGAATTATCCACTGATCACAGTGGCTGATGCTACCTACACAAGGCCTGCATAATAGGAGTAAAAAATGATGACATCAGAATAGAAGAGAGGTGAGTTAGAAAGAAGAAGGGATTCTGTGGAAGGGGTAATTGGAAGGGGGGAAGGAGGTGTTAGGAGGAGATTACCATCACGGTATACTGTCAATATGTATGGAGCTTGTCAGTAAAATGTTAGAAAACTTATCTTCTTAAACCATCCAGGAACTGATGAATAATTGAAAGAAAAGGGCATTAACAAAATTATTATAGTTGCAATCCGTGTTCAATACCCCACACAAAAATGTAAGAAATGTAAAAGAAACCTGATTGGCCTTTAAAAAGACCGCCTTCAGCCAGCTATGGTTGCAAATGCCTGTAATCCCAGCATTCAGAGGAAGAGGCAGAAACATTTAGTTGAAAGGAAGAATAAATAATGCATATAAGGATGGGAATTTACAAAATAAAATATGAAAGTTAATCACAACAGAAAATAACAATGTGTATATGTAGGCAAGGTTGAAAGAAAACAAAACTGTCAATAACCATGAGTAGAATTATCAGATTAATAAATTAGACAATTTATTAATGTACCTAGAAAAATACAGCTCTACATTTTTTTTTATTTCAGTGTAGCAGCCACAGACAGAAGGAAATGCTTAAGTTGTTAATTATGGAAGCACCAAAATGCTAAGTATCAGGCATCAAGCCAATAAGGGTTCTGTAGGATTTCTATGGGATAAATTCATAAACTTCCACAGATGCACAAAGAAACCCCAAAATAAATGAAAATGTGCACAATGTAAATGGGGTTTATGGTGGTTTGATTCAGGTGTCCCCCATAAACTTAGATGTTCTGAATTCTAGGTTCCCAGCTGATGGAGATTTGGGAATCAAAGCCTCCTGGAGGCAGTGCATTGTTGGGGGCAGGCTTATGGGTATTAGAGCCAGCTCTCCCTTTCCAGTGTTTGGCATACTCTCCTGTTGCTATAGTCCACCTTATGTTGGCCAGGAGATGATGTCCATCTCCCCCTTGCCAGTGTTTGGCACACTCTCCTGTGGCTGTTGTCCAACTGATGCTGACCAGGAGGTGATGTCCACCCTCTGGTCATGCCATCATTTTCCCCTGCCATCATGAAGCTTCCCCTCAAGTCTGTAAGCCAAAATAAACCCATTTTTCCCCCACAGGTTGCTCTTGTTCTGGTGTTTTCTGTCAGCAATGCAAACCTGACTGCAACAGGTTTTAAGAGGCAACATTTTTACGCAAGCGCGCACCCCCCTGCGCGCACGCACGTGTGTGTGTGTGTGTGTGTGTGTGTGTGTGTGTGTGCAGGTGCATGTGTGTGCATGTGTGTGAAAGCCAAAGGACAGCATCAGGTGTCTTATCGTGGGAATGCAATCCGCCTTGTTGAGAAAGTGTCTCACAATTATGCGGGACCAGCTAATCTGCAAAGCTCGAGATCCTCTACTCTCTGCCTCACCAGCACTGGATCACAGGTGTACACCACCTCGCCTGGCTTTTACATGCCTGTGGGCATTCTAACTTAGGTTTTCTTTTGAAAAAAAATTTTCATTTATGAGAGAAAGAGGCAGAGAGAGAGAGAGAGAGAGAGAGAGAATGGACGCATCAGTGCCTCCAGGCACTGCAAAGGAACTCCAGACGCGTGCGCTCCCTTGTGCATCTGACTAACGTGGGTCCTGGGGAATCTAGCCTCGATCCGGGGTCCTTAGGCTTCACAGGCAAGCGCTTAACCACTAAGCCATCTCTCCAGCCCTCAACATTTATTTTTAAAATACATTATTTATTTGACAGAGAGAGAGAGAGAGAGAGAGAAAAGAGAGAGAAGCACCAGGGCTGTAAATAAACTCCAGATGTATGTGCCACTTTGTGCATTTGGCTCCACATGGGTACTGGGGAATTGAACCAAGGCTGGTAGGCTTTGCAAGAAAGTGCCTTTAACTGCTGAGCCATCTCTCCAGAACCCCTAGATTCAATATTTTTAAAGCAAAAGTCAATTTTCTCTCAAACGATGTGCAGATATAGTGAAACGACAATCATCCTAATCAGTACCCTGGTACTTCCTGTGTTTAAACTCTAAACCACATCCAAAAGGGCTAGAAGTGCCCACAAGGCGTGAAGGAAAATGGAGGTAAGAGGACTTCTCTTGCTAAAGAACCCACGTGGTGTTGTAAGAGCACCGGAGCAGGTCAGCAAGTCAGGGGCAGAAGCGTCAGAACGCAGAGCTGGATGTCTGTGTGGACCTCATCAGCAACTGCGCCAGCTCCAAAGGAGAGGGCCGGACACGGGTCATATGCAGTATGGTGTCAAACAATTGTTCTCCTGCAGTGGGAACTACCTATACCTCAAATTCACACATGGAAACAACCAGTTCAATGTGAATTAGAAATATAAATGGAAGAGGCCATTCTCTGAAGATTGCAGGGGAAAATATATATGCAGCTACTACTGTAGAGCCAATTAAGTGTCTGTGTAACTGTCAGGAAAGTATAAACAAGCCATCTTTTCAGTCTGGGTGCTTGAAGTTTGTCTCTAGGTTCCCACCGTTCTCACTATGTGTCTAGATACATGGCTATTTTGTCTTGCTTGAGGTGCACAGTCTGAGTCTGTGAACTGAGGCCTTTCAGGAATGGGTTTTCTCCTTCCTCCAGGTCCGACCCAGGCACTTGGCCTTGCAGTCCCCAAGGGGCAGATTCATCACACTTCAACTTATAAGGAAGGTGCCATCCTTTGAGGTTCTATTTTAGGAGAGGAATGCGCTGTCAGTTGCATGATGTTGCTGAAGTCCAAGTTTCCCCGTCTCCCTGCTCTAGCCCAAACCCAAACCCAAGCTGATATGTCCTGACTTGTCAAAAAGTCCCCAAGCCAGCCTGATCTTTCTGCTCTGGGTTCCTTGAAATAATCAGCTTCTGTCCTCCAAGGACAACTCCCTTTCCTGCCAGGATGGCGTGCGTTGTGAAGGGCTGCTTCTCCAAGCCAGCATTTAGGGCTCTTCTCCATGCGGATTCTTTACCAACTCACCCTTCATTCTGGCAGAGGCATCCTTTCTAATAGCTGCATGAAATTCCATGTTATAAATGCTCCACTTTTCAAATCATTGATAGATGGATAGTCAGTTTACTTCTGGGCTGTTTTGTTTTTTTAATGCAAAAAAATTCTAAAGCACACATTTTATGAGCACATGACTCTCTGAAGGGTCTGCTCAAGTATAGATGTGTCCATCCTGATCTACGTATTTATGTAGATTCACAGCACATGCACAATATTTGACAAACTGCAAATCTGTCCCTTCTTTCCAACTTGTTACTCTTAAAATTGTATATCTATATACTAGTTGGAAGACAGGTACAGTTCACACACACACACACACACACACACACAGGTCCAATGCCTACCCACATACACATACACACTGCCTTACTAAACCCTGTGACTCCTATCAGGACACCTCTTCACTAGTTAAAGCAACACGTGTGTCCTAAACCGCAGGCACCCTGCACACCTGCAGCATCCTATCACTCATCATACAACTATCATCGTTACATAATTACAGTGATCTAACCTTATTATCTAAAGTACTCTTCATATTCAAATTTTTTCCAATTGTCTCAATAATACTTTTTATGACTGTTTTAATTTTAATCCAGGATAATTAAGTATCAAAAAGTTCCTTTCACTGCAAGATCCCCTTAATCCCCTCTAAGCGGAAACAGCTCCCTGGACCTCTTTTGCTTTTTGTCTTTCAAGGCATTGATCTCCTGATGCATCCAGGGTAATTAATTTGCAAGCAATCCCTCAAATTCACTTATCTGATTACTTCCTTATCATTTGATCCAGGATAATCATTTTTGGTCACAGCGCCGTACAAGAACTGTCCCCTTTGCAGGGCAGCCCATCTGGGCTCTGGAAGTCACCTCGTTCCTTTGCTTAATGTGTTAAGCTTGATCCCTGGTTCAAGAAGGGTCTGACGGGCCCCTCTCATATCAAGGTCTCCTTTGCCCTCAGTGATAAATGAGTAATCTGTGACCATGGTGTGGACAGCCTCTTCAACAGAGCTCCTCCATCCCATGACCTTAGCATCCACTGACGTTGCTGCAGAGACAAACACACAACCAGAAGCAGCTTAAGGAAGAAAACGGTTTATTTCAGGCTTCCAGCTTCCAGGGGAAGTTTTTCCTTGGTGGAGGAAGGTGGCTCAGTTCAACATCCACAGGGAGGAGAGAGAAAGAGAGAGAGAGAGGCCAATACCAGCAAGGGCAAACAGCCACAGCTCAGACTTACTCTCAACACACTTGGTAGGGCTGGACTGAAGATCTCAAGATGGGCTCTGCCTGCTAGAAACTTAAGTAGGAAGCTTAATCTTAATAAAATAAAAAAAAAAAATACCCACGTCTATGGGACCATTTACATTCAAACCACCACAGATGTTCTTATCTGGATCCAGCATGCTGGCCCTGAAGATTGACAGCTTCTTTTATCGCTCTTGTCTAGACAGAAGAGCTTCCTCACATGCCTAAATTTAGTGTGTGTTTGGTTGGTTATCGAGTCTGAACATGGACTCATACTTCAGTTTTCTGCTAACCTGAGGTTATATAACAATCCTGTCATTCTCCTGCCCATGCCAAGGTTTCTCAGCCCTGGCCCACAGGATCTCATCACACCAGCTCTGGTGTCCTGTTTCTGCTTCCCTAGCCATTTCAATCATGGTATTTGGGGCATAGGCTTGCTCCCATTCCTTTGGGTTCTTCCTGTCTCCACCTCCTAACCATGAGGTCTCCCGAGGCCTTCTGGCAAGGAGTGCTGTGGTAGCCAGCATCTCACCTCTCTGTTTACAAATCACTCTTCCCTTGTGTGGCCGCATCTCCTCAGCCCAGCCCTGCCTCAGCTGGGACCTTGGATGATGGTGCTTTCTGTGGTCCTGTCCTTTATTCTCTGATAGCTTCACCCACCCGACATTTGAGGGGTGGTAGCTACACTGTGCTTACCAAGTTGCTCCTCCCAGGAGGCCTGTCTGGCGGGCTCCAGACACTGTTTATAGTCTTGTGCTCCACGCCCCCTCATGTCTGGCAGATGTCCGAAACTCTCCGGTCACTTCCAGTTAAAGACATGGCCGCCACCCAGATCGTCGGGCTTAACATGCCACCTTTTTTTCTCTGACACCCAATAACTCTATTAAGTCACCGGAGTCTGACAAGTCTGCCCCAGAAATGCCTAGATGGTACATTCCCCCCTCCTGACCCCATCCTCTTACTGCACTGATGCCAGCTTGATTCATGTGTTCTGCAGCCTATGCCAAAATCACCTCCTTGGAATTCGTGAGACCACACATGTTCTGTGTCCTTTGGCCGCCACTCGGCCTCCTTGGAGAAGCCGGCTGCCGACGGCACACAGCAGCACCTGCCCAGAGGACCGTGATCTGGCTAATGAAGTGCAATGGGAACCACCATGCTGGATTCTGGGGGAGGCTGAGGCACAGCAAGGCCCCCTTCCATGTCTTTCTCTCTTCTTTCAGCTCGGGATGGGCCTTCACAGTCCTCATGATCCCTGAGCTGACCTTCAAAGTGGAGGCTCTGGGTTGGGCTGGTAGGCAGAAAGAGGGGTCACCTACTTGAACCTCTGGAACTGCTATTTCTGGCCCCATTGTGGACACCCATCCAGGTTCTTTCTACTCGGGAGATATTGGCTTAAATCTTTTCTAAGCTGTCCCAAATCCCAGTCAACACAGACAGCGTGAGGTGAGGGATACTGCCGTGAGAGCCAGCCACCAGCTGCAGATAGAAATCGCTGCTTGGCCATCCAGTCAGTGGCTGTATATCTTGTGGAGGTTCATTTCTTTTCTCCATGGAACAGCCCTCATTGCTCTTCAGAGGCAGATTCCTATCCACAGTCCAATATCCAGCTCAAACCTCACCTCAGCAGAAGAGTGACTCATGGGTGGTGGTCGCATTGTGTACCCACACCTGAATGCCTCTTTAAGGAAATCACCACATGTCTCTCATTCTGAAAAGTGACACCTTTAAGATTTTCTCACTTTGAGTACCTATGAACCTGCAGCTGATATGGAAAAGGTACAGGTAAGGCAGACAGGTATGCAGAAGCTGATGCAAGTTTAGAGACAAAGGAAGGGGTGCAAGTGCAGATGCAGGCCAGATACAGACACAGGTGCAAGTGTAGATGGAAGGCATTTATAAACACAGGTGCAAGTGTAGATGGAGGCCAGATGTACACGCAGGTGCAAGTATAGGTGGAAGTCAGATGTACACGCAGGTGCAAGTATAGATGGAGCAGTTGTGGATGCAGGTTAGCTATAGATGCAGGTGCAAGTGTAGGCAAATAGAGTCACATTCAGGTGCATGGAGCCATCCCCAAATACTTGAGGTAGTATTCACACACAGTTTGCTCCCATGTCTGAAGGGTGATGTTTCCCTTACTTAGCTGAAACTCTCAAGTCCCTGACCAGTGAGCTCCTGCCTCCCCAGAACACACTCAGAGCACAAAAGTGACTGTTCATATACATGCAAGTACACAGATGCTATGTGTGTGCACATATGTATTGCCTTTAATGACTTCCATGTGCCTCCTACAAATCCCATGAATTCACTCTTCCTCTATTTAGTTAAGATAAGTTTCCTCACATTCCACCAAACACTTGAGGTGAAGACTTGGAGAACGAACTCCCCTCTCCCTTCAGTGCCCCATGATCTAATCTGGTCAGTTCATGTGCTCTTGACCCTGACTTTGGAGATGCCTCATTTGAGTGTCTTCTGTGGATTCCCTGTCTCTGCTCCATCAGAGTGTGAGATCAGCCGCGGCCTGTGGTCCCCTGAGCCATGTTGACCGGTACCAGGATGCTGCCCTCCCTAGCAAGTGCCGAAAGAGGAGGGGGAAGCACACGTGACTGACCGGTACTAGGATGTTGCCCTCCCTGGCAAGTCCTGAAAGAAGAGGGGAAGCACACACGTGACTGAGAATGAAACGCACTGCACTCGTGATGACTGTGGTGATGGGGGGTTAGATTCAGTAAAAGAACAACAAGAAGGTGAACATGATATTTGTCTTAGTTACCTTCTTGTTGCTGGGACAAAAATATCTGACAAAAGAACATTTTAAGGGAGGAAGGATTTATTTCCACTGACCATTCTAGGTTTTAGTCCATCATGGCTGGGAAGACATGGCGTCAAGAGCCTGAGACAGCTGACTGCAGCCAGTCCACAGCGAGGAGCAGAGAGCGATGGATGCTGCTGCTCAGCCAGTCCACAGCGAGGAGCAGAGAGCTATGGATGCTGCTGCTCAGCAGCTCTCTCCTTGCTATACAGTCCAGAACCCAGCACCATGGCGTGGTGCCCTCCACGGACAAGGTGGGTCTTCCCACCTCAACAAACCTAATGTAGAAAATCCTTCACAGACATAACCAGAGATTTGTTTCCGTGCTGATTTTAAACCCTGTCAAGTTGACAACCAGAGAGTAGCCATCACAATATTTTAATGTCAGATAAGTCCTTTCTTATACATATGTCCTATGCAATAGATATTTTAAGATATAAGCAGATCTCAAATATAGCACAGAGCAAGCACTGAAGGCATTCCTTGCTTATCTGAAATTCAGAGGTACCTGTCTGCTTCCTAGTGAGCAAACAGCTTGGGATTTGTGCCATGCTCAACCCTGTCATTCTCCTGGATGACGGCACATTGCTCCCTCCTCACCTGAGCCCTGGTGAAACACAAGCAGATGTGCTCAGCTCCAACCAAGCAAAGGCATTTAACACAACACTATGGTTCCCACATCCACAGCTATCCTGGGGGCATGGGAGACCTTTCCACAGATGGAACAAGACTCATGCGAGGCACCATCTGTCCTTTGGGAAAGCACCTTCCCCTTCCCTGGGGCCCATGTTTGGGAGGAGCAGATCTCAGGCCCTGGTCTGCTGTCTACATACCCCACCCCAGCCACAGCTGAGTTCACTGAACATACATGAGACCTGTGAGACACAACCACAGGACTTTAGCTGGAAATCACTCAGCAAGTTTAGCATGTGGATCCAGCCGTGTCTGAAGCCCAGGGCCCTTGAACTTCACACCTGTACATGGGCTAAGAGATTTCTCTTTTGTTCAACTCAGGTTTCTCTCCCCTATCCATAATTGAACACTTGGTCTCCAGCTAGTGACACCATTTTAGAAGTGTGTGAAAGAAGTCAGTCACTGGGGACTAGCCTTGAGGTTGTACAGACCGGCCCCACCTTCTGTCCATCGGATGCAATGCTAGCAGTCAGCCACTGCTTCTGCTGCCATACTTTCCCCGCCATGATGGAAAGTATCCCCTGGATGTGTAAACTGAAATAAACCCTTCCCTTCCTTAAGCTTAGTCTTATCATAACATCAAGAAAGCAATGAATCCACCAGGTTTGACTAGATCTCTGCAGCTGTCCAACAAAAGGGCCTTCAATGCTGACTTGTGCATTGAAACACCAATCACTCCATCCGGCCACTACCCAGCCGTCCATGCAGACTGAGAGAGCCCAGGACAGGTTCCACTCAGGCCTCTCCCAGTGTCTGAGCCCCAGATTCTTTTGTGGACAGCAGCGCTTCTCACCAGAGAGTTCAGCACAGGACCAAGAGGCTTGCTAGAGAGCCCTCACGTGTCTCCGGTGCTCCAGGCTAAGTGCAGGGCGCCTTCCAGCATCGCCCGCAGGGCTGTCCATCCCATAGCTGCCACCAGACACATAAACCATCTTGCTGAACACACATAAATACCGGCGTGGGGACCCTGGCGGATGATGAGTCCTACCTATTCCCAAGATTTACACTCTGAGTGTGAAAGTCAATAAAAACTAATTAGATGTTTACCTCATTTCTTTGGTAATGACCCTTACATGCTACTAATTGTCAAATTGAATCTATATGCAGCCGTTACCTCTGTCGGGGTCAGGGCTAATTTCTACATACACAAAGAAACATCACTGCGGTTATTTATACCTGCAGCCAGTGTGCTCTGTACAGATGCTTGTGAGCTCATTTCCATAGGAGGAGGAGCGGGAGCCAGGATTTTCCTGCACTGAGCAGGGCATTAGGTATGCAGCAACCATTAACAATAACGAGAGTTGTGCACCTAATTCCCCAGCATCATTTTAAAATTTGTTTTATTAAATAATGCTGCAATGTTATGTTAAGTAGTGCAATGTTAAGTAACATTGACTTCAGCCTCATTAAATAATCTCCTTAACTATCATACTGGAAAACTAGTATCATTAGACAGATGCTGCTAGTCATGGGCTATGATGTAATTGTTCCAGAAGATTCCATTCTAAGGAGTTGACAAACAACAAACCACCTATGTGACGCCACCAAAAGGGCACAAGACAGAAAGAGAGTATGTCTGAAACATGCCTTTGAGGGAGGAAATTCAAGGTGTTTTATAGTCATTAAACTCAGAAACAGCCCAGCAAGCAGCAAGTTCAGGAGCAGGTGGCAGAGCCACTGTCCCTGGCCTTACTGCGGCACACCTGGCTTAGAGATGCTGTGTCACTCCCGTGTCACTGTGACAAAATACCTGGCAGAAGCAGGTGGAAGGATTTATTTTGGCTCATGATTCCACAGGGTCTCAGTCCATCATGGCAAAAAGGCATGGCGAGAATCCATGGCATCAAAACATGTGGCAACGTTGTTCATGCCGTGGCAAAGCAGGAATCAGAGAGCTTGGGCCAGACCCCGAAATGGGTAAACCTTCAAATGTCTGTTCCCAGTGACCTGTTTCCATCAGCTCTGCCACGTGCCCTAAAGGTTCCACAACATTCCAAAACAGTGTTACCAATTGGGGACCAAGTGTTCAAACAAATGATCCCGTGGGGGACATTTCATGCTCAAATCCTAACGCTCTACCTTTGGTGTTATGACAATTTCATAATGCAAAGTGCATTCAGTCAACTTCAAAAGTCTCCATCATCTTTAAAAATCCCAACGTTGTTCAAAAGTGCAGACTCTTCTGAGAATTGGAACACAGTCTTTATTGTGAGTCCCTATCAAATCAAATCAAATAATCAAATCAAAATGAGGTATCTACAACCAATATGGAATGGCACAAAGTATAAACATTCCATTTAGAAAATTCTAAAAAAGAGGGATAGGATATTACATAGACTGGAGCAAAGCAAGATCAAACCCAGAAGAGCAAGCGTTCTTTCCGTGAGCACGATGGTGCTGAGTTCCATTCTGCTTCCACAACCTGCCTCTGTGGCCTGGCCACGTGTGAAATGTGGCTTCTCTCAGACAGGCTCCAATCTGTGCCTAGAGTGTTCCTCAACAAATGCCTCACATTCCTGGATTTTTCAATACTCCAGGGTCTTCACTACAATGTAAGCTTAACCCTAAGCAGTCTATGCATCAGCTCTCGGCAGAATCCAGCTTGCTATACATTCATTGTGCACATGAACTTTTTCTAGAGTCCTGGTGTGAGCCCCACAGCCTTGTAACTCTTACATTCTGTGTACCTGTGTATGATGCCAATTCTGTCACCAACTCATACAGTATCCAGGCTTTCTCTACCAATGTTGTCTCTGTGTGTGCAGCTGGCTGAACCCCCCAAAATAATTCCCTACGTGGCTCTTTTGAGCAGGACATTTGGAGGGTCTCTCTGTTTAGGCGCTTGCTTCTTACAGTCTGAGGCCTCACATCAGAGACTTCTAGCCCTTTTCTGATTTGCCAAGTGCAAAGTGCAGTTTCTCTTGGGTGGTGCTAGACTCTTTGACAATTACAGTGGTTTTGTCCACAACTGCCCTTTCCACAGCTTTGTATAGGTTCATACCCCTTTTCTCCCCAAATTATGTGTTTCACATTCTCTGCTCCCCTAAGTTCTGGATTCTCACTGTAAACTTGGCTGAAAGCAGCAAGCAGCAACCATGCCATGACCCAGAGTCTGTGAAAGTCCCTCCGCCAGCTCCATCAGTCCATTGCTTGTAAACTCAGTCTCGCTCAGGCTTTTGGGAAATGGCAAGAATGCAGCCCAGGATGTAGCATGAATGGCCTCTGATTCAGGTCCCACCTGAAGCCTCATGAGGTCAGTCTTTGTGATCAGCATCCCAGGCTCCTGAGAGCTCACCAGAATGCCCCAGGAATCTCTGCTTACTGCATTCTATGGATTACCCAGCCTGCAGCTCCATACTGTGCTGGACTCCTCACAAACAAGTCCTGGATGTCTCAGAACTACACAGTTGGGTTATTCATAGCAGTGATGCCAATTTTGTGTGCCATTTTTTTTCTTGCTGATGTGCCAAATGCCTGACAGAAACAAGTGAGGCAAGAAGAGTATATTTTGGCTCATGGTCTCTGGAGGATTTCAGTCCATCATCAGCAGAAGGTGTGTGGCTGGAGTTGAAGCAGCTCCTTGTTCACATCATGGAAGGCAGGAAGCAGAGAGCTTGGGTTAGGACCTGGGGTGAGCGAAAACTTCAAAGGTGCACTCCCAGTGACTTCTCCTTACCAGCTTCCTAAAGGCTCTACAGCCTTCAAAATCACCACGCACAGTGAGAACCAAGTGCTCAAAACATGAGCCTGTGGGGGACATTTCAGATTCAAGTCACCACAGGCATGAATTCGAGGACATGTTGTCTTGGTGTGGTGTTGGGAAACATGATGATGACAGCAAGTGAACCTGCCTCAATAGCTCGCTGGCCATGTTCCTCCCTAATTGTAGCAGGCTATGGAGGGACAAAATGAGCAAATGTCCCTTCTACAAGTTAAAGATGTGATATTATTATTAACCGATGCATCGGGGGCTTTGCTGGTCTCTGTTGTCTTATTCAAGGTGGACACCAGCAGAATACTTATCCTCAAAGATGCCCACCTCCTTCCTTCCCTCCAAACCAGCCTCCATGTGTAACACTTGGTGAATGGATGATGGCTGCTCACCAGCGGGCCTTAAGTAGACAAGTGCCCAGGACATCACAGCCACTTTCACCCTCGCAATCGCCATTCCTTCCATGGAGAAAATGGAGGCGGGGAGGAAGAAGAGGTCTGGATGAAATGAATGAACCCGACACTGTGAGCATGGAGGAAGCTTAACAACCCAGTGGGAGCAGGTGGCTTCCAGCATCTGGAAAGGAACACGGCACTTCTGAAGCCTTCATTACAACCTGTGACATTGTGTCAAGACATTTGACCTAAGCCAGAAGTGACTGTTCTTAAGTCACTAGGTATGAAGTACATTAGAGCAGCTAGGGCATCCACGATTTGGAATGTCCTCAAGCACTCGGCAGATGTACCCAAGTAAACCCTCCTCCACGGGCCAGGAATGGGGCTGCCTCTGTAAAGACTCTCAGTCTCCCAGGACACAGAGGGTCATTCGACAGAGTTCAGCCCAGAAGGGTGGGCGCCAACCCTCACGGCCTCTGAGCTTCCCCAAGCCCTTCGCCAAGAGCACCACCTCATCCTCCCATTTGAATGACTAGTTGCTTGACTGGGAGATAAAAAGGGGATATGTAGATGGTTAAGTTCAGAGACCTACCTGATAAAATCCTTAAAAGCAGGCTGCAAATCTGTCCTAGCTGTACTTCCATGGCCAAGCCTGGGTCTCCACTGATTGTTCACTTTCCTCATCACTTACAGAAGGAGACTGGAACATTAACCTCTTCTGTATGGAAAATTTCTACTCTGAACTTGCTGCTTCTCACCTGCTCGCTACTAAGGGGTCTTACTAATAGGGAGTTAGATTTACATCAGAGTGGTCTCTTTCTCCTCAAAATAAATGTAAGACCTATTCCTCTGCCAGGTTCATGATCATGAAGGGCTGGTCATGTAATGTGAGGACAGCGGTCAGTAAGGCAGCATGTAGAATACAGCCCACTGACTGCCCCGTGGTCAGCGGACAGCAGTCCTTGCAAGAACTGGGCAGGTTTTGCATGCTCACAGGAGAGTGCATCGGTGTGTAATGTGTGCTCCGGATATGTAGAAATCTCCCCTGCATTGGAAGCTGTTGGTTTTACTCTAATGACGAAAGATTTGGGGAGGGGTGTTCTGTTGTATAGGACTTTCTTGAATGCTAGAACTGCTCCTATCTACCCGGACCACTAAGACAGCCATCAGCTACCATTCTGGCTGGTGATTCATTTACATCCTGTTTGTCCTACTTACCTTAAATGTAACTGCCCACATGTGGACAGTGGCTCTTGTACCAGAGGCCTAGAACTGTGAACTCACATGTTCAGGATGCTCCGTGAACCGCAGGGCATGTGGAGTGGTCAGTTTTGCAGACAGGTTCATCCCAGCCTCTAGAATCTTAGAGAATATCCCCTCTGTGAAAAGCTGTGCTCACTCATCCATCATCCTGTCATTTTTTAAAAAGACCTTTAGCCTGAATTTCTTGTATCTGTCATTGGTTACCGTACCTGTCGATTTGTATTACACATTGTGCCTCATCTGAGACCCATGCCCTGAGGTGGCCATTCTTGGCACCTTTTTATTGCACACACAAAATTAACACAGTGTTAATGACTGCCGTCAATTAAAAGCACAGCTCCCAATCAGAGGTACCCTTGAACTTTTTAGAGTTGACAGTACCATGTGCAGACAGATGTTTGATTGCGGGAGGACAGGGCCCTGGGGGATGCTGTGTAAACACCCCTCACCAGGGAGTGCATCCTCATGCCTCACTCTTGGAAAGGAAGGGCCTCCCAGCCACTGTCCCCTTGGCATGATAAAGACCACTGCAGCCACACATTTATCAACTCCGCTTTAGTGGTCACAGGTGCCCTCAGATGCATCAGTCTACCCAGGCCATATTCCAGGTTAAAGGACATTTTTAAATGAGGAAAAGGAGATTTACAGAGGTACTTGCTGGCCTCAGCACCTCAGCCCTCTTCTACACAGTGCACATTTGATGAGTGCTGTGTAGGACGCTGGCCGTTTGGGTTTTGGGGGAAATGACAGCCGTGCAGCTCCGCCCAGCTACATTGCTACTGAAATCAGCCACAGTCACTCGTGCCACGCCCAATGGAGGACATTGTCTCCACTTCTTAAGAGCGCGTTTCCACTCCACGCACCTGCTATGAAGTTATCTTACTGACCATGTGGGATCTGAATGTAATCACTCAAAGGGAGCCCCACACATGCACTTTAGGTGGCTCAGCTAAAAGTGCCACTGTACCAAGCCAGCAAAAGGGCACAGCATAAACATGGCTGGCCTGCTTCACACCCCCAGAGATGCTGGGAGTCCGCCTGAGATGCTGCTGCACCTGGGAAGGGAGCCCGCTCTGTGAACGAAGGCATGAGTCAATATTTACCCCTCCTGAGGAAAGACCCAAAAGCAGAACCAGGCACTGCTGTCAGGAGCTGCCACACTCACGCATGACTCAGGTAATCAATGGCTGAACTCCTGGGACTGCTGGGGAACCCCATGATGGGGCTCTTTGTTTGTGACATCAGAGGTTATAATTTAATTCTATGAAGTGACAAAGGATGTAGGGAAAAGTGGGTTCAACCCTAGCCATTTGTAGAATCACCTGGAAGACTTCTGCAGTGCCAGTGCCCGCAGCACATGCTGCAGGCTGGAAAGATAATCATTTCTGGAGGTGATGTTTCGGGGAACAGCCTTCTTTTGAATTATCCCAGACAGTTTTCATATACATCAGGGCAGCATCACTAACTAAAAGACCTAGAAAGTTCCCCTGCTCAGGGTAGGGGGAGGCTAGAGAAACAGAGAGATAGGGAAGTCACAAAAGAGACAGAGACACTTCCTGGAGTGGACCATGCTGCTGGGTGGGTGAGTGCCCTAGATGGACTGTCCTTGAATACTCAGGGCCCCTGGAAGCCTGGGTGAAAGAGCAGGCACGCCCTCATCCACGGCACATGTTGGACTGATTTCCTGTTCGTAACTGCACAGCACAGGACTAGATCAGTTTCCCAACAGAAGCTGCGCAAAGCTGAAGATGCAGGGTCCCAGCGTCTCTCAGGTCACCATCTCCAGAGATCAACAGGCGTGTCAAAACATCAGTCAAAATCTGTGGGTTACAAATAAATGACAACTTCGATGAATGCAAAGAGAGGTATGTCTCTTGCAAAATATTTGCATGACTTCATAACTCTCTCCCCTTTATGATTTTCTATTTCCTGTCTAAAGGAGGAATTGGATGCTGCATGTGTCTCTGTGTAAGTCTGTGTTTCTGTGTGTCTGTGCATCCATGTGTGTGTGCACACCATATATTGTATGCACACACATGTGCTTGCACATATTTCCATATGGTCTTTGTCGACACGGGTATGTGTGTGTTGTGTCACGTGTCTGTGTGTCATGAGTGTTCATGGGTCATGGGCATGCATGCGTCCCTCTGGATCTGTATGTCATGTGGACAGCGTGCTTGCGTGGGCTCGGATCTCACTACTCAGAGCCCATGTGACAGAGAGGAGACCTTTTCATGTTTCTTTGTGGTCTTGTTGCTGAATCCTTCTTCCAGAGACGCTCCTTTTGTGTCAGTCCTCAGCCTTGGGTCCTTCAGCTTCACTAGGCCTGGGGACTGTAGGTGGGCGCCGCATGGCAGGTCTGTGGACAGAGTGTGATGCCACACTGGCTGAAAGGGGCATCGTAGGGTCCTGACCCAAGGCTGACTGGAGTTCCCGTTTGTGAGCACTTTCCTGCCCACCGCCAGCATCTACAGACAGCATCCAGAACCCTGCGTCTCCGCAGTTTCTCACCACGGATCCACCTGAGCATCCACGGTCCAGCCCTGAGCATCTTTCCTGGCCTCCCTCCTGCCTGCCTGGCCCCACAAGAACACTTTTGGCATCCACTCTCCTTGGGTCCCACCTTGGAAGGCAGGAGCCTGCTTCAGACAAGGGTGGGCTTATTTCCCATCTCCCTTGAGGCTCCCACTGTTTACTGCTCAGAACATGCTTAGGATCCACACATCAATTTCAGTCCCAACCTCTACTCGCACATACACAGAGCAAATCAAATCAGATCAAGAAGAAATTGCCTTAAAGGGAGTTAATATTCCAACTAAACTCCTGCTCAACACAGCCGTGCTAACCAGCTCTGCCACACTTAGCCTATTATCTAGGTCAGACAAATGATCAAGTTGGGCATCCCTTGGGTGTCTTTCGGGGACTCGGCCCTGGGAAATCCCATTCACCTTTTGGCTCTGGATTTAAATTCATGGCAGGGTCACCTGCTGCCAAAACAATGGAAGAAGAGCAAACAATTTTGAATGGATTTAGGAAATTGTCTATTCAGAATGTGAGAAATGTCGACTGTTTGGAAGCAGTTAAAATGGACACCACTATTTTTATAGCTAGAGATTGAAAAACACCCAAAGCCAATGAGAAGGGGCTGGGAGGTGGATCGTGAACAGGGAACCAGCATAAAATTGTTATTGGACATGACAGCAACCATCTCATGCCCATACCACATGGTAACCAGCTCATGCCCATACCACATGGTTACCAACTCATGAACATACCACACGGTAACCAGCTCACGCCCATGCCACATAGTAACCAGCTCATGCACATACCATGTGCTGGACAAAGGTTGACAGATGCCCATGGCAACAAAGAATTGCCCCCACATTATCACAAGCACCATGGACACGTTGCCACGTGTGACAGAAGAGACTTGGCGGCTGTGGTTAAAAGGCTTGAGCCAGGCGGGAGCCAGGGAGATAGCTCAGTGAGTGAGAGTTCCAACCCCAGCAGGCACGTATAAGGCCAGGCATGGTCTGCGACCTACAGCCCCAGTGCTGAGGGAGAGTGGAGACAGGAGGGTTCCTGGGGCTCACTGGTCAGCCAGTGTGACTGGAAAACTGTGTGTGAGCTGCGGGTTAGTGACGGACACTGTCTTGAGGGAAATGAGGAAGAAAAAGAGACAGAACACCCTATGTCTTCTTCTGGCCTCTGCTCATGGGTAAATGAGACATGTGTATCTGTACACACATGTGCATACATGTATACTATATACACACATACACAGGAAGAAAGAGAGAGAGAAGGAAGGAAGGAAGGAAAGACAGAGAGGAAGGGAGGGAAGCAGGGAGGAAGGAACCTTAAGACATGAGACTGTCCTAAAGGAGAGCAAGAAACCAGGTGACAAGCAATGCTGGGTCTCCAGAGGCTGTGGGATGCAGGGGAGCCACACGCCCTGGAGCTCCCAGCAGGAAACAGCCCTGCCAGAAGCTGCACCTTGGCCAGAGAGGCTCCAGAAATGCCAGTGACACACTCGTGATGCTTGAGGTCACAGATTACAGCACCTACAGTAAATTCACACAGCTCTAGAGTCAGACTTCCTGAGGTCAAGCTCCCCACACCTCTCATGCACCACAGAGCCCTCACTACAGTACAGAGATAAGCACCCAATGTGTGGATGCCATCGCTAGGATGGGAAGAGAGAAGGCTGTGTACATGTACCACAGAACGCAAAACTAGCGGGGCCCGGTGGTGACCAGGTTCACAGCAGGCCTTTCACGGGTGGGGTTTCAGAGATATGCAGGCAGCGGGCCTGAGCCATTTCCCTTGCAGTGGAACCCGGTGTTCTGTTTCATTCTTGCTCATTCCACCTTCATTCATTTGGTAAGCGTGTCTAAACTCCTGGAAGCTAGGATCTGCTGGGTCCTGGGTTCCTATACCTCACCAAGCTCCATGCATGTCACTGACCAGAGCCTTGTTGACCATACAGACTGGCTATGGAGAGCCAAATGAGAGGACAACCTTGGCCCCACCTAGATGGAGTGAGCCCTATGCAGTCTCTGAGCCATGCTGGGTTACGTGGCTTCACCCGGTATTGTTCAAAGGGAAAGATGTGTTCTCATGCTTCTATGCTTTCTGAAATGTGAACTATTTTATTTCCTTTTTCCTTATTTTCTTGTGTGTTTGTTGCCTGTGTGTTTGTAGAACAGGGTCTCAAGTAGCACAGGCTGGGCTCAAACTCACTATGTAGCCAAGAGTGACCCCACACTCCTGATCTCCCCACCTCCACCTCCCAAGTGTAGAATTACAGGCGTGCACCATCATGCCCAGCTTATATTTTCTTTTTACTTTCCATAGAGAAAGCCAAAGGCCTCGTGTTTACACTGTGCAATCACAACACATTATTAGCCCTTAGCCATTTTTGAAAGTAAATTCCTTTCTTTTTGCAGCTTTCTGGTACAGGTTCTCTGTGACTCCTGTTTCATTGCCTTTGAGAGAGTCCTCCTCCCTTCTGCTTGTATTTCTGAGCTAGAAAGGGAAGCATCCATCGCTGCTGGGCTGATTATAAGACTTCAGGTCTTGATCCCCACAACCCTGGGTCCCTGGTCCTCAAACCCAGCAGTGGGGGGAGGGTGGGAGGTGAGGGACGCCGAACTGCAAGCAGCGCCACCTAGTGTTCTACAGCTATGAGTGCTCCTGGCTATGCAGAGCTCTCTGCGGGTTTTGATGTGTGGGGTGGGAGGAAGGTTTTATTTTTCTAATTTTCACTCGGTCCCCAGAGCTCTCTGTGGCTCCACCAGCTCTTCTGGAACTCGAAGGCAACATCTGGGACACGACTAGAATTCAATAATGCACACGTGTGTGTTGATATGTTCAGCAGAACCCTGTCAGCTGCCAAGTGAGAAGTGGTCCAGCAGATCAGCCTGAAATTTGTGCATGGGAAACACAGAAAAAGTCCAAGAACACGCACCTGAGGAAAAAGAGCTCAGGCTCCTGCTCCAGAGCGGAAAGCTGACTGTCAGTTTCTAAGGCAAGGCGTGGCTCCTGAGCCTCTTGAGACCCGGCAGCTTCCTCCTGAGCTTGCCTAGCGCAGGCAGGATGGGTAAAGACCTCGGGATGGGTAAAGACCTGGGCCCTTTCCTCAATTCCAGGCACTCTGCAGCAGGTCTGTGATTGGCCACTACTAGCCAACGGAGAGCATCACGTGCCGGCTTTGGGCCCGGTCAGTTGGGAAGAGGAGAGGCCCATGACTGCTCCTCCTGAGCTCCAGTCCAGGCCCCTCCCTCTGAAACCGCGAACCAGATCCATGTCCCTGCTCTGGCGCTGGTGTCTCCTCTGCTGGGATCTGCAGGCTCCTCTCCGTGCCACCTCCTCAAAGAAGCGTTTATGATTCTCCCCCAGGACTCTGGCTGTCCTCACACCCACAGGCCACCAGGAGCTCCTGCTCTGTCTTCATGACGTCCTCTGTACACTGAATCCTTGTCCCATCTGTTCCGAACCCCCTTTCAGACATGTCCACGACGCACTCGGTGCACTGCGGAAATGAAAGATTCCTATTACAGAATGTGCATGTGTCCTGGACAGCAGGAAGTATTTGGATGACCACCTTCCCAAAGATGTGCAGGTAGTGGTGAGGGTCAGGAGACAAGGGCCGTGCTAGGGTCAGCCATCATGTCATCCCTCTTAGGATGTCCTATGCTGGTGGAAATGCAGAGTGTAAGGCCTCTGTGGAAACAGTTGTGCAGGCTTCTGTGAAAGAAACGCAGCCATCTTCTTCCTGACAGCCGGAAATAAGAGCATGTGTCCAACATGCTTATAACAGCCCTGGCCACAATAATCAGGACAAGGAACAACCCAAATGTCCCCCAGCGATCGAAAAGGAGACCTCTGGTGCATTCATTCCTGAGCACTGCTTCGTGTGAGGGGCCTTCTCGCCACAAAGGGGCCTGTGAGCTCCTTTCTGCACGGGCAAATTCCAGGATGTCTGTCCAGTGATGAGGCGGCTTCCAAATGTTCCCTCCTGCCACCAGTGCCGAGGTGGTGGAGTGGCTCCTCTGAGCCTGCGGAAGAGGTGGTGTCACGTGCTGATCCGGAGCTTTCCTCGTGAACATGGAGCACCTCGCGTGCACACTGTGAGTCCAGCGCTGGGAGCTGTGGCAGACCGGGCGGGAGGGTTCCAGCACAGAGAACACTGCTTCACAGAGCAAAAGTCACGCCCTCCTTCACAAGGGACGCACGGAGATGTCACTGTAAAGCCTTCCTGGCCATTTCCTTGGAACCTGGCCGGTGTGTGAGCCCTGGGGACCCCCTTACCTGCCATCCCCACAGCCCTGTGGTAGGTCAGTCCTCTGCACCTCTTCACGCATTGTCTACCACAGCCCTGCAGTGTGTCCCCCGGGGCCCCCTCGTCTGAAGTCACCCACAGTTCTATGGTGGGTCCGCTTGCATCTCCACTTCAAAGGCCAGAGTGCTGAAGTATCGTATACTGAGTCCTGAAGGGTTACTACCAACTCTACAGCCCAGACTGGAAATGCAGGGCCCACATGGTAACCCACTGGGTATTCTGTGTACCTGGGTGGGCTGACCAGGCCCTGAACTCTACAGGTGGAAAACTGGCCCTGTGGGAAGGTGTCTACAGAGAGGCATTTGGACAGTGGTTAGGGTAAAATGAGGTCCCGAGGGTGGGGACTCAGTATTTGATAATGGCATCATGAAAGGAGGAGAAGCCTGCCTCCTGCGTGCACACTCTGGGTTAACCAGGAAAACAAACAACCTAGGCCACCACCCAGGCTAACCTCAGGTCACTACGACACCAAGCCCAGTCCCTATCAACTCCCAGACTAGTCCTCAGCAACACTTCCCAGCTGCCCCCAAAGATGTCCTCCCTGTCAGAGGCTCAATCTGTCAATCCTTACAGGCTCTGAATGCCCTAAGAATCTCGACAGACTCCACACAGCTGGCTCTAAAGAGGGGAAGACACCAGCACCCAAACCTGAGAAAAGAAAGGGCACACCCCAGTGGGGCATTCCCCAGCCACGCACAGCCCCAACACTCAGAGGTTTGACAGCACGTCACCACAGAGTCATAACGCTGGCAGCTACTTGACATTGCTTTCAAACCACTGCTTTATTACAATAATTGCAAAGTCTCCTGGCCTCTGACAAATAAGTGTGAGGGGTGACATCAGAGCCAGGGCTCCCCTCCCTCTGTGTGTCTGCCCCTCTTAATTTGTTTGCCAGCAGCGATGGAAATGCAGAGCTCCCAGGCTGAAGACTCACACCCCACCATGTCAATCACAATGAGGCATAATGTTATTAGATGTGAGTCTGTCTGAATTATTCAGGTCTCATGCTTTGATGAGTGGGGGGGGGGGTTGACCATACAGAGGATGGAGTGATGTGTGTGCATGTATGGAGAGGGTCATAGAGAACATGGAATGATGTCTGGGCATGTATAGAAATTGTCAGAGAACATGGAGTGATGTGTGTGCGTGTATGGAGATTGTCTATAGGGAACATGGAGTGATATCTGGGCATGCATGGAGATTGGAGTAACGTGAGAGCATATATGGAGATTGTCCATAGAGAACATCGAGTGATGTGTGAGCATGTATGGAGATTGTCATAGAGTACATGGAATGATGTCTGGGCATGTTTGGAGATTGTCCATAGGGAACATGAAGGGATGTGTGTGTCATGTATGGAGATTGTCATAGAGTACATGGAATGATGTCTGGGCATGTTTGGAGATTGTCCATAGAGAACATGAAGTGATGTGTGTGTCATGTATGGAGATTGTCATAGAGAACATGGAGTGATGTGTGTGAATTTATGGAGATGGTTATAGAGAACATGGACTGATATGTGTGCATGTATGGAACTCGTCCATAGAGGACATGGAATGATGTGTGTGCATGTATGAAGAGTCCTCAGTGTCTAAAGTGCATCAGCTTGCCAACATCTGAACCCCTTTTCTCCTGCCATGTGGGACTCAGTGAGTGATGAGCTAGTCTACAGAAGAAAGCAGAGCGTCACATGTCTGCTCCATAGTCACCCACCCCACTGAGACGACTGCCCAGTGCATCTTCACTGTCCCTCTGTGACTAGGGGGACGGTCTGTTTAGGGACCACTGGCCTTGGTGAGAACACAGAGCTTCTTAGATTTCACCCTCTAGCTTCCCCTGCCTTGGGATTTATCCACTCTCTAACCTCGTGCACTGACGCTTTTCTTGTCTTCTTGTTTGGATAACCTGGGGGCATCCAGTCAGTTGGCTGAGGGCCACTGATGGTGAGAAACCTCCCACGTGCAGAGAGCTGATCTCTGGTCTCTGAGCATAGCTGACTTCAGAAGCATGTTGTTACTACAGGTCCTCCACCTCATATTATTAATTTCATTTATAGCAGAACCAATAACTCATACATTCAAGGCACTTTGTCATGCATACCTGTAAATAGATTGGAAGTTTACTGAAGCATGCTGGGTAAACACGGCTGGAGTGTCGGCACGTCTCCTGGAACGCTGCCAAGTTCTTTAGATTTGGGCGATATTTTTTATAATGCATATGAATTTATGCTACAAAGGCAACCCCACCACCCAGCCCCTGCTGCTGTCACCCCTGAAATTCCATTTACTTTCAATTTTGCTGCCGAGCCGCTCTGTGAAGGTGAAATGCCACACCATCACTCTCTATTGATTTAGAAGCATCGTCTCTGTGGGCGCTGGTCCCGTGGCATCTGAGCAGTGACCCGAGCAGGAGCCATTTGGCTCTGCACAAGGTGAGACCCCCTAGGGTGGGCCATCTTAACCTGCCTCACAGCAAGAGACAGCCTCGGGAGCCTAGGGAGGGGGCGGGCGAGTACAGGCAGGCTGGGCAACAGTCACTGGAAGAGTTCTGACAGTCATACCACACACATACAGC
Organism: Dipus sagitta; assembly: GCA_036346955.1. Lineage (NCBI taxonomy): Eukaryota > Metazoa > Chordata > Mammalia > Rodentia > Dipodidae > Dipus > Dipus sagitta. The sequence continues at coordinate 2,839,854 of CM070779.1, read as the reverse complement.
AAGCCACAGTAACCAGGAAGGGTCCTACCACTTCGACACTTGCATACAGCAAGCCACAGTCACTAGGAAGAGATCTGACACCCAGGTCACATGTATACAGCAAGCCCCAGTCACTGGGAAGGGATGTGACACCCAGGTCACATGTATACAGCAAGCCCCAGTCACTGGGAAGGGATCTGACACCCAGATCACATGTATACAGCAAGCCGCAGTCACTAGGAAGAGATTTGACACCAAGATTACATGTATACAGCAAGCCCCAGTCACTGGGAAGGGATCTGACACCCAGGTCACATATATACTGCAATCCAGAGTCACGGGGAAGGGATCTGACACCCTGGTCATGTGTATACTGCAAGCCACAGTCACTGGGAAGGGATCTGACACCCAGGTCATGTATATACAGCAAGCCACAGTCACTGGGAAGAGATCTGACACCCAGGTCATGTGTATACAGCAAGCCACAGTCACTGGGAAGAGACCTGACACCCAGGTCATGTGTATACAGCAAGCCACAGTCACTGGGAAGGGTCCCAACATTCAGACCACACACATACAGTAAGGTTTTTATTGTTCCTTTAAGCTCTCATCAATAAGAAGGTAAAATGAAAACCTAGAACTATTGCAAAGATAGCTCTAGTCTCCCACACCAGAATGTTCTATGGATTCTTTGACAAGCAGCAAATTTCCACAGCGAGTGCCCTCGGCTATTGCAGAAGGACTCCAGGCATTGGACTTGGATCGAGAAGCAATATAGCCATCTCCATGGGGACATTTGATCCTGTCTTCCCAGTATCTACCCCTTACTTCTCATAACAGACTCTGGGTGTCCACTGGGGTTCTCTTCTCCTGGTCAGTGCAATTCATGGACTACCTCCAACCAGACCTCTGACTGTGGTCTCTGGCCTCTTGGAGCATTGAATGACCACGCACAGTGACCAGCTTAGCAAGTACCCCTGTGAGCAGGTGACCCAGTGAGGCTTATTTCTATACCTTTTGCTGAGGCATTAAATAAGCTCAGCTCACCCATCACGGGGCTGTCGAGAGGGTAATGTATCTCAGTAGCCTCTACAGACCTTCCTGCCACCAGAAGGAACAAGCATCATGCAAAATGGGCCAAATATGCCTAAGTTCAAAAGGAGATAAAGCCCACCCAGATCCAGCTACTCTTGAAGTCAATGCGTGTCTTGGCTTCTGAGTTACTTGAGCTAATACCTCTCTTTAAGAACAGCCACTCTGAGCTGAGGTTCCCTCTTTTCTGACTGAAACCCGATGTCTTAACGATAAACTTAGGACCCAAGCCTTACCAACCTTTCTTTATTTTAAAAAATGTTTATTTTCATTTATTTATTTATTTGACAGAGAAAGAGGGAGAGAGACAGACAGAGAGAATGGGCATCCCTGGGCCACCAGCCACTGCAAATGTGCTCCAGGTGCGTGTACCCCCTTGTGCATCTGGCTTACGTGGGTCCTGGGGTATCAAACCTGGGTCCTTTGGCTTTGCAGGCAAACACCTTAACCATGAAGCCATTCCTCCAGCCCCTTACCAACTTTTCTAATGAGTACTAACCTGTCCTGGCAGCCATAGGTGTCTGATTACAAATTAGCAGTAGGTCTGGAATTCTTTCAGGTGTGCTACTAGGGTTAAAAACAAAAACAACAACAACAAAAAACAACCTCCCCAAGTGTCAGAGTACAAAGTGATCTGGAGATACAAAGCTGTGTCATTTAAAATGAAAAGACAAGCTTGATGTGGTGGTCCCTGAATGCCATCATAACACTCAGGGGCGGAAGGCGGAGACAAGATGAAAGCTGCAAGCCCAAGGCTATCCTGGGGTACCTAGTGAGTTACAAGCTAGCCTAGGCTACAGATTGAAACTCTGTCTCAAAAAAAATAGTAGAATATTGCTTGGAGAGAGCTCAGAGTTTAAGAGCACTTCCTGTGTAAGCATGAGGGTCTGAGGAGGCCAGCAAGACCACTCAGGTTCCATCCTCAGGACCCACATAAGCAGCTGGGTCTTGTCATGCATATCTGTAACCCTAGGCACATGGGGGACCAGATACCCAACTAACACTGGAACTTGTGAAAAAAATGACAAGTTCTGGGATCAGGAAGAGACTTCCGCTCGAATAAGAATGGGCAGAGTGAGAGAACAGGACACCCAGCATTCTGCTCTGTCCCTCACAGGCAAGTGCCCCTGCTACAGGAGAGCATGTGGGGCATCGCATGGGCACATGCGTGTACATACACTACCCATACCACACACACGCACACACACCACATTACACATATACACAAGAATAGCATAGGATGGTGTTGCAGTCAGGTTCGCATTGCTGGCAGAAATCACCTGACCAAGAGCAGCTTTGGGGGAAAACGGGTTTTTTTTTTTTGGCTTATAGACTTGAGGGGACACTTCACAATGACAGGGAAAATGATGGCATGAGCAGAGGGTGGACATCACCCCATGGCCAACATAAGGTAGACACTAGCAACAGGAGAATGTGCCAAACACTGGCATGGGGAAAATGGCCATAAAACCCATAAGCCCACCCCCAACAATACACTGCCTCCAGTAAGTGTTAATTCTCAAATCTCCACCAGCTGAGAACCTAGCACACCTAAGTTTATGGGGGATATCTCAATCAAACCACCACATTCTGTCCCTCGCCCCCATAAACTGATAACCATCCATGATGTAAAATGCAATGCATTCATCCAACTTTAAAACTCCCCATAGTTTTTACCAATCCTAATGATGTTCAAACATCCCCATAGTCCAAGGTCTTTTAATGGAGCCATAATACCAAAAAATCTCCAAAAATCCCATAATGACACAGAATAAACACTCACACTGCAAAAGATGGCATTGGGCATAGCAAAGAAATATTCAACCAATACAAGATTTAAACAGGGCAAACATCAAACTCTGTAGCTTCAAATCCAATAACTCTAGCTAGTAATGAATCTCCAAGTCCGATAATTCTAACCAGCAACAAGTCTCTGGAGTTCCAATTCCGCCCCTCCACCTAGGCTACTCACAGCCTTGGAAAACTTCATCTGAGGCAGGCAGCTTTCCTTATAGCCATCTCATGGTCCCGGCATCTCCACTGGGTCTCCACTGTAACTCACAATTCATCCTCATGGCTCCATCAGGTCTCCATGCAGGCATCCAGCAAACCTGCTTCACACTGCCCATGGCTGTTTACAAGACACACGACCCCATTGCAAACTCAATGACCCTCCCTTTCCTGTATTTCTTATACTCCACAATACCAGGTAGGGTGCCAGGGAGGAATAAAGCAGACTTTGAAGAACAGGACACTGCTTGAGCATTCAGACCCTTTCAAAAAACTTTATTCTTTCTGTTGTCCCAATGCAGGTCAGCTGGCCCAGTCTCAATGGTTGTGATCTCTCATACAATTGCAGCTAAACAGGTAGCTATGCAATGCAACCCTGCACAACCACTCAGGACAAGGGCATAACAGCAAGCCTCTCACACAAACTGCTTGTAGCCCAGTCTAGGCAAAGCTCTTCCTAACCCTCATGAACCAAACCTTACAATCCATAGTTCTTACTGCATTCAGGTCTTTCAACTCTGACCAGAATACTCCATCAAGCTGTACTTACAGCACTGCAAGGCATCTCTTAGGCCAAGGTTTCAAATCCTTCCACATTCTTCTTGAAAATCAGCTCCAAAAGACCAAAGACACACAGAGAGTATGCCAAACACTGGCATGGGGAAAAGGGCTATAATACCCATAAACCTGCTCCCAATAATACACTGCCTCCAGTAGGCATTAATTCCCAAATCTCCATCAGCTGGGAACCTAGAACACCTAAGTTTGGGGGGGACACCTGAATCAAACCACCACAGATGGCATAGCATAGAATGGCAAAAGCAGGGCTGGAGGGATGGCTTAGTGGTTAAGGCATTTGCCTGCAAAGCCGAAGGACCCAGGTTCGATTGCCCAGTACCCATGTTGGCCAGATGCACAAGGGGGCGCACGCGTCTGGAGTTTGTTTGCAGTGGCTGGAAGCCCTGTGTGCCCATTCTCTCTCTCTCTCTCTCTCTCTCTCTTTCTTGGTCAAATAAATAAACAAATAAATAAAAAATTAAATTAAAAAGAATGGCAAGAGCACTCTTCTCCATGTCTTCCCTTTGCAATTCTAGCTTCCTGACTGGCATTTCTGAAGCTCACAGACTGCCCAGCCACCTCGGCTTTAGCCCTTGCTTTCCGAGAACAGGCCAGCCAGCCCTTTGTTCTGATGGCAGCCAGTGGCTTCTTCACCCTTGGCCTTACATAATATGTATGAATACACTTGACTTGGGTTGAACTATTAATTTTATTTCATTTTACATACCAGAGTCAATGGCATTTTGAACACAACAGGAAAATCAGTGTCCATGAATATGCACAATTATGTAAAAGCCTATGCAGATGTGCCCCCTGGGAGATGCTATTACCTCTCATGGCCTGCATCCCCCCCCCCCCCGGCTACTCTGCTAGACCTCAAGAAAACAGGAACCCCAGAAGTTGGGGTGCTGACCTGGGCGGGCCTGACATGGTCACCTGGGTGGAAGAGCACAAGGAGGGAGCACGTTGCCCCCGGGGATCAGTGACACTTGTGCTGTGCGGGTCTCCAGCTTGACAGAAGACAGCTGCAGTCCCTGAATTTGGTTACAAACTGGGTTCCATACAACCTAAAAGGACCTGGCCAGCCATCTGTGAGAGACAGCCATGTCCCTCAGGCCTGCATGGGACTGCCGACGCCCTGAAGCATCATGGGGGCGGATTTCCTAACTCCAGGCAGAAGCTGTAACTTGCAAAGCCCATTCCCCACCTCCTTTGCTTCTCCTCAGTCCCTTTCTGTGTGTTTTATTACCACTCTCTGCCTGCTCGTATTCCCAGCATCCCCACATTCGCTTCCTCCCTTTAAATCTGATATTATCTGCTTTACTGTTTAATTTGATTTCCTCTCCTTGGACATTTGTTTTTATAGTCTTCCTCCCCTTTGCCACCGGGATCCCATCCTGCTGGCACTGTGAGGCGTCCATCCACCCCCACCAGCCTCCTGCTGTTCCTCCCTCCCCCGCAGGTGCTGTCAGAGGAACCTCCTCCACGCTAGGGGAGTGTCTTGGTGTCTCTACCTTTCCACTCCACTTCCCCGATCATTCATCCAGAATGTCACTGAGATACTTGCTGAGCATGCACAGGGGTTGCTGGGTCAGTGCAGAGTATGGGCAGAGATGCCCCTCTTGGGGACATTTGAGACCTAAAGCTAGAATGTTCCTGGCTGTGTGGGAATGGGGCATGCAGCCTGACCAGGGGTCCCCCAGGCCTTCTAGGAACTGAACAAGCAGCTGCAGTCAGCAGGGGACCTGGACAGAATGGTCCCCAGAGTCAGTGCAGGCCCAGTTCCTTGGGAACAGGAGAGGGCTAGAGGGAGGGGGGCAGTAAGCACTTGGTAGGGGACCAGGTGACACAGGAACTTAAGGACCACGGGAGACTATGTAGATGCCCCAAGGGGGCTGCTAAACAACTTAGAAGGTGGCTGCCTGTGACATGATCACATCTAATTCAAGGTCCCTGTGGACCCTGCACAGGGCCTGGCTTGCAGAGTGTGGTGAAGAGAAGGCAGCTACATGGACCTAAGAGAAAGATGGTGGGGTTCAAATCACCAGCTGGACAGGGTGCATGGACCTGGCGTACGGTTTGGTGGAAGCATCGTAAAAGAAGGAATGGTAAAGCTAAAATAATCCTGAGCCCGGTCATAGTGACCATGGGCTCCAGGCTGGCATATGCATCCAGCCCATGACAGATCCAACTCCATCATGTGAAGTGGTTCTGGGGAGCAGGTGCTGGGAGGAAGACGATGCCATGATCTGAGGAGTCAGGGACCCTTGCCCCCAAGAGAGTGTGACAAAGTGTGCTGTCTCCCACAGTGGGTGGCTCTGTTCCGACCTCCTCTCCTGCTGAGCGGCTTCTGTAAACCAGCAGGCAGATGAGAACTGGTGCTCTGTGACATGCGTCTCTCTGACCTGACACTGCTGGCTCCCTCTTCTAGCAACAAGACAGGAACCCCACACAAAGAAGCAACACAACAGAGCAAAGTCCTCGCCTTGGCAGTTACCCTGCCTCCTCCTGGGCCAGGAACGGGGCCTCAGATGCCCTTCTGACTTGCGTTGCCTGGACTCACTTCCTCTCTAGCTGGTTTGGCCTCTTTGGCAGTCGTGCTCTGAGGAGCCGCCCCTCTTGCCCTGTAGACACTTGCAATAGGCTTCATCTCAGCCCTCGTCACAGGCCCACAGGGGACACTGGGGTCACAGCCTGAGACCCTTCTTCAATCTCAGGAAACTTCGGGGAGCACATCCCAATCAGAGTCCTAGTCCAAGCTCCTCCCACTGGCTTCAGGCCTGGGTGTCTTCCCCTAGGAAGATGACAGCCCGAACCCAGAGTGAGGCATGTAGCCCATGGGCAATGGCTTCATATCTGTCCACCCACTGAGGGTATCCACCAGATGGTACTCTTGGCTACTTGTGGGGTGGGTAAGATATTTGTCCCAGCTTCTCAAGGAGGCCAGAACAGATGTGTGGAAAGGACCTCTGCTAGCTGTGAGAAGAAAGGGGCAGGTTTCACAGTCCACCACCGCCCAGACTACTCCCTGCCCTGGGGCATGTGCAATGCTAGCAAGAGGGAGGAGGCCCTGCTCGGGGCTGAAGGAAGGCACCTCAGGGCAGAGTGGGGCCTGGCCAGGAGTCATGGCTGGGTAGTCAGGCCAAGACATGAGAATGGGATGGAAAGAAGATAGGGAGTCCAGGACACTTGCCCCGCCACCTTCTTTTGTAGGATCATCGCACCAGGAGGGAGCCTGGTTGCCCAGGGCCAACGTCCAAGTCACCCGGCCTCATGCAGACCCTCAGTGTAGAGGTGGGCTGGGGACTAAAGCAGGAAAAGTGCCAAAAATTCAAGGCCAGCCTGGACTACATAGGAAGATCCTGTCTCAGAACCCCACAAGATATAAAGGGGGTAGAAAAGAAGAAGGAAGGGCTGGAGAGATGGCTTAGCGGTTAAGCGCTTGCCTATGAAGCCTAAGGACCCCGGTTCAAGGCTCAATTCCCAAGGACCCACGTTAGCCAGATGCACAAGGGGGCGCACGCATCTGGCGTTCGTTTGCAGAGGCTGGAGGCTCTGGCGCGCCCATTCTCTCTCTCTCTCTCTCTCTCTCTCTCTCTCTCCTCTCTCCGTCGCTCTCAAATAAATAAATAAACAAAAAAAATTAAAAAAAAAAGAAAAAGAAAAGAAGGAAGAGGAGGGATAGAGGAAGAAGAGGGAAGAGAGAAGAAAAAGAATATCAGTATAACAATGACAATGGACTTGCTCAAGCCCCAGGACAGGACACCCACAGGACCTGGTCTATCTCCTGTGTGGCACAGAAGGACCACCTCCTTGCTCTATGAGTGTTGCATGACCCCATGATTCTAAGCCTCCTGACAAGGCCTGGCTCACTGTGAAAGGCAGTTGATGCTAAGGGAGAAAGAACACATTGGAATATGAAAACACAAACAGTGAGGCCACCTCCTTGCCTTATTCCTGGGAAGCTTGGCCAGCAGGTGAGCAATATTGGACTTGAAGGCAGAGAGCTACTGTGCTGGCTCTCCCTCCCTCGCTCCCTCTCTCTTTCTCTCTCCCTCTCCTCTTCACTTAAGAGCTGGGCCTGGCTTATAGAGTGTGGCGAACAAGAGAGATTCTGGGCATGGATAGCAGCTGGATTTCATTCCTTTCCACCCTGCCTCAAATATCTTCCCTTACCCTGCAAATATCTTCCCTTACCCTGCAAGGGCCTGGCTTTTTTTTTTTTTTTTTAATGAATACACCTTTTACAGACTTCTCCCTGATTTCTTTATAAATCAGCTTTTCGGATGCCATCGAGGTGCTAAAAAGGTGATTCGTTGTTGGGGTAGGGGCCCAAATTATGATCAGAGGAGATGACAGCAATGGCAAGCATGTGGCTTGCCAAGGACCCCCTAACCAGACATCCCAACAACTGGGAGACAGAGGAGACTGCACATCTGCAAACATCTGGAGTCTAATTACATTCAACAGTTTACAGGTGTTGAGAGGAAACCATCTCTCCTACACCCCTTCCCTGACATGATTTCCTAATTTCTCTTAAGAACAAAAGCACACTTCTCTCTAGGGCCCTTTACCCAGGTGATGAGGTTCCAGCGCTAACCAGGGCCACCGTGGCCTCACCGCGCTGGCAGCAGTGTCAGGCAGGAGCCTTCCTTACCCACACCTAGGCCAATGCTCCTTCAACCCTCTCCCACAGGCCCCCAGAATCTGCCCCTTGGCCCTCACGGTCCAAAACATCTAGGGCTGAGCCCAGGAAGAAGCATTTTGATTTTCTTCAGCCCCGGGCATTCTACTGGAAGACATGTCTGCATCCCCAAAGGCCACTGTGTGTGACTAGCCACCAGGGGCTGAATGTGGGGGACCCAGGAACCCGTTCTCCAGAGCTCCATGGCCAAGAGCCTAAGGTGGTGCTTGAACTGGCATCATTTATTTATTTTTTTTATCTTTAAGGGTTTTTATTTTTACTTATTTATTTGAGAAACAGAAAAAAGGAGAGAGAGGAGAGAGAGAGAATGGGCATATCAGGGCCTCCAGCCACTGCAAAGGAACTCCAGATGCATGCGTCACCTTATGTATCTCTCTAGCGTGGGACCTGGATAATCAAACTAAGGTCCTTTGGCTTTGCAGGAAAGTGCCTTAACTGCTAAGCCATCTCTCCAGCCCCGGCATCATTTATTTTTATAAAGCAAGGTTGGAGTTTATTAAAAAGGGCTTTTAATACAGACCTAAGCACAGGCAGGCATAAAGAAAGCGAGAAGCTTAAGAAAGGAAGAGCACTGTCATACATCTGTAGTCCCAGTGCTCAGGAGGCAGGGCAGAGAATTGCTATGAGTTTGAGGTTAGCCTGGGCTAGAGTGAGACCTGCCTCACAAAAAATAAAATAAAATAACGGAAAGAAAAAGAAAAAAAAAACGGTAAAGAAAGGAAGGGAGGGAGAAAAAGATAAAAGGGAAGGAGGGAGGGAAGAAGGAAGGGAAGGAGGAAAGAAAGAAAGGGAGGAAGGATAGAAGGGAAGGAAGGAGAGAACAACACTGACTTGCGCTGCAGAATGTGCATTCACAGAAACTGGTGGAATGAGCTGCAGAGCTGTGCTGGGCGTGGTGAGGGGCAGCGACCCACCCGATCCTGCAGACTCACTGTAGGTGACAGACCTTCCCTGGGAAGCACCGCTTTGTGTTGTAGCCCCAGCTTGCTCTCTCTCAGCTTCATCTAGAGCAAGTCTGACAAACCAATGCTCTCTGCTGGACTTGCATGCGTTACTGCAGCGTGTGCCAGGGCTGCCTTCCTAGCAGAGAGCACTCCCACAGCTGCTCCTTCCTCACCGCCCTGGCACATTCCCCGGACAAGGAAGCTCCAGGGATGCTGTGCAGGCCTGGGGACCAGGGTCTGGGTGCAAATGCTGACAGCCGGGCTCTGGTGCCTGATCTTCCTGGACCTCCCATACGGTCTACTGTAGAATGGGGACCACTATAAGCCCATCCCTAAAGGGGAATTAACTTGCACACACATCTGTACTCAGGCCTGGCCCACTGTGCACACCCCCTAGGGACTGGTCATGTCAGGATGAACCACAGTGCGTGTGGTGGGGGGAGGGTTACACTCTTCACACTTTCAACTGTAGGCAACAGGGGAGTGGGTGGAAGCCAGTGTTTGGGCCTGAGAACCCAGATGCTCCCCAACACCACGGCTCCCCAAGCCGGCATAGATGTCCGCCCTGGGCGGCTTCACCAGCACTCAGAGCAGCTGCAGGGAAGACGGGGGAATGGGCATGACACCTCTTCAGGAAGCAGTCTGTTTAGTGACAAGGCCTCCTAAGAGCACAGGGTGGGCCTGGCAATGGCCACCTCGAGACAGTACTGAGGACAGGACTCTCTGATCTCTCCGGACACTGAACATCGGGGCCGAGGAACAGAATTGTCCAGGGTGACTTTACCTGGGTCTCTCCTGGGGCAGACATGGTCATTGCTGCCTTGAAGCAGAGAAAGTGTGGTGACCGCAGGAAACCTTCGAGCTGTTTACACTCCGCTGTTTACACTCCCTCCTGGAGCCCAGGGACAGGCTCATGAGGCAGACCCAGAGAATCTGGGCTGGGAGCACTATTTCACACTCGCCAGGCTCCTTTAAGGAACCCAACAAATGCACTGCTACACCAAACTGACTTGGACTTCCTTCTGGGGTCCATAGTTGCCTCTGTCTGGGGTATGTCCCCCAGGAAAAGCCACCGGGTCGCAGCTTAAGACTGGCACATTCAGCCATATTACGTTAGCACCTTCCTCATGCCCCAGCAACCTGGTAATGGGGGAGGGGTGGTACAGACTTTGAGCCCTGTTCTAGACCCTGATGCCCAGGCTGTGAAGCCAGCCCCAGCCTCATACAGCTGGACAGCGTCCACTCTGCCCCTCTGTATTTGTCCACTGCAGGACTTCCTAATGCTCAAGGGGACGGAGCCATCAGGCACCGCCCCTGTGGCAGCCTCGGTGAGGAGAGGACAGGTGGAAGGGCTCTCTTGTTCATGCTGACTCTGACCTGGGGGGAAACAGTCTCACCGTCTTCCACTCGCCCCTCGGCAGGCAGGCAGACAATGTGCTCCTCAAGCCAGAACCAATGTATTCTGGACACAGAGCGCCTCCAAACCGAGACAAAGAAGATGTGGAAGTATGGGAGAAAAGGAACCCTCTTCTCCGCATGTCCAGCGAAGGGACTGCAGAAACCTTCACTCGCTTTCCAACTGCCTGCGTTTTTCACTCGATGATACCCTAAAGAACCGCCCTCAAGTTCGGGGGGAGGGGGGGGGATCGCTGTACAGAGCGAATGGAGCTGGCCTGGCAGGAACCCTGGCGAGCCTGACCGCTCTGCTTTGAAGGGCCAGCTCCAGTTGGGGGTGGGGGGTGCCACTCGTTCCTTTCTTGACTTCTCAGGCCTAACAGAGCATTTTTGATGCACAAGCAGGAATTAATAACACTGTCCACAATCTTGGAGTGCCCACACCTTGATTTTCTCTTCTCTGCTGGCCTTGCGAAGAGGGACCTTCACTCTTGAGTTGTCCCCAGTGGGCTGGAGGCCATTGTATAGGCCAGGGTCCCGGGAGAGAATGACAAGAAAGGACATAGCGAAGTGCCCACTTCCACTATTGGCACGGGAAGGCCGTGGACCCAAGATGATGGTGGGGCGGGGGTCCCACAGTCTACAAAGGGTGCCAGGTTTGGGAGCAGGTACCCTGGCACCTTCTTCAGTCTACACACACACCCCTTTTGTCCCCATAGCCTGCGTGTCATTGGCTGCTTCTGCCCCAAAGGGGCTCCATTCATCCCGCGGCCAGGGCCCGGTTGGGTGGCTAGCGGGGACGCGGGCGCGGCGCCTTTAAGGCCCGCGTCAGGCCGAGCGGGGCGGGGCCTGGGCGGCCGCCGCGCGGCTTCACCTGCAGTTCGGAGCGCGCGGAACAGAGGCGCGGGCGGCTGCGAGGCCGGCGGACGCTCGGGCCGGAGGGAGCGCGCCGCCGGCCTGACTTGGCCTGGCTCCGCGAGCCCAGGCGGCGAGCGCGGGGGCGGGCGGCGGGGATCGGAGCGCCGGGCAGCGGGCACCGGGCGGGCGCCGGGGCGGCGCGGCGGCGAAGATGACCGCGGGCTCGGGCGTGCTGCTCCTGCTGCTCGGGCTCTCCGGCGCTCTCGGGGTAAGTTGTCGCCTCCCGGCCGGCCGATTGCCGGCGGCGCGGAGCTGTCGTGGGGGCTCCCTGGCCGGCGTCGGTCGTCCCTGCAGCGCACGGGCTCCGCGGGGCCGGCTGCGGTCTGCGGGGCCGCCCGGGCGGGACCCGGGCGTGCGCAGCGCTCGGCTCGGCTCGGCCGGCGCGCGGGGCAGGCTGGCGGTCCACCCGCGGAGCCCGCGCGCCCTCCACCGCCCGCCGCGAGTTGCCGAGCCCGGGCGCCCGGAGCAGCCGGCCGAGGGTCAGCTTGGCGGGGCGCCCGCTCCGACGTTTCCCTCCCTCCCTCCCGACCGGGGCCGGGCACGCAGCGGGAAGTGGCCTCGGGCTCCGGGCCGCGGTGGGCGGCGGGGATGGACCGCGGGGCGCTCCGCCTGCCGAGCCCCTGGCGCGGGCAGCAGCTCCGCGCACTTGCGGAGGGTCGGGCGAGCGCGGCTGTGCGGGAGCAGCGCGGAGCTGCGCCCCGGAGAGCAAGCCGGACGCGCGCCGTCTCCCGGCCGAGCCCCAGCCTGGTCGCGCGGGGCGAAGCGCGGGGTGCACCGGGCGGCTGGCGCGGCCGTTCCCCGGGCGCCCCTGGGCGGAGGTGGAGTTGCCGGTACCCCTTTCGCGATCGACCTCGCGGTCTCCTCCCAAGCCGCGCCGTAGTCGCCTCGGAAATAAACCGGGGCTGGCTGCTGGCCACCCGCTACGAGGCCTCTGAGCAATCGCGTGTGTGCCCGGCACACACGCCTTGGGGATACCGAAACTTTCCCGGGCCAGTTTCGCCTTCCCCGGGGCTGCAGGTGTAATTTGCAGCCTCGTTCCCCTGGACCAGGGTCAGGATTCGGAGCTGTGCCCCAAGGACCCCGCGTCCCACCCTCCCTTCCCCCAGAAGTGCCTTTGGGTCGGGCTCTCTGCCTCCGGGGGCTGGGGCTCGATCCCGCGCTGCAGGCTGGGGGTGGCCACTGGAGCCTGAGCCCTGGGCGGGTGGCGGAAAAGAGGGGAGGCCGGTTCCGCTCCATGGCCCCGCGAAGACGAGACTGCAGGGTGCCGTCTGCGCCCTGTGCTCCGCAAGCCTGCTTGCTTGCCGCCTGGAGCGAGGCGCCGGCTCTTTCTCTTGTAGCCTGCAGGCTGGCTTCGTGGTGACACAAGCTGGTCCCTGGTCCCTGGCAGCTTGGGTGGAGCACTGCTGCCCACTCTTCTTCCCCTATCAATCACTACTACCACCGGAGCAGGACACATACCCCTTGGGTCCCGGCAGCCCTCTTGCCTAGCTGGCCTGCAGGTGGTGGATCTGTGGTGAACAAGAGACCAGGGCGTGAGGAGAGAGGAGGAGTGAAGAAAGAAGCCAGCCACCTTCCCCCAAACCTGCCCCCTTGTAGTGAGGGGTCTGGCCAAGCTGGTGGCCCCGTCTTTGCCCAGCTCCAAAGTGGTCCTGGAATATCTCCCACCTTGCCTTCTCTGCTTCTCAGAATGCCACCTATCCTGGCCTGCAGCTATAACTCTGCAGCCCCAGGGAGACATGGCTCCCAGCCACGCTGGCCTCTCGATGGCATGGCCTTCCCTGTCTTAATGAACTGCTTGGGGACGCCTGCCACAGCCTGCCTTTTGGGTATCTCCCTGTCATTTTCTCCTGCCCGGTGCCAATAAGGCCCCATAGGTTCCCCCGCTGGCTTTCAGCTGCCCTGGTGCCTCCCACAGCAGCAGCTACAGCTATCCAGTGCTGGAAGCTTCTCCCAGTTGGGGCCAATGCTATCCGAAGTCCCCAGAGCCCAGAGGATCCTGGTGCCACCTCTGGGTGGAGATGGTGTTTTATCAGCCTTTTGCTCTCAGCCAGAGACCTGCGCAGCAGGCCGTGACAAATGTGGGCTGGATTAAATTTCTGTGAACTTATTTTTTGTTTCGCCGCTCTCCATTCTGTCCTCAGGATCTTCGTCGCGAGGATCTTACAGTCACAGCGAGCTGCAAGGCTGGATTCTCGGAAGAAGGCTACACTGCACTGATCTCCCCAAACGTTCTGGAAGGAGAGGAGCTTCTCAAAGGTAGGCCAGGGCTCGGACAGTAGAGTTGGTGCTGGGGAAGCAGTGAGGAAGACTTGGATGGTCTTTGAGCTGTGATCTCTGCAGAGTGATGGTTGTGAGTTCAGCAAGGTGCAAACTGGTCAGCCAGAGGCATTTTGCATCAAGGTGGGTGACTCAATGATCTGTCTGTCATTTTGGAGTGGAGTGAATCATTTCTGGGCAGCACACTGGAATTCGGGTGGAACATCTCCAGTGGTGTGCTCAGAGGCATTCTTACTGAGTATTTTTATGTATGAAATTCAGGATTCTTAAATTATCCCTGCTTTGAAATGCATGACAAGGCAGACGATGTTGCTGGAAGTTCGGTAAACAAGCCCACAGACGTTCTGCTCACAAATGTGGCCTTCATTTTTATTGCTGCCCTCCGACGGCATAAAAACACTCGTGCAGGAAGGAGCACCAATGAGCTTCATGAGAATGACTGTGGGCCTCCACGTGTGTTCAGAGAAGTGGGTGGTGGCTTGGGGAATCAGCCGAGGATGGCTTATTCTGCAGTAGATTGATCGGTTTCTCTCTCCAGACAAACTAATTAAACTTTGTATTTGCATAGGAAGGGTGGTGAGTCTCTGCGGGGAGGAGGCAGAGCTGCTCCCTGGGCATCTTGGCTAGGAGCTTTTGCTCCTGGCCTCAGTTTCCCAGAAATGGTAGGCTTTGAGTGGATTTCAAAGTGAAAGAGGGGGTCTGATTTTTACACCACTCTTTAAGAATTCTCAGGCGGAAAGTATAGTCTTTCCCCTCAAGAGCTAGCAGCAGTTGCTAGGTGCTCACAGGACAGGTATGGTGTAGGTTCTGACACACCTTGAGGTGATGGTTTAGGCACACCCTTCCAGACAGCATGCTCACATTTCTTGTTCATACCTGACAATATGAGTCGGGATTTTTATTTTGCACCAAATCCAACTTCTCTTACTTACTGTCTTTTGTTGTCTGAGCTAGGAGGCCACTGGCTTCCACTGCTCATGAAAACACAGAAACTCTGCAGGCAGTGGGCCCAGGAGTAGAAAGGCTACTCCGAGTAGCAGGCATGTGAGAGAGTGCTTTCAGAAAGAGACGTGTGTGTCAGTCTGCAGTGTGATGAGGTCAGCCCTCTTTCAGGGTCCACTGTGACTCAGTCCTGCTGTTTGTGCAGCCTGGTCTCCTCCACTGAAAGTGGAGGCCTCCCAAGAAACACACTGAGATCTTGGAGCGTCCATCTTACCCAGGGACTTAGGGGGAAAGATGCCTGTGAGTAATAACTGCTGCCGACTGAACACTTGTTACCTGCCTCCCAGTATGCACCTCGCCAGCATCCTGGGTGTGTGGGCACCCAGGCCAGAGTGCAGCTCTGCACCTGGCAGATGTGGTGGAGGAGCTGAATCACTGGCCAGATCATGGCCTGGGCTCCCCTGAGCACACACAGGACAGGTGAACTGGAAGCAGACCATGGGCATTGTCTTGCGGTGTGGGGCAGAGGCCCGGTTTGGGGAGAACCCAGCACCTGGGGTCAGGGAGGCTGGTTCCTCAGTCCTGGGAGGTTGGGGGAAGGCTGTCATTTCCTAGCATCCCTCCTGGCTTTCTCCCCCTCACTCTTCCCGGGGTGCAGAATGTCAGCTGCCAAGAGATGTTTTTGTGTCTTAAAAACAATTTTGCACATACAGAGGCAAGAGCCGAGGTTGTGATAAGCTCAAGCCAGGACACGCAGCAATCTCCATGTGCGGGGAGACTTTGCATGGAGAGGATGCGCACATCACGTGCAAGTAGAAGCCAGGCGCTTCTGGTAGGACCCCAGCTAGAGAGATAATGACTACTTCTAACTGAGGTATTCTGAGGGAGAGCGCTTAGCCTTACCGTGACAAGCAGGGCTCCACAGCCGCGGTTTTATGGTGAGTGCCATCAGCTATTACTGGCCACTCCGTGGCTCCCTGTCTCTGCCTGAGTCAGCTCCCCGGCAGCCCCAAGCCTACGCGCTCCAGCAAGAGAGATTTGTTACACAGTAATTAACTTGTTTATGATAAATGGGTGGAAGAAATGTCGTGGCATTTTGTTTTATGTCTAAATGAAAAGCATTTGCATTCTAAAAAAAATTGTGCTAATTAGGCTTAAAATAGTTTTCCCCAATAGGGTAACAGATACGTGGATTGTGGCCCTGTGGAGGTGAGGAGCCACTGAGCTCGCAAAGCCCTGAGCCCCTCATGCCAGTTCGTCGTGTTCTGGATCCTGGATCCCTTCAGCCTCAGGGATCCTGCCTGTTTTGCCTGAGTGTAAGAGCTTTCAGTGGTGGCCCAGGTCTTATTTTTAGGATAATTTCCTTACATCCCCAATCACTGACACGGGGTGGTATCTCAACTAAGCTGGTCACACTGAAACCCAGCCTGCTCCGAGCCGTGTTGCCGTCTGTCCTGGCAAGTGCTGAGCTTCCTTCTCTGCTCAGTGAATTATTCATGGCCAGTGAGCTAGAGGCTGCAGCCCGATGCGGTTACCCTGTGTCGCCCTCCAGCATGGTGGCAAGATGCTGGGCCAGCACGGGGCCAACCTCACAGCAGAAGGCCCAGTGAGTGTGGGAAGGTTGCAGGCGGTGTGGGGGAGGCAAGGATGCATGGATTGTTTCGCCCCTCATTCTTAGGGGAAAGGGGGCAGGTCAGCAGAGATCTGGTTTACTGGGAGAAGGGAGCTGGGGTCAGGGTTAGCTGAAAAGAGGGTGCACTGTGAGTTCAAACATCCAGAAAGAAGGGCTTCACGATCAAGGACTTCAGAAGGCACCCTCACTCTCCCTGTGGCCCAGTTAGCCTAGGACCTCCGTGTAGTCTCACAGGAAAGTCGGCTTTCTTATCAGCCACCAGCCATCTCTCTTACTTAAACTTGGATAGTCCCCGAGGAGCCTTCCTTAGCACGCCTTTAACCATCTGTATTGTTTCAGGACATGCTTTACCAACAGGGTAAGACTTAATTAACAGAATCTTGAGAAAATGGGGGTCAGCTTTTCTTACATTACAGTGAATATAGAAATATGCTCAAGGGCTGGAATGGCTAAGTGAGTGTCGTCATTGCGAGCCTCACCTTTATTCCTACCACTCTGCTGTCCTTAGCTTGCCCGTGTATCGCATCATCATTGCAGGCGGCTGTGGCTCCCTGTGGCGCATCTGAGTTCTGTACACAAGGGAGCAGCAGCTCCACTCACATGTTCTCCTGTGCGAGGAGAACATGGGTTTTTCTCACGCTCCTGACAGACTTCTCCCATGTCACTCCTAGAGCAGAGAAATGCATTGTCCTGCTTGCCATGGGCCCCTCACAGTCCATTCCCTAGTCTTGTCATACTCAGGACGGAACTGGAAGGAAGGGCACAGGATGGACACTGAGGTGCCCTCAGTGTCAGCCATGGGATGCTTCCCCAGGGCCGCACCCTGAACCCGAAGCAGAATGGCAGTGAAGTTTTGGTGTTTTTTCTGTCATTTTGAGACACAGTTTCATGCGGCCAAGGCTGGCCTCAAACTCACCATGTAGCTGAGGATGACTTTGAACTTCTGATCTTCCTGCCTCCATCTCACGAGGGTTGAGGCAGTGACTGGCCCATCTGTCTGAGAGAAGACAGCTGCAGGGTGCATGGAATCTATGGCAAGAATTTGTCACAGCACGGTGAACTGTGCCCTCAGGTGCCAGCACTTTGCCCTTATCATAAGACAAGGAGAAGAGACTCTGCCCAGGAGGACTGGCCTCACCTCGGCGTCCAGGCGACCCTGGCTGGGCAAGGGGTTTCACCAGGTGTGACCATGTCCCGCACTGTGCCTCACATGTGGCTCTCTTTGTGAGTGAGCTGGGAAGTACTGGGGGCAGGAGTGCCCAGGTGGAGCGTGCCTGCATGCTGGGATGCCCCGGAGGCACTGGGTGAATATTCGCTAAGTAAGTGAAACGAACAGCCACTTCAGGCTCCCTGGCATCCCAGCCAGGTTGCGAAGGAGCCGCTAAACATGTAAGGCCAGGGCCTTCTGCACACACCTCCGAGGGAGCCAACTCCTGCTCCGTGTCCTGCCAGCCTTGCGGGAAGCAAAGGCCACACCAGGCTTGGTCACCGTGCACACAGTCCCAGCTCCAGAGTACTGCCGCCCTTACCGTGAGTAGAGGGAAGTCGAGGCTGAGGGGACTCAGCTCTGTTGGAGGCTTGGATGCCCCGAGTACCTGAGGCTAGAAGAGCGGGCCATGTCGTCAGCATCACAAGATCCCATTAAGGCCCTTGGAAGTCACTTCAGGGGTTTCCCAAGAAGATGAGCACCCAGCGCCAGTCGTGCAGCCTGTGATCTTTGGAGCCAGTGATGTTTGCCATGTCACCACTCGTCTTGCATGGGGCTAGCCATGCAGGAAGGGCCACAGGGAAGGTGTGCCCATGTATATGACGTGGGAAACTGCTTAGCCCTGGGCAGGTGCTGCTCACACATAGAGAGGGAAGGCGAGGGTGGCTTCAGCCGCCATGGCAAGAGAACAAGGGTACTGCTGCCCTTGGCACTCTGCGGCCATGTGCCTACGCCAGGCAGCCATTCTCACTGCCGAGTGGACGTTGTGGGAGATACCACCGTGGTCCCTGCTACCCGTGAAGAACCTGAGACTTGAGGGAGCCACGGCTCTTTGCTGTGCTCCTGTCCTCTGACCCCCCGTGAGTGGCTCTTGTCAGGAAATAGTGTCCTTTGTGTCTGGCTGCAGGCAGTGTGCACAACTGTTACAGAGTGACTGTGGGCACTTACTGTCACCAGGTCTCACTCACTCACACATTGCTGAAAAACCCATGTTTTCAGACATGCACGTCATGATAGCTTAGTTTTTTGTTTGTTTGCTTTTCACGGTGCTGAGGGTTGAACCAGGAGCCTTGCACATACTAGACAAGTGCTCTACCACTGAGCTACACCCCCAGTCCCGAAGGACACCCATTTCAATCAAATCAGGACATGAGCAGGAGACTGTATAACTATGACGTCATAACTTGAGCATCTCCCTAACCCTTTGCCTGTTAACATCTCATTCCATCTTCCAAAGCCCTTCTACGGAGCTGAGATTTTTTCTGTTTTGTGGATCACAGACTGAAGGGTGTGAGGCCAAACTGGCCAAAATGTACCCACGTTGCTGTCTCCCTCCTTGTCAGCCTCACACCCCAGCTCATTCTGATCTCTGCTGTGACATGAAGTAGATGTTGTGCAGAGACCTGGAGCTGCGGGCCGGCCATCATCAAGAGGTGTGTCTGTTGCCCCATTGCTCACGTCCTGGGTTCTCTGCACTGGGCCCAGCACTGAAGACAGGTGGGTTTTCAGAATGTGCCCTGGCACCGACAGGCTGAGGTCCTGCCATGTCAGTGGCTTTGAATGAGGCGGGGTTCTCACTGGGCTTTCAGACTGGGCCAGCGCTGGAGCACAGTACGGAGAAGGATCTAGGTGCAGGTCGGCCACATCTGGAAACCTGAACATACTGACTTGGTCACCACACTCACACTGTGACCCAGGCACTGGGGACTTTGGGGAGGCGGGTCATGGATCATCTGTGATTCTGCCTGACATGACTCTAGCAGGACATGGAAAATAGACATTCCTTGTGTCCTCACAGGACCCAGAGTCCTGGGTATATGCAAAGCCCCTTCTGTCCTAGGCTCGAAGAAAGCAAGGTACCCAGTGCAACCGGAAGGGCCCGGAAGCATGGCACCCAAGGGCCCAGAGGCTTCTCCTGGTTGTGCACCCTCTCCTCAGGGCACTTTTGAGGTGAACTTCTGTGCAAGGCTTGGTTCACTTTCGCTCACTCAGGTACTGAATGGCACTCGGAGTTTTGTATCAGCTGCCAAGGCAGGAATGTTCTTTGTTTCAGAAAGAGTGACTTCCTAATTCTACCCTGCAGGGTTCTTAATTTTTTTTTTTGAAATCACAATGAAATTCATACTACTATTTAAACCAAGTGTATTTGGTACAATTTCCTGTAGTATTTGCTTCATGATATTAATATCAAAATGTGGAGATTTTGTGAATTCCCTATGTTCACGAATGGATGTGGGTTAAACGTCAGGAAAGGAGCCCATCCCTCCTTCCCTCCTCCAGCCCTCCCTCTCCTTTGAAAGTATGGTTACGTAAATGGCACTAATCACAAACCGAGAGCCACCGGCAGGTGCTCCTCTCTTCAAAGGCCTATTATTCTGACTTCGTGAAGGAGCAATTTTTCCTGCAAGTGAATTCCACTATAAAAATACCATTAGCCGAGAGAAGTTTCTTTCCGTCAAGGGTGACAGAGCTCTTCTGAGAGGGTTCCTGCAGAACCTCTCAGCACCGCTTGCTCCTTTCACCTGACGGGGGCACTGTGGCTGGTATTTGGGGCAGATTGCCAAAAGCATGGGAATTTGGACAGTTGCAACCCGGGCTCCGGGCTGCCCTCTTCTGGTGGCCTTTGGTACTGTCATCAGCCAAGGATCAACGGATTGGGTTATCTTTGGTTCTTTCAAATTTTAGTTTATTATTAAAATAAACATGATAGCCTTTTTTGACATAGTCACATGTAATTGTTTCTGTTGATCGTCCTCCCCATTACCCCTACTCCCTGCCTCTTGAAGCCACCCCCATAAGTCCCCTTTCCACTTTTCTATCTTGTATTCTGTTGACCCCTCCCTTCCACAACATCTCTTTTCCCCTCTCTCATGGTCCCCTTTATAGTTTTAAGACATACACCCACACTTACACTAACACATATGCACACACATTAAAAGCTAAGTCCTAGATATGAGAGAGAACATGCAGCGTTTGTCTTTCTGAGTTTGGGTTACCTCGTTTAATATAATAATTTCCAGACCCATCCACTTTTCTGCAGATTTCCATTTTCTTTATAGCTGAATAGAATCCCATTGTGTATATGCACCGTGTTTGCACCATCACTCATCAGTTGATGGACATCTAGATTGGTTCCATTTCCTCGCGGTCGTGAATAGAGCAGCGGCGAACATGGATGTGCAAGTGTCTCTGTGGTCGGGTATGGAGTCCTGTGGGTATATGGCCGGGAGTGGTGTAGCTGGGTCCCATGGTACCTCTGTTGATCTGTTTGAGGAACCTCCACACTGATTTCCATAGTGGCTGGCCTAGTGTACTGTCCCACCAGCAGTGTATGGGGGATCCCTGCTCCCTGCACCCTCACCAGCATTTGCTGTCATTTGTTTTCTTTTGTAAATTTATATATTTTGTTTAATTTGAGAGACATAAAGAGGCAGATAGAGAGAATGGGTGTGCCAGGGCCTTCAGTTCCTGCACAGGAACTCCCGACACATGCACCACCTTGTGCACCTGGCTTACATGGGTCCTGGGAAATCAAACCTGGGTCCTTAGGCTTCTTGGATAAGCACCTCAACCACTAAGACATCTCTCCAGCCCTCATTTGTTTTCTTAATCAAAGCATAAGAAGGTACTGGAGACATAGCCTGGAAGAAGATCACATGTCTCATATGTGCAAGGCCCTAGGTTCTAGCCCCAGCACCACAAAATTAAAAGCCACCATGTTAGTTAATTATCTGCGTCCAGCTCATACCTTCTAACACCCCATCAGGGGCCAGGGACAAGGGCGGTAGCTCGTGTTTGTGTCTCCTTGGGTGACTCGGCTGTGATACCTGCAGGCCTCAGGTAGTTAGAAAGATCAGTTCACACTTCTGGACCTCAGGAGGTGGCAGCAGGCCTCAGTGGGCTAACATCAAGCTGCTGAGAGCAGGGCTGGCTCTTCCTGGACGCTCCGGAGGAGAATGTTGCCGCTTCCGGAAGCCGCTGCCTCCAGCCTGAGCCCGCCTGGCCCCTAGGCAGCAGTGCCGCGCCTCCGGCTTCCTCCTACGCTCACACTTCTCCCCATCTCGTCCGCTTCAAAAAGCTCCTGATGCCAGTGGCCCACCAGGGTAGTCCACGGTCACCTTCTACCCCCAGGTCTTTCATTTAACCATATCTACAGAATCCCGCTTGCCATGCAGGCGACGGCCCAGGGAGCCATTGCGCTGTCGGCGTGTTCACAGCTGATGTGGAAGTTTCGCTGGCTATCACAAATTGAGGACTTGCCAACCAAGCCCACAGGGCACAGTATGCTTTGACATTTTAGTAGGGACCCCAGCATCACAGGGTGGCATATCACTTCCCCGTGGAAGAAACTAAGGCACAGAGCCTCCTAGGTTGGGAAGTGGAGACCTCCAGCACGTCACCCTTCCTGTTAGGCTCTCAGCCTGTCTTGCCTCACGTGGTACACCCACCCTGTGACAATGCTGCTTTATCTCACATCAGTAATTAGGACTGGTGGGCAGCCGCCTCCTAGTGGCCAGCTGAGTGGGGGCTGGCCGCAGTGAGGGTCTAGAGGCCTGCCCTGCCTGCGGCCACAGCAGCGCCCAAACTTCTGCTTGTACTTGGTTGGCATTGCTTGGATTCATTGTGTTTTCTTGCTGATACCGTGTGGGGATTTAGGGAGGCTTAAGGTAATCCTTCGGTGACAGATGGATATCCACAGGCGTGTGAGGGCCACCCATGCCTGGCTAATGGGGGGGATGGCCCTTGAAGAGATGGGATGCTTCCTGCCCAGGCAGCGGGCACAGGTGAGTCACAGGCATGGGAGTCTTTTGCTCAGAGAGGGTGCACATTCCAGTCTCATGCATGTCCAGCCCTGGAGTGTGGGTGTCCTGCAAGCAGGACCTGGCTCGCTGTGTCTCTGGTCGTTATGAGGAGGCACAAGGCTCAGTTCCTGGTTCTTTTAGGAGTGTGTACATGTGTGCGAGAGGCTGGCATGGAAGAGAAGGGTCAGGGCTTCTGCCTTCTGCTGTCCAAATATAAGTGTGGGTGTCATATCTATTACTGGTTTTTCTCATTGCTATGACCAGGTATCCGGTAAAATGTAACTGACGGGAGGAAGGGTTTGTTTTATTTAACCCAGTCTACAGAATCCCAGCCGCCACGTAGGTGACGAAGGAATGCAGTCTTCCAGGGTAGTGAGAACATGGCAGGAGGATCAGCTTCGTCCGTGGAACTGACCAGGAAGCAGAGACAGGGAAGGCCAGTGCCCAGCTGGCATTCTTCTTCTTCCTTTAGTTTATTCTGTCTGGAATGCCAGCCCAGGCTGGGGTGCTGCCCATATTCAGAGCTGATCTTACCCCTCAGCTCATCCCTCCCGGAAAAATTCTCACAAACATACCCAAGGGTGTGCCTCGTCAATACCCTAAATGTTTCTTAATCCAATCACACTGATCAAGTTATTCATCACAAGTCCGCCCTTGTCAATTCTACCTGCAAATACATCACTTTAAAGTTCTACCTCTGACCACCCTCCATAGTCACCTCATACTGCAAAACACATTCATCCCAACTCAAAACCTGTACTCAACATTTCTAGCACTGTCTGCAGTCTTTTGAAAAGCAGGGCAATCTCTTAACTGTGAGCTCCTATAAAATAAATAAATAAATAAATAAAATAAACCAAGTTATACACTTCCAACATACACACAGAATAAAATTTCTCATTCCAAAAGGGATGGATGGGGCATATCAAGAAAATATTTGGTAAAAGCAAAAGCCAGACTGAAGACCAGCTGGGCACACACCAAAGTCTGCATGTCAGGGCCTTGGTGACGTCATCAGCACTCTGCAGCCTTGGTGGCTCCATCCCTCTGGCACTGTCACCTGCAGCACGGGCATCCTCTCTCGTAACAGCTCCGCTCCATGCCTTCATTTTTGTTTTTAAGAAATGGAAGCCTTGCATGTGTGGGCTCTTCTCCTCAGAGGACCTTTCCTATGTTCCTGGTACAAAACGAAAGGTCTCTCTTTAATGAGTTTAATTCCAGCTGTTTTATCTACACCTGCCTTGTCTGCAAGTTTAAACTTGCTCATCTCCTTTGCTTGCCAAACTGCACATTTTCACATCTCTCCCTGTAGATGGAAGAGCAGTGAGCAGTCACCAAGCCACAGTTGGATGCCATGCTATTTTGTCGTTTCCTCTGCCACCCAAATAAATCTCTTGCTTTTGAATTGAGCCTCATTGAAACTAATAGGGACCTAGAAGAACACACCAGCAAATACTCACCAGAATGGCCTCAGCCCCCAAGAGGACTCCTTGTTCCCCTCTGAAACCTCACGACCTTACCCACCACCATCTACATGCCTCTCAGCATTCTGGTTTTCCAGAATCACCCTGGAATGGCTCGTTAAGCCTGCTTATACAATCCTAGGGCTTCTGTAGGCCAAAGCTCCATACTTTTCCATACTTTTTGAAGGCCTGTGTACCATATGGCCAGGTTTATCACAGTAAGGAGAGCCAACTTCTTTGTACTCGTTTATTGTATTAGTTATTCTTCTCATCCTTGTGAACAAAAGCATCACAAAAAGCAACTTAAGGAAGGATTCTTTTGTCTCACAGTTTTGAGGATTTCATTCTATCGTAGTGGGGAGGGACTGGGACAGGGGTAGCTTGGTGCACGGTGTCAGCCGGGAAGAAGAGATGTGGGAATGTCAGTGCATACTGAACCCTCTGTTGCTGACCTTGGCCATGTGGGACAACAGAGAATAAATGCCTGGTGTCTCACACCACCAGCTCATGCTCATCTGTGATGACAGCCACTGGGAACTAATCCACCCACTGACTTGGAAATCCTGGGAATATGGCCTAGAATCTGCCTGCTAAAACCCATCTCTGAGGGATGATGTTCATGAAAGCCTGAGGGCTTCCAGTTCAGGGGATGCTAAACTTCATATTCCCAAAGGACGCTTCCCCTGCGAGTGCCAGTGCTGTCCACCAAGGCATGTGCCACTATGCCCAGTCCAGTGGTGAGTGGCTGAGCAACACCACACGTTTCCATCTTGCTGGAATGGAAAATGAGATGCATCAGAGCTATAATATCACATTGTTCATTACAAACTGCAATGTGGAATGGGTTAATTGTGATTAAAATATGCATGGGAGGCTGGAGGGATTGCTCAGTGATTAAGGCACTTGCCTTCAAAACCTAATGACCTGAATTTGATTCCCCAGTACCCATGTAAAGCCAGTTGCAAAAACGGGTATGTGGATCTGGAGTTCATTTGCAGAGGCAAGAGGCCCTGGTGGGCCCATTCTCTCTCTCTCTCTATGTCTTCCTCTGTCTGTCTCTGCTTGCAAATAAATAAAACAAAAAATATTTTTAAAATGTACACGGGGCATTTGTTCTCCCCATCACCTTCCTCTGTCAGATGGGACTTCATAAGGGTAGCAGCTCACATGAGAAAGCAGAGAATTTATAAATACGTTGTCTGTCCAAGGATGGTGTTTGGGAGTGGATCACTCAACAGAGGAAGGCAAGGCACACTCCCTGTGATGAGGGGAAGTGGCAGCATGCCACCGAGGACACGTTCACAGCGCATGTGTTTTCTCCCCCCGACTGCTTTACAGCTGCTGTTCCAGCATTCCTGGCTGTAGGAGTCTTGTATCTGTGTCTCTGGGACATGTGCTTTGGCTTCCTGGCCACTCTGCTCGAGCCATCAGAGGCGGAAGTTAGCACAGTGCTTAGGGGGACAACAGCTGAGCTTCAGCTCTGAGGACTCCAGTCTGGTCATCGTCCCCCTGGTGTTGCAAACTGGATAGGTATACACGATGCCCGAGTCTATAGTGGACAAGAGGGACCTCAGTTCCTCCAAGGGAGCCTGGGTCTTACACAGGCGTGGGTGACTGTGGGTCAGGTGGTCTGGGTCTCCCATCTCTGGGCTGCAATGGACAGCCCAAGAGCCAGTGTGAGGATGAGACAGGGCATGGCTCATCCAGCCCCAGGAGTAGCTCTGAGTCTGTGAGAGAGCAAACAGGCCTTGGGGCTGAAGGCAACATTTCCCTTCAGTGGTCACTGGGCAGAGCCAAAGGCAGGTGTGTTTCATTGCTACTTCTGCTCACTGTGAAGGGGGAGGTGCCTTCTTCCTTTCTCAGCGGGCTGATTGGACAAGTGCCGGTGACTCGTTGCTGGGGACACCACTGACACATGGTTAATGGGGACCAATGGCAGGGTCCACTGTTTCCGGCAGGTGTCCTAGGGCAGCGTCAGCTTCCCGTGCAGTCCTGTCACCACCCCACGTCCAGCACCCATGGAGGAGTGGACAGCATAGTCCTGTGCTTGGATCCCATCCTCTGTGCCAGGCACTGGTGTGGGCACCATGCCTTTACAAACTGGCTTAAGTCTACACAACTCCCTCCCAGCAGGAGGCACATTATTAACCCCCTTTTAAAGAGTTGGGGTGCTGGTGAGAGGACTAGGGTTCACTTACCTGAATTCAGCACTGGTTCTGGAAAACCTGGTGTTGGACGGGGCTCGGCCTCCGCCCCTGCCTTCTGCATTGCCTCAGGGTCGTGTGGTTCAGTTTGATGGGCTCTGGGCTCCCTGCCCCGCCACCATCCACATGGCACTGGTCACATCTCGGGCCTGTGACCTATACTGCCTTCCATAGGATGGGCAGCGGTGGCTTTCCTGGCAGCATTGGAGGATCCAGCAAGGTGCCTGGCTCCAGAGGACACTGAGCCACATCTCCTGTCTTGCTCTGTCACTCTTGTTACTGCAACTCTGTCAGCTCTGCCCAGCACGAGCTCTCTGCTCTGATTCCTGTGGGAAGCCACTGACCCCTTCACTAAGGGACAGTGAAGTCTTGATCTCAGCCTATCTTCAGAGCTGCCACAGGAAGCAGACCCCCCAGAGCTTCATATTCTGGAATGTCCAGACCATTCCTGAAGACTTCACCCCATCCGTTGGTCAGTTAGGAGGGGACACCCAACAGCTTGGGGACTCCCATGCCCATCCTTCCCAATTGTGTGTGGAGGACCCCAGACTCCCCCAGCAACCCCCCTCTGGAGTCTGGCCCCCGAAGTGTGCAGAGGCTGGGCTGACCTTTGAGGCCGCCGTTCCGGCAGCAGATGGCAGCTTCATTCGGAGAGTTTATGGTTGTGTTTGGGGACTTTTCCCGTACTGACCTTTACATCCTAATGTGCGGCCAGAGACCTTTTGGCGAAAGGCATATTTTTAAAATTGAATAAATAAATTATAGAGTGGCTTGTTTAAAGCTCCATGGGCTGTGGGGAGAGGGAGCTCATGAGCACAAGCCCCTGGCCATCGGTGTTGATTTATTCGTAGGGGATCAGGGTGATTGGGATATACTATCTCATATTAGGTGCTTTAGCTCTCATGAACTGGTGGGCTTGGAAATAAGTTACTACAAATATAGCACTACTGCAGACCCCTGGCTGTTTAAAAATAGACCTTTTTCTTCTTCAGTTATCTTATTTTTTTCCATTTTCCTCTCAATTACAAAGAACAGATTATAAAACTTGCCTTATCTGGTTTTTATATTTTACGATTAAAAACAGAATTCCAGTTGCAAGGCTGAAGGCTATAAAATTATGAGCAAAAGTCTGTAAAATTATAGAACTTATGTTTTCTTGAGGATAGAGAGATGTGGCTTCACAAATGCCTTTTTTTTTCCTTAACGGAGCTAGACAGCTGAAGGATTGATCCTCATCACACTGTAAGATAGGCTTCCATGTGGGGGGGAAATGGAGTTATATGCTTGAAAGGTTAATGGCTGGTAAGCACCAATTTTCTACAATCCTGGCTAATAAAAATAGCTTATAAGACATAAAATGTCATGCTGCCAGAATTACAGAGGCCTTTGAAATCCATTTTGAAGTCTTGTATTCTTTGAAATTGGTGTGTGGGGGTGTGGGCACTGAGTGTCTTTTCTCGGTGGTCGAGGAACAGTGCCTGGAGAGGAGCGCACCAGTCTGTCCAACGTGGTGAGCGCGTTCCTCCCAGCAGCTTGGCTTCAAGCACTTGCCAGAGTCATGCAATCTCCAGTCCTGTATACTGAGGGCATTTTGTTGTGGTAGAGCTGACCCCTGACAGAGCCAGACCATCCCTCTGTCTCTCCTAGGGACCTAAGGGATGATTCTGTTAAAAGCTCTGAGCATAAATAGTCTTGAAAATTTTTCAGCCTTTCCTTCATCTCTCTTTGTGATCATCTGTTTATACTCGCTCTTGGTTATCATTCTGTCTTTACAGGTTTTGCCCACAGTTGTCTTCCTGCATAAACAGACTTATAGATATTATAAGCTGGCGTCCATATATCAGAGCGAACATGTGGTTTTGTTCTTTCTGTGTTTGGATCACTTTACTTAATATGTCTTTCTAGACCCATCCATTTTCCTGCAAATTTCATAAGTTAATTTTTTCTATGTTGTTGAATAAAATTCCATTGTGTGTCTGCAACCACATTTCCATTATCCATTTATCTGTCAATGGGCACCTAGGCTGATTCCAATTCTTAGTTATTATAAATAGAGCAACAGAGAACATGGACATGCATGTGACATGTAAGCAGGAGGAGGAGGCTGTCAGGGGAAGTGAGTTTGGGGAGAGGAGGAGGATGAGACTCAACTACGACAACTGGTACTTACAAACGCCAGGATGCACAATGCCTAAATTTCTGTATGCCTACTTTAAAATAAATAGAAATTAATTCGGGTTTTAAATATGATGACAGTGAGAGGTTTCTGCTGAAGTATAGGGTGTGGGGAAGGGGTTATCTTTACTTTTTTAGTTTGTATTTCCTATACAGAGACAGACTCCAGAACTTTCTGAGGGTTCTAAAGGGCAAAGTGGGAAGTGAGAGGACAGGACTCCCTTGTCTGAGCATATCCACCCCATGCTCCTGTCTTCACTGGGAATGAGGTTTGAGCAGAGGCCTGTGCGTCCCGAGGACATATACAGAGAGGCTCGCTAAGAATTAATTGCTCTTTGTGCTAATTTCTCAGTGCCCTTTGCGTCTAGTATCCTCTGCTATATTAAATCGAGCCCATTGACAAGAGTTCCTTCTCCCTAAGTGATGGAAGACGGCCTCTGCATCCAGCCCGCTGAATCAGCGCAACCGACAGGCCAGTGGGCTGTCTTTGTAATTTCTTTGTGAGCAGGATTAAATTACCCTGCAGGCTGGCATGGAGCCACAGGCCCTGGCTCTGCTGCCTTGGAATACGAGGATGCAGCCCAGGGGCACATGTGCCTGCATTTCAGTTCTGAAAGCCTCCCAGGCTTCCCTGGTGCTGTGCCTGTGGCCCTCACCAGCCCTCCTCCCCGTGAGGTGCACCAGGCCACATGGGCAAAAACCAAGAATTTGAATTTTAGGCGCTATGAACTAGAGGTTGCCCCTTCCCCTGAAATGAGAGAGGTTTGTCACTAATGAACTGATTCTGTTTCAAGTTGAGAAAATTTTGATATTACCTTTCCATAATTGAAAATTAAAATGAGGTGTGGTTGAGTGTCCCCAGGGTGATGAGGTTCATTTTGAGGAGCAGGGTGTGACTCTGGATGGCAGACTCATGTTTCCATGGGTCACATGTAAATAAGGTCACTCACTTGAGAGAGAGGACAGACCAGCCAGTGGGGGGGATGGGCGGGGGAGCAGGTAGTGGGGGAACCAGCGGGAAGGTCAGAGGCCTGGCAGCATGTGGCTGCTCTCATGACTTGGTTACTTCCTTCATTTCCTTTAAACTGATGGCTTTTCCTCCCTATACAAAATAAACCCCAAGAAGACAGTCCTTTTCACACGGGGCCTTGGTCCTTTGGGCAGCCCCGAAGCTCCAACCTGCCGGTCTTCAGGATATTTGGGAACTTGCCTTGCTGTGGGCTTCTCTAAGGAGGAATCTGGAAAGATCTCTCCCGTGACAGGCGCATAAAAAGTCCCCCAGCAGTTTTCTAAGGTTGTGCTTCAAGGAGGCACTAATTAATCACTTCTTCCAACCCCAGGGGAACTGAGGAGCTGCTCCAGAGATAAGGAAGCTACAACTACCCTCTGTCTGTCTGTTCCTCCCTGCCAGGCAGAAAATCACATTGTTTCCTCGTTTTGAGAGGTACTTCCTTTATCTGGATGGCGTCGCTCCATGTAGCTATTGAGGGATCCTCTTATTGCAGGCCTCCCTTATCAGGTTTCAAGTAATACTATTTTCTTCTGCTTTAATGCCAAATGGGTCAAACATTTGTTGTTGTAAAATGGCATCTTCCATGAGTGCATTGTTCATATTGTTTATTGTCAATGTCCCTGGTCACCCTCAGGAATGAAAATGCTAATGGTAAGACTGGGTGCAACTCCAGACCGTGTCTGTGTGTTTCTGATGGAGCCCTGGCTTTGAACATCCGCAGGAGTGGAGATAAAGACTTATCCTTTATTTCCTAGTAGATTGCACTGCTAATCTCAACCTGCAGTCTCCCAGTAGGACTGCGCTTGGTGAGACTGTGGCCTCTCTTCAGGAAGTTATTTGATTTTTGATGTAAGAAAAAGGATTAATATGGATGGGTTTTGATAAGTCTGGCCATTTGGCGTGGTACAGACACTCTCATCCAGCCTGTATCGCTGACAGTTGATTCGTTATGTCGGAGCACTGCAGAGCGGCGATACAGGACATGCAGAGATAATTGCAGTTTTGCTATTTAAAAAATAAGTCTAGTGCTTTATGGTGTTAAAATGATAACCTGTTTAGGAAAACTCGCAGTGCCTGTCCTTTGGCATAGAAAAACCTCTTCTAGCTTTTTGACTTGGACTCTGTTAATCTATTTTTATTGTCCTGAGCGTAATTTAAAGTCTCATTTCTGTCTGAATTCTTAAGCTGGAATGTAACATCAGAAGCACATTGTGTGTTTTATAGGCAAATACATCTGCAAAGGTTTTGTGCCTTTGTATTTCAATTTGAACTTTGACCATGGATGCACCTGGCTAGACTTGGGATGAATGGCTTGACATATGGGGGGCATTTTGAATCAAGGCGTGAATCTTGGTGGTTTCCTTGCACTGGGGAGAGAGAGGTGTAAGAGGCCCTGTGAGCAGTGGGTAGATGCTATCCTGGTTTTCCGCGACACTTCTATTACCTTGAGGAAAATGAAAGGGCTGTGCCCAGGATCCCCCAGAACTACTACGGCTGGTATTTCATGACTCTTGCTAAAACTGTTCCTTGCTTTCTGGCCAACTTAGTTGCTTGATAAGATGCACATCCATGGAGGATCGGTTTTGGGGCCTGGGCAGTAGTGCCTAGGTCCACTGTTCTATCACCAGGGCTCTAAGGTGGCCACAGAGGCAGGGGCATGTCTGCGGAAGAGAGGCGAGGAGCCATAGTGCATTTTCTGGTGCACCTTGCTCTCACTGGTGTCTTACTTCATAGACGCTTGTGGGTGTTGGAGTTTCCTGGATATCATAGTAGTTGTAGCCATCTTTGTGTAGTAATCAGGTAATCCCAGAGAGTCTTAGACGCTCTACAAAGCCGGAAAGCTTATGTGCCCCACCAATTACAGAATAAATGTTCTGTTTTGGGCTCTTCACCCAATGGTCCCCATGCCTTGCTCCTCTTTTCCCAAGGCCATGTCCACTCCCTTCTAGGCACCAGACCCTTTTTAAAAATTAATTTATTTATGTGTTTTAAAGGTGACACCGGCCCTTTACTTCCTTGCAGCCTTTGTGTGTTTTTGTTACCCCGTGGCCTGAGCACACCTTCTAGAGGGTTCTAACTCGAATGTTCCTTTTCTTCGTGCTGCTAACCTTTCCATCTGCCTAAGCTAAGTTGTATTATTTTCACCTTGGTTTCTCATCATTTTAATAAAATGTGTAATGAGACAATGTTTATTGTGCTTTATTCATGTCTCGCCAAATTGGGATCACATTGTGATTTTGCATGTGTGTGTGTGCAAGCTGGGTAACAGCCGCAGAAGTGACATAAGTGTGTATGTGTGATGGAGCTAGAGGGAGAGAGAGACAGAGAGAGAAAGATGTTCCAGTGCATCTACATAAGCCCAGACTGTGTCTCCAGGAAGGAGTCTTTGTGAGAGAATGCTTTCTCCCACCTCGAGGAGGGAGGAGAAGCTGCACTGACAAGTGAGAAAATATGAAAGCATGATAATTGGAGAATGATAGACATAAAATGGAAAAGTTGAAGTATTTTTCATTTTGCACCTGTGTACGATGGCTTACTCAGTTTATTTATTAAGCCATTATCAAAGTAAAATAAGACAAGTGGGTCTTAGTCTAATGAAATTGGTCCTCTGTGGGCTGTGTTAGCTTCAGGTATTCAGAGCATAATTGGATAACAATGACAATTATTGCATTGGGAGTTTCCGTGCTGGACAGCCTCTCCCTCTGTTGCCTCCTGCACAGTGCAGACCCCGAGCATGCTGAGCACACAGGGGACGGGCTGACTCTTCCACCTCCAGTTTGGGCTCAGAATTGAGTAACAGGCGCTGGCTAAGCCTGATAGACCTCACAGTTCAGGCCCTGCTACTGTTCTCTTATCCAGACCCATATCACAGCCCCTGATGAACGGTATTTCTGCTGCCGTCTGGTAAGAGTCTTCATCCAGTAACTCTTTGCCCATCCAGAAATCTGCAAGCCAGGCAGTCACTTGTCTTTGGGTCAGAGTACCAAGGAGACTCCTCTCTATCCTCTGCTGTATTGTTTTAAATGTTTGACTTATTGCCCCTTCCTCTTCCCGACCTTTCCCTTGGTAGTACTGTCTTCCAATTTCAATTCACTCCTGAGAATTGGGTACTTGTATAAAATTATATTGACCCTCACGAGCTATGATCTACAAGTGCCCGTGTCCTTAAATGTGCAGGAACCAAGCTGCTAGACTGATAGCATTTTAGTGACTCATCTCCTTCCTCTGTTTGCTGAGCCAGAGGTCTCCCCATGTGGTAGGGATGTGGTGGCACTGTCCATGCATAGATGTGTGCACAGGATGTGTTTGTGGACTGAGAGCATGGGTCGTTGTCATGGTCTGGGTGCCTTCAGGCAGCACACTTCACGTAGCTGAGCGGCTTTGAGAAACTTCTTCTTTGAGAACAGAAATCTTCCTTGACTTGCTATCTTTCCTGGTTTAGCTCCCTGTTAGAGCCTTTTTAAAGTGTTCATAATATTGTAGTGCACAAGAATGCACAAAATGTAGGATAAATAGAAGCCATTTGGAAGGGGAATTCAGAAAGAACTCTTCTGTAAAGCAGGCTTTCTTTCCTCTGGAAGGAGGTGAGACTTTGCTAAGAACTCTCACCCCTCTAGGGGACAAGTCCATGAGATGGTAAGGGCTCCGAGCGTAAAACCATTCGTCTTACATTGTCAGCTATCTGGAAGTTGATTTGACAGCATTCGCTTCTTCAGGAGGGGCTGTCCTTGGAGTCCAGTGGCAAGGTTCTTTACTTGGAGAGATGCAGGATTCATAACCAAAGTCCTTGCTAAAGCAGGTTTCAATATTAGCAACAGAGGTGACTGTAGGCGTGCAGGTCGGTGGGGTGAGGACCGTGGGTCCAAATGTAGACGGTCCCATTTCTCTTACCCTCATCGTTGCCCATATTCCTTTGATCCCAGGGATGGTCAGCCTCCTGGTCATGACTCATTAGTGAAGCTTGCCCCATCACGTCTGTAGAGCCCTATTAGAGCACATTATTGAGGAGTTGAGGAGGCATCCCAGTGGGTTGGAGTCCTTGTCGCAAGCCTGAGGGCCCAAGACAGCCTGAGTTCAAACCCCAGCACCCACGTAAAAAAGCCACGCATAGACATGCACATCTGAAGTCCCAGCCCTGTGAGGGGTGGGCCTAGGAGAAGCACTGGGACTCTTGGCCTAGTCTGACTGAAAGTGGCAACTCCAAGTTCAGTGATAGAGTCGATCTCCAGGGAACAGGCTGACAGGTGATCCACAAGCATGCTTGACACCCTCCTCTGGCCCCACGTGTGCATGCGGGTCACATGTATCTGCACAGGGAAAGTCACCCTCTTTGAGTTGATGAGACCCAGCCTGAGAGGGTTCTTGAAATACACAGGTCAGCCGGGTGGCAAGGGCTGGCCAGACCAGCATTACTGGAGACCTCTGAGGCAAGACTAGAACCTTCATGTCTCTCCACTGACTAAGGATTTTCCAAGTATAACTGGCCTTGATCCTTGAGTGAGTCTACTGGGACTGGTGGCCCTCTCTGGGGACACAGTGATCTTTGTGACATAGGTTCTCTGAGGAGGAAGTGTGAGAAGTCAGATGCAAGGGACAGGTAGGTCAGGGGTGCAGACAGATACTACACTTGGAATGGTTTCTTTATCTTGGAATGTCCATGGTGGTGGAAACAGAGGGCTTTGATGATTTTTATTTCAACGCATGCTGTTGGAGCCAAGTGACCCAAAGCATCTGGCCCCTTCTCAGCTCTTCCCAAGTGACTACCTAGATCCATGCCGAGTGCAGAAGGGTGTCACCATGTCACTCACAGGGGTCTCCACGTGAAGGAGGTTTTTCAGTGAAAAAGCAAGGGCCTCCAATTCTCTTCTCATGGCCAGGTTAGTCCCAGGCATTCTTGCTGCTGAACCTCCTCTTCCTCAAAGGCAAGCCCTGACATGAAGCCAGCTTCAGGGACATTGTTTGGTGCTAAGGTCATGGTATAAGTATCTTTTCCAGATATGCATCCTTACAGAAAATAATGGGGTCAATGAAAACAAAAGCTGAGTCTGAAATCAAGGGAAGGGTCATGGGGTGACCATAGCTCCAGCTGCCTGGACCAAAGGCAGCTTTATGGCACTCATGCCTGCATGGGCTGTGTTCACCTCCTGGTGGCTCACCTGCCGGCCTCTGAGCATTCCCTATGAGAGTCTCTGTGCTCCCTACAAGAGGGGAGAGCTTTAGTATCTGCATGAGACCTGACATTACTGTCTCCATCATCCTTCATGCTTGCTCGGCCTTCCTTATGCACTCCCCACCACCGGCTCCCATTTTTCATGGTGTGGAAATGCTCCTCACATTGGGTGTATGGGCCGCTAAAAGGAAGCAGAGTGGCTGTGTTACAGATGTGGTCTCCTCAGGTACGAATGTGAGGAAGTGAGCCTGTGTGAGCTGGGCAGGATGCAGGCTTCCCCGGCATTCACTGTGGCAGCCCCTCATGTCCCTATTAGACAAATGGTGTGTGGGGTGAAATATGTCCTGACTAATGCTGTGGTCTGAATGTTTGTGTCCCCAAAACTCATGCCAAAATCCTCACCCTGGAAATGATGGTGCAAGAAGATGAGGAGTTGGTTAGGAAGAGATGGTGTGAGGAGACGAGGAGTTGGGAAGTGGTTAGGAAGAGATGGTGTGAGGAGATGAGGAGTTGGGAAGTGGTTAGGAAGAGATGGTGTGAGGAGGTGAGGAGGTGA
The DNA here is from genome assembly GCA_036346955.1 of Dipus sagitta. Lineage (NCBI taxonomy): Eukaryota > Metazoa > Chordata > Mammalia > Rodentia > Dipodidae > Dipus > Dipus sagitta. The sequence goes on along the minus strand of CM070779.1, from coordinate 2,804,812 downwards.
GGAGATGGGAAGTGGTGAGGAAGAACTGGTGTGAGGAGATGAAGTGGGGGAAGTGGTTAGGAAGTGGTTAGGTCTTGTGAGTGTGACATGCTCATGAAGGGGATCAGGGACCTTGGGATTGAGTGCTTCTTCCTCTGTGTGAACCAGAAAGTGATTCCTCAGTGGACACGGAACCTGCTGATGTCTTCAGTTCCAGAATTGTGGAAAACAGGTTTCTATGATTTCATCCACTCAGTGGTGTTACTTATACCACCCCCAAAGGCCTAGGATTTGGAAGGTTTATAGAAGCTATGTGTCTCCACCTAACCTGCCTCCAGGCAGCCAAGGACAGCCTCGCAGAGGAGCCAGGCACTTCTGTTACCTGCCTGCTAGATAGCGAGATAAGTCACTGATGTTTGGGGGAGGAATGAAGCCAAAGCTCACCTCCACCCCACAGGGTCAGACCCATATTGACTCCCATCATCTCACCTCCTGCCCCCTGGGGTCAGACCTGCACTGGCTTTCATCAGGACAGGCACCACCACCACCACATGTCCACCATCCACCATGATGGCTGACACGTTAAACAGTTGTTTGCATAACTATGCATCTACTTTTAATGTTTCTTTCAGAATTCTAACTGATAGGAAGATTGCTGCTGGGACTGGAATCAGAAACAGAAGTGTTGATGGCATAAAGGAAGAATTCACTTTTGAGAGCACACTAAAAAAACAAAATCTACCTTTTACCTCATCCATCTTACTTTAATAGAATATTCTGAGCCACATATGGTGGCACGTGCCTTTAGTCCCAGCACTTAGGAGGCAGAGGTAGGAGGGTCACTGTGAGTTTAAGGCCAGCCTGAGACTACATAGTGAATTCCAGGTCAGCCTGGGCTAGACAGAGTGAGACTCTACTTTGGGAAAAGAAAAGAATATTCTGTAGTTTTCATTTTCTTTCTTTTTTGGAGGCAGCATCTCACTGAATAGCCCAGACCAGCCTCAAACTAGTGGTCCTCCTGACTCATCCTCCCAAATTGCTAAAATTAAAGTTGTGTTGAACTATACCAATCTTAAACATTTGTATTTGTCAAAACAATATTCATTCATTTGAGAAAGGGAGTGAGAATAGAAGGGAGGGAGAAAGAGAGAGAGAGAGAGGATAGATGTGGGTGTGCCAGCACCTCTTGTCTTTGCAAATGAACTCGAGACACATGTATCACTTTGTGAATCTGGCTTTACATGGTACTGAGAAACCAAACTTGGGCCGGCAGGCTTTGCAAGCAAGTGCCTTTCACCACTGAGCCATCAACCCTGCCCCATTTCGTATTTTTTAGATAGCCAAAAAATTATTTTTGGAGCTTGCCAAAGAAAACATGCAAAGAAAGCAATTGTAACCTCACCTCTCCTCGCTGAACAACTCTCCCTCAACCACAGGACCTCTCTGTCATGTGCATGGGCATGCACATGTACCACATTTGTGTGTGAGTGTGTGTACTCGGGCTGGCATGGGGGTGCCGTAATTTGTGTGTACACGTTGTGTATTCGAGTGTGTGGAAGTGAACCTATGTGTTTGTGTGTCATGCTACATTGTACACACACGTGAGCATGCATGATCATATGTGAGAGGCAAGAAGGAGGATGGGGTGTGTGGGTCGTGGAGACATTTCCAGTCATTTGCTTATGGGAATGAAGGATGAGGAAAACCTCTAAACATGTCCTCAGCATCTCTCCTGACTCCTTCCTTCTCAGTCATTAGATGTCATGAAGCCTTCTGGTTCTTGGCTCTGTCCTTGATGTGGCCTGGATCCGAGCATGGAAAAGGTATCGGGGTAGAGCCAGGTTGTGCCCCAGTGAGTGCCAGGGTGCCTCAGTCCTCCACCTCACTGGCCTGGCATTCGGTCATGAGTCTTCTGGTCTGCGTCCTGTCAGGCATCACTTGGTCTCACCTTTGCTTACCAGGGGACAGGAGAACCTTCGAACCTGGTCTGCTCTCTCTTCCCCTTGGGGAACTGTTTGTTGTTGACAGTTCTTTTCTTGTGGGAGACAAGAATGGCTTTGCACAAATGAAGAAGCACCTGGGGTCTTAGTCATGTACACACACACACACACACACACACACACACGGCTTTGCTGTCCATCCAGCCATGTCACAGCTTAGCACCTCAGCAACATGTAAGGTTACATGTAGTTTTGAGGCCTTCTTAGGAGTCTGTCCTAATTGCTTAGCATGTGCTTAGCATGAACACAGCTGGAGGTGCTGGCCATGAGGACAGCTAATTGAGTCTGTTTTTATTTGACAAGAAATGGAGCTTTCTAGGGCTTGGAAACAAAGGTTGAAAAGGTTGAGGCAGCCAATCCCTGGAACAGGAGTTCGCAAGAATTTTCGCAAAGGGACAGCCTTAGGCTTGGCAGACGGGAGGGGATAGGATGATGATGTCATCAGTCAGTGCTGCATTTGGCTCAGAGGATTCTGTGGACAGTATGTAAATGAATGAGTGGATGTGTCTGTGCCAATAAAACTTTATTGACAACAGCAGGTGGCATTGGATTCGACCTTAGAGGGAAGGATGCAGAGCCCCTGGGTTCTGCTCTTTTCCTTCATCCTCCGCGTTGGGCTCCCTTTCAGCCCAGCTTTTCCTCCTGTGTGCGTTTGGGGGAAGAGGGCTCTGGAGGAAGGCTGCTCTCCCACAGTGTCCCTCGGTCTTGGGCATAACCTCACGAAATTTGGTGCTTGGGCTCCACGTAGCAGGTGAGGAAGCTGAAGCCAGAAAGCTCTGGGGACACAGGTGGTGACACAGCTGAGGTCCTGTGGCTCTTTGGTGGTAGCAATGGCCCTGGATCCCCGCCTGACAGTGAGTGACACCAGCCACATGGAGTCCAGAGTGGGGCTGAAGGTGGTGGTGCCCGTCTGTGCGCCGTGGTCCCCTTCAGGGAGGCAGAGGAAGTGAGGCCGCAGACACTGCAGGGCAGGCAGGGCGTTCCTCAGTGCTCCTTGGAGCCCTGTCACGGAGCACTCTCTGCAGGGCAGATGATAATGGTGACACTGCAGTGACGGCCATAGTAATGAGAGATAAAGGAAATGAAACATTCCGAGCCGCTGATGGATAGCGTCTTCAGTTTTCAATTTAACGACCTGCAACTGCAAATCTGTAGTTAAGAACGAGCCAATTTCCCACTTCCTTTTGCTCTGTTCATCCCAGATAAGGAAATGGAAGGAGAACTCCACAGACACAGAATCCAAATGTCCCAAACGCCGTCGTTCTGCCTCATTAGAGGGACTGGCTCAGGCTCCCCAAGGAGCCCCTGTGGCTCTGGTGATGTCGCCACTCACCCACTGTCAGGGTTGAAGGTGAAATGTTCCCCCCATAGCCTTAAGTATTGGAGTCCCCAAATTGGGGTACTCTTTTAGAGTTGGAGGGGTCTTTGAGAGTTGGGCCCTGGCCTAGCTGAATAAAGTGGGTTTCTGGAAGGTAGGCCTTGAAGCTTAGAGCCTGGCCCACTTCCTGTCTCCTCTCAGATATGAGCAAGCAGTCTCATGGTCCTGCCATGATGTGTTCCCCACCATGATGGACTGGACCTTTAAATGGCGAGCCAAAATAGCCCCTTCCTCCCTCAAGTTGCTTCTTGTCAGGTTTTGGCTACAGAAATGAAGAAAGTAATGAACACGCCTGCTCAGGCTCAGGATGTAATGGGAGCCGAACCCTCCGGTGGGCCTGAGTGGTCAGGGAAGACAGCTTAGGGCGAGTGTCCCGATGGAGCCAGGGCCCTTTGGACGGGTTCTCTTCTGTATCCCTCCTGTGTGCCGTAGCTTTTCTGGGGTCGTGTGCACCTTGCAGCCAGGTGTGGGCAAGTGTGCCGAGCTGAGGAAGTGATTTCAGGTCAGAAGCTTTGCCCTGACTCTGCCAGCTGGTCCTGCCGAGGAGCACATGTCAGAAGGGAGAAGTGTGAAAGTTACTGCCAAGTCATCCACCATTTCTTTCCAGTGCCCAAGGTGGGCACCCTTCAGACCCCCACATCTGGATCCTTTTTTTCTGGCATGATCTGATTGACAGGAAGCAGTGTGCTGTGGGCCCCTCCGTTCAAAGCCAGGCCTGCCTGGCACCACAGATGATGGGTGGCTCACATGACTGGGGGCTGGGCAAGGCTTCGGGCTCAGTGTGAGGACAGGTGTGAGGACCAGTGGCTTGGTGAAGCCATCAACATATGTGATTCCATAGAACCTTCCAGATGCAGTATTTGTTCTTGTCTCTTGGCTAGGATGGGGTTGGGACTGATGGAAGTTCAGAAGCTGAGAGGTACCAAGTGCCTTGGCGCTCAAGAAGGGAAATTCCTAGCAAACACTTCTGCTCAGCAAGTTCGAGAAAACAAACATATGACGGCATAGAAGCTTTTAACAGCCCTGCGTGCTGGCCTGCTTCACAAGGCATCGGAAACCGAAAATAAAACAATGAACAAGGATGCGTTTGCCAGCTTGCAGGAAGGGCCCCGAATAGCTGATGGGTTCATTTTTGCTTGTTTATGGGCAGATTTCAGAGTTACATCTGTTACTTCTTTATGTGACATCCTCTGGGGTTGTTTGGTTCATTCTCATTCTCTCTCTCTCTCTCTTTCTCTTTGCCCAAGGCTTAATGTCACGTAGGCCAGCTGGAAGGATATCAGTGCTAACTCTAGAAGAGCTGATGGCTGCCATCTAGATGTATCGAGTGTGGGATTTCTGCATGAGGCTTCATGAAACATTTGGTCTGTGGGACAGCCTCCTTAGATGGGACACAGATCCACAGACACCCAGATGTGCACAAGAATCAATATGCTTACAGACTCCGAGCCCTCTCCCTCTCCACATGACCTCTTGACCCTGAAGCCCCATGCCCTGTGTGATTCCCAGTCTCTTCACTTCCTAGTGTCTCCAAGTGCAAGGTGGCCTCTCTCAACAGTGGCTCTGTGGAGAGCCTAGAGGGCGGTCACTACTCAACCCGAGCCAGCGGCTCTCTAAAAGAGGGGCAGCTGAGGACACTGTTAGGGTGCTGTGAGGCTCTCCAAGCCCTGTTCACTCCTCACAGTGGGTGGCACCTTCAGGCCTATGAGGGTGACCACACACTCCCTGAAGTAGACTTGCGATCATGTCTGGTGGTCAGGTGGCCTCGCCATCTTGATTCTCCATAACTGATGAACTCATCCTGTCCGTATGGCACGGGACCACTCAAGTCCCAGGTGGCTTCTGGGATGGACAAACTGGCACTTAGAGCCTGGCATGACTATGGGTCCTGCTTTCTAGTCCTCCCTGTGGCCGTCCCATGTAAACCCCACACAAAGCCTCCCACACTGGAAGAACTGCCTGGTGCTGGCTTCCCAGGGAATGTGAAAGTGATCCAGAGGCGAAAAAGGCCAGACCAGGTGTCTGCCAGTAACTGGCACTGAGAGACATCTGCTAGGGAATAAACCCTTCTTGGATAACTGCATTTCAATATTAGGGGTGGGGTCATTTTTTGATGAAGTGTAAATTTTACAAAAGGAAAGAAAATGACAGCTAATAGGATTTAGGACAATTTTCAGCCAGGGATGGGAAGTCAGCATAGTGTTTGCTAAGCAGTTATGAGGACCTGAGTTCAAATCCCCAACACACATAAAAGCCAGGTGCAGTGGCACATGCTTATAATCCTGCATGGCAGGGGCAGGACAGGGGCTCCCCGGGGCTCACTAGCTAGTCCAGCCGACTCGGTGAGCTCTAGATTCAGTGAGGGGCTCTGTCTCAAAGGATGAGGTGGAGAGTGAGGAAGACATGGACTGTCGACCTCTGGCCTCCACATGCATGTCTACACATATGCACATACATCCCCACATGTATTCGCACACAGGAACATGTATACACACACCATGTTTAGCCAGGCTTTGATAGCACATGGCTGCAATCCCAACACTCAGGAAGCTGAGGCGGAGGGAATTTGAGGCCAGCAGGGCTACATAGTGAATTCCTGGAGATCCTGGGCTGGAAAGAGACTCTCCCTCCAGAAACCAAGACAAGCAGAAAAACCATTGCATTTTTCTAGATCCATTTGATGACAGAAGCTGCATCGCATTTTGATCCCCACACTTCTGTTTTCCGTAAGAACAATGCATCCTCATAGTTGTTGGTGACAGGATCCGGGTACATTTTCACTGGAAAAAAATCTCTTTTCATGGAGTTGGTCCCCTGGCCAGTCTGTACAAATGGGGATTTCTCAGCTTTGTGGCCAAGGCCCCAGAGTCGATCTGTTTAAAGTGCTTTAGCTGGAAAAATCCTGTTGCTAGCCCTTGGCTGACATCTGCATGCATGTGACACTTTGAGGCTGTGGCTGTCAGGCAATTTACTGTCCACACTTGAGCAAGTCTAGGGTCTTTGTCTGGGTAGGAATGGTATTGTCTTGGGTGCTGTGGAGAGCCCTGGAGGCGGGTAGGGTGGGGCGGGGTGGGCACTACAGCTCACTGGCCAGAGATGCAGTAACCACAGGCCCTGGTAGCCCAGGCATTACAAAGAGGGTGACGTGCCATTGTGTAACTCAGCCTGGCGAGGCCTGGGCCGGTGCACCAGACTGTGCAGCAAATGAAGGCTCGGGCGCCTGGAGCACGCCTGCCTGGTTCAAGGGCGTTCGTCGTCTGCGAGCAGCGATGAGGTCATCGTGCTCTCAGGTGGAGTCACAGGCGCTCACTCCTGGAAAGTAAACTGGGGAGCGAAGGAAAGTGGCTTGTAGAGATCCTATTAGGACGGATGGAGAACATTCTTTTAAAGCGGTCATTCCTTCTTCTTCCCAGGCGATTGTAGTGGGAAGCAGTTTCTGAGCACTTCTTGGGCAGGCGCAAGATGGCTTTGCTCTAGGACTAAACAGGAAGTTTGCGGGAGCTTGGAGCCAGCTCTGCTGTCCCTCTCCCCTGACCTGTGCATGGCCTTGCCTTTCCACATGACAACAGCTCTCTGTGTGTGTGTGTGTGGTGCTTCATGGCCTGGGGCACCATGGGGCAGAGCATTTGGCCTATCTAACAACACGGGAGTGGGGGAGCCTCCCATTGCTTCCACTCTCCCACAGCAAGCTACAGAGCCTACACCTAGCACAACCTCCAGGAAACCACATGACCAGGCCACTATGGGAGGGCACTGCACCATGCACACACACTGGACACCACCTGCTCCCCAGGCAGTGTAGGTGACCACACACACACACACACTGCTACCTGCCATAGTTGCCCAAACCTGTGAGACACAAGGTTGATGTCCTCTGGGCAACACTGGGGAAACTGAGGCCCCAACACAGGCCCATGAGACAGAGGACAGGCATCAGCACAACTGAGGTCCCCAGCCCAAACAACAGTTCCAGCTGGAGTGTCAGCACAGGGTCACTGGACCGGTCCCCCAGCATTGTCCTTCACACTGGCTTGGCTGTGGTACATTTCAGGAAGAAATGTAAGACTGTGAACCAAAATCTATCTGCTTAGAATGGGAGAGCAGGCTGCCTGGCCCTGCATCTTTAACACTGGCAAGTGAGAAGCCTTGTGGGTGGTTTCGTGGAAGCCAGGTTCTGGGCATAATGCAGAGCAATCACTAGCACATTTGCATGCATCGATCGCTTGATGAATCGCGAGGACACTTTGTTTCTAAAATGCAACTAGAGTATGTCGTTGCTCACAGCAAGGGTTTTAATTCTGCTGTGGTTGGGACTCGCTTATGTATGTTTGGGGTCATGTTCTTGAACCACTGTGGTGTCATCCATGGGGTGAGCAGGACAGCACCTAGCCCTGGCAGCCGGAGCACAGATGGGAGTGTGGAGTTCAGATTTCAGAAGCTGTAGCCTGGCCCCATGTCATGGGCTACCCTGCTGAGCCCCAGCAGCTTGCCACGCCCACCTCTCTACCTAGGTAAGCCATCGCCCATTCCCTGGGATGTCAGCCCACAAGCTCTCGGAGGTTGCTGACCAATCAAGGGCCGGCATGGAGGAATATAATGCTGTGTGCTTGACTTGTGGGACAGTGTCCTCCCACACAGGAGGTCAGGGCTGAGAAGAGGCTATGGCTAAGGTGGGACTGGGACCCAGGAGTTGTCTGAGCAGGAGAGGGCTTGGAGGCAGTTAGGAAAATGGTGGTTTTCACACTATGTGCAGGATTGGATGAGAGTGAGCCCTTAGAAGAGTCTGAAATAACGTGTGTGCATGTCCTCTACCTGCCAGATGGTCGCAGCACTGGAGGTGCCAAATTAAGAAGGCCTTTGACCACAGGGATCATGTCATTTGAACCCGGGGCACCTCTCACAAATTCTGATCATGGCTTTTAGAAAATAATCTGATTGTAAGCCAGTACACACTTCCCAATCCCCATTCACACACATGCATACCCACCTGCACACATGCCCTTCCACACACATACCCACCTGCACACAAATAATCTCCCACACATCCACATACAAACATACTCGTCACACAAAGTGATGTGTTCACTATCATCCACTGCAACATTGCCCATGGTATGAAGAGTATGTTGTGGATGGCTGGGCACTGAGGAACATTTGACAATGACCTAGAAAGAGAGATGGTGAAGAGCCATGAGCTGCAGGGTTCAACCCAAGTCAGATGGAAGGATGAGTAGATGGATGGATGAATGGACGGACAGATGGGTTGGATGGATAGGTAGATGTAAGGTGCATGGATCAAGAATGGTGGGTAGATGGATAGCTAGAATTTGGGTGGTGGATGGGTGGAATGGGGAGGGTAGGTGAGTAGATAAAGAATGGGTGGGTAGACAGAGAGTGCATGAGTCAAGTGTGGGTTGTTGGATGAATGGAGGATGGAAGGTGAGGGATGGGTGGGTAGGTAGAAGGATGAATGTGTTTCTTTTGGTTTCTTCATAATTTTGGCACTCAGCATATTTTCTGGAGTTGTAGGGTTGACAGAACTTAGGGACCTTTTTATAAAAAATAATTTCTATTTATTTATTAGAGATGGGGGCCAGATAGAATTGGCATACCAAGGCCTTCAGCCACTGCAAATGAACTCTGGATACAAGTGCCACCCTGTGCATCTGGCTTACATGAGTCCTGGGGAATCGAACCTGGGTCCTTTGGCTTTGCAGGCAAGTACCTTAACCGCTAAGCCATCTCTCCATCCCAACAATTATTGTTTAATAATTTTTATTTGTTTACTTATCTGCAAGCAGAGAGAGGAGACAGATACACAGAGATAATGGGTGCACCAAGGCAGCTAGCCTATGCAAATGAACTTTAGACAAATGTGCCACCTTGTGCATCTTGGTTTATGTTGGTACTGGGGAATCAAACCCAGGTCATTAACTTTTCGGACAAGCGCCTCAACCACCAAGCCCTCTCCAGCCCTGGAGTCACTGTCTTTTTGCCTGCAGTTTATTATGGGTTCCTAATGAGGAATTCCTCTTGAAGCTTTCTCCTTCTCCCTCTCTGGCCATGAGGTCTTGCCGTTTTGCCCACGCTGGCCTCAACCTCTTGGGATTAAGTGATCATATGTTCCTCAAGTAGCTGGCACTGCAGGTGGGTGGCACCCCACCCTGCTGGACTCTTGGAGCAGGGAAACACGTGGCTCGTGGTGTGAAGAGTGTCCTGTCTTTAGCGTGGGTGAACGTGTGAGTCCCAGCAATGCGTCACTTCCTGGCTGACTGAACGACAAGCCAGGTTCTGGGGCTCGGGTGCCTGGCTAGCCACCGGCTTTGCCCATTGGCAGCCCAGCTCTGTGAGGGCAGGATTTCTGCCTGCCCACTTAGCTGCTATTCCCAGTTGCCAAGGACAGTGTGAGGCACACAGTAGACATTTCATATAGAGACTCCCCTGCCTCCTCCCCTTGGAGGCTGGCTTCCAGAAGACCCACCGTGTTTTTTTGTGTCCCCCCCTCCCCAAGTGCGATAGAGACATCAGTGTGTGTCAAACCCTGTACTGGGGGTTTCCCTTGTTTCAGCATGTTCCTTTAATCTAATAAGTACGTGCCCTTGGCTGAACTTTTCATGAGTCCGTGGGGAACAGGAGTGAATGCATTACATCGTGTGGAGTGAATGACAATCAGGTGCTTGACTGTGCCTGTGAAGGCGTCTTCGCTGGTGCAAAGTACATCACCCTTCATGTCGGTTTTGGGTTCCAGATTGGCTCAAGGGACCTGGTGCCCCACATCAGGGATGACCACACCGGCATCCTGGAAGGCTTCAGCCATGGTGCTGTGACCTTTGGTTCCTGATTCCCTTACTGGAGTTTGCTGGTGTTTGTAATAATGAATGAATCACCTTAGTCGCGGGATGATTCCCTGAGAAGCTGGGTGTCTGGTATCTGTTTCAAGGCCACCTGACTGTGGTCTCCAGCACAGTGACCCAGTCCTGGTCAACCACAGGTGTGCTGGCCACCACCTGTGCACTGGCGGGGAGATAATTAAACTGAGTGTCTGAAGTGCAAAAGCTAAAATGGAGCCCATGGGCTTGGCAGACCATTGTCTGAGTGATCTACAGTCCCTCATAAACTGAGGGTCCATAACGCCACAGAAAGCCCTTCCCCACTTCTGTCCTTCCTGCATTTGATCTCCAGAAGGCTCTCACAGGCCTGTTCAGTTCTCAGGAATGTACAGGACCTGCCTGCAGTCACCTTAGGACCTCTGTGGCTTGGTCCTCAATGGCACCCACAGGTGCCTTGCTTCCTTAGAGAATTGCACATTTATTCTCTCAGACACATTGAGACTCTGGCACCCCCAGCACCCTCTGATTCCACTCTGATCAGCACCCATTCCTCTTGCCAAAAAAATATTTGAAATAACCTTCATAGAACACAACCAAAAAAGAATGCTTCCCGAGTCAGGCTGAACAGGGGTCTGAAAGTAACCACTGGTGAGAGTCCTTCTTTTCTCACGGTAACAGGAAAAGCAAGTGGGTTATATGTCTCTGTGTGAAAAACACAACAGTTTGACACAATTAAGGATCTGAAATAATTGAGTTGTCCTCTGAGAGTAGCAGAGACACAGCCTTCATGTCTGTCATGTCATCATTGAGTGTGTACTGAGTGTCCCTAGCCCAAAACTTGTCACTGTGACTTCATTTGGAAAATGGGGTTTCTTCAGGTGGAATCAAGTCTATGAGAGGCAGGGAACCTTCTAGAGCCTGTGCAGGGAGTGTGGCCATGCATGGCTGCAGTTTGGTTTCTGGCTAGCAGTGCTGCGTGAGGATGGTCCTGTGGTCTTCGTCACCTTGTTTCCAGAGCTTCCTGTCTACAGCCTCAGGAAACCAGCTCCCTGGGTGAATGATGGTTGGGAAGCCAGGAAGGGATAAGCCATTTGGGGTACATCTCAGGAACTCCCCTTCTTAGACACGCCCAGCATGACTTTTGAGGAAGGAGCCTCGTCCATGGCAAGTGGATGAGTTCTGTCCCTGGCTTGCCTTGCTACTGGAGCAGCTTCATTGGCAATGTCAGGGTTGATGCCAGGCCTCTGGGTGCCACTTCATTGATATCTCTACATTGTGAAACTCACCATGTGAACCAGCCCTGTGCACTCATAGCCTAGGTCTCTGCCTTGCCAGAGGATCATAGAGCTGGTCCCTGCACACATGGTGCTGAGGACAGAGTGGATGAAGACAGTCTGGGAACGTGTTGAGTAAGGGCCCTGTTAAATCACACTCCAACTGCCACGAGACACAATGCCTGTCACAGGCAGCCAGAGCAATGACAGGTGTCTGCTAGGAGCAGGATGAAGTTTTGGAGAATTCCTACAAGGGAATATGAATATTACTAAAGATGACATTTTAGGGCTCTGCACATGTGTCTGTTCATTCAACAAATGTGTAGATTGTTCTGGACACTGATGACCTACTGGGACATAAACAGAGCAGTGCCAGCCTGCTCACAGCTCAGTCACAAGTGGAAAGCTTGAAACACAGTTATGTGGTGAGCTCCTGTGGACTAGGCTGGTGCTTTAAAGGCAGACAGTGGGATACGTGGGCCAGACGGTAGGGGCTGTCTGTCAGGAGTATGACTTATAGGGAATATCAGAGGGAGGTGAAAGAGGAGTAAAGGGGAGGAAGAAGATGGGAGAGCCAGCTACTTAAGGTTAGAAGGGAGTTGTGGGTGGAGGGAACAAAACCCTGTGCCCTCTACAGAGAACCTGGGAGACTTGCAGCTGGATTCTGGCCCTGGCCAGATATCTGGACAGTGGTTCTGCCTCTCATTTGGGAAACAATGCCAACTCGCACCCTAGCCAAGCTTCAGTGTCCTCAGCCTGCTCCCTGGTCTCCATCTTCTCATCCACATCCCTCGTTTGCACCCATCCATCTTGGCTTGTCTCCCCTCTTTGTCCCTCCACCTTGCAGGGTCCCTGGCCTCACTCCTATCTCCCAGTCGGCCTCTGGGTGGGCTGTGCCCCATTGCAAGCCTCAGTGTCTTCTGCAGGAAGCAGGAAGGCTCTCCTCCACTCCCACCATTCCATTTAGATGGAAAAAGGGGGATTTCTAGTAGAGCCATGAAGAGGCAGTGATCTGAGAAATAAGCCCCCTTTCTGTGCCCTTCATTCTAGAACATTCCAACTTGCCACTAAGACAAGGGGCATTTTCAAATGGTGACCACCTATCAAATCCCCCCCATTCCTCGTACAAGCCTTGGTGAAACTATAGACTTGCGCACCTTGGATTCCCAGCAGCGTAAGACAGCTGACAGTGAGGAACAGAGCAGCTCCTGGCCTACTCTGCCAGTGCAGCCCGTGAGTTTCTTGCGTGCAGCATGTTGCTAGCAGCTTTGCAACCCGGTGTCCTGGGCCCCTCATGGGAGGCGCTAAAGCTCCTTTGACCAGAAGAGCGGAGCTGTGCCCCTTGGGTCTCAGAAAGGCCTCACACTCTCTTTCAGTCGAGGGGGACAGCAATGCTGGCCTCACATGTTTTCATAGGCACAAACATCAATACACTGGACACACATGGCTGGCTACCCAGGAACGTAACAGCCACACTGTGGAACAAGTGCCCCTTCAATGTCAAAGGGGTGATCACCAACACCTCGCTCTGCCTAGACAGGAGTCTTTCACTTGGATTGTGGGCAAACTGGCCTGCCAATTTCCCACTGGTTTGTTGTGCTCCTGCCTCAGCCCTGCGGCCTCCAGAGAGTTTCCTGCTTTTTAAGTTGTTTCCAGCAATTATTCTCAGATGATAAAATTCATCTCTAAAAATAGGTCACATAAAGGCCTCAGCTTTTCTTCTAATTAGTGTAAGGATTTATTGAATATATATCATACACATAGGTCATAATATTATTAAAATTACTATGAAGACTTTACTCATCAAAACCTTTCAGGCAGCAGGGTGACAGGATGCCTGATGGTCCCAGAGAATCATATCTGCATTAGCAAGATAAAGGACAATTTAGGGCGATTACAAAAGCAATGATTTAGAGTACAACGTAAAATTCGGCTGAGAACTAATTCCAATGCCAGCTGCCGCTAAGCTTCTTAATCTTTATCTAGTTCAATTAAAATCGGAGTGTTTGGGATTTCATTAACAACTGGGGGTTTAGAAATTACATGCACTTTTACACTGTGTTCTACTGCTGACTTACATAGGGGAAGTTGCCCCAAACGTCTCCAGGTAGAAGTAGGGAAGAGTGAAAGGACACGGCAAAGGAGGAGTAGGCTCTCGTCACTCTCCAGGCAGATGCAATGGACAGCAGTCTTTTGTGACTTGCGGTTTCTTTGTCCCAGAGGACGGAAGCAGTCTGTGGGGGTCACTGTACCTCAGGCCAGGCTCAGGCTTCTCTGAGTCCGTGTCTTGGGCTCACGTTGCATCACTGCAGAGCTGCGATCGTGGGTCCGAGGGCATGGGTGAGCCTGTGAACGTCTCTGAAGATGTTGGTGGTGCCTTTGCCTCTTGGCTGGGCACCCAGCTGATGAAAGGAGGGCTCAGGAGGCTGAGGACCGACTTGATGGTGCTCCAGGTCCTCAGGCCAGCTGCTGAGTGATCCTCAACAGAAGCCTCAGTTTCCTTGCCCCTGTCCTGCCCACTGTCACCAAGTTTTCCTCTCCCTTCCTTGGAGCGTCTCGGAACATCAGTGGTGTGACCCGGGGGTGTTATGTGGCTCACTGCTCCGGTGGCCCTGGGAGGTTGGGTTAACATTGGGACTGCCACAAGCCACCGTGCTTTGGGACCTACAGTGTGCACGTGCAAAGGAGGTGATGGAAATGAAGGAAAGGTGTTTCCACACCCCCAGTGGATATGCAGTGTGCTCCCACTCAGAGCCAAAGAGCTGAAGATCTGAACTTATCTATGCACTTGGCCTCTGATTTGAAATCCAGGCCACAGACAGATCCCAACAGTAATAAATATATTGTCTGTAATTAGTCTTGGACAGTATAACCTCCTTCCAATATCACCCTTTCTTTCATCTTTGTCCTTTTAATATTTTATGACAGAGCCAGACACTCTAGCGCGACTTGGAGTCTAAGATGGGGCGGGCTGTGTGCTTGAGCTTTGGGCTGTCATTCTAGAATATTCTTATGCTGCCCTCCTCTTTGTTTTACATGGTTTCATCTTCATGTGCTGACTGCAGAAGTCTTTCAAAGACTGCTGTTGGAAAGGACACTCATTGCGAATCCTGACTCAGTTGGTGACTGTACTGTTACAAGCAAAACACCCGAGGTTCCTTTAGAAATGCAGGTTCCAAGCGGCTTGTGTCACTGTGTAGTGGGGAAGTTCGTAAGCTTTCAGGGACACAGGGCTGTGTTCTGAAAGAGCACAGGTCACAGCATGGAGTCACCCTCAGCTCCAGCTCCAGCTCCAGTCTATCAGAAAGGGACCACGGCGCCTCTCCTGTCCTTCTTCAGACCCTCCTCCTATTGGTCAGTTCATTACCAATTGGCCTGTTCTCTTTTCCTGTCTCTGTCCCTCAGCAGGGCATGTGGCTTCTTCCTGCCACTGCTGCATGTTCTCAACCCTGACCATGCCAGGCTCGATTTATCCAGTTTGCTCTCCATGGACTCTTGTGTGTTACTGAAGATGCCGTTAGAGATGCTGTCGTGTGTGAAGGCTGCCCACTCAAGGGCCACCTGTCCAGCTGGCCTTTTGGAGCCCAATGGCCCTCCAGAAAGTCAATGATGAGAATTCTAGGAATGCAAGGACAGGTGCAAACTGGCGTGTGCCGTGCTGAGCTCTGAGGCCAGGAGAGGTGGGGGTACTCCTGAATCTTAGAGGGGTTGCAGAAGCCAGTGGTGTAAGGTGCACATAGCCCATTCCCTATGTTTGGATCATTCTGGGAGTGGTGGGATTTTTAAGGGTTCAGCAGATGAGTTCTTTGATATCAAATTAAGTTAGCAGTGTATGTGCTTATCTGAGTTGTCCCACAACTGCTGGGAGCCGCAGTGTTAGATGGGCGGACTTGGTTTTATGCTATCAAATTCGCCTTGTAGTCAGGCCTCCTCCTCATGTCACTGCAGTGAAACGTGTTAACAGCTCTTCTTTACTAACCTATGAACTGGCAAACACTGGATGTGCAAACAGGCTCTAAGGGTTTTCTGCTAAGGTGGCTGCTGCGTTTTCTCCTTGGCATAATTACCAGTGTTGGGTAGGTGGCAGGAAATGGGAAGCTGGGCTTATAGCTTGGCACAATATAGACAAGATGTTGAGCATTCCTTGTTACCCAGTGTGTGCTTTATACCCGCTATGGCCCCTTCCCAAGATCGTCTGTTTGTCATATTTGGCAATGGCAGGTGCTACAGAGGCTGGCCTCTGACTTTGGAGGGTTTGGGGCTTTGGCTAGGAACAGACCACGTGGTCCTTACGTTTCCTTCTGCCTGTGCATATGAGGGTTCTCAGGGCCTGGTGGAGGGCTTGGCCCTGGGAAGCGGGGCTTGTATCCCCCTGGCTGAGGAGGAAGCCTTGCAAGTTGGGGGTCTCTTAATGTTTTCATGCCTCATAGATTTGGTCCTAGCAAGGTGGGCTGCAAACCAGCAGGCCCAAAGTACTGTGAAAGCACAGGGTCCACTCTCAAAACTCATTTAGTTTCAAGATGGCGGCAGCGGGGCATGACACCCAGCACAGGCCCTTGAGTTCAGGACTCTGTCACTGCTAAGGTCCTGCCCAGGAGGCCAGCCCTACCACAGCCAGCTGGTGCCCAAAGTGTGCCGTGATCTGCTTGCAGAGAGGCCTGAGGCCGGTGGCTGAGCTCTGGGGACTGCAGATGGGGGTGGCCCAGGGACGGTGCTGCAGGAGCTCAGGTGCGGGTGACGGTGACTGCAGTGGCTCTGCAGAAGCTCACAGCGTCCCCCTTGCGGGTTCAGCGTGTGCCCTGCCCCAGCCCTCTGCCGGGACGCACACAACGACGGCTTCTTCCTCTTCCCTGGTAGGACGGGGTGACCGCCTACTGTCCCCACCTGGATGTTTTCATTAGCGGTGCTTCATGCAGTGCATGAGGGACACTATGGACAAGATGGCGGTTTGAAAACAAAATAGAAAAGAAGCAAAGAGGGCTGGAGAGATGGCTAGAGGTCAAGGGCACTTGCTTGAAAAACAAACCCTGGGAGGAAAGGGAGAAAAACGGTTTGGAGACATCAAACATCCCTAAATGGTCAGCTTCTTTCATGCTATGTGAAGGAAAGACATGGACTTCGTTATAATGCTTTGTACATTTTGTTGACTTGGACATTGTGAGGACACCTTCAGGATATCTTGCTCATCCATTCCACAGTATTTTTTGCATCCCCAAGAGGAGGACCCTAGCCCTGGCAGAGGACAAAGAGAGGTCTGGTCCAGGATAGCAGGAAGGTCCCTCTGTCATATCATGCAGAGCATGTTGCTTAGAGTCCTTGGGTTAAGTCTGGCTACCAGAAAACCCTCTTTAAAAGTTCATAGGAGGGATAGAGGGATGGCTCAGTGGTTAAGGTGTTTGCATGCAGAGCCAAAGGACCCAGGTTTGATTCCCCTTGACCCATATTAGCCAGATGCGCAAGGTGGTGCATGCATCTGAAGTTCATTTGCAGTGGCTGGAGGCCCTGGCACACCCATTCTCTCTGCCCCCTCACTTTCTCTGTCAAATAAATAAGTAAAAATAATTTTTTTTTAAAGTTCATAGGTGAGGGCTGGGTAAAGAGCTTGCAGTACAAGCATGAGGGTCTGAGTTTGGCTCTCCAGGTGGGAGTGGTGGTGTGTGGTTATAATCCGAACACTCAGGAAGCAGAAATAGGCAGCTCCCTGAACAGCTAGCTCTGGACAAGCTGAATCAGTGAGCTCTAGGTTCAGTGAGAGACTCTGTCTCTGTAAATAAGGTAGAACATGATGTCTCCCTCTAGCCTCCACATACACATGCCCACATGCACGCCCATATATGAACACACACATGGAAAAAGTATTAAGTTTACGGCATGAAGGATCCATGTGTGGATGCCATGTCACCCTAAGCAGGGAAAGACCTTGCTGAGTAGAAACAAAAGGAGTGAGATCAGCAAGGAAAATGCCAGGTCTTACCCGTTATTTTTAAAACATTTTGTAAAATGCACGAGGTTTTTGTGTTAAAAAGCAAAGCAGGGCCTGGAGAAATGGCTCAGCAGTTAAGGCGCTTGCCTGCAAAGCATAACAACACAGGTTCGGTTCCTCAGGACCCACGTAAAGCCAGATGCACAAGGTGGCACATGTGTCTGGAGTTTGTTTGCAGTGGCTGGAGGCCCTGGCCTGCCTATTCTGTCTATAGATCTGCCCTCTTCTCTGTCTCACTCTCTCTCTCAAATAACTTAATTAATTAATTTAAAAAATTGCAAGCAGATCGGGAGGAATGATTGGTGCCGATATGAGGAAGACTTGCTCGCTCCTGGCCTGGAAGCATCACGCAGACTGGTGGGGACGAGGAGAGCCTGGAGCAGACCAGAAAAGTACCTTAACATGACAGGTGACAGCCCGGCCAGTGCAGAGGTTTGTCCATTACGGTCACAGGGGTGACTTCACCAGTAGTCAGGGGAAGAGCTGGGAAATGAGTCTGCCTCCAGGCTGACCAGTAAAAGTGTGTGTGTGCATGTGCGTGTGTATCTTTTAGTAATTTTTCAAAGTATGTGTTTAGCCAGAGAGGTGGCGATGTGCCTAGCCTGTGCCACACAGCTCTAGTGAGGTCTGGAAAGGGACGTCAGAGCAGTGGGTGGGGTGTGCCAGCAAGACTCCTCAACTGCGCGTTGCCCCTGCTGCCACCTCTGTGTCTAAGTTTGGAGCCCCTTCTGCGTGGTTGGCCTGGGCCACTGCTGTCTCCGCCGTCAGTGAGGCCCGCAGCTTCACAGTCACATGCACGCAGCCTCACGTGTCACTGTCCGGTCTCTGCCCTCTACAGAGTCCCCCAGCACCAAGATGTGCTCACCCGAAAATGGGTCATTGCCGGCCCGGCTCTCTCTCTGGGTGAGGACACTTTGGGCTGGAGAGCAGTATATGTGTGTGTGTGCGAATATACACCACGGCTGTCAGCCTGTGGTTTTGTGTGTGCTGAATGTGTGCACTGTATGTGTAAGCATGAGTGGGGCTCAGTGCCTGAATATCCAAGGGGCTCTCCTCTGCCCCTTTCTGCCCCCTCCCCATCCTCTCCCATGTTCAGGGCCTGTAGTTCCTGGAAGTTCCCAACACCCCGGGCTCTGTTCATCCTCCCTAGTCAAGTCTCAGCCCAGAGTTACTTTTCCACATGCTCCGGTGGGTTCCACCTGCATGCCACAAACCTGGCATGCCCGACACTCAGTTCAGCCGTTCACCAACTGTGTCTGGGTCTCCTTCCAGCTGCCCCATGCCCTGGAAACCCCTGAAGACTGGGCCCACACGGCCTCCCTACTCACTTGTGTTTCCCTTTGGGTCATTTTGTGTATCTTCATACTGACAGGATGGAGCCCAAGCCTTTGCACCTGGAGCTTGTGGGGTGGGCAGCACCCCACATCCGCTCTCTGCCCCAGCCCTCTCTTCTGTCTCCCTGGTACAGGGTAACACCCACTTGCATTACACAGGTACCTGGACGTCCCCCTTCCTCGGCGCAGGGTTAGCTGGTGGCATTCCTCCCCCAGGGATGAGCCACATCCTCCCTGTGCCGGTAACCCCTTCCCCCGAGCCTCCTGGAGAGAATCTAGTCCTACCAGGAGGAGTTTATATTTCAGGCTGGCTCCCTTCCAGTAAGCCTTTCTTGTTTAGGCTTGCGGAAGCCTCGCAGTGTTTAAAATCTCATTCATGCCGTCACTTCTCAATCCCGTGTACTACACAGGGCCTGGCTTAGCCTGAGTCTGATAAGCAGTCGGCTAAGCCCTGGTGGTTAACAGCGCTTCTCTGCAAATCTCCAGCCACGGCAAAGGGCAGAGCCTGGGCAAACATCATCACCCCAGGAGCTGCCTGAGGAGCACAGTGGCCCTGGTGACCTGGCACTGCCAAGGGGCCCCTCTCTGGTAGCTTCCTTGCCATCGTACACCCTGGACACCATGTCTCATAGAGACCAGCCTGCTGAGAAGCCTCCTGCGAGTGGTTGGCTTGGTTGAAATGTAATCCACATGTCATTGACGCACACACCTGATGACTGCTGCTCCTGTGCTCCATGGGACGGTCTCCGCGGCCACGTTAACTGACTCTCCTCATGCCACACCCAGTTACATTTGTGTGGTAAGAACACTTCAGCAAATGTCACTTAGAGGATGGTACTACCCACTGGATCATTTTCTCCTCTTAGAACTGAGTGTGGCATTCCGTGCCCTGGCCCCTTTTAACCACCATCCTCCTCTTGCTTTGACAAGTCCAATCTTTTCAGATGGTGTTTCTGTCTTTTCATGGCTGGGTCGCTTCGCTCAGTGTACTGTCCCTTAAGTCCAGGCAGCAGGATTTCCTTCTTATGGCTGAATAGTGATCCGCTGTGTTACGGTATGTTCGTAATGTCCTGCCCCATTCATCCATCCTTGGACCTCCAGCTTGATGCCACATCTTGGCTATTACAAGAGTGCCACATGAACCCAAGACTGTAGTTAACATCTTAAGACCCGAGTTTCATTTTCTTAGGTATTTACCTAGCAGCAGTGCAGCTGCTGGCTCATGGGCTAATGCTCGCTTTCATGTCTTCAGGGAGCTCTGTACAGTTTCTCATCACAGCTGTGTTGCTTCACATCCCCACCAGCCACACAGGGGGCTCCTTCCCTCTACATCCTTGTCAGCACTTACCACTTATCTTTTTGATAACAGGCATCCAAACAGAGGTGAGATGATATTCTTTGTGGTTTTAATTCAAAATTTCCTGTTAATTAGCAATGTTGAACTTTGTTTTTCTTCCAGAAAGCTGATGTCCATTTACACACCTTCTTTGGAAAAGACTGTATTCTGGCTCTTTGCCCAACTTTAAAGTTGAGTTATTTGTCCCCTGGATGTTGATTTGTTTGCATTTTTGACATATTTTGGATGTTAACCCTTAATTTTAAGCTGGCCAACCACAATCAAAATAAGAGACAATAGTCACGACTCGCAGCAGAATGCTCTGCGTTGGGCTCTTCCAGGGCTGAGTATGGGCACAGAGGACACCCCAGCCTCCTTAGTAACCCAATCAGGACAGACCAATGCTCTAGGTTTTCTGTGTTCCTTACCTGGTGGGAAGAGACCACACAGACATCTCCACATGGGGAGAACTTCCTGGCAATTGTGCCTTCAGGGAGCACAGAGCTGAGAGCAGAGGGAGAAGGTCAGGACAGGACAGGGCAGGGCAGGGCAGGGCAGTGCAGGACAGGACAGGACTGGTCAGGAAAGGTCAGGGCAGGGCAGGACAGGTCAGGACAGGACAGGGCAGGGCAGGTCAGGACAGGACAGGACAGGTCAGGACAGGGCAGGTCAGGTCAGGGCAGGTCAGGTCAGGACAGGACAGGTCAGGTCAAGACAGGACAGGACAGGGCAGGGCAGGACAGGACAGGACAGATCAGGGCAGCGCAGGTCAGGTCAGGACAGGACAGGTCGGGTCAAGACAGGACAGGAAAGGACAGTTCAAGACAGAACAGGTCAGGTTAAGACAGGTCAGGACAGGACAGGTCAGGATAGGACAGGACAGGAAAGGACAGGACAGGACAGGACAGGGCAGGACAAGATAGGACAGGTCAGGGCAGATCAGGATAGGACAGGTCAGGTCAGAACAGGTCAGGACAGGGCAGGACAGGACAGGTCAGGAGATGGGGAAGCCTGTTCAGGAGTGTGGGGCCAGCAGGTTCCAGATTCCCCTGGGCAGAAGCGACACCCTTGGTGGTGTCAGAGCCCAGGGCGGCGTTCCGTCGCGCTGCAGAAGAGGAACATCAGGGTAAGAAGTGGCTGGTGCTGACAAGTGCCCACCGGGGCAGCCAGGCTCCAGGAGGAGGGAGCAGCCAGCGGGACCCATTCCTCATGAGGCTTTCCAGCTTGTGGCAGGCAGAGAGCTCCTAGGGAAGGACGCTTTCCTGGGGCTGAAAGATAGGGCCGTGGAAGGCCTCTGCCCCCTCAAAGACACCCCTCAGTGGGTCCATTAGCCTTCCCCTTGTCCACACTTCCCCTGCCCCAGGCATTGGCCCGGTCCTTTGGATTGGGTGGGGCCAGTTTCAGGGAAACCAATGAAACAGGATGTAGAAGTTGATTTCCCAAACAGAAGAGTGTTTTCAGATAGATTTTTTGATTGATCTACATTTTCCAAAACCCATTCCACTGGGAGACATTAAGAAAAGGGAAATCTAATTTTCTGGAGCCTCAGAGATGGCACGGGCTCTGGGCCTAGCAGACAGAGCCTACTCCTGACCGGGCTTGTAATTTGAAGGCTCTAACGAGTTTGCAAACGTCCATTTGTCCCCCTTATAGTCAGGTGCAGGCAGAGAAACAAGTGCGTCGCTCCAGCAGCGAGAACAGAGGCAAAATAAACTTTAGCCTGGGAGGAAGAATGAAGCCGTCAGCTGCTCCTTATCAGATTCCCTCTCTCCCTTCTCTGTCCACCATCTGCTGGGTCTCAGAGCAGGGATCTCTTTGCTTGTTAGGAAAGAGTTGGTTTGCAGCACAATTAATTAAGTAGGCCACCAATGTTGCTGGCTGATGGAAGTGAGGCTTGATCAAACAGATTGGCTAAGTGGGAGCGAAGGCACGTTGACCATGAACTGGATGAAAGCAGAGCCAGCCCGCGCCGTCAGCACAGTGGCCTTGCACCAATTTCCAAGGCAGGGAGGGGGTTTGCCTCTGAGCTGGGGATCATCCACTTATTTGTCTTGGTGACAGTCCAAGCTAGTCAGATGGGGTTACCCAGAGCTGAGTCCTCGGCCTCTCTCTGGTAGGCACAGCCCCATGCATACTCCCCTTCATGGAACTGCGAGTCTGTTCAGCCTGTGCTGAGTGCCCATGGCTCCAGGTGCCCCTGCTGTACATTCTGTCAACAATTGTTTGCCTGGGCTTCCTGGCTGTGTGACCTGATGGATGGGGAGCCTGAAGCCATGTTGCATTCTGCCAGAGCACAGGCAGTGCGAGCCCCTCCAGGTTTTTGCCATAGGCCAGCTCTGATGCTGGTATACTCAAGCTGGGTGATTCCCTGCAGAGGGTCCATCCTGTGTCCTGAAGTATACTGAGCAGCACACCTTGTCTCCACCCCCTGGGACCAGTGACATGACCCCCTACATCTGGGAGACAACCCAGATTACTTACAGATGTTGCCCAGCATCCCTGGGAAGCCCAGAAGCCCCTTCCCCACCTGAGGCCACAGTTCTCGGTAAAGAGCAGCCAGGGAAGGGACACTCTGTTTACCTGTGGGCATCCACTGCTCCACACAAGGGCGAATTCCTTTGGTCTACATGGATTGGTGTCAGAAAATGGGGCATGGGGGTTCGAGAGATGGCATAGTGGTTAAGGCACTTGTCTGAGAAGCCTAACGACCCAGGTTCAATTTCTTAGTACCCACGTAAAACAGATGCATAGGGTGGCACACGTGTCTGGACTTTGTTCGCAGTGGCTAGAGGCCCTGGTGCATCCTTTCTCTCTCACTCTCTCTCTCTCTCATAAATAAGTAAATAAATTAATTAAATAAATAAAAACTAAAGGTAATGAGGCGTGGTAGAGATCAATGGACTGAGATTGCCATCCCTGCTCAGGCAGTGTGTGGCAGTCTCTGAGTAGAACTCTGGTTATACTTGTGTCTAGTAAACTTGAGAGGGGCCGGAGAAGCCAGGACTGCACTGAAGAACTAGTCTGCACTCTCTGTCTTTGCTAAGGACAGTTTTGCCAGCAGGATGGATGGCATGCCTCCAGTCCAGTGTGAGCACTGCACGGACTGGGAAGAACAGCATGTCCGTGCTAGCTGGAGCCCAGGTCCAATCTTGGAATGTTTCCTCTCTGCCCAGTGCCCACCCGTGCCTCTCCACCTGCACCCAGGCTCCCTAACATCCTGGCTTTGTTGCCAGGATCCACAGGCCTCAACTGACCTTATATGACCACCATAGGGGGTAGCCTCACAGCCAGGGGTTCTGTTTTGAATGACTGTAAAATCCTAAGTGTGTGAAAACGGCTTTAACCAACACATTTCCCCCCCTAACCTTTCACCTGTCGATTTATCTCCTAGGATCACTTCAGCTCTGCCTAAGGAAGCCTACTCCACGGTAGTAGTTTTAAATTGCACAGTGATTCGGGGGCTGTTGACTGCCTGTTGTATGCACACAGCCTCCGGAAGATCAGTGGGCTTGCTTCCCGCCTGGCAGGATTTGGGGAGGGTAGCATTCAGTCAGCGTATTTGCTTTGTGCATAACATGAGCAAGAAAATTGCAAACTCTGGGGGTCAGGAAGTGTGCACAACCTGTCTGGCTTCCTACCATTGCAGCCAAGTGTGGGTGGCACAGAGTTGGCAGTCATGGCACGTTTGTCACTGAATTAGACTCCACATGCTTCTTTATTCCCATGTCATGTTTCTTTTCACTTATTCATTTCTTTATTTTGATATTCTTGTTGTGTGGGGTGTGTGCAGTGTGTGCATGTACAGTACGTGCACATGTATGTGCAGATGTTCATGTGTGCCATGCATGCAAAGTCTCCCACTGGACTCTGAGCTGCCCTTTTGGTCAGATTGGCTGACCAAAAGTAAATAAGACAGAAAATTGGTACTGAGAAGTGGGACCATTGGTGTGATAAACCTGACCATGTGGTTCTTAGACCTTTGGAAACCAGTTTGCAGGAAGAATGTGGGAAAATTTGGAACTTTGGGCTAAAGAAGCCTTGCAGTGCTGACAGAAGAGCCTAAGGAGTCATTCTGGTGGGAGTTTGGAAGTCCAGGTGTTGAGAGGGGAACAAGGACTCTGTTGGGAACTTGACCAGAGGAAGTTCATGTGATGTGTGGGCAGAGAGCCTGGCTGCATTCTGCTCATGTCCTGAGAACTTGAGTGAAGACTGAAATAAAGAATGGACCAGCTTGTTTGGTGGAGGAAATTTCTAGACAGCCCAGCATGCAGGTGTGCTGTGGTTAAGTGCTCAGTGCTCTTAGCCAAGCCTGTTGTGCTTGTACACACCAGGCAGTAGTCAGGGGCGGAATGTTGTGGTTTAAGCTGAGTAACTGCTATGCTGATCCTTATGTGATTCCTCAGTGGGCATAGACTGTCCCATTCGTCCAGGGCTTTGGTGCCACTTTATGGTAGGGGCTAGGGAACCCACAGTGCCTGAAACAGCCTCAAGTAGAGGAGGATTCCACCCCAAACGCTCATGGAGCAGAGACTGAGAAAGCTCGTAGCTGAGTCTGAAGAGAGTGCGAGCCTAGACAAAGGCCAAGGCTAGTGCAAAGGGCCCGTGGTAGGAGAAGTGCAGGGAGAACAAGACGCTGAGGAGACAGGTGATGGGCTAGCAGGACCATGGCACGGGGCCTTGGCACCTTGGTGGGACTGGAAGGAAGTGCTTCTACCTGCTCTGAGACGTGCTCTCTGATCTATGGTCAGCCCAGCTGATGTGTCTTGGCTGGTTCCAGCCCTTTCAGCCACCCATCTCCTCCTCTGGAGTCTCCTGACACTTGGGCTGTCTGCGGGGAGGCAGTAACCCACCTGGTCTCACCTTTGGTTAGCCACACTATAGATTTCCAGAGAGAGAGGCAGAGGGAGGGGAAGCGGGGAGGCAAGCTCTGTGGTCTCATTAGCAGTTGATGGAGGTCAGAGAGCCTCGGCGTTTATTTAACTCTGCAAATTAGACCAGTTAATTTCCTTGGAAACGAATGTAGTCTTCTCATTGATCCAGGGAACTACCCGCTCCACCTAGGTGCACTGAGGGAGGAGGTGGGGCAGGCTCTGTGGTTCCGAAGGCGAGGTCACCTTTTAACAGGGAAACTGTGATCATTTCAGCTTTGATTTTCTTCTTTTATTTTTTTTTTCATTTTCTAATGTCTTAAAAATGTGAGCTTTGAAATGTTAATCTGTTAAGTTTCTCCTTCATAAAAAATATGCAAATTATCTATATTTATGTGTGCTATGAAGAGAGAGATCCTGGGTCTTTCCTGAAAGGTGAGGTGCAGGGAGACCTACCTGTGACCCTAGCTGCCACCTAAGACTTCTGGGAGGATCCACAGTGATCCAAGAACATGACCATGCTTAGCCTGTCGGTTGGGCCCCACTGGAGAAGCCAACAGCATTGGGGTCCTTAGATCAGACCGTGGGGGTGCTGCACTGCACATGTGTCCTGGGAGCCACAGCCAGCGAGTTCTCTCCAGTGACTTTCACCAGAGAAAAGCCCACGGTCAATGGTGACCAAAAAGCTCTGCAGGCGACCTGGCCAGCCCTGTGCCATCCAGAAACACGCAGAATCACCTAACAACATACCGGAGAATGTACTTATCACATGACAAATTACTGTGACGTGAAGTAGAATGTACATAATCTAACAAACAGCCATGTTGTTGTCCCCAGTTTTCAGATGGGGAAACTGAAGCACAGAGAGACTGAAAGGTACACGACTCTTCCTGTGACTGTTGCCACAGCAGTGTGGGGTCTGTGTGCACTAAAACTGTACCTACCTACTCAAGGTACAGCTTCCTCCCAGAGCCCCTCCCGGACTCAGGCACACCTAGACACCTCTTCTCTTTATCTGGCCCTGAGTGAGACAAAGCCCCCTGAGTGGACCATGTCCGGGAGTGGAGATCCCCCCCTGCAGGGAGAAGCTCCAGTGTGGGGTGTGTCCCAACTAAGTTCCCACTACACATGCACAGAGACATGATGGTGACACTTCTGGCCACAGCACTGCACTGTTTGTGGGTTTTATTTTGGGTGGGGGGAGGCTGTCTTTGCAGAGCCTTGTTCCACTTCTGTCACTGCACTGGTGGCCCCAGCGAGGCTGTGCAAAGGTCTGTGCATGGAGAAACGCAGCCGGTACCATCCACAGGCCCACAGATGTGTTGCAAGCTGATTTTGAACACAGATAGGACTGTTCTCTATAGTTCCGTGGCCCTGGACTGTGCAGGGTGCCTCCACTGACATCAATGGGCTTTGCTGGGAGTTATGGGAAAAGTGGGGGACTTCCCACCCCCAGTTTGGACTTCTTATCACAGGTGCTTGCTCTGATGGGCTGGGCCTCCCATTCCTGGGGCCGTCCCATAGCCTGGGTTCCTCCAGCTGAAGCCCCCCCCCCCCCCCCCCCGGCAGGAAGAAAGCGGTCTTGATCCTGAGCCAGCATTGTCAGAAAGCAGTGGGCTAGCAGTCCTCTCCTGGAAAGGACAATGGCTCTCTCTTGGAACTCTCCCTTGGGTGGGAAATCATCTATTTTATCCCCACAGCCACCTCTCCATCTCAGATTTGTTTTAAGAGGGTCTACCCAACGTTTGGTTTCCACAAATGCATATTGAATGAATAAAGACTCTGTTGACCTCAGATATGAAATAGCACCCAGGCAGGAAACTTGCTGCAACACCAAGTGTTCTCTCAAATATGTTGACTGGATGCAGGATCCCCTGGAGACTCCTAGACGGCAACTGGCTGTCCCAGCTGGGGGAGCTGAAGTTCCCACTGACGAGAGTGGTACAGGCCTGGCCAACAGAATCACACATGTGAACTGGGCAACCGTTTTTGCCATATGTGAGCTAAGTGAGCATTGTAAAGATTTTCGGTATAAGAAAACAGGCTGGGGTGATGGCTCAGCAGTTAAGGCACTTGCCTGCAAAGCCTAATGACCCGGGTTGATTCCCCAGTACCCACATAAAGCCAGATGCGTAAAGTGTTGCATGCATCTGCACTTCGTTTGTAGTGACTACAGGCCCTGGTGTACACATTCTCTCTCTCTCTCTCTCTCTCTCTCTCTCTCTCTCTCTCTCTCCTCTCTCCTTGAAAATAAATAAATAAAAATATTTGAAAGAAAGAAAGAAAACAGTTCATGGTGCAATGAGAGAGCATGGCGCTCACTCCAGAGGCTCCCGCCGGGCTGTCACTGGAGCCCTCATGGACAGCCACATCTGTGTAAGGACACTTCCCAGGTGTGACTGAAGTGAGATGCCTCAGAAAGAAGTCCGCGCTATGTTCGGTGACATCGGGTGGACATAAAAGGGACTGGTTTCCCCTCCCCTGGAGGAAAGACTGTCTGGGCCTCGGTGGAGTGAAGGCACAGTAAACACGAGGCACACCACTTCCTGTGGCTCTCTGCTCAGTCTTCTTGAAGCACCCTAGGGCCCCACTGAGCACTGTGTGCTGTGGGAGCTGTGACAAGCCTCCTTCTCATATGTCATTCCAAGCCCCTGTGCATCAGGGGCAGGTTTTCTGGCTGTGAGGTTTAAGACCGCAGCAAGCTCTGTTCCTGCTCCTGGAGCGCCTCCACGGCTAAGGAGGGGGGCGACCTTGGGGCTCTGTGGACACTGCCCGGCGGGGTTTGAGGGAAGCAAATGATTGCTTTGAAGTCTCATATCTTACCTGAAAAATTCATGTGCCCAGAAGCCATAGAAGAAAAGGCAGATCTGTTTGACTCCATAAAAATTAAAGGCTCTGACTATCAAATGCATACATTTAAATTTTACCGAAAAAGATAGTAGCATAGGGGGAATTTTTAAATACATTTAAAAGGTTTCCTTAATAAACAAAGACCATTTTAAAGTCGATGAGAACACTGAAGGTTCGGTTTGGCTGGGTGTTAAGATACAGTGGTCAGTGACATGAACCCGTAGTTAAAAGTGAAAGTGGCTTAGGTGGCTGGACAGCCTCCTGACACATGCGCTCGCCTGCATGCTAATCGTGTCACATCTGACACTTTGTTATTCAGCCCGTCAGAAATCACAGGGTTCAGGGGCTGTGGCAAGTCCAGGCTCCCACAGGTGCTGGGTGGGAGCAACATCTCCATCCACCAAGACGTGAACTGGACACAGGCTTGGACCCAGCATGTCCACTTGTGGATTTACTCCTTTGATAATTCTCAATTCTCCTGTAGGACTGGATGTCGCATTCATGATACAGATGAGCACAGGGCACAAGTGTCCAAAGGACTACTAGTGGTGGGAAATGGGACCCCCAACCATCTCCAGCAGGGGCTTCAGGACATCCCCAGGAAGGAAGCCCCAGGGCTCATAGAGAGACATGTAACCCCATGAGTAGTGAGGAACTGTGATGTATAATCTTCTTAAAAATGAGTTCCTAGGGAGCTGGAGAGATTGCTTAGTGGTTAAGACACTTGCCTGTGAAGCCAAGGGACCCAGGTTCGATTCCCCAGAACCCATGTAAGCCAGATGCACAAGGTGGTGCATGTGTCGGGAGTTCCGTTTACAGTGGCTAGAGGCCCTGGTACACCCATCAGCGCGGACTCTCACTCCCTTTCTCTCTCAAATAAATAAATAAAATTTCTAAAAATAAATGAGTTCCTAGAGCTGGAAGAGATGACTTAAAGGTTAAGGTGCTTGCCTGCAAAGCCAAGAGACCAATCTTTGATTCCCCAGGGCTCATGTAAGCCAGATGTACAAGGTGGTACATGCATCTGGAGTTTGTTTGCAGTGGCTGGAGGCCCTGGCGTGCCCATTCTCTCTCTCTCTTCCTCTCCCTCTCCCTCTCTCTCTCTCTCGTAAAATAAAAATTTAAAAAGGTGTTTCCAACATGACACCTGCTAGAATCCCATTTATGGGAAAAGGGACACAAATAACCACGTGCTGCGCGCAGGCAGACCACTTGGCAGGGGTTGTTTAGGAAGGTCACCACTCCTTTGGGAAGCAGTAGGAAGTGAAAGGCAAGAACACCGAGACTTTTGTCTGTCGGGAGAATTAATCTTTAATCAAAGGTCTATCTGAGAACCTTGTGGGAAGAGGGGTTAGCCTCATCTGTGAGGCACAAACAGGATTCCTGTCTGCCCCGACTGGAGGCACACCCTTTTGATAGTCATCACTCCGCACCCCAGCTGCCACAAGTTCAGCTCCCAAGATGCCTCATTAGACTGAAGCTGGAGAAGTGGGTGCTGGAGACACTGACAGACTCCATGGCTCCCATCTCCTTGCAGGTGGCTATGAGTGTCTGCTCACCTTGACTAACGGCATTTCTGAGTGGAAATGGAGGTCGCCCCCTCCCTCCCTCCTTCTCTCTTCTTCCCTTCTGCTGTGTTCTTCCTTCACTCTTCAACATTTCTTCCTGAGATACAGGGAGGTGAGGACTCAGCCACCCTTACTCCACAGACTGGAATGTCACGTTTGACTACTTGGTGCCCACCAGCATAGCCTGAACTAAAACGAAAGGTGAAGCAAGGTGTGGTGAGACAATCCCATCAATAAGAATACCAGGGGGCTGGAGGGATGGCTTAGTGGTTAAGGCATTTGCCTACAAAGCCAAAGGACCCAGGTTTGATTCCCCAGAACCCACGTTAGCCAGATGCACAAGGGGCGCATGCATCTGGAGTTCGTTTGCAGTGTCTGGAGGCCCTGGTATGCCCATTCTGTCTCTCTCCCTCTCCCTCTCCCTCTCCTCTCTCTCTCTCTCTCTCTCTCTCTCTCTCTCTCTTGTCTCTCTCTCTCTGTCAAATAAATAAATAAATAAAAATAAAATATTATTTTAAAAAAAGAATACTGCTTGCCTTGGCCTCAGCTGGCTTTTGCTGGCTCCCTACGTCTGCGCCGCTGTGCTGCAGGCCCGACCTCAGTGCCTGCAGCTGTCTGGATGAGGCCACCTGCACCTGAGGACCATTCTGTTGGCCCTGCCATGCCATAGCACACATACGGGCCTGCAATGTGGTCCTCCTCACAGAAGATCAGCCGTTGAGGGTGACTGCCCATGCCTCTCCCCGCCCATGTCACACTGCTCAGTGGCCCCCTGCTCTCTGTTCCATGGACACTTCACCCTTGGTTGAAACAGTTCCTGAGGGACAAATGGGATTTGAGTGTCCCCAGATTCCTGTCATAACCAGTTCTCTGCTGGGTTCTGGGACACCTGGAAGTACCTCTGCAGCGCAAGCTTGAGAAGTGGATGTGTGTGTGTTGGAGGAGGGAGGGCTGTTGAACAGAAGACTGTCTCCTAAGTGACAATACTTCCACGGTGTTTGTAGGCCTGTGTCCTGTATGGGAAACATTGCCCAGGCTGCTGTCCCGTCCTCCTGCACAGAGGAACCTGCCTGTCCACTACACTGTGTCTGAGCCATCCTCCTCACCTTCCTTCCCCGTGCATGGCTTTGCATCACGCTGATGACCCAGGGCCATTCTCCTGCATGGTCATCGGGTGCAGAGGAGGCCAGAGCCCCCACCAGTGTCCACATCTTCATGCTTATAACCTGGCCAGACAAGCCAGGCTGCTTCCCTGAAAAGTCTGGAAACCTCTCAAAATGCAGGTAGCATTCCCAGTCACGGGGATACCACTTCCTGCCTTGGGCATGTGCAAGAATCAATGTGACCCAGATGGTCCCTGGGAGGGTGGGACATGCCATGGATGCCGTCCCCTTGCAGGGGAGCCCGTAGGCCTGCCTCCCCAGTCTCTGCCTGCTGTTGGGTGGAGGGGCCTCTCAGTGTATCTTTCCAGCCTCCCCTGTGCAGGCAGAGGGCTCTTCAAGCCCTGGAAAGTCAGGCCACCGCCTTGCTCCCCTCCCCCGATGTGGGGAAGGGGGTAGTGCTTCCCTGTTGCTTTAGTTTCCCCAGGACACAGTCCTGGGATAATGCAGACTCTGACCTGGTACCTGCCCAGCTGGGCCGAGCTATGCCTCACTCAGACTCCTTCTCTCCTTCTCTTGCTTCTCCCAGGGGAAGGTGGCTTTCTTCTGAGTGTCACCAGCCCTGCCTGGGTGTGGCTCCAGCTTTTCCTCTGGCCTCCTGCATTTGTACACGACCCAAGCTATTTCAAGCAGAGCTGTGGTTACAAAATTGCTGTCGGAGAGGATCTGCCCAGCCCTGAGAGGCCCTTTTCCTTCCCAGACCACAGACCACAGGAGCCTCACCCTACACAAAGCCTCCCATCCTCTCCCACAGCAGGAGCAGCCTCTGCTCCGAGACCTGGCCAGACGTTTACTTGACGGCAAAGAGAAGATCCTAGAGCTATGAGGAAAACCACTTGGACTATGGCTATCTGCCTTGGCCTGGAGAAAATGAATTGTTTTTATTTTATTCTTTAAGAATTGTATTTATTTGTGTGAGTGCCATGGCACACGTGTGGAGGTCAGAGGACAAGCTGGGGTGTCGGTGCTCCACCTTCTATGAGACAGGCTGTCTTGTCCCTGTAAGTGAACTGCCGGACCGCAAGAGCACCTCACCCACTGGCCTGCAAGCTTCAGAATCTCCTGGCTCACTGCCCGTTGTCATAGGCACACTGGCATCGTGGGTGCATGTGCCACTTTTTATCCAGCTTTACCAGGTGCTGGCGAATCAAACCCCTGCCAGCAGGCTTTGCGAGCAAGTGCCTTGAATTGCTGAGCCATCTCCCTAGACTAGGATCTGGTTTTGGCATTTTAATACAGGAAACAGAGGTAGGTAGGCATGCCAACTGCTTGCATGCGTACATGCATATGCACACATTCACATGCACACACCTGGGCTGGGTAGCTGGGCAGGTTCTATTTTCTTGACTATTTGGTGAAATCCAGGTTATAGAACCTTTGGTTTAGAGGCTGCAGGGTGTGGCCAGGAGCACAGGACCTCCCCACAAAGTTGCCGTTCTACCCAAGAGATCACGAAACAGTGAGCCTGGATGGACTCCCTGCAGCAGCTGTGGTTAAAGGAGGGTCACGGGCACCAGGAGTGCATGCCTGCAGGCAGATGCCTTCTGGTTGGGCTCTGTGGTCCATGTTCTGACAAGCAACCCAGGTAGCTGGTGTGTTGAGAATACCAGGAGAGGTAGAACACAAGGCCACAGGGCCACCTCTGCCACTTCTGGCCTCACGTGTCCCTGCAGAAGCCCAGGCAGATATCCCAAGCAGGTGTGTCATGATGGGAAGTTTATTGTCCTAGTGTCAGAGTGGCACAAAATTAAACTGTGTGCTGGCCGGGAGCCCAGCTGTGGAAGCAGAGCCCATGCAGCTCTGATGCCGTGCTTTGCACACGCTGCCTGCAGCCTGCCAGGGCTGGGTGGTGAGGCTACCGGGTGGTGGATAGAGGAAAATGAATGGATGGGTGGAATCTTCTAGTAACTATGACCAAGAGGGAGAACACACCAGCTTGACCCTCCAAGGACTGGGAATGGCATTCTGTTGTCTAGCCAAGAGGACATGCTGTCCCTTATCCACCTAGGGTTCACCCTGTCCCTGCCTCTGCCCCTGCGTCATTCTTTGTCCTTCCTGGGAGGGTGGTCTGGCCCAGCTCCTCTGTCACAGGGCCCATGTTGGCAGCCGATTGGGAACAACAGGCTTGAGCTCAGCTCTGCTTACAAGTCTCAGGGTTTCCTGGCCTGTAGCAAATTTTGGGGAGCAGAACTCCAAGGGATATATGCCCATCCATCTAGCTGAACAGTATTCTCGCTTCTTCATTGTCAGAACATACTGGGTCCTAGTTCCCACCTCACCTCCCAGAATTCCTTCTTCCCACCAGGACAGCCATCCCCCCTGCAGCTAGCTGTTCCTACTCCCATGGATGGGGCCTGGACCTTCACCTGCCCCAAGGAAGCTAGGACAGTGACATTCCCTCCGTGGTCCCAGCACACCCTCCCATTTTTAAAGTCTAGACAGTGCCAAGATGAGTGAATTCAGAGAGGGGTAGCCATCTGCCCTGCCTACACTAAGGGCTGTGGGCTCTTTTTGAAGAAGGGTAGGAAAAACCATGGCTTGATTGGTGGTGGTCTTCAAGGTAGGTGACTGGGAAAGGTGGGGGGGGGCAGGTCAGTGCCGGTAAAGTCCTGAGAAGCGGACCCCAGGAAAGCCTCTGGCCATAGCCTGGAGGCTCGTCAGAGCCGCTTGGGAGACTTGCTATGAAGCAAGTTCTTCATGACCCGTATGCTTCCCGTTGCTGTCTCTGAAATGGCCTGGCCCTTCGTGCCAACTCCATCTGACAACACAGCATCGGAGAGCCTCCTGGTTACACCACCTCCAGGTCAGCCTCACGGATCTAGGACATAGCAAGTCCTTACTAAGCATTTGATAGGGATGTGTGGACAAGTATAGGTCCTCACTAAGGATTTGACGGCATGTGTGGGCAAGCGCAGTAGCTCCTCACTAAGATTTGATGGGGCCAATGCCTCACATAGCCAGACATGTGAATGTGGACGTGGATATGGATGTGGAGCCGAGCATGAGCAAGGTGCAAGTGAAGGATCATATCGCAGGGGCAGGTCGAACAGTCACTGAGAGACATTTCAGGGCAGAATTCCTGAGAGCCTGGTGACACTTCTGTCCTGTTCACTGGCAGACTATATGGATGGGTTGAGATGTGGTCCTTGTCGTGTCCTGTTCCATGGCAACATCAGCTCTCCTGGTACATCCCAGACACAGAGGGAAGAGCAGTGGACACCCTGAGGAGAACAGGGGTCCTGGGAGGGGTAGCGGTTTGGTGTTGACTGCAGTCTGCCTGGTTGGCAGAGTGGACCCGTGCGTTGCCATGTTCCCCTAGGGTTCATCTCCTGTCAATGCGAGGTTCACAGCAAGAGCTCCGGAAGATACTGGCCCAGCTTGGAATCTTGCCTTGACTATTCTTGGCTGCACTGTCCCTTGGAAAAGACAGTATTTCTCTGAGTGATGAATGTTTACTGTAAGGTGACCATGGTGTAGACATCAATGTCCCAGAGACGCCTTAAAGCCTAAGGAGCTAGTCTTTAAAGTGTGACTGGCAGGATGCATTAGATGGTGCCGGCGAGGAAAATGATGTAGACAGGGCCTGTGGAGATGGCTCCTCAGGTAAGAACACTTGCTGTGCACACGTGAGCACCTGAGTTTGATTCCCAGCACCCACCTAAATAGCCAGGGGTGGTCATGCATGCCCATAACCCCAGCACTGATGGAGACAGGGATCCCTAGTCAGTCTACCCTCCTCTCCCCCCTGCCAAAATGAAGTGTTCCACGTTCAGTCAGAGGTTCTGTCTCCAAGAAGTAAGGTGAAGAGCAGTGCAGGAGAGGACCCCAACATCTTCCCTTGGCCATCACATGCATGTGCAAGGGCTGTGTCTTTTGTAGTGAAGATGATGGTGAGGACAGAGATAGTGATCGTGATGACGAGAGGATGATGACGGTGGCCATGGTAAATATGATGATGACAATGGAAAGGATAATGGTGATCGTAATGAAGAAGATGATGGTGGTGGTGGTTCTCACAGTAAAGATGATGTTGAGGATGCGGACGTCACCATGGTGGCAATAATCTTATTGACAGGGATGTGGCAATGACTCCAATGAACAGAGAGATGCCCGAATGCCCCCTTTCATAGTCACAGGATCCCATTCCTTTGAGCTGTGGTGCCTGTCTCTCCATTCCTGGGTTTCTGCTTTCTTCGTTTGTGCCTAGGCCAGTGATGGGAGCTGCTGTGAGACAAAGATGGCTCTTGCTTCTTTCCCTGGCAATTGTGAGAGGTGTGAGTTTCTTCCCCCTGCCCGGGGTTTTAGTTTTCTCCAACTGCAGGGGGTTAATTAGTTTGGTTTCTTCACAATGGCATTTACAGTTTTCTTATTAATTGGGCAGATGCTCAAGGCCTGCTCCCTTTCATCGGGGTCTTCGGCAAGTGCTGAGTGACAGGGCTGGGTGGTTCTCCTGCCCCCAGTAGGGAGGGACATGGACCCAGTTTGCCTTTTTGGTTTGGCCCAAATGTTCAATGTTCATCTTCCACAGACATACTTCACGATACTTCCCAAAGCACAGGTTACTACGATTCCTTAAGGGGGAGGTTGAGAAGTGATTGATGAGAAGAGAACCAGAGTTTAAAACAAGCAGAAAGGAGCCAGGAGTTGTGGTGCACTCCTTTAATCCCAGCACTTGGGAGGCCAGGGTAGGAGGATCTCTGTGAGTATGAGGTCAGCCTGGGACTACAGCATGAGCTCCAGGTTAGCTTGGACTAGAGTGAGACCCTGCCTCGAACAACAAAAACAAGCAGAAAGGATTTTCCAACACTAAACTCTCAAAGGAGCATGTCCCTTCTGGATGTGACTGAGTAGTGGATGAGTCCCAAGGGGTGGAACGGAAGGCCGGGCAGCCAGCTTGCTTACTGTCAAGTGTAGTCCAGAGCGTGTGACAGAGAGCTTGCCCCTCCCTGATTTTTGCTGACTTCTGACCTGGCCTCAACTGTCCTTTCTTCAAGACATCTTCCCTCACCCCCAGGAAAAGTTGATCCCTGGCTGACCATGTCCTTTATTCTAGCTCATAATATCAAGAACTTGCCCAATATAGAGATTTAAATTGGAATGGAAGAGAGCGTCTACTTAATTATACTAATGGCTCCCCAGAAGGTGTTTCATTCTTTTAAGTGTTGAACTATCCTTAGGACCAAGATGACATTGGGAGGTTTAGAATCATGGAGAATTCCCTGTTGGGCATGTTATGTGCCTGTATGTCTGGTAGAGAATTTGCGACTTCTGGTTAAACACCTAGAGATGCTCTTGAATGTGACTCCAAGGAGGGCACCCAGGAAGTTCGTTACAGTACCGACCACAGCAGCGGAGATAGTAACCAAAGACAGCCTACGCCTCTTGAGGGCTGGGGAGATGATCAGTGGGCCAAATGCTTGCTTCCCAAGCATGAGGACCTGAGTTCAGTCCCCAGTGCCCATGTTAAATGCCAAGTGTGGTGGCCACATGACTGTTATCCAGTGCTGGGGAGATAGGGACAAGGGGATGCCTGGGCTCACTATCTCTAGTGTAGACAATGAGAGACCCTGTCTCAAAAAGATGTGGACAGTATTCCTGAGGATGACATATGAGGTTGTCCTCTGGCCTTGACACATGGACACCCACACACATATATGCACCACATACATATGAACACACACACACGCACACACACATAAAACATGCACAAAAAAATTTCCATTAAATAAAATAAAAGTCTCCTGATAGGAGACCATGTGTGTCTGTCATGACACACTCCCACATTGTCATTCTGTGAGAGACTATTGACACACACGTCCACACGGACAGAGCACTGACAGAGGGGCACGGGAAACATGGAAGTAGCGTGCACAGTGCCACTGATGTGATGCCGAAGGCTCGCTAAATGCTGTGTTCGGTTTGTACTCAGGAGCAGATACAGGACTACTGACAAAGACACACAGACTAACTTAAAGGTCATCACAGTGAGCAGAGGGAGATGCATGGGGTTTGGCAGAAAAGCAGGGGAGCCACCCTGAGGTGTGACGGCTCCTGAGGGTATAGAGTACAGATGGGATGTGCACGTCCTCACTTCTGGATTTAGGAGTGTGTGTGTGTGCGCACGCACACGCGCACTATTTCTACAGGCTGAGACATTTCATAGCACTGGTCCAGCTTCAGGCTTGATGAAGGGGTTGTTGCCTCGCAGTATCTCAGAAGATATGCAAGTCTTAAATCTAGATACAGGCCCTTAGAGGTGAGGGAGATCCAGGCTGTGTGTGGGACAACAGACACGGGGTCGCGAGCATTCTGTCTGCTTCTTCCCTTCCTGCCGACCCAGAGTGGGGCCGTGCAGGTGTGTCCTCGAGCAGGGGTCCCCCCCCCCAATGGCTGGGAGTGCACGTCCCAGCAGGATTCCTGATCTGCTGTGGAAGTTGAGAAGGGGCTTCCCGTGTGCTGGACACAGCAATGCCCTCTGCACTCCATACCCAGCAGCTGGCTGAAGAAAGCTGGAGAGGGTGACCTTGCAGAGCCCTTTCCTGAGTTATCGGCTGGCCCATCCCAAGTGCCACCCTGTGACTTTCCAGCTCCTACAGTACCACGTTTAAGATGACTTCTTAGTGAGTTACGATCCCCAGAAAGCCTGGTTGACAATTTAAAACCCCAGGTGGGTACAGTCCCATCACTGCAAACCCTAGATGGACTGGAAGCCAGGAAGTTCCCTTCTGACCACGCCAGCCAATACCTGCAACAGGAGGGCAGGGCGTGATGGAGAGCTGGCAGAGCAGAGGTGCTCAGGTCCACAGCTGGCAGGGGAGGGGATGCCTAGGATGGGCTTGTTCTGACCTTCAGGTCACACCACAAGGGACACCAGCAGATGGTCTCAGGTGAGTGTATGGATAGCCACCCCCCCTCAGCCAGGGCCTTCTATCAACAGGCCACCGCATGCATACAGCTAACCACCACATAAACATGCCCATGTCTGGAGCGAGTAGATGAAGGCCAGGTGCCCAGCAAGACGGCTATAGAGATTCCTCGGGATTCTGCAGTGATGCATATTAAAGCTATCCACCATGAACCAGCGGCTGGGCTGACAGTGTGGAGTGTGTATAAACCCAGTGATGCTTTCTTAGACCCTTGGGCCTATGCTTGATTCTGCCTCTGTATAAAGCTCTGGATACTGGGGTTCAAAGACAACAGATGGATGTGTGTTCCATCAAGGACTACATCTGCCAAGGCTGCAAGAGGATAGTGTAGAAGGGGATTGTCCGCTCACCTTTGCCAAAGAAGAAAACGCAGAACAGAAACCACGGGGCCGTTCGCTGTGAGGCAGCCCGTGGGAGCAGAGCAGACCCCTCCTTCCGCACACCTGCCCCCTGCCTGCCTCCCCTTAGCCTCTTTCCTTGCAGGGGCGGGGAGGAGGAGGGGCTCCCTGACACTGCCTGCCGCCCAGGGACAGTCAGGTCGCTGCAAGCAGCTACAAGGCTCTTCGCTGCTTGCGAAGCAGAAATCTCTCGCGTAAAGGCATTGCAGTGTGGGGTTCAGTCAGTAGGGGAGTAAGTGCTAAGCTATGAGCACAGCCCGTAGCTGGAGCTCAGCATGTATTACTCACCGTTGTTACTTTTATTCAATGTATTCAGCTATATAAACTTAGGGGAGAAGGAAGTGACTCTGGTGATGAATGAATGAATTTTATGACCTAAGATTAACCAAAATCTGGGAGGAGTGAAGTGGCCAAAACATACCATTACCTTGGCTTAACCAGAGTGAGGACAAGGCGGCTTGGCTTTGGACCCAGTACACCTTTCTGGATACGTGTGGTGGCGATAACAACTCTTGACAGCTGCAGAGCTTGCAAATGAGAAGATGGCGGGTGACATGATTGTGAAGCACAGGTTCCTTTTCCTCAGACGATAAACACCTTTCTTTGTTGATTAATTGTCGCATGCTATTAATAGGAAGCTGGGTAATTGGGAGTGATTGGCAGAAGGCGGAGTCGGCCCATCTGCTGGCTGCATGTTAATGGACGTATTCAATGTATTCAGGGCAGAGCGCCTGTGGGTGAGGGAGGGGTGCCAGGATGGAGATGTGCCTTGGAGACTTAGGCCCCTGGCTGGAGGCCCTGGAGTCACCTGGCCTCCCTCAGGGATAGCAGCTGTGGTTCTCACACACGGTCATCTGTGCATGGTGCCATGGTCAGTCTGGATTGTCAACCCGATTGGCTCTAAAATCACCATGGAGACAGATCCCAGGGCATGTCTGTGAAGGAGTTAACTGAAAAGTGGGTAGAAAGACCCACTCTGAATGTGTGTAGCAGCGTCCCATGGACGGAGGTTTCATGCTGAGTAAGATGAAGAAAACAGGGCTGGGAAGATGGCTCAGCAGTTGAAGGAGCTTGCTTACAAAGCCTGCTCGCATGCGTTCTATTCTCTCCAGCACCCAGGTAAGGCCGGATGCAAAGCGGCACATGTGTCCCCGCCTGTCCAGTGGGAAGTAGAGTCAGGAGAGCCCAAAGCTCATGGGCCAGCTAGACTGTAGTGGCCAGAGGCACTATCAAAGAATGTAAAAAAAAAAAAAGCATAGAAATAAATAATAAATCAATAAATAAAAAGAGGCAGCTGGCTGAGCAGCAGCATTCATCCCTCTGTTTCCTGACTGTGGATGCAATGTGACCACCTGCTTCAGGCTCCAGCCGCCGAGCCTGCCCTGACATGATGGGGTGAGGTCCAGCCTCCCCAGCACAGCTCACTCAACGTGTGAGCTGAAATAAACCTTTCTTTTCTTAAGTGGCTTTTGTCAGGTGTTTTGTCATAGCAACAGGAGGAGTACCTGATGCAGATGGCGAGTGCACACTGAGGCATGGTCATTTAATTAACTCAACAAACTCTTTAAAGGTGAGGCTTGAGGACAGCTGGGCCTTGGCTTCCTGGGAGCAGGCTGGGCAGGTAACGTACCCCAGAGCATGCAGCCCATGCATCCTGTCGCGGTGAGGAGAGGCACCGCCCTGCCAGGAGGGACAGGCTTGTGCTTGTGTGTGCAGATCCTTTCCTGGCACCCTTTCTGCCTGGGATGCAACTCAAATCTCGGTGGTGGAGCCCAACAGAGGTAGTGAGGAGTTCATGGGGAAAAGTCTGTGTTCTAGAGTTCCAGGAGGTCATCTTGGACAGATGTTTAAATAAAAAATTGGCCTTGTCTTTCCAATCCGAAGAAATGGAAGCAAATAAAGATGTAAATGCGGATGCCTTTGAGATCATACGCTGTGACCTCATGGGG
This sequence comes from Dipus sagitta, assembly GCA_036346955.1. Taxonomy (NCBI): domain Eukaryota; kingdom Metazoa; phylum Chordata; class Mammalia; order Rodentia; family Dipodidae; genus Dipus; species Dipus sagitta. Next base: position 2,764,979 of record CM070779.1, on the reverse strand, counting down.
TGAACGTGGCGTTTCCTCTGCCCCGCACAGGTGCCCACGCTGAAAGAAAAGTATCCAAGCTTCTCCTTGCTTGACCTTGCCAGGAACCATGTCTGAGAGGACACAGACTCAGAACATGTCACAGGGGTTCTTCCGAGCTGCTCATGGGCAGGGGACACTTACCACCACAACTGGGAAAGTGTTACGTTTTGGAAGTGTTTTCTCACTTAGCAAATTGAATGTGAATAAGACGATGCATATCTGCTCCAGGGCAAAAAAAAAAAATCATAGTCACAAAATGATGATGAATTAAGGTAAAAGAAACTTCAGGTTAGTTGTCCTTGCCAAAAGAAAAAAGCAATTTTTATTCAGATAATATCAAGAGACTGGATGGGAGCCAAGAGCAGAGAAAGAGCAATACTGAGCTCCAAATCTTTAGCTGTGTGAGAACACACGTGTGCGGCTGTGTTTCAGAACACAACTCTCCCAAACAGCAGGTCCACTGGGGGCCAAGTACTGAAGCACATGAGCCTATGGGGACATTCCACACTCCGTTCACAACAGGATCTGTGCAGGGCAAGCAGAGTGAAGGAGGCCATGAGAGGAAGGCTGGCAGGGGCCGTGTCCCTGCGTGATATGAGGCCATGGCAAGTGGGCTCCACAACAGCTGCTGACCAGTTTGTACATCATCATGGTCCTGCCACCCAGATGGCCCTGTGTGTTGCCCTGCAGACTGTCAAGTGTAGGTAGGAGCCCATGCCTCCCCCTGATGTTTCTCTGTTCACATTCACCTCTCATTAATCTGTAGCTCTCCAAAGGCAATGTCTTGTTTAGCTACTTTCTTTCTTTTGTTGATTAATTGATCTATTGGTTGACTGATGGATTGGTTGCAATACTAGGGCCTCACACATATTTGGCAAGTGCTCTACCACCGAGCTACATCCATCCACAGCCTTTTGTTCTACCTGCTTCTCGTTCTAGAACCCACTGGGAGTCCTGATCTTGCAGAGAGAGTTCACGAGCTCAAGCTCCCTGACACAAGCTACCCCAGCATGAATTCTAGGAGGAAGCAAGACAGTAACAACATGCTCCATGTAGCCACGAATCCCAACCTTTAACTTAAAAGGACCACTTAGCAGGTTTGGTGAGAAAGGCAATGGCTACAGCATTTTCTGTGTAGACACGATGACCAGAGTTCAGATTCCCAGAACCCATGTGAAAGGCAGACACAGTAATGACTGTAATCCCAGCCTCTTACAGAGAGATGGGAGGTGGAAGCTTAGAGGACAGCTGTCCTGGTGGACACAGCAGTGAACAACAAAACAAAGAGCCTGCCTCAAACAAAGTGGAAGGTGAGGAAATACACCCAACTGACACCCTCTGACATCTACACACTTGCCATGACACAAGCACACCCAAACACACACACACACACACACACACACACACACACACACCGTTTGACACCCCGTCCTTTGTCAAAACTCTGTGTATATTCTTTAGCCACTGAGTCTGTGTGTGGCTGACATGTTTTAGGCATGCACCTGCGATCTGAGAATTGAGTAAGTAGCCTCTGGCTTCAGTTTTTTCTTACTTGGGTTTCACTTAAGAAAAAAAAAAAAAAAAACCCTATCAACACATCCCCCTTCAGACTCCACCAAAGAGAGGAAAAAAATGTAACAGGATATTGACTCCCACGATTCTTCCTGTGGTGACTAAATATAAAGCTCTGTGACAAATCGCAGAAGGAATCGTTAATGACAGCTGTCGGTGTTATTTCAAATGAATTAGACCTTTGCAGTTCTGCTCTAATAACAAACGCCAAGAGAGGCATTCGAGGCGGTTTTAATCCTCACCTACCTGGAGGTGCACGTTCCACTAAGTCACATAGCAGGTGTTTACCAGGCACTGTGAGCCCAGCTGGAAGGTCCGTGAAGCTCCAGCTCCTTCTTCTGTCTTGTGACAGCTGGTGGGATGACACAGCCTCAACCCCTCCTAAGCATCGCTGGTTTTGGATGGGTGGGAGGGTGAACCAGGAGATGCTGAGCCATGCAGAGAGCATTGGGTGTCCCTGTGGCTCCACAGAGTTTGATCATCAGGGAAATGGAGGCTGTGCAGTCAACACCATGTTCTGAGATCGTCACAGATTACATTGCAATTATACTCCATTTTCTATGGGGAAGACATTCTACTGGACACAGGAGCCCAAGACAGTGATTTTCATCGCCCTGTTACAACCATCATGAAACACCTCCACATTTGAAGGAGGTGTGCTGTGGGGACAGCAAATGATTTCTGGCTTTCTTGGCAAGGTTATTGTTGACAGTCTCTCTTCAGCCACTGGTAGAGGAGTTGAGTTCTGCCCAGAGTATTAATGAACTTAAAATTGAACTTCTGGTTAGGACATCATTTTTATTCTTTTTGATTTTCCTTCATTTCCTGTGTGTAAATGATTCAAGGTCAGTCTACACTTCATGATGATTGCTTTGATGATTTGGACGAATCGCTCAGAGTGGCTGGGTTACCAGGCAGGAAGATCAAGTAAGAATGCAGAGTGAGATGCAGGAAGTATGAGGAAAAAGTGAGGTGTAGGAAGTATGAAGACAAGGTGAGATGCAGGAAGTATGAGGACAAGGTGAGATGGAGGAAGTATGAGGACAAAGTGAGATGTAGGAAATATGAGGACAAGGTGAGATGTAGGAAGTATGAGGACAAGGTGAGGTGCAGGAAGTATGAGGACAAGTTGAGATGGAGGAAGTATGAGGACAAAGTGAGATGTAGAAAATATGAGGAAAAGGTGAGATGTAGGAAGTATGAGGACAAGGTGAGATGTAGGAAGTATGAGGACAAGGTGAGATGCAGGAAGTATGAGGACAAGGTGAGGTGCAGGAAGTATGAGGACAAGGTGAGGTGCAGGAAGTATGAGGACAAGGTGAGATGCAGGAAGTATGAGGACAAGGTGAGATGCAGGAAGTATGAGGACAAGGTGAGGTGCAGGAAGTATGAGGACGAGGTGAGATGCAGGAAGTATGAGGACGAGGTGAGATGCAGGAAGTATGAAGACAAGGTGAGATGCAGGAAGTATGAGGACGAGGTGAGATGCAGGAAGTATGAGGACGACGTGAGGTGCAGGAAGTATGAGGACGACGTGAGGTGCAGGAAGTATGAGGACAAGGTGAGGTGCAGGAAGTATGAGGACAAGGTGAGGTGCAGGAAGTATGAGGACAAGGTGAGATGCAGGAAGTATGAGGACAACGTGAGATGCAGGAAGTATGAGGACAACGTGAGATGCAGGAAGTATGAGGACGAGGTGAGATGCAGGAAGTATGAGGACGAGGTGAGATGCAGGAAGTATGAGGACAACATGAGGTGCAGGAAGTATGAGGACAACGTGAGGTGCAGGAAGTATGAGGACAAGGAGAGATGTAGGAGGTATGAGGACAAGGTGAGGTGCAGGAAGTATGAGGACAAGGTGAGGTGCAGGAAGTATGAGGACAAGGTGAGATGTAGGAAGTTTGAGGACAAGGTGAGATGTAGGAAGTTTGAGGACAAGGTGAGGTGCAGGAAGTATGAGGACAAGGTGAGATGCAGGAAGTATGAGGACAAGGTGAGATTCAGGAAGTATGAGGACAAGGTGAGATGCAGGAAGTATGAGAACAAGGTGAGGTGCAGGAAGTATAAGGACAAGGTGAGGTGCAGGAAGTATGAGGACAAGGTGAGGTGCAGGAAGTATGAGGACAAGGTGAGGTGCAGGAAGTATGAGGACAAGGTGAGGTGCAGGAAGTATGAGGACAAGGTGAGGTGCAGGAAGTATGAGGACAAGGTGAGGTGCAGGAAGTATGAGGACAAGTTGAGATGCAGGAAGTATGAGGACAAGGTGAGGTGCAGGAAGTATGAGGGCAAGTTGAGGTGCAGGAAGTATGAGGACAATGTGAGGTGCAGGAAGTATGAGGACAAGGTGAGATGTAGGAAGGCTGCAGCACATGCTGTCTCAGAAGTAATGTTTTTATGTGGGCCCCAAGTATACAAAGCCTGTTGTGATCTGCACACGTGTTGAGAATGAAGCAAGAATGTCACTTCAAGTTCAAGGCCAACCTTTGGTACAGAATGAGTTGCAGGCTACTTAGTCTACATAGCAATACCTGTCTCAAAAGCTCGTTATAACAGGGTTGAGGGGATGACTCATTGGCTAAAGGCACTTGCTTATAATGCCTGATGGCCCAGGTTTATTTTCTCAGTGTCCATGTAAACTTCCACGCAAAGTGATGTTTGTGTCTGGTACATGTACACACAGATATAGAAATAAATAGATGATTTTTTAAATTTTTTAATTTTTATTTATTTTTATTCATTTTTTCTCAATTTTTATTAACGTTTTCCATGATTATAAAAAATATCCCATGGTAATACCCTCCCTCCCCCCACTTTCCCCTTTGTAATTCCGTTCTCCATCATATCCCCTCCTCTATCAGTCTGTCTTTTATTTTGATGTCATGATCTTTTCCTCCTCTTATGATGGTCTTGTGTAGGTAGTGTCAGGCACTATGAGATCATGGATATCCAGGCCATTTTATGTCTGGAGGGAGCATGTTGTAAGGAGTCCTACCCTTCCTTTGGCTCTTACATTCTTTCCGCTGCCTCTTCTGCATTAGACCCTGAGCCTTGGAAGGTGTGATCGAGATGTTACTCAGTACTCCAATCACTTCTTTCCAGCACTATGATACCTTCTGAATCGTCCCAAAGTCACTGCCTCTGAAAAGAGAAGATTCTCTACCCAAAGTTAAAGTAGCGTTAATATAAGGGTATGTATGTTAAGAGAAGTGCTTCCTGAGCAGTTTGATAAGCACAGTATATACACTTATCCAGACATCAGCAGATGTTACACCCCTAGGGCTCATGACTATCCCTGTTTTAAGTTTTCAGTATCAGGGATGTATTCCCTCCCATGGAGCAGGCCTCCAGTCCAGTTGGAGGGCAGCTGGTTTCCACCATTACAGACGTGCCACTATTGCACCTATTGGCTCATTTGGCCTGGCTGGCCAATTATAAGGCTTGCAGTGTCCACTGTTGAGTATCTTGGCTGGTGGTTTCTCTTTCTCCCATTGAACTACATGTAGAATGGCTTCTTCCAGCTTTCTGTCAGCTGGTCTACATGGAGGAGGTTATCAGCTCAGTTCCAGCAGGATTTCTCCGTGGCCTTGCAGCCCAAGTATGTGGAGTCTTCAGCAATAGGGTCTTACCATCTATTCCTGGTGGGAAATCAAGGGCCTTGGCAATGGTCTATAATGTTTTGGAGGCATCAGGGACTTCCCTGGCCAATAACTCACTGGAGGTATCCCATCCCTGGCACTGAAAATTTTCTAGTAACAATCTATGGCTCCTGATTGTTCCATTGTCCAAAAAAGTAGGTTTGCATATGATTTATTTATATCCTTTTAGATTTTGATTAACCCTCCCTCCACCTTTCCTTTACTCAATCTCTTCCCCTGACCTCACTTTGGGCCTTTTCACCCCCATTAATCTATTCTTCTACTTACATATAACCTATTAAGTACCCTCCTCCCTTCCTTTCTCTTCCCTTTATATCTCCTTTTTAACTTACTGGCCTCTGCTACTGAGTTTTCTCCTTCTCACACAGAAGCCCAATCATATGTAGCTAGGATCCACATATGGGAGAGAACATGCGGCACTTGGCTTTCTGGGCCTGGGTTACCTCACTTAGTATAATCCTTTCCAGATCCATCTATTTTCCTGCATATTTCATAACCTCATTTTTCTTTACCGCTGAGTAGAACTCCATTGTATAAATGTGCCATATCTTCTTTATCCACTCATCAGTTGAGGGACATCTAGGCTGGTTCCATTTCCCAGGTATTATGAATTGAGCGGCAATAAACATGGTTGAGCATGTACTTCTAAGGAAATGGGATGAGTCCTTAGGATATATGCCTAGGAGTGCTATAGCTGGGTCATATGGTAGATCTATTTTTAGCTGTCTTAGGAACCTCCACACTGATTTTCACAATGGCTGGACCAGATTGCATTCCCACCAACAGTGTAGAAGGGTTCCTCTTTTTCCACATCCCCACCAGCATTTATGATCAGATAAATGATTTTTTAAAAAACCAGTAGAGAGCAAAACAAAATAGTTCACATGGCTCCTAGCATATTCATCAGGATCCACCCAGCCAAGCATCTCTGGCACTTTTAATTTCAGTCATCTGCTTTAAAAAGGCGGGGTGCATTTTGTTTTCATTTTTATAAGCCTGATAACTAGTGGGTTAGACCAGGTCATGCTTGATATTAACTGTATTTCTGGGTGGATGAGGGTATTCTTACTGGTTTGTGGGTGCTCCTTATATATTCTGGCTTCTCACGCATTTCATTTACTTTCTGATCTTTATATGTCGCTTTCCTGCTTTTGAGTTCACCTGTCTGTCTGCAAGCGTGAGGTGGTGAGTGCAAGAAACAGAGTCTGTTTCCTTTCCTCACTTGGCACAGGTCAGGGACCCTGGGGACCTCACTCTGCATCTGAGAATATGTGTGCACGTGCATGCACAGAAATCCAAGATCCTCTGCAGCCTTCGGCTCATGAGGTCCCAGCATCTCTTTGTCTTCCACACTTTTACTCATTGGGAAAAAGAGGTTTGTTAGTGCCTTGTTTATGATCATTTTTGCCGTGGATATGTGTGTCTGGTGTGCATGCATGCCAAGGCACAGGTATCTTCCTCAGTCACTCCCTGCCTTAGTTTTTGAGACATGGTCTCTCACCACCCACAGTTCTCCTATTTGGCTAGACAAGTTTGGCACCTTGTCATAGGGATCCACCTATCTCTGCCTCCCTGGTGCTGGGATTACAGGTGTGCATTACCACGTTCAGCATTTATGTGTGTACCAGGGTTCTGAACTCAGGCCCTCAAGCTTGTTTGACAAGCACTTTACTGGCTAAGGCATCTTCCCACCTGGTGACTAGGTTTTTGACTTTCACTGTGGCTATCACCCCCACACACCCAATCTCTCCCTGGATTTCTCCCAGCCATGCTTCACTGGAGCTGGCTCCGAGTCCGAGTCCAACTATTAATGGCAAAGCTGTGCTTTCTTTTACGGGAGCCCACAGCTAGGAGGGGTAATGGAGACCTAAATATCTTGGGTGTGGAACTTTGGGGTGCACAGGCACAGAGCTGGTGGCCTGTCTCCCTAAAGCAGCCTGTCTCCTGACTAACATTTCCTCTTCCATTAAAATTAATTTCACAATCTCCGGTGATGTGCCAGGCCATCGTGGATTGCATAATGCCTAAAAATCTGGTCTGTAAATCCATTTTGGCACTGTTATCTAACTCATTACCTTGTAAACTGCCTTAATACAGTGAGGTTCCATGGAAGAAGGTCTCCCTGTGAAACAGTGAGGTTTTGTGGCTGGTGGTCTTCCTATAAGGCTCCATTGTAGTCCACAGCCCAGAGAGTGGATGCTGTTCAAATTAATCACTTCCTATAGCTCAGCTTCTAATTCAGGTTAATTCTGTTTTCTCTTCCCTTCCCCCTCATCTTCCCCTTCTTCCCTCCCCTCCACTATCCCCTTCTCCTTCTTTGCCCTTCCCTCTCTTCTCCCCACCCATCCTCTCACACCTCCCCTCATCATTTTCTTTCCCCTTTATTTCTTCTTCCCCTTACCTCCTCACTCCCCTCTTCTCCCCCTATTACTCCATCCTCTTCCTCTCCTCTTCCTCCTCTCCCCCTTCTATTCTACTGTCTTAGAAACATCTGAGAATAAAATCTGCTTCCTAGGTTAGTTGTCTTAGTGAAATTTATCTGACAGCACACAGGAGAATGACGACTTTCACCTAATGCTGTGCAAATGTCTAAAGGCCCTGTCTTCAGGGTCTGATTTTTGTCTCTGTTTCCCAGTTGTAGACACAGGGGAAACATCATTCACAGGATACTACAGGACTCTGAAGACCATTGTCCTGGTCTAAAGGGGTGTTTTGGCCCTCTACGGCCCGTTGACAATGTCTGGGACAGCAGTAAGGGAGAAGGGAGCATCCATGCCCATTCACTGGAATATTCTTCCCACAGAAGGGAGTCAGGAGAATCCATGCCACGAACTGGAATATTCTTCCAGCAGTAAGGAAGTAGGAAGAATCCATGTCCATGCACTGGAACATTCTTGCTGCAGTAAGGGAGGAGGGAGCATCCATGCCCATGCAGTGGAACATTCTTGCTGCAGTAAGGGAGGAGGGAGCATCCATGCCCATGCACTGGAACATTCTTCTAACTGTAAGGAAGGAGGGAGCATCCATGCCCATGCACTGGAATATTCTTCAGCTGTAAGGGAGGAGGGAGCATCGATGCCCATGCACTGGAATATTCTTCCAGCTGTAAGGGATGTGGGAGCATCCATGCCCATGCACTGGAACATTCTTCCAGCTGTAAGGGAGGCGGGAGCATTCATGTCCATGCATTGGAACATTCTTCCAGCTGTAAGGGAGGAGGGAGCATCCATGCCCATGCACTGGAACATTCTTCCAGCTGTAAGGGATGTGGGAGCATCCATGCCCATGCACTGGAACATTCTTCCAGCTGTAAGGGAGGCGGGAGCATTCATGTCCATGCATTGGAACATTCTTCCAGCAGTAAGGGAGGAGGGAGCATCCATGCCCATATACTGGAATATTCTTCCAGCAGTAAGGGAGGAGGGAGCATCCATGCCCATGCACTGGAACATTCTTCCAGCTGTAAGGGAGGCGGGAGCATCCATGTCCATGCACTGGAATATTCTTCCAGCAGTAAGGGAGGAGGGAGCATCCATGTCCATGCACTGGAATATTTTTCCCACAATGAAGGAGAGGCAAGCTTGGGTTGTCAGAAGATTCTAAAGTCTTCAAGATTTAGGTCACATGTAATTCCTAGCCTTGCTTCCTGTCAGTGACTTCACTTCTACTGAGCACAGCTTCCTGGTAATGAACTCACCTTGACTGTGAAGGGTCCTATGACAATCATGGGTTAATTACTTCTGGAGGCACCATGAGCAGGTGGCATTCATATGGAAGTCCCTGCTAAACTGTGGATATGGATCAAAGATGAGGGACAAAAGTCCCAAGGCGGGCATGGAGGTGCACGTCTTTTGTCCCAGCACTCAGGAAGCATAGGTAGGAGGATCGCCATGAGTTCAAGGCCACCCTGAGACATAGTGAATTCCAGGTCAGCCTGGGCTAGAGCGAGACCCCACCTCGAAAACAAAAAGCACCCCTGCCTTCCCCACCCAGGCCTTGGATGGCCCTAGATATGCCTGTGGATCCTGCCTTGTCACCTGCCTGGGTCCCTTTCTGTTTCAAATGCTCAGGAGGCACTGAGTGGGTGAGCCAGGCCTCCACCAGAGCTACCCTGTCTGAGAGAAGCCTCGTCATTGCAGGTCTTCCACAGCTTAGTCCCAGCGATGTGATCCCACACTCCAGACCATGATTTTGTTTCCCTCTGGGCCCAGGGTGAGAGGCGAATACCTGGGAGGCTGAGAAGAGGGCCTTTGAGGGGCAGCAGAGCCAGGGAGTGCTCCCCAACTGCTGAGAGGCTTGCTTCCTCTGCACCTAAGGGCACCCCCTAACTAGGCATCCCCAGCCACCCTGGAGACACACGGATTGTTTTATAGGCCGTTTTCTCAGGAAGAAAAGCAAAGCCAGTGTAATTCTTGCTGGCTCTGGGGTTTAGTTTTACACTCAGCACATCAGATGAAGTCACTGTGGGAATAAAATTCTTCAAACATGGCCATGTTCACTGAACTGAGAAGAAACCCTCCATTTTAGTTCCTTCACAGAGACCCCCACATCCTTTAATTTCTAGGCTATAAACAGCAAATGAACCTGCTCTGGAGAATTGCAGCCCCTAGAAAGAAATCCAGCCTTGTAAGTGACAGACAAGCAGACATTCAGGGAGGTGGTAGCAGAGAGCACAGGTCTCTGTCTGTCCCCAGTGTGTTTGGCAGGTTGCAAAGCCCATAGCCATGGGCTTTAAACACCCTTGAAGCTGAGAAGAGAGCTTGCCAGGGCTGAAGGGGGTAGTGGGGGTAGGGTTCCTCTACAGAAGTTTGTGGATCTCAGATGAATGCGCAACAAGTGAGACAGATCACAAGCAGCCGCGATGGGAACCTCGAGTCCTTCCGGACTCCTCACACAGCCCTCACCACAAGGAGGCCGGCGGGCTTTCTGCTGCTGGAGAAGTAGCTGGGGCTGTGTAGGTTGCACACCCTGACAGCCAGTGGCAGAGAGCTGGGCACAGGGAAGAATCGTGTAGATGGGCAGTGTCTGTATGTGTATGGGCCTGTCTGTCACCCATCCATGCAGGTCTCTCTGCCTTTCTATTGACACACATGCACACACGCACGCATGTATACGTGCACACACAAGCATACACACCATAGTCATGACGACTGAAATGGATTAGGAGGCAATGGAATTACCTCAATAGATCACCTCCCTTCACAGCTTGTAAAGACATATGTGTGTATGGTGGGAAGGCTCTTAGAATGTTCTGGAAGTGATCCAGGTAGTCAGGGGAGCATTTTCTAGTGGTTCAGAGGAACAAGCTTTATCGTTTACTTGGGGAAAGTTCCATTCAGAAGGGCTAAGCATTTTAGTCACAGTTTTTATTTTTGCTTTTGTTTTTTGTTTGTTTGCTTGCTTTTGTTTTGCCTTTACTGAGAGAAGGTCTCACTCGACCCCAGGCTGGCTTCCAGCTCCTCCTCCAAAGTGCTAGAAGGACAGACAGGGAACACCACACCTGGCTTTCATCACAGTTTTTGTTCCATGAAATTACCTTCTTCTGGGTGTCCTGTGGAGGTGAGATAATGAAATGGAGTGAGGTCATTTGTGTGCCAGGTGATTGGGTAGACTTTCACGTGAACGGCATCATGGGAAATTAGAATTCCCATGGACAGATGAGGACTTATCTGTGTAGGGGCTCTACTCGCTGTCCAGGAGCTGCAGTCAGGGGAGAGGGGCAGCTGGACTCCAACCCACTGTACCTCTCCTATCCCTCAGCTGTTCCCTGGGTGGGACAGCCACCTTCCCGGGACTGGGGCTAAACAAGGTCTACGGCATTGACCTGCCCATGCATAGCAAGGTAGCAAGCATCTTAGGCCTCATTGTTTATGAGTTTAGCCAAGCGGAGAAACCCCATGCCCCTTACTGCCTGCATACGTTCACCATTAATTGTCTGACCACATTTACTTCAAGAGTCAACAAAGAGTAAAAGCCACGTCGTTGCTTTTCTGTTTAGCTGGTTGAAATATTCAGGCAAAATTTGACTGACAGAGCAATGTTATGTTCCCCAAAGCTTGCACTGTATGTGAATATTTTAATTAGGATTGTAACAAGCTATTGAGAAAGTTTGAGCTAAATTGGTTCAGCTGCTTTTGCATTAGCGAAGCATGAAAAGGATTTTTTTCATTTATTAGAAAATATTCCTTTTTTAAAAAAAAATGAGTACAAGGAACCGAAAAAAATCAGCCAGTTTGGGATTGTTGCTGTCAGCAGATTGGAGCTGGGTTGGGATTGACTGGACAGATTTGAAAGAATATGAAATGAAGCTTGGCTGGTATTTTCCCTCTTCCCATCAGAGCCCTCTGGAAGGAAGGGCCTGTGGTCGTGCGGGAGAATGTGTTGGGAGGAAGGGGATCCCTCAGGGTGAAGTGCCCACTCCATCAGACGTGCCGTGCCCTGTGCAGCAGGTGACCTCCATCTCCACACCCGCCAGCTCCGTGTGGTGGTGGCAGCTTGTAGGTGGGGGCATGACAAGGTCACCACAGGGTACCCTGCAGGAATGTGTTGTCCCCAGTGGAGTTGAAATCTTCCTCATTTCTCTCCCCGCACCCCATGTGCTGGTTCTCTCCTTTCTTCATTTACCGTCTTGGGACTTGTTCCAGCCTCTCCCACTATTGACAGTTTTCCTGGACTTCCCAGAGACACTGAGTCAGTTGGGAAGGGCAGGACGTGGCTGACCAAGACCCATGCTGCCACTGTGTTGACCCTCAGGAGACCTGTGGCACCACCCCTGACCTATGAAGGCTCCCACGATGCCCTCAGCCCTGCAGAGAGCACTTCACATGCCTCCTCTACTATTGTTTCATACTTGCAGACTCCCATTGGTCCCTGTCAGTGCCCCTGGGGACCTGATGGCCAGGAATGTCAGGGAACAGACAGATGGCCACTGTATTGTGAATCTTCAGAAAGGAGAGGTAGTTGGTTCCTACGTCCTGGACACTTTGGCTGGCCATGCCAAGTCACCAGGGGGCAGGGAACCAGTTGGTGATCTCTGATCTTGATATTTTTTGACCTTTCTTTATCTCTTTGTCTCTTATAAGAGGTTTATAAAAGATCATTTGGTGGTCCTTAGTAAGTTTTAGTACTCACCGTCTGGGGAGGTTTTGCTCAGGGCTGAGTCTTATAGCTGTGTGCGCCCCATCTGCTCAGCACAGTCAGAGAGTCACACTCAGGACCATAAGAAAGAATTGCTCTCATTTCCCTTTGTCTGGATCCCGGTGCTTTGACAGGCTCCGCCAGCCAGTCCCCGAGGGGTGTTTCCTGTGCTGAAGGCTGCAAACTTCTCCATCCTGTCCTTCAGGTGGTGGTGTGGGGAGATCTGTGGAGCTCCGCCCTCCTGCCCAGCACCATGACCCAGTGTGTGCATCCACACAGCGTCTTGTGGAGCCTGGGCTCCTCGGGCGACGGCTGCTCCATATGTGGCCAGGTCCTTGCCACGCCCCACGGCCCCACAGACACAGTGAGTGACCCAGTGTGTTGACTGAATAGGAAAGCCCAGTGACTTGCTTTTCCCATCCTTTCTTTTGGGGTCTAAAGGAGAGGGTTTTGGACAACTCAGCATCATGTTCCAAAATAACAAAACCTAAAACAAAGCCATTTCACTCAGCTGCAACTGTGGTCCTTTGCTGTTGGGTCAAGAGCTCGCTTGGTCCTTCCTCAATTTTCTGCCCAGAGCATCACCACACCAAATCTGCCTTGAGAACGGATTCGGTTCAGTGTTCACAGGCTGGGTTTGGAAGCTTCAGGCTACAGGGAACCTGGCCTGGGGCCGAAGACAGTAATTCTTACCTCGGGAACAACCCCATTAATGCAGGAGCAGAGCTGGGGAAGCATCCATAAAGCCGTAGAAAACCTTTGCTCTGTGGGGAGCCATCCTGCCAACCACTGTCCATAAATTTCAGCCCAAGATGCCACAGGAGGGGGGGGGCATTTGCTCAATGGTGCATTGGCCTCTTGGCTGTAGAGCACCCCAAATTCCAGCCAGGGGGTCTCTAATGAGTGTTCTGACTTCCTTGGTGAGCCTGTCAGGGGGAGACAGCCAGAAAACCACGAAGCCAAGATCACGCATCCATGCACAGAAATCTGCCACCAATACTCATGCCTGTCTTTCACTCCCTGGCAGCCTCAGTTCCTTCTTGCCAACAAAGTGTCTGGGTCTCTGATCTCTGTGTTTGCTTTGTTTTCATAGACACAGCAAGCTCACACATCTCAACCATAGACTGCCTTCAGAAAGCCTCCTCACCCTGGCAGATTCTTTACGGTTTCTGCTCGCTTTCATAGGAGCTGGGGTGGCAGTCATGAGGGTCCCCCATCATCAGCCTGGCTATTCTCCACTGCCCCCGAAGCGAAGCCTGTGGTCATGTGATCCTGTGTGTCCTCCGCCTGCCCTGCCCTGGGAAAGCCACACTGAAACATAGGGATCCAAGTTCAGGTTTGTACTAGAAGCAATTGCCTTTTTTCTTTTCCAAGATAGTTGCCCAGGCTGGCCAAGGATGGCCTTAAATTCCTGACCCTCTTGCCTCCAGTTCCCAAGTGCTGGGATTACAGATATGCACCGTCATGTTCAACTCACAGGTGCCTTTAAACAGTCTGCTTCCCCACACAGGGACGACCTGAAACACAAGGCCAGCTCCTTCCCTCCCACCCCCCATGTGGCAGGTCCCAAGGGCACAAGAGTTTTAGCCTGGTCTTTGTCAGAACGCACAAGTAGCAAATGAAGCGTGAGGCCCCATCCCAGCCACCACAGAACTTGGTGCTCTTCTTTGGGGATCAGGGGCTTTCAGACCCCGTCTCTGTTTCCACATCCTTCAGCTTCCAGCACCCCTCAGAAAGGCAGGGGCGGGCTGGTGATGCGAAAGGCCCTACGTGCTCCCGTCGGAGTCTGTCACAGGTCTGCATGAAGCAGGCAGCCGTGGAGGGAAATCAAAAGAGGAGGCCTGGAAGGCACCAGGGATGTGGCACTTCAGAGAAAAGGCCGGGGAAGGAAAACTTTATGGAAGAATTATCCAAAGGCACTGAGACGAGACCGCACATGGAAGGAAAGTGAGCAGAGACCAGGATTGACTTTCTGGAAAGAATAATAACCAAACAAAAGCTGAAAGATGTGGAGAGTGGCCCTGAGAAGTGAAGGGCTATGCGGTTTTGTCTTCTCATTGAATCCAGTTGATGCCTGGGTCCTTAAGATGCCGGCAGGGCTGCCATCAGACCCTCTGTGTGCGCATGCAGCATGTGGGAAGACAACACTGCTGGACCTGGGAGCCGAGAGCTTGCCAGGAGAGAGGATGCATTCATTGTATGTGCAGGAACCCAGCCAGGCACTCACTGAGACAATGAACTGGTGGACAGACACAAATAGGGGAGGTCGGGACCTCCCTTCCATGGAGGACACGACAGAGATGAGGCTAGCATATGCCCCAGTAGCAGGGGATAGCAATGTGAACTACAGTCAGGACACCAGGCTGTTTTACAAAAGTCACATGGCCTCTCCTCCCATCATTCTTCACTCCTGGAACTTGCTGGGAGTCACATAGAAAAGACACCTTCCTGTCCACGAGCTGAGGTTAGGGGACCTGTGGCCTCAGCACAGCATGATGGGCAGGGATGAAGAGTGTTAGGTTATGTCACCAGTGGGAGGAGGCCACTCAGCCTGGAAAGGGGACTGAGGTGGAGAGTCAGAAGACAAAGGCATTCTTTTTTAAAAAAAATTATTTGAGAGCGACAGACAGAGAGAGAGAGAGAGGGAGAGAGAGAGGCAGATAGAGATAGAGAGAAAATGGGCATGCCAGAGCCTTTAGCCACTGCAAACAAACTCCAGACACGTGCACCCCCTTGTGCATCTGGCTAATGTGTGTCCTGGGGAGTCGAGCCTCAAACCGGGGTCCTTAGGCTTAACCGCTAAGCCATCTCTCCAGCCCAACAAAGGCATTCTTTAGGAGTAGGTCTGGGTGGGCTCTGGAGTTGTTGGATCATGCATGGGTTTCTTGCACTTAACTTGAACTTGTTGGAAATATCCAGAAGGGTCACAGAGGCAGGAAGCCAGCTGCAGGAAGAATGCTTTCGTGTTAAGAGCTGAACACAGATGCGGGCTGGTGTGCCCTTGGACATGAAGAATAAGGTCAACCAGCTCCCCAGCCCACAGGAGCTCAGCACAAAGAGAGCAGAGCACAGCCGGAGCCCTGGGCAGAGCTGCTGAGGCTTCTAGAACAAGGTTCCTGGGAGGGCAGCCTGCCCCAGGGACAGTCACGTGGGCCTCTTGCTGTTAGGCGCTCACTGCGACTGGAGCCAGGGGCGGTTGGTTCTCACTGTGCTTGCCTCCCTCTTCCTAATACCTTGAGTGCTCGGAGAGCTCTTCACACCTTCAGATCCACCATGAATATTCATGAGCTCAGCTCCAGACCCTGTCCCCTGGGCCAAACAAGATCAGCCTGCTCCTATAAGGGCACAACCTGCTGTCTGCGTCCTGTAGTCAGGAGGGAGGTACCAAGAGGGTAGGAGACTTGCCCCAGCCACCGCACTAGCTGTTGGCTCCCAGGCCTCCATTGCATGTCTGGGGCACATGATATCCAAAAATGTGCATGATGGCTGGGCTTCATTGAAATGCCAGGATGCAGAGACTGGCCCATGGTTTGCCTCTAGTGGGAATGCCTCAAAGCAAGGGATTCCGACCCAGACCACAGCCAGTCCACGGCCAAGCTGCTTCGGAAGTAACCAACCAGAGGAGTCCCGAGGGCTGGGTGGTTCCCAATGAGTCTCAAGGGCTCCCTAGACCCTCAGCAGCTCCTGTGAGAAACCTGGACTTAGACCTGGGGAGATGAGGACCTGAGTTCAAATCCCCAGCACCCACATCAATTATGGGCAGTAGTGATGACCTTCTGCCATCCTGGCCCTTGGGAAGTAGAGATGGGATCTTTGGGGTGAGCTGGCTAGCTAGACGACAACTGAACAAATGAGCTTTGGGTTCAAGTGAGAGTCCTTGCCTCAGTAAATAAGGAGCAAGGAAGACACGCAGCACCAACCTCTGACCTCCACATAGGCGCACACATGTGAGCATACGCACATACTCACACACACACTCACTCACAGAAGAAACGCAGACTCTCCGGCCCCACCTGGAGTGACTGAATCAGGAGCACTGGTGTGAGGACAGGACCTGCGGCTTCCAGGGTGAGTGTGACAAGGGCTCAGGGTCAGGGACTGCAGCCCCAATCTCCCCACGTTGCTGGACTAAACTCACTCTATCTCTGCCACTAACCTGAGTGCTGTCATCCACACAGCCCCTTTGTACCAGCGTCAGATTGAGTGTCTTAGTCTCTTCTTAAAAGATAACTTCAAAGTATTCTCTGCAGAGAAAAGTAAATATATTGTTTTTTTAAAGGAAAATTATGCTCTCAATGTAGAAACAAAACCCAAGCCCAACAGAAGCCAAAGCTGCCATTCACCTCGCTGCTCACCCCAAAAGCCTGTGGCTGTTGCGCCCCCCCCAACACCTTGTCTTGCTGGTGTTGTGCGTTGAGCTTTAGAAAAATGGAAACATGGGTTGAACAGATGGCCCAGTCGTTAAAAGCACTTTTAGTGCAAGCATGAGGGACTGAATAGCCTGAGAGTCCTCTTGAGTTTGATACCTCAGGCCCCACGTAAACAGCTGAGCAAGGCCGTGTGAGTCTGTAACTCAAATCCCATTGGTGGACAGAGACCAGAGCTCGCAGGGTAGGGTGGAGGGACAGCCAGATCCAGGATCAGCGAGAACCTCCAGCTCAAGTACAAATAGGCAGAGCGATGGAGCAGGATACCCCAAGTTCTACTTTAGCCACAAGCATACCCTGCCGCAGGCAAGAGCTTGGGGTGCAGTAAAGGTGCGTTCATGTCCAGGCACCACACACATCACCCACGTCTCACACACATGCACACTCAAGAAAAAAATCATTGGAGTCATACCTAATGCATTCTGGATGCTTTTTAATTTTCTTTTCCTCGCCGGGCATGGTGGCACACACCTTTAATCCCAGCACTTGGGAGGCAGAGGTAGGTGGATCGCCGTGAGTTCGAGGCCACCCTGAGACTACATGGTGAATTCCAGGTCAGCCTGGGCTAGAGTGAGACCCTACCTGTTAAAACAAAAACAACAACAACAACAACAAAATCTGAATGGGGTTTTGGTCTCCACCCTAAGGGGCAGCACAGGAAGGGACTCCGCACTGACTTGGATCGTCACCTGCTATGGCTGTATCCAAGATTGGCCACAGATGTCTGGAGCCTCCCGAGTTCTGTGCCTCGGTGTCCTCTCCTGGCATTTCCTAAGCACTGGGCATGCTAGCAGGGCACCCGCTGTATCTGAGCATCCACAGAACGTGGACTTCTTACATTAAACAATGCCCGTGGTGCAGTTTAGCCAGGCTGTTGGCATGCATTCTCACTGCTGCGGAGTTCCATTGCGTGAATGCGTCATGTCCCCACCCTGCCCTCCATGGACCACTCATTTGTCGCCAGCTTTCCCTTCCATGCGTGGCGTGACCGTGAACTTCTCATAGATGGGTAATGGATTCGCAGACATGGGCTGCAAGCCCTTGGGGGTGAAATCACAGCCCCAGGCTAGGACCCAGCAGAAAGCACCAGTGTGTTTTCCACGGTGACTGAAGAATCTAGCCCACCCTCCCCAGAGCGTCTCAGAGCAGCATCGGAAGCTTCAAAGATGCTCTGCTTTGCAGTGGGGTAATTTAGCTTCCACAGAAACCATTATGAAATTTGAAGACAATTTTTTTGAACCTATACAATGAGATAAGAACCTGTATATTTACAATAGAATTTTTGTGAAGATATTTTTACCTTTTTATTAGCATATATTAATCACACATAATGAAGGATTTCATTGTTTTCATATATGTATATAAATGTGTTTTGACATTCATCTTCTCTTGTCCCCCTCCCCCTCTCACTGACTCCCTTTCCTCTTGCCAACTAGTCACCCTGCTACTTTCATGTCTTGTCTTTCTTTCCTTCCTTCCTTTATTAGGGCTCTTACAGGAGCGTGGGTAGGGATTACTTTCAAGAGCAACAGGTAACTTACTAAGGCCTGTACCAGCAAAGAGAGCATCTCTCCCTCCCCCAGCCAGCATGAGCTTCCAGAAGCTCCTGAGCTCCTCCCTGCTCCGTGAACAGTGCCCCTGAGCCCACTGCTGTGCAGTCGTGCCAGGCAGTCACGGATGGTAAGCATTCAAGAGTACAGTGGCCATGTCACGCCCTGAAGTTAGCTTTCCACAGCGCCTCTCCCTGTTTTCCAGCTCTTACACTCCTTCAACATGCCCTTCCCTGAGCTTTGCAGGGGCAACACAGATGTCTTATATAGTGCTGAGCATTCGCCAGTCATTCATTCTCAGCACTTGGACCACTCGTGAGTCTTTACAGTAACTGCCACCCATTCCAAAGAAGAAGCTTCTCTGGCCAAAGCTGGGAGCAATCCTAACCTATGGACATAAGCATAACTAGTTAGAAGGCAGTTTTATGGGAACACAATGTCCATCTAGCAAAACAATAGGAGTAGGTGACCCAATAGGAGCTGACTTGCCCAGCCATACGTTTTTGACCAGGTTAACGTACCTGCATGAATTCCTTCCTGTGGAGCAGGCCTCAAATCCAATCAGAAAGCAGTTGGTTACTCTTCTAACAGTCATGCCGGTATTGTTCTGTTGGCAGGCATACCTTGCCTGTCAGGTCAGCGCAAGCTGGGCCGCAGTTGAGTTGATGGCCCTAATCCTCCACCAGCTCCCATGGCGCCTTCCAGCTGTGAACACTGTCTGGCAGGAGGAAACTTCCTGCTCAGTTCCAGTTTGATTTCCCTGTGTCCTGTAACCCAAGTGTGCGGTATCATCAGCAGTAGTTCTTACCATCTAGTTCTGGTTACAATAATGATTTTTTTAAAGTTCTGTAAGTGTTGCAATTATGCTGTAATATGTGATTTTCTGGCATAACTCTTCTAGGATTACCTGTGGGGATTTCATACATTGTGGTCATATATACCACTTATTATGAGGTACACACTCTGTCCGTTCTACTGTGTGAACCAGTGAACACCTGTAAACTCACTTTATACCTAACAATCTGTCCAACTTCTAGTTTCTAATAAATTGTAGATTCCTTGGAGTTTTCAGTGTAGAAAATCATCCTGTCTATGTGTGATGCTAATCTTAATTATCTCTTTCTAATCACTGATTCTTCTTTCTTGTTAATTAGTAGACGTTAAATTGAGGTGTTAATTAATAGTGGATAGCTGTCTTGTTCCTAATTTAAAAGACAATGGCTCTGATGGTCCATCATTAAGGATGATGTTTGCTGAAAGTTTTTTTTTTCAAAGATGTCTCTTAGGAAGCACTGTCATTCTTGCTTTGCTATGACTTTTTATCAGGCTTCTCCCACTCTTGATAAGATAAGAATGCAGGTTTTTGCTTTAATCTGGGAACATAAAAATCATACTCCAAAGCACTGTGCTGTTGGATCAAACTGGTATCGCTGAGATAAACTCAGCATGGTCGCAGTATACTTCACTCAGCCTTTCTGGATTTAGAGTTCAAGGGTGAGCATTTGTTTCTCAAGTATTTCTTTTTCTTGATTTGATATAGAAGCTAGACTTACTTCAGTATACAAAATGACCCATGTTCCATAACTTTCTTGTTCTCTGGGAGAGATTCCATGGCATTCAGATATTGTCTGTTGTTAGGTAACATGTGCCTGTAATCCCCTGGATTTTCTGGCCATGCTGGGATGATGGCTGGGCAGGGAAGAGTGCTTGCTACACAAGTGTGAGGATCAAGAGGTCCTGATTCACCCCGAGTTCAATTCCCAGAACCCACATAGGCAGCTGGCCATGGCTATGCATGCCTGTAACCCCAGTCCTATGGGCAGCAGAAACAAGAGACTCACTGGGGCTTGCTGGGCAGTGAGTCCAACTGAAAACAGCAGGTCTGGGAACAGTGAAAGGCTGTGTCAAGGAAACACGCCGCTGAGTTACAGGAGACACTGGGTGTTCTGCTCCGACCTCTGGGTACACAGCGCAGGACACACGCTCCTGCACACGCACACACGTATGCTTACACGCCGTCCACACCATACCACACATGATGCACACACATGCACATGCATGTGTGCAATAAACGAGAATTGCTATGAAGACTTTTACATATATTCAGGGGTCTATGAGGAATTTTTATACTGTTGATTACCATAATATTAGATTGCTGTGACCTTACAAAAAAAAGTAAGATTAGAAAATTAAAACAACATAATTAACAATGTTATTTTTAACTATATGAATACTGTATTCAATAAAAAAATGCCTACACTTTTTGAAAAAAAATGAAAATGTATATAAAAATTGTTCATGGGCCATCTATAAACCAAAGTTCAATAATGCTTAATTGTTCTGCTAAATTTTTGGCTAGCATACAAAGAAATGGGTCTTTTTGTGACTTTTTGTGTGCTTTTCATCGAAAATAATTCTTTGCTTTTTGCAAAACTTCCTGGTGATGCATGCTATGGATGGTTTGAGACAGCTGTCTTTGGCCTCCCATTTCTTGGATGACATGTGAGGTCTCAGCTCTCTGGTGCCCTCCCCTGTGATCCTGACCCTCTGTTCCCTACCTGGTATTCAAAGGCGAAAAATTTGCCCTCAGCCCTGTGTTGTGTTGCTTTGGTTTGTAGAGATGGCACGGGCCGGTAAGGACCCGACCGAGTGGCTACAGAAGCACGCCTGAGACTCTCTCAGGATGGCCTCCGCTGGCCCACCAGAACCCAGGCTCAGTCCAGCCAGTGCGCACGTGGATTTACATAATTCCTCCACCTCTGGCTCCTGCCCTTCTTCCTGCTCCTCATCCCCCACCCGTCCTTCTTTGTAATTCCAAAACTACCCGACACTGCATGCTGTGTCATCCATTCAGGACAATATCCTAATGTACTCACTAGAACTGTTTAAATTCCCCCCAAACTTGTACTTTTCTCCCAGCAACGTACATAAACTCAGTCCCAGGAGCCCAGACACAAGACAGTTAAGTTTTACTGACTGAATTCATCTCTTAACTGTCCCTTGCTCCCCTCTGTGGGCAGCGCCCGCCCCATCTCCAGCCACACCATGTGGGTACACAGCCAAGTCAGGACAGTGGCGTATAACCTGGCTTCTTTGGAGCACTCAGATGCTCTTCCACCAGGCCGCACTTCAGCCTTTTAAACTTCTGTAGCCAGTGTCCTCTCCCTGCCCCAGGACCTTTGCATGCCAGCCCCTTCTTATATATATACTTTTTATTGACAACTTATACACTTACAGACGACAAACCATGGTATTTCCCTTCCCTGTCTTCCCCTCCCCTCCCCCACTTTCCCTTCCTAACTCTGCTGTCCATCATCTCCCCTCCCTCTCTCCGTTAGTCTCTCTTTTAATTTGATGTCATTATCTTTTTCTCCTACTGTGAGGGTCTTGTGTGGGTCTTGCTAGGCACTGCAAGGTCTTGGATTTCGAGGTCAAATTCTGTCCCGACAGTTGTATGTAAGGAGTGGCACCCTTCCTTTGGCTTTTACATTCTTTCCGCCACTTCTTCCGCAGTGGACCCTGAGCCTTGGAGGGTGTGAGATGTTTTAGTGCTGGACATTCCTCTGTCCCTTCTTCTCAGCACTATGTTGCCTTTTGGGTCATCACCAACCCCTTCTTAGCTCGGTGGGTCACTGCTTCAAACAGGCCTGCAGGGGACACTTGCTGGTGCAGGCCCCGCCCTCAGTCTTCACTCTGCCTTTGTTTGTTTCCATCTTAGCACTTGTCACTGAGCACAAAGCGTTTGTTTCAGTTTCATCTGTGGCCCCTGGTCTTGCCCCCTCTTCCATGGCTAACACCCATTCCTTGCTCGGAACACACAACAGGAGCTCGTGCAGTAGTTTTGGAAGGAGCGAGGACAGCCTGGTGGTGCTGACTTTGCATGTGCCCTCCCCTCTTACAAACCTGCAGCCTCATTGCCCATCCAGAGTCCAGAATGCCCTGGAAGCAGCTGACAGGAATACACCAGCTCTTTCCTCTGCTCACATGCCTCCTGTTTCCTCTGCTAGATGACATCCACCTATTCGGTGCTCCCTCACCCTGAAATCCCTTCACTTCCCCATGCCTTAACTCATCAGGATTCCCTCAGCCTCTCAGGTAGGTCCCATAGCACCCAAAGGCCATGGAGCTCCTGGGGCAGAGATACAGGTCTCAGATCAAGTCCTGGCCCCAGCACCTGTGGACCTGCCTCTGGGCCAGCTTTCCGTGTGCAGAGTGGGGTCACGGTGGTCCTGCCTGCTGGTCGTGTGTGGATAAAGCGGGAGCTGTGATATGTCCCACCTCCTCCCCACCCCGAAGCCTGAGTGTTTTCCTCCCTGTCCTTCCCACAGGGATGATCTCGCCTGCGCTTCCCAAAGCCCCAGAAGAGGGACTGTTCCTATTTCTTTCTCATCAGGAAGGCAGTATTCAGCTCTGCGAGGGCCGGGGCCAGGTCTCAACCCTCTACGGCTGCAGCGCTAAGCACGCCACGTGGGTTCTTCCCACTGTGGCCCTGGCCCACGTCTCACTGGAAACCCCACAGAGCTGTCAATCAACCCGCCCGCCCCTGCCCCCACTCCCATGGCTTCCTTTGAACCTCCATCAGTCACTCGTTTACCCCCATGCGGGCAGCCCAGGAAGCTTTATCAAGAACACCCTCTGCCCCTCCAACCACGTAGATGAAAACCTCTCTAGGAGACATAAGACTAGCCAAAAGCTGCTCCCAGCCACAGTAGCCTCTGCTCAGGTCCTCTTTAAAGGGCGAGCCCTGGAACCTTGCTGCTGGAGGGCAAGGTGCTCCACTCTGCCTGGAGTGGGTGGAGAAGCCTGGAAGGTACACCTTGGAATGTGGTGGCTATGACTTAGGGACTCATAGTCTTTGGAGGAAAAAGCCAGCCATCCCAGTGGTGCAAATATGGCTCCAGCAGCCAGGCTGGTTCTGACTACCCTCAAGCCCACTGAAGCTCTTCCAGAGGGTGCTGTGGGCTGAGAGCTCATTCTGATGTTTTCCTGTGACCCACAGTGCTGCTAGGCTCAGGTCGGAAACCTGCTCTGGCCCTTTAGGACACGCATGTGGAAAGCGACCTTACCTGTGAGCAAACCAGCCCTGCCTCCAGGAATCAGAGGCTCTGTGCCTCAAGACACCTCAGTGCCCAGCACAGCGCAGACTCTCTGGTCCCAGGCATAGAGGGGAGTGTGCACGGTACAGCAGGTAGGTGTCACTGGGGATTGGGACAACACCAGCCCCAGCTGCTTCCCTTGGCTCAAAGCTATACCCTGGCCCATTGTAGGCACGGCTTTCACACTGAGGGGTGGAATTAATGTCCCGGAAGCACCCGGCTGTTCCATTTCACATTTGCTTCCTGGTCCCTCTCAGGAGAATCTTGCCAACTCCAGGTGTGGACTGTGCGGTGAGAAATGGGCAAGTGCATGCCATTTCCTTTGGCAGGAAAGAACTCAATATGCCCAGCACACTTCCAGGGGCTTCCATGGTGGGTGCACGATGCAGACTGGTTTACTAATTAATATAGCAGGCGTGAGGTGCACCCGCGATGCCCAGCCCCCTCCCCGCTGCAGACACAACGCCTGTGTGGCCATGCTGTGTCCCTCTGTGCACTTTGTACTTGGCTCAGAGAAGACCAGGGGCACTTGTTGAATGGGGAGGCTCAGGAATCAAGCTGGGACAGCTAATCCTGTCCCACGAGGACATATGGCGTTGCCATAGAATGTCTTTCTGCCTCCTTACCCTGTTTGGAGGGGGGTAGCTTCTGCTTTGAGCATTCTGGGAAAGCAACTTACCTGTCTTCTGTGGGGTTGGCTTCTCTGCAGTTTGCATGCTTCTGTCAGCCAGCCTCAGGAGCAACATGTGGACAGGCCCTGTCCTGGAACTGCTCACAGCTAAGAAGGGCACACGGGCACATGAAGACCAGAGAATAGCAGAAGCCACGGACATATAGAAAGGCTCTCAGGGTAGGGTGCAGAGCAACTCCCAAGGGATGGGCTCAGTGGGTGGGGAGGAGTACCCATGGAGGGCCTGGCATGTGGGGGCACCTCCTCATACAGCACGGTCCGCACAGTGGGTGCCACCTTGCTGAGGGCGTCTACTTTCCCCATCAGCCCTGGGTGGGGCTTCTTCAGCATGTGTGACTTGCAGGTGGCACCCCACATTTCTTCTGGGACCAACGTCGCATGGAAGGACAGGGATTCTGCCACAGTGGGGAGACAGGAGAATGCTGTCTCGGGTGATGACGCACACATGGCTGGAATAAAACCTAAGCACAGTGAACTACCCAGTGCAGAACAAGGTGGGTGTGTGGCCCCAGAGCTGTTGTTCTAAAGGGGGTGATGGCAGGGTTTCACAGCGCCCCTAGCTTTCCACTGGGACCAGGCTGATGAGATCCGAGGAAAGGCAGGTCTTGACTCCCCTTTGGGAGATCATCTTAGCTGAAGCCTAGCTCTGCAGAAGAAAGGCCAAATCCATACACTTTTTCAGTAAGCCAGGTCCCTCTGAAATGCCCCTGAGTTCTGGCCTTGAGTCCATTCTAGTGCCTCTGCAGTGTTTGACCCATCCTAAGATGAGTTCCTGTCTTGGTTTATGCAACCTAAGAAATGGATCCCATGTCAAATGCTAGGTGCAAGCAGCTGACTTGAGAGCAGAGCCCAAGAAACATGGGAGGGAGAAAGCCAGAAATGGTGGTGAATTCCTATCCTACCAGCACTGGGGGCGGGGGGGGTGGAGGCAGGAGGATGATGAGCTTCAGGTCAGCCTGGGACACATAGTGAGACCCAGTCTCAAAAAAGGACCAAGTAAAGGGAAGAAAGAGAGAAGGGGTGGGAAAGAGGAAGGGAGAAGAGAGAAAGAAAGAAAGGAAGGAAGGAAAGGAGGAAGGAAGGAGAGAGGGAGGGAGGGAGGGAAAGAAAGATGAGAAAAAATTGGGGGAGATAAGAAAGGGGAGACAGAAAGAAAACCATATTAAATGGTCACCGTCCTGGGCAGGAAGTCTGCCCTGGCTCTGTCCTCAAAGGACCTCCGAGGGACTGGGCAGAGCTCACCACTGGAATGCGGGTTTCAGCCTACAGCTAGTGAAATGGGGTGGTTCCCAGCTGGCCCGGTGCACATGTGCCACAACTGCATAGGGAAATATCCAGGGGCTGAGGAGGGCAGGGCACCCAGAGAATCCATTACTGCACCAGTGAATGTCGGCTCCCACCCCTGTGATGTCCCTACACAGCAGGTACCCCATTCTCTTTAGGAACTTGCTCTGTGCCAAACCCTTTTCTGGGGTTTGTGACCATGAGAACAGTGAGCAAAGCTGCCGGTAAGATAACATCAGAGGAGGAGTGATTAAGCAACAGAATCCCAGCTAATTATGAGTGAAGCCAATTAAAGGGACAAAAGAGCCGTGCAGGAAGTAAAGAAGTAAGGAAGCAGGAGGAGGGACACCTGCGGCCTGCTCCAACATTCCCTCCCACTGATCAGGGAAAGCCCGGCATCAGAAATAAGGGGCATCATCCGTCATGCACCCCAACCTAGAAAACAAGTAAGATCCTGAGGCCACAGTAGGATAAACGGAGGAGGAACAGTGGGATTAGACACTGCAGTTAGACGGGCATCATACTGACAAAGGATTTGCGGCAAAACCCACTGACAGATACTGAAGGCTGAGCGTGAAAAGGTGTGAACACACAGACGCACATCAAGTGGAAATTCCACCCCCATGTCCTCACCCATCAAATAGTGACTGTGCACTGGGAAACACCAGCGGGTGACACCTCGCTGTGGGTCCTCACCCCCTAGTTCGTTTACTGAGAATCACCACCTTCAAGGAGAGGGATTTCGGAGGTCCAGGGATGGAGTCTGTAGGTGTGTTCTGAGGTCAGGACAAGGACTGTAGTCAAAGCCACCAGCCAGCCTGGGCTTTTGACATGGCTGTGTGACCAGAGGGCCATCTTTTCAGCCAGGGCTTAAATGGTGATTACATCTTTTGCTTTGTAAATAACTCAATGGTAAATTTTTACAATATTGTCTTTACAGAGTCTGTAATGAGAAGACAGTTTCTCCCCCTGTCACTTGGATATTAAGTGCTTTAATGAGAACATGCGAACTGGCTCTATAAAACTTACTCTGGAGCAAGCTGTGTTGGGGCTTAACGCTATATTAACGTCGGAAGGGTTCCAAGGAGTTGATGAACAACACTTTTGTCATTGCTGGGGAATGGAACAGGAGAGGCTATTTGTCCTTGCGCTCTCCCTTCCCTCTACCCAGGTTGTCCCCTAGGAGTCCCCGCTGCGCACGGCAGTGGTCGCTTAGCAAAGCTTCCTGGGAAAGGTTGAGAATGCACAGCCTGGGGGATTTTTTTTATTGGGAGCATGCCTACTTTTTAATTGGCCTTCGTGTTAATGAATGGATCCGTTCTGTTTGGAGCTAGCAGGGCTGGGCGCTGGAGCGTGTAATCTGATTGCAGCCGGGTGCTTGGAGTTCTGTGGAAGACTCCAGAACAGCCGTGATTGGCTTGGCCGAGACTGCACAGTGTTGGCAGCCACAGGGCAAAGGAGGGTGTGAGACAGGAGAGGTGGGCACCTCAGAGGCCACAAGCAAAGCCCCCTGTGTCCCAAGGTCAAGGAGGCCATTTGCCACTGGGCAGCATTTGCCAGGGAGGCTGCCCCTGGGCCCTGCTGGTGTGGGAGCTGCTTTCCTGGGGCTACCCTGCATCCAGCAGGCAGGTCAGCAGGCAAAGCCCCCTCCTGATTCGGGAAGCCAACACATGGGGACGGCTTTCTTCCTCCCACTCTCAGGCCAGAGGAAAAGCAGCCACATTGGTAGGTCCTGCAGGGCACCATCTGGCCTCTCATTAAATACCTTCTTTTTCTTAAAGCCTTTCTGCTTATTCTGCGCGGGCATAGTCATGTACTGAGAGCACCAGGCGGACCTCTACCACTGCGGGCTAGTGCTTTGTACTGGGCCCCTGGAGAAGGGAGCCAGTGTGCCTCTGGTGGGATTCTGACTGCTCAGAGCAGTCCTGAGTAGAGCTGTTTGGACAAGACTGGTGAAACTCTCTCTGCTCCCCACCCGGCCAAGCACATGTGCTGTGTCTTTTGGGCCAAGAGGCACCAAGCCTCATGGGTGTAAACAGGGCCGTTTTAAGGCCAGAGTCATTTTCTTGAAGTAAGCTGGAATTGTGCCTCTGTCCCCACATTGCATTCTTCCCACATCTGTGAATCCATCTCTCCCCCTTCATGCAAGTCCCATCCATTTCTGCTGGGCTGGCATTTTGGCCCCAAGTAAATCGTGTGACCTGCGTGGCTGGCTGATGGTCCCCAAGGGCCAAATGCCACGTCTTCCTCATGGCCCAGCCCTTGTTTGTGACTTGGCCGCCTATTTCAAAGTCACACAGTGGTGACATGGCCTATGTGTCACACATAACCATAAGACAGCTGTATCAGGACTGGGTACCCAGCCTTCCCTGTTTCGTGTTCATTTCATATGAAAGCCTACAGAGCTGTGGTCCAAACACGTGCCATGTCCCAGTCTCGGCCCTGCACATCCCTGCAGAGGACTGTATGTGGGGCTGGTTGGGGCAGGGGGGCTGTGTGTGACCTCTATCTTTCTCTACAAGTGCACGGGGGTGGGTGACTGACTCAGACAACCAACAGACATATCTTTCAATGCCCTTGGGTTACTGTAGGGCTATGGTGGCCTTGGGAGGCTGTAGAGATCTTGGTGACAATTTGAGCCCTTTTGAGGAAGTTCCGGGGCCAGGGCCCACCTCACACTCCACCAGCAGGCCAAGCACAGATCATAAGGAGTACGGAAGCTGATTCCCAAGTCCGGACCCAGGCAGAAGGAGTGGCCAGCTCAAGGGAAGAAAACATAACCACCAGGTAACAACAAGCTTTTTACATTTGCTCCACAGGCCACACAGTGTACAAAGGATGCTCAGACCTGTGACATCAAGTCACTGTCACCAGCTCCACTAGACCAGATCTGCTGGGCTGATGGTCCTTTCTATCCTCTGCTTCGATGGGTTTAAATCTAGATGTGAACCATCCATCATATCTTTCCCCCAAAATCCTGATTCCTCACTATCTTTCTGAACATTTGGAGTGTTTTCCCCAATAGCCAGGCAAGTCTTCTGTTGGCTCCATTTCCTGCCAAGGCCCAGCATCCCCCACAACCCACCTGGCTCCTGTGGCCTAGTACGAGTCTCGCGCTTTTGTGCAGGTGGTAGTGGTTTGGACAGCCCCCGCCCCCCCCGGGGCCCTGGGGCTCAGGACAGCTCCGGATACTTGGGTACAAAGGCTGCTTGCTCTGAGCTGCACAGGGGCAGAGAAACGGGCCGCGTCCTTGGCCCACAGGCTTTGGATTGTTACTCAATCAGAGGCGTTTTTCTTTCTCTAAAAACAGCAGTGATAGTCTTTGTTTTATGAAGATGATATGGCCGGGGTGTTCCTATTACACTGCCCATAATGAACATCCTCCCGGGCCTCTCAGGGCCATTTGGACTTAATGGAGAAAAACCCTGCGGCAGCTCACACTCCAGAGACACCTTGCTGGCTGCAGCCGCCCTGCGGACAGCATGAGGAACCAGATGACGGCTGGGTATCCTCGGCTCGCTGCTCATGTGAGCGTTCATGGTGGCTCTGTCTGCCATGAAGCCCAGGGACCACTCTCCCCTGATGAATGTGGTTTGGAGAGAGGAGAACGGGATGTGAAGGCATTGCGATGGCATGAGTGCCGAGAGTGGGTCATTCCCAGTATGGAGGCTTGAAGACCTGGGTGGTGGTGTTGCGGGGGGGCCTGCATTGTGTGTGCATGCAAGCTCTTTGCTCCTGACCCCTGTGACGCTCTGGCACTCCTGCTCAGTCCAAGAAGTAATGGGATGGCCTTCTAACCTTGGCGAGCGAGTAGAGATGTGGAACACACAAATGTGGGGGCGTTTGGGGTTTTAGGGCCCTTGGCTTCTGGTGCAGGTGAGTCACCTGCTGATCGGCACCTGGTGGGCCAGGCTCTGAGCTGGAGACTTGTGTGTGACCACCACAGCGTGGCCTCCCACCTCCAGGAGCTTGCTGCCTCAGATCACAGAATGAGAGCCAGGGCAGTAAAGTTCACAGGAGACCCATGAGGCCGGGGAAAGCAGCAGGAAGTGGGGAAGACCGGCATGGCTGAGTGACCCACGTGTTTTAGGACATCCTGTTGCTGCTACAGTGTGACATGACATGCCAAGCCTAGGAAGTCCAAGGAGTCTGAGAGAGGTGTTAGGTGGTCCGCTCTGGTGTCAGATTGCCTGAGCTTGAGAGACGGACTGCCACCTGCTCCCTGATGACTTTGGGCAAGTTATTAAAGATACCCAGGCCTGTGTTCTCGGCTGTAAGGTGGGATGGTACTAGCATCTTGCACAGGGTGCTTAGAAGTGTACTCAGGTGTGCTGGATGGTGGTAACCATGGTGACAGTGGTGATGAACACAGAGGTAGTAGTGATGGTGGTCACTGTATTGTGGTGATGGTGGTGACAATAAAAACAAACAAAGCAAAGAAAAAGTGGTCCTGAGGATGGTGGTGGTGATGGTCAAGGTTAGCGATGCGGAGGTTCTCTGATGGTAGTGTAGTGGAATGGCAATGAACGGTGACCCTAGTGCTGGTGGTGTCGATGGCGGTGGTGGTGAAGGTGTCAGCAATCACACGCTGAGGTCATGGGGGGTGCTGTTGACAGTGCTAGTCGTGTGACTTTGCGATGGTGCTGACCATGCTGGGAGGATACATGCTGCTTTGATGGTGGTGGTGGGCAGGGAAGTGGTGATGTTGAGGGAGCCAGTCACCCTAGTGCTGACAGGGCAGGGCTGTTGACTGAAGCCTCAATGGTGGCCGTGTCCTATCGTCCCTGCCTCGCTAGCCCTGGTGAGATGAACAGAGACTCCATAGAAGAGTGGTCACAGATGCCTCCCCTGGGGTCCCTGTGGCCTGGAATGAGTGCTCTCAAAGAAGATCCCAGGAAAGGGAGGGCAGCAGTGGCTGAGACATCTTCTAGGAGAAATCTGGGACCTGACAGAGGTGGACGGGGAGGCTTTCTGTCCCCTGGAGGAGAAGTGAAGAGCAGAGCTGCAGGGTGAGCAGCAGGGAAGGGAGGTCCAGAGGCGGGGGGGGGGGGATGGGCCCAGAAAGCTCTGGTGGCGGTGGAGCCACCACCACCTGGCTGAGTGCAGATTAGCGGTGGGGAGACTGGCTGGCCTTGATGTGTGTCCCCTTGGCATTCTCCAGTGGCATGGGTCCCATGGCACTTTTGTGGCCAGCATCTCTGTTATGGTCTCAGCACGTGGGCTCAGGGTGTCCTCGGAGGAGAACCCACTCCTCTGTCTTATAGCTGAAGGACGTGGTCACAGACATGGCCTGTCCTCACACTGATGAGGACACAGGGCAGGGCTCACACACCCAGGTCCTCCCTGTTCATACTTCCTGTGAGACACAGCCCCATCCAACAGTCTTCTAGGTGGCCTGACCCAGACGGACATACCGTTGATTGAGAGCAAACTTTTCAACTCTTCTGGGCTGCCTTTCTCATCTCATCCAGTGAGCACTAGCTAGACGATCTTGAAGCCATGGGTTGGCCAAAATTCAGATGTCTACCTGCCCCCAGCACCTGCCACCAGCCTGCTGTGCTTCACGTCTGTGTTGCCAGGGAAACTGGGGATTTGGAAGGGACAGTGAGTGATGTCTTTTGCAAGCAGGGATCTGCAATTACTGAGGGGCTCAAGGGAGCAGAACAGAGTAGGAAGGGCTTGCAGGGGCTGGCCAGCAGCTCTGCTTGACCAGCCTCCTTGGAAAGCTCCTGAGCTGTGACCCAGCCTGAGGTTCCCATTCCAGGTCTCCATGCCAGTCATATGGAGAAATTGGACTGCCAAAATATTCTGCCAGCCTTGTCCCCTGGCAAACTCCCTCCAGCATCTTCTCCCTACTTCCATTAGTTTATAGTCTGAGCACAAAGCCCTTCAATACAAAAGCATCACCAACTGTCTCTTGGGGGAGGAGAGGGGTTCCCCAAGGTGACCTTCAGATGTCATTATGACATAAAATAATTCATGGCACCTAATCACTCTAGCTTTGACACAACCTTTGATACTTTAATTTGTTTCTAAGAGTATAACCTGGACTCGCAGGAGTATCCATCTGCCCTAAGCAACTTCTGGGTCCCTCTCAGGCCAGAGCCAGAGAATGCTCACACATCTTGGTCACTGGCTTAGAGTGATCTGTGTCAGGAAAAGGCATTTTCCATGCTTTGGCTATTGTGACTTCATAGGGTAGCTGTGAATAGGCACCCAGCTTTTGTGGGACTGAACTGATTTGTGTTCCTGAGCAGCTGGGAGATAGCGCATGGCCCTGGTGGGGAATGGGTC
This sequence comes from Dipus sagitta, assembly GCA_036346955.1. Classification (NCBI taxonomy): domain Eukaryota; kingdom Metazoa; phylum Chordata; class Mammalia; order Rodentia; family Dipodidae; genus Dipus; species Dipus sagitta. Next base: position 2,733,251 of record CM070779.1, on the reverse strand, counting down.
CCACTGAAAATGTCCTTCAGTTTTGTAGAGAATAATGCAACCATTGGTACTTTTGGATTTATTAATGTTACCAGATCTGTGCATATGGATTAGGAAAGATGGCTGTAATGACTGCACTGGGTCAAGTTTTCTCTCCTTTAGGTGTTTGAAAGAGGCAGGCTGGAGAGATGGCTTAGCGGTTAAGCACTTGCCTGTGAAACCTAAGGACTCCAGTTCAAGGCTCGATTCCCCAGGACCCACATTAGCCAGATGCACAAGGGGGCACACACATCTGGAGTTCGTTTGCAGTGGCTGGAGGCCCTGGTGTGCCCATTCTCTCCCTCTCTCTCTCTCTCTCTCTCTCTCTGCCTCTTGCTCTGTCTGTCGCTCTCAAATAAATAAATAAAAATAAACAATTTTTTTTAAAAAAGAAAGAGACTAGGGATAGGGCTCAGTAGCAGAACTTGTCTAGCATTGGCAAGGCCATGAGTTCCATCACTAGCACTGAAAAAAGTCTAGGTTTGAGGCTGGGACAGGAGGAGCGCTATGAGTTTGAGGCCCGCATGGGCTGCAGAGCTGAAGACCAGTATGATGTTTGTAACTGCTGTAACTATGTGGCTTAAGTCAATAGACATCGATGCTCCCTCAGTGACAGAGGCAGACGTATGAGCTGTGGGTGTGGAGGGGCCATCGCTCCCTCTGCGGGCTCTCAGGCCCTTCCAGCTCCTGCAGCTCTGGCAGCCTCCAGCTGTGGGCGTGTGGCTGCTCTAGGCTCTGTCCTTGTCCTCACCTGGTCTCCTTTCTCCGTGTGTCCCTCTAGAGCTGTGCTCCTGAGTTTAGGGCCTGCTTTCTAACCCAGGGTGATCCTGACACCCCCGCTGCCGACCTCCAAAGCCGTGTCTGCAGACACCTCTCGACATCCAGGGTTTTGACGTGACGTCACTTGGGACCTCATGCCTCTCACTGCCTGCAGCAGGGCAGAGGGATAGAGGGTGGCTTAGCATGATTTTTAAGCTTCTTTTCCTGAAACAATTAGAGATTCATAGGGAAGTTGGACAGGCTACCCCTTCCTAAATTTCCCAAGTGGAAGTGATTTCTTGTCACCTCCAGTGTGGCAAACACCCGGAGATGGACATCAGAAGTCAGCATAGTTTGGGGCAGAGTCCCCTGCCCTCCAAAGCCCCCATCGGGTTTAATTTTAAACCAGAGAGATGCAGATCTCAACCTTCCCTTCCTGGCATCATGAATCAAGTCAGTGTTTAACTCTGGGCTCAGTGTTTTTGTTTTCTATCTATGCAAAGGGGGGACAAGAGAATGCCCCGTCGGGTGGATATGAACACTCGGTGAGGTCACAAGACCAAAGCTGTGGGCTCCTGGCCTGCCCACCATGTGGAAATGTTGTTGTTTCTAGTATATCTGAAGTGGGGGCCTGCGAATAGAATACTACTGAAGACCTGCCCGTCCTAAGGAGGCGGACCCTAGGTTCAGCTGCAGAGAGAGGTGTAGGTGTGAGCGCGACTCGGCCGTGCAGCTCGGAAGCTCTGCTCAGTTCCCGTGAGGCAGACGAAGCGTGGCAGTACCTGCCTGGCAGTCCGCTGAGCACAGCATCCTGTACGCCTGGCCGGAAATACCAAGCCAAGCAGGATGAACAGCTACAGCAAAGTTTTTACATTTACTTGAGGGAACCCAATGCTGGAGTCAGTGAAGGGACCATTCTAAAGGTCATTAAGGAAATTCTGACCCTATCCTCCCAAAGCTGAAGGCAGGCAATCTGCAGTGGAGAGAGGGTCTCCTGTGTTTGTTTGTTTTGCTTTGTTTTGTTTTCAAGGCATGGTCTCACTCTAGTCCAGGCTGACCTGGAACTCACTCTGTAACCCAGGCTGGCCTCAATCTCATGGTGATCCTCCTACCTCAGCCTATAGGTGTGCACCACCACACCCAGCGGGTTCCTATTTCTCAGGGGATGATCATCAGAATGCTTTTGCCCAGCAAGATAGTCTGCAGGAGCCGTACTTTCAGTTTCAAATACATGAGCTTATTAGGAACAAAGCAAGCAGAAGTAAAAGAACAAAGGAGAGTAGTGTCAGACACATTCACAACACCCAGCAGAAACCACCGGCAGCCCTGTTGACGCAGTCAGCGGAAGCTCCCAGCCGAGGGTCCCAGGCAGAACATCTTCTTGGTGAGGCTTCCCATTGGCAATTGCCACCACGGGCATTTTTATTCAGTGGGATGAAACAATAGTGACATCTGTTCAAGTCTTAAGACTTAGGCAGGCACCGGCTAGTCTGACGGCTTGCCTTCCCACTGTTCTCAGGGCACAGCATCTTCAGCCCTCAAGGGGTCCGGTTCTCTTTTTCCCATCACAGTTACAAAGCTGGAGGCCGACCCGCACCGTGACAAGAAGTCTTGGAGATGATTTGAGATAAACACGTCCGAGGCTGAGATGGGGGGAGTGTTGTGCCTCGTTCAAGGCATCAGCTCTCAACAGCTCTAGAGAGCACAGGACAGTCTACGTCTACAGCTTACACTGCACATGTGATCAAGAAGTTTTCTAAGCAGCGGGAAACTCCTGTGATATATTTTCCATTCACGCTGCTGACCCGGCGCCACTAACGCGCCTGCGCTTGAGTGCTCTTAGTTTAAATTCTCTTGGCAAGTTTTAGAAGAAATATTAAACAAAAAGAAAAATCGCTTGAGTAGGTATCACTGCTTGGAGCGGGAACAAGTCCTCCAAGAAGGAATCAGACTGCAACCGGCCTTTGTGTAAAGTGGGGGGTTGTGCCGACAAGCGTCCAGCAGATCATTTTGTTGTAGACTTTTTTTTAATTATACAGACTAATCTGGTCTTGTCCTGGGAAGCTGTCCCTGGGAGTATTTCACTAAAGCTATAACACACGGAGAAGGTGGGAGCCGGCATACTATTTTTGCATAATTTATGTTCGGTGACAGCGCTGATCTGCTTCTCTTCATCACAGGTTTCTGGGGAGGGCGGGCTGCTCGGATCTCATTAAGCTATTTATTCATTGTAGTGAATGGCTTTAATATACCTGATTAAGGCTATGTGCCATCCTGAGCTGGTTAAAATACCCATCTTTCCACACGCACTGGACGATCTGCTGTCACATTAGTGCCTTTATTCCTGCCCCAGTGGTAGAGTGGGCACCACTGGCAGATTGAGCAGACTTGTCACCATTTCGTACCAGTTTGGAGACACTTCCTGATGGTATGCTCACGTCCTCACTGCATCTGTGTCCGTCACTCAGGGACTTCTGACGCACACCCCATCCTAAGGCTGGGGGCCTGCCTGAACCCTTCCTTTGCCCTGCGCACCCGCCCATGCTTGCCCCTCCCCTAGTCCTTCAAGATGTAGTTGTCAAGCCCCAGTAATAGAAGAGAGTATTTGGGGGGGTAGATAGCCTAATAAAAGCGTTCATTCACAAATCCAGGACCTCCCTCTCCCTGGGCTTCGGTCATGTGATCTGTATTTTAAAGACCATGTGAACTGTCCAGGGGAGCCTGCTTGGTTACTATGGCTCAGCTACTGTCCTTGTCGCTCTGACAGCAGGGGAGGAAAGCTTCATTCTGGCTTAGGGTTTGAGGGTGCAGCCCATGGCAGGAAAGGTCTGGTGATGGGAACAGCCGGGGCTCAGGAGCTTGATGCTCACTCACGTCTGGGCAGAGCAGGAAGCGGAGAGTGGGGAATGATGGCGGGCACCTGCCTTCTTCCTTTCCCCCTTTGTTTAGCCTGAGGCCCCCAGCCCATGGGATGGTGCTACTCTCATTCAGCTGGGTCTTCCCTCCTTGGGTTAATCCTTTCTGGAATCACCCCGACAGACCTGGTCTGTTTCTGGGGTGCATACCAGAGAGTGTCTCTTAGGCAGATGCCGAGGACCCAGAGCATTCCCCACAGGCTCTTGTTTTGAATGTCCGGTGCCCAGATCGTGTTATTCTGAAGGCTGTCAAGTCGGTAAGGGGTGGGCTGTGGCGGGCAGAAGCAGGTCACAGGGTGAGCCTCTGACAGTTACCACCACCCTTGCTGCCTGTCTGGCTTTCTCCACCTTCCAGTCTGCTGCCATGTGCAGACTTTCTGCCACACGCCGCCACTGCCACAAACTCCGCCATGCCTTCCCATCCATGGTGGACGGAAACCCTCTGAACTGTGAGCCAACACAAGCCTTTCCTCCCTTCTCTTACTTCTCTCGGGTACTTTGCTCACAGTGATACAAACGTTATTAACACTGTTAATATGGGCTTAATTATATTTTCTGCTAATATCCTATTTTATTCTTAGCATTTTAAATACAAACCATACCAACTCCATATTATGCTACACTTTGACCCTTAGATATGTCTCAGACAACTTGCTAATGTTGGCTCTTTGAGTGTGTGTGTTGATGTGTGTATACACGCATATGCAAATAAGTGTATGTCTATGCACACTCATGCTCTACATTTTTGTTTTCTGCTTTTTTTAATATAACAATATCCACTAGAGATGTTTTATGGAAATAAACTATACCCAATGCATAACTTTCACCTTGTTATTGTGTGAGCGTCACAAGCTATATGTAACTAAGGGGTATGTGTGTGTGTGTGTGTATACATATATATACATACATATATACACACATATGTATATATGGCTTTTTTACAATTATGAATCACTTTGGGATAAATAGCCTTGACGTTAATCTTTTTATTAAATTCTCTTGCATTTGAATTTGGTCTCCTTTGAAAATATTTTAAGCACTGGAAATATGGAGTCAAGGGATACACTTTGATGCTTTTCTTTATATAGAGTTGAACCCATCAAGGTTTTCCTGATGGTATTTATTTTCTTTTTCTGTGAAAGAAAAATGCTTTTCGCCAAGTGGAAAGATGTCTTAGGACCTCCCGGGCATAGTGGTAGCCATGTACCTGTGGGTGGCAATTGATGGGGGACGGGACTTCTCCCTCTCACCATCCTGTCTCTAGCACTCAGCTCTGAGGGTGGCCACCTGGTAGTAGGAAGGCCTACCTTGTAGTACTGTAAGGGACTTGTGCACACCCTTCATTTCCTGGGTTGCAGGTGTCTGCCGGTTGCCGTGAGTGCAGCCTTCCTGTTTGCAGTAGCACCCCTCAAACCGGAGCCGGTGCCTGCTCGTAGGAGGACCTTCAGATGTGTGTTGATCGTGGCAGTTGGCTTTGAGGGTGCATGGTGACAGATGGGCGCATCTCACCCACACATCCGAGTTCACATAGGTCAGGCCTTCTCACCCAGACCCTGCACACGTGGCCACCTATGGAGACACTTCGGTTGTCACATCAGGGTGGTGGACACCACTGCCATCCAGTGGGTGGAGGCCAGGGATGCTGCTTAACATCCTCCCACACAGCACGCCCCCAACCCCCACACCACACACACGCACACACACACACATGCACTCACGCATGCACACCACCACAAGCACAACCAACAAGGAACAGTCCTCCCAGAATGCCAGGTTTAACAAATCCAGACGTAGAATGTAACCTGTAACTTTCTAGCTACCTTTTTTTAAAAAAAAAAAATATCAACTTTTCAAGTTCTCTGAGATAATTTTCTAGTTAAAAATTACTTAGGCTGGGTGTGGTGGCACACACCTTTAATCCCAGCACTCAGGAGGATCACCATGAGTTTGAGGCCACCCTGAGACTACACAGTGAATTTCAGGTCAGCCTGGGCTAGAGTGAGATCCTACCTCAAAAAAATACAAAACAAAAATAATTACGTAGGGGCTGTAGAGATGGCTTAGCAGCTAAGGTATCTGCCTATGATGCCTAAGGACCCATGTTTGATTCTGCAGATCCCACGCAAGCCAGATGCATAAAAGTGAGGCAAGCGCAAAGTTGCACATGCCCACAAGATGGCACAACTGTCTGGTGTTTGATTACAATGGCTGCAGCCCTAGAGCACCAATTCTCTCTCTCTCTCCACCCCCTTAAAAGTAAATAAGTAAATAAATAATTTTTTTAAAAAATTACTTAGAACTCACACGTGAACAGGCACACAAATAAATAATTTTCAAGATCAGTTGCCCTAATCTGGGAGAGGCAGCTGTGGTTCAGGAGGGACCCGGGCATGGCACACTGCTCCTGCTGTGTTTTAGTCCTGCACAGGGGAAGTTTTGGTTCCCAATTTGAATCTCTGCATTTGCCTTCAGGACTCAGAGTACTGGGAAGCTCAGAGACTATTCTAGAAAGCATCTCTGAGATGTGCTCAGTCTGTGAGCTGCTAAGTGAGAGACCATACCATGTGGTCATCTATATACATGGGCAAATGGGGGACACCAAGGGTGAGTCTGTGTCTGTCTGTGACACTGTGTCTTGGACCAGGAATCAGGTAGACCTGGATTGGGCCAGTTAGGACTTGTCAGATATATTGAACCGGGCACCTGGAGCAGGAGGAAGATCTGGGTGCAGTGGGGTATCATTGGTGAGCAGCTGTCCTTCCTGCAGCCGATGACCATGACTGCGTTCGAAAGCCACTGTTGGGCTTCACTGGCCCGAGGGGTGTTGTCATCATTGGACATGCATCAGTGCAGCCTTCATTGCAGAAAGTGGTTACCTAACAGACCCCTTTCTTGGATGGCAAGGACATGCACCCCTCATCTCCTGTAAGAACGCCCCAGGTACTGGCTGATGCCATCTCCTCCACTTACCCCCGGGGATGAAAGCAGAAAGGTCCTTAGGTAAAGAGATGGGAAAGCAAGTCCTGTGCCCTGGCAGACCGTGCTCTGGATGGACGGGCAGTCACACATTGTCCCTAATTACCTATCCAGCATGCAATGTTCCTGCAATGGGGAACTTTCCTGAGGCACGCCCATGGGGACACTAGCGGTGAGAGAGACTAGCCTCCGTGTCCTGCAGGACTTTGGGAATTGACTTCTGCCCAGCACCCTCCCAATCCTGCCTGCTATGGAAAGGTAAAGATGGATGAAGGCAGGAAGAAGGGGCTTGGTGGCTACACACCTCATCACAGTCAGTGGGGATGGAGAACCACTGACCGCAAGCCTGCTTTCTCCAGCCTCACCTGCTATGCAAGCTTGGAGCACTCCCCCCCCACCCCATGCGTCAGTGAGTGTCTAGGAAATGCTAGAGGACTTAGCAGAAAGAATGGGATATGGATCACGCTGGGACATAAGCCCCTCTCCCTTGCCAAAGACTTCCTCTTTGTTAACATGGAATCTGCTGGCCTCACAACCAGGACCCCAGCCTGGCACCCTGGGGGAGTTTGGGAGGATCCCAACAAGATGACTGACAACTTTGCTGCTGTTTTCCAGATTGTTCTAGAAGTACAGGCGCCTCCCACAAAGCTGCTCAGTGTCACCCCTGCTCAGTATGCACCATCACAAGGATCCACTGGGGGTGAACGTTTGAGACCCTGGTGTGATTTTCCAGAGAAGTGATTTCCTCAAATATTAAAATTAACCTTTTTAATAACAAAAATGATACAGCCCATTGAAGTGCAGCTGGATTTATCTTACGACAGGGCTTGTCGCGGCCTTGAGTATTCACTGAGTAGTTTTAAAAGTTCATTAAACTCAAGAGATTAAATATCGCCCTGAGCAGTGTCCCATAAAGGGGAAATATGGTCCTATTACTTAGTAAAATGTTGGGCCATGCTGTTAACCTAACTCCCTCGAGTTCTCATCTTCCAACTCAAAAGACATTTCCCTGTGCTGTTAAATCTGACATTTTCCCAAACCCTCAGACTCACCTCATAGCACATGCCAGAAGCTCAGTGCTGTGCACTGATTTCACGGGGACCCACCCCCACGAGTCTTGGAAATGTCAGGCGCATTAGTCTTCCACTTGCCCCAGCCCCACCCTGTCACTGCGTTTACTAATCCCGTTGACTACCATGGATGGCCTGCTGGGGAAGATGGTCCAGGAGCCCAGTGCCCACTAGGAATGCCCAAGCTTGTCACGGGGCGGGGGACCCCTGGGTTGGAAATGCGGGGGTAGTGTAACACTGGCCACCTGCCAGTCCCTCTGTGATCAGTACCTTTGATTTCCTTCTATTTTCCTGCACAGCCATCCCAATGAGTCTCTGAAGAGCCCTTTAATTATCTTAACTGACCTGCGGCCACTTCTGCTTTATGCAGAGGTCCCTGACCAGCCCTGTTAACTGGCCCTCCCACGGAGGATCTAAACAGCAAGACTATCTTCCTGTACCTACCTAGGGCAGCAGTGGAGACCAGTGTAGGCCATCGCCCAGGGACATCTGCCTGATGTTGTTGGGGACCTCTGGGGGTGGGGATCTGATTGGCAGCAGAAAGGGCACCCTGCAATGAGGCTTCCTGGCCATGGCAGCCCTGGCTTCAAGCCCCGCCGAGGACTTCCTCCAGCCCAGCCGTTCCCTGGCAGAAGGATCTAAGCTTCCTCTCCCTGAGCTCTGCTGTGAGTGCAGCCAGCGCAGCCCTACAGTGACGCCTCCCACCTAGGCTGCCCCACCAATGTGGGCACGTGTCCGGCTGCACAAATGTGGGCACGTGTCCGGCTGCACTGGGGGTGACATGCTATACTGTCTGTATTGAGATAGCCTACAGTGTAAAACAGCCAGCAAACGGCCACATTTGGGTCCTTGTGGTGGGGAGGTGGTGGCCTGAGCCACGGTTCACTGACATCGGCCCACGCTCTATTCAGAGTATGGCAGATTCTCTCCTGATACGCAAAACCACGGGCCACTAGGCCTGGAGAGGTTCAGTGACTTGTCTGAGGCCACACAGCTAACAAGCATCAGAGCCTAGACTCAAAACCAGCCTTTCCAGACCTAGAGCCCGTTCTGCTAACCATGACCTCACGATGCCAACCCCAGGAGCGCCAGCTGCATCTGCCTTTGATAGGAGACAGGCACGTCCCAGGCACTCGTCTTCTGGAGGTGTCTGTGATGCACCTGGCAGGGAGTCAGCCCTCATCCCGTCCATGTCGCTGTCACAGCCAGGACGGTGATCTTGATGGTTGCATGTGATTTGACATCACCATGGGCTCATGGCATCCGTCTCTGTGTCACATCAAAACTACATGAAGAACACACAGGTTGTTGGTCTGTGTTAGTCCAGAGCTGAGCAGTGGTTCTGAGATGTGTGCAGGTAGGAAGAGGCCGCCTTGCCCTCTAGGGACTTGTTCCTTTATTATTCACATTTTCTGCAGTGCCTCCAGCCTGTGAGACAAGCCAGTAGCCTCCAAGGGCTTGGATCCCAGGAGAAGCCCAGAGTTCTGGGAGTGCTCCCTCCTCCCCGTCCACCTGAGCCTTGGCTGTGACCTCAGGCCCTCGAAGCAGCTTCCTTCCCACCTTCAAGGGTCAGCAGGCACCCCTCCCCTAGCAGTCTGCCCACCAGGCTCGCCTCTTCCCCGGCAGGCATGGGCACCCCTCTCTGCTGACAGAGGTGTTTTCTGTCTTCTGTGCTTCCCCGCTGGCAGGGACTCATCTAAGAAGTGGGGCAGCAGCGTCCCCAGCCTGCTCAAAGCAGCTTTTGAGCCATTAGCCAATGCCTCCCGTAAGTGATAGGTCAGATCCACCAGGTCCTCCGTCTCCTCCTCACAGGAGTTGACTCCAGATTTTCATGTGGAATCAACTAACTCAAATACTGAGAACTTCGAACTGTAAAAATAGAAACATAAACCACAGAATGAGCCAAGCACGGCACACACACACACACACACACACACACACAAACACACACTGAGAAACACACACACAAGACACGCACACAGAGACACACACACAAAGACATACACACACATACCCACACATAGACACAGACACACACACAGAGCTGCTGCACCTGAGTAGCACACAGGCCTGTCTCTGAGACACTGTGTTGCCCCGAACCCCTGAACCTCTGGAATTCTCCTGGAAGAGGGCGCCAAGCTGGGACAGCCATGTGCCTTCCCTACTCAGGACCCCTCAGGCTGCAGATTAGACTCCTGGAGCCAGAAGTTGTGATGCTGCCCTAAGCCTGTTTCCCATGCAGAAGGGCAGGGCAAGCCGGGCCCAGGCTTGGAGAGCCCCGGGTGGGAGAACACGTTCAGCTTCTCCACCTTCACCTCATCTAACCCTGAAGCCACGGGCCTGGTAAGAAGACGAAATGGGACGGGGTGGGGAGTCATCTGCTGAACCAGTGGGTTCTGAGCCCCAGAGGGAAACAAACCATCACTCAACCCTGCCCTGTTGGTGCTTGCGGTTGTAAATCACATGCAGGAAGCAGCTCAGCTCTGGAATAGCTATGTTGGAGGAAAAGGAAAATAAATCTGCACTTTTTAATAGCTTGAGGCCATCTTCACTCATGTGTGGCGGGCACAAAAGCAGACGTGCGTGGGGATCCCTGGCGGTGATGCTGTTACCCCAGAGCCTTGGCTGTTAAGGGGTCGGGCTAACTGCTGCCTGCCATGGTGGCTGTGCTAACCTGGAGCACAAAGCCCACTTCCTTGGCTCCTTCTCCAATGGCAATGGGACCGAATTCACGTTTCAGACAAGCACCTTAACCGCTGAGCAATCTCTACAGCCCACGAATCCACATTTCAAATAGTGTTCATTGATTTCCAAGGATTGGGACGATGTGTAGCAAGTTCCATTAGGTCCTCGGTTATCTTTTATCTCAAGATAACCAAGAGCTGAGACCAGCATAGAGGTGTGGCCTCCAGCTCAGCTTTGTGAGTAATGAATAAAATTTTATTGGCAACCAGCCTCACCCTCCCTCTGCAACAAGATCACGTGTTCCTCCTGCCTTCCATACTGATTGGCTCTTCTAGGAAGAACCCTGGGTGTAGGTGGAGGACCCACAAAGGGTGCTACAAAGGCCCAGCCCTGGCTGGTCCTGTTTGAACCTTCTCCTTCAGACATCTAGAAGGATCTAGAAAACACTGTGTCACCCAAGATAGTAAAGGCTAGGCCCAAGGAGCATTGGAGGATGGCTACTCAAACCTGTGTTTCCACAAATCACTTTCTCCCAGACCACATGGGGGGTCCCTACAAGTGGGATTCATGCTCCTAACCTGACTACCATTCTTCCAACGCACTTGTTTTAGAGTGGTCTGTGCCAAGGGCTAGCCATGGGGTCCTGGAGACCCCGGCTGGCATCCCATCTCTGACCAGCCTGGTGCATACCCACCCCTTGTGCAGACTTCCTGCCCCTCACCTTACAGCCCTGCATCCCATAGGGTGAGCCCCTCATTCAATCAGTCTCTGCCCCCGCCTCTGTCCCCTATAAGCTCTGAGAGTAAGACCCAGAACCTGAATGTCCCAGGACAGGGGGAGGATGGGAGGAAGGAGGATGAGGGGATTCTAGTGTACTTACCATGTATTTTTCATTTCTCTTAAAGTCATTAAACCATAGAGAATTATCCCAGATATATATATACACATATATATATATATATATGTATATATGATATATATATGTATATACATGATATATATATATATGTATATATAAATGAGGGGCCGGGAAAGAGACTCAGTGGTCAAAGGGGCTTGCTTGCAAAGTCTACTGGCCAGGGTTCACTTCCCCAACGTCCCTATAAAGCCAAATACAAAGTGATTCCACTGTACCTATGACAATGAGAGGGGGGAAGTAGGAGAATCCAGAGCTGTGGAGGGGGAGCAGGGAGCAGAACTAGCCTGACGTTCCTTTGCAGTCTGCAAGTTTTTTGAAAAGACAAAAGACTGTCTCAAAGACAGTGGAGCACAAACACCTTGAGGTTGTCCTCTGACCTCTACACGTGCACCATGGCACACACTCCTGTGCACACACAAATAAATAAGTGTGTTGAAAACTAAGAAGCTCTTCAGGGGGAGGCCCCCCCCCCAGGGGTGTGTGTGGAAGACTCGGAGCGTGCAGGTGGGGCTACTTCAGAGTGGGTCCTGCAGCTTTCACAAAGCTGACGCCCCTGCTGGGGGGACTGCTTGTCGCGACGGGTGTTTCACACTCCTGTAAGCAACCCTAGACAATCTCATTTGCTCACCAAGCTCAGGTTGGGTGGAATCATTACTTGGTGTGTCATTGGTGTCCTGTCTGGGCTCAAGAGAGGTTTGGTCACATTGCCTCCACCCAGTCGTGCTCCCTTCCTGGATCTGGTTCTGGGGGTGACTTCGCAGTGGGTTGGTTGATTTGTTTTGTGACAATCTGCCAACTACATGATGATGGCCTGCTCTGCCTGGGTCAGAACCTCCAGGAACACAGGGCTTTGACAGGAAGCCCCCAGCTTCCTAGAATCACCTTGACCTGCCAAAAAAGGTTGTTTATGAAGCCTGGGTCTTAGGGCCAGCTGCAGCCCCTGTGTTGCCCTGTGAGTCAATACTCAATTTTCTTCAAAATGACACAGTCCCATCACATTGTGAGTTTTGCCCATTTAAAGGTTTAACACTGAAGTGGCATTACAGTTTTTGCCAGAAGAGTCAGTGCCTCCTATCTGGATCACGTAGTGCCTGGCTGACCATTGCCCTAGCTAGGGTCATAGACCAGACACCCAGGTCATCGCAGATGTGAACAACTGGCAGAGCCGCAGTGCCCTGATGGTGCAGTACAAGACTGGCTGTGGACTCATTCCCCTTACTGGATTTTGAGCACACCAGGCCCATAGGAGGGAATTTTCTGGATTTAGGAACTCACTTGCTGGGTGGAACAAGAAGATGCTCCCCAGATGCCGATCGCGGGGCCTGGTGACCACATGGCACTTGCCACGTGCCGTGTCCCATTGACTCAGTGGTGGCCTGGCTGGTGTGAACAGCTGAAGACCACACTGCTATGCAAGTCTCGTGCTCCACGCTAGGGTTGAACAAGCATTGACATGCAGGTTTATCTCGGATTTGGTAACTAACACTGCTCCAAACATTCTCAGCTTTAAATATTTGCAGAGGCCTGACTTTGCATCATGAGGGATCTCCATTCTTCTGTAGCTTGTGCGGGGAGAACGTGGCACTCCTGCGCACACAGTCTGCTGACCACAAAGGAGACCTCATGGAGTTCTTACTGCCTTCCGCCTTCCAGCCCCCGCGGGGTTCTGAGTCCACTCTGTGACCTGGGAACTTCTTCCTAAAAGGCTGCACCCCCACACTGCATGCCAGCAGAAGGGCATGTGCTTGGTGTGCTTCTCGGGTGCTGTGCCTTCTGTCCCGATGGGTCCTGGCCAGGTTCTGGAAGCTCAATGGGTGTGGGTGTGTCTCCTGTTGCCTCTGAGGAAGGTTCTGGCTGGCATGTCACCTTAGGGGAAGGTCAGACCACCTCCAGCTTCTCATTTGGTTATCTCTCATCATCTCATTGCAGGTGGTTTTGTCTGACCAAACACAAACCTCAGGGGGCTGGTGGACTGTCCTTGGGATATCAGTTGCTGTGGACTCAGTAGAAATCGCCCAAGACTTTGTGTTCTTTTAAGCCAGATGGAACAAGGCTTTGGTAAAACCATTGCATAGCTCCTCCGGGGTTTTCAGGTGGCAATTCATGTTTGCGGATGAGACATCCTCCATGCCCTTGAAGGCTGACAGGTTTCAGTTCCTCATGGCTTTTGCAAGGATAGTCTGGCTTTGGACATGACTGGATCCAAGTGTTCAAACACTCCTTCTTGCCACTGAAAGGTTGTACAGTCTGATATTTTACATTCCTAGACTCTTCTCACAATGGTACCAGTAAGATCACCCTGTCTAGCCAAGTCGGGAAAGATTGCTTTATTTCTGTGGAGATACAGTGACTAGCCAGGGTTGGGCCCAGGAGAGTGAAGGACCAGCTTCACCTGAACAAAGGAGACCAAGGACAGAGGCCACAGCTGGGACACTCCCTGGCCAGCTGTGGGCTGATGAGAACACTGCCCCATCCACTGACCTTCCAGGGAGGCAGGCGTGGGGAGGCTCAGATATGGGAGACAGAGGCCAGGAACTGCCCCGGAAACGTTAATCTTGTTTTTGTCAGTAAAAAACAGAATGGATTTGTGTGATACACAATGGTTTTGTAGGGCTTCAGTCTTGAAGTACACTCACTTCACAGACCAGAAATCCATGTCAAGCCTGCTTATAAAGAAACAGGATAGTTAAGCCACTTGCCCAGTATTCAGCAGATGAAGTTTTTGAGAGGAAAAAGAATCGTCTTTTTCTCTCTTACTTATTTTCAAATCCACACATTTGCATGTGACAATTGTCTATCTAGCCCAAAACGTTCATCTCCCAGGCTCATTTTACACCAAGGGCTTAGTGTGTGAATAAGCTGTGTTACAATTAAGCAGGAATATTTTGTGACCCTCTTACACTTTCGATTTTTCAGTTGTTCTCTTTTTCCCACTATGTATTTCCCCCTTTTCTGCTATGGGACGTAGACGTGATGGCTGGACGTGCAGCAGCCGTCACCTGTGGCATCAAGTAGCCCTGAAGATAAGAAAGACACACCGCAGGGAAACAGGAAGAGGATGGATTTCTGTTACCCCAGCCGCCACCATAGCTCCTGGATTGAAAATTTCTGGGCGTCATGTGCCTGAGCAAATGAAGCTTTGAGGTCGAGCATCCTACAATCTAACCCTTCCTGGCAAGGAGCTGTGCTCGGTCTGCTTGTGGGGGAGGGGCGAGGGACTGCTGAGTCCCCATGGCTTTGACCCTTTGTCATAGTCAGGTGTGTGGTCAGCTCCCCTGAGGTCAGGGCACCACAGTGATCACTCCCTAACGCCCACCCCAGTTCAGACGCCAACTCCAAGAAAAAAAAACCCATGGGGAAGCCAGATTCGAAACTACGAGGGGCTTCTCCATGCACCCTCGCTCCTCCTGAGGCCTCGTTCGCAGTCTGAATTCTGAACTTCCCCGCAGAGCCCTCAGCTTACCTCCTGAGTCGACCAGCATTCTTTCTGAAGAGACGACCCCTGACCACAGATGTCGTTTTTTATCTCTGATGCCCACAGAGTGCCAGAGAAAGCAGGGCGCTTGATGGGGAGCTGTGGCCGCCTGTGTCTACGGTCATGCAGTGTCTATGGCGGAACGCGGCATATCAGCAAAGATCTAGAGGTTGCAGCAGGGGACCTCCAGCTCATGTGAATATCTCCACATGTTATTCTTAATTAATTATATTTTATTGAAGCAATTAGGTGACTGCCAACCTCAGTTAGGCAATAATGAAAAGCACTTCTCATCCGTCGTCACATGCTTCTGATCAGAAAGGGCACTTCAGACTCCCAGGCACCGAGGCTGCAGTGGGCAGCAGCGTGGGGGGGGGGGAGCAGGCGGCAGGCTGGCCAGGGTGTCCTCATAGGAAGAGATGTCCCCACGTTGCCCTCCTCTTCTCTGTTTTCCCTGATGGCACCAGTTTCCAAACACAAGGACAGCTGTCCGAGTCTTCGCCGGGAAGTTAGGTTTAATTTGTTTAATTTTCACAGTTTTCACTCTCCTCCTCGACCTCAGAGCATTGGGCACTGGGGCATCACATACATTTCACGCTTCTCGAATTTTCTGGAATCTCTGGTGGCAGCAGACGACGTGCTCTGTGCACCTGCCACGTCTAACCTGGGCTCAGAGTCTGCACTGAAACGCGGAGCATCTGACCACCTGTGGAGACATGGTTACCCTTCCTGACACATGTGAACAGGGCAGGTGGCACTGTGGGCAGGCCGGGGGATGGTACCCATTCTGAAAGCCATATTGCTGGTCAATCTGAGTCCTTTCTGATCCAGGCTTCGGGGGTTTTCTGAGGATGTCTTGTTTCCTAGGGTGGATGTGCTAAGAGGAAGTTGTCTTCTGGTGCTGCTAGCACGTGAAGCCATACCTTTCCTGGGCTGTAGTTGATTGGTGCCCTGTAGTGGAGCTGGAAGGGCCCATAGCATCTCTTTCTGCCCTCGGCCCATAGCATCTCTTTCTTCTGCCCTCGGGCTGGGAGGCAGGAAGTCCTCCTGCTCAGAGGCTTAGAGCTGGCCTTAGCTCTCCATCCACTGTGGTGGAGTCACTGCTGTTATGAAAACATCTGCTCCCCCCAGGCCCATCTGTGGGTACCACATCTTCCTTACACCCCTGGTGAGCAACTTAGTCACAGACACCTAAAGGTCCTGATGTCATTTGCCAGTCCTTGGTATGGCATGAAATCCCACTGAACTTCATTAGCCCAAAGCCCTGTGTAGTGGTTTGAATCAGGTGTCCCCCATAAGCTCATGTGTTCTAAATGCTAGGTCCCCAGCTGGTGGCACTTTGGGAACTGGAGCCTTGCTGGAGGAGTTGTGTTGTTGGGTCAAGCCCAGGGATGTTGTAGCCAGCTGCTAGTCCACAGCTCACTCTCTTACTGTTGTTGTCCACCTGATGTTGGCAAGGAGGTGGTGTCCCACCTCTGCTCATACCACGCTTTCCCCTGCCATCATGGAGCTGTCCCTTGTGAGTGTAAGCCAAAATAAACAACCTTCCTCCCCTCGGGTGCTTGTGGTCAGGTGCTTTAACCCAGCAGCACAAAGGTGCCTGCGATGCCCCTGCACGCTGCTTCCAAAGGTCCACGCGTAAGTCACACGGTGCAGGGCCTCGGCCAGCTGAACATAGAAAGCCTGTCCAGCTTGGCGGTGTCTCTTTTATCCCTGCACCACCCCGCCGCCACCAGACGACCAGGATTCTCTCCCGTCTCAAGGGTCCTTACTCAATCACACCCCAGAGTCCATCCCAGCGTGCAGTCTGGGGTCAGGACGCGGTGCTGCGCAGGAATGCTGCACTCCCGTGGACGGTGAGCTCACATTACAGTGGCTCAAGGTGCACGTTCATGGCCTGTGGGTCAGCCTATAGGACCTCCTCCTCCTCTTCCTCCGTTCCACATTGCCACTGCAGCCCAGGACAGTGTGGTGTCCCCACCTGCTAGTCACTCTCCTGTTTGTTACATGCATTGCTGTTGCATGGGTCCTCCGTGAAGTTCCCCATGAGAAAGTGGTTGTGGGCACAAGCTTGGCACTCCCCGGCTCTTCTCGGTGGCAGTGCTGCCTCCCCAAAGGTAGAGGTGGGCTTTGACCCAGCAGCTTTCCCCGCAGCACTGGTGGGGGGGGGGGGTCACAGGACTCTTCCAGGCTGCATCTGAGGACAGTGCATGTGCAGATGTGCTTAGGCGGGAGGGTCGGAATACAGACAGGCCCGAACCCAGCTCCTGCCTGAGGCCCCTGTGCAAACGCAGCTGCCCGTGCCGGGCTGAGCGAGCCCATTTTGTCGCTGGGACTGTACTCCAGGTAGATAATAATTTTCCTTAATAATATTCGCGTCACTCATCTGTGACTGAAATGAGCCCTGTGTGTGACAGACGCTCCGAGTCTAATTAGGGAGCGGAGGAATCAGGAAGTCAGTACTTTATGAGCTGGTGTCTTTGAAACAAGCAATTAAAAGGCACACCGAAGCCTGCTGCACTGCTTCCTGCCACATTCAGAGACCGAGATGGGGGCTCGGGTCTAGGCAGCACTGCTTAGCTCTGACCTCGGGATTGCAGGCGACCTGCGTGCTGCGCCGTGCCGGCCTGTCCCTCCACAGGCCTGGACAGAGGGTGTCTCCCTCTGGTCTACACAAACCAAAAGCCAGGGTCATCAGCAGTTTTGTTCTGCAGGTTGTGGGGCCTGCTGCATGCATGCTGTCTCCACACTCATATACAAACCTGCATCCATCACCAGCAGCTGGTCCCTGACTGATGTTGGTTTGCTTGTTGGTTTGGGCCATCTGGCCACTTCCAACTCATCAACCACATCCCCCGCCCTCCCTTTCATATGATTACATCATTCCTCCAGGTTTTCTGGGCAGCATCACCTAGGGTGTTCTCCTACCTGGAATGCCGACTCCAGACCCCAATCTCATGATGTGAAAATGCCCACACAGTTCTTTATTTCTCTTCTAGCTGAGCTACGCCATCACAGGCAGGCAGCCCTGCCTGTCTCACGGCCCCTCTGGCTCCAATGCAGCACAGTGCCTGGGACTAGACTTACTTAGACAGGAGAAGGAAAGAGATGAGGCTAGAACCTTTAAAGCATGGAGAAACACTCCAAGTAGCTGGGGCTTGAAAGAGACTGAAGAGAACAGCAAGGAAGCGATACAGTGACTCTGTGTGCTGTACTTGGTCATTGCTGAGTCTTAGACTGCATATTTGCTTGGTCAAGAGAGAAGAAAACACCATTCAGGAAGCAGGACCAAGATGATTAGGGCAACACAGATGGCTGATCACATTAGTTTGTTGGGTGGATGGATGGATGGATGTATGGATGGATGATGGATGGATGGGAGGTGCCTAAATAGACAGGCATATGGACTGAAGGGTAGATAAATAGATGAATAGATTGTTGAATAAAATAGGTGGCTGGATGGATGAATGGTAGGTGCCTGGATGGATAGATATACAGATTGAAGGGCATATGAATGGATGATACATCGGTATGTAAATTAATGGGTGACTGAATGGATGGATGGATGGATGGATAAATGGTGGATGGGTGAATGGATAAGATTGATGGCTGGCTGGATAGTGGATGGATGAATAGGTGGATGGATGATGGATTTATCAGTGATAGATGGATAGATGGATGGATGGATAGATAAATGGTAGATGGTTGAATGGGTGCACTGATGGCTAGATGAATGATAAGTGGATGAGTAAATAAATGGGTGGGTGGGTGGATGGATGGATTGATGAATGGATGAGTGGATGGATTGATGAGTGGATGTGTGGATGGAGGTATTGATGAATGGTTGGGTGGATGGATGGATTTATAAATGGTGGATGGATGGATTGATAAACAGGTAGATAGGGTTTCCACCAGGGAGTATTCTGTAGCCTCCTGAGCAATGTCTGCTTCCTGACTGAGGTGAGAGGTGCCAGGAAGAGCTCAGCAACTCAGGCTTCCCTTCCCTGGGCTCCAAGTAGCCTGGAGCCAGGCATCTCCCCTGAAGGTGCCGCTGAAACAGAGCCACAAGCATGGACACCCTGAACCAGCAGGATGGATGGATGGGTGGGTGGCTGGATGGATATTGGGTGCCTGGATGAATGGACAGATCTCAAAACCTTAATCTGTAACAGGTTCCTGGGAATGTCTCCGCTTATCTCTGGACCAGCGCCGGGGAGAAGCGGCGCTCTGCAGTGCCTCTGGAAAGGAAAGGAGTGAGTGAGGAGCCTTCTCTCAAAACCACCGTCACAGTTTGTCTAAACCCTCTGTTAACTGAACTAAGCAGACATGAGAGACTGATTTCTCCTGCACATCTTAGGGGCTCTGCTGCCCGGGGGTATACATGGGGAAGGAGCAAGGTGGCTCTTCGTAGCCCCCCTCAGACCCGCGTCCTCACTCGGCTTTGAAGGCGCTCGTGGCGAGCCAGGCGGCCCTCTGCCTGGGGGACATTTCCAGCTCCAGAGTCTGTGAAGCTAAAACAGTTTGATGTGTAATTGCAGGAGGAATGGGAGCCTGCTGAGCATGGCAGGATGGAGTGCCTTATCGCCCTTCGTGTGCAGCGAGCAGCGCTGCAATTGCTAGCAGATCCGCACCGTCGGCAGAACGGTGACATTTTTCATGGGCCGGCGTGTTCTGAATCAACACTGCAATGGTGCGATTAGAGGAGGGGAGGGAGGGAGAAACAACCCCAGCCTCACCAGTGACAGATCCGTCTCCAGTCCTGCCTCCCGCATTATTACCTGCTGGCTCGTGTGATATGCTAAGCAGTTGCTCCGGCTGCATCACACCCTCACATTACTTGAAAATTGAATTTTATTTGGTAGCCTGCATATAATTTATAATGCTCCTCCCAGACACTTCGGTTCTCATTTAGCTAAAAGCGTGTTCTTTATTTCCCACTGGCTGAGAAACAGAAAGAAGCTGGGTAGTGTGTGTGTGTGAGGGGGTGTGCATGCATACCAGGGGCACACACCTGTCATCCCAGCACTTGGGAAGTTGAGACAGGAGGATCAAGAGTTCAAGGCCAGCCTCAGCTACATAGTAAGTTTGAAGTCAGCCAAGGCTACGTCTCAGGGCAGGGGAAACAAGTCAGCACATTAGTAGTTGAGATGATAGATTTTAACTTTAAAAGTTCGTTGAAATGGTTCTCCTCTAAAAATCCAATTGGCAGATGCTCACCACTCCAGACCTTACACTATTTTGCTCAGAAGACCTATACAGCAAATCTTGGCTTCTGAAGTTCTAATGTAGAGAAAAATCATGCTTGTGCAAATTACTTCTTTTTGCACTGAGTGCTTAACTTTTGACAACTGGCCATATTTGTGAAGCCATCACCATCAACAAGACACAGACCATTTCTGCCTGTCCACACAGGCTCTGCCCTACTCTTGGCAGCCCCCAATCTCCTGCCATAGTAGACTTGTCATTTTCTACAGTTTTATGCCACTGGAGCATACGGCATTGTGAGATGCCGTCCTTCAGACATGACATGGCTACTGCCATCCTACTTACAGCAGCTGTGGCTACCCATGAAGACCTCACGAGGCCAGACCCTTCCCAGGAAGAGGGGGTTGAGTCATCAAACCCTCACCTGATAGTCCCTCAGCCTGCCCTCGTGCCCATCATCTGGGGTGCTGCTAGGGTATGCATGAGGAGGCTGACTGAAGGGGTCCCCATCTACACAGTCGTAATGAGGCTGTCTCTCATCCTGCAGTGGGTCTTCGTGACGAAGCTGTTTTGTGCTCCTATAGGTAACCCCTCACCCTCAATTCTGTAGTAAACCTTCATCCATGCTCCAGTAAGTAATCTCTCACCCAGTCTCCTCTAAGTAACTCCAATGAATTCATTGGCTCAAGGCTCCACTTGGGTGGATCCTGTACCCATCTGGGATGAACTGAAGCCTGTTCACGTCTCCCTAGGAAAGGTTGCACTTAGAAACATGACTCCATTGTGTCTATTCTCTTCCCCAGTTTCTTAATTTTTGTGTCCCGCTCACCTGTCACACTGGGTGTGACATCAGTTTGTCTGCCTGGGTGAGCATTTGTACGGATTAACCCTGGCATGTCTCCCACAGACTCATGCATTGAATACTTGTTGCCCAGCAGGGAGCTGTGTATCCCTTAGGAGGTGGAGCATGGCTGGCACAAAGAGATGAGTGTGAGAAGGCTTTTGAAGTTCACAGCCCAGCCCCTGATTCTGGCCTTGCTGTCATTCCTGACCCGCACACACACGCTCACCACCATTGACTCTCCGTCACTTCCCAGCCATGGTGGACTGACTGGGATGCTCCAAAACCAACTGTGAGCCAAAGGAAGGCCTCCCTTGTTTATGGCAGGTATGTCGTCACAGTAGCATAAAAGAAGCTAACACACTGTGATAAAACTTTTCTAGATATCCATCTACAAGATCTTCACAGTTTCACCTGCTGGAACTAATGACAAGAATATTAGCTAGGTGCAACAGCAGAGAAGGTTTCATAGCTGGCCACGGTGTTCCAAAGTGCTTTGAGCCATCTTTGTTCTCAGCAGCACATGACTCCAGTTTCTTCCCTATCCTTCTCTGTGGCATAGGCCATCCCTCCAGTGATGGGCAGTCCCATGAGCATGCTTTGTGTCACTTCCCAGGGTGCACACTGAACATCTGCTTCTTCTCTTGCCAAGTGCTTATTTTAGACTTACATCCATCCTTAAATTGTACTGTTTGTCTGAGGGAAGAGTAAGAGAACAGATGACAGATATTCAGATAGATAGATAGATAGATAGATAGATAGATAGATAGATAGATAGATAGACAGATGATAGGCAGATGGACAGACAGATAGATGATAGATATGTAGATACCTGATAAATGACAGATTATATTATAGATGGAAGATAGATGATAGATTAGATGATTGATAGGTAGGTAGATAAATGACATATAGATAATAGATTATACATAGAGGTTTGTGTGTGTGTGTGTTTTGTGAGTTTTCTTTTTCCATCTGTGGTTTTCCTGGTCTTTCCTTGGGAGCATCTCCTAAATAGCAAGTTCTAACTTGGATAGAGTCCAGTGTATCCACCCATTGCTCATGGTTTTCTGTTCTGTTGGACGAATACCCCCCCCCCCCCGGGGTCCCAGCCCTGCTTCTCCTTTCCAGCTCGCACTTTGTCTGGCTCTGGCACCTGCACTTGGGCCTGGGACCTGTGTCGGGTGAGAGTTTATGTGAGGGCCGACATTCCTTTGTTTTTGTTTTTCATGTGGCTGTTCGATAGCATGCCCCATTTGTGGGAAAGGTTTTGCTTTCCTCGTGCTGTTACCCTGGCAGCTCTGCCAAATCTCAGGTGGCCTCTTGCATGTGGCCAAACTCTGGACACTCCATCCCATGCTCTGGGCTTCCTCCAGCTACACACGCCTTACTTTGCATTTCTATTCCTCCAGAGGGAGGCTTCAAATCCACCAGCATGCACCGTCCAACTCCGTCCTTTTCAAAATTGCCTTGGCTCTTCTAGGCCATTTGCATTTTCATATAAATTTCTGAATCCGCTTGTCAATTTTAGAAAATAAAACCTGCAGGAGTTTTGATTGGGATTGTCAAGCTCTCTCTTGAAAATCACTTCAGCTCACTCTAAAACGTACCCACAAGGGCTCTGGTGTGAAGCCCTGTGTGTTAATGTCATGCACGAGCTGAGGAGACTAGGATGCCAGGCTCAGGCTGGAGAGGAGAAAAGAGAGGTGTGCTTGTGAAAGAAGCTTGCCTGGGGACGAGAGCTCTGCAGTTCCTGAGGTGACGGGGCGTGGGGAGACGCCTCTGCAGGTGCTCATCCTGGGTAATTATTTGGGCTCCTGTACCATAAAGTTTGCAAAAGCCTGCTTGTCGGACAGGTTTAGTTAAACGTGGTGGAGACTCCGTGGGCAAAATGCTTACTATTATGAGTGTGAGTACCCCAGGACCCATGTTGAAAAACAGCAGGCATGAAGGCCTGTGCCGGAAGCCCCAGTGCTAGGAATGTAGAAGCAGCAGGACTGCTGAGACTTGCTGGGCAGTTTCCTAGCCAAGTCAGTGAGACCTGGGTTCAGTGAGAGATCTCAATTCACAAGAATAAGGTAGGGAAGCCATGGAAGAAGACGCAGTACCGTGACCTCCGGCGCGCGCGCACACACACACGTGTAAGTACACAAACAATAAATAAAACATGTTACCCAGTGGGAAAGCTGCAAGTAGATGAATTTATACATAGCCCCAGCTTGAATAGCCCACCTTCCACCTGTATAAGCTACTTTTCTCCCTTTTTTAAATAAAATTTTGTATGTGTGAGTGTATGTGAGCGTGTGTGCACACACGTGCCACAGTCCACTCTTGGACGTCACAGAACAACTCGCTGGGGCCGGCCCTCACCTCCCACCTTATCTGGCGCGGCGTGTCTCATTCTTACTGTTCACCACTGGGTTTGCCAAGCTTGCTGGTCCCCACGCTTCTGGGGTCTTCTTCTGCCTCTGCTGTCGTCCTGCCACGCATGTGCTGACATTGCAGATGCCTTCCGTGGCTTCCAGCTTTTACGTGGGCCAAGGATCCAAGCTCAGGCGTGAACTGCAAACCGTTATCTCCCCAGGCCATAGCCTTTTGTTTTGTTTTGTTTTGTGTTTTGTTTTGTTTGGTTTGGTTTTGGTTTTGGTTTTTTGCAATGGTTCTCTTATGTCCCCACCACCCTCGTAGAAGGTGTGGTGTTCTGTGAAAGGCTGGCTGTACTCAACCCCTCTCCAGGGGTTCTGTCCAGGGGCACACACTGATATCTCTCCTCTTTGGCTACTCCAGCCTTCCAGTGCCAAAGGTCACGCCAGGCAATAGCACCTAGAACTGAGTCACCAGGAATTTTCACACTGGCTAATAGCCTAGGTCAGGGTTGGCCAGCAGCTCATCACTGCCTGGTTTTGCTGAACCGTCCTCACTAGATTTTACATGATCTAATTTAGCCTGGTTCTATGAAGGCATTGCACACGCTGGTCCGTCTCTGTACTATTTGATCAGACAATACATCCATAGGAGAATTCATTTTCAACTCTAAGCCCCCGGTTAAAGATGTCTCGGGGGATGAACGTGGGTGATTTGTGGAACATTGAGATCCATTTATGAGATAGATTGCCACTCGCAGCGCACGGCGAGGCCCCACTCAGGCCGCATCGGAGGCAGCAGCGTAACCCAGCTCTCCTCTGGGAAGGAGCGTGTGCTTTGGGGAATGCTGAGCACGCTAAGCTGTGCTGGAAATTGCTTCTGTGGCTGCGGTCCTGGGAGCAAGGACCAGCTCCACATTCATTTAAGCACATTAGCGAACTTCATAAAGACCTAAGTGGCTCACAGGACATTTAATTTCTAGGTCCAGCCCTACCTCCTCCTCTGTTACATAGAAGCAGCCAGAAGCCACTCTCTTCTGGGTGTGACAGCAGGAAGAGGGCACTAAGCCAGGCTGCAGTTGGTGAGCCCTGTCTGGCAACTTCTGGAGGACCTGTGAGATTTGTTTTTATGAACTTTTTAATTGACAACCTCCGTACATATCATAATCCCCTCCCCACTCTCCCTTTTTCCTCTCCCACATCCCCCCTCCCTCCACTGAATTCCTTCTTCTTTCCAACTAGTCTGTCTTCTGTCTTGATGCCACCATTTCCCCTCCTGTTACGCAGGTCTCGTGTAGGCAGCATCAGCCACCGTGAGGTCATGAATACCATGAACTCTTTGTGTCTGGAAGACAGTGCTGGGAAGCGCTCCTCTCCTTCCCTTGGCTCTTACATTATTTCTGCCACCTCTTCCTCATTGGTTCCTAAGCCTTGAAGGGTGTGACAGAGATGTTCCCCGTAATGCTGTATACTACACTGTCACTTCTTCTCAGCACTTTGATGAGTTTTGAGTCTCCCCAGCAGTCACCACCGTCTGAAAAGAAAAGCCTCTCTAACCAAAATATATTGGCAAAAACAGAAATATTTAGAAGGCAGTTTGACGGGCATAATATATCCGTTTGCCTCCTAGGGCTTATGACCTCCCTAGCCATAGGCTTTTGACTAGGTTTTAAGCACCAGACATGAATTCCCTCATGCAGAGTGGGCCTCAAATCCAGTCAGAAAACAGTTGGCCTCTCACATAACAGCATGCCACCATTGCGCCTCTTCACATGTTTGGCCTGGCTGGCCAGCCATAAAATTTTCTGGGTCAGGCTCGAGAGATGGCTTAGCTGTTAAGGTGCTTGCCTGCGAAGCCTAAAGACCCAGATTCGATTCTCCAGGTCCCACGTAAGCCAGCTGCACAAGGTGGCTCATGCATCTGGAGTTTGTTTGCAGAGGCTAGAGGCCCTGGTGCGGCTCTTCTCTCTCTCTCTCTCTTTCTCTCTCTCTCTGTGTGTGTGTGTGTGTGTGTGTGTGTGTGTGTGTGTCTAATAAATAAAAATAAATTGCTGGTCAACTGCTGGTTAAACTATCTCTGTTGCCCACCTTTACCACTGCCTGTCTCTCCCCTGCTGCCTCCCTCGCCTTGCTTTCCCTCACCTCTCTGGAATCATGACCAGTAATCCACACTTCAGGCCTGCGTGATGCGCAGCAGACACTCCACTCGTAGCTGTTCCTGGCTTTTCCTTGCTGGCCAGATGTTTGCAGCCATGACACCACCCTCAGCCCTGGCCCCACACATGAGCTTACATTCACGTGCCCTTTTCTCAAGCAGGTGGTGGTGTTACTACTGGTGGTCTCTGCGTATTTCCAGGTTCCTGGTGGCCTCTTCAGAGAATTTGAAAAGGCACACACAAGATGTAAAGCGGTGGGCTGCAGAGATGGCTCAGTGGTTAAGGCACTGGCCTGCAGAGTCTAACGACCTGAGTTTGATTCCGCAGTACCCATTGTAAAGCCAGATACACAAAGTGGCACAGGCATATGGAGTCCATTTGCAGCAGCTGAAGTCCTGGTATGACCATTCAATCTGTATTCCTCTCTTCTGTCTCTGTTTTTAAGTAAATAAATATTTAAAAAAAAAAGTAAAGCAGCAAGACGCTTCATTGTGAACAAAGCTGTGGCACGGTGCCCAGAGGCCTGCCGGTGCCCAGAGGCCTGCCGCCATCTGAGTGGAAGAGCACCGGGGCCCCAGGAAGTGTCTGGGGCTTTTTTTTTTCTGGAAATATTTTATTATTTACTTATTTGAGAGAGAGAATGAGAATGGAAGCACCAGGGCCTCTAGCCACTGTAAACAAACTCCAGACTCATGTGCCACCTTCTGCATCTGGCTTATATGGGTCCTGGGGAATCAAACATAGGTCCTTAGGCTTCTCAGACAAGCACCTTAAATGCTAAGCCATCTCTCCAGCCCAAATGTGCCACTTTGTATCTGGCTTTACCTGGGTGCAGGGAAATTGAACCCTGGCTGGCAAGATTTGAAAGCAAGCACTTTTAACTGCTGAGTCATCCCCCATCCCAGCCCAGCAAAAGTAATTTTATGACCCTATAGGATACATGATTTCACAATGAAAAACAAATACTCTTAATAAAGCAAATCTTATTTAAAGGCATTCAGAAATGTTTTGGGTTTTTTTCTAATTAAAATACATTATCTTAAACTTTCTTATTAATCACTTGGCAAGAAAAAAGTTATGATAAACAGTCACTAAAATACATTTGCAGAGCTGGGCATGGTAGTGCACACCTTTAATCCCAGCACTTGGGATGCAGAAGTAGGAGGATTGTTGTGAGTTCAAGGCCACCCTGAGACTACATAGTGAATTCCAGTTCAGCCTAGGCTAGAGTGAGACTGTACCTCAAATTATATAGATAGATAGATAATTTAGATGTAGATATAGATATTCCCATTTTATAAGGTAGGGAACAGAAGTAAGCCTACTTCAACTGCTATTTTGATGGATTCCAAAGGAATTTATCGTAAACTAAAGTACTTTGAACTCAAGTATTTAAACTTCAAACCAAGCTTTCAGTACTAGAGGAAATGGAAGCCAAATTTTGATATAAAAGAACCTAACGATTTATCTGAAAAAATATATATATTCCTAAATAAACACCTTACACCAGATTCTTACAACTATTTTGCTATGCACCACACAAACACATGTACCTTATCTTGTGAATTCTGTCAAACCAACTGATCATTAGATAAGAGGCATTTTTAAAATGCCATTACTTCTATATTCATTTAATGAGTATTTTTAAAATTCTATCTGTGTGTGTGTATGTGTGTGTGTGTTCAAATGTTTGAGTGTGTGAGTGTAAGCATGCCAGAGGTCAGAAGCTAGCTCTCCAGCCAGTCCCCACCTGTCCACCTGCCTAGAGGCCAAGTTTCTCCCTCTGGACTCTCATTCTGCTATTGTTTGCTTTTCTTGACATGAAATTCCTTCTGGAAAGTTCTCTTGTTTCTGCTTTCCATCTCTCTATGAGCATCAGTATGATGGGATTATAGAAACCAGCCATGGCTCCTGGCTTTTTTCATGGGGCTTAGCGATTCAATACGGGCACTCCAGTTGATCATTAAGATATCTCCTCATGGGCTGGAGAAACATCTTAGCGGTTAAGGTACTTGCCAGCAAAGCCAGAGGACCTGGGTTCGATTCCCCAGTACTCATGTAAAGGCAGATATACAGGGTGGCACATGTGTCTGGAGTTCGTTTACAGTGGTTAGAAGAAGCCCTAGTACTCTGTATCTGCCTCTCTCTCTCTCTCAAATAAATAAAATGATTAAGATATCTCCCCAGCCTGAATGGATATTTTTTTTCTTTTCACATTTTTTATTAACAACTTCCATGATTATAAAAAATATCTCATGGTAATACTCTCCCTCCCCCCACTTTCCCCTTTGAAACTCCATTCTCTATCATATCCCCTCCCCATGTCAATTAGTCTCTCTTTTATTTTGATGACATGCTCTTTTTCACCTATTATGATGGTCTTGTGTAGGTAGTGTCAGGCACTGTGAGGTCATAGATATCCATCCAGGCCATTTTGCATCTGGGGGGAGCACGTTGTAAGGAGTCCTACCCTTCCTTTGGCTCTTACATTCTTTCCACCACCTGTTCTGCAATAGACCCTGAGCCTTGGAAGGTGTGATAGAGATATTGCAGTACTGAGCACTCCTGTCACTTCTTTTCAGTACCATGATGCCTTCTGAGTCATCCCAAGGTCACTGGCATCTGAAAAGAGAAGATTCTCTACCAAAAGTGAGAGTAGTAAGGTATGAACATTAAGAGAAGTGCTTACTGGGCAGTTTGGTGAGCATAGTATATACATTTAGCCAGACAGCAGCAGACGTTACACCCCTAGGGCTCATGACTACCCCTGTTGTAGGTTTTCTGTATCAGGGATGAATTCCCTCCCATGGAGCAGGCCTCCAGTCAAATTAGAGCCTCAAACTCATGCCAGTCCTTCTGCCTCAGTCCTCCACGTTGAATGCTGGGATCGTTAGCATAAACTCCCAATTGGGCTGTCATGGCTTATTCACTGTTTTTCTAGAAGGAAAAAGCTGTGCAGATTCCAGACCCACAAAGGAACTCTGTCTGTTTACCTTGATACTTTTTTTCCCCTTTTTGGCATATGTTATTTTTCTCTGGCAAGATCCCTGTTTTCTTTGGAACCGTGCTCACAATGATAGCATTTAGCCAAGGAAATAGCAGCCATTCTCATCTCCTGTGACACAGCAAAACGCTCTGGCCCACAGAGTACCTTGTTTTCCAACCGTGGACTCAGCACACTCTCACACCAGGCACTGATTACTAAATAAGGTACCCAAGCTCCACGCGTTTTGTCCAAGAGTGGCTGTAATCAGTCTCAGAAACAGGGACCACCTTAACAGGAGAGAGAAGGTGCCAGGCTGCCTTAAAACTGGGTCTTGGGCGCAGGGGGGAATGGCTCAGCAGTTAAAGGATCTTGTTTGCAAAGCTTGTTGATCAGGAGGCGATTCCCTGACACACATGTAAAGCCAGATGCAAAAAAAGAAAAGAAAAGTGGTACATGCATATGACATGTATTTGCAGTGGTAAGAGAGCCTGGCATGCACAAATAAAAAAATATTAAAAAGAAAAGCTGGGTGTGAAGGTTTGAATGTAAATGTCCCCATAGCCCCAGGTATTTTTGATTAAGATTAAGCTTTCTACTTAAATCCCCAACAGGCAGAGCCCTGCCGGGGGAGATGTGCTACTGGGGACAAATCTTGAGTCCAGCCCTAAGGTGTGCAGAGTCAGGGCCTGCTTGCTGGGGCTGGCCGTTGTCTCTCCGCTGTGGACGTGAAGTGAGCTGGCTTCTTCCACCACGGTGAAGTTTCCCCGGGAATCCGTGAGCCTGAAGTAAATCCTCTCCTCCCATAAGCTGCTTCTGGCTGGGTGTTTGTCCCAACAATGAGAAAGTAACTATAATACTGGGTCTTCGGTGTGTCCATTAAGTAAGGAGCAGATGGGCAGCCATCCTAGCCTCTCCAGGAGTGCTGGGCCCGGAGGCTCCCACTGTGGTGCTCCAGCACTGTACTCCCTTTAGAAGGAACTAAGTCTCTAGGAATCCTTTCATGACCCCCAATGTTGACCAGGCCCAAAGGCTGTTTAGAAAATTCCCTGGAGTCCACAGACAGCCCTTTGGACAGCAGATAACCAGTTATGACAACAGGAGATGGATGTCCTTTTCCAGTGTAAGCGGCAGTCAGCAGGCTGTTGCCCTACAGGACTGCCAGTCTGTCCAGGGCCAAGGGCCACACTTCCTTCATAGCACACTGCCTGGGCCAGACATCCAGGCCTGAGCAAGCGGCCTGGATTCCAATCACATTTCAGTCACAAGGCCCAGGTCAGCATTGGTCAGGATGGTTGTACCTTGCCACGCTGAGCTGGTCCCTCTGCAGTTCTGATTCTGGGGTCCCAAGGCAGGTGACTTTGCGTTGAATTCTCCTAATGATGGACTGAAATTGCCCAAGTGTATCTTGGATGCAAGACCATGCATCTTGGGAGATGTAATACTAATAAATAAATAGCACTATCATAAAAATAAACTCACCAGTACAGAAATGAGGCTTCCCTGAAGAACCCACGTTAGAAGAGATGACAGCCCATGCCACGTACTCTGAGAGGCCGGCTTCTGAAGAAGCCAGGAGGCCTTCCTCTGAGCTTCAGCTCTGTGGTACGTTTTGTTCTCCTCGAGAGAGCCCCATAAATCAATTGGACATATTTTGCTCTAAAAGAAATATTTTAGGTGCGGAGTACTTGATGCAAGAGTTTTCACTTTTATCAAGGGTTTGTAAAAGTAGAAAATGACATGTGGATATAATTGGTTGGCCATAGTCCTTAACTGTGGATGCTGTATATCTCTGCTTGTGCAAAATTTACTCAAATGTCAGAACTTTGAGAGGATAAGCTGTAGAAAGTAGCTCTGAGATCATGATAGGCAAATAAATAAAACCTATTTCATGCTTCAAAAAAACTTGGGCAACATGGCTCAGGGAAATTTTGCAGAAGAGAGGGCGGAAAGAATGTCAGAGCCACACGTTGGGTCATGATACACAGAGATATTTCCTCCTACCCATAACTGTGGGCTAACTCCACAATGCATGACCCATATACCTCAACAAGGAGGGGGGAGGGGGAGGGGGTAGGACATGGAGGAGGCTAACAGTGGTACCAACCTGACTGTATTCGCTGAGTACAAAACTAATTAATAAAAAGAAAGAAAGAATATAAGAAAAAAACAGGCAAAACTGATAGGACAGGAATGTCCCCAAAGTGTCTAGCAACATCCTGGGCAGAAAGAGACTTGCCAGCCCATTAAATCAGTGACATACCCAGAAGCCCATGAGAAGAAACCATTTTCCCTGCCCCTCCAAAAAAGTAAATAAAAATTACCCTAAAGATATGACTCACTTTGAGCACCTCAGGATGACAAGACACCGTTGTTGTTTACACAGTGAAAACACTGTGACAAAGTATCTCTAGGCTTCCTTTATTTTTCTTCCCGGCCTATCACATGTCTGTGGTGGCTGTTCTGACTGAATGTATTTTTAACTTTTCAAAGACTTGTCTCTTAACTGCAAAATACTTTGACTTTTTGTCAAAATGGTCAAAACAATCTCAGTGCCTGAAGTGCTGTGATTGAAGACGCAGGCTTGTCTTTGGAAAAACAATCGTCCCAGAGGAGTGTTGAAGGCTACATGGCAGTTGTCTGATGTGGCCTCACACGCCTTCCAGACGAGAGACTTTCCACAGTCCCCAGCTCTGTGCTTTTGGGGTCAATAGCACCCAACTAAAACATGCCTGGGGCTTCCCATGCGCTTGCACTGAGGTGGGCTTTGGGCTTGACTTGTCCCAAGCTGTGACTAGGGTGTACATACAAGATGGCACACATCGGTGGCTAGTATTGGACACTAGTGTGGAAGTATTCTCATACTGTGGGAGGGGCAGGGTGCAGGCTTATACCAGGTTCTGAGTGGGGTTCACCCAAAGAGTTCCCTGTGGAAGCAGAAGGACCCTATAACCCCACTGGAAGTATGTGTAGTAGGCAGGATTCTCTAGAGGAACAGAGCTGACAGATTGCATATATGTCAGCAAAGGATGAAATAACAGGGTAGACGCACTCACTAGCAAGGAGTAAAGGCAGCCACTCCTGCTTTGCCCTCAGACCTCTGTATGTGGGCCTCTGAGCAGAAGGGGCCAACCACTCTAGGAGCTTGTCTTCCCCCTCAGTTAATCCTTCCTGGAAATAACCTCACAGACCCACCAGAAGTGTGCCTCTTAGTTGGTTTTAGATCCTAGGAACTCATACTATTGGCCAGAGCAACACTGGCCAGGCTGGCCTCACAGAAGGCAGCTGGCCTCACTCTGAAGGGAACCTGCACAGTCACACGAGGAAGGACAGAAGGCATCTTTGGAGAACGCTAAGCACGGCGCTAGGGGGAATGCCCCCCACACCTCTGTGTCACCCTTCATTTGCACTTGTTGGGGAACAAGAAAGGCATGCTTGTGCAGACCCCTCCCATGTGGAACCCCCACCCCACTGCCTCTTCTGAGCTCTATCTCTTCCCAGGGTGACTGTGTTAGCCACGTTTCCATGCCTATGAAAAAATAACCTAAGAAAAGCAACTTAAAGGAGGAAGGATTTGTTTTTACTCATGGTTTCAGAGGTCGCAGTCCACAGTCGGGGCTGCACTGTCCCGACACAGTGTGGAAGAAGGGCATGTCGAGGAAAAGCTGCTCCCCTCAGGGCATCCAAGGAGCAGAGGGACACCGGAAGGGACCAGAGACAAGGGCATGGCCCTGGTAACCTCTTTTCTCCAGTCTCCACTAGTTGTTTCCACCACTCCCCAATAATGCCATTAAACTACAGTCCACCAATAGATTGATTCATTGGTTAGATCAAAGCCCTCTGAATCCAATCACTTCCCCTAAATCCCGCCTTTAAGTATTACACTGAGGACCAAGCCTTGAACACATGAGCTTTGGAGGAACAATTTATATCCAAGCCTTAACAGACAGATTTAGTGGACTTCAGGCTATTCTGTGTTACAGATTTCCTGTTCAAAAACAAACGCAATACACATCCATTACAACGTGATAGTCAGGTGGGGAAATGTGGGGGCTCTTGTAACAGTGACCATAGAACAGTGGTGGCCCAAGAGTGGCATCCAACCAGGTGACCACTGAAGAAGCAGACATGCGCTCAGCTGGAAGGTAGTAACACAGGTTCATCCCAGGAGATATAGAAACCAGGACTGGCCAGGTGTGTGGCACATGCCTTTAATCCCAACACTCATGAGGCAGATGTAGGAGGATCATTGTGAGTTTAAGGCCAGCCTGAGACTACATAGTGAATTTCAGGTCAGCCTGGGCTAGAGCAAGACCCCATCTTGAAAAAAAAAAAAAAAAAAAAGGAGTGATGCTGGAGAGATGGCTCAGCTGTGAAGGTGCCTAATGACCCACATAAACCAGATGCACAAAGAAGCACATGTATCTGGAGTTTGTTTGCAGTGGCTGGAGGCCCTGGCACAGCCTCCCCCCGCCTTGCAAATAAATAAATAAATAAAATATTTATAAAAAATAACCAGGAGTGAACAAAAACACACCTTCAGGAAATGAGTGAGGTTAACATGGCTTTCTGCAAAGTTCGAAGTGTGGTAAGGCAGGCACAGTCTGTAGACAGGAACCTCTTGGCTGAGGGGCCCTTCTCCTAGTCAGCTGGACCAGAGGGAATAGTCTCTGCCTAAATCAAGTTTGACTAGTTGTTTGACAGTTGTGATTGCAACCCAAATTATATTAACTATAAAATAAAACATACTTGTCTTCAGTAAATTTGGGTTTTGTAATTTGATATGAACTACTTAGAAAATGGTTGATGTTCATTATCTACCATGGCTGCCTAACCCCAGCTGTGAGTGGACTTGTTCTGAGGCCTTAGAGAGTTCAGAGGTCTTAGTAAACAGACCTCCTGAGGTTCTGATCCAGGCAGATAAGTCTGGCATTTTAGGTTCCCATCACCCATGGGGGTCATGAAAGGATCCCTCGAGACTTAGTTCCTTCTAAAGGGAGTGCTAGAGTATCACAGTAGAAGTCTCCAGGTCTAGCACTCCTGCAGCAGCCAGAACAGCTGCCTATCATTTAATGAGCACGCTGAAGAGAAGACTCAGTGTGGTAGTGACCTTCTCATTGCTGACCAGAAGCAGCTTGTGGGGAAGAGGAGGTCTTGTGAGGCAGGCTTGCTGTTGGCATCCTCTGTAGGTGTCCTGGTGCCTCTTGCTTTTCATGGTGCCTTGCTAAGATGGGAGGAGTGGCAGGAGGACCTGAGACCCACTTCGGGTGGCTAGGTGCCAGTACCACAAGATAGTAAGTACCAGAAAGATGTAGCTATGGGGAAGAGCCCAGGTCAGTGTATCGGCAGGCAGATTTTGTGGGATTGAATGGAGGTTTCGGTTGAGCTCAGATCTAACTTCAAAGGCATCTCCCGCCTCTAGCATCAGTCTTGGGGTGACCAGAATGCAGTGCTTCGTACAGTTCAGAAGAGGGAAGGCTGCCTTTGAGTGTCTGGGCATGGACTATGTGACAGGCTTCCCGGGGATCCTGGAATAGTAGAAGTGAGCAGTCTTGGGGATAAGTCCTCTTGTTGTCCTACCCTCCCACAAGGCATCAGTGTCCCTGTCCCAGGAGAGTGAGGTGTGTTACAAGGGGTTTCGGAAGGCTTTTACGGAATTTATAAAGGGCTTTGGCAGGGTGGCTTGGAGGGATCACTGGGGCAGGACTCCCACTTCCTGTTGATATCACCAATGACACACATTCCACTTAGGAGAAAAGTGCACACACTAATTTGGCCCTGCTGTAGGCTGAATGGTTAGGGCCCTCCCAGCCTGCTGTGGGATGAATGGCCGTTTCCCTCCCTCAAAGTTCATGTATGGGGTTAGGGGACAGGGATTTGTTGGCGATCAGGTCAGAGGGCTCCAGCCCAGCAATGGCATTAGTGTACCTATAAATGACACCGACGGGGGGGGGTTGCCTTGCCCCTGCCACCATGTGACGACCCATGGAAGCTCCATCCCCCCAGAAGTCAGTTCTGCCTGCAGCTTGATCTCAGACGCCCCAACAGTGAGCAATCAATGTCTGCAGTGTGTTGTTAGTTTGCGACACTGAAGATTGAAGCCAGGGCCTGGTGCAAGCTTGGCAGACACCCTACCACTCTTCTGCTTCTCTGTAGGGTAAGCCCAGGGCCTCCTGACTTCTTGGCAAATACACCTTCATTTTATTTTATTTCATTTTATTTTATTTTATTTTATTTTGTTTTGTTTTGTTTTGTTTTGTTTTGTTTTGTTTTGTTTTGTTTTTTGAGACAGGGTCTCACTAAGTTTGCCTAAGCAGTCGTGTGGCTCCAGCTCTCCTTGCATCGCCGCTGAGCACCGCAGCTGCAGAGAAGCCTAGGCCTTAGAGAAGGAGATGCTGATCACAAGATGTCGGGCACTACCCTCTTGCCTGGGGCATTTGATAGAGGAATTGGGATTCCTTGCCAATGCACCAATGTGCTATGGGAATTTTGGAGTGTCTTAAGAGCAAGAGAACCTCTCTCAGCTTTTTGCCTATAAACTGGGAGTAAGGATGCTGGACTATCATAACCACAGAAAACTTCTATGGACTCAGTGGTCACCAGGTTCTTGTCTCAGGAATTCAAAAACTGAAATCCACAGACCAGAAGCTAAAGTTTTGAGGTTTCATTAGATTATAGATAGAATTTAAGAGAAGGAGGGGAGAGATGGCTCATGTCCAAGAGGGGCCATGACTGGAGTTCCCAGAAATGGGGAAGTCCAGAACTTAAGAGAAATAAGGAATGCAGAGCTCTTACCCAAGCAATGGCAAGAAGGGGTTTCTGGAAAGTGGGGAAGTCTATCTAGAGAGCTAGATTGAAGCCTTTCCTAGGTCCTGGGAGGAGACTGAGTTGATCAGCCACACAGGTTTCTGAGTGGTGTCTCGGCAATCTCAATCTTTTGGAAAGGATGTAGGACAAACAGATGTAGGGCGGAGCTCCATAATACAAAAAAGGCTCATAGTTATTACACTTTACTTTGGGGACCCTGTCACCCCTAACTGGACTCCTGTTCTTCCCAAAGATGACAGTGAGCATGAAGCTGGTTCATGCTTGGAGACCACCTCAGCGTGGTACCACCTTGTGTTAGTCAGGGTTCTCTAGAGTAACAGAACTGACAGAATGAACATGGGTTTAGAAGGAAATTTATTGGACTGGCTTACAAAATATAGGATGGAAAGTTCAAGAATCCAGTAGCCACTCAGCCCACAAGACTGAATGCAGGCCGAAGAGTCACAGGGCCCTGTATCCACTTGGTCCATGAGGGCAGAGGCATGCACAAGCATGCAGCCAGGGGAGCCAGTCACCAGCCAAGAGCCTCAGCAGGCAGACCTAAAAACAAGCCTCAGGACTCTGGGCTTCCCTGCAGCTGCCTTAAGTACAGTCCCCAGCAGCAGGACCACCCTCTTGGGAGAAAAGGCTTCCTCGCTCACTCAGTTAATCCTTCCTGGAAACAGACCCTAAGAGCTTCAATTCCAGTCCCAATCTGGTCAAGTTGACAACAGAACTTAACTGGCTCACACATTGGCACAGGGGCAGCCACTTCTGGAAACTGTTATGCTATTTTAAATGTCCCTGTTTTGCATGCTGGGTGCATCCATCTTTAATAAATGAAGCTTGTGGAGGAGGATTTACTCAAGATGTGTTTGAGGAGAGTGAGTGTGCATCTCATAAACTCCAGTGCTGGAAGACCTGCTTGGGCGCCTTGAGAACCCTGTGAGCGCACAGTTGAAGAGCCTCTGACAATAAGTGGGGAGTCGCAGCTCCCTGACACCAAAACATCTCCACATTTCCCCCTCAGAAGCTGTCTTTAAACAAACCCCACCATGTCACAGCATTGAAATTCTTCATGCTCATCTTCCCGCTATGACAGTGCTATGCTTTAAAAAATAACAGATTGCAGGCTGGGGAGGTGGCTCACTGGGCAAGAAAACTTGCTACATGAGGGCTTCTGAGGCTGGACACCACCACCACATTCAACTCCCCAGAAACCACGTAAAAAGCTGGTAACGAATTTCTGCAACCCCAGTCTGTGGGCGACAGAGACCAGAGAATTGCTGCGGCTTGTGGATGGACAGCAGCTCCAGGTTGACGGAAGCTCTGTGTCAAGGACACACACAGATGAGTGATAAGAGAAGGAAACCCAATGGTCTCCCCTGGCCTCCTCATGCACACACATGGGGCACGCGCATCTGCACACACAAGTGCATTCACCACACAGCACACCATACACATATTATACACACACACACACAGACATGAATGCCAAAACTTGGCATGGTGGCGCATGTCTTCCCTTTGGGGTCATGCGTTAAACTGTGCTTAAGCAAAACGTTGCACCTGGATAGTACTCATTGGAGCCTGGTGACAGCAGCTTCCAGAAAGAAACCGGACACTAGTCCTAAGCGCTGTGCCACCACACAGGAAGGACTAGCCAAGAGACTTTTGCCCATAGAAATACACACTGTGGGAAAGGCAGCTGGGCTTTGACCACAGACCTTTCTACTGCTGACACGAGGGCTGGCTGCCTCTCTGGATGGGGTCACCCCATGCACTTTCCTGTGGGGCAGCATTCCTGGGTTCCTCTCTCTGGAACAGCTCCAGTAGTACCCTCCGTCTTCCCCATCCCTAGTAATGCTGACTAAAGCTGGCTGCAGACATGGCCAGGCATCTCCTGGAGGCCCAAACAGGCTCCGAAGTGTCTTCTCCTTCCTGGCTAGTGTGAGAGCACAGTGCTCTTGAGAGCCCCAGGCGCTCCTGTGGGAAAGGTGCCTCGCCTTCCCCGGGAACCCCTGCACCCTGACTGATCCCCACACGTACCCTTGCCTAATACTCTCTAATTGTTGCTGTAAATATTCTGGAGCCTGCCTTGTTATGCCAGAGTCATTTGGAAATCAGCTCCGAGACGTGGCTGCTATTTTAGGGATCATCACACATCATCTGCTGTTTGGTGTCAAACCTGAGCCGCGGTTACTTAACACTGATTAATAAATGGCAGGTTGTCAGCCTGGCTGAGAACACGCTTCCAGGAGCCATTGTTCTTTCAAATTAAAACATTTAAACATTTAAATCCAGCGCTGGTTCTGGTGGCTCACTCTAATTATCCCTTTTGTCTTAGTCTACCTTTCTTCCCAATCACACAGCTGTCACGCCAGCGGTACCTGGAGTCGAGCTCCATAGCCCTTTCCCCATTAGCTGCCGTGTTTTCATAAGAAAAGCTGGAAGCCGCTGGAACCGGTATTAGTTTCCAGAGAAGACTGCTGGCTAAGTTATTAAAGTGAGCAGATCTGAGAGCTAGAGCTCACTGGGGTTATGTTGTGAGCAGAACTTGCAAACCTGGGCCTTCCCTGGCCATGTGGGCGTGCGTGTGTGTGTTGATGTGTGCATACCTATAATGGGATATATCTACATGTGTGTATCTATGTATTGGTGTGTGCACACCTGTGTATGTGTATATCTATATGTACCTATAGTATTGTGTATGGATACCCATGTGTACATGTGTGTGTGCATCTGTGTTTACTGGTAAGAGCACACCTGTGTCTGTATAACTGTGTGTGTATCTACCTGGATCGGTGTGTGCACACCTGTGTTTGTCTATATCTATGTGTGTATCTGTGAGCATCTCTGAGTTGCTGTCATCTCAGTGTG
Organism: Dipus sagitta; assembly: GCA_036346955.1. NCBI lineage: Eukaryota > Metazoa > Chordata > Mammalia > Rodentia > Dipodidae > Dipus > Dipus sagitta. The sequence goes on along the minus strand of CM070779.1, from coordinate 2,695,199 downwards.
TGTATGTATGTGGGTTTCCGTGTGTGCCTTGTGTGTGTCTGCTTGCATCACTATATATCCACACGCATTTCTGCGTATGTTCATGTGGATTGGTGTATGAGCACCCACCTTTGTATCAAGGAAGCGCTTTCCTCCTCCTCTTGGTCTAGGGAACATCTCCGCTTCCTTACCTCTCCCTCCCCTCCTCCCCTCCTGATGACGAGACTCACAGGCTGACTCTGGTCATTTTGAGCAGGCGAGACTCCAGGATCCATGGGTGCAGCTGGGGACCCAGAGACTGAAGAGGGCCAGGCAGGGTTGCGTCTGGACCCTCAGACTGTGGCCCGATCACCCCCATGCCAAGGACAGCGTTAGTGTGTGTGGTCTGTTTCCAGAAGGGTCTAGCTGTGGTCAATTTCTAGAAGGGCCCATCTGGGCCCAGTCCTGAGCTGATACTGGGGCTCTCTCTTCAAGGTGGGTAGCAGCAGACCCCATGTAGGCAACATACAACGAGGGTCTTATTGGCAAGAATGCTGGCCACAGGAAGGGTGGGACTGCGGAAGGGTCAGAGTGGGAGAATGCCCCTACCATGCATACCCCTAACGGTGGCTAAGGGACCGTGGCTCCAGGTGTGGGTTTTCTCACTAATGTCAGGATCACCAAGTCCGTCTTATATTTAGCTGTGCTGGCAGTGGTTTGTTAAAGGAAACAGAAGTAAATACGGGCTTTAGACACGCGTGCTGGATATGCCCCTCCTGCATTACAGTCATGGAGTTCATCCCTTACTTGGCCCTATTGCTGCTTCCTCCCAGAACCCTGGCTCTGGATCTCTCACCCCAAAGCTCATGCTGTGGCAGTCAGGGCACTGGCCGAGCCCAGAGTCTAGGGGTGGCCTGTGTGGGAGCATCAACTCCTAGGTATCATTTAAGAAAACACACCGCAAAGGGAAGATGCTGAAGTCTTAGACATTTTTAGAAAACAATGATGCCACTCATATTCTGCACATAAATAAGGCTACAGTGTAAAGGTTTTTAGCTGGAGGAGCTATTTTTCACAGGCAGAACAATTAACTAGCCCTTTACTTACACAGCATAACAGGTGCAGTGCCATGCACACCCAGAAAGACAGGAAGTGTGGGTGTGGAAGGAAGGTGTGTGTCACCAAGACTCACCCAGAGCTATCTTCCTGCCATCTGACTGGGAACAGGGGAGCCCATCATCTGCCAAGCCCACTAGCCAGACACCATCATTTCAGAATGCATTTATTAAGCCTAATATCCAACTGCTCTTCTGTAAAATTCATTTCCATAAATTCACTTTAGTTTCAATTAAAGACTTTAAAATAAGTAGGAATGCAAGATTTAATGTTATGTAAATAAATACTTGATTAATTGTTTTGCCCACAAAAAAATTGCTCTTCCAGAAGGAACATCTTTGCACTTTGATCATACTCAAATGTGAAATTGAAGCAATTTTAAGCCAAATTGACAGTCATAGTTTCAAACAAATATGTTTATTCTGCTCGTCCAGCTTATGCTGCTCTGTCACCTGAAACTCCTGACTATATAAAAACCCTCTTAGGTATTTGCCCAGCTTCTGCTCCCCTCATGTTCAAATGCAAGGTGGTCTCCACTTTACATCATGAGTTCGTCATGTCTGTTCTTCAGATATTCCTGATGAGGCCCTTCAGCTTAACACACAGGACTGACTGAAGAATTGGGGTGTCTCTAAGTATTTGACCCTTGTCACTGCCCTGTGTCCAGGAGAACCCAGCCATGAGTTTGTGACTGGAGAACCCACGTCATCTTAACCCTAGGTGCATACATGTGGGTGTGTTTGTGTACATATGCATCCTTGTGTGTACATTTACACATAGGCATGAATAAGCATTAGCTTGGGTCATTTGTCAGAGAATGTTGTTGCTTAAGTTTAAAGCATCGTGGTTGTTGATGCTACACTTCTACTGCTGCTATTGTTGTTCACTTTCACACCCTGTGGCTTTTACAGTCTTTCCCCTCTCCTCTGCAATGTTCCCTGAGCCTTAGAGGGCTTGTTACAAGCCTCCTTCGGTGTTGAGCTCCCAGCAGCTTCTGATTTTCTGCCTGGATGAGTTTTGAGTCTCCTCAGCGTCTACCGCCATCTCCCTACAGGAGGTTCTCAGGCTAGCAATGCGAGCAGAGCCCAGCTTTAATCGACCTCCTCATCTGCAGGGTTGTCTGGGCTCTGGCGGGTGCGATAGAGATGATCCGTCTCCTGCTAGGCAGTTGGCTTTCTTTTCTTGTACTAATTGGTCTTGGGTCTCCCTGGTATTTGCTGCCATCTCTAAAATGCAGATTCTCTTTAACTAAGACTGAGAGTAGCATGGATCAAAGGCAATAAGCATACAAACATTTAGAAGACTTTTTCACAGGCAGAACCTCTTCTTTTAACCAAAGAACAGCAGAAGCTTTTGTGTAGGGCCTTTGTCCATCCAAGTCACTGGCTTTTGACTTGGTTCTCACTGCCAGTTCTCACTCCTGCTAAGCACACCTCATGTCCAATCAGAAAGCAGTTGGCTACCCCCATTACCTAGGTGCCACTATTGCGTCCATGGGAACATCCTGCCTGACTGGCTGATTTTGAAGCTTGGTTTTTATTGCCACTTGCTTGTTGGTCAGGTCCGTTTCCCTTGTAATTTCGTTATCGCTTTGTTTTATCATTTTCCGTGTGTTTGTTGTCCTGGCTTATCAATCCCTGGATAACTGCCTCTGGAGTTTCTCTCGTCTTCTGCTTCATTTGTAAGAATTCTCCATGCTCTGTTTATACCATGGCCTTTCTGCCTATTTTTCCCAGTACAAGTTGGCCCTGGGGTGTCATCCAAGTGCTTTTCTCTGTGGGCTCTCCTGGGGTTTCAGCGTTCAGGTTTTTCATCTTGCCCTTTGTCGTTGGGTCTCCTGGTTTCCCCTTTTCACCCTGATGCATATCCTGTCCACTGAATCCTGCATGCTGCCATGCTTCCTGTCCCAACTCTCCTTTCCTTTTACCCATTTTCCCAACACCCTGACGAGGGGGTTTCTTTTTGTGGGACCCACAAAGTTTTCACTCCTTCTTCCTATCTTACATTTTTCACAGAGGTCTTGGGCATTGGTTTTATAAGGTGTCTGTAGTACAGGGTTACCCCAGCCCCATGGCCTTGTTTTGGCCAAGAAGGTCTTTCTGAAAGAGGCCATCACCTCACTCCTTACTTCCCAGGAATCGTGGAGTCTGGGGAGGGCCCTGATGTCCATTCTGCTGGTTTGGAAGGTGTCCGTATAATTTCCTTAAGAGATTTCTATTAAACCTATGCTCTTCCCGACCAGAAAGGCATTATGTGTACGTTTTACTAGCAGAATGGGGAAATTAATGGAGAAAACATACCAGGACTGGGGGCCTGTCTGGTGCTGTCCGCTCCTCCGCCTCCCTGCAGAATATGGTTAATCACACATCACGCGGCAGGCTCCCCTAATCTCTGTAATGTGCTTTTTATTTCCATTTGTGTTGGGGTTTGTAAAATAAACACATATTGTGTTATTGAGGAAGATAATGGGTATCTCTGGAAGGACAAAGGAGACTGGGATGCAGGCTGTTCTGTGCTGTGATAGGCGCTGGAGGAATTCACGTACTGCATTATCACTATTCTGCCGGTAGGAAATGACTTAAATAGACAGAGCCTCGGAAACCGTAATTGCGGTAAACCCTGCTCTGATGAACTTTTCCTCGCGTGGACGTGCAGTGCTGTCTAATGAATATACAAGCAGGCACCCACACATCGGCAGCTCTCTTTTTGATCTCTGAAAGGGCTATTCTTTCTCTTTTTCTAGTCCAATCTTTGAGTTTAGTGATGGAGAAATAGCAATAAAAATAATAACAGCACAAAAATAAAACAAAAATTTTAAAAGCTCTGAAATATTTAAATTTCAGTCAGGCTACCAGCCATAGTGACTGGATTTTGTAGGAGGTCACGCTGAGGGGCTGCAGGTCCTGAGTAAGCAATGTTATTTTCTATCAAGCTTTAAAGCTGGCCCTCTCATTAACTCTTCTTCTTGTCTCATAGCCTCCTGGGAGGCAGATGGAAGTTGGGTGCCACCTGCCCACCATAGTATTCTGTGCCAAGGAGTGCCTGGGCTTCGTCTTCACTATGTTGGGTGTGCTGGTGCCAGCCAGCCCTGTGCTTTTAGCCCAAGCCAGGGCTGTCCTCTGAGGCCCCTGCATTCATCTCCACTGGGGGTCGGGGACCTAGGAAGGAACAGAGATCATTGTGGATGGCTTGGCAGGTCAGCTGCCATCAGAACTGGCGATAGGAAATTAAGGTAAACTCATTTGCATATTGTGCCACCCTCAGCTCTTCCTAGGCAGTTCTGCCCCTGGAGCCCCTGTGCTAAAGAGAGATTGTCTGTCCCTCATACTCCATACCTGTCGACATGTGATACTTTTCCATGAGCTCCTCTTGTTTATATGATAATTTCTTGGTCTCCTAATAGGGTAGAGACAGAATAGAGAGAAAGAAGAAATTTCAATGACCTTTAGTACTTTCTAAAAATTATTAATAGTACTGTGTGTGGATGGAAGAAAATGCTTATAAAGATGGCTAAGACCTGACACAAAATCATCTCCATTTCTATTTTGAACAATGTCTTTTCTAGCATTTTTTATGCGAGAGAGAGACAGAATTGACACGCTAGGGCCTCCAGCCATTGCAATTGAACTCCAGATGCATGCACCCCCTTGTGTGCACGTGCAACCTTGCACACTTGCATCACCTTTTGCATCTGGCTTACGTGGAATCTAGAGAGCAGAATAGTGTCCTTAGGCTTCGCAGGCAAGTGCCTTAGCCACTAAGCCATCTCTCCAGCCCTGGCATTTCTTATTAAATCTACAAAAGCAAAATTACACAAAATAATTTTGATTTTCTCTCTCAACTTACCCATCTCCCCTGGCTGTTGCCAGTGTTGTACTTAACTTCCTGTACACCTCTAAGCACCGCATTGGCCTGGCAGTCCATCCTCACAGGTCACGTAGTCCTCCTGGTCACTCACGCGGTGACTCCCATGGCGAGTTTCAGAAGAGGGCCTTTCCTTCTGTGGCACTTCTGCATACACTGCTTCTGTCACAGCAGCAGGGATGCTGGACACTTCCTTCTGGAAGAATTGGCCACTTGCAGCCAGCTGGGCACTGCTCTGGGGACTAATGCAGACCTTTGTCCACATGGGTATGGTCCAGCACATGTCTAGCAGGCCATGGTCATTGCTACATTGTCCGTGGCGATGCCAGTGTGGTCAGGACTGTCTTAGTGGATTATCTGAAGCCTTCCTAAGAGACCTCTGTTCTTTCACGTTTAACCTAATCTGTCGGGCCATCTCTCATAACCCATGTTCATGGGATCACGCCATAGGAACATGCCTTGGGACTCCAGGCTTGAGCTTTCTGGCCAGTTGGGAATTGGGAACTGATGCATCCGTTTGGGCTAAGCAAGATGTGGATGGAGCCTTACGCAATCCACATGACACATAAAGCTGGGGAAGCAGAATCCTCTCCCATCCTGTCTTGTCTGTTTATGTGTGTTCCCACCATAGTGGGGGCCGTTTACGATATGACTTGCACTGGCCCAAACCTCCAAAAATACCCATTCTATCAACAAACCCTTGTACTGATTCTTCACTCAGTGGGGGGTTTACTGAGGAGCTGTGAGCTGTGAATGGCTGTGTTTCTTTAACGTGCAAAGACACTGGTACAGACTTGGGGTCAGATCAGATCGGATCTGTGCATTTCTATCCCCACCTCAGTTCTCCCATCACCATCCCAAGCCAAGAAGGTGTCTCCCCTGTTCCTTGATGCTTGGTGGACACGGCTGAGCCATGGCCTGGGGGATGGGTGAGCCCCTCCTCCTTCCAACTGCCTCCAGGTTTGACTGTCCCTTTTTTAATGAGAGACGTGAAGTGGATTTTTCTGTTTTAACCCGAAGTGCGCAGCAGTGTGCCAAGAGAACCTTGTGGCCATGACCCTGGCCCCGGGAAAGCTTGTGCTCCTGCAAGCCCCGCGGCTCTGTCGACCTGACCCAGGTGCTCCTGAGCACTTGCATGCTTTGGGCCACAGACCTCGCCTCCACCATGGTCAGCCAGCCAAGAGTGAGCACAGCCGTCACCCATGTGAAAGGCCCACGAGGGCCCTCCACCTTGACAGAGGTGACAGGCCAGAGACAGGGAAGAGATAGAGACAGGGACGAGAAATGAGGCACCTCAGGAAGCTGCCTGACGACCATGGAGTGTGTGCCAGGCTCCTGTGGCATCTCAGTAAGGGTGTATATAACAGGTCTTGACCAACTGACTGCCTCAAACAGTCCCAGGGTTTCACATCAAATTTGGCATAGCCCTCATTTTGGGAACTCAGGAGGCCTGGGGAATTTATTCACAGAAGTTCTTGCTGAGTCTCTGCTGGCCCTTAGGTGAAGCATGAACAGGCGCCCAGTGCCCACAGCCCTGGAAACTCCCTGCTGGCCGAGGCGTTTTCCCTTACTCTCCCTCATGGACATTTTGCCTGAAGAGTTGGAATATTTGTACTCCCCCCCCCCAGCTCCCTGTGCTTCCCCTCTTCTGGGCCCTGCCTCAGTGGAGGGGCAGCTACCTGCAAAGGACCCCTTTGCTGGTCTGAAAGTGGTGCTGCATGCAGTGGCCATGCCAGCCAAGCCCGCCACGGGTCAGGATGCAGGCTAGTTATCGACGCTTCTGTTGATGAGAAGAGGAAGCGCCTTGACAGGCTCTCAGGACCAGGCAGACCACTTCCCTCTGACCTCTTCTACTCTGGAAGTGGGGTGCGGGAATACCAATGCTGCGCAGGGTGCAGTTGCCTCCCTCTGCCCCAGAACGAAGCCCCTCACTCCACCAGAGGACGCAGAGAAGGGGGTTTGTGCTCAGCCTACACAGGCCTGGTATCACAGAGTCGGGATGGGGTGGGGAGGGGGCTCAGCATCCCCTAAAATAAGTAGCAATGTTCCACTCACAAAAAGACCAAGAGCCAACCTGGGGGTCGTCCGTTGCCTGACTCTGCCCATCGTTCTGGTTACCACACAAACTGGGAAGAGGTCTGCATTCTTATCCCCCTGAAAGACCAAGAAACAAAGGGCCAGAGAGGTGGGTCTGTCTCCTGAGACCTCCCAGGGAGGACTAGGCCCAGCAGGGTCCTCCCTCCAACACAGCTGAGCAGCGGGCGTCTCCAGCCCCAGGGCCAAGGTGAGCTTCTGGCACCAGTTCTACTAAACCAAAGCACGCTGTGTATGAAGTTCTGCCAGGCCCATCAAAGACCACAAGGTGTCCTGCGTACCCCAGCCTGTACCCCACTAGTGGCGCTCGGGGAGAAAGCACTTGAAAGTTCCTTATCCAGAGAATTACCCAATGCTGAGCTTCACTTCCTAACATGTCAACTTAATGGTCAGTCTGACCTTGTACTCGCTCTGTGTTCAGAAATTGGCTCCACACTGAGGACCAAGCTCCCACGTGTACTTTTCCTAACCTGGTTTCTCTGTAGACATTTGATCGTGATGCCTGGCCAGCGCCGGCTTGGGGGCCGACTGCAGCGCAGGGAGGCTGTGGGGATATGCGTGGGTTTTAATGAAGTCATCCCATTTCATCTTCCTGCTCAGCCCACCAAGGGGTGGGTGAATTTTCATGGTAAGTCCCAGGCGTATTTGGAATTTATCTCATGTGTCAGGAAATTATACGAGATGTTGTCTGATTCCGCGGGTCTGTAATGGATCTCAGCCCCTCATTTAAGGATTTCCTTACACTTTGCTGGAGAAAAAAAGCCAGCCTTAAGTAGCTTTATGTGTGCAGTTTGATTTCTGAAAAGATTGCTAATCCTAGTGGGGATTTATGTAAAGCATTCAGCCCCTATACAACAGCCAGAGTTTCCATAGTCATCAACGCAGCTCTAATACACACATGCATTGCGGGGCAGGCTCCCGAAAGTGCCTTAGCTGATGAATTTCAGAGGTAGAGATTGTGGGTCGTTGAAGTGTTTTATTTTGTGGACCTGCCATTTGTGTATTGTTTATTTAGCTTTTTTTTTTTTTTTCTTGTTGGAGAGTTTTCTAAGCTGTTGTAGGAGGTATCACAGGGAAGACAAGAGACATGTCATCTGTACGTCTCACAATTCATCCTAGGGGTGCATCCTTTCTAGACACACAAAGGCTTCCTGGTGCCAGTACATATGCCAACCGAGATAAATCTTGCAGGGGTGGCGCCTGGCAGGTGACTAGGTAGTGGGTAGGGGGGACAACTGAAAGGGAAAAGTGAGTGACATTTATCCAGGTTCTTACCTTTCCCCATCCATCCCTCCACCCCACGTCCCTAATGTCTAAGTAATCTGCCTTCTATAATAACACACTTGAGAAAAAGCATAACCGGCATTTAATCCTGCAACTTCTTAAAAGTTTGACTTGTGACGTGTCTTCTCCCAACTTAGCAGTAGAGAAGAAGGTTTTTATTAAGAAGCAGATAAAGAAATGAAAATCAAACTTCCTGGGAATAATTATATCAGTTTATAATAAGCCATAAGAAATTTGAAAGGGAGGGAAGAAAAGCCAGCCAAAGAGTATACTGAGGATATATTAAATTAAGTAATTTTAATGTCACCATTTGATATCCAGGAGCGTGAACAATTTGTAGTTCTTGAAACTGTCAGGTTGAAGCATTCATCTTTCTGTCATAGGAATGGTGGCAGGGATGGGGGTTACACACTCCCCTGTATGGGAACAAGGATCTCAGGTTGCACTTTAAAGCAGTTCCTAGGGGGACCGAGCTAAATAGGCAGCACTGAGGTCACTGGGTCACATTCATCTAGTCCCATCTCAGTGTCACATCCCCTAAGAAAGTGACCAGAACTTTTGTGACATTCTCAGTGTCCCTCCTCTGACCTGAAGAGGTTTCTGATGGTGCCCACGTGCCAGCCATGGGGATTAAGGGAGTGATCCTGAGAAAGAGGTGTGGTAGGGACTAGGTCCCTGTAGGGCTCAGTCCTTCTCAATCACAATCACAGAGAACAGGTGACACCTGTGGGACCATGCACCCATGACACTACAGCTGCTGGCATGTGTCCTCTCATGGAATTATGTGGTCAGGAGAGTGAAGGGCGGCTGTGGTGTCACCTGAAGCCTGTCCTCAGGGTGCCCCGCTTGTGTGTACACATGTGTCCCTGAGGCCGTCTGCTCAGACTTCCCTTCCTACAGGCTTGCCCTCACATGCTGCCACGCAATTGTGCCCAGTGTGACACAGGCCCTGTGCTCAGGAAGCCACTACGGAAAGGGGTGGTCGGCACAGTAGATGGCAGTTACAATCGGGGAGCAATGTGATAGGAATGTTCAATCACAGATAGGGACACCACCCAAGTCAACCATGGACATGTGTCAGCGAAGACCCTGTGAGGCAGAGCAGTTGTCACCTGAACACAGGTGGAGGGTGGAATAGTTTGGACAAAGGATAGCATACAGGGGCAGCCTGAACTCAGAGGTTTGTGGCACAGTCAGGAATCTGAAAAGGCTGGTGTGGGCCGCCCCTGACCCTGACCCTGACCCAGGCTGGTGTGGGCCGCCCCTGACCCTGACCCAGGCTGGTGTGGACCGCCCCTGACCCTGAACAACAAGGCTGCTGTAAGCTGTGCCTCCCCCGGCTAAGGACAACAGCTAGGAGCCTTTGGGGTAGGCGAAGCATATACTCAGGGTTTCATGAGCAAGGTAGGAAATATGGGCTTCATTCCTCGTTCAGGTGATAACTATATAAGTTGTTTGCGCAGCCTTATTGAAATAAAATTTGCATATCATAAAATCCACCTTTTAGAGTAGTTCAGGGGTTTTTAGTACATTCACAGTTATGCACCCTCACCATATCTAATTATAGAATATTTTCTGCCCCCCTCCAAAAAATTCATATGTAATTATGTATCACATGTAGTTTGTATAACCACCAAGTCAGAGTCCCTGGGTGTTCCTTCTCCACAGCATGTGCTTTTAAGGAATTGGTATTTAGTGAGCTGTCATGCAGAGGGAGGTGAGCAGAAAAGTGGCACCATGGCCCAGTGGTCCTCCGTGTGCGAGTGCTCAAGCAGAACTGTTCTGGAGCACCCACATCTGGGTCCACAGAGAAGGCGCTCTCGGACGTCACAGGCACAGCATGAACTGATGAAGAGCTCTCTGGAAGTCCCAGGAGACCTTCCTTCTGATGGCAGTTGCCCTGTTGAAAGATTCAATGTGGAGTTTTAATTAACCCTGCAAAGGTGCACAAAACCTATTAATACAACAAAACCAAGGTCCGAAACCAGTCTATACATGCAGGACCCTGTATGTGGCTCACAGATCACACCAACAGCATGGCCCAAAGCCTGTGTACATGTGAGATTGGATGGAAGGAAGGATGAATTGATGATGGAGGGGTTGGATGGGTGGCTGTGCGGTCCATGAGCAGGTGGATTGATGGCTGGGTAGATGGATAGATGTGTATGTGGAGTGATGAGTAGGTGGCTGGGTAGATGGGCAGTGTTGGCTGTGATGAGATAGTGGCAGTGGTGATGTCATGATGATGGTGGTGATGGAGAGTGGGATGGTGGTTGTGGTGGCTATGGTGATGGCAATGATAGTGATCAGAGAGGAGAGGAGGACGGTGATGATGATGATGGAGTGGGATGATGACGGTGGTGGTTATGATGATGGAAATAATGGTGGTTGAGGAAGAGAGGAGGATGGTGGTGATGGTGATGGAGATGATGTTGTTAATGGTGGTAATGGAGACAGTGGGTGATGATGCTGGTGGCGATGGTGATGGTAGTAAAGGCGAGGGTGGTAGAGAGGAGGGTGATGGCAGTGGTGGTGATGGAGAGAGCAAGGTGGTCATCGTGCTAGTGATGATGAAGTGGTTGCAATAATGAGGGGAGTTCTGGCAGGGTTAGAGACCCCCCACCCTCAGTTATCTACACCTTCCTCCCCACATACCTCATGAACCATCTCTTCTTGTTTCTCTCATCCCTCATGCATCTGAGCCCCAGCCACCCTTACTTCCTTCCATCTTGGAGCCCGACAGACTTAGTCTGGCCATTAGATCCTGGCATTTTCACTCCGTTCTGGAATATTCTCACCCAGACCTCCCTCTGGCTATCTTCTTTTGGTCAACAAGTCCACAGCTCATACTGTCCTATGGGGCATTCCCTCCTGTGGTCTTCATGAAGTGTTTCTGAGCTGGTTTCGCTCCCCACCCTCAGCAGGTTGGTCCTGTGAAAGCAATCCGTATTCCAGTTCTGTTTGTGGTGGACAAGCAGGGAGTCACCAGCGAGAATCCATGAGTCGGAGCCCTGGAGAGCCAGGAAGCAAGGGCAGACAGCCCTGAGGGCTGGGAGCTGGAGTTCCAGGTGCCGCACTGAGGAAAAGCTCGGCATTCGGCCACTTCTGCTCTCCCGCCACCATGCGGGTTCCCAGGCGAAGCTGTGCCTCCCAGTTGTCACCTGGCAGGATTAATGAACTACCATGCTCTTCTGAAATAGCAAACTGACAGTCAGAGACTAGCTCACTAATAGCAGGAGGGGAAAGGAGAGCATCTTGGAAGGACATTGAAAGCGACTTCCCTCTGGCCAGGGCCAGCCCTGGGGACATGAGGAGGGGACAGAACCCTAAGGAGGGTCATCTTTCCAGCAGCTTCTTGGAAACTGTTGACTGCAGAGGGCCAGGCTCCTCCCTCAGCTCAGGCTCAGGCAGAGGAGCCCCTGGGGAGCAGAGGCAAGGTGGCCTGTGGTGGGGAGGAGCCTGGTTACTTTCCCTAAGCTGCTATTCTCTGGAATTGGTACCTTGTCCTCCTGCGTGATTTCTGCATTTGTGAAGTTGTTCACTTAACCTGTGCACTGACCCAGAGTGGTCCCCGCCAAAGACGCAGGATGTTCACGAGGGGAATCGTATTGAACAAGCACAGGTTCTCTTTCCACTTGGCTAGCAAGTGATCAGAGAGAGATTATTCAGCACTTTGCTGCACAAAGCATCGGCATGCACTGGAGTTCCCGGGCCCAGGAGTCACTGCGCAACCCGATGGCCAGGTCCATGAAAAATTAAGATGACTATTAAAAATTGAGTTGACAAAAGAAATGCCACTTTTAATACACCGTGTTTAGGTTCCAGCAGGATCCTTTGTGCACTCGAAATCATGAAGCAGCACTGAGAGTTTCTGACAGCGAGGTTGACAAGGAAGGGTGTTAGCTAGATTAATGGACAAATCCAAAATTAACCCGGGGCTGGAACACCACGGCACCACGAAGCTGGGAGATGGAGTGAATGATAAGAAGGGGGTTTGCATGTTCCGCCAGCCTTTGCAAAGCCTCACTGTGGACTAGAACTTTCCCTGGAAGTTTTCCCTTCCTTTCCTTTCACTTAGTTCTCTTAAGAACACGGGCATCTTCTGATCTCCGATTGAAACCACAGGTGGCAGGTGACCTCTGCATCCTCCCTGGGGAGCACCCATACATTCACATAGGGGCCATGGGTCCCATAGGTGGACACAAGCCACTGTGTGCAGACAGCTGCAGTTCTGATTAAAGTCACTGCAGAGAGCTAGCCTTGGGACAGAACGCCCATCGCTGTCTCCATTAGAGAAGCTGTAACTACCTCAGGAGACATGGGGTTGGGGAGGGTCATCAGACCCTCCCACACTTATCAGTCAGTTCTCTGTGGTCTCAGGAAGTGCTAGTGGCTATTGTGTATGGAAGACTTGACTGAAGGGGGGGCTCCATGTAGGCAGCTATGAGGAAGTCATGAGGAAGTCGGCTTCCATGCTGTGCTGAGGCCTTTCGGCGACGTGGCTATTTGGAAGACACCCATGTAAGTGACCCCTCACTCACTCTACCATAAGTAAGCCCAATAAACTCATTGGTTCACCGGGCTAAACTTGAGTGGACTCTTACTTTGATCCATTATTGGTACCCCATCTGTGGACAGCAGACATTGGTTTGCGTCTCCCCAAGACAAGTTCACCCAGCAAAAGCAAAGCCTTACCTGCATGCTGATCCATCCTGACTGAGGATTCCTGCGTTTGTTTCTGCTTGTGTACTCCAAAAAAATCACAAAATTATGTTAAAATAGACTGTTACACAGATGTCTACCCATTAAGCGTATGCCTTGCCCCCAGCAGACCTGGGTGCTGAGACTCCCTTCCTGCTAGGATCCTGAGCCTGGCCAGACTCCTCTCTGGCACTGTGTTGAGGCATATTCTGAGGCTTGTCTGGGGCATGGGACAGAGGCAGCCTCCTTGTGCATCTCATCAGCGGGTGCGCGTGGAGGTGGGGGGTTAAAGGAGTGTACATGTCCTGGGCCCCGCGAGAGAGGTCTGGGTCCTCTGATGGCGGTCTGCCCAAGTCTCCAGCCTGTGGGTCTGCAGGCCGGCTTCCCACAGGTGCTTGTGACTGGGAACACCCCGACCCCTGTGCTGTTAAAGGGCATCCTGGGAAGGTTAGGGGTTCAAGGTTGAGGACTGAGAGCTCAGATGAGGCCTGTGTGACGTGTGTTCATTTCAGGGGATGTGGAGCCCTTGACAGGTGGTGAAGCAGGGCTTCAAGGTGTGTCTTTCCAGCTGCATTCATTCGTCACAAATGGCCCTCAGGAGTTGTTTTCCAGAGAGCTCCGTCCCTGGTCATGGGCTCATAGTTATGGTAACAGGAGTACTGAGAGCAGCGCTTTGTCTCCTCATAAACCCAGGCATATAGCATGTATCACTTTCTAGAAAACTGGGTGTTCCAGGGCCCTGATTAGGGTTGTAACACAGTGCTACAAGGCTAGAATGAACCCCCTTGTAGACATGGGGCGGGATAGTAAAAGGATGTCTGAATGTGGCACTTTTATAGAAACCCCAGCCTGTCAGTATTCTGTATAATTTTGATATTCCTAGTAAGCAGCCTTAGAATCCAGATGGTACAGAATGAGCAGGTACGGAGTCTATTCTAGGCTACCTTTGGGTGACGGGAGAGGGGAAGTTCACATGGCCCCTGGAATTCCGTTGAGTAAGGATGACCCAGTATTGTGCTGCTGGCCTGAATATCCTCATTCATGGTCACCTCTGAAGGTCCTGCTGGACCAGGGGCCAAGCCATCTTTGTTCTTTGGTAGTGGCATTTGTCCCCAAGTAGGGCTAGGACTAGAGGAAGTTAATTGATTTGGGTGAGGCCGACACAGAGGCACTTCTTGGTTCCCAAGAACTGCAGCTAGAGCAGCCAGCAGGGTCCACAGGGACTCTGGGTATCGGGTTTATTAACTGTCCAGTCACTAACTTAGCAGTGCCTTCTGTCTTTGGGGTGAGATGCAATTTAGTGTTTGTGTGGGCCGAGCCCCAGGTCCCCTCCCAAGCAAGTGTGGACATTCACACTGGCATCTGCCAGCAGTGGAAGGGCAGGCTCGTCTTGCGCTGTGGTCTTGGAGCTGTGACCAAATTAATTTTCGCTGAGAACAAAGAGGCTTGTTTCAGAACAGGAGCCCGCTGAGAATGGCTCCTTTATCCAGGGCATGCATTTTACTTTCCCTGGTTCTTAAAAGAAAAAGGCATTTTCAGATGTTGAATGTGGATTCTTTATTGGGCAGGCCTGAAGGCTGAGCAGGGGCTTGCCAAAGTGTGCGAACTGTATATGTCTTTAGACTTAAGACAAGTTTCAGAGTCCCAGGGGTAGGTCTCAGGGACTTTGATCAGGCTGTGAAGCACTGGAAGGGGCAGTAAAAGGTGTGTTTTCTGCCCTGGAGGAACAAGGAGATCTGAAAGAGAATATGGTGGCAATTCTGTGTTTGATTATGAAAACAATGAACCTGCTGTTTCCCATGTTTAGCGTGGCATTTAGGAAGAAGGGATTTCTGTGGAATTAAGCATTTGAAACACAGCTTTTCCAGAGGTGTGATGACGGGGAAAGAGCCGTGTGTGGCAAAGATGGGATTTTAAAAACTCTTCTGTCTCCTCAGACATGTCAGGCATTTCCTAGCAAAAGGCACTTGCCATGGCAATGAGGATGTCCTCTGGTTATCTTGAAAGTGGTCACCCTCATGCTTGCTGACAACCATGCGGGGCAGCGCCCACATCAGTGCCTGGTGGGTGTGGCAGCCTGCCTCTAATCCCAGTGCTTGGTAACTAGAGAGAAGGAGACAGGTGGTGTCAGGGCAAGCCAGTTACCTAAACTAGCCACGTCAGCAAGTTCTGGGTCGAAGTGAGAGACCCTTCCGCATCAAGAAAGTGGGGAGTGATCAAGGAAAACACCTGATATTGCCCTCTGGGTTACGTGCACACACATGTGCATCTATACACATATGTAAGCATATAACCTACATGCAAGAACACACACAAAATCACCATTGGCACAGTGGGGTGATCCTGATGGGTGGTGTGCACCTCATGTCTGTTTTGATTTTGCACAGATAGCCAGATGCCTCTTCCCAGGGGACTTGTGTATGTGCCAGAAGTTCCTCGGTATGAAGGTGAACTGTGGACCAATCTAAATTCTGAATATTGTCCTCTGGTTTTGTTTCTGTCCCATCCTTACTAATGTGGAGCCTGACTTTCACTTGTGGGCATATTTTCTGCTTACAAGGGTTATTTTCAGTTTTGACCTTGGCGAACAGCCAGAAGCCTACCGCACATACAGATTCTCATTTGTGGCATATTGTCATATAGGGCATCACGCAGGGCTGCTTTTGGTGTTGGGCAGACACCACAGAGAGAAAGTCTAAACTTTGGGCCAGTTTCCAGCTGGCAGTGCCTGTGGGGAGTCCACGAAGGAAGTGAAAATATATTGGGTTAGCAGGGCCTGCAGCCACTGCAATTGAACTCCAGACATGTGTGCCATCTTGTGTGCATGTGCAACCTCGTGCACTTGCGCCACCTTGTGTGTCTGGCTTACATGGGATCTGGAGTCAAACATGGGTCCTTAGGCTTCGCAGGTAAGTGCCTTAACCACTAAGCCATCTCTCCAAGCCTATATCCATTTTTTTTATTACATATATGTGTGTGTATGTGTGTGTGTATATATATATATACATGTATATGCACATTTTAATAATGGAAATACTCAGTATGTAAACAGCACATGTTGGTAACATCCTTACCCTCATCCCTGTCCCCCCTCAGAAGGGACCCTCCTCATTGGGGTGCCGGTTATCCCCATGGGCATTGTGGGTTGTGCATTGTGGGGATAGCCATCAGTTATGAGGAAGAGGCAATGTCTCTGTGCATAATCTCCCAACTTGTGTTTCTAAAAATCTTTCTGCCCCCTCTTCCTCTAATTTCCCTGAGCCATGTTGGGTTGGTTTTAGGTCTTCTTCAGTGATGGGCTCTTGGGAGCCTCTGTGTCTCTGGATCTCTGGTTTGGTAGGAGTTGAGTATACTCTGCGTTTATCTCCTTCACCCTTGTGCTGATATCTGGTTCACCAAGAAAGCAGCACTCTTGCTCATTTCCCCAATTACTCTATGGTTTCAGCTGGGGCCCCGGTGAAGTGCGATGGACTGAGTCTCTCCTCAGGTTCTGCATCCATCTGAAAAAGAGAAGCAGATTCTCCAACAGAGAGGGCCTAGGTCCAGTCTTTTAAAGAGCATTCCACCTTGACAGTATATCAGAGTTTAGCTCACACATGGTTGTGGGTGGCACAGAACTAGTGCCTCTCCACAGATGAATTTCTGTTTGTTTCTTCCCATATCTATCCTACTCTGAAGCCACTAAGCTACACAGTTTAATAGATATTTACAGAACATCAACACAGTCCCTGGTCCTATGGCCCCAACATCAGACTCGCTGATGCAGAAGTCTCTATAAACTTCTCTTCAAATGTTTGATGATAGTTTGCAAACATAGCTGGATTATAGTCACCAAAACAGTTGATTGTTCTCAAACCCTTCCTGTGAGATGTTTTCTCTCACATGGCTAAGAAGGGACATGGACCACACACTGTTGTAATAGGACAGCAGATAACAAGGGCCTCCCATGAGGGAGAGAAGAAATATACAGCAGTGACTATGTGCCGTCTCAGAATTACCCTCTGGGACTAAAAGGTTTGCTTCACAACTAAAGGACTGGGGCACACTGATGATTAGGAATTATCCCTTTCCTAGTAGGTGTGAGTACTCAGTCAAACTAGTTTCCTAGAAGACACTGGAAACACTTGTTCAAGTTTCAAATTCCTAGTCCTCCTTTTTCCGTCCCCACTGAAGCAGTGGTGTTCTCGCTGATTTGAACAATATTTCCACAGTGTGTGCATGCTCGGTGCCAGGCTCTTCAATAAGCTATCGCGAGCATGATTCCCATTTATTCATGGAAACACAGAAACCGCTGCTGCTTTTCAAAGAAAGGAACTGACCCCAGAAAGGAGAGCGCTTGTGCTCAAGGTCACACCGCTTCTTCTTTTCAAATGGCAACTCCATTCACATGCACAATGAACTCTGATCATAATCCCCTCTCACCACCCTCTTCGGCCCCTCCTCCTCGGAATCCCTTCATCTTCCCAACTGGTCTATCATCTGCTTTTTAATATATTTTATTTGTTTGTTTGTTTGCAAGCAGAGAGACACAGAAAGACAGAGAGAGATTGAATATGGGTGCTCCAGGGCCTCTAGCCACTGCACACGAACTCCAGATGGATGTGCCACCTTGTGCACCTGGCTTATGCGGGTCCTGGGGAATCAAACCCAGGTTACTAGGCTTTGCAGACAACTCCTGAACTGCTGAGCCATCTCTCCAGCCATCTCTCTTCTACTTTGATGTCATCATTTTGCCTTCCTTTATGCAGGTCTTGTGTAGGTAGCATCAGCCACTGTGAGGTCATGAATACACCAGCCACTTAATGTCTGGAAGACAGGACTCCAAAGCACTCCTCCCCTTCCTTTGTCTCTAATCTTCGTCACCTCTCCCAAAATGGTCCCTGAGCCTTGGAGGATGTGATAGAGGTGTCTCACTTGCTGCTAAATACACCGCTGTCATTTCTTCTCATCACTTTGATGAGTTTTGAGTCTTGCCAGTGGTCATCATCATCTGAAAAGAGAAGCTTATCTACCAAAAGTAAGAATAGTATTATCAATATATGGGCATAAACATACACTTTTTGCTGGTTTCACCAGGTAGGATCTTACGCTTTAGCCAAGGCTGACGTGGAATTCACTATGTAGTCTCAGGGTGGCCTTGAACTCATGGCGATCCTCCTACCTCAGCCTCCTAAGTGCTGGGATTAAAGGCATGTGCCACTACGCTCAGCAAATATTTAGAGGGCATTTTGGTATACATACTATAGCCAAACAATAGTAGCTTCCCTGCAGGGCCTATGACTGCCCCAACCACAGGCTTTTGTCTAAGCTTCCAATATATACCATGAATTCTATCCCTTGGAGTGGGCTTCAAATCCAATCAGTAGAGTAATTGGTTTCTCTCATACCAGACATGCCACAGTTGCACCAAGTGGCCCATTTTGCCACCCAGCCATGTAATTCACAGTGTCCCCTGCTACTTACGACTGTTGATGACTTTTCTCCCCCAGCGGGCTGCCTAGGACTTCCCAGCTAGTCAACGAGAGGACGCATCCAGCTCAGCTGCACCTTGATTTCTCAGTGACCTGCAGCCCAAGTACGTGCTGTCTTCAGCTGTAGGGTTTATCATTTGCTCTGCTGGGCAGCCAAGCCTTGGCAATAGCCTGAATTGTTTGGGATGGGGATGGGCATCAGAAGCCTCCCTGACCAACAGCTCGCTGGGAGATATCCTACCCCTGGCACTGACATTTTCTCATAACAATCCATGACTCCTGGCATTCTGCTCAAGGTCACATGGCTTCTTAGGGAACATCAGCCCCTACCAACCAGTGGCTGACAGGGAGCCTAGGGAAGAGGATAAAGACCCAGGGAGAATGCTCTGTGCCCCTAAGTCAGTGTCTGCTGCTCGCAAACACCCACTGGGGAGGAACCAGGCGTCCTTTGTGCTCAGCTCCTTTTGAAAGCTGTGAGTGGCATCTTGGTCCCCAGCACTCTGGGCTCTTTGGAGGACTCTGGCACTTCTCAGAGACTTGTTGTGAAGGTGCTCCTGTCTGTGTCCTTGCTGAATGTCCTCACGCCCTCCTCAGAGGGCCCCACAAGACAGCTGGCACACAAGCGAAGCAGGAAGTCCTCATTCCTGGGATGGGGGAGGGAATCCTGGTTCCTGGCATCTACCAGTCACTGTGATATTAATTCTAGGGTGAGGTTCAAGCCACAACATGACATCATTGAACTGTGGGCTCAGGATGAGAAGAAAACAGTGTATCATGAGATAGCATTTCTCCCTCCTGGGATAGCCTTCAGTAGTAGAAATCACAGTAAAACATGGCTTAACAATAGGAAGTGAGGTGTCTGAGCAACCATCGCCCCTGTCTGTACTGTAGCATGCCCATTGCAGGTCTGTGCAGCTTAGTTCCTAGCAGTGGCAGAGTGTAAGAGGCTGGCAGACTTTCTGGACGTTAAGCCTCAGGCTCCGTCAGGCTACCAGGAGCCTGCTGCAGTGCACAGCTGGCTGAGTCCCCCCAGGAGGCGGTGGCCAGAACTTGCAAGGCCTGCAAGAAGAGCTCTCATCCCCTAATGTCAGCCAGCACATTTGGTTTCCTGAAAACTCGGTCTTTGCTTCCAGAAATAATGTATTTTAGGAGCTCGCATTTAACCAACAGGCACCATAACTTAACTCGTAAGTAGAGAGTTGAATTTCTGGTTCATTTAGCAGATTGCTTATAGTTCTCGGCTCTGTGATCCAGTAATCAAATACATCCAGAGGAAAGTGTCTGCTGCTCTGTATGATTTTGTTCAAGACACTTTAATCAGGCAAGTACAAAGTGGTCATGTGCGTGACTCTGTGTCAGGGTTAAGGTAGAGAGAGAGGAGACTTCAGTGGTCTCATCTGGGCAGGTGCCCACGCACTGGGGCCTTTTCTTCTGCCCGCTCAGCCTGCTCATCGTCCCCTTCCTGACCCTGACCTGCCTCCCCCTGTTCTGCTAGAGGAGTGCCATGCAGTGTGGGCCAGTTGCTTTGCCAAGGGCCAAGAGCTACCCAGGCCGAGTTCCCCTCCTGTGCCCTCTGGAGCTGTGGAGCCGGCACCCAGCACTCGGCACTCTGTTTTCTATAACGGAGCAGCAGGATCTTGTTGGTGTTCCTTGACACAAAACCACATGGTGCCTCCGGTAACACCTGTCATGCACTCACAGCAGTGGGAGGGAGGAGGGGGTGGGTTTTAGGTTATTAAGGAAGCTCCTTACCTGGGAGGAGGGAGGAATTTGCAATCACCATGAGCCACTGAACTTAAGCAATCAGACCTCTCCTTAAAATACAGTTGTGATTGCTTTAGTCTTCTCCTTGCTTGAAGTACCCTCTTTTCTCTTTTTCCCCTTTCCCTTTTTGATTCCACCAAGGGCATTTTTGTATATTCCGTGAAGGAAATTCCTGCCACAGCAGATGCTAGCAGCTGATATATGTCCTGGAACCGTCCATTGCTTCTGCCTTGAATGAAATCTTACAGCGTCGCTGAGTGCTCCAGTTTGTGATAACGAAGTGAGAGCCCTGGTCATGGGTTCTAACTTTGGTCGTCTCCATTGCCAGTTTAGAAATCTTTTTGCAAAATTCTGAAAATAAGCCGGGCATGGTTTCGCACACCTTTAATCCCAGCACTCGGGAGGCAGAGGTAGGAGGATCACTGTGAGTTCAAGGCCAGCCTGAGACTACATAGTGAACTCCAGGTCAGCCTGGGATAGAGTGAGACCCTACCTCAAAAAAAAAAAAATCTGAAACTATCAAAAGACTCAGAGGACATAAAATCAGCATTGACGGTGATGCCTTTGGTCACAGCGCTCCCCGCGCAGCGAGTGGTGTGCCTCATGGGCGAGCACACCGGGCACGATCCCCGTGAAGCTCAGCTGCACACATGGGGTGTGCACCTTGCAATTCTCCCACAGTTACTCTGTGCCCAGAACCAAACACACTGGTGAGGAAGCAGCACGCCAATGGGCTTCAGAGGCAAAAACCCTCAAACCACCAGGGGAGACTTAGATGTGTCCTTCTGTCGTCCCAGCTTCCTTCAAGTGACCAGGTCTGAAGTTCTGGTCCAAAATTGATGTCCAGGAATGTAGGGATTGTGAAAGGAGCCTGGCCAGGAGCTACCGTTTCTCCCTCTCTAGAGAATTTGCCTCTTTCTATCTTTATCTCTCTCTCCATCTCTGTCATCTCTCTGTCCCTCTGCCTTTCTCTCTCTCTCTCTCTCTCTCTCTCTCTCTCTCTCTTCCACCCTGCCTTATACTCTCTATCTCTCTGTCTCTTGCTCCCTTGTGTATGTCTCTCTGCAACCCCCCCCCCACAAACCCCTTTGGGTTTTGAGACAGTAGGAATGGTAAACTCGCCCCTGCTTCCCCATAGTTTGTGGCTGCCTCTGCAGTCTCAGTTCATCGTGAATCACTGTTGTATCCTGGATGATGACTGAGCTCGGCTCGTGAGATCAGCGTATATCTTGTCTTTCTACTGATTCCACGGGAATGTTCCTCTGGAGTCTGCATTTCCTGTGATGGTCGTGGCCCAAGGTAGACTTGTGGGTCCTGACATGGGCAGCCAGGAGAACAGCATCCAAGCCAGACGGAGCCTTCCTCCCCAGAAGGGACCTGCACTGCACCTCGCTGCTACCACCATGCCACGCCCAGAGCAGCGCAGCTGGGTAGATCAGCAATGTGCAGGAGTGTTCTGGAATGTGCTTAATTGATGCACTGTGGTTCTTTGTTGGAAGGTTAACAGCCAGAGTTCAAAACCAAGTGTGCAATGCTGCCCTTACGTCTTCCCTGAGTTCTTATTCCATGAGTGTTTTCTTAATCCCAGTCCTGCCTGTTCTCTGAAATAGGACCAGGAAAATGGGGTGGGGGAGGGGGTCATGGTTCAAGTTCCTGTCCTCAGAGAGGTAGAAGTTCAAGTTCACATTCACAGCATCTTTGGCGCCCACGCTGGCTTAGAAGAGTGGGTACGCTCTGAACATATATAGCTATGTATTATATATTCTTCCTAAACTCAGGAACATGGCACACATGTCTATTTATATCCATATGTGCAATTCAGTCTTGACAGCATTGCCATGGAGGAGCCCCATGCTCCCCCTTTTGATAGCTGAGGAACTGGGGAGCTGAAGTAAGTCAGCCACGGAGCACGGGTGTGAGTGGGAATGTTGTGAGTGGGAATGTCAGCGCTGGACTTCAGAGCTTTTCCCTCCAAGCTTTGGGACCTCTGGGAGGTGCTTAAAATGAGGCTTTGTCTGTGGCCAGAGCACCCTGAGCGCGCCTGATCTCTGAAGCTCTAGGCAAGGTCGAGCCTAGTTAGTACTTGGAAGGGAGATTGGCCATGATTTTCAGACTACTGGGTTTCGTGTTGGAAGCTTTTCTAAATGAAACTGTTGCCCAGTGCAGCTGGGGACAGGATTCTTGTTGCTATATGATCAGATCACTAAGAGAGCGGTGAAAGTCCACTCAGGAAGAGAGGGCCATACGAGCTACTTCCACAGGAGGAGCTGAATTCAGGAGCTTGTACTCAAGACTTAGAAAACCTGTCGTGTTAGAAGCCCACTGAGCTAGGGAGTCCAGGGGTGACAGGCAGATGGGACTCAGGAGACCTCTGGCATTGCAAGGAACACGGCAGAGAGAGAGAGGGAGGTGCCCTCCCGTCTCCTGTGGCTCTCTCCACCAGCCACATCTTGTCAGAGTCAGTACTGTACGAGGAAGGACCAGCCTCCTTGCCCCAGCTCCTGGAGTGGCGGGTTCAAATGCAATAGCAGATGGGAGGTGAGAAGCTGCAGCGAGTTCTTGCCAAATGGCTTTATAATCATGGTGGTGACACGGGCAGGCTTCACAGGATCAGATGGAGACAAGGGTACTTGTTCTCCAGCTGACAAGCAAGGGAGTAGTGGGTGCTGGGGACAAGGGACTCTGTCAAAGACGGTTGTGTTCGAAGTATTCAACCTGGTAACTCTGCACAGGGAGCAGAACAAGGGAGAGTAGGACACAGCAGCTGGCGGGATGGGGATGGACCAGCGCAGGGGCCTCACAGATCCAGATGAGTGGTGTGCTCCCCAGAGGCCTGAGGCTGAGGGTGCGGAGGAAAGTCTGTAGGGGGCAAGAGGACCTCATAGGCACATGAGGGGCCCATAGCACAACCCCGTGCCCTTCACCTGGGCCCGTGCCACCCAGTGAGCAGGACACACCAGCCTTATGTACCTGAAAAGACAGGTTGGAAAAGTGAGTTCCTAGTCCAAACCTCACCATAGTGCCCACAGGACAGGTGCCACACCAGCTGGGCAAATGCAAATCCCTCATCACGCTGACGATCCCATGGGTCTGCGCTGAGTGGTGGTACCTTCTCACCTTCCAGAATGAGCAGGACAGGAGGGGCACTTGGGCCGCAGTTACCCTGGAGGCTCACTGACTGGGAAATGGTTTCTTGATAGGTGTGTACTCAGAGGCTAAGTAAGGGGAATTGCTGTGGGTTTGAGGTGAGCCTGGCCTGCACAGTGAGTTCCAAACCAGTCCGTGCTACCATGTGAGACCCTGTCTTAGGAACAAACTGAAAAAGAATTTATGGTGGTTTGGCCCAATAAACTCATGTGTGTTGGGTGCCCAGCTGGTGGCAATTGAGGAGGAGGAATCTTACAGGAGAGGGTGTGATCCCTTGGGGCAGGCTTTGGAGTGTTATAGCCAGCTCCCCCTTGCCAGAGTTCAGCTCGCTCTCCTTCTGCTGTTTTCCACCTGCTGTGGCAGAAGTGATGCCCAGGCTCTGCTCATGCGTTCTTGGCCCTGCCATCATGAAGCTTCCTCTTGAGACTGTGAGCCACAGTAAAGCCTTTCTCCCCATGCACGGTTTTTGACAGGCTGTTTGGTTCCAGCAATAAGTCGGTAACGACAAGAGAAATGGTTTCTAGGATGCTATCAAAGGACGTGTTTAGAGCATTTCCAAGCTGACCTTTACAGCTCTTCTAAAATCACAGATGGTTAAAACAAGGTGGAGGAAGAGGTGTGTACCATGGCTCAGGGCACTGTTAGTCTCCTTGGCTCTGGTGGGGCTCCATGGGAAGCTATGTTGTCCTGTAGCTAACACACCTACCTGTGCATCAGCGCAGTCCAGTGGCCAGCTTCTACTGCAGCAGCACCTAGCTGGCTTCCCAGCTTCCTGCTCCTTTCTTGTAAATAAGAGTATGTCCTTGCCGGGTGTGGTGGCACATGCCTTTAATCCCAGCACTCAGTAGACAGAGGTGGGAGGATCACCGTGAGTTTGAGGCCACCCTGAGACTACATAGTGAATTCCAGGTCAGTGTGGACCAGAGTGAGACCCTACCTAAAAAAAAAAAAAAAAAAAAAAAAAAAAAAAAAGAGTATATCCTGGGCTGGAGACTGCTTAGTGGTTAAGGCATCTGCCTGCAAAGCCAAAGTACCCTGGTTCAACTCCCCAGGACCCACGTAAGCCAGGTGCACAAGGAATACATGCCGCTGGAGTTCATTTGCAGTGGCTGGAGGCCCTAGCATGCCCATTCTCTCCCTCTCTTTCGCTCTCTCTCTCTCTTTCTCTGCCTCTTTCTCTCTCTCAAATAAATAAATAAAAACATGTTTTAAGAAAAAGAGGGACAACTTATGACCCTTTTGCTGGAGAGGCAGTCAAAAGACGCTTTCTCGGGAAGAGCCTCCCAGCCCAGCAGTAGGTTCATGGCTGTGGAATTGGTCCTAACTCTCTGTTGTATACACAGAAAGAGCTCCCTGTGTTTAACTTGAAACCCTAGCATCATCAGTGAGGTGTAAATATAACTTGAGGAAGTAGGAGTTTGAGGTTGTCTGCAACTTGGGGAAGAGGCAGTTCCGTTCTGTGACTGACAGGTATCAGAAATGTTCAGAGGCAAAAATACTCCTCTAAATTGAGAACAGCAAGCAGGTGCCCAGAACCACAAGGATGGGACTCAGCTTTTAGAAGCCACCTACACTGCTGGACGGTGGCCACAGGCTGCACAGGAGATCAGCCACAGGAAGAGGAGCCCAAGAAACGGATGATCCCATAGCACCAAGAGCCCTCTTCCCAGTTCAGCTCATGGTTGTCGCTAGGTGTCACCTGCGGAGGGAGGAACTGTGGGCTTGGGCAGCAGTAGGGCCACTTCTGGGCCTTCAGAGTGGTTCACATTCAGGTTCGAGACAGAAGATTTAGGGTAACACATGAAAGACAAATGTGCCAGTTGCCCAGCACATGATGGCATAATATGAATACAGGTGTGTGACCCGGAGGCACATGCCACGTTAATCAGCTACACATTGCTGTGGCAACGGCGCTCAGAGAAGCCACTCCAAGGATAAAGGACTTGTTTTGGATCATGGTTTCAGAGACTTTGGTCCAAGGTCACTTGTCACTGTTACTTGTGGGCCTCTGCCATGAGGCAGCACGTCATGGTTGGGTGAATCATGTCACTTCATGGTGCACAGGGGCAGAGGCAGAGAAGGAAGGGTCCAAGACAAGGTCTAGCCCCCAAGGATGTACCCCAGTGATTTTCTTCTTCCATCTAGACCCTACCTCCTAAAATTTCCTTTTCCTCCACAATAAGACATCACATTATGACTCTATCAGGGAGGGAATCCTTGCTTAGGTCAGAGCCCTCTGAACCCAGTCATCTCAGTGATTGCATTCACCAGCTGGGGACCAAGCACACAAGTCTTTCAAGTAGACACTTCAGATCTGAGCACGACACCCTGGCCTCCGTCTGTGGGCATTTCCGCCTTCTCTCCCAACTCTCGCCATAGTGCTGGTGAAAATCCTGGACAACTTGTGTATACCTCAGTTGTTGTTTTATTTTTTCTTTTTTTTTAATTAATTAGTTTTGTACTCAGAGAATACAGTCAAGTTGGTACCATTGTTACGCTCATCCATGTCCTACCCCCTCCCACTGGCCCCTCCTTGTTGAGGCATATGGGTCATGCATTGTGGAGTTAGCCCACAGTTATAGGTAGGAGAAATGTCTCTGCATATCATGACCCAGTGTGTGGCTCTGACATTCTTTCTGCCCCGTCTTCCGCAAAATTTCCCTGAGCCATGTTGGGTTCATTTTGGGTCTGCTTCAGTGATGAGCTGTTGGGAGCCTTTGTGTCTCTGGATATCTGATTTGGTAGGAGTTGATTGTTCTCTGTGTCAATCTCCTTCACCCTTGTGCTGGTACTGGGTTCACCAAGAAAACAGCACCCTTGCTTGTTTCACCAATTATTCTTAGTTTCAGCTGGGACCCTTTTGAGGTATGATGGGGTGGTTCTCTCCTTAGGATCTGTGACTATCTTAAAAAGAGAAGCAGATTCTCCAATGGAGAGTAAAGTTAGCACCCAGTAGATGGGATAACCCTTATTTTTTTATAGAGAATTTCATAGGTGCAGGCCCTCTTGTAGCCCACGATTGGTGGTAGCTTGTAATGGAAAGCAGGCTCATTTTTGGATATGGTTCTGACTTGCTTCCCAGCTTTGGCTTCCATTCCACTGAGCAGATCAGTTAGCCAAATCAAGAGCAGTTGGTTTCCCACCATGGCTGTGCGCCACTACTGCACTTGTGTGAGCATCACGACAGGTTGTTTGCTGCTAAGTAGGTTAGACCATGAGTTGATTGGACAGATATTGATCATTTTCCCCCAGTCGCCCACATAGTCGCACCTTCTGGCACTAGACGCACTGACTGTCTGGGGACTGACTCTCTTCCAGCTTCCAGCCATGCCATTCCATTTTATGTGTCAACCGCATAAGGTGCCGTCAGCAGTAGGGTCTTACTACTAGCCTTTGGTGGGTCATCAAGTACTCTGACAGAAATCTGTTGTTCTTTTAGGAAACCTTGTGGGTCTCTCTGATCAAAAGCTCATTGTGGGTGATAGCCACCTGCTGGTACTGGGAGTTACAGGTCAGTGCCCAAGAAGAGAAGGAAGAAAGAGATAAGTAATATAAAAGAGTTAGAGAAAAGAGGGAGGGTGGGTAATCTATTGTCTTTGCTTATTGTATGTTTTTCTGTGAAGAAACTCTTCAGCTTCATGTGATCCCATTGGTTGAGTGATTGTTTAAGATCCTGTACAACTGGGGTTTTGTTCAGGAAGTCTTTTTCCATTCCTATATCATGGAAAGTTCCTCCTATATTTTCCTCGGTAGTAGCCGAGTTTCTAGTCATATATTGAGGTCTTTGATCCATTTGGACTTGAGTGTAGTGCATGGTGAGATGTGTAGATCAAGTTTCAATTTCCTGCATATTGTTATCCAGTTTGTCCAGCACCATTTGTTGAAGATGCTGTCTTTTATCCAGCCTATATTGTTAGGGCCTTTGTCAAATATCAAGTAGCTGTAGTTGCTTGATCCAAAGTCCAGGTCCTTAATTCTATTCCATTGGGCTATACTCCTGTTTTTATGCCAGTACCATGCTGTTTTTATTACTATGGTTTTGTAATATAGCTTTAGATCAGGTATCATGATGCCTTCAGAGGTATTTCTTTTGCTGAGGATATGCTTGGCTATCCAAGGCCTTCTGCCTTTCCATATGAACTTCGAGATCATTTTTTCTATCTCTGTGAAGAACAATGTTGGGATTTTAATTGGAGTTGCATTAAAACTGTATATTGCCTTTGGTAGGATTGCCATCTTCACAATGTTAATTCTGCCTATCCAGGAGCATGGACGGTCTTTCCATTTTCTCAAGTCCTCCTGAATTTCTTTGTTGAGTTTTTTTGTTTTGTTTTGTTTTCATTGTATAGATCTTTCACTTCCTTGGCTAATGTTATTCCAAAGTTGGGGTTTTTTGTATTGAAAATGGGACCGCGTCCCTTATTTCTTTCTCTGTATCTTTGTCATTTGCATATAGAAAGGCTACTGATTTTTGTGCGCTGATTTTTTTATCCTGCTACTTTGCTATAGGAGTTAATCACCTTCAAGAGTTTTGGCATGGAGTCTCTTGGGTCTCTTACGTATAGAATCATGTTATCAGCGAATAGAGCTAACTTAACTTCTTCCTTTCCAAATTGTATCCCTTTTATTTCTTTCTCCTGTCTGGTTGCTTGAGCTAGGACTTCCAGTAATATATTGAAAGGCAGAAGTGAGAGTAGACACCCCTGTCTTGTTCCTGATCTCAATGGGAATTCCTCCAGTCTCTCTCCATTAAGTATTATTTGGGCCTTAGGAGCTTTGTATATTGCCTTTATTATGTTAAGATATGAACCAGCCATGCCAATTCTCTCCAGTGTTTTGATCATGAAGTGATGTTGTATTTTGTCAAAGGCCTTTTCTGCATCTATCGAAATGATCAAGTGTTTTTTTCTGTTTAACCTTGTTTATGTGGTGTATTACATTGACAGATTTCCGAATGTTGAACCACCCCTGCATTCCTGGGGTGAATCCCACTTGATCAAGGGGCATAATGCTTTTGATGTGTTGTTGGATTCGGTTTGCAAGGATTTTGTTCAGGATCTTTGCATCTAAGTTCATCAGGGAAATAGGCCGGTTGTTTTCTTTTCTTGTGGCATCTCTGCCTGGTTTTGGAATTAGGGTGATACTAGCTTCATAAAAGGAGTTGAGGAGTGTTCCCTGTTCTCCAATTGTGTGGCATAGTTTGAGAAAGCTTGGTTTGAGTTCTTCCATGAAGATTTGATAGAATTCAGCAGAGAAGCTATCTAGTCATGGACTCTTCTTTTGGGGAGGTTTTTTATTACTTTTTCAATCTCGATAAGTGTGATAGGTTTGTTTAGGAGATTAATCTGCTCTGAGTTTAGCTTTGGTAGATGGTATGTGTCCAGGAATTTATCCATTTCCTCCATATTATCCAGTTTTGTGGAGTAGAGGTTTTTGAAATAAGTCCTGATGATTCTCCCAATTTCACTTATGTCTGTTGTGATCTCTCCTATTTCATTTTGAATTTTGTTAATTTGAAGTGTCTCTCTTTTTTTTGTTTTGTTTTTTGTTTGTTTTTTTTTTTTTTTTTTTTTGCTTAATGAAATTGGCCAGGGGTTTGTCAATCTTGTTTATTTTTTCAAAGAACCAGCTCTTTGTTTTGTCAATTTTCTTAATTGTTTTCTTAGTTTCCAATTCATTAATTTCTGCTCTGATCTTAATTATTTCTTTCCATCTGGAGCTTTTTGGGTTGGATTCTTCTTGCTTTTCCAGTGCCTTTAGGTGGATGTTTAGGTTATAGATTTGGGATCTCTCTGTCTTTGTTATGAAGTAGGGTCTTTGTTATGAGGTAGGGTCTCACTCTAGCCCAGGCTGACCTGGAATTCACTGTGTAGTCTCAGGGTGGCCTCAAACTCACAGCAATCCTCCTACCTCTGCCTCCTGAGTGCTAGGATTAAAGGCATGCACTACCATGTCTGGCTCTGAGTTGGTCTTTTTATCAGCACTTTTAAAAGATTTTTTTTTTCCAGCTCTAGGGTGCTAGGTTAAAAGGGGTTTGTTTGTTTTCTTTCAATACTTTCAAAGTATGGTACCTCAGTCTATCAACTTGCACCATTTCTGGCAAGAAATCTGCTGACAGCCTCATGTTTGTTCCTCTGTATGTAACGTGTGTCCTCCCCCCCCCCCCCCGCCCTCCACCCACTGGCTGGTTTCATTGCTAGTTCTAAGCAACTTGACCATAAGCTGCCTCAGTCTGTTTTTTCTTTCTTTCACATTGATTATTGTGCACGTTTACAGCTTGTTGGATCTCTGTGTTTATAGTTTTGATCAAGTTTGGAAAACTGTGCTCATTATTTCTTCAGTAATATTTGCTCCTGCCCCCCATCTGGGTGATTCTAACAGCATGCAGCCAGCTATTTAGAACTGTGCCTCTTCTCAGTCTCTGTGCTTTGTTTTAGTCTTCTTAACAAAACAATTCTTACTTCTCATATTCTTATAATTCCCCATTTCTCTTCACTTTCTAATACGAGATCTTCAGGTTCATTTTGTCTGCTCTGTGCTGTACATCCTGTTCTGAGTGCTTTTGGTTTGGACACTGAGGGTACTTTAGTGTCTCAGCCTCTGTCCTCTTGAGCAGATCAAACACAGTAATAACCGCGTTTGGATGTTCACTCCTACTTCACTCATTCAGACCGTTCTTCTCTTCATGGGTCATGCCCTTGGTGTCTTCATAGGCTTGTAGTGTTTTTATTGCAAGCTAGGTACTGTGAATTTGACTCCAGTGGGTGTGGGTGCTCCTGTAAGCCCACAGATGTTCTCAGTCTATCTTTGTCTTGTACATGGTTGGGTTACCTTGAAGCAGTCTCTTCTGAAGCTTTATCAGGCAAGACAATAGCATCAGTCCAGGGTTGTGCTAGCCCTCCAGCACAGTGGAAAGACCCCTGAGATAATGGGCCTGTAAGAGAAAGGGTTGTTCAGTTCACAGTTCCAGTTTGTGTAGACTCATTGCCTTGGGCCTCTGGCAGGTACAGGGGGCAGTATCCAGAAGTGTGTGGCAGAACAAAATGCTCACCTCAAGGCTAGGAAGCAATCCAGGGTCTTGCAGTTCCTTCAAGTATACATTCCCAGTGACCTTGAAACCTCTCGCTAGGCCCACCTCGTAAGTTTCCACCACCACCCAGTAGCACCACCATGGGTCTGACCAAGGCTGTGACATATAAGCTCTTAGGGGACATACAATATCCAAACTACAGCCCAGGCTCAGTGTGTCTTGCCACTACTAGGACAGGATTTGTTCTGAATTCTCTACTTCATGTGCTACAGGCTGTGACACTGGTTCATGGGAAGACCAACCAGTCCCTGCCCCAGCTAAGCTCAGGGCACTCTCCCTCTGATTCCTTCACGGGGGTTCTACCAGTCAGCAGTGACTTCCCCCATGTATACAGACCCTCTCTTTCTCCCTTTCTCTCTCCTTCTCTCTTTCTCCTTCTCTCGATCCCTCTCTATGCCTTATCACTACTAGACAAGTTCCTCCTTTCCCCTTCCAACCTCTCAACTCCATCTCTTCTGCTAGGGAGGACCAGCGTTCCCCTCCCTGAGCCATGGCCTGGAAACTCCAGACAGTAAGTGTGACAACCTAAGGCCTCCCTTGTCCTGTTCCGCCATTTGTTCCAGACACACACTGTAAACGTGTCTCTAGAGAGTGTGCCAGGTCTGAGCGGGCCAAAGACATGTCCTGTCAGGACAGCCTGCTCCACTGCAGAACCTCACTGGGCTTCAGAGCTCTTCTATGGGAGCGCCTGCTGGTGCGGGTTACACTGCAGTGAAGATGTACAGAATCCATACTTTGTTTCGCCTTCAAGCTGTTTGTGCGTTTCTATGTATATATAAGAGAACATCAAAATATATGATGGGAATTTTTTTCTTTCCAGGAACCAAATTGCTTCAGCAAATGGTTTTCAAATACAGTAAAATGCTCATAAATTTTTATTTATAAAATGTTCCCTTATGAGACATTTTTTTCTGTTTCATACCTACCCACGCTTTTCTGTTTTTCACCCATGAGGATTTTTCTTTCTCTGCCCTTCCTCCTGGTGAAATTGCACCAGTTGACCCAAGCAGGAGCTCCATAGCTTCTTTCTCAGGCCACGTGGCCAGTTACTGTAGAGAGCCAAGACCTCAGAATTTTTCTGGCCTGTGACCTTTCTTGTTCAAGATTCTGTACTGAAGTCCTCTGGGCAGGCCACAAGTTCTAAAAAATTTAAATTAAGAGTCCTCCTCTTCTTCTTCCTCCTCCTTATTCTTGTCCTTCTCCTCCTCCTTTGTCAACACCTCCTCCTCCTCCTCCTCATTATTATTATTATTCTGTGTGTATGATGTGTGCTTGCATGTGTGAATGTGCCATTGCACACAAGCGTAAGTCAATTGATAGCTGAATTTTCTTCCTTCTCATTTGATAGGGTCTCTTGTTTTCACTACAAAAGTCAGACTAGTTCGTCCATGAGCCTCAGGTTCTCTGACTCCACCTCCATTGCCTTAGGTGCAGCAGGATCGCAGAGGCATGCACCACTGTGTATCACAGATGCCGTAGATGCTGAAGACCTGAACTCCACTTGGCATTCTCAAGAGCAATCTCCCTAGCCCTAGAAATGTAATTCTTTAGGACCCAGAAAATGACCATTGTTATCAGAGAGTGCTAACATTTGGCTGGAGGACAAATGTTTCCAACATGTTTGTCAAT
Source organism: Dipus sagitta (assembly GCA_036346955.1). NCBI lineage: Eukaryota > Metazoa > Chordata > Mammalia > Rodentia > Dipodidae > Dipus > Dipus sagitta. Next base: position 2,663,081 of record CM070779.1, on the reverse strand, counting down.
ATCTGTCCCCAGCTGGCATGGTTTTTATTCATAAGGAAATTTGAATGAAAATAATAGGTCCATTTGAACTGCACAGATCTTTCTGGTAAACACTTTCAGCCTCCACTCTGGGCCAGGGAGTGTGATGTGGCTGATTTTTGTTCACAAGGCCCCAGGGGAGTTCTATCCACAGGAACCCTAGTGATACTCCTCTCCCCCTCCCTCTGACAGAGCCTGGGACCTATGCCTGTTCCTGTATCCCCTGTAAGAGGCCTGTATTAGTTTCCTTCTTGTATCTGGGACAAAACCCCTGATAAAAATCCATGTAAGGGAAGGGGTCTGTATTTCAGCGCACAGTTCCAGGTCCATCAGTGGCGGGGAAGGGGCAGGCTGTAGGGCCTCGAGGCTCACACTCAGCCCCCAGAGCCAAAGCAGAGCTCCATGGGTGCTGGTGCTCAGCCAGCTCTCTTCTCTGTGATCCAGCCCAGGACCCCAGCCCATGGAGTGGTGCTGCCCACCTTGAAGGTAGTTCCTCCCACCTCAGTTAACTTAGTCAAGGTGATTCCTCACAGTCGGGCACATAGATAATCCCTCACAGGAGAATATAGATCCTGTCAAGTTGACATTCACAGCCTCAGCCTTCCTAATGCCCAGTTACAAATGAGGAAACTGCACACAGAGACACTCAGATGATGGAGGTGGGCTTTGAACCTGCAGCCAGCCTTCAAGTAGTCTGTCTTCTAAACATCACACTGTTTTCCTGAGGAGTTTCTGGGACCCAGGCAAGACAAGTAGAAATGAGAGAAGATAGATAGACAAAGGCAGTGTTGACGGACAAGGCGAGAGCTTGGACTCCTGGCAAGTGGAGACTGGCTAAACCCCTGGATCCAGCCACACCTGAAGGAGGATCAAGTCTTCCACTTCACACCTTGGCTTGCCACAGTGTGAACTGGGTCTGTGGCTCTTCTATACACCTGTCTTGGTCTATCCCAGTAGCCCTGGCTCAAAGCCACAGGAGACAGATAGCTCTCAACCCCAGGCCCCTGTGTTGTTTGTTTATGGGGGTGGTTCTAACAAATGGGTGATAAATCCTCCTGCCTCAACTGTGCACACCCTTTGAGTTTGGCACTTGACTCATAGGTGATTCTAGACCCAGTCAAGTTGACCGTAAATATTAGCTGTTACACATATATGCGCAATGTGGCGCCAGTCCCTAGCCTCTATCCCCTGCGGTAGGGGGCCAATGTACATTTCTCAGTCATCTTCCTTCCAAGCTGATTTGATCAGACTCAAGCATCAAGTTTCCATCACGTTCTCCTGTTGGGCCACATCAATGCTCTAACATGAAGTATGACCATGGCAGAGCCATTTCCAGCTAAAAGAAATAAGTATTCCACCCTGTCCCAATGGGCAGCTTTGCCTTGTGAAACGAACTAGCACACCACGTTGATGTTCTTGGTGAAGGAGCCACTCCTTCAGAACTGAGGTCCACGCCCCCTATTTCATCTTGGGAAGGATTGCACCATGACTTCTAGCAATGCCTATAGAGAGCCACATTAGATTCACGTCTTAACGTAGTTAACCCTGACTCTATCACTCCACTCTGCAGCGCATCCCTCTCTATCAGGTATGGGTGTCTACTGTGGGCCCAGCCCCATGCTTTCCTCCATAATGTTCCATGAGGCCCAGGGAATTGGGCTTTCAGAGTCCCTGAACAATGGTTCATTGGTCTCACACGAAGCCACAGAAGGCTTAGTGATGCCGGATGCTACCAACACGCCAGAGCTGGGTGACTGCTGAGGGACACGGCACTGACTGGCCAATCTGGTAGACAGACAGCTTCCTGGGCCACGAGCCAGGCTTGGACAGACTTCTCTCAGAACTTGTCCAGTGCAGTTCTCAGGAACATGGAGCTGCCTGTGGCCCTGGCTGTGTGCACAGCACTGAGTCACTTCACTCTCGAGCTGCAAGCTCTCTTGACCCTCCCTTAATGGAAACGCCTGGGCCTAGAGCGGATCCCAAGCTGCATTTCCTCTGACTGAACTTTCTCCCCACTGGTCTTAGAATGTGCCAACTCACCCACTCTCTACTAGAGCTATTTTGACTGCTGTATAGAGCTGGGCGCCAGGCATACCAGCCCATAGGTGAGAAGTGGGCATATTTGCCTACATAGGCATACACTGCTCTTTCTCGTATCTGTGACGTTGTGAACAGAAAATCCACAAACTGAAGAAACCTCTGGAAAAAGCAGAGTGTCTGATTGTGCTCTGTTCTTGCTCTATGAGCCCAATATTGTCAGCACATGACATCATTTACCCAGCATTCCAGCATCAGACAGAACTACTCCCCTGCCCTGAAAATCCCCTGCACCCCACCTGTTCACCCTCCCTCCCCAGCCCTGGAAACCCCTCATCTTCCTACTGTCCCCATTTTTTTTTTTTGCCTTTCCCAGAATTCCATATAGTTGTGATCACACAGCCTGTGCCAGTTGGCTTTTTGTACTAAGTAATGTGCATTTTAGTTTCCTCTGCATCCTCTGGCTCAATGGCTCATATCTTTTTAGCCCTGAGTAATATTCCACTGCCTGGATGCACCACATTTTACTTCTCAGTACACCTACAGAAGGACGGTTTGGCGACTGTGAATGACACTGCTGTAAACATTCGTGTGCGTGTTTTTCACACAGACCTAGGTTTTTAGCTCCTTATTAGGCGCACACACAAGAATGCTGTATGATGCTAATATGCTTAATTTGATTGGTAATGGCTTTTGGAAGCAGTAGCTCCATTCTGCCCTCTGCCAGCAGTGAGCTCCTACTGACCCTTGTCCACCAATTGTCACTTGCATACCTTCTTTGGTTGAGGCCAATGCTCGCTTTTAAATTGAGTTATTTATTTTCTGACTGTTGTGAAAACTGGGTATGCATTGGACAACAGTCCTTCTTGTGTGTGTGTGGTTTTTTGTTGTTGAGACCTCCAGCACACTATGTAGCCAAGGATGACCTTTGACTTGCGAGCATCCTGCCTCTGTCTCCCAAATGCGAGGATGACAGGGGCACATCGTCATGCCTGGTTTTTGCAGTGCTGGGAGTTGAACCTCAGGCTCTGTGCATGCTCAGCAAGCACTCTACCACCTGAGCTATATCCTCAACCCCAGGTGGGTCTGCTGCAAGTATTTTCAGCCAGCCCGGAAACCTGTCTCTTTATTCTCCTGATGGTGTCTTTCCCAAAGCAAAGATGTTTAATTTTAATAGCATTCAACTTCTCAATTTCTTCGTTCATGGATAAGGTCTTTCCTGTTTTATCTAAGAAGTCCTTGTCAAACCCAAGGTCACCTCTGTTGTCTGTTTGATCATCAAAGTTTTCTTGCTTTGCATTTTGCATGCTACTCTCTGATGTGCTGTGAGTGAATCCCACGAGGGGGTCCAAGGTCAGGGTCAAAATTCATCTTTTTGTTCCGGTGCTGTTGAATGAAAAAATGACCCTCTCCCCACTGTGGTGCCTTGCTCCTCTGCCAAAGAGGCATAAAGAGCTGAGGAGACACACTCAGTGAACAGAGCACTTGTGCTTACTGTCAAGCATAAGGACTTTGACCTTCAGCACCCATGTAAAAAGCCAAGCATGGTCACACATACCTGTAATTCTAGCCCTGTGGGAGGTGGAAAAGGAGAATCGCTGAGGCTCATGGTAAGGCAGTCTTACTGAAAAACATCAATTCCAAGTTCAGTGAGAGTCTATGTCTCAAGGCAATATTACCATATTACCAGAAGATCCTGACATCTTCCTCTGACCTCCACATGCGTGTGCACATTGAGCATGCATCTGCACAAAAATAACGATGTGTTAACTACGGTGCCAGGGGCAATTCTGAGCACAGAGGGCATCCTGGTTGCACACGTGCTAGAAGAAATTGGGCTTTCTAGAGAGGGTCCTGGGGAGACACATGGATGGAGCAAAATTGAGGCTAGAATCACTGGCCATCCATTGTCGCTGTCAGTGAGTTCTCTACGAGTCATGAACTTGGCCTAGGTCCACTTGGTCTTAAACATGAAGCTTCCACTCCTTCTCGGCATCTTGAGCGTCATCCTCTGAGGTAGGAGGAAGGCCACCGGGCTAACAGTTTTGGCTTACCCTTCAGGTAGTGTGCTGTTCCATTGCACTGTGAGGACATGACGTGCAGGTCGACCAGGAGCTCTTCCACAGGCTTATTCCCAAGAGCCCCTTGGCTTCCTAGCTGACATCAGCAAATACCACTATTCCGATTTGTGTCCATCAGGACCCAACCTCTGGGTCCCTAGCTGCCATGCTTACCCCATGATGGCTTGTCCAGATGCCAGTCAGCTTTGTCCCTGGAGTTTTATGTAGAGTGACAAAGCACAACCCAGGAAAATGGTCTGCACGGACAACTCCTTATGGACCTTAAGACCACAGGTAACCGTTTCCATAGGAGGGGCCAGAGACACCTGGGTCAGGTCTTCCAGCACCATCACCAAAGGGTCTGTTCTGTCCAGCCAGTGCCCTAATGAGAGTGTATGGCTCTGTGGGAAAGCAGTGGTAGTCACTCTGCCACACGCTTCCCGAGAATTATGTGGATGGGACGGCCATGACTGGCCTGCAAAGTTACACATAATCCCTTCCCACAGCTTGTCTCTAAAGCAAAGCCCAGAGTGGCATGACATGAGGGAGACTAGTAGCTATAACTGAGTGCCTACCTTTCTAATGGACCAGAGAAACTTTTAATTTTTTAAAAAGAGCATTCCAGATTAACCCATTTGTCCTGGACCTCAATAAAGCAGCGCTTAGAGTCCAGGCAGGTCCCCTGTGGAATGATCTTTCTAAGTAGCTTTCCCTGAAAGACTTCCCACTGAGGTGATTGCACCGGGATCGGTTCCCTTGGTGTGAATTATACTTGTGGTAAGACCTATACTGTGTTGATTTATTTTAAATTGTAGGATAAGTTCTAAAGTGCAAGAAATATGCACTCTATAAAAAGTGTCATGGGGCCTGAATGGAGGGCAGCTCTGATTGGGGGAAGGGCAGGGAGCGAGACAGAAGCAGACAAGTTCTTGAGTTATGAGCAGTTTACCCAGTTGCAAGGCTGGAAATGTCCCCATCTCCTCCCAGCGTCACCAACATGGATGCCTCTCAAGAAGAATAGTGAGAAAAGTGCCTTGAGCCGTGTGGCCTGGCCTGTCCACACGGGTCTCCCGTCATTGGGCAGCCATCTCTCTCTCATCCCTCTGCATGCCTTGCAGGTGTAGATGGACCAGAGTTAACATCTGGACACAGTTTGCTAACTGGAATGTGACAAACGAAATCATGATTAAATAGCATTTGAATTTGAATCTAAACTTGACCTGTCCTTGTCCCCCAGGAGACTGAATTTTCCTTGTCAGAGGTCATGGGCAAGATGCAGTGGCCCCTGGACAGTGTTGTCCAACATATCGGTGGGTCTGTGTCTGTGGCAGCCTTGCTTCTTGGGTCAGACTGATGCTGTAAGCATATTAAGTGAACCCATCACCTTGGAAGCCCTGAGAAGGGATTGACTCTAACCCTCAGCTCGGGGGTCTACTCTGAGGCAGCAGTTAGGCAACTTGCTTTCTGAGCCCAGCTGGTCCTAGATCCCTTCAATAGCCACACCACACTGAAAGTATGTGTTCCTAAGATGTGCTCTGATAGAATGCCCACAGCCTCCAAGCCAGGTCCTCACCTGGACTATTGGGGACACTCCTGTCCAGGAGACTTGGTGACAGCGGGCTGTGGGCATAGGTACCCATGTTTTTTAAAAATCTACTCAGATAATTGTGATGATAGGCCTGCTGTTTTAGCTCGAAAATTTCTGGTTGATGGCATTTGATTGTTTTCCAAAAGAGACAATAAATCTCACTCTGCCCAAGTGGCCCAGTAAGTCCTTCCCCAGCCTTCATCCAAAATGAAGGATGACAGAGGAAATGTTAAAACAACAGAGCAGGGCTGGAGAGATGGCTCAGCAGTTAAGGCTCTTGCCTGTGAAGCCTAAGGACACATGTTCAACTCCCCAGCTCCCACATAAGCCAGGTGTACAAGGGGATGAGAGCACAAGGTCGCACATGTGCACAAGGCAGAACACACATCTCGAGTTCAATTGCAGTGGGGAGGCCCTGGCATGCCAATTCTCTCTCTCTCTCTCTCTCTCTCTCTCTCTCTCTCTCTCTCTCCCTTTCTTTCTCTCTCTCATTTAAAAAAAAAAACAACAGAGAAAAATCTGGCAGCAGCCGGGTTTTCTTACACACCAAGTTATCTCCAAGGCCTAGACCCCATGAGCACTCTAGGAACAAATCGAAAGCAGGCAAGGATTGAGCTGACATGTGAAGCTTCTTGATCCATTGCTCAAGAAATGGCAGTGCTGATGGTTTAAGACGTCACGACAGGGCTGTGACGGGGCTCAGTGTCCCAGGGCTTGCCTAGCGTGAGTAAGGTCCTGTGCTCCAACCTGGTTAGCTAAGAAGGGAAAGAATCTTCAGGTGCCCCCAATGCCCACTGCCTTGGTATGGAGGGCCTTGGTGTGGCCCTTCAATATGCACACAGAACTGTCCCTAAGATGTTCACAGAATGCCCTAAGGCATGAAGTTCCTTCTGCACATTGACTCCAGAAGGAAAGAACCACCATGACCATTGACCCTGCAGTGGAGTGCATGACGAAAGGTCTAGGAAAGACCTCCTGTGGTGCATTGGTTGGGAGGGTGCTGCAAGGGTAGAGAGACAGGCGATGAAGCAAAGCTAATGCCATGGTTTGGACCTGAGTGCCCCCTGTAGGCTCATGTTTTAAATATTTGTTCCCCTCTGGTAGAGCTCTTTGGAGAGGTTATGGGACCTTTAGGAAGTATGGGTGTAGCTGGTAGAAGATAGTCACGATGTGTGGGCTTTGAAGGTGAAAACCCAGCCCCAGGTTTCGGTCATGCTCCCTGAATTCTGGTCCTACATGATGTGAAGAGCTGTCCTCCAACACATACTCCCTGTGCCATGAACTGAGCAGTTCCACCAACCTTCCCCACCGTGATGGGCTGAGACCAGGAACCACAGTAAACCTTCCTTCTCTTAAATTCTCTCTGTCAGGCATTTGGTCACAGAAATGCGAATGTAACTTAATAGAGATAGATTGTGAAAAGTGGACAGGCAGAAGGCTCCAGAGATCTAGGAGATCCTGTTCTGTGTCCCAGCAATATCAGTGAACCAGTGATATCAATAAATGTATCACAAGGCAAGACATTAACATGTAAGTGATGGAACGCATTATTTTTCCCAAATGAATGGATATATTTAAAATAAACAACTAACCCAAACTGTGTCCTGTTCTAGAAGGCATAACTGGAGCTGTCTTACCTCTCCTGGAGCCACCCTGAGACTCAGGATGGTCACTTATGATTAGCTGGTTGTGGCAGGATGGGGTACCTACTCACCTTAGTCCTGGCTCATTTCCAACTCATCCTAATGTCAAAGGAGAAAGTGGGGGTGGCCAGATTGACCACTCCATAACTCCAAGTCCCTGCAGATCCAGGCTTTGATACAGGTAGCAGCCATCAGTGGGGACCATGCTGATATCTTCTGGTTCTGTGTAGTGTCTCAGACAAAGTCCCTGAAAATGGCTCTCCCTGAGGAGGACCAGTGGCACATAGCCACCATGGCTTCCTCCAGGAGGACAGTCTATCAGGTCCTTGGAGATGAGAGGGACTTTGGCCTTTGTGGAAGTTCATTTCTGAGCAAAGGTGGCAAAAGGAGCAGGTTGTTGGCATGGGTTCACACGAGTTCATGGGCTGCAGCTGAAAACGCCCGAGTGCATCTGGAGACTGGGTGCCAGAGCGCCATTGCTCTGAGAGTTGCTGCCATCTTTTGGTGGTGGCAGTTTCAGCGTATGACAAGTTATTGCTGACGTCTTAATGGATGAGAGTGAAGGGAAGTGACCAGGCTGCAGCTGGGTCTCTGTGCAGCATGCTCACAGGACAAGCCCATCCGCGCCTCATAAGCTAAAGCCCAGGTGAATCTCTGAACCTGACTGCCTGTGGCTGCCCTTTGCTGCCCATTGTCCTCCTCCCAAGGGACATGGCGCTCCTAACGTGGCCACTTACCCATGACACTTCAGCAGAGTTGTTTTCACAGCATATATAGACGTCCTATTCCCAACATGAGTCTTTAGGAGAAAGAACTTTGCTTCTTGGAGTATGAACACAAACTCTGTGAGGCCAAATCTGTCTGAACTAGGAGAGGAGTTGGGACTGGGTACCACCTCCACCCAATGGCAAGCACAGCTGAAGTCCTAGGGCGGTCACTGCCAACACCAGTACTGTTACCATGCCTGCTGGTGTGGTCCTCTGAGAATCCACCTTTGTGACACTGACATCAGATCATGCTCCTGGGCTACCGTAGACTGAGTGGGCTCTGCCTGCAGCACATGGCTGTGTGACAGTCATGTGACAAATCCAGTGCATGGAGCTTAAAATATCCCTGGATCATTAAGGAAATACAAAATTGCATTCAAGGTAATCAAAGTCTAACAAGGACTGTTGATTGTACTTTAATTGTCTGATGACAGGCAATTTGTGTAAGATCTGAGTGGTCACACCCAGGGTGGGTTTCACTAATCAGAATCCCTTCTCTGTGCTGGGTAACAGCTTACCAACCATCTGCCACCTTGAGTCCCCGGGAGTAAGTACCTTCAACAAAGATAACATATAATTTTATCACTGAGTCTGTGCGGTTCGGCATTTGGCATGTGGAACTACCAACTCCTGCTAGGTTGTAGTAGAGTTTGGGTTTTTCTTATACCTGGATCGTAGTCAACTGTGAGTATGCCTCATGGATGTGCCGTGTGCTCAGGGATGGTACTCCCATCCTCAGCAGTTAGCAGTGTGGAAAGCAGGGCCAGGGGAGTGTGGAGTTGGCATGTTCAGCACCACATGGATTCCAGCTGGGCTCTACACTTGGTTCCAGTGTCCATGAGCTACACACCAAGGTGTGCTACCAAGAAGTATGCTACCCCCAAACCTTCTGAAGGACAATGTTCTGGGCAGTCTTGGCTTGGCTCATGAAGCTTGTAAACCCAAGAGAGCTTGCAAGAGCAGGAGGCAGAAAAGGAAGGCAGTGTAGAATGTCACAGGGAGCTGTCTGGGGAGTTTTTGAACTGTACCTATGCAGTCTTGACAAAGAGAGAGGGCACTGTGATCAGACGGTGGCATCTTGAGATTTGGCTGGTCTGGCTGGCTGGACAAATGTCCCCTTCCTCCCTTATCACTCCATATGTGTCCCCCCAATGCTACATGCTAGGGTGAAGAGTATGCAAGTAGATGTGGTCCCCTGCTGGAAGCTCCACACAAGCTCTCAAGAAAGGAGGGAGTGGTCCTTTAAGGCAAGTTAGCCATTGTTTCTCTGTTGTTGTGGCCACATCTACACATACTTCCTCTTCTTTATTGGGGGTGTTAATGTTACTGCTCCTGGGAGTGGTGATGTTTGTGTTGGCAGTATTGAGTGTGGTGGTGTTGATGTTGGTGGTGTTGGAGTGGTGGTGTTGATGTTGGTGGTGTTTGGAGTGGTGGTGTTGATGTTGGTGGTGTTTGGAGTGGTGGTGTTGATGTTGGTGGTGTTGGAGAGTCGATGTTGGTGGTGTTTGGAGTGGTGTTGATGTTGGTGGTGTTTGGAGTGGTGTTGATGTTGGTGGTATTTGGAGTGGTGGTGTTGATGTTGGTGGTGTTTGGAGTGGTGGTGTTGATGTTGGTGGTGTTGGAGAGGTGATGTTGATGTTGGTGGTATTTGGAGTGGTGGTGTTGATGTTGGTGGTGTTTGGAGTGGTGTTGATGTTGGTGGTGTTAGAGTGGTGGTGTTGATGTTAGCGATATTGGTGTGTGGTGTTGATGTTGGCAGTATTGGTGTGTGGTGTTGATGTTGGTGGTGTTTGGAGTGGTGGTGATGATGTTGATGATGTTGGATTGGTGATGTTGATGTTGGTGGTGTTTGGAGTGGTGGTGCTGATGTTAGTGGTATTGGTGTGTGGTGTTGATGTTGGTGGTGTTTGGAGTGGTGTTGATGTTAGTGGTGGTGATGATGTTGGTGGTGTTGGGGGGGTGGTGTTGATGTTAGCGGTATTGGTGTGTGGTGTTGATGTTGGCAGTATTGGTGTGTGGTGTTGATGTTGGTGGTGTTGGAGTGGTGGTGTTGATGTTATCAGTGTTAGGGGCGACGTTAATGTTAGCTATGTTGGGAATGGGTGGCATTGATGGTAGACGTGTTGGCTTTATTGATGCTGATGTCATTAAATGTGGGGTTGTTGGTTTTGCTGGTGATGGTGCTAATAATAGCCTTGAGGTCAATGTTGGTGTTGACAGAACAGATGTTAGTGGCATTTATGTTGACACTGAGGCCAGTGGTGCTGATGCTAATGGTGTTAGTGTTTTGATGATGGTGCTGGGGTGTCTTTGATGGTGTTGCTGTTGATGCTGACAGTGGGGCTGGGGGCTAATGCTGATACCGATGGTGTTAATGCTGATATCAGCGGCACTGGTGCTGCTGGTGTTGACATGGATGCTGGTACTGACAGTGGTGGTGGTGGTGGTGCTGATGTCATCCTTGATGTTGTTGTCAGGCTCTGACATTCATGCTGACATTGCTGGTGGTGCTGTTGAGAGAGAAGTGTTGATGCTGATGATGAGGCTGGGTGCTGGTGCCACTGGTGTCCACATTACTGCTGTGGTGTTGATGTCCATACTACTGTCCACGTTGGTGATGTTGGCATTGCTGGTGCAGGTGAGGGTGGACTGACAGTAGGGGTCCCTCAGGTTTTTTCCCCTGATATAATGCTGTCAGCCATGGCTACTTGATACTTGCCAGGCACCACTGGTTGAGTCTATGGTGAAAAGTTTAGGGGAGATGCCTGCCCTGAAGGAACAGGGGATGGGGCAAGCCAGTAGTGTGACTAAGTCAACATATAATGACAATATCAGCCAGCAAATGTCAAGGCCAGAACCAGAATTTTAAAATTGCCACACGTGATGGAAAGTTTGGGAAGTGTGTCAGTTACCTTCTCATTGCTGGGTACAGAACAGCCAAACAAAAGCAGAGTAGGGAAGGAAAGGGTTAATTTCCGACTTACTGTTTCAAAGGGTGCTTTCTCATGACCGGTGTGGCAGGAGCAGACAGGTGGATGGCACATCTTCTCATCAACAGGGGTTGGGGGGACAGAGAGAGAATGAGCTTAGGTTTGCAAGTGGGGCTGGCCTCTAATCCCCCAAGGCCCCCTCCAGCAGCCCACCTCTAGCAGTCCACCTCCAACAGCAAGAGTCCACCCCCCAAAGACTCCACAACTTTCCCAAACAGTAAGTATTCAAACACACGAAGCTACGGGGGACTTTTTTACATTCCATCCACCTCAGGAAAGGACACCACCAAAGTAAGTGCATGGCCAGAGTCAAGGAAGAATGCGGCCACTTGTGGAGAGGAGGCCAAAACGGAATGGAGAGCTGGTCCAGTCATGGAAATGAGGGACTGAGACACCTTAGCAGTGGAGCCCAGGTTCGGGGCTCAGGTGAGCACCCCATGGCATGTTCCGTCTGGAACCGGGAAATGCTGTCAGAGAAACATACAGTGGAGCCCTGGAACTGTACAGCTTCTAGTGGCCACGTGGGAAAAGTGGGAAGAGACAAGTGGATCACATGCATTTTACTTAGCCCGATATACCAAAACCTCAGCAAGTGCTAAACGTAAAATTGCTAACGAAGTACCTTGTGTCCTTCCGTTCTCATCCTACATCTTGGCAGACTGTGGCTCCTCCCTGTGGACACACCCCATGGCAGAGCCGAGGCTCAGGTGCCACACTGGACACGGGCACAGAGTGCGGCAAAGTGATGGACAAGCAGGAATTGTTTCCAGCGTTGGCCTTGGGCCTGGGGTCCAGGTCTCCTGGTCTAGAGCTGGGGACCTGCTCTAAGCACCTTCCATGGCAGTTTGCAGAGTCGTTCCCCACCACTGTTCCTATAGCACACTCAGCAAACATTGCGTGAGCATCTCTTTGGTCCCAGTCGGCCTCATATCACTTTGTGAGCAGGCGTCAATGAGCTTCGTGACCTCGTGGCTGGGCTGAGGTCTGAATGTCTCTACTGACATTTCTACAGAACAGCAAGTAAAAGAAATGCTGTTTTCAGGGTCCATCTAAGACCAAGTCCTAGAGGGAGATAGGGTATCCTCTGGGAAGAGGATGGGAGAGGGGACTGGCAGGCTGTGATCGTGAGTTGCTCTGAGGGCGGACAGAGTGGAGGCTGGGCTGGAGGCTCTAACCATGGAGCTGGGGCTGAGAGTGGGCCCGTGTGCAGGGTTAGGGATCAGAGAAGCACTGGCCGCCCACTGGAGGAGCATCTATTATGCAGGCCGCTTTGCCAGGGCTCAGGATCGGCGCCTGCAGGAGTGAACTGTAACTTCACCCTGGGAATCACCCAAACTATCTTATTTCAGCTCAAATGATTCTGGAAGTAGATCTTTGCATCTCTTGACCTTCCTCCAGTAGAACATGAGTAACAACCCCCGGGGGGGGTGGCTAGAATGAGCTCGCCACAGCCTCGTGAGCTTTCAATGCTTGGTCCCCAGCTTGTGGCAGTTTGAGAGCTGGAGACTTGCTGGATTGGGTGTGTTTCTGGGGATGGGCTTTGGGGTGTTATAGTCCAAGACCCCTTGCCAAAGCTCTGCTCTCTGGTTGCTGCATCCCAGCTGCCTTGCTCCGCCATGACAAAACTTCCCCTCCAGACTGTAAGCCAAGATAAGCCCTTTCCTCCCCCAAGCTGCTTGAGGTCAGGTGCTTTGTCCCAGCGCCTCCGAGGCAGCTACAGCACCCCTCGCCCTGTAGCCCACACACCACAGGGGTCTTTCCACAGCCTGTGCTCCATGCAGCTTGGCTTTCAGACCTGATTTCCTACCCTGGAATTAAGACTCAGTCTCTGATTCCTTTGCTTCTTGCAGAGCAATCTATATCCCCAATGGGTCACCGACCCCACTGCCCATAAAAATAAGTTTTTAGGAAACAAGCTAGAAATTGAGGGCTGCGGGGCTGGTGTGGGGAGCGCCTGCAGGGGCTGGCTTCCTGTCAGGGGCAGTCTCCCTTGTGATGGTGGTGGCCCAGGAAGAAAGACAAACAGCATGTGGCCCTTCGTGCCAGCCACCAGAGGACCAGTCTGCAGGGACATAGGTGCCACCCAGGGTGGGTCCTGCTTCACCCAGGGGGCTGGTAGGAAGCCTGTAGGTGAAGCTACTCAGGCTCTGCTTCGCGCCCCACTCCGCCTTCCCGTCCCCCATCTCCCTCCCCCAGAGCCCTCCCCATCGCCACTTCCTGTTTCCCTTCCGACTCTCTCTGGGCCCTCCCCTGCTCCCCACAGGCTGTTTCCTGGTCAGGCTCTTGGGGTTGACAACAGTGGGGTTCTGAAGGTCTCCCACTGGACCCTGGAGAGTGTTTCCTATCTCAGAGGTAGTGAGCATGGTCTGTACCCCTTGTCACATCCTGGGGGTGGGCACAGGGTGGCCATACATGAGAGGAGGATGGAGGACAGTGCCCGAAACCTGCCCATGGTTCTCCCTAGAGAAGACCTAACAACTCAGAAGACTTAACGCACTGCTGTGTTGCACCCGTTAAACTGCCTGGAAAAGCAGAGGGTGGGGTGGAGAGGGAAGTGCAGGCCCGTACACAGAACCGGGTCCCAGGAGCCTAGGGGAGGGGTGCTCAGTGAGAACCCCCTCTGCACCTACGCATGCCCCCCCAACTCTGGGAGTCATGTCCCACATTCTCACCCCTTTGAAAATCTTTAAAATTGCTGCTTTCAAAATGGCTGCTTTTGTTCGTCCTCCCAAGTTTAGAGAAGTTTTGTTTAAACTGTTGCCTCCCTGGTTTCTTTCTGAACTTGGTGAGGAAGTCTCCACCTTGCAAATATGAGATCTACAGCCCTTGAATAGACTGAGAAAACCACAGGCTAAGATGAAAGGAACCCATAAATGAATCTGTATTTGAGGTTTTGTCATTTAACAAATGCACCCTCTCCCCAAATCCTTTCTGCACTTAACAAATAGCTCCTAATAAAACAGAGAAGGGCTCAATTGGAAGCTTTTTTTTCCTCCTTTCTTTCAAAAACAGCTATTTCCTTGCAGGTAGTAATTTTGTTTTAAGAAAAGTGATGTTTAGCACCAAGCTTTTTAATAAAATATGTGTGAGAGAATAATTCTTCTAAAACATTCTGTATCTACAAAAAAATCTATATGCGAGAGAACTTGAATTAATCTCTAATAGATTTTATTACATAGCAGTTAAGGATTTTTCTAAGAGACATGTAGTCAAAGGCATCAATTTTGCTAACAAAGCCCGGGAGAGAAAGGCACCTATTGAAAGCTGGCGGCGTCCCTGGTTGGCGGGTTCTGTATCTGGCTCATTGGCTCCCATCCTTTGCTCCTAGAAGGTGCTAGGCTGTGGGCCATCGAGCACTGATCTGTTTCTGCTCATACATCGTGACTGACACCCATCCACTATCCCATGTTTGATGGACACCTGCCGCCTACTGGGCACCAAGCTCCATCCGCACTGGGGAAATTGAGGCCAGAGGAGGCCTTTCCACAGAGAGCTTTAATGAACGCTGGGAGCAACAGGGGCTAAGTTCCAGGTATGAGGCTCTTGTGGTAACTCGCTCATGTGGGAAGGAGGCCAGGGCAGGGCTGGGACTGAAGCTGTGAATGGGAAAGAGGATCCCAGGCCATAGCTCACACTCTCCAGATACATGCTATCAAAGGCACTGTTTGTTCATTAAGAATCATAATGATGGGATGGTGCAGTCGCTCAGCGATGAAAGGGTTCACTGCACAAGCATGAGGACCTGAGTTCAGACCCTCAGCACCCATGTAAAATGCCAGGTAACATCCCCAGGCCTGCTGGCTAGCTTGTCTAGCCAAGTCAATGCACTGTGGATTCAGTGAGAACCTTGTCTCTAGAACGAGGTAGGGAGCAACCAAGGAAGATGCCCAGTATTGCTTCTGACCTCCACATGCACCCACCTGTGCACATGCACCCTTGCCCACACAGCCATGCACCCTCGCACACATGCAAAAATAAAGATTTCTAAAACTGTTCAGCTAGAAATGCCAGCCACCTGGATGTGACCAATATATAGTGCATACAAATGTGTCACACTGCACCCTATAAACATCCACTGTTAGTGTGACAATAATCATAATGACTTTAAAAGTAAGAGAGAGCAAGGTAGCAGCTTGTGGAAGGCAGGTGAGAGGAGCAACCTGAGGTCTGGGAGAAGGGATTGGAGTTGGCCGGTTGACTTCGCAG
The DNA here is from genome assembly GCA_036346955.1 of Dipus sagitta. Taxonomy (NCBI): domain Eukaryota; kingdom Metazoa; phylum Chordata; class Mammalia; order Rodentia; family Dipodidae; genus Dipus; species Dipus sagitta. Next base: position 2,647,772 of record CM070779.1, on the reverse strand, counting down.
TTCATTGAGGAAGCCGTTCAGCAATTCCTCCATTCTGGAAGGGGGGGCACAAGTGGCCGCCACTGCACGCACCACCCCTTCTGCCCCACTATTCACCGACAGTTTTGCAAATACTGGAGATCGGGCTGAGGCAGCTCAGCTCAGTTTCTAGTTCTATCTTTGAAATGACTTCATTCCAAGCTGCAGAGTTTTAAGGTTCCCTCTTGATATAAAACACTGTGGTTGAAGATGAACCCCAGGAGGGACTCCCCGGACCCCCCTGCCTGCCCGCTCTGTGACGAGTCTCAGGCACAGTAAGACCAAGTGTCGGAATGATGGGACATTGGCGGTGGTGGTGGTGGTTGGGTTTTGTTCTTTTTGAGGCAGGGACTTGTTTAGGCCAGGCTGGTGTCAATCTCTAGATCCTCCTGCCTCAGCCTCCTGAGCTGTGGGATTCCAGGTCTGTGCCATCTGTTAACATGTCTGCAAATGGGGTGCAGCCTGGGGCCAAGACCCTGGTTCTAGACTCTGCATGACCCACTTCCAAGGATGGAAAGAATGCTCCTTGAGCAGTTTCAGGACGCAGTGGCCCGAGGCTGTGACTTGCTCTGAGGGAGCAGAGGTGTCTCAACATGGCTGGGAGTGGGGTGGAGTCAGCCACCCAGGCCCCTCAGGGACAGCCGTGGCCCAAGAAACCACAGCTGCACAATTGTTTTCTGTCACTCATGGAGGTGCAGCGGGTGAGCTCGTGTGTGACAGTTCTGGGCAAGCCCATGCCTCTCTCAGCCTCTTCAGGCCTCCACAGCCTTGTTTTCCTACCCAAAAGACTGCCCTTTGCTGTGGACACATGAGGGTTAAGCAAGGGGGGTGCTCAGCACAGGGAGCTCCAGATCACCCAGGAAGTTCATCTAGAACATTCCTGTCCATTAAGAGCCATCTCCCTCCCTACTTTTCAAAGAGGAGCCTAGCACAGTAGGACAACAGGACTGTGTGTGGACCACCTCTTATGTGCTAGGGGCCTGACACTTTAAGTCATGTCCCTGAGGCCAGTGTGGGGACCTCAGCATGCAGAGTCACGGCAGATCCATACCATAGACAGGCATGAGGCCACTTGCTGTCCAGGGCAGGCAAGACCCGGGGTCATCGCTGTTCCCCCAGATCCTAGCAGATCAGTGTCTTTGAGTGAGAGAGGGAATCCCACACAGGGGCAGGCCCAACCTCATCCAGGTCAAGCCAGGCACCTCCAGGTTGTCTTGGCCCAACTCCTTCCAACCTCAGTTGCTCATTCAAGATTGCAGACAAGAACTGTCTACCCCAGGGGTGGTGGGAGGCTTAGCAAGGCCTCCTTGCAACGCACTCAGAAAGGTGCTATGCACAGCTTCAGGGCCACCAAGTCCTCAACAGAGCCATTAGAATTATTATTATTAACATACAGTGATTCTCGTTGCCATGACAATAGCCATCAGTATGGGGACAGTCACTTCCCAGTCCTCATGGAGAACCACAAGACATCCTCAGAGAAAAGAACGAGGTCACTCAGATGCCCATGCCCCACTCAGGGTGTGTGTGTCAGTAATTTATTTATATTACTGTTTTGTTTGTCAAATAATGGAAATATTACCAGCTGTGCTCCGAAATGGAAATTAAATTTTTAATAGGATAAACAGAGGTAATAAAGATGAGATGCATCCCAAGGACTCGGACATGATAATTACAGATTATAAAGCCATTGCTCATGCGGGCATCTGGAGTCACAGAGTGAAGTAAAATGCACATTTGGAAGCACAGTCCTCAGTACTTGCTCATTAAAACTCTGCATCATGGAGCTAGAAAGAAATGGAGACACGAGGCCCCATCGCACTGACTTCTGCCTGGCCTGGGCTTCAAGGCTTCTTAGGCCATAATGAAAGCTTCCCTCAATGGAACTTAGTAACTCAGCGTGCATGTTGAGGAAACAAAGAAGGAAGGCAACGCTGTTAGGTGAGAGCCAGGACCGGGACCAACCAAGGCAACGTGGAAACGGAAGGGAAGACCTGGACTCTCCACAGCACAGGTTGTCCCTCACTCATTTAGAGCCACGGACCAAGGACAACAGGCTCCTCCCCCTCTCCCGGGAATGGGAGACCACTGTGCCCAGACTTAGCTGGGTTGTGTTTTTAAGGAACAGGGGTGGCAAGAAGCAAACAGGAAGAGGAATGGGGAAGGTGGGGAAGTTAAAAATGGAAATAGGGTCGACTCCTTTGCTGACTTGTTTTCAAGGTGGACCTGGGGACCACAGCCCCTGAGGTGAGGCCTGTCTGTTTAGGTCAGCGGGTCTTGTTACTTCTGGTGAGTTATTAACCCTTCAAACACCACATTTGTGTTCATTCCTCCCAAGACCTGGAAAGAAGATGTGTGAAGGTGTTAGTTACCTTGTGTAAAGCTTTGACCTCATACCTAAAATAAGAAATTAGAGAGGAACAATTTTATGTTGCTCCGTGGCTTCAAAGGATTCAGTCCACAGTTTCTTGGCTCATATTTCTGGGCCTGGATTAAGGCCCATCATGGAGGCAAGAGGATATGGGCAGCTAGGATGCAGAACGCTGGGAGGGGACTGAGGACCAGGTATAACTTTCAAATGACTCTCCCCAGTGATCTACTTCCTCCAGGTAGACCCCCACCTACTAAAGTTTCCAGAACCTCCCAAAAGATCACCACCTGCTGGGCAACAAGCATTCAACACATTAGGCTGTGGGGTATATTTCATATTTAAATTAAAATATTCCATCCCTAATCCCCATAGGTTCATGGTCAGCTCATAATGCAAAAGTACTTAGTCCATTTCCAAGAGTCTCAGAAGTCTTAATAGTTCTACTGTGGTTCAAGTGAAAATATCTTCTGAGGGTGGGGGAGGTGAGTCTTCCATTAAAGGGGCTTGCTTGTAAAGTCATGGTCCAGGTGTGATTCCCCAGTACCCACATAAAGCCAGATGCACAGAGAGGTGCATGCATCTGGAGTTCATTTGCAGCAGCAGGAGGCCCTGGTATGGTCTCTCTCTCTCTCTCTGTGTCTCTCAAATAAATAAATATTTTTTTAAAAGAAAGTGTCTTATGAGACTTAAGGCAAACACTTAGCTGTAAGATGCTATAAAATCAAAAGGCATGGCATATACTTCCAATATTAGAATGGTTCTATTCCAAAAGGAAGGAACAAGAGTGATCAGACCAAAGCAAGACTGAAACCCAGCAGGATACACGCTAAATCCTTTATTCCACAGCAAGCATCCCAAACACATGGTGTTATGATCTGAGCTTCAATAGGCTTGGGCAGCCCTGGCCTGCTGACCTGGCTATTCACAGGTCATATGGCCTTTCTCCTAAACTGGTTCCACTCGTAGCTTGCAGCTTCCCTCCATAAATGTTCCATGTTCCTGCATCTCTAATGTCCTAGGGTCTCCAATACACCTTAGATAGTCCCCTCAGCCTTATGTAATGTATTGCCCTCTCAGAGCTGCTTCCTGGAATCCTGGCCCTGCCACACATTGCTTGGCCTCTCAAGTCCTCCTTTGAAATCTCAGCGGGTAGCAGTATCCATGACCCCATAACTCTTGCACCTCGGGAAGGAAAAACAGGCATCACTTGGAAGATGATAAGATCTTCTATCAGCTCCCGTGGTAACCAGGTGACGCAGTTACCCTCTCATTGCTGGGACACAACACCCAACCAAAAGCAACCGATGGGAGGAAAGGGTTCGTTTTAGCTTACAGTCTAATGAGGACCTTTCATCATGGCAGGGCAAGGAGGGCAGAGCCAGGGCTGGCGTCACACCTTCCCACAGCAGCTAGGAAGCAGCAAGAGTGAGCTAGGTCTGGCAAGGGAGGCTTGTGCTGTAACATCTCAAGGCTCACCCCGACTGATCCACTCCCTGTGGCGAGACTTCACTCTCTCCAGCCAGGCTCAACTTACCAAACCGCCACCAGCCTGGGAGTGCATGTGAGGCTCATTCACAGACCCCTGACGCTATGGGAGACATTGCCCATTCAAACCACCATACATAGTCCTCTTGGACCATGGCTGTTGGGGTCTCTGAGAGCCTGGCAGGCTAAAGCCGGGAACATACTTACAGAGGCATCCTTGTTTGTGTAAGGTGCCTTGGAGCTAGCTGTCAGTTAAAACCTCTGTGGCCTTCATCCTTTGACAGGTAGGGTTTAATTGATCCCTAAAATTTCCCCAGGAATTTTCCTGTAGTCCTGAATCAAAAGACTTGATTTCTTTTTAATGATGCTAATCTCTAACAGCCATGCCCTAGTTGTCTGCAACCTTAGCACACTCCTCTAGCCAGTCTGTTCTTTCTTTCCTCATCTTTCTATCCTGCTGAAAGCAGCCAGCAATAGCTGTGCCACAGCCCGAGTGCTATGCTGTTTTGGAATTTTGTCTGCCCGATTAATCCAACTTCAGCCTCACTCAAAATCTCAGGACAGACTAATTATCAGAATGTAGCAGGAATGGGCTCTTGCCTAGTTCCCAATAAAGCCACCATTTCCACCTGTAAACACATGAGTCAGTCTTTACTGTCCGCATGTCTATCGGCATCTGAGTTTTTCTAGCTCACATCTCCAAACCCTTCCAAATCCCTTCTGCAGAACAGATCCAAGACTTCCCCTCAGCCTCAGGGCCCAGGATCCTGAGTGACCCTCGGGTGGGAAGCTGCTGGCATGTGCACACCCTAGTGGTCATGCGACTTCTCCTGGCATGGGGGCAGGAAACACACATTCCTCAAAGTCCCAGCAGCTCTCTTTGCAGTGTGGGCACACCATGTCTCCTGGAAACTGCGCAATCCCTGCACCCGCCATGAGTGGCACCAGTGACATGGAGAACCATCTCCTGCAGGCAGTTAGCTGTTTCTAACTCTCTCTGGGTAGGGTCAGAGCCTCAGCAGGCCATGTCCACTTCTGCTCACTCAGACTGGGCATGGTGGCATCACGGCCTGCCATCCTGCCCCTCCTCAGCTGCGGTGTCAGCCTTGCCGCCATGATGTGGGTGGATCCTCGAGGCCTGCAGGAGGCCATGCAGACCCTCGTTATGTCTGCTTCTGTGCAGAGGACGCCCTGAGGAAAGCAAGTGAGTGAGCTGGGGCCACTTTGGAGATGCTGAAAGTTGCTGCTGTTTTCCTGGTTACCTGTTGGCCACTGAAAGTCACAGTGAGACTTTTTTTACTGAGAGAGATGTGGCTGAGAAGGCCTGGCATGGAGGGCAGGAGATGGTGGCATTGTATCAGCTCCTTTAGCCTCACTCAGTCTCAACCTGTCAGTCCTTGTCTCTTGATGGTTCTAAGACACTGACCCCCGCTGGCCCCCCCAGAGCTGCCATGGGGCTCGTGGACCGTGTTTAGGAGTGCATTCTGGGAAGCATGACGTACTGGGAAGATCAATCAAAAGAGGCTCCAGAACAGTCACCACCACAACCAGCCCTACCGCCGCCCACCTCACCATCATCCATCGGGACACCCAGTGGGACAGTCCTTTTCCCTCTACTCACGAGACTTTTCTCTTCCCTGCAGGTAAGTCCTTCTGCGGCTAGTGCTGTACCTGCTGTCGCATCTGCGCTCTGCTGTTGCGTATCCACTCCTGGTCCCCCGAGATGTCTGAGAGAAGACCCATGTACAGTAAGAGGCTCTGGATTGCACGCCTACCGGCCAAGAATCCTCGGTCCATGAGCGAGGGACGTGGGGGATGTGAGGAATGAGGGTCCCACTTTCCAAGCCTGGGTGGCGTCACTTGATCCGTCTTGGTCAAACTTGTGCAAATGAAGAAAGGAGTAAAAATGAGATAGCTAGGCAGTGAACCAGAGAAAAAGCAATTGCTGAGGACTTTCTGACTTGAGACGCCAGCATATCAAACGATTAGACTGTGCCCCGACATGGAGTCTGCAGGGTCCAGATGAGAGGGCGCAGAATTTCAATTTGACCTTCAAAACCTGCTCCCTCCATGAGGGAGTTTTCTTCCCAGCATTCTGTATTCTGTGCTTGTCCTTCAGGCTGTCATGGACACTTCCGTGTCTACGCCCTCACCGTCGTGGGGCGTCCCCAAACTGTTCTCGGGCTTGCCTCTCACCAGGCTAAGGTGCTGCTTGTGGTATGTGGCAATGGAACTAATGCTGTTTGTGGTTAAAGCAAATGTCAAAAACGCGTAAAGATTCTTGTTGGCTGATGGCAAGTTGAGATGCATTTGTGCATGGTAGAATTGCTCCCTGTGCAGCTAGACACATGTGAACATCTTATCCTCAGTCCTGCGCAGCATGGTTTATCACGAAGTTTTCATACAAGCTCACTGTATGATTGTTTTAAAAAAGTGCCAAGCCATCCGGGGTTCCCAGAGCCTTCCTTGGTGGTACCATGTTGGGTCATAAGGAACAGAGGCAGTAGGAAAGGGTCAGTGAGCCAAACCGTAAAATGGGAGGTCAGAGAAGCATAAGTAGACATGTGCCAGACCTGAGCGCTCTAGAGCACCCCCGGTGTCGGGACGGCCTCCACCAGTCCCCGGGTTGTGATGGCCTGTCCTAGCATTGAGCCACGGCACCCCGGTCTCAGGAATGGAAAGTGTGTTGTTTGCAAATGTCTGGAAGGCCACGAGTCCCAAGGCCTTAGGCTCAGAGGCCCATGCTGCCTCCTGCAAGGTCGCTGAGTGAAGCCTGTACCCAGGGGGGTGGAGGGATAGTGCCAGGGTGGAGGAACCCACAGGGCCTGTCCCTAAGGTTCTCTCCAGGACACGCATGTGCTCTATCACCTGAGGCTGGCTTGATGATGTAGGTGTCTCTCAAGGAAACCTTCTAGGTAGTCAGGTCCTCATCCTGACTGTGCTGTCCCCGAGAGATGCCCTGACCCCTGACTCCATGCTTTGAGTGGTCCCTTACATAAGATCTGCAATCAGTCACCATTGCTAGTGACTTCTGGACTTCTTACATAAGCTTGAGGTTAAGGGTTGTGTCTGGTCTTCTGTGGACATGAGGCTGAATGTGGCCCCAGGAAACACTGGGCCACATCTGGAGGTGTTCTGATTAGTCACAATTCTGGGCATGGCTTGCTAGTCACAGATGCTGCCCAGTGTTGTACAGGGCTCAGGAAAGAACCCCAGACAAAGCCTCATTCTGCCTCAAATGTTAACACGGGGAGCCTGGGAGACCCCACATTCCATGATGGCTGAGGACTGAGCAGGCACCAGCGTGAACAGGTACATGGTCAGTTTAGGGACATTGACCCTGACAGCTGGAACTGAGCCCAGTGAGGGACTCTCTCCATCGGCTCACAACTCACACCCTCTGAACTTCATGTAGTCCTACTGCCTATCACAGATGGGAAACTGAGGCCAGAGAGCTTAGGCAATGACCCAAGACCCCATCATGACTCTGCAGCCAGCACCATGGCCCTTTGCTAAGTTTATCATCCAAACTGGGGTAGGCTGCTTAGAGCTCACGTGTTACAAACATGGCTCCTTTCTGCCAAGTGCAGAACACGTGGGTACCTTGGGACACAGAGGACCTTGGCCTCCAGCTGTTCCTCGTATCCCCAGAAGACCAGGCACAATGCAGACGTGGCAACCACAATGTCCTGCGTAAGTCTGAATAATGGCCTAATTGGGACCAGATACACAATGAGACTGGCTCCTCCCCGGCGTCTTGGAGTAGTGACATCCCTTGATCTCTGCGGTGGCAGTCAGCAAGCACTCTTCGCACTCAGCCCTGCACTGTGTTCTCGCTGCTGCCTGCTGCTTGCCGAGGGATTGGTCCAGAAGTGTCTGGCTAATGGAGGGGGGACAGAACATCAGAGGAGGCCAGGCTGCTGCCTGGGTGGGGAATGGTGTTCCTCCTTCGGCGCCAAGCCCTACTCATTGTTGCACTCTTTAACGTTTTGCTTAAGATGTAGGGCTTGGGGCTGTTTTTCCTGTGGAAATTACTTTTCTGTTCTCAGCTGCGATCATTCATGTCTTGGAAGTCAGTTCTGTGATATGAGTCCCTTGGGGTGAGTCGGAGTGCACTGTGAGGCTGGGGCTAGAGACAGCTGAGCGCAGACAGGAGTGGAGAAAAGAGGGAGCCATGGCCAGGCGTGATGACCATGACCCGTCTGTCTGAAGGTGATTGGCAGGCTAGGATGTATCTCGAGCGATAGGGCGCTTGCACAGCATGCGTGAAGCCATGGGTTCTGTCGCCAGCATCACATAAACTAGGTGTGGTAGCACGCGCCTGCAGTCCCAGAGCTTGTGAGGTAGAGGCAGCAGGAGCAGAAATTTGAGGTCATTCCTCAGCTATGTAGTGAGCTGGAGTCCAACCCAGAATAATAGAAGCCTTGTCTCCAACCAATAGAAACCCAGTGTGACATCAAGGGAGCAGATGACCTCGAGGATGATGCCCAAACTCCCTACGTCCTGTGCTCCTAGTGAGAGAAATGAGCACGTGGACCACTGAGCCCGAGCATAGGTTTGGGAGACTTCCTATGACCCTGACATCATTGTAGACCATGGAGCGTATGCCTTTGTAGGAGCATCTGTGCCAGGGACCAGAAGGCTATGGGATTACAGGCGGGCTATGTTTATGCTTCTCAGATACCTGGCCTCCTTCCTGGCACACAGCAGGCGCCAGTGCCTGCTGGTGGGAAAATGAAATGGAGAATGAGCAAGAGATTCTTATCTCCCAAAGCTCAAGGTTGGCAGCCTCCAGGAGAACCCAATTCTCACATCTGCTGGCATTAGGAGAATGGGTTTATCCATAGCACCCTAAGGGTTTCCTGTTCTTTGCGCCTCTTCCCTCTGGATGAGCATGGAAAATTCTACCTCCAGACTGAGAAAGAAACTCAGAAGGGTAGAAGTCAGCCTCCTGCATTGGAAGTCCCAGGCAGCATCAAAATGTGGTATTTGAGTTACACACATGCAAAAAAGATACCATGAAGTGATCTCAGACCATATGGTATCATTTGTTCCCCTTAAGAACTGTGAACATGAATAACAGTGAAAATCAGGTGCCTTTGACATTGCAGTTCAATGTGTCACAGAATGCAGAGGTGGAGCAAACAGAGAAGACGTGTCGTGATAGCAGCAGGTCTTTCCGGAAGGTCTGGGAAGCTCACCCACAGGGAGAGCTTGGAGCAGCTCCGGCCTCTTGTCTTCACCTGGATGCGGGCAGCAAGCAGAGCTCTAGACAGTTCTCTGGCCTCATTAAAATCCAATTACAGTAATAGCACAGCCTTAAATTTGGGGCGTTATGAGTGTGGCATAAATGTTTCAAACCCTGTGGTCACATGCGCTCCTGCAGCAGCGTGTCTTGCCATCGGTGATCTGGTTCCAGTTGCAGCTGACTTTCTGGGGTGTATCTAGTATAAAAAATTTGAGAGAATTGCTGAATGCCTTGTGCTGTATCTATATTATTGTTTTTCCTTGTCCCTTATAAAGAGATAAACCCTCTGTTTTACTAACTCAGTAAGTCCAGAAACTAATTCCTGACTATTTACGGGCTACTGATGAAGCGTTGTCTGTCCTCTTGTAAGAGTGGGAGGGAAAAGGAGACAGGGTCCCAGCAAGCACAGTGGCTCAGGAAGGCCCGCAGGGTCTCCATGGCAGGCCTCGCCAATAGTCCTGGTCTTTGGGGAAAGCAAAGTTATGTGCTGTTGAGGTCAGAGTGCTTGGGGTGGGCTTTAGAAATCTTAGAAAGCCGTGAGGGGAAGCCAGCCGATGAGCTGCTGGGCCAGGAAGCCTCCACCACCATAAGGACAAACGTTCTGTGACTCGAGCGCCCCACAGGTGCTTGCTCTACACCTCAATTACCTGGCAACATTTAGGTGTGCTTTTTGGTGAAATGTGTTTCTTGAGTCAGATTCATCAACTAAAAATAAACTTACACATGCTTATATACATTTTTTCCAGTGGTGATTTTTCTCAAGCCAGAATAGCTTGAGGTGCCGGGTGTAAGTAGGAGGTTATAGGACAAGATGGAGCTGGGCTGATGATGATGGCATCTTTTGGAAACATGAGATTCGCTTCACTCCCTCCCCATCTATCTTGCAAATGGGTGTGGCTTATTTTCAGTTCTTCCCAGGATCAAATGTAATGAAGGGTTTACAGTGACTGTGAAACCACAGTGAAGGGGACCAGGAGCTCCTCCCAGGCGCCGGCTGCATGCAGCTAAAGGAGGGTTAGGATCTGGTGTGCCACGCTTGCCTGTGTGGAGTTTCCAGCTCGCAGAACCCTTCAACCAGTTCCTACTTGTGTTACCCCACAGGGGGAGCCACCACCACACTGGGAACAGACCTGGGGGAGCTCGAGACCTGGCCATTGCCATGGCCCAAGTAGTGGGCGACACATGGACTAGGTCAGAGACATGGAAACAGGCTGGGGATCCAGCAAGGCTCCCTGGAGATGGCACTGCACATGAATGGGGGAGGAGGAGGATGGGGTGAGAGGGGGGGCTGTGAGTGGGGAAAAGAGAATGGTGTCTGATAAGAGGATCAGCTCTTCCGGGCCACTATGAGGGAAGCAAGAGAAGGAGAGGACAAGGTATCAGAGGTGTGGAAGACCATGATGCCTGGTCCATGTCCCATTACCTTAAGGTCAGGCAAGAGGTAGGAAGGTTTCACAAAGAGTGTCGGTGGCAAGATGGGGAGAAGAGCCCTAAGTTGGAGACCCCACAGGGGCCACCATGCAGTTGAGTGGGGACTCGGCACACTGGAGCCCAGGGAAACAGTCATGCCCCATCTTCAGAGCTGGATGTGGGGTGACTCTCCACAGCTGGCCTCTCATGATGTCATAGAGGTGAAAGGAGGAGAGAGCAAGGGCCGGGACTCCCATATGAGAAGGTTCACAGCCAATGCAGCTGTAAACTTTGCCAATGGCTGAGTTGAGGTGGTTTTGTAATCACTATGACTAGCAGCCATGTCTATCTTCAGTATTTGAAATGCTCCCATTGGAAGCATTAGAGCTCTGCCTGTGCTTCTGGGTGGAATGTTACTCATTTCAAGTTGTTTGACAATCATATCAAAAAGATCTTCAGGGCTGGAGAGATGGCTGAGCCGTTAAGGCACTTGCCTGCCAAGCTAAAAGGACCTAGGTTGGATTCCCCAGGACCCACATAAGCCAGATTCACAAGGTGGCACATGTGTCTGGAGTTCATTTGCAGTGCACAGAGGCCCTGGTGCGCCCATTGTCACTCTGTCTGTGCCTCTCTCTCTCTCTCTCTCTGTCTCTCTCTCTCATAAATAAATAAAAATACCTTCAGTCCAGAAATGGAGCAATTTTCAGGTTGCTAGCCTCTGTTCTCTGGGGCACTCCTCTCAAGTGATGCCTGGGGAAAGGACATAGGGAAGAAACATGCACTCGGTGTGCACCCTGGTATTTGGAGGACCTGGAACTTTATTCTTTGCTGTTTTAATTTGTCTTGACAGATTGTGGTTTAACACTTGAGTTCTCCAACCTAGAGGGCCACAAGGGCAGGTGTTAGGGACAGGACAGTTTGTAGGAGCCTGAGGGGCCTGCCCTTCAGCTTCCACCAAAGTAGACAGATGGACATGTGTACTGTCTGAATGCTCAGGTAGCCTGTGAGACTTCTTATAAGGAGGAGAGACTTACTTGTCTTGTATAAAATACCACCGTGGTCTGCTGTCTGAGGAGCAGTTCAGGCATCAACCTCAGGACTAGGTTGCTCCCTCGGATCTCAGTGGAATGCCCATGGGAAGTTGTTGGGGGACTGTGTAAGAAATGGAAGTGGTTGGGGGGTGCTGGAGAGATGGCTTAGCAGTTAAGGCATTTGCTTGCAAAGCCAAAGGACCTCAGTTCGATTCCCCAAGACCCACATAAGCCAGATGCACAAGGGCGTGCATGCATCCAGAGTTCGTTTGCAGTGGTTGAAGGCCCTGGCGTGCCCATTCTCTCTCTCCCTCTCTCTGCCTCTTTATCTCTCTCTCTCTCTCTCTCTCTCTCTCTCTCTCTCTCTCTCAAATAAATAAATAAAAATAAAGTTTTAAAGAAAGGAAATGGAAGTGGTAGACAGGTGTGTCCTAAATGACCGTAGAGGAGGCAGGCCATTAAGAAGTGAGGTGGAATGCACCCATAAGGTGGGCTCACTCAGTAGAACCAGAAGTCTTCCTTCTGGACCGTCCCTCACCTGCCTATGCCTCCTGGAGCTAAGTACAGAGTCACTGCACCACAACCTATAAGCCCCCCCGAAGGGCCACTGGCCTATAATACATCTTCCAGGTTCCTTTCTCCCCACAAAGTTCTTTGACTAGGTCATTCGTGTGAGGACTCTGGTGTGTCTCCCCAATATGGAGAATCGTCCCCTCTGGCAGATGTGCTCGGAGGAGGCTGTAGACAGGAACATGGGCCTGCCGCCTCAAAGACACCCTCAGAGAATCGCATCTTCACCAGGACCAGGGCGTGGTGCTCCAGGCCATCACTGGAGATGACACAGAGTTTTGTAGAGCCCTGATTGTGAATCACATGTATGTTGATGCATTGAGGAACTTTGTGACCATTTTGTAGATGGAAGAGAAGGGCCAGAGAAGGTCGTATTGCCTGACAAGTCTCTGAGAGATGTTGCAAAGCCCGGAGCGTCCTCAGCAATAGAGTTGATGACATAAGACATCCCGTGCCCTCAGGGTTAATTTCTTACACTGAGGACATTGACACTCGATCATGAAAGTCACACATTCAGGAATATATTGTGCAGTAAACATGGGAGCCCCCCCCCCACAAAGAGGGCATTCTCTCGCCTGTCCCTGAGCACTGTGACACCAGCCTGCAGGCTCTGAAGTGTCACAGGGTGGGGAAGCCACACTCTTCATCCGTTGCCCTCATCCTGCTCTTCCTGTGGCAAAGGCTCTGAGCACATGCGCTGTGTTTCCAAGAATACGGATGAGGTTACCATCTGTGAATGATGGCCAGAGCTGTGAGTCAGGGTGAGGCCCCTGCCCTGGAGCCCGGCAGCTGATCACCAGTGCTTCCACCTGTCCACGTGAGCACTGTAATCAAGCCTGCTGCCTCGGCAGCCTCTCTGCATCCCACAGTGGGAACTGGGGTGTGCGTGTGCATGTGCATTCTCACAGGAGCCTGGTACCCCAGAGGTTCTTGTAGCCAGGGTGGTCCTGTGTGGGGCCACTGAGGCCTGGCCCTCTATACCGAGTTGCCCATTTCCAACTCATATGAAGCTTCATCTTGCCTGAGGCCTGGAAGGATGGGAGGATAAACGGCCCCAGTCTATTAAATCAAGTCGCCAAAGCCTCACGCACATTGTGACCCAGTTCTCAAGTGCAGGCATACAAAAGACCAAAAGTAGGTCATCAGAGAGAGATGAGTTGGGTGAAGGGAGAAAGTCATTCCACGAGCAATCACTTAAGAATGCTCCCGTCTCGGCTTCAGCAGAGCATCTAAGCAGACGAGGGCGGCCGTTCACGAGACTCCGCTGTGCTCCTCGTGGTAACCTGTGGCCTGCGGCAGGTGAGCTTGCAACATCTGTTGGCGCAGGTGGTATGAGCTGACTGCTGCAGGAGCATGCCTGGGCTTCCTCCTCCTCCTCAGCTTGCAGCCGTGAACACAGGGATGTCACTTCCTTAAGGGGACTTCTCTGTGACTGGGGCCTGGGGACTTGGCTGGATGGAGGTTGTTTTGTTTTGGCAAATTGCAAATCCTGTCCATCAAAATCTGAATGTTTTTCATTGTAAGATCAGAACCCCAGTTGCGTTTTTCTATGTTTCCCATTTTTAAAATATATGTACCCTCCAAATAGCAAGCACCCTACAGAAGCCACACCATCGCTTAACACAGCAGCCTTGCAAACTTGATGGGCAGTGTCGGCCCACGTGGTACTCTCCTGTCCTTCTGGAGGGGCAGCCACACAGCAGAGACTGGCATCTCACCTGGCTGGGCACTGCCTTCCCAGAGCTGGGGCCTGAGCTCTGGATTTTGCCACCCCACGGCCTCACAATCTGAGTACCTGGGAGAAGAAGGCATGAGCCACAAGGGCCAAGGTGTGCTGGGCACTGGGTGGGAAGGAAGCAGCTAGAATGGCTGACTGGGTGGAGAGCAAGATGGGGAGGGGAGGCTACAGCCCCAGCTCCCTCCCATGGTCACCTCTTCTCCTTGGTCACCTCTTCTCACGGTCACCTCTCTCCTTGGTCACCTCTTCTCCTTGGTCACCTCTTCTCACGGTCACCTCTTCTTGAATGTGGACTATGGTAGCGAACAAGACTGCCTGGGGGTTTTCTGTGCCTCCTTTCCACTTCACAGCAGCTCTGCAGGCCAAGCATTTACCATCCTCCCACTTTACAGGGAGAAACCGAGGCATAGCCTGAGAAGCACAAAGTGACCAAGGTGGCTCAGCCATCCTGTGTCCTGAGCATCTGGCAGCTCTTGTACAGCCCTTACACTGTGTCTTTTTCCGTTAAGCAAATCTCATCTGAAACACAACCAGTTTTCTTTTTTCTTAAAAACAATTTTGAAAACTCCGACAACCTTGGCCTGAGTCCCAGCACAGCTGTAATCCCTGTGGCTGGCTGGCCCTCCAAGCCACCACTGGCAGCTGACCTTGCTCTCATCAGTGGGCCGTGAAGGGCCGTGGGCGTTGATTGAATGGCCAAGTCTTCGCTGAGGCCTGATATTACCTGGGTCTGCAGTCAGCAGGTATTATATGGACGTGACCCTCCACAACACAGTGGAGCTGGGAACCAGAGATTTATTCTGCCTCAGAAAATACAGATGGAATTTTTTGACCTAAATATTCATCATGTTGGGAGCACTCCCAGACAGTGGTCAGGGGACTTAGATGGTCACAAAGAGGGCATTTTCGACAATGGTGAAGGGCACAGTGGAATGCAGCCAGCAGCCACGGGATGCTGGCAGTCCCAGGACCCATACAGAAGACCAGGACCTCTGTAGAAGCCCAGGAAGAGTCCACCTCTGCTCTCCCACAACCCTAAGTCTCAGGTTGGGGCTACAGGGCACAGCTAGGTCCTTCACCTCTCTCCCCAGGCTTCACCAGAGTGACTCACACAGACTCTATAGTTGGGGCCAATTGTTTCCTCACCTCCTACTGAAGCCATGAACACTGTTTGTTGGGATTTGAGGCCTGAACTCTATCCAGGCATCCTTGGCAAAGATGGTTTGGAGCTGGTGTTCCATCAAATTGAAGGCCGTGGGTGGAGAAACTCCAGGAATGGATACATGGAAGCCCCAGGGTCTAGATTCTGTTCTGCTCCTAAGCTGGGGGTCTCAGCTCTATACAGGGTCAGGGTCCTATATGGAATGTGGGAGTTACAAAAGTATGCAGCAATAGCCAAGCATGGTGACCCATGCCTTTGATCCCAGCACTCAGTAGGCAGAGGTAGGAGTATCACTGTGAGTTTGAGGCCAGCCTAAGACTACATAGTGAATTCCAGGTCAGCCTGGGCTAGAGCGAGATCCTACCTCAAAAAGCAAATTACAGCAATTCAAGTTTTCTAAGCAGGCAATGGCCAAAAATTAGTTCAAAATCCATTACATAACCGATTGAGGTGTTTCTGGCAGGCCTCCCCTGTGTTGTGTCAGGTGACTTCACTGCAGCCTTGGCTGTAAACACAACCCTGTGTACCTTGCACTGTGTGTGATGCCACCCAGGAAATGCCAGCAGACCCTTCCCAGAACACGTCATCTCGGAATCAAGACTATTGTATATTATGAGTTGCAGTGTTTTTGCCCTATATACCAAGTTTCTGATTTCAAAGAAACGGAATGATTTAATTATAAGAAACAAAGAATTTTAACATTCTGCTACCATCATTTCTCAATGTGTAGGTATCAAATTAGTACACCTTTGGATTGAATTGTGTCAAAATGTTTGATTTTTAAAATTGCCACTTGAGTTGCTGATTTGAATTTCATAAAAAATCATTAAATGAATTTTGGCTTGGACCTAGGACAGAATCCCCAACAATTTTTGAAATGCCCATTTTGTACTACATATTTTTACAAAGTGACATTTTCAGGATTGACAATTATAAGTCAAAGTACCAGCCAGCTCTGAAAAGCATGGAAGAGTCTCCACATCCTGTTGTGTCATTCGGCCAAGATTTAATTCCTTATATAACAATAAGCCAGTTCCAGGTACATCCATCCATGTCATTAGCATGTAAATTTGCTTTCATCTTTAATAAAGGATAAAATTATTTGTATGCCAAGGAATTGTTTTAGATTAAATGCCTTAATGATTTATTATCAGTACATGTTTGATTCATATACCTGTTTTTTAACTTCTTTATTTATATTTATTTATTTACTTAAGAGACAGAAGGAGAGGGGGAGCGAGAGAAAGAGAGAGAATGGGCACACTGGGGCCTCTAGCCACTGCAAACGAACTCCAGACGCATGCGCCACCACGTGCATCTGGCTTAGCATCTAGCTTACGTGGGTACTGGGGAATTGAACTTGGGTCCACAGGCTCGGCATGCAACCACCTTAACCACTAAGCCATCTCTCCAGCTCCACATACCTGTTTTATATACTTGGGGTCCTGTAAAGATTTTCTTGCAAAAGGGGTTATGAGTATAAAAAGTGGAAGAAGTCCTGAGGTGGTCAACCCAGTAGGAGCCAGCCTTGCTTTTCCGCTTAGCAGGAAAGCAGCCTGGTACACCCCGGGACTGGCAATGGTGACTGCTTCTTCGGGATGCACACTCTCATCAGCATCGACGTGAAGCTCCTGCCCACACTCAGTGTGCAGTCCAGCGTGCCCTGGCCTGTCTTACCACACCCTGTCCTCCCTCTGTTCCCCAGCTCATGTTCCAGCAACTCCAGTGTTTCCTGCCCGCCCCCCCCCCCAGTGCATGGCCAGCCAGACTCCAGCACCTTCCAGTACAGCTGTTCCATAGCGCCACAGTGGGGGAGCCCCCTCAGCAGCCACCCGGGCCCCTGGCTGCAGAGGGGACACTGGGCACCTCTCCCACTGAGAAGCTTCCAGGAATGTCTCTGCCTGGGACAGCGAAATAGGGAAGCCTGCAGACTCGCTGTCTCACGCTAGCAGGAGTGTCCCCGTTCCTCCATCACCGGTGCCCTGCATAGGCAGGAGCCAGAAGCTGGGAGGAGCACGCACCTGTGGAGCCCCCTGTGGGTGCCATATGAGCCCTTGCCCACCTCACTGTCCTGGAACCAGACATGATGGCAGCCTCCACCTAACGGACTGAAACTGAGGCCCAGATGCGCAGCTAGGACCCTGCCTCAGGTGGTCTGTTGGCAGGATCTGTGTCACCCTTAAAACTGCTTCCTTAAGCCTGTGTCACGGCCACCACAGAATATGATTTATAAGGTCATTTGGCAGAGAACTCAGTAACCAGGCTATTTTAAAACATAATCACAGACCTTGGGAGAGCCCAGACTGCTGTAATAACACAGGGCTGCTACACTGGCTTGGGATGAAATGTCACACCGGCCTTATCCCAGAGACGTCACTAAAAATAAGCAGGTGGGCCCTGTTCCCAGGTCAGAGCACCGGCTCCACGCTGCTCGGGTCCTTTTTAGGGAACAAACGTGGCTGTCCGTGTGGCCCCTCACACCCTGCTGGGGTGGGCTTCCTCTCCCAGAGGGTGCCGGCAAAAACACCTCATCCAGGCGGAAGCACAGTTACCTTCCTTTTGCCTTCTCCAGCGAGGCCCACGGTTACATGTGCAATCCATTGTTTTAATTTGTTCGTGTGTAACACACACTGAAAAGTAGACAAGGGTTAAATGCGCAGCCTGTGGGTTTGCACAGGCCCAAGACTCCGGTGGGACATCTGGACCAAACCCCAGAAATCCCCCCTCGGGCCCCTGGGGGCTCCATTCCTCCCCAGCCGCTGACTTCTCATCTTCTAGATGAGTCCTTTCCCACTTTGGACTTGGGCTGAACTCCGTCTTCACCGCGGCGTCCTTGGCCCCATGTAGCTGTGAGACCTGTGTGTGTGTTGCTCGTGGCCATTCTTTGTTCTCATAGGTGTAGTGTCCCCTGAGCACAGAGACCCTGCTGCTGAGCCTTTCAGAGGCTGCTGAGCATTTGGGGAATGTCCCAGGTTGCGTTCCTGGGCCACTGTGGGAGTCTTGGATGTGTCTTTTGGTGAAGCTGGGCTTGCATCTCTGGGCGTATATTCCCACACAGGGGAGAGCTCAGGGCCGGCAGATGGGGCTGAATGAGTTGAAGAGCTCGCCGTTTATAGTCCAGTGGGGAGTGCAGAATTTCAGGGTTCGGTTCCTGCCTGGGATAAACCCCTTGGGCTTTGAGGTGAGGACACGGGAGGTCTCAGCCCTGGGACTGATGGCCAGTGGTGCACACGGGAGTGGCACAGCTGTCCTCACTGTCCTTGTTGATGGGACACCAGTCTCGCTTTGAGCTTTCCATCCTGAAATGCATGTTGCCTTGTGCTCTTAGCCACGAGTTTCCTGGGTCTCCTTGGTCCTTAGGTCTGACCATGCCACGAGACCTGCAAGCCCTCCCCCACACACACACACACAGCTCCACATCTTCCGGCTTCCAGCAAGACTTGCCGTGGGCATCCTCTCTGTAACAGGAGACCTTCAGCTCACACTGCTTGATCGTTTTCCTTTTCCCCAACAGATGGGGTCTTCAGAGTTCTGAAGAACTTTCTAGAAAGCATGGCTGTCTCGTAAGGGTCACCAGTGTCTATACACTAAGTATGAAGACCGACGTGTACACAGACCTGCTTGTGTGCTTCTGTGGAGTGTCTTCTTTGGGAACTGATATGGGTGCCACATCAGTGGAGATGCCAACTCAGCCCACTGGACCTTGGTCTTCAGCCTGTGAGGCAGGATGTTAGAAAGAGTTGGCCTGCACAGAGCCTGGCTATAGGGAGCACCCCCCAATGCAAGCCAGTACCCCAAGAAGCAGTGCAGCATGAAGGCTGACAACCCCAGCTCCTGAGCCCCACGCTGGGCTCAAGTCTCAGCTCCACCTCTTGATGCTGTGTGACCGCGGTGGAGTCGTGAGCGTCTCTGTGCCTCAGTGTCCCATGCTGTAGAGATGGCCCTGCAGAGATGCAGTGGTGTGGGAATGAAAAGCTGTGACTGCTTGGCTCAGAACAGCCTTAGCGCAGAATGCAGTACTCTCTCATTGAAGCTTGGCCACGTGAAGGTGACAGCGGCTGTCCTGGGAGGCGGGCACTCAGCTCAGCATTGGCCCTGTTTTCTTCTGAGTCCTCTGGGCAACCTGTGGACATGATGCCATCTTGCCTCCTTCTGGCCAGGAGCACAGCCAGCCCACAGAAGATACACCTGGCTATGCGCCAGCTTCGAAAGCTTAGCACTCCCACACTGCTCAGGCACTGGCCCGGGGCTGGGGGTACACCTTCACCGGGGGACAGGACAGGAGTAAGACCATGAGATGCAGGGACTTGAGACGAGGCTCCGCTGTAATGGGGGATGGCATTCACAGGGAGATATGGGATGACCACAGCAGGTGGATGAGGCTGAGGGGGTGTGGCTGGGGGACCTTGGAGGATGAGGAGAAACAAGGTGCTGGGAATGCAGGGAAGGCTGTCAGCCACAGAGAACCTGTACCTTTTATCCCAAACCGTGAGCCCCAACAACTTGGTCTGCTCATTTGGAGGAAACTCGCAACAGGGCTGGCTGGAGTCCGCATCAGAAGGGACACGGCTTTTCCATTGCTTTCTCTGCGCTCTGCAGGGAAGCTGATGGTGGCTGAGGTCTCACCCACGGGCCTGTTTCTGTGTCCCCTGCATGTCCCAGGGTGGGCACCTCAACACCTCAGCACCTCACACTGCAACGTGCTGCAAAGTGGCCTCTCAAGCAGAAGGCAAAGCGGTGGCCAGGGGATGCATCGTCTTCCAGAACTTGGGCAAATGTGCCTCTTGGGAAGCACATTGTGAGATGTATGTGTGTGTCTGTGTGTGTGCAGGCATGTGTACATGCATGCGTGTGTGCAGGCATGTGTGAAGACAGTGGGCACATGTGTGTTTGTGTGTCTGGGGATGAACCCAGGGCTTTGCACATGCCAGGCAAGCACTCGACCCCCAAGCCCCACCTCAGCCCTGACAGACGCAGTTTGGCAGGAGGAAGGATGCACTGAGAGGACGGTGACAGGAGAGGGAGGAAGTGCCAGGCACTCATCACCATCTTTCACTGGCAGGTTTGTAAGCTGAGTTGCCCGTAAGCACCTGACCATGACAGCTAAGGATGAGCATACAACACTCCCATTCCCAGAAGAGCCAGCCCCATTGCACAGAGGGGAAACTGAGGCACATATAATCAACTCATTATAGCAGTGTCCGCCTCCAGGACCCTGAATCACATCCTCCTTTATCTGTACGGCCCAAGGGGCGGATCCCACCCTGGCACCAGCAGGCAGAGAAGTGGGCTGGTCATAGACCTGCTTCTCCAGGACTCTGCCAGCCCCACAGTGTGCCCAGGACCTTGTGCTCCTGCTGAAGGTGGCTTGGGTCTCTGGAAGCCCATGGAGATTGATGTTGACCTCTGTCCGTGCACCGCTGTCCAGCCTGTGGGGACAGGAAGGGCCTGGGGTCCCCCTGTTCTCTTCTCCAAGTCCCCACTGGGTTCACAGTGGCTTAGGTTCTTCACCTTGGCCTCTCCTTCATCACAGAGTGCAGACCAAGCCCGGCTGTGCTGCCCTGTCCCCATCCACCTGCAGGCAGAGCCCCTAAAAGCCACAGACCAAGGGATGTGGGCAGCCTGGGAGAGAAGCTTCCAGGAGGGAGCTCTGGGAGGGTATCCACCCCAGGCCTCTTCCAGTCCCTCTGTAGCTGAGAAGTAGGTGCAGGTACACTTTGGTCCTTAAACATTGTGAGGATGTAGAGGGGGCCACAGCAGTTTCTGACACCGAGTGTCGCATTCATTAAAGTTTAATTTGATCTTTTTTAATATCGCATTAAAACAATTCCACCTTGGAACGGAATGGTTATAGTTAGCATAAATCTGCCCTACACATGGTGACTTCATTTATATTAGCTTTTATTTAACTTGGTAAAAGGTAATTTGTTTTTATTAACTGACTCATTTTCCCCTCAGCCAGGCGAGCTGCGGGCCGTACACGACACATGCAGCACCGCCCTCCCCACCGCAGGCCTCTGCCTTCCCTCGCATCGCTAGTGACCACCAGACGTGGGTGGCCTGCCGTCCATCCCTGAGCCTCTTCTCTCTGTCCTTGTCTTGTTTCAGGGAACCCTGGACAATTGATTAGTCAGATTCACAACTCCAAAGTGGGCAGGGCCCTCCACATTCTGATTTAAGCAATGGGAAAACCGTGGCTCATGGCACAGCACGCCAAGTCAGGACACATGGACTGTAGTCCAGCCGATGGCTCCTACCGCCATGCTCTCAGACAAGGCCGTCCAGTTCCAGGGATCCGTCAGCCCTCTCTCTGAGTTCTATTTCCTCAGCCCTCACTGGCTGGCCCTGTCCACTCTCCCTTCACTCTTCATTTGTCCCCGAAGCCACAAAAGCAGAGCTGTACCTCCGTGTCCCCCTTATTGTTCATCTCTTCTTGCCATCAGGGCCCCTGTCTCAGAGCCTGTGTGTCCCCAGGAGAATTCCTTCTTAGGTTGGGCAGCACGGGGAGGCCTTAGTGAACCCAGAGCCCGTCACACCTGTTGTGAGCCAGCTGCTCTTTCACACTCAGCATCTCCTTTCTGCAAGCCCCAACTCACGGGTACAGAGCTCTGGCACAGACCGTCCCTTGCCACTGTCCCCTGTGATACAGAAAATGCTACCAAGGCTCCTGTTCATTCTCTCCTGAGACCGTACGTAGGACCTCTTGTGAGCTGTTTCTTCGTCTGGGTAGCGTGTTAGTCAAGATCTGCAGCTCCTATTAAGATTTGTTTGATGAACACCTGAGCAGGTGACAGCTAAGGGTAGTTGTCATACAATAGGAAATGGACCTCGGGCACGGTTGTCTGAACCTCTCTGAACTGAACAAATGTCTGCTCTCCTCAGATAGGGACCAGCAACCCAAACAAACAAACAGGTGCTGCTGGTGAATCAAGAGTGTAACTGGATTTCCTTTCAAGAGCATGGGTACCTTATGAAGAAAAAAATCTTCCCCAGCAACCTTGAATCCCCTGCCTGTACCCTCAGGAGGAGGCTGAGCACCGCCCACTAGCAGCTGTTACCTTAGCCTCCCTCCTCACAAACGCAGTCAGGGCTGCTGGGAGTTCACTACGGCAAAGACTCCGAGGTCAGCAGTGCACAACAGGCATCTTCTCCTCACTTCCCTTCGGGACAAATGACTGGCGTGGGGAGGAGACACTGTCCCCCTGTCTCCCAGACTCTCTTCGTAAATAACTTTGCCTCCATCACCCAGTAAGTGGTGATGGAGAGACCCTATCCATCTTCATATGATTTCCAAGCATCACATGTTTCTTTACTAAACATGCAAAATTGAAAACAGCTAATGCTGAGAAAAGTCATAATGACAATAATGCTAGTTACTTTTCTCATCTCTGTGACAAAAAAAAAAAAAAACCCTAACAGAAGAAGTGTGAAGATCAGAGACTGACCTTGTCTCGCAGTTTCCGTGGGTTCAGTCCATCATGGCAGAGAAGGCTTGGCCACGGGGCAGCTCGGTCCACAGCAGCAGGAGCGAGAGGTGACAGCTCACATTCTGGTGAACCAGGAAGCACAGGTCTCTGTCACATCCACAGGTGATACCACCTTCCACGTTCACCCTGACTTCTGCCAAGTGTACCACAGGACCCTAAGGTTCCATAACCTTCCCAAAACAGTGCCACCACGCTGGGGACCAAGTGTTCAAATGCATGAGCCTGAGTGGGTTAAATGTGTGTAAAAACAAAACCAACCACTCTGCTAGCTTTATCCGCGGAAAGCAGCAGGGTGTGTGAGGCATAGAAATCCCTGTGTCAGTTGAGAGGCAGGAGGCTGCCTTGGCTTGAGCGTGGAGCCTGAGCTCTAAGTGGAGAGCTGCTGTCTGGCTGGTCAATGTCTCACCTCCTTCTAAAGCACAGCACACATGTCAATGACACGCACGCCGACGCTGTGGCCGGAGGAGCATTGGCATTACCCACTCGTGCAGATCTGCAGGGCGATTATCGGCGAAATCATTTTCCACAGCCTCTGAGATGACACTTTCTGTATATAGAGCACTTTAATCTCTTCAAAGCTTTTTTGTCTCCATTATGGCATTTAATCCAAGTAATTGAACTTGAACTAGAACAAAGAAAAACACTGATAAATTAATTAAATCTGGGCTTTTTATGGGGGCAGAGGGACAAGAAACACAGCTGGGTGACAGCTGGCTTGTGAGTGCCTGTTGCAGTATGGCTATGACGGGGAACGAACAACAAACTAGCCCACAGCTCCCCCCACTTGCAGGGAATTCCATTTGTGTTTTAATATGAAATTGCCAAAGTCACACCGTTGTTTCTTGATTTCCTTCTCTTTCTCTGACCTTCCTGCCACTGGACACCAAAAAAATATATTTTTAATTGTTTATAATGGTAATTTTATGAGAATATATGGTAATAGAAGTCTTGATTTACAAAATTGAAGGCAGAAATCAGTTTCACATAGTTCACTCTGCTGACATGAGGCCCCATGTAGGGAGGACTATCTTATGCCCTGTGGGGGACTCAGCAGCCTCCCCCACCACCTATGGGATGACAACACCCCTCCTCTGCCAAGGGGTGACATCCGAAGTGTTCTCTATATGGCCAGAAGTCTCCAGTCAAGGGTATGGGGAGGCTGTTGAGCAGACCTGAAAAGAAAGCACAGAGCTACCAGGCCTGCCTGTGCGTTCAGTGCTGCTTGGTTGAGTGCTTGGTCTGGGACTTTTCTGTGTGCAGTGCTGCTCTGCTGGACGCTTGGTATGGGACTTTTCTGTGTGCAGTGCTGCTCTGTTGAACGCTTGGTCCGGGACTTCTCTGTGTGCAGTGCTGCTCTGTTGAACGCTTGGTCCGGGACTTCTCTGTGTGCAGTGCTGCTCTGTTGAACGCTTGGTCTGGGACTTTTCTGTGTGCAGTGCTGCTCTGTTGAACGCTTGGTCTGGGACTTTTCCGAGTGCAGTGCTGCTCTGTTGAGTGCTTGGTCTGGGACTTTTCTGTGTGCAGTGCTGCTCTGTTGAATGCTTGGTCTGGGACTTTGCTGTGTGCAGTGCTGCTCTGTTGAATGCTTGGTCTGGGACTTTGCTGTGTGCAGTGCTGCTCTGTTGAATGCTTGGTCTGGGACTTCTCTGTGTGCAGTGCTGCTCTGTTGAACGCTTGGCCTGGGACTTTTCTGTGTGCAGTGCTGCTTTATTGAATGCTTGGTCTGGGACTTTGCTGTGTGCAGTGCTGCTCTGTTGAACGCTTGGTCTGGGACTTTGCTGTGTGCAGTGCTGCTCTGTTGAATGCTTGGTCTGGGACTTCTCTGTGTGCAGTGCTGCTCTGTTGAACGCTTGGTCTGGGACTTCTCTGTGTGCAGTGCTGCTCTGTTGAACGCTTGGTCTGGGACTTTGCTGTGTGCAGTGCTGCTCTGTTGAACGCTTGGTCTGGGACTTTTCTGTGTGCAGTGCTGCTCTGTTGAACGCTTGGTCTGGGACTTCTCTGTGTTCAGTGCTGCTCTGTTGAACGCTTGGTCTGGGACTTTTCTGTGTGCAGTGCTGCTCTGTTGAACGCTTGGTCTGGGACTTCTCTGTGTGCAGTGCTGCTCTGTTGAACGCTTGGTCTGGGACTTCGCTGTGTGCAGTGCTGCTCTGTTGAACGCTTGGTCTGGGACTTTTCTGTGTGCAGTGCTGCTCTGTTGAACGCTTGGTCCGGGACTTCTCTGTGTGCAGTGCTGCTCTGTTGAACGCTTGGTCTGAGACTTCGCTGTGTGCAGTGCTGCTCTGTTGAACGCTTGGTCTGGGACTTTTCTGTGTGCAGTGCTGCTCTGTTGAACGCTTGGTCTGGGACTTCTCTGTGTGCAGTGCTGCTCTGTTGAATGCTTGGTCTGGGACTTTTCTGTGTGCAGTGCTGCTCTGTTGAACGCTTGGTCTGGGACTTCTCTGTGTGCAGTGCTGCTCTGTTGAACGCTTGGTCCGGGACTTCTCTGTGTGCAGTGCTGCTCTGTTGAACGCTTGGTCCGGGACTTCTCTGTGTGCAGTGCTGCTCTGTTGAACGCTTGGTCTGGGACTTCTCTGTGTGCAGTGCTGCTCTGTTGAACGCTTGGTCTGGGACTTTTCTGTGTGCAGTGCTGCTCTGTTGAACGCTTGGTCTGGGACTTCTCTGTGTGCAGTGCTGCTCTGTTGAACGCTTGGTCTGGGACTTCGCTGTGTGCAGTGCTGCTCTGTTGAACGCTTGGTCTGGGACTTCTCTGTGTGCAGTGCTGCTCTGTTGAACGCTTGGTCTGGGACTTCGCTGTGTGCAGTGCTGCTCTGTTGAACGCTTGGTCTGGGACTTTTCTGTGTGCAGTGCTGCTCTGTTGAACGCTTGGTCCGGGACTTCTCTGTGTGCAGTGCTGCTCTGTTGAACGCTTGGTCTGGGACTTCTCTGTGTGCAGTGCTGCTCTGTTAAACGCTTGGTCTGGGACTTTTCTGTGTGCAGTGCTGCTCTGTTGAACGCTTGGTCCGGGACTTCTCTGTGTGCAGTGCTGCTCTGTTGAACGCTTGGTCTGGGACTTCTCTGTGTGCAGTGCTGCTCTGTTGAACGCTTGGTCTGGGACTTTTCTGTGTGCAGTGCTGCTCTGTTGAATGCTTGGTCTGGGACTTCTCTGTGTGCAGTGCTGCTCTGTTGAACGCTTGGTCTGGGACTTCGCTGTGTGCAGTGCTGCTCTGTTGAACGCTTGGTCTGGGACTTTTCTGTGTGCAGTGCTGCTCTGTTGAACGCTTGGTCTGGGACTTCTGTGTGTGCAGTGCTGCTCTGTTGAACGCTTGGTCTGGGACTTCTCTGTGTGCAGTGCTGCTCTGTTGAATGCTTGGTCTGGGACTTCTCTGTGTGCAGTGCTGCTCTGTTGAACGCTTGGTCTGGGACTTTTCTGTGTGCAGTGCTGCTCTGTTGAACGCTTGGTCTGGGACTTTGCTGTGTGCAGTGCTGCTCTGTTAAACGCTTGGTCTGGGACTTTTCTGTGTGCAGTGCTGCTCTGTTGAACGCTTGGTCTGGGACTTTTCTGTGTGCAGTGCTGCTCTGTTGAGTGCTTGGTCTGGGACTCAGCTTGGTGCCAGTCATCATGGGCACAGCCCTAAGTGTGAGTGGCATCCCCTCGTCAGCTGATCGGTAACAACTGATGCCACCTCTCTGACACCCTGTTTTGGACCAGATCATTGGGAGAGGAGCAACAGAAAGCATGCCTAGGAATTTTTCCTTTTTAAATATTTTATTTATTATTTATTTGCAGACAGAGAGAAGGAATCGGCATAACTGGGTCCCCATGAGCAAAAGTCTAGACACATGTGCCACTTTGTGCTTCTGGCTTTGGGTACTGAGGCCTTCAGACTTTGCAAGCATGCAGTTTTAACAGTTAAGTCATCTTTCCCACTCCAAGAAATTGCTGTTTACTGGCCCACTTCTCCTCCTTTAGTGGGGTGATGTGGGGTCCAGGTGTGGTCATTGGAATCAGATGACCTTCATAGATGTATGTGTTTTTAGTACTTGGCCCCCGGCTTGTGGCAGTTTGAGAGGGGGAGCCTTGCTGGAGGAGGTGTGTTGCTAGGGGCGGGCTTAGGGGTGTTATGACCAGCTCCCCCTAGGCAGAGCAGAGCTCCTCTTGCTGCTTTGTGCCAGCTGCTGTGGCCCGAAGTGATGCTCAGCCTCTGCTCCACCATCCTTTCCCTGCCACCATGAAGCTTCCCTTGGAGACCGGAAGCCAAAATAAACCTTTTCCTCCCATCAGCTGCTTGGACAGTTTATCCCAGCAGCATGAAGGCAACAACAGTACTAGGAGAGCCAAGGCCAAGAGTCCCCTTTCTCCTCTCATGAATGCCAAGGAAGAGCCCTTGGGTGCTGTGGTCAAATCAAGACAGCACCCACCCCATTGTCTTTATGTCTGCAGGTTAGGAATAGGCAACCATGGCTGATGGAGATGCCTCTCCAAGGGTGCCGAGCCACTGCGACAGACATGCTGAGGAGGCTGTATAAGGTCAAGGTCAGTCCCACATGGCCTGAGCAGCCACCTTAAGAAACAGGTCATCTGAGGGTTTCCAGGCACTGAAGAGTTATGAACACACGCACACTCACTCACACACACACGTACATGAAGATGGATGTGCTGAGCGCTGAAAGTCCAGGGAGGCAGGTGGCAGTGGGGAGGACAGGACTGGGAGCACAAAGGACCCGCCCTGTAAATGCGCTGAAAAGTGCACTTCTCCTGACCTAGTAGCCAAGGTCTCCTGCAGGCAGCTTTCCCTTAAAAGGGCAACGCTTCTGTGTGGAAAGGGAAGCAGGGCTGAGACGATCCCACCTGAGCTCACAGCTGCTGTCACTTCCCACCTGTGTCAGAAGCTGTCTTGCAGAAGCCCCCAGGAGCTCTCGGGAAGTAATAGTGACCCGGGGCTGCTCTCCATTGGCCATGCAGGGACAGTGAGTGGTCCAGCTATGAACCGCTCAGCTCAGCACTGAGTGTCCGGCTGGATCTAGACATCACTGTAGTTTTTTTGTTTGTTCGTTTGTTTATTTGTTTTTTCTTGTCCAGTGCTTCTCATTAAGACTACAGCAGACACAAGTTCAAAAACTCCAGTAAGCTGATGCCCAAAAAGAAACAAACCCATGAACTTCAGTAGTTTATTGAAGCCAGTCAGGCTGCTGGAGCGAGGGGAGCTCGTTACCGAAAAGCTTCCCTTCCAGGGAAATAGATCCAGAATGGAGTCAGTTAAAGATTTCCATTTTCTTGCAGAAGAGGTGGCAGAAAGAATATAGGAGCCAAAGAAGAGTAGGACTCCTTACAACGTGCTCCCCCCAGATACAAAATGGCCTGGATATCCATGACCTCACAGTGCCTGACACTACCCACACAAGACCATCATAAGAGGAGGAAAAGATCATGACATCAAAATAAAAGAGAAACTGATGGAGAGGGGGAGGGGATATGATGGAGAGTGGAATTTCAAAGGAGAAAGTGGGGGGAGAGAGGGCATTACCATGGGATATTGTTTACAATCATGGAAGTTGTTAATAAAAAAAATTTAAAAAAACAAAGATTTCCATTTTTGCCAGATGTGGTGGCGCACGCCTTTAATCCAGCACACGGGGGGGGGGGGCAGAGGCAGGAGGATCACCATGAGTTCGAGGCCACCCTGAGACTACATAGTGAATTCCAGGTCAGCCTGGGCTAGAGCGAGACCCTACCTCAAAAAAAACCCCACAGATTACCATTTTAAAAGTGGGCATGCCAGGGCTGGTGATGCCCATGTGGTGGACAGAGCAGTAGAAATGGCCTGTGTCAGTTCCCAGCCGCTGGCGCTGCACCTTGACTGGTCCCCACTCCGTCCTCGGAGGACCCTGGAAAAGCAGTACTCAGGAACTCCCTGCATGGATGCCACAGTTCCTAGGAGTCTGGGACTGTTTCAAACTGAAGTCAGCTTTGGAGAAATGGCATTCCCCTTCATCAGCTGAAGTACCTTTGTGGACAGGTTTCTTGTGTTGAACTGCAGAGTCACCAAGCTGCCTCTTAACAGAAACAAAATAAGAACAAACCCAGAATCTCACAGACAAGGCAGCCTCTCTTTGCCTCTCATCTGCCTACCCATTTCCAACATCTTCCATTAAAAACAACCAGTGCTCTTCCAGTCGAGGAAGTCAGCATGCATGCGAAAACCATTCTGCACATCCCAAAGTGAGCTCTGGCTGCAGGGCCATGACGTCCCTGAGGGTGGCTCTGCCATTCTCTCTAAGCTTGGGTGGCTCCTCTGGCGGCCCCCACAAGGCATGATTCCCTCTTTGCTCCTAGTGTCCTTTGGCTCCATCCTCCTCAAATCATTTAACTCAGCTGAAGGCTTCTGATGTTGATGGAGGCTGGGGCAGGAATTGGCTGCAGGAGCCCTGGTCCTGGAAACTCCTTGGTGGGGCTCTGAGAATCCCTCGGCTGCAGGGGGCTGGGCCTGACAGGATGCTTCTTTTGCTCTGCCCTGCACACTGCAAGGCACTGCCCTGGTGCCTCTCGCCACTCATTTGCCATGTGCTCAGAGACAGCTGTGGTCCCCAGAAGTGTATAATTCACACCCCTCTCTGTCAAAGCCCACTAGAGCCAGGACTTTCTAACACCAACCGGGGGGGCGGGGGGGGGAGGTGGAGAGGGAGAAGGAGAAAAAGAGAGAGGGGGAGGGGAAGGGGAATGAGGAGGAGGAAGCAAAGGAGAAGGAGGAGCAAGGAGAAGGAAGAGAAAGAGGAGATGTCCTGCTCTGTGGCTGGCACTGAGTCCAGTCAGTCCCCAAACCTCTGTTTCATTTTTATTTACCATACTGCTTGACAGTTTTGACAGAGGCCCTAAATCCTGGGTGTTCCTCAAGTCTCTCTGCATCACAGGCATAGTCAGTGTCCCTTGTTTGTCCTTAAGGGACAAGTTTCATATCTCTCTCTTCCTCAGGTCGCCTTGTCCAGCTGTGCAGGCGGGAGAGAGCGGGTGAGTGCACGGGTCTCCTGACCACTGCGCAGGCTCGGCCTACCTCACTCTGCACTATTACACAACCAGGAGCACAGCCTGTGGGGACAGCACTGTGCCTGATGGTTAAGCAAGTGGCTTTGCTCAAATCCAGCACTTCCTTTCTCTGTTTTACTGGAAGAGTTAGCAGAAGGCATAAACAATGAGCTTTTGTACCCCAGAACATGTGACTAACACATAAAGAAGCACTTGAACCCCAGCTAGGCTTTCCCAAAGCCTCCATGTATTCCTTCTGTCCCTCTCCTGCAGAAGACCTCTGGTCTCCTGTGGGCTTACTGTCTCATTGGATGACAACCCAGAGAAGTTGACTTTCCCATAAGACATTGCAACCCTCTGTAAACAGGCATCCTCCAGTCAGCCATCCAGGACCTCGTCTAGGGCAGACATCCATCAGGTTTCTCCAACGATGGGACAGTGAGTTTTCTTTCTTAGAGTCATGAGGGAAATTGACTTATTTCATCATTCCTGGAAATGAATAATGGGGAGAGTGGTTTCACTTTCATTATCATAGTTGTCATATTTCAGACTTCCTAAATATAGCCTTGTTTTTTTTAATCCTACTGCCTTATATCAAGATAAAAAGGTCTCTGTCAAAATCAAATGACATGTCAATTTTAACGAGCAACTGAGAAATTAACAAACGTAACATTCTAATCTAATTATGTTCTTTCGGAAAACTCCCTGGAAATCGACTCCAGTTAGATTTGCTGGGCTCTGTGCCACCAAGGCAGTGGGTGGCAGCCCATGGGAGACGCACCCCAGAACCTTCCTGGGCCTCCAGTGAGGCCCTTCTGCCTTCACAGCATTTCTAAAACTTTGGGAGTATTGTCAACCCTGCACAGTTTTCATGTGCAGCAACATGGGAGCAGAGGCCTGCCGTCACTAAAAGCCCCATTTTTCTGAGAAATGGCCCTGCGAGCTTCCACAGAGGTAACAGCTGCATTTTCCAAAGAGGAGTTTTACCCGCCATCTCCTCCAGCAGGATCCAGGCAACAGGCAGGGCCCCTCCACTGCCCCGAAGCCTCTGCTTCATGACGGACAGCAGCCCCACGCAGTGGGAGCCTGCTCACAGCCCTGAGGCCCCGTCTCAGGCTCTGGGAGGCTTTTCCCCTTGTGTGGCTCCTGTGCACAACATCTACGGGACGTGACATTTTGTCCCAGGCACAGAACTGCCCAGGCCCCCAGCCCCTTACCCCCTGCCTTTCCTCATCGTGTTTTGCTTTTGTTTTAAGATACTGTGGTTTGGGGGTGACAATGGTCATGTGAGTGAGTCTGTCACTAGGGTGATCAGACGTTCTGTACAGTCTACATAGTGTCCCTTCTTCTCAGGTTTAAGGACAGCAGGAGCTCATCCCACAGAGTTTACTGAGCAGCTGGGAAGCAACGCCCATTAGAAAACTAAACACGAGACTGGAGGAAGTGTGCCGTGCTTGGCGTGGGAGAGCAGTCCAGAGCGTGGGGTCCGGGTGGAAGCAGACCACTGAGAGGATCTAGAAATTCCGCAGACGTAGGGAGGAGCATGGCCAGGCCTGGCGATGGATGACGGCGGATCGGGCCGCTGCTCTGCCTGGCTCGTGGCGTGAGCCACACAGCCGGGGCTCGCCTGGTTTTGCACATGGCTGCACACAACACATGCAGCGTGCCCACCGATCAGGGAACTAGATGCTTTGGAAAACAGCGTTTCTAGTGAAACGGTGCACTTCCTGTTAGCCAGGACTATACTATGCTTAATAAAGATGCAGTCCCAGGGACTTTGGAATTTTCAGGAGGGAGTGAGAACCCAGACATACCACACACCACACGCGACATGCCTGACCTTCTGTGGAGGTCGTACTTGACCCTGAGGGTGCAGTGTGTGGATATCCAGAGATTTTAGGTGTTGGGAAGATAGGCACGTCCCGTAGTTCCTCTCCTCCCTCTACTTCATACCATCTCATGTACATATGCTGGTTAGTGAATTAATTAATTTTTTAAATGTCTCTCTGAAAGGAGTAATGGGCTGTCTTTGGGTGAGGTAGAGAGTAGAAAGCTAAGCTCTCTGGATTCTGTCAAGAGAGCCCTACCACTCACCATGCACGTGTGTGTGTGCATGTGCACACGTGTGTGCATGCATGTGCGTGTGTGTGGTGGGGACGGGGCTGACAGAGGCCCAGTTGTGTGGCATGTGATGGATCTGCCATGAGGCAGAAGAGAGGTGGCCGTGTGCGAAGAGCTCGGGGGTGATTGCTGTCGAACACAGACAGAGTCTGAATGTGGAACCCGCTGCTCCCGACTCTGGCTGCGGAGGTACAATCTTCAAGGCAGGATTTAGATAACACTGCTTATGAGCAAAGTGTGGATTAGCTCGGATTTTGAAGTTTGTTCTTATCTTATGCACTGCTCAAGTGTGGAAGCTCCAGGAGGTTTCGGCCCCAGGTCAGCAGCTTCGGCTGTGACGAGTGTCAGCACTCTCAAAGAAATGACACCTGCCACTGCCTGAGGCTGTGGCCAGAATCTTCATAAGTGCTGATGAAAACTTGGGAGCAAGCAGAACCAGCGCCCAGAGTCCTGTGCGTGTGCGCGGACGGATGGACAGACAGAGACGGGCACCCCGCCTGCGTCTGTGGAAGGCTCCATTAGGGAGGCCCCCATTCCATAAGAACCCGTATCCACAGATTTCTCTCCCCGTCTCTTTCCAGACAGGACAGTGCCCAAGCTGTTTTTGCTGTCCTCCTGGATCCTCACATATGAAGGACAGCACCTCTGAATTGTCTGATGGTTCCTGGGCCCTGAAAGACAGAAGGAATCATGTGGATGGGGGTCCCCTGGCCCAAGAGGGAAGTGAACCTCTTCTAATTCAAACCCACCCCCACCCCACATCACGTGCATCTGTAGGAGCACCCTAGCTGCTTGCTCCAGGTCAATCAGGACGTCACTACCAGAAACTGAAAGGGCAAAGGGACAGAAAATGCAAAGAGAAGTACACACACACACACACACACACACACACACACGCACACACACGCACAATGCAGGGGGAATGCCCACAGCTCCCCACCCAGAAGCTTGTGCAGGCAAGCCAGGGGTGCACAGAGTAGCTCAACTGATCGGCAGACATGGGAACTGCATGGAAAAGGGGTCCTCTGCAGGCAGCATGCTGGGAGAAACTATGAGAGCTGCTGGCTTCGGCAGGTGCCCAGCATACACAGGCTGGCTGTGCCTTGTGACACACTGCCACTCTTAAGTGTCACCCACAGTTCTACAGGTCAGAAGCGCAGAGCAGAATGGCTGGGGCTCCCCGGGGCGATCAAGGTGTTGGCCTAGCGGTGTTTCTTCTCTGGGATCCCAATCCTCATTCAAGTTCACAAGGCCCTCCCTCCACATGACCTCCTCCAAAAGAAATGTCACCAAACATTGCCCAGGGAGAGATGGCCCAGGACGAGCCCCTGAGATTGCAAGGGGTGCTGCCGAGGAGGAGCAGGGATCTCAAAGGGAACATGGGAATGAGGGAGCCCAGATCAGATCTTGGGGCAATTCAGGAGAAGGAGACCCACAAAACAAGAGCTACAGATCGCCAAGGACCACAGGGCAGGATGGTGAAGGACAGTTGGTGTGTGCTGCCTCGAGTCTGCATCCATAGTAGCTGAGGGAGAGAGGACATGTCCACTTTCAGATTCTGACAAGCCACATCACTCCAGAGTGGGTATTGCCCTACCACCAGGGCCATTCAAAAGCTGACCCTGATATATTGTCCCTGGCTGAGTGTCCTGTCCACCCTGAGGTGGGGGCAGGCCACTTAGGAGAACTTGGTTTCCATGTGAAGGCCCAGACCACAGGCACTCTCAAAATGAATTCCTCACGGCAAACCCAGCTGCCATCAAGGAGTGCCACATGCCAGTCATTAGCACCGCCACCTCTTGGTACATTGCTCAGGAGGTGTCTCCCGGGCCGGAGCGGACCTCCACTCACCACTCCACTCACCAGACAAAATGAGTCAGACGAGGGCGTGACCGTGAGTGTTCGCAACGTGGAACAGACCCTCCAGGCCTCACTCTGGGGCCTCATCACCCTGACCCTGGCCGCGAGGAGGAATCCAATCAGAGGTGTTAGGCCTGCAGATTTGTGTCCAAAGACGTTTCTGGGGGGAAAAAAAGCCCCAGTCACCCAAAGGGTCAGAATAAGCAGCACCCGGGGCCCTGGGTCCACACGTGTCTGATTGTGCAGTCGTCCTATCCCAAGCCTGTCCTGGAAGGTGTTCCTGGCCATCCCCACTGCCTTCAGACAGGAATCCCACCTCCTTCGGTTTAGGGAGATAAATGAACTGGGTGCTAACAAATTTGTTCTATTAACATATCCAGCGGTAGGCAGGCATGAGATAGCATAACTCGATTTCCATCTTAAATCATTGTTTTAATCTCGCTCTTGAATGTCATCATTTCATTTGTACATCCAGCTGGAAATATTGATCTTCGGAGGCATTTATTCCGTGCATTATGTAAAATTCTATTTGCTCTCTGCTATGGAAATATTACTTTGTGGCTTAAAGCATGATTGAGAGTTTTCCGTTCTTTTCTTCTGGAGTCTCACGTGGATGTCACGGATCTAGGCTAGTAACCAGGGCTGAAGGGAAAACGTGGGGTGGGAGAATGATTGGGGGGAAAGAGACAAAAGAAAAATATATAGAGAGATATACATATAGTTTCCATGACTATATTGACTTCCTGTATGCATCACATATTTAATGCATTTTATATGCATTTCATATTTAATACATTTTTAAAGCGGCTAAAACAGCAAGCCACATGCCCATAGCCTTGACAAGGGACCAGCTGCCTGGAGACTCCCCCAGCAGCTGTTGGCAAGACCTACTTGGAAGAGCCAGCAGCAGGGCGCAAGGCTGTGGTTTTGCTGGCCATGGCCCTTGGCTTCTGCACTGGCTGGACGCCATTTCTTTTGAGGACCTTCCTTATACCAGTGCTGTCCAGGGGACCAACGTAGAGTTTCTCTGCCAAGCTGCCCCCTGGTGGGAGCCTCTGGAATAACAACAGAAATGATAATGTCCACCTTTTTTTTCAATTTTCTTAGTTTATTTTTTAATATATATTTTTTATTGACAACTTCTATACTTACAGACAACAAACCATGGTATTCCCCTCCCCTCCCCCGCTTTCCCCTTCATAACTCTGGTCTCCATCACATCCCCTCCCTCTCTCCATTAGTCTCTCTTTTAACTTAATGTCATCATCTTTTTCTCCTATCATGAGGGTCTTGTGTGGGTATTGCGAGGCACTGCAAGGTCTTGGATATCGAGGCCAATTTCTGTCCAGACAGTTGTATATAAGGAGTAGTACCCTTCCTTTTGCTCTTGCATTCTTTCCGCCGCCTCTTCTGCAATGGACCCTGAACCTTGGAGGGTATGAGATGTTTCAGTGCTGGACACTCCTCTGTCCCTTCTTCTCAGCACTATGTTGCCTTTTGGGTCATCCTAGTGGTCATTGCCATCTGAAAAGAGAAGCTTCTCTAACCAGAAGTGAGAGTAGCATTAATATATGAATATGAACATTAAGTGTAGTGCTTTCAGGGCAATTTGGTGAGAGTAATATATGCATTTATCCAGACGAGAGCAGGCTTTATACCCCTAAGGCTCATGACCTCCCCTGCCATAGGCTTTTGATTAGGATTTCAGTACCAGGCACATATTCCCTCCCATAGAGCGGGCCTTCAGTACTATTAGAGATCAGTTGGTGTCCCCCAGAGCAGACATGCCACTATTGCACTTGTTCAGTCATTTGGCCTGTCTGGCCAAATTTGAGGCTTCCAATGTCCACTGTTTTCACCACTGATGACTTCTGTCTCCCATAACACTGCATACAGTGCAGCTTTTTCCAGCTTTCAGTTGGCTGGGCTACAAAGAGAAGGTTTTCTGCTCAGCACCACTTGATTTCTCAGTGACTTTGCTGTTTAGGCATGTGAAGTCTTCAGCAATAGGGTCTTACCATCTCTTTCTACAGGAAACCAAGGGCCTTGGCAATACCCTATAGTGTTTTGGAGGCAACAGGGACCTCCCTGGCCAACAACCCACTGGAAGGTATCCCATCCCTGGCACTGAAATTTTTCTAGTAACAATCTATGGCTTCTGGCCTTGCCATTTTTCAAGAAAGTAGATTTTCATGTCTTATTCAGAATATCTTGAATTTTGATTACCCCCCCCCACCCTTCTCTTATACAATCTCTTCCCCTGGCCTCGCTTAGGCCTTTCCTCTCCCTATAATCTGTTCTTCTGCTTACATTAAGATCCAACCACCTCACTTAAAGGGATGGACAGGTAGAAGAGCCCCAGTCCCTGTTTCACACAAACCATCACAGCCTAATTTGTGGGGTGTTTCTCCTTCTGAGGGGCAGAGGGGCTGATGTCACTTGAGTCCTTACTACCATGGATCCCCTAGAAACTTCACATCCAGGCTGGGTGGTCTCCATGTTTCCCATTTCCCTGATGAGCAGTTGAGGCATGGCAGCCTGGCCCAGCAGGGTACTGACTCTACTGGAAGGGCAGGGTTTCCTGGCATACCTCTCAGCCCTGTAGTGGGGACATCTTAGTCAGCTGGGTGGCGGGTCTGCCAGGGGGACACTTGGAGGATCCCCAGTCAGCCTTGTGTGTACAGATCCCTCCACAGCCCAGGGAGCAAGGGAGGATGCAGCAGCCGTCTGCTGAGGTGCTAACCACAAGAAGTCGTGGTCATAACGTTAGGCTTGGAAAAACAAATTAATGTGTAGTTATCCAGGAAACCTTATAAGTAGAATGTTTTTGCCACCTATAGGACAGACAGAACGGGTGACATAATTTGTGGGACCAAGTGCCCCTTGTTCAAGTCATGTTAGGAATTTTAAGCAAGCAACAGCAGAGCCATTATCCAAGCCAAGGCCTCTGGGAAGCCAGCTCTGGGAAGATGCATGCTAGTGTCTGGCCCGCAACAGTTCAAGCCTCCTGTACCCACGGCTATCCCTTCCCAGTGCCCTGCACTGTTATCAACCTTCTGAGCATTAAGGCAGGAAATGGAACCCAATGAGCCACATCTGGAGAGTGGGATCTGCGTTATCACCCCACACTTCTGCCCCAAAGGACTACTCAGAGTACACACCTGCCTTCTACTTTCTATGGCATCAGAAGCAGGTTCTGTGTCCCAGCCAGGTCCAGAAGACCGTGTTGCCTTCCCAGCAAGCAGCCCAGGCCCCCTGCAGGTTAGGCCCTGCTCTCTGGACAAAGTATGAAGAGAGGCTCCGGGCATCCTTCTACCCATGGCCCATGTTTCAGGGATGTAGGGGCCCCCACTGGCAGTCATGAATCCTCAGGCCCTGAAACCCCTATCTATCTTCCTCCCTGATGTCTGCCAGCATTCTCGAGGCATTCTGATACCCAGCTCTCTCTGGGCAGAGGAAGGACACAGCTCAACAGAAAACTGCTCCACCCAAAGACAGAAAGGGAGACAGTGTCCTTCCATGCAGCAGAGGAGCCAACACTTCAAACAAGTCATGACCTCTTTGTTGTGAAGAGGGTACAGGGAGTGTCGGGGAGTTGGCCCCAGAGAGGGGCAAGGAGTGGATTCAGGGAGGGATGAGAAGTGGGGGTGGGGGTGGACAGAGGGCTGCTGAGTCATAGGAGCCCACACGAATCAAGACAGGACCCCCACCCTTCAGCTGCTCCACCACCTTGCCAAACCTACAAGCCTAAGCACAATAGGAATAACATCAAAGTCTATGATGAATTCAATTGGCAAATAAATTGTAATTGAAATTAAAATATATGACCCCCAGGTTACTTTATACATATCTGTACATGTATTCCTACATGCACACATTCACACACAGAAATGTCTGGAGCTATCTTAACACACTTAGTGTAGAGCTGGGGATGCTATCGGGAAGCCTGCAATACCCCCAGGGAGGGAAGGGGACATGCTAAGGACCAGCTGCACCAATTCTGCTCCATAGAAGAGGCCATTTGGACCCCAGGGAGGCCACTGTGACTGTGAGCCCACTTTGTTCTCCAGGTCTGATAGCCCAGTGTGAACATAGGCAGTGAATGAATGAATGAATGAATGATGCTGTGAGCAACTCCAGAAGCTAACCAGAATGTTCTTACCTGGCTTCTTGTACAGGCCTGGTCCTGGTGCCAGGGCCCTTTGAGACCACCAGATATGGCTCCTGCCTGTGTGAGCCCCCACCCCCCCGCACTCCCAGAGTCCTGAGCCTGTGTCCTCGGTGCTTTGAAGCCCTCACCACCCTTCCCCAAAGCCGCATCCCCACATCTTGGTCACGTGTGCAGTGTGTGTCAATGCCAATGTGGAGAGTTACAGGGGATCATTAAGTTTTTCCCACAGCTCGTCGGGAGTCTGAAGTGCTACTTGGTCTTCATCTCTTGCAGTCTTTCTCCCCACAGTAGCCACTGGGTAGCTAAGCATGAGGCGCTAACCAGGTGTGCCCACTGTGAGAGGACAGGAGATGCCAGATGAGTGGCAGGTGCCCACGGTGCCTTGTAGAGACAACTGTGTCCTTGGAGGCTCCAGTAGGCATGGGCAGCTCGGGAAGGCGGGCAGCCACAGGTCTCCACTCAGGAGAAGCCAGAGCCAGAGCCCTGTCAAGTCAAAGAAAATGGAAGCAGAATCCAAGCCCAAAAGGATGTCACCACACTCCAGCCCTGAACTCAGTGAGCAGAAGAGAAGTGGGCTCAGCACGATGTCCCCCACCCCCCCAGCATGTTCAGGGCAGTTCCAACCCACCCTCCTCCTGTTCTGCAAAGACCAAAGCCAGGTGCCTTGTGGGAAGTGGTGCGCCAGCCCTTCAAAGGAGAGGTTGAAAGAGCCTCTGCGAGCTGGAAGCCAGGGCCTCGAGCTGCCCATGGAGAGAATGGTCCCTGAATGACAGCAACATCACAGTGTCATGAAAGGGGCTGTGGCAGTCGCACAAGTCAGCCCGTTCTCTACAGTTCTACACCGGTGTTGGTGCCCAGGGACTCCTCCCAGGCTCAGCTGGGTGGCCCCATCACACAGAGCTACAGAAAACTGAATCCTGCCCAACAGACAGAAGAATAGTGACCTCCACCCCCACCACCACCTCGACGCACACTCCTGCCCCAGTTCCCAGCTCTGTTCAGGGCACGGCCAGGCACTATCTTGGGTTGGCAGAGGTACTGTTCACGAGCAGCTGTCCAGCGTTCAGACCCTGAGGCTTGAATAGCACTTGCTGGGGCTGATCAGCCTGCTTGCCTTCCTGCCTGTAGCCCTTCATCTGTAACTTTATAGTCTGATGCAGCCACATCCACAAGGCAGATGACTTCTATTATGTAGTGGTGTCTGCCCCATGGGTGTGGAGGGCACCCCAGGAGCCATAGATTCCTGCCTTCTGGGTTGGCATGTACCTGGACCCCAAGCTAGGTGTAAGGGTGTCTTGGCTATGGGTTCCAGCCATCAGGAAATGTGCTTCTGTTCACACATGCTGAAGGCAGGAGCTGCGGACTAGAGCAGAACTCATAAGCTAAGGGGCAGGGAGGCCCTGCTGCCGTAGACTCAGCAAGGCTGAACCCAGAGGCCTGGAGAACTTGAAGGAGCAGAGCGCAGCACCCCTCCCTTGCCAGCCCTGACCTCTTCTCTTCCTCTCCCTGCTTCCCCAGTTTCCAGATCTTAACCTAGTCTCAGCTGTCCCCAGGTGGACAAGCTGGGCTGATCACAGGGCAAGGGTGGAGGCCAGTCTAGTGGATCATACAGGATCAGACAGGGGCTCAAGCAGCATCTGGTGTTTGCTTAGAATTCTGGGGCTCTATGCCTGAGCTCAACATAATGGTAGGACTGGTCCCTCCTGAGGCCTCTCTTTGGCTTGTAGGTGGCCCTCTTTTCTGTGTTCTCACTTGACTGTCCCTCTGTATGTGTCTGTGTCCCAATCTCTTCTTAGAAGGACACTGGTCCAAGTTGATGAGGACCTACCCTAGTGGCCTCATGCCATAAAGGACTACTATGTCCCAGGGCTGTCACATCCCAAGTCCAAGGGCTAAGAAGGCAGCATGCAACTGGAGCTGAAGGTCAAAGCATGAGTTATAGCTGTTCAGCAGCTCAGCCATAGTGAGAGACTCCTTGCCAGCCACAGGCTGTCACCAATGCCCACAGTCACTGTGAGGACAGGAGGGTTCTGAGCCCATCTCTGAAACACCATCACTTCTGCAAACACCCATTGGCCAGAGCTAGTCACATGCTTAGGTTTCATTCCAGGGGACCACATCTTTGCACACAAGAGAAAAAGGATGCTTGGAGGGCGTTTGTGAACACCACATCTTGTTCTCAGCTTCCCACTCTCCTCTGCTGAGGTCCCCACTTTCCATGCAGACTCAGCCCAGTTGATTCTGTTCCCCAGTTGGTAGTCAGATGTGGAGTGAGACTGGAAGAGGAGCCTGTGTCATGAGTAGGCTGTAACTCTGGTGCTTGCTGTGCCTGGGCTCCTAGAGCAGGGCCGATGCTCATGAACCTGGACGGGTGGGTGGATGAGAGGTAGCGTATTGGGCATCCAGTTTTAGAAAGTGTGGTTAGAAAGGTCATACTTGAGATTGCACAGCGAATGAATGTCTTTGTGTCATGAAAAGATGCATACCGCCCATCTAGGAACGCATTACAGAACAGCGGTTTGTGCATTTGTTACATCCCTCAGAGCTGTCCGTGTGGGTAGTGTGGATTGTGGGATAGCAAAGTCCACCAGTTCTCATGGCTGTTTTCCAGGAAACAACTATTCACAATCACCGAGACACATGACACACTTCCTGCCTCTGTGCTTGGTGTGTGGGCTCAGATCATAAACTCCCATGGGGAGTGTTACCTTCACTGGATGCCATGGACATCCAACAGGGACAAGTGGGTGGGGGTGTCCTGTCCCCAGGAAGACCTTCTAAAACCAACAGCAATGAAGGATGTCAGCTCAAAAGAGCCTTCCCTGTCAGCAGATCTCTCCTGCACTAATATCTGGCTTTGGGAGAAAGTTTTCTAGAACTGATAGAACCCAAACAGCAAGACCAGGTACCTGTTTATTTTGCACAGCTTTGAGCTGGAGGCAATGGCAGGAATTCTAACACCCCAGGCACACCTCAGGGTCCTCATGGGAACTCAGTGGCTTCACAGTGGTCACACTGACCCTGATCTTTTACAGCAGTAATCAGACAAAAGGGCCACTGAGCTGGAAACTTCCCCACCCCTTTTCAGACTTGGTATCCCATGGCATCCTTGAATGTCTTTCACAATGCACTCCCCTGGAAATTTCCAGCTCCCCTTGTCCCATCACAACCTGTCATAAACAGAAGACTGGGTGGGAGGAAAATTTGGATTCCCCATCAATAAATAAAATAGCTTGTTGGCTGCCGTTTTGCCAGTGAGCAGGAAAGTTGGAAGGGGAACTATTAAAGTCTTTTCCACGCCTCTCCAGAAAACAATTAAATGCGCCAATGCTCATTAACTCTGAATGTATTTGTTCAGTTTAGTGATCAAAATGTCGATCTTCCCATCACCTGTGCTCCTGCTGCTGGAGGGGGCTCTCTATGCTGGCGAGTTTCTGTGACAAATTGCCCATGAGGCTGGGAAACAAGACACGGAGAAGTGCTTCTCCAAAGGCGGGGGAAGATTCTCTGGGGTTCACTGACTGAGCTGTGCCCTCTGCCACACTGTCATGTGTGCTTAACATGTAGGTGTGTTGGGGTTTGCAGCAAGCACACAAGTAAAAAGTGTGGTGGCACACGCCTTTAATCCCAGCACTCGGAGGCCAAGGTAGGAAAATTGCAGTTTGAAGCCAGCTTGTACAGAGTGACTTCCAGATCAGCCTGGACTAGAGTGGGGCCTGGCCTCAAAGAGAGAGAGAGAGAATATTCCATAGTTCTCTGAAAAGTACCAAAGACACGGCACCATTGGGCTGTCCACATCTAGACTTAACCAGTGCTAATATTTTTACTCTATTGGCTCTAGATTCTTTGTGTGGGGGAGGGGATGCACATGTGTGTACATGTGTGTTGAGGCAAGAGGTCACTTTTAGGTGTCTTCCTCCATTGCTCTCCACTTATTCCTCATTGAATCTGGAGCTCACTGATTTGGCTGGACTGGCTGGCCTACCAGCAGCCCCCGGGAATCCAGCTGTCTCTGACTCCCCAGCGCCAGGATGGCAGGAATGCACGGTCACACCCCAGTCTTCCTCACATGGGCGGAGGGTGCTCATGTTTATATGGCAACACGTTCCCAACTGAGCCATCTCCCCAGCCCCAAGCTCCAGATTCTTACATGGAAGAAGCCATGGTTGAAAAGGGCCGTGCCCCCATATTCCTTCTTCACACTGCGGGTGGCATCTCTCTCTACACTTCTGCCGTGTGTGTGTGTGTGTGTGTGTGTGTGTGTGTGTACAGAAATCATGCCAGATTGTCACTGGGACTATATGAAACTCATAAATGGCGTCATATCCTGTCAGCCAAGAGCCAGGATGGTTTTTAATGTTTGGGGGTCTTCTCATTAGTACCTGTTGCCTCGTTCCTTTCTAAAAGGACCCGTCAAATGCCACACCATGAAACCCTTCTTTGCCATCTCATGCATACACCCATCCAGGTTCATGAGCATCCACTCTGTGCCCAGCCCTGTTCTAGGTGGCCCGGTACAGGAATTCTCCCCAGGATTCCTGCCTCTGCCCTCCTCCAGGGTGCCTGGGATGGTCTCTCTGTATTGTCCCTTGACATTAGGGACAACTTATTTGCAGTAAAACGTGAGTAGAAATGATACTTGTCTCCAGTGCGTACCTGCCCATAGGAGGTCATGCGGGCCTCTTTTCACCTGTGGAAGTCAGCCCAGTGGTAGCCCCTGGGAATGGCAGCCATACCCAGGAGGGCCGCTGCTCTGGAGAGTGCATAGACCTGGACAGAACCTGCCGGAGCTGGGAAGAGATTCGCACTGAGGCTGTGGCCGCCTTGCTTGTTGCTGCAATAGAACCGTCGTCTCCTAACTAAGTGAGCTAGTTATGTTCCAGTGTCACAAACAGCACGGTGAAACTGACTCTGCCTGGGCCTCCAGGCCCACATGGCCAAGACTTTTCAAAGCAGTCACCTGGACTTGCATTTCCACCCTCCCTGAGTAGCACACTTGCTCTCTAGAAAGGCTAAACGGTTCGTTCCCACAGTTGTGCGCAAGGAGCCCTGTCTGCCCACCACTGGGTCTTAGAACTTGGGAATTCAGGCTTCGTCACTCACTGCATGTCCCAATTGGAGGACTGGGACATGAATAATTTCATTGGTGTAGACCCATTCACACAGCAAGGTTTTCTTTGAAAATGGAATTAACAACCATTTTAAGGAACAAGAATCATATTTTACACAATATTGGAGATTTATTTATGTTGGTATTATAAAAGATAAAAGCAGCCCTC
This sequence comes from Dipus sagitta, assembly GCA_036346955.1. Lineage (NCBI taxonomy): Eukaryota > Metazoa > Chordata > Mammalia > Rodentia > Dipodidae > Dipus > Dipus sagitta. Next base: position 2,604,821 of record CM070779.1, on the reverse strand, counting down.
GTGAGCTGAGGAAACATAAACATTTGGGGAATGTTTGTAAGCAGAAACCTACATGAGGTTTTCTCTGTTAATAAATTCGTCTTGTACCATGAACGCTGTCAGCGATGTCTGAGGGTCATTATAAAGTGAAGGTCGCAGGGCAGCATTGGCCCTTTGGAAATGTTCCACAGACTGTCTACATGATGTTTAAAGTTCCTGTGACTTACAAAGTGACAATTTCTTTTGTCAGTAGAAGTTGGGATGGCAGCATTCAGTTGAGTGATAAAAGTGTCTCTACATTCACTAATGTCATTTAGCTCTAATTTCACAACCTTAATAGGATTCATTTGTCACTTGCGACATTGCCAAACCAGGCAGCTTTCTTTTCAACTTAGTTATAAAACTATATATATATATATATATATATATATATATATATATATATATATATGACAAAAAGCAACACAGTTGATAGTGCCTATGGTCGCTCAGTGCTAAGAATGGCTGGGGTTAGATTAAAGCAGGGCCGCCTTGTGACCAGCACTGGCACAGTGAGCCACTGCAAACCCACCCTCAACTGCAACAATGTGACAACCCTCTTATTGGCAAGTGATCATTGGAGCATTGTTCTCAGGCAACCCCTAAGGCTGTGGAGGGAAGGGAAGCTGCTCTTGAGAGCATGAATGCAGTGAACTGCCCACATCCTGGGGTCCTGGTGCCAAGGGTCTTGGCCAGTGTTCTTTCCTTCATCAGCAAGGTTCTCCCTTCTCACAGACTCTTCATGGTCCTTGGGAAATATCCCCGCCTTCTGCCCTTGCCATGCCCCAAGGCTGAGAAGTGGGTTCCAGGTGGAAATGGGCCACATGGTTCTCTTAAGTCCAGTGTTCTCATCTGGGGACACTGGCATTTCCTGGAAATACGTGAGGTTGTGACACATGTGTGTTTGAGCTAATGGGCTGTCCACCCCAGACTTGCACAGGATGGCCCATAGCAGAACTACCTGGCTCCAGACATCAGAGTGCCAGGGAGGCCGAGAACCCTGCTTAGGTGGTGAGAGTGCCCGGGCTGTGGCTTGTGGGGTCCATTCCTTGCACGTCCTGTGATAGGAGCGTGGCATGCAGAGGGATCCCTAGAGCCAGTCGGGGAAACGGAAGCTTCATGACGGCCTCAGAGAGACCCTGACTGAGACCCACGCCCATGGCTCACACACACTGAGGGACCCATCAGGCCCCAACCTGTGCAGCCCCTTCCCTCAGACCCCGACTCCAACCCCACACAGCTGTGCTCTGCCCAACCGCACTTCTGCCTCCTGCCAGGAGGACCAGAGTGGCAATTTCGTATAATTACGGACAATGAGTGCAGTCATTTAAGGAAGGAAGGGTTTATTCCAGGTTACAGGCATCGTGGCGAGGACATGGGAGCTGGTCACATTAGTACGGCAGTGAAGACGGGAAGAGCGATGAATGATGTGGCTCAGCCAGCTCTGTCCTTGTTACAAAGTCCTGGACTCCGGCCCATGGGATGGTACTGTCCACAGCTAAGGTGGGTCTTCCCACCTTAATTAACCTAATCAAGATCATCCCTCACAGACATTTCCAGAGGCTAAGCTAATCTATAGAACCCCTCACACGTGATCCTAGGTCCTGTGACATTGATGATCAATGTCAACCATCACAGCAAGCTAAATGAGTCCATGCCACCACTGAAGGATGGCCTGCCCAAAGAAGCAAGGTCATGTGAAGCTAAGAGACACGAATCCTGCATTTAGAGAAAGGGTCTACCATCGGGGGGTCTTGGAGCTCGGCAAGCGCTGGATAAGAGCATTTGTGTGATGAGGCATTGACATGCCAAGTGGTTATTGGGCCAGCGCCGCCTCTGAGGGTGACAGTCACTCATCCCTACCCTGTGCTATCTCTGACAACAGGAGCCTTTGGACTCTGTGGACTCCATGTGACAGTGTCTCTGGTCTCCTCTCGGAGCCCACAGCAATTCATCAAGCACAAGGCTGCGTGTGAGCCTTGCCAAGCAATGTCGGGGACAATGTAGCCATTTATGGCTGCCACATGGGAGCAAACACAGCTTTTTTTAAAGACCAAGTGGTCTGCCATGTTAAAAATTACCTTTAAAATGCTAAAATTATGGCGATACCCAACAAGTATACATTTGAGAAGTGGCAGTAAATTCGATGAATGGCCAATTAACATTTCAAGCTTCGCCAGCCGCTGTGCACTGAAGCTGACAGCCTGTCACCAGGAAGAGTGCTTCTCCTGAGGGTCACGCAATGGATTTATCATGCCCACCTCCCAAGGAACTTCCTGCACTGGCCTCTGTATGAGGTCATGTCTGGGCATCACGTCTCTCCCACCCCAGCCACCCTCTGTCTTGTAAAGGCTTCCTTTCACTGGCCCGCGTACAGATTCTCTTCTCCCGTCACCCTTCATTGTGCAGCTGCCAGCGCCTTGGCAGAGAGATTGAGAGAATGAGGTGCCTCCCGGGGCCCTGCCAATCACAGGAAGCCCAGGCGGCAGGAGGACTGTGCCCTCCACCCCTGGACTCTAAGTGTGTCTGGAGGATATTCATGCATGCACAAGAGTGTGTTGTGAGTGTGCATATGTGGGTGATGTGTATGTGGAGTGTGTATATGCACTTATGTGGGCTGCACTGTGAGGCGTGTATATATGTGTGGAAAACTCTGCGTGTGGGTGATGTGTGCATGGTGTGTGCACATATGTATATGTATGTGCTGTGTGAACGTGCAGGCGTGTGGTGTGTTGGTGAGCATGGCCGACACTGCGCTGTGCACCGCTCAGACGTGAGGACTCATGGAGGTGCTGACATAAGTGAATTCTGGTGATCCGCGACATTTAAAAAATATTTTATTTAGTTAGTCTATGCATGTGCATTTGTGACATTCCAGGGTCTCTTACCACTGCAGGCAAACGCCATTCTGCATCAGGCTGTTTGTGAATGCTTGAGAATTGAGCCTGGACTGGCAGGCTTTGCAAGTGAGCCTGGACTGGCAGGCTTTGCAAGTGAGCCTGGACTGGCAGGCTTTGCAAGCACCTTTAACCACGGAGTTGTTTCCTCAGCTCTAATCTAGGGCAGGTTGTTTTTGTTTGTTTATTTTTATTTATTTGAGAGCAGCAGACAGAGAGAGAAAGAGGCAGATAGGGAAAGAGAGAGAGAGAGAGAGAATGGGTGTGCCAGGCCCTCCAGCCACTGCAAACGAGCTCCAGATGCATGCGCCACCTTGTGCCTCTGGCTTACATGGGTCCTGGGGAATCGAGCCTTGAACCAAGGTCCTCAGGCTTCACAGGCAAGGGCATAACCGCTAAGCTATCTCTCCAGCCCCATCTATGACAGTTTTTAAGGTCACACCCAAGTCCTTGGTAAACTGAAGTGTTCTGAAGACCTATGTATTTCTCTGGCACTTTCCATACCCCAAAATTAATGTAGGAAGGGGTGTGGGGGGGTATGTGTATCTTCCTTCTCTGTTACCATGAAGAATCAGACAGGAAGTATAGAAACAGGCTCCACCATGACTTCCACACTGCCTGGAGTGCCAGCCCTGAATGTGATGAGCTGTCTCATCTGAAAGAATGAAATACCAGACAGAACGAGAATTGACCAAGGAGCCAGAGCCCCTCGTCTGTGGTGCATGGGAGTCTGGTCGGAAGATGTGTGACAGGAGGTGATGGGGGCAGCTGTCATTTGGAGCCCTCTTCACTGAGTCCTGAGCTGCCCTGCAGGAGTTCAGGGAAGCTCGGGCTAGACTGCAGTCGCATGCCTGACTTTAGTGCACACATGCAGAGAGAGGGCTGGGACAGAAGGGCGCCGTGAGCATGCCACAGATCCCACTCTAGATTGGAAAAGTCAGCATTTCCTCCGTGTTCCTTGCTAACTCAGTCATTCACTGATGTTTCCTACAAATACCGGATATTTGGGGACACCTGGCCATGTGGCATAGCATACCAGACATTCGTGCCTTCCAGGATGTCCCTGACTCTGAGTAGTAATGGTTGGATGGGCAGGTTAGGTAAGTTTCCCTCCAGAGATCACCCCCTGTACAAACACTTTAACTGGCCTCAACCTCTCCAATACCTAATTATCCCCAAAGCTGGAGGGCAGCCTCTGCTCTGGTTAGTGGGCCTTGTACAGCTGTGTGTCTTCTGCCCTAGGCTGTGTAGCCTGGGCTTGGGAGGGCCTGACAGCTCCTGACAGGCACAAGCCCTTTGGTCAGGGATGGTCTAAGGGACCACTTGATGTGAGGGTGTTTCTGAGCACTGGTCCCACAGACTGGAGCAGGAGCAGTCTTTTATCCGCTGCCGTCTGCCTTCATGGGTGTGGCCCAATGCCACAGACGTTTTCATGGGAGCACCTGACGTCATTCCTCAGGTTTTACCCCAAGTATGTGTGCGTGCACACACACACGCGCGCGCACGCGCATGTGGACATAGTGGCAGTGTCGGGGTTACTGAGGTGTGTGTGAGTGTCCAGGCCAAGGGGTCTTTGCACAAAAACAAGAAAGCGAGCAGCCCGCGCTGCAGCACGCTCTGTACACTCAGGGGCAGAGCGCCAGCCCTGACTTCATGTGGTCCCTCTGCCCCCAGCTTCCGGTGCTTCATTTGTGTTTGGGACACATCCCCACACTCAGCTGCTGTGCTCTGGAGCTAGGCTGGGGACAGGCAGTAGGGATGGAGGTAGGGGGCAAGTGCCGTCCACTGGCTACTGTGATGCCTGTGTGGATGCTCAGCCAGGCGCTCAGACCACGGTGCTGCACGGCTGCAGAGGAGGGAGTGTGGACGGCGGGGGCAGGGAGGAGAGCAGTGGATGAGTTTGTTTAAGATGTCAGCATTACTGCCTCCCATCGCAGCTCTGGAACACTTTAAAATTTAATTCTAAGCCATCAAGCGAAATTCTTGGGGCAACATTTTAGTCATATGGCTTGCATTTAGTGGCTTAAAATCGCTATTAAAAAATTAAAATGTGTTTACAGAAACATAAATTCTCAGGGTGTCTCAAATAAATTGCCTCTAAGAGCACACATATTTTAGCAATTCAAAGAGAAAAGTCAGAAATTAGTAGCTTCTGACTCCACAGCCTGGCCTGGGAGGGTTTTAAAGAACGGTGAGGGGCGGGGAGATGGCTCAGTCGGTAAAGCGCTTGCTGTGCAACCACGAGGACCTGAGTTCGGATCCTCAGACCCCGTATGAAAACTCAGAAGCTGTGTTGGGTTTCTGTAATCCAGCATGCCTACAGGGAGTGGGGAGGTGAAGACGGGAGAATTTCCCAGGAGTCTGTGGACCGTCCAGCTTGGTTAACACAACACTGGACAAGGAACTAAGAGACACAGAGTGAAGTGGGAGGTGACCTCCGACCTCCAACCTCCCTACCCCACTCTGGCCTCTGGGGGCAGGGCTGCTCTGCTCTTGCTCACAGGAAGGCCCTGGAAAGGTTGTAACTCAGGATGGCCTCAGCTTGGGCAGCAGTCTCTTAAAGGGACCGTGCACCCACCTCCCCTCCCTCAATGGCTCCTAAACGCGTGCTGTGGTTGCGAGGTCCCCTCCGTAGGCTCCAGGGACTTGTCCTCTCCAAGCTAAGTGACAACCCTGGCACTGTGGGCTTGGCCTGAGGTTGGGCAGCACTGACAGCCCACCTCATCGTGGTGACTTTGTGGCAGGGACCAGATCCTAAGCAGAGGTTGGGTGGTTTACTGTCGCTCCGAGAGCTCCCTGGGACAGGACCTCCCCCCTGACCACCAAGCCCTCTGCCTTATGTCCTGTTTCAGTAATCACTGGTCTAGTGTTGTATTCGGGAACAGAGCTGTGAGGCTCTTACAGACCACCAGGTTTAGTCATTTCTGTTACTCTGGGAAGGTCTTCGGGGCCTAATTTCCATTTTCTTCTGATTCTCATCTACCTCAACCCCACCACTGCAGCAGGAACGTGCCCATGATGCATGACTCCAGGAAGCGCCTCCTAGGCTGAGCAGGGTGGGGCTGGGAACCACGTGGCTGCTCTCCAGCCCCTGATCTGTTTGGATCCAAGAGCCTGATCCTTGTTTTTTCTTGAACTTGATTTTTCAAAAGGCATATGCACATCAGAGTTCCCCGAGTACTGGGAGAGTCCAGAAAGAGCCTCCTGTGTGGAGTTCAGCAGCCTGGAGAAGATGGCAGCTAAAGCTGGGTTTAGGGCACGAACCTAGTCAGTCTGGTGTGGGTGAGCAGGGAGACACCTCAGGTGCTCCGGTGTCCACTGCAGGCCGCAAAGCTGCTGTAGACACTGCAGCAGGTGGCCTGGCAGAGCGGCCGACACTGCAGAGCAGCAGTGTGGTACAGGACATGCACGCGTGGACATGTATAAGCAAGGTCATTTGCATATGTGCGTGAATGTGTGCACATATGCATGTTTGTATATGTGTGCATGTGAAAATAAGTGTGTTTTATGGCAAGAGAAATACATGCAAACATGAAAATATTCAACCTCGTGACTAGAGAGGTGGGTCAGCAGTTAAGGGGGTTACCTACAAAGCCTATCAACCTGAGTTCAATTCCCCAGTACCCACATAAAGCCAGATGTACAAAGTGGGGCATACATCTGGAGTTTGCGGTAGCTGGAGGCCCTGTCATGTCCATTTTCTCTGTCTGTCTCTTTTCTATCTCTCTCTGTTTTGAAATAAGTAAATAAAAATATTTAAAAATTCAAACAACAGAGAAAATAAGTGTGGTGGTGGTGGTGGTGTGTGTGTGTGTGTGTGTGTGTGTGTCAGTATGGGGGATTAGTATGCTTAGGACATGAAGGGTCCCACAAAAGGCTCATATGCTGAAGACTTGGTTTCCAGTCCTGGAGATGTGATTAGATCTTGGGGGTTTTGACCTAATCAATACATTCACTCAGTGATTCATAGTTTCATGTCATTATTGGGAGGTGGTGGAGATTAGGAGGTGGAACCTAGTTGTAGGAAGAGGTCATTAGTCTTGTGTCCTGGAAGAACATGGTGTCCTGTGTCTTCTGGAAGGTTCTATCCGGCACCTCAGAGAGCCTGGGCCCTTTGCTGTCTTCTCTGACTCCTTGACAACAGGCGCTGTCGCTGTCACCCCGATACCTGCCTCACCACCTCAGGCCCATAGCCGCAGAGCCAGACACGGGGGACTAAGCTTTTGCAACCATGATCCAAAAGCAGACTTTCTTCCTTCAGACAGTTAAAGTCAGGGGTCTGTCACAGTGATGAAAAGTCTAACGCAAGGCCAGGCACATTTATGCACACGGCGACCCCGTGTGAAGTGGCATCACAACGTGTGCCAGTGTGTGGCTGGAATCTGCGCGGGCTTTTCTGGGATGAGCTGTGCGCATGTGTGAGTGCGGGAGGCCCATGGAGGGCGGGCCGACCCACTGCACAAGTTACACGCCACATCCGCCTTTGCGCAGCCCTGAAACCCAGGCACCTCCTGGGAAACTGGTCCACAAACGCATGTGGAAGTCACTTATGCTGGAGCCGGGCTGTCTTTGAGTGGTAGTGAGAACATGGTGTGAAGGAACTAAAGGCCCCCGGGTTCCTCTAGAACTCATGAGATCGCACTGCCTGGGGCAGCAGTCTCACGTATCCTCAGGGAGTTTAGAGTGGCTCCCAGGGGTGGCTTCTGCAGAGCCAGCCACTGGCTGCTCCGGCAGGAGGCTCTGGGGACAAGCTCCGCCTCCCTCAGCCCCTCCCTTCCCCTGCTCGTCCTTCCTCCCCACTCCAGAGGGGAAGCAGCCCCTTACATCTTCTGACCATGCCCAGCTCTGGGCCTTCGGTGCAGAGCCTGATGTATAGTTGGTGTGATGTATCACTCAGGCGCGCCCCCTGTTCAAACAATCCACGTAACAGCAATTCTGCTGGGATGAATCGGACCCCTCCAATGAGTTACAGGCTCATTAGCACCCAGAGAGCCTTCTTTTATCATATTAAGTTTATTTAAATCACAAGGAGTGTTCATTTTTAGAAACAATTTGCACCCACCTTAAGGACCCACCAGTGTTGCTCCAGGAAAGACAACACAATCCATTTTAACAGGATTTGCACTGTGTGACAACTTGGTTCCATTGTGTCTGCCCTGTGGGGACAGCCCATGAAGATTGATTACACATTAAAAGTGGTATGAAAGAAAAGTGCAGCATTACGCGCATGCCTCCCTGTGGCTCTGAGCAAGGAGCCCTCTCCCCTGTTGAGATGCACCCTGGTGGGCTGCCCTTGGCATTCCTGCCATGTGATACGCACTGTCCTGCCTTGCTTTCCAGGCCTGCGATGACAGGATTTTGCCAAGGATGGTTTTAGCATTGGCCTCTGGGATTAACTGTACTTTTAAAGGTCAAGTATCCCCTGAAGAGTTATCTCAGGTTGGGGAGATGGCTTGGTGGGTACAATGCCTGCCACACAAGCATGGGGATCTTAGGTTCAGATCCCCAGTACCCACGTAAATGGGCAATGGCAGGGTGCTTGTAACTCCAGCACTGGGGAGGTGGAGGCAAAGGGGCTAATTCAGCGGAAGCAGAGTGAAGAGCCACCGAGGAAGGCCCCGATGTCAACCACTGCCGCCCCCACAGAACACGCATGTGCATGCATGCCCAGACACATACAAACGTACATACACACATGTGCCCACACCACACACATGCGTACATGCCAAAAATGAGGAGCTTGGGAAATGGCTCAGTGAATAAATCACTTGCCACTGCAAGCATGAGAGACCTGAGTTAGGCTTCCCAGAACCCAGGTAAAGCTAGCCATAGCAGCACCCATCTGTGGTCCCAGTGCTGCCACGGCAAGATGGGAGGTGGAGGAGACCAGAGCACCCCGGGAAGCTCACAGGCCAGCTAGTGTGGGGCTGAATGTAGTGAACCACAGCGCCTATCTCAAACAAGATGGAAGATGAGGAGAGTACCTGAGGCTGTTCTCTGACCCCCATGAATGCATGCCGTGGCACACATGCCTGCACGCACACATGTGAATATGTGCACACACATACACACACACAAAGGTGTTTTTAAAATTATCTCCACCCACCTAGGTTCGGAAAGTTTGGGCAAGGAGCAGGCTTTGATTGTGTGGGTTCCCCGTGTGTGCAAGCATGCAGAACACTGAGGCATAGCCCCTCAGGCTCTCACAATAAGGGAAAGAAGGAGCCATGGAGAGGGACGCTGGAAGTGCAGGGCAGTGGAGACAACTGGCCCCCACAGAGTAACTGGGTGATAACCATCAGCTGCTACCCAGGGTGCTTATTGAACAGGGAAGTTATTGAACAGGGAAGAATCCTTTACAGGGGACTAGCAAGAGCCCAGCCCACCCTGAGCCAGAGCTGAGAACCAGGAGATGTTGGAGTGCTCTCCTCCATCCATGGTGGCCTCTCTAGAAACACGCGCTGGGCAGCCCACACACAAAACACCACTGTTCGTGGATGCCTCTCACAGAAGCCCATCATCTTTCCCCACCCCCTTGGTTGTGGTTCCCCAGCCTTCATAGCTATCCCCCACCTAGTGTTGTCCCTGAGACACTCAGTGGTGTGCCTGCCCCTGGGACAAGCGGCCAGCAATTCTCTGTTCTGTCCCTGCCCACCCTTCCCATGAAAGCTGTGGTCAGGCCCAAGTTTATGGCCTGATAGAAATAGAAATTTCATTGGCAATTGCTTTGAGTTTTCAATTTAATCAAAAAGGAAATTTCTGGGTCTCTCCCCTTGATGATGTAGGAGAAATTTTATTAAGCTTTAACCTTCCTGGTGGGTGTTTCTGATGCTATCTGTTAATGGGTGAGGAGGTATCCTGGGAGACAGAAGCTAACAACTGGGAGCCTCAGCATTGTCCCCCAAAAGACAAAAGGTGATATCTCCAGGAGCTCCACTCCTTCTTCACAAGGGAGCTGACTCTGGTTCTAGCAGTCCTTGAGGCCCGGCTCTGCCACACACAGTTACAGCACCAACACACTTACATGCACGAAGCAAGCAGACAGGATGGAGCCTTTTACAAAACCAGCCCTCCACCTCAGCCCCAGGCTGTAGCTCCCAGATCGTTGGAGGGCCTAAGGGACTCACAGCTCTTTGTAACTGTCTAAAACAACATTGAGTCTTGAAAAAGCAAATTAATTTCCAGGTTGCCCCCCAAAGGGGTGTACATTTTATGGGCCTCAAAACCTTGCTCTGCTCCCCGTAGCCTGCTGTTCCCTAGCTCATTAATTGGGTTTCTTAACATGATAGCTATTATTCGGATAGCTCAGAGGAGCAAGAGGAGGTAAAATTCATGAGCTAAAATGTGGCTCTTTTACTGCCTCGCTCCGAATTGCATCTTTGTCTTAACAGAATCGCACACTTTCTGGATGTACTTGGACTTCCGGGGTGAAGGGAGCCATTGAGATCCCCTGATTGTTTGCCGTCGTCTTGGACGGTGGCTCTGCTGGAGTCTGAAAGTCTTGTTAACGACATTAATGCGCAGCTACCTGCGTTTTAATCCTCAAAGACAAACTCGCACCATTTCGTTCTGGCGGAGCGTCACTAATTCTAGTTATATGATAACTATGTAACTCCGGCTTTCAGAAATTAGGCCTCCGAGACCCATTGGCTGTGTGCAGCGCCTTTGCTAAATGAATGGCTGCATTATCATCAAGGTAATTCAAAACAAATTTCAAGCTGTGACAATAAAATGGCTCTGGTTGTAGGCTGGGGTTGGTGCTGAAATTGCTGTCGGGCTGAGAACAACTATGCTTCAAGTTGGCACTTTGGTGCACTAATTTTACTTACTCATTTTCATTAAATTCTAACAAAAATTTTACCAGTGTGATAATGGCAGCCTTGGGCCAGCTGTGACTACCAGTTAATAACACGATGGTGTCTCTTTCACCCCACTTAGCTGGTGGCAGCTCTTGATCTAAAATTACTCTTTTCCAGATGTCCAAGAGAGAAGAGAGTACTTGGGCTAAGTACCCTTTTCACTTTTCTCCTCCGTGTTCAAGAGAGAAAAGTGAACACTCGGGCTGAGGAGATGGCTCAGTGGGTAATGCGCCTAACACACAAGCCTGAAGACCTAGTTTGGATCCGCAGCACCCATGTAAAAGCCAGGCATGGTGGGTGTTCGTCTATAATCCAAGCAGTGGAGAGGTAGAGACAGGCCAGCTAGTCTGGCCAAATAAGTGAACTCTACACTCAGGGACTGCTTCGGAGAATAAGAGAGTGAGTGAGAAAGACCCCTGACCTCAACCTCAGGCCTCACATGCACACACGTTCAGGAGCACCCATGCAGACAGGTGTGTGCACACACCTACAGATATGCAAGCACATCACATGCGCACACATGCAAGAAGAACAAACAGGGTCCTCACTCCTTTACACCAGGGACTACCATGGTCCGGGAAGAGCCGGCCCTGGGTCCGGCACTGTCCTTTCCAAGTCCTCACACAGGCGTACATACACCTTAATCCTTCCTCATCCTCCTTCCTGTTCAGTGTCACCTGCATCCACGGGGAACATGCATCAGGGACGACAGCAGTAGCCTTGAAATCCTTCGGGTAGCCTTGCAGTTCTCCATGGCTTCGCCTCATTCTCTCTGTCTGCATCTGCTCACATTTCACCCAGTGCTACGTAGGGCACCAGGTGCTCAGCAGACCTGGGTTAAGTAGCGAAGGTCACTTTAGTGACCACATTTTGGAAACCCTTAGAGGAACCCTCGTGTGAGCACTGGGAAGAGAGTCACATATAGCACATCAGATGTCCCCCGCCTGTGCTCGCTTCCTCACCAAACATCACCACTTAGAACAGAGGCCACCAACGGGGCACACAGTGGCTCCCAAGAAACGCTCACCTGCGCATTAGCTGGGGAACCACAGTCCCCGTGGAGAGCCCTGCAGGGGCCTCGGGATGTGTCTGTGGCTGGCAGCTGGCCCGTCCTCTCACTCCCCTGACTGATGAGTCGCCAGCTGTGTTAAGTGACTTTAAAGACTAAATCCTTTTCTTCCTGTAGGGCAGTTCTGGACAAAACTCAGCAGGGAGCAAGAAGCCCCCCACTGCCCTCTGGAATTGTAATGGTACCCCGAGGTCTGCTCACAGGGAAGGGGGGCCTCTCACCACTCACCGAGAGCCAGCCATGAGCGGGAGTGATTGCATCTGCAGCTGGAGACCTCCCACACGCTCTGGTTAGGTCTCACTACTCCATAAACCAGTAGGTAGTGTCACTAGGCTCCCACAGTCTTCTCTCTTGCCAGGGCAGTGCCTACAGGCAGGCACTGGCGCCCTCGGGAAGAGTGAGGTCCCATGCTCTTATGCTCAGTGTGCCCACAGCTGACCCTGACCCTGTGCGTCCACCGATGCCCCACAGGCTCTGCCACGAGGTGCTCCCTGTCCAGAATCCCCGGCAGTGTGTACACAGAAGAGCTAAGGACCCAGGGCATGAACCCATAATCACACATTTGTTAAGGGACTGTAGTCAGTGACAGAGGAAGACCTTAACTGGCTGAAAACCAGGCAACCAAAATGCCATCAGAACCATGGACACAGATTCCCTCGCCTAACCCCACCACCACCACCACCTGTAGGCAGGCTGCCCTTTGTTCAAAAAAAAAAAATTATTGTTTGGTTCTTCGTGGTAGGGTCTCAGTGTAGCCCAGGCTGACCTGGAATTCACTATGTAGTCAGCGTGGCCTTGAATTCACAGCGATCCTCCTACCTTTGCCTCCCGCATGCTGGGATTGAAGGCATGTGACACCACACACAGCTGTTCAAATATTTTTTAATTAGCATACAAAGTAGTGGATTTCGTTATGGAATGTTCACCCACGTGTATCAGTATATCTAGTTCTTTTTAAAACTTTATTTATTTATTTATTTATTTATTTATTGAGACAGAGAGAATTGGCATGCCGGGGCCTCCAGCCACTGCAAACGAACTCCAGATGCATGTACCACCTTGTGCTTCTGGCTTACATGGGTCCTGGAGAATTGAATCTGGGTCCTTTGGCTTTGCAGTCAAGCACCTTAACCACTAAGCCATCCCTCCAGCCCAATACCTAGTTCTCATTTGCCCCTCACTCACTGCCCTCCCAGTCACCCTCTCCTTCTCTTGCTGGTCCCTTCCTCACCCTTAATAATCCCCTGTTCTGTTTCCATGTCACATACATCCCATTGCCCTCTCCTGTTCCCCCTCCTCCTCCCTTAGGACCTCTTCTTCCCCTCCTATATTCCCCTTCCTACTTTCATGTCCTATGTATATGAATTGAAATCTAGATTCTCATATGACAGTCTAGCAATTTTAGCTTAACCTCACAATCTCCAGTTTCATCCATTTTCTGGAAATGCCATGCTTTCTTTAAAGCTCAGTAAAACCCCATTGTGCATATGCACCACATTCTCTTTACCCTTCTTCTGTTGGCAGACATCTAGGCTGGTCACAAGTCTTGACTATTGTGACCAGAGCAAGAGGGTCTCACTACGTGTCATGGGGGCTGGGACAGTGGCGCTGTTGTTACTTCCCTGCACCGGCCTCATCCCATTCATCACTACGTCCCTCAGAAGAGCCATGGTCCTCTTTCGAAGCCTGCAGATGGGGACATGAGGCACAGCGCGGGCACTTAATTGTTCCAAGCCACACAAAGTGCCTGCAAGGATCCTGTGAACTGCAGGAAGATAGGTTGGTAAAGAACCCCTGTGGTCTGATGATTCTAATGATGTGACCCCTGACCCAAAGCTGGCCCATGCATGCATTTACAAATAAAGTGGGTTTTTTAAATAATTTTTTATGAGAAAGTAGGAGAGAGAATTGGCATGCCAGGACCTCCAGCCACTGCAATTGAACTCCAGACACGTGTGCCACCTTGTGCACATGTGTGACCTTGTGCAGTTGTGTCACCTTGCACATCTGGCTTCCAAGGGACATGGAGAGTCAGACATGGGTCCTTAGGCTTAACAAGTGCCTTAACCACTAAACCATCTCTCCAGCCCACAAATAAAGTTTTATTGGCACACAGCCACACCCATTTGGCTCTGGGTCGCCTGTGGCTGCCTCTGCACCATAGTAACAGAGCTCAGTAGTTGAGAATTGGCAGCCACAAAACTGGAAATATTTACTCTCTGGCCCTTTACAACAAATTCTATTGACCTCTGCTTTCATACTCAGACAGGAAGAGTTCAGATAGGGCAGCCCTCCATGCCTACGAGCTTCGCTTCCCATGTGGAGACAGTGGCTGTCCCCAGCTGGGACAGCAGGGTGTTCCCTTGCTCTGGGCAATGCCTGTGACCAGGGAGGCTCAAGTGCCCCTTGAGATCTGTCTCTTTAACCGTGATGTGTGTGTGGTATGCAGGCACGTTTATCTTCAGGTCCACATGACTGTGAAAACACATGGATGTAGAAGTCAGAGTTTAATGTCAGGGATCTTATTCCATCACCCTCTGCCTTACTCCTTGAGGTGGAGTCTATCATTGAACTAAAGCTGGTGGTTTCAGTCAGGCTTGCTGGCCAGTGAGTCCAGTAATTCCCTGTCTATGCCTCCTCAGTGCTGGGATTACAGGCATGCATCCCCATGCCTGGCTTCTTATATGGGTAACTGGGAGTCAAACTCGGGTCTTCAGGTGTGCACAGCAAGAACTTTACCCACCGACTGCCTCCGCACCCCACATCTTGAGACCTTGACCCACTTCACTCCGAAGAGAGGCAGGGACTGCCTGTGTGGACAGTGGGACTCTCATCTCAGAGTCTTGGGATGGTCAGTGTGTGGACTCAGAGACAGGCCTAACCTAAGGTGGCCCCGTGACACCGCCTGGATTCAGCCTCCCCCAGCTCCCGCCATCCGCCTGCAGACGGCAGAGCCGGGAAAGAACAGTCCAGAGTGTGTGCATGATGTCCCGTGGGCCACGGGATGGCTCTGATTTATTGTTTCAATTAAGAGCTTTTAGGCTCAATTTCAAAAGTTAAATAAGCTGTCTTTATATGTAAATCACGGACAGCAAATTATCACACATGAACAGGTGCGTCGTCATGCAAGGAGAGCGTGCTAGCCTGGCCGTGCTCTGCTCCCTGGCTTGCAATGGCTCTGATGCCGAAGAGGCTCATAAGACCTCAGCAGGTAGAGCCAGGGCCCTGGGGAGGTGGGTGGGTCCACAGAAGCCTCTCTGTCTCCCTCAGAGCAGCTGAAGCCTGCTTCTAGAGGTGCAGCTCACAGGAACCTAACCCGGGCCTGCGCAGCAGTGAGTGGCTCTGTTCTCACTTCCGGCCTCCTCCTGTGAGCTCTGGTCGAATGATATGAAAATGGCAGTTCAAGCCGGGTGTGGTGGCGCACGCCTTTAATCCCAGCACTCGGGAGGCAGAGGTAGGAGGATCGCTGTGAGTTTGGGACCAGCCTGAGACTACATAGTGAATTCCAGGTCAGCCTGGGTTAGAGTGAGACCCTACTTCGAAAAACCAAAAAAAAAAAAAAAAAAAAAAAAGAAAAAAAGAAAGAAAGAAAAGAAAATGGGAGTTCACAAAAGGCACAAGCTGGCTGGATTAGGGATGAGCATCCAGTCTGCTACTGAAGATATTGTGAGAAGGGCCCTTCAATCTGGATCCAGACTTGGAGGGTTTGCAAGCCAGCTCCCTCCAGGCATCCACACCCCCCCCCCTTATCCCCTTCTGCAACCCCAAGGTCCTTGCTGTCGCTTTCAGGGAACATTTGCTCCTTTCTCTTAGGGCCACACACTGTAGCTCCCTCTTTTCTGCAAGGAATATGGTCTAGGACCCCCAGTGAGACCTGAAACCTCACATAGCCATATATATGTATATGTATATTTAGCATATGTATAATGCTTTCCCTATACATACACACGCGGGTGATAATATCTGATGTATAAACTAGGTATGCTGAGCAATGATAACAGCCATGACAAAAGATAACAATTACGACTCCCCACATTGTGACACAAAGGGTTTGGATATGGGCCCTCTCTTTTTGTATGTGTGTGTGGCACGTGTGTATCCGTGTTCATATGCATGTGGGTGCACATCTGTGCAAGTGCTTGTGCACATGTGTGCAGGTGCATGTAGGGTGCAGAGGGTGACATCAGACGTCTTCCCACGTTACTGACTGCGGCAGGTTCTCGCACTTGAGCGCAGTGTTCGCTGATACGACTAGTCTAGCCAGCCAGCCTGTCCCGAGAATCCACTGTCTCCACCTGCCAGGTGCTGGGAAGTGCAAGCAGGCCACCACACCCAGCCAGCATTTACATGGGTGCTGGGAGTCTGAACTCCGGTCCTCGGGCTTCTATAACAAGCACTTTAACCACTTCAGTCCCTCTCAAACTGTATTATAGCACTGCGTCACCCATCTTCCCATGCACTGTGACATGACAGCACCCACGTGGTGAGATGAAATGGTAGATACCCCAGACACAGAATTAGCTTGCTGCCCACCTCGGCATGTGTCGGGACGCCAGGAGAGGGCTACTGTGTGCTCAGTACTGTGGGTGATGGGTGCTGCCCTTGGGGCTCGGGCTCACCACATCACTGGATGTCACTGGCCTGTGGAGTCCAGAACCTGGACCCGGTCTGCTGGGACTTCTCCTGGGTCCCTTGTCTCATAACAGACTGCCAGGCCACTAGCTATGCATGGTCACCCGCCATTCCCACAAGCTCCTCCACGGTCCATCCTAGTTGTCTCCCACCTGTGCCCGTGGGTTGCCAGACACTGTGACTGCACCACCGTATCTGGGGTGAGTCCCAGGGGCTTTGCCTCCCTCCTGGAGTTCAGGAGAGGCCCCTTCTTGTGCAGGACATCCTGTCTCGGGGTGGCTAACTGAGCTGGAGGAGCACAAAGGGTGCCAAGGTCCTCTCCTCGCCCAGGGCCACGCGCTCTCGTCACTGGTTGTCTCCCCCTTACGGACTCCCTGTGGGCCTCAGCGTCACACCGGCTCCTGCTCCCTGGGCTGCAGATCCCACTGCAAGCTGCGGTGCTGTCACCACTCTGACCTCTGGAGGGAGGAACAAGTAGGATTTGGTGTTTTCACCTTTCAGTTATTTCTGGTTCTTCCACGGATTTTGAGAGAGTGATAAAGTTTCTCAGGCATCTTTTTCAGCTTCCATCCCAATGATGATAAATTGAACTTAAAATTGACTCTCGAGGCTGGGGAGATGGCAGTGTGGTAAAGCAGCGCCACGTAGCTGCGAGGACCCTCGGCACCCACGCAAAGTGCCAGCACTCGGGGGAGGAGACAGGAGCCCTGGGGCAAGCCGGCTAATTAGAATAGCCAAATCAGTCAGCTCTGGGCTGAAGTGACACTCCCTGCCTTGATACAAAAGATGGAGAGTGATCAAGGAAGATAGTGGACATAACTTCAGCCACAACACACACACACACACACACGTGCACGTATACCCATACACACACTCACACCACATTACACAATTAGCTATAAGCTGGCACAGGAAGCAACCATCCACTTGTCAAGAGTGAGCATTCTCCCACTTGCCAGTACCAGTGTAGTACACAACAGTCTGTGTTGCCCTGCATTGAGATGGACCATGCTGTGTGTGGATGCGGGGCGAGTGGGCACTCTGTTCCCGCCAGGTACTGCGCTCTGTGAGGGGCGCAGTGTGGCCCCTAGGACTGGTCAGTGTCCATGGGACTCACATAGAACTTGAGCAATGGTTTCCATTTGTTACCATGTCCTGAAATCACTTCCTGATTCGCCGGCCACTGCCCTAGAGGCCCAGGAGAAAGTGGGCCATAAGAGCAGCTGAGTAGGGAGACGTCTGTGCTGGGAAAGGGCCTCTGGACACTTACACAGCTCCGGGTTTGAGAACTCTCTGGGCCTGGTCCATACTGGGGGAGTCTGGGCTAGCTGGTGAGCTTGCTAATATCGACAGACCCCCGCCCCAGTAAAGAGCAGGCTAGAGGGCGTGACTCCAGCCCTACGGGCACTAACACAACTGGTTTAGCTGCGTGTGAGGGATGAGGGCAGAGCAGGACTGTGTGGACACCCAGAGGCTCTACACAACAACGAGGAGCCTGGTTCTGAACTCTGTCCCTCAGTGTGGGAACCAACCCATCACCCTAAACCCAGACATCCTCTAACATTCCCCGCATCCTTCAACGTGGGAACCAACCCATCACCCTAAATCCAAACATCTTCTGACACGCCTAGCATCCTTTAGTGTGGGATCCAATCAATCACCCTGAATTCAGGCATCTTCTAACATGCCCAGCATTCTTTAGCGTGGGAACTAACCCATCACGCTAAATCCAGCCATCTCTCAGCATGCCCTGGGCAACCCCATGGCTCTGTCCCGTAGAGGTCCTGCTGTGTGGGGGGCTGTGCCCGGTGGGGCTGTTCTCAGGGATGGCATTGGGAAGCAGTGCTGAGAGAATGTGGGGTACTTAGCTGAGATGAAGACAGGCAGGCCCTGGGTTTCTGAGCCGACTGCGGTGATAAGTGCTAATTACCTTCTTGCTGCGCCACAGGACCAGTGGTGTCCCGCGCTCCCCCAAGTGCACTGGGCTCCAACATGTAGTGACTGTTAAGTTTGACAGCTTCTCCTAAGAAAACGGTAGCGTAGAACGGCTTAAGTGGTCTGTGGCTGGTGGGGGGCTATGGGTAGATGGGGCATCGAATAGCTGGAATCATTACCACTTCTGTGCAGAACCCGGCTGCTGTCCCCGCTATCTGGGTGGGGGAGGACTCTGGGAGGTCTCATCCTCACCGCCTGCCTCCCCCCCCCCGCCATCCAGTGTGCTGTACAGGCAGGAACCTGCATCGTCCTTGCCCATGTCAGGCCTCTGGCTCCAAGAACAAAGGATATGCACCGTTGTCTTCTGCCCATGTGCTTCATGGTGGTTTGGACAAAAATGTGAACCCTGTCTTGCCACAGCCCTTGTGGGAACCATGACATTTACAGGTATTGTAGGCATGAGGCTTCTGTCAGCTTGAAAGGATTTATCTTGAGCTAAACGTTGGGGACAGTTAGCCTATGGCCTTGGAAACATGTCCTTGATGCCCGCGGGTGCTGGGTCCATGCAGGGAGCTGGGTTGCCAGTTTCCAGGCCACGTGGGCTGGGCTGGGCAGAGGAGATACAGGACCAGGTGCAGCTGGGCCTCCAGCTCCAGGCTCTATGAACAGGGCTGTTTCCTCAATTCTTAGGTGAGCCCCAAACACACAGGAGACGTCTCTGACTTACAGATAGACCTTGTTCCCAAACACACTTCCCAGGTGGATTCGAGGAACCAGCCTGGGACTCAGCAGGAGCTGTGTTCTCTCTGACCTGTGTGCTCCTGGCTTATCTATAGATGTCTGGTGAGCCCAGGACTTAGGTCCCGAAAATGGCCAAACCATGGTCTTCTGATCAGAAATACTTTTACCTCCCACCCCCGAGTCATGCTCCTTCCTCCTCTTCCTCCCCACACCCACCTTGGTCTTCAGGGATTTTCCTGAGTAAGTCATGTCAGACCTGCCTGAAGGAAGATGCCACACCACGCACCTGGAGTGGCCACCACAGCCATGTGAGTGTGGTTGGTGTCTATTCCCATGAAGCAGCGATGACTGACAGCCTCCCAGAGCCTCACAGTGTTATCTGTGTGCAGACCTACCTTAGCGAGCCAGTCTCGAAAGTTAGACATTAGCTCATTCATTCTGTGGGGTTTGGCCTCCAGAGAAGGCTGCGTGTGAGAAGAAATGACAGTTGTGAGGTGACGATGTGAGCCTGTGAGGTCAGTCACTGGCCCTGTGTGGAGTCGAGTTCACGTACAGAGAGGATGCTCCTATTTCCTAGACACACATGTGCCCTTAAGCTCAATCATACCCAGATAATGGGTGATATACATGGTGTACATTATAGGCAATTTTTTAAATATTTTATTTATTTATTTATGAGACAGAGAGAGAGAAAATGGGCATGCCAGGGCCTCTCACCACTGCAAATGAACTCCAGATGCATGTGTGACCATGTGCATCTGGCTTATGTGGGTCCTGGGGAATTGAACCTGGGTCCTTTGGCTTTGCACGCAAGTGTCCTAACTTCCAAGCCATCTCTCCAGTCTCTGCAAACATTTTTTAATTAGCAAGAAGGCAGACTAGTGCCCCTGGGTAGCTGAAGGAAAGCTGAGGGGCACGGGGAAAGTTGGGCAGGGAGCCAGCTCGGATGCAGAGCGGCCCGTCCATGCAATGCTCTGCCTGAAGGATGCGGGGAGGATGGGAGGAAGCATGGAGAAGGCTTTAAGTTCACCCTAAATCCCGGCCCCGTTCCTTGGACTCACCTGAGAGAGTGTGAGGCTCCTCGGGACAAGAATGTCCCCTCTAGGTTGGTTCTCCTCCCTGAACGAGCCCCTCTTTGTGCCTCAGATGAAAGAGTGCTGTCCCAGGCCTGTCTGCATGACCTGAGTCACTTCATGACGCCCAGACACAGCTGTGTCCTGTGCTCCACCACACCTTCCCCGCCATGGTGGACTGCGTCCCCTCAAAGTGTGAGCCAGAGTATACACCTTCCCTTCCTTCCTTCCTTCCTTCCTTCCTTCCTTCCTTCCTTCCTTCCTACCTACCTACCTACCTACCTATTTACTTACCATCCTTAAGTGGCTTTTGTCACTGAAACAAAAGCAGCCAAGGAAACTGGAGAGAGTCGGGATACACACAGCTCCCCAGAGCGTGGTCTCGGCAGGCTTAGACTGGCTTTTACTTTGAGTGTGTGAGCATGGAACAAAGGTCCTTCCTCAATCAGCCCAGGGAATCCTCAACTCTGCTCAGCCCTTGCAGCTTACCCTGTTTATAGCTGGCCAGTCACACGTGAGCTGGACCAGTCCACTTCCTCGCCCAGGTCCTAACATCACCAGTTCCGGCTTGTCCCTCCAACCTGCTTAGCCTTCTCACCAGTGCCTATGGCAGCGCAGGCACGGATGGGGAACTGCAAGCATAAATTCTGGGCAGCTCTTCCCTTTCCCCCCATGAGCAGACGTCGCTAACTGAGCCTCTTGTTCTCTCCTCTGGCTCAAATGGAGCTACGAGCTCCCAGAGTCTGAGCCCAGGAGAAGCCTGCATGCAGCTCTTCTGGCCCTCGGATGTGGCGGGAGTGAAATGACGGTGCTTTCATGTGGCAGGGGACTTTCTCTGTGCCACTCACTGTGCCCTTCTGAGCTACTCAACACTGGGGCTATAAATCTTCGGTTCGATTTACCCATGTAAAACCAGGTGTTGTGCATGTATCTGGAATTCATTTGCAGTGGCTAGAAGCCCTGGTGCACCTGTTCTCTCTTCCTCTCTCTCCCTCTCTCTCTCTCTCTCTCTCTCTCTCTCTCTCCTTGCAAATAAATAAACAAAATAAAATAAAACTTTAACACCTTAAGCCCTTCCCCACGTAGCAGTGCCCTCACTATACTCTGGCTGTCTGTGCTTGGAGCCAATCACACCCTCACTCAGGGATGTGAGCTGTCCTGATTTTAATTCCATCCACCCTCCTGCCTGCTGTTCATCCAGGGTCTGGGTGGTAAGTGTCACAAAGCAAGGCTCCAAACCAAACCAAGCTGACAGTAGCTGTCATTGCTAAAGATCCCATTCCTGGCCTTCCCTTCCTCTGTCCCCCTCACATCATGATTCAGCCTCTAGTTTGGGAGTTCCACATACCTGGCCCCAGTTAGGTCTAGAGTCTCATCAGTCACCCTGTTCCACCCAGGAAGAGGGCACAGAACTTCCGTGTGTCATTTAAAGAAAGTCACTTCTTCCCACTCAGACCCCCTGTGGCTGAAACAGGCAACCGTTACCCTAACCCTTCTGCTCCACACCTGCAAGTGGGGAGGGGCTTCCCAAAGGAAACCTGGGGCCAGAGGGGGCAACATGCATGAGCTTCCACTCTTGCAGAGCCCTCATGCTTGGGTTTACAGGTCCCGACCAACTGCTCAGACCCATGGGGACTCATACATGTCCGGTGGTCCCATCAGCAGGTGCCTTGGAACCTTCCTCCTTGGGGTCAGAGCTCCACCTCACAACACACAGGCGAGGCCAGCACTCTGCTGTCTCCCACATCCACGTCCTCTGTGCCTGATGCAGGGAACAGGGGCACCTGATAGGACCCATGAACTTGAATGGAACCGTGGACCCCCACACAGTCACAGTGACAGTCCCTTCCTATGGAACTCAGCACAGGTAGAAGTCAGACTACGCAGAATGTCCTGAATCCTCACAGCCTCTCTGGATTGTTTTAAATAGCTGATTGGATGGAGTGTACTTTTAACATCGTTGCACTTGTGTCTCCCCCAGTGTTTGCCAGGCGGGCTCATCTCCACCAGGCACAGCAAGATTTATTTGCCACAACAAAATATAATGCCAGCTAGGTTAAATGTCTGACTCACAGACTGGCAAGTTGGTACAGAAAGAAAAAGCAGGGCTGGAGAGATGGCTTAGCGGTCAAGGCACTTGCCTGCAAAGCCTAAGGACCCAAGTTCAATTCCCCAGAACCCACATAAGCCAGATGCACATGGTCATACATGCATCTGGAGTTCATTTGCAGTGGCTAGAGGTCCTGGCACACCCATTCTCTCTCTCTCTCTCTCTCTCTCTCTCTCTCTTCTCTCCTCTGTCTAATAAATAAAAAGTAAAAATTAATAAAAGATAAACAAAACAATACATGAAGTCAAGGCAAACTATTTTCACTGTATGCGTTTTTAATACTATTTCCTAAGTCCCTGGGGTATGGTGTGAACACAAACAGTGCACACTTTAAGTAGAAGCCATGGGCCCATGGCAACAGGCCACTCACACAGAGATCTGTGGGCTTCTGAGTTGTCCTTTGACTGCTCAGGCTGATGAAACTCCTGCACTGCCCGCAGACTGGACTGGCCCATGACCACAGGTCATCAGGATCCTGTTACCTTTTCAGAGTGTATCACATTGGTAGCTTCTGTTTAGTCCCTTCCAGTAGCTTCCATGGCCTCGAGAACACAACCCCAGCTACTCATTAAGGCCCTAAACGATCCAGCCCTACCAGGTAGCTTCTGTTTAGTCCCTTCCAGTAGCTTCCATGGCCTCGAGAACACAACCCCAGCTACTCATTAAGGCCCTAAACGATCCAGCCCTACCAGCCTCTGGGCCCCATGCCACTATTGACCTTTGCATCTGCTTTGGAAGAGGTCTCTGGGACCCTTGCAAACCAGCATGCGCACCCTGTTCTCTTACGGCCTGCACCCCTGACTCTGACTCTTCTCATAGTTGCTAGCAAACACCTGGGCATTTGCGGCGTCATATAGTTGACTCAGTTTCTTCCCCAGCTATGAAACTCACCTGGGGATGGAAGCACAGTTACAGCTCCTCTCCCTCTGGAGCCTTGTCGCCAGTGGACAGCACGTTGCCTGGCTGGTGCCTGGCTGTACACCAGCAGATTTTTGTTATGACAATAGTGAAATCTATGGTAGCTGATAGATGCCTGGGAGAGGGGTGCAGGATGGGCACAGTGATCGCAATGATGTGGTGATGATGGTGATGGAGAGGGCAGTTGGCTTAGAGGGACAGCATTCCTGCCGTGAGGAAAGCAGGGTCCCAAGCTTGCAAGGAGCCAACCCCATGAGCTGAGAGCGGGCTGTCTGCCAGGACCACGGCTCTCCCACAAACCCTTGCCCACCGGTCATTGAGCAGCCTACTAAGATGAGAGGGTCCTGTGTAGAGCCCCGCGTAAGGAGTGGTGGTGTTTCTCTGTACACCCTACACCTGGCTGTCCTCCAGAGCTTGCCAGGCCCTGGCTCCCTCAGCTTCTCTGCCTGCACATCACAGATAAGGAGCCAGGCTGGAGAGTGTGGGAATCTTGGCTCAGGGCGACCCGTGTAGTAAGCAGCAGAACTGGAGCCCAGCCACAGCCCCTGCTCTGAGATGTTCCAATAAAAAGACTGTTGAAAAGCGCCAGCTGAATGGGCGGGTGTGGGTGGCAGAGGCTCACATCTTGAGCTGCTGGTCATTTCCAGCAACAACCGGCCCCCCCCCAACCTTGCAGAAAGTGTCTCAGCCCTTGGGCTTCCATGCTAAGCTATCCTTCTCTGATTGAAAACCAGATGGCAAAATGACTTCCAGTCAGGTCTCGTCTTGGTGGTATGTAAATGGTTTGTGTGCATTTTGCAGAATAGACATTATTTATGTGTTGTCCCCTTTTGTGGGTCTTTGGGGAGTTGTTTGTTGGCAGTGTGGGCTATTGACCCAGAGCTTCAAACACACCTGGCACATACCACTTAACCACACCTAAGCCCTTAATTTGCAGTCTTTGTATTCAGAGGAAGTTTTATCTTTCTAACTATTTGGTGAAATTCAACTCAATAAGATTTTGAGAATCTGTTGTGGGAGCTCCTGGATCCTGGTGGTGCATTCAAAAGGGTGATGATGGTGGTGGTGATGATGATGGTGGTGGTGGTGATGGTGATGATGGTGGTGGTGGTGATGATGGTGGTGGTGGTGATGGTGGTGGTGGTGATGGTGGTGTTGGTGATGGTGGTGGTGGTGATGATGGTGGTGGTGATGGTGATGATGGTGGTGGTGATGATGGTGGTGGTGGTGATGGTGATGATGGTGGTGGTGATGGTGATGATGGTGGTGGTGGTGATGGTGATGATGGTGGTGGTGGTGGTGATGGTGATGATGGTGGTGGTGGTGATGGTGATGTTGGTGGTGGTGGTGGTGATGGTGATGATGGTGGTGGTGGTGATGGTGATGTTGGTGATGTTGGTGATGATGGTGATGGTGGTGGTGATGGTGTTGGTGATGGTAATAGTGATGATGATGGTGGTGGTGTTAGTGATGATGGTGGTGGTGATGGTAATAGCGATGATGATGGTGGTGATGATGATGATGGTGATAATGGTGGTGGTGATGATGATGGTGATGATGATGATGATGGTGGTGATGATGGTGATGATGATGGTGGTGATGATGATGGTGGTGGTGATGATGATGGTGGTGATGATGATGGTGGTGGTGATGATGATGGTGATGATGATGGTGGTGATGATGATGGTGGTGATGATGGTGATGATGATGGTGGTGATGGTGATGGTGATGATGGTGTTGATGATGGTGGTGGTGATGATGATGATGGTGGTGATGATGATGATGGTGATGATGATGATGGTGGTGGTGATGATGATGATGGTGATGATGATGGTGATGATGATGATGATGGTGGTGGTGATGATGATGATGGTGATAATGGTGGTGGTGATGATGATGGTGATGATGATGATGATGGTGGTGATGATGGTGGTGGTGATGATGATGGTGGTGGTGATGATGATGGTGGTGGTGATGGTGGTGGTGATGATGATGATGGTGGTGGTGATGTTGATGATGGTGGTGATGGTGACGATGGTAGTGGTGATGATGCTGGTGGTGGTGAGGGTGATGGTGATGATAATAGTGATGATGATGATGGTGATAGTGGTGATGGTGATGATGGTGGTGGTGATGGTGTCAATGAGGGGGATGGTAGTGGTGGAGCTAATGTTGGTAGAAAGATGGGTGATAACAAATATGAGGATGATGACGATGGTGGCAGTGAGAGTGACAACAGCTACACTTCACACTTCAGCATTACTAGGTTCCCACCTGGTCCTGAGCCCTTTCTCATTTGACGGCTTCAACAGTTTACAGAGCATCTTCATTCTGGAGATGAGGAACATAAGATGCAGAAAGTTGGAATGACATCACCAGCATTCCCATCCGATGACTGGCAGAACCACCTGGCACCACAAGTCACAGGCTCTGCTGCTCACCACCCTGTACACCTTGGAAATCTCACCAGCTCATGGGCACACGTTATACCACACATACATCCAGAGCAATTAAATCATAGTTCAAAAATCAATCAGCTAAGGTTACTCATGGGACACCTGAGCACCTACTGTGCACTACGCCCAAGGAGGGGAGCGTACAGAGCAGGTGTGCCTTTGGAGAGCTTGCATGTATGAGAAGCAGCTCCAGCTCTCCCTGTCTCCATGGCGACCCGCATGTGGGGGAACATGAGCAGGAACACGGCATGACTGGGACAAGGCACCCAGCAGAAGTAGTCAGCTCTGGAATTTTCTTCTGAAGAAGGGAGGAATCAGTACAGAATGAGTACTGTATTCAGGGAACGACAGCAGGTTTCTCATGTTTAAACTTGCCTCTTGGCTACAGGAGGAAAGAGGAAGACAGGTGGTTTTAAGTGGGAGTCGCTGAAGGCCAGGGCAGGTGAACACTTGAGCACAACCCCTCCCTCCCTGCGTGCAGCTCCGCTGTCCTCATCCCCGACGTCCGGCTGGCAACCCAATCCCAGTCAGGAAGCAGACACAGCGTTTTCTCCACTGGGCCTTCAGCTGGGTCTCCAAATGGATTGAAGCAATGTACCATTAGATCCCAGGCCTCGGAAGCAGGATCATGTCTTCCGCAGCAGAAGTCCTATCGGAGGTCACCCACCAGAAATGGCTGCGTAGCTTCCAGAACAGAGTTCCGGGCACAGGGTACAAGGCTGGGGCCGTGGCCTTGTGACTCCATTTGATTGTGCTTTCAGCCCACTTAACCAGCCAGAGCCATCAAGGTTCTCCATGCTCTTTCCTCTCTGCGGCCACCAGCAGGGGTGGGGATTGGGTGAAAGAGGCCAGCTGTCAGGTGACCTGAGGCAGACCCCAGGTTTAGGGGCTTTTCTGAAGTAAAAAATAGCAATAGACAGCTGTCATTTCCATGTTTATGGTCTAAAGTTTATGTTTGATATGCACAGAAGACAGGAAGTGTCTCCACCCCACCCCAGCCCCAGGTTAAACCCATCCCCACTCCCATCCACCAGCGATTCCTGCAGCGTGTTTTCCTTTCCAGGCACTTAGAAACATACGTGAACCAGGCATGGTGGTTCACATCTTTAATCCCACTGCTCGGGGGACTGTGTTAGGAGTCAGCAAATCACTTGCCACACAACTGTGAGGTCCTGAGTTTCAATCCCCAGTACCCATGTAAATGCCCAGCAGGCATGGTGACCAGCTTGTAATCCCCAGCACTCAAGAAGCAGAGACGGAATCCCTGGGACAAGATAGACTAACCAACTCATTGAGCTCTGGGGAGAGGTTGAGTCCAGGGCCTCATGCACGTTAGGCAAGTGCTGTGCCACAGGGTCTACAAAGTAGTAGTCACTGAACATGGGGCCTGGGCAGCCGCCCTTGGGGTCGCCATGCAGAGCCATCCTGGCCAAATGTAGCAGCACTACCCTGCTTCCGGAGGTGGGCAAGCAGGGGAGAGGGACCTTGGAACAAGTCGGGGCTGCCTCTGCTCATTCACTCACTCACATATAGTGAGCAGGAGTGGACAGAGGTGGGCAAACATGGAAGAGGGACCTTGCAGGAAGGCGAGGTTGCCTCTGCTCATTCAGCCGATCACTCGTTCACGCATGTGAGCAGGAGTGGAGAGTAGTTCTAGATGCTGATCCCAGATCACCGAGACTGGTTCCAGACACAAGTAGCTATGCAGTAAACCCAAGAAATGCAGGTTCCCCCAAGGGGCAACTGAGTCATCCATGGACTCTGAGGTGCTATTGGCCTTCTGGCTTCCCCGTACTAGGCTCCCTTCTCCCATCGTCCCCAGTCCAAGCACCCTCTCTCCCAAGAAACCTCTGTCCACAGCGGCTGATAGTTACCCGAACTCCTCTCTCATTCTGACTCCCTGGATAAGCAAAGAAACCTTGCACCTCATAAATCCTAGCAGCCTGTCAGCTGACGTTCTGTCTTCTGTCTGTGTCGGCATCGTTTTATCCATCTCACTTTGATTGTGAGCCTGAGGGCTGAGACCTCATCCTGTTTCATCTTTGCATGGCTCTGAGCTCCCTGGGTTCCTAAGACCCACAAGAAGATAAGCACATGCAAACATCTCTAATTGTTTTACTCACAGCCCTTTGACAATGGCTCGGAGATGTGTGTAGCTACATCAGAGGCTCGCTCGTGATTCTCCTTGCACGCCTTAATCTGTTCCTTGGGCATTAGCAATTTGTAAAACATGATGCATTTGCTTGGAATTTTCTTCATAGCTCTAAATCTGTGCATAATATGCAGGAAAAATTTAATCTCTGGTTTCTCATTAAGTTTTAGCACACAGGCTTCCTATGGTTAGTTGTTACATGGTGACTTTTGGTGATAGTATGGTTTAGAGTTTTGTTGTTGTTGTGTTTTGTTTTTGTATATATTCATTGTACATTGTACTGGCTTTCATAAGGACTTTTAAAAAATACTTATTTATTTATTTAAGAGAGAGAAAGACAGAATATGGGCATACCAGGACCTCCTTCCACTACAAATGAATTGCA
This sequence comes from Dipus sagitta, assembly GCA_036346955.1. NCBI lineage: Eukaryota > Metazoa > Chordata > Mammalia > Rodentia > Dipodidae > Dipus > Dipus sagitta. The sequence goes on along the minus strand of CM070779.1, from coordinate 2,576,576 downwards.
GACACATGCGCCATCTTACAAAACTGGCTTTATGTGGGTACTAGGTAATCAAACCTAGGACATGAGGTTTTGCAAGCAAGCACGTGTAACCACGGGGCCATCTTCCCAGCGCCCATATGAACATTTTCATGTAAGTATATAAGTTACTTCAAGCGTGTCCCCATTCACCAACCTTGCTCTTCCTTCCCTCTCTCCCCCAGTACTTCGAGCGTGTCCCCATACCCCAACCTTGTTCTTCCTTCCCTCCCCCAGTACTTCAAGCATGTCCCCATACCCCAACCTTGTTCTTCCTTCCCTCTCTCCCCCAGTACTTCGAGCATGTCCCCACACCCCAACCTTGCTCTTCCTTCCCTCCCTCCCCCAGTCTTGCTTCTACCTAACATTACACACGTGTGTAGTTGTAAGTGCAATGTAACCCGAGACCTACACTTGAGAGAAACATATGGTATGTGCCTTTCTGAGTCTGACTTAGTTCCCTTACTATGATACTCTGCAGTTGCATTCATTTTCTTGAAAACACCACGATTTCTGTCTTTATGGCTGAATAAAATTCCCTTGTGTACATAAACCACTTTTTTCTTTACCAGTTCCTGTGCTGATGGATGCCTAGGTTGGTTCCTATCATGAATAGTGCTGTAGTAAACATTGACATGCAAACACCTCTGTGGTTTGTTGACTTAGTGTCCTTGCGTGAATTCCCAGAAGTGGCTTAGCTGAATCATATGATAGACTCTGGTTTGTTGTTGTTGCTGTGGTTGTTTTGTTTATGGTTGTTTTGTTTTGTTTTGTTTTGTTTTGTTTTTCTTCAAGGTAAGGTCTTGCTTTAGCCCAGTCTGGCCTTGAACTCACAGGAATCCTGAGTGCTGGGATTAAAAGCATGGACCACCACACCCAGTGCCCCCCAGCTTTGTTTACTGAGGAGACTCTTGACTGTTTTCCATAGTGGCTGGCCTAGTTTACACTCCCACCAGCAGTGAGTAAAGCTTCCCTTTCCTGGGCACCCTTATCTGAATGATAACCATTCTGCCTGTTTGATTTTAGAGATAGGATGTCACTCTGTATCCCAGACTGACCTGAAATGCACTATGAAATGCAAGCTGGGCCTCAAACTTGTGGCACTCTTCTGCTTCGTCCTCCCTCGTGCTGGAGTGCAGGTGTGAGCACCACACCTGACCTGCATGAGGAACTTCTCAAGACGAGGCAAAACACCAAACACAAGTCTTCCTTTTGCCTAAGTATTATGTGGTGTTAAAACGAAAAAAATTTCAACTTGAACTTAAGCCAGATACTAGCTCATCAGTGTTGATTTCTTCTTCACATCTGCGTTTTAGGTTATTTATAGAAGGGCCGCAATTGAGCCAGTCTTTACTAACTCAATTCACTGAACTTTGTTTTTAAGGTGTAAACTTTACAGTGTTATACTGTAGTTCATGAAAATCAAGAGGTGATACCCAGGGCTGGGGAGATAGCTCAGCAGTTAAGACACTTGCTTGCAAAGTCTGACCACCTGAGTTTGATTTCCCAGTACCTACAAAAAGCCAAATGCATAAAGGAGTACATATGTCTGGAGTTCTTTGCAGTGGCAAAAGGCCATAGTGTGGCTATACCTCTCTCTCTCTCTGTCTCTCTCTGTCTCTCTCTCTCTCTCTTCTCTCTCTCTCTCTCACACACACACACAAATAAACACTTATAGAAGAGGCTACACCCTGAGGCAGAGGGGACCCCCAAGAGCCATCCAAACCTGTCACTCTATCCTCCATACTATGTCAGACACATGCTCTGGGCCAACAAACATGCCAGACGCCAGAACTTCAAAATGGCATTAAAAAGAAGGTGTCCAGCCTCAGGGAGAACCTGACCACTAGGGGGACAGACCAGTGTCACAACACTATAATCAAAAACAGTCATAGTTGACAAAGGACTTGGCCTGGTGGGAAACAGACAGTGGGAAAGGGGCATTGAGGTGGAAGTGCCTGCCCAGGCTGTGGCCACAGGAAGACAACTGTGCCTCCCAGTCCCCAGTCCCCTTGTCCTGCCCCTCCCCATTTGGTGTTGGCCTGTGATACCCTTCTCTAACCCTGCTCCTCTGGGCACTTGTATGCTCTTAAAATTTACTGATGCCTTTTGTTTGTTTGTTTTGTTTTGTTTTTAGACATAGGGTTTCACCCTAGCTCAGGCTGCCCTGGAATTCACTATGTAGTCTCAGGGTGGCCTCGAACTCATGGCAATCCTCCTACCTCTGCTTCCCAAGTGCTGGGATTAAAGGTGTGTATCGGTAGGATCACTGTGAGTTCGAGGCCACCCTGAAACTACATAGTGAATTCTAGGTCAGCCTTAGCTAGAGTAAGACCCTACCTTGGAAAACCAAAAAAAGAAAAAAATGCTGATGTCCCAAAGAGTGTTTATGTATATGGGCTGAATCCATGGATACTGAGGGTTAGACATCAAAACCCAAGTGTTTGAAAAGCAGTGACTGGCTCCTTTTAAAGTAGCAGTAAGATGCCTATTGCATGCCAACATAAGCATCATATTCTGCTAAACTAACTGGGCATCCCCACAGACCAGCCAAACACGGACAGGGCCATCATGGCATTTTTCCAGCCTCTCTGACATCAGGGTGCGCAGAAGGTGCTGGACCCGCCTCTGCCTCGCCCTGGCTGCGTGGCCTGAAGGGAATGTGAGCAAAACTCGGCCTGCTCTGGAGTGTAGGTGGGGGGAAATGCCTGCCGATCTCTCCTATGTGGGCAATTGTGGGCGCTGTCCTTCAACATGACATCAGACTCTGACACAGGGTGCTCTCTTAAAGGTTGGCTGTACTGTGACAGCAGAAGCCTTGAGCGCTGGCGTTGCGAAACCTGCTGGCTTCTCTCATTCTCATCACGGTCCTTCACCCAGGCACGGGCTGGTAGGGTGATGAGTTTGCCTCAGAGAGTCCTGGGCTCCTGACTTAAGTGTCTCGTTCCTTGCTGAGTAGTTTAAAAAGATGTCACATGTATTGGCATCACCACCAGTCCAAACGAAAAGTCCCTCCTTATGGGAAAGCCATGGGTCACCCACACCATGTCACCTACAAGGAGCATTTTCAGGACTTCATTCCTCTTTTATTGCAGAGTCACACTTCAGAGCATGGGGCCACAGGCCAATCAAAATCCCTGGAATTGGTGACTGTGACACTGCTCGGACAGCGGGGACCATGTAGGTGTGATTGGGTCAGGACCTCAGAGGGACATTTGAGCAGATGCAGTGAAACCACATGTCTGTTTAAGGGGGAAGCACGGAGGCTGAAGTCAAAGGAGGGCAGAGCCACAGCCTCCAGTAGATGCAAAAGACAGGACATGAGCCAGGCATGGTGGCGCACGCCTTTAATCCCAGCACTCGGGAGGCAGAGGTAGGAGGATTGCTGTGAGTTTGAGGCCACCCTGAGATTCTTTAGTAAATTCCAGGTCAGCCTGGGCTAGAGTGAGACCCTACCTCGAAAAACCAAAAAAAAAAAAAAAGACAGGATGTGGACTGACCCCAGGAGCTTCGGGAGGAATGCAGATGCGGTCACCTGGTTCAGCCTCCTGACCTTCAGAGTAGTCTGTCAGCGTGGCCATGGGCTCCAGCCCTGTGCTGCCATGATCGGGCAGCTTTATGTAGTAGATTCAACTTGGCTTTTATGGTTATTGTCATATATTTATTGTACATAATACTAGGTTTCGTAAGGACATTTTCCTACAATATATAATGTACTCTATCCATGTCTCTCCAAACCCCTCTCCTTTTCAACCCTTCCTTCCCTTCCCCTAGACAGTTCCCTTTCTACTTTCATATCACATGTACATACTTGAGGATGCGTAGAGAGTGTGTCACGCTGAGTACTGGGTCACACGGGACCACGGACATCTTCCCAGGTAGACTCCTCACACTGAGCACCATCCAAGCTTCCTTCCCCAAGGCTCAGAGCTCCAGGGGCCCTTCCCCAGCACGTGTGGTCCTAGCAGCCCATCTAAGAGGATTATAATGTGAGGACCACACCCCACTGTGGGACGCCCATGGCTGCCTCTCCTTTGTGCTCCAAACAACAGTAAGAACTACACAGGAGTATTTGGTACTGTTCAATTTTGTTTTCCATCAGTGTTTAGAGTGGTAGCAGAAGTTCTGCACTGTCAGGGTGGCGTGGAAGAAGCTGGCTCCTGAGATTACAGCAGAGATCTTGTCTGCACCCAGCATGTGTCTCGCACACAGGTTCATTTAGATCCTACGGACTGAGTTTTGGGGGCTAGTTGACCAGGAAGATGGAACTGCGAGGACCAGGTTCTGCCGCTCACGTGAGTGGCACACGGAATGGTGGATGTGTGTTTCCACACTGACTTCCCTTGAGCTCCGCCCCTCTCCCATAGAAATGAAGTGTCTCTGGACAGCAGCTAAGACCCTGATGGAGGCGGGGTGGCTGCGTTGGAGTGCATCGGGGAGCAGCGGGCTGGACTGGCCAGAGCTGCTCTTCCTGGGGCTCAGCAGGCCATGTAAGGAGCACCAGGGAGATAAGTCTGGGACAGGCAGGGCTGGAGAGATGGCTTAGCAGTTAAGCACTTGCCTATGAAGCCTCAGGACCCCAGTTCGAGGCTTGACTCCCCAGGACCCACGTTAGCCAGATGCACAAGGGGGTGCACGTGTCTGGAGTTCGTTTGCAGTGGCTAGAAACCCTGGCGCGCCCATTCTTTCTCTCTCTCTGTCTCTGTCTCCCTCTGCCTCTTTCTCTCTCTCTCTCTCTGTCACTCTCAAATAAATAAATAAAAATGAATAAGATATTTAAAAAAAAGTCTGGGACAGTCAGGTGTCTGGGTAGCAAAACTGACCTGGAACCCCGCCCAGCCCTTTCTCAGCAGTGGTGTGAGACATATTTGACTTTATCAGCACCCTGCAGGTGCCAGAGACGTGCCCAGTAAAGCCTTCCTTTTGGTCCTCCGGGAATAGTGGAGAGAGCAGCCATTGCATGTGAGCTGAGAAGGGCTTGAGCCCTGTCCCTCCCACATGAGCAGACATAGCCACAGGCTCCAGGAAGTCCACCAGTTGAGACAGGAGCCTCACAGAAGTGCTGCTGACCTGGTCTCCCTCTGAGGCAATGGCTCACTATAGGCCTTGTTCTAGTGGAAGAGGCATAAGTGTAGAATCTTCTAGAACCATCCCTGTGTAAGGCACCCTCTGTGTTCCCAGGCAGCCATGTCTCCTCCTCTTAGCCAGGTTCCACCCACACATCCCCCAGGTGCCTCCTTCCCTAATGAAGTCGCCTCTTCCAGGTGCCTGGGCGAAGCGTCCCTCACAGAGCATGATTCAGGACAGACTTCTGTGGTCCTGAGAGGGAGCTAAGGGGACAGGTCACTGTTATAATGACCAGGAGTGTGGGAAGGGTCTATTATAATTTAAGAGGCTTTCTATCCAAATAGACTGTCTGTCTGGCTATCCAGAGGTGTTTCTCAAAACCAGCTGTCTCCAGAACCCTAGTAAGAATAAAATTGGACAAGATGTGAGTACACAGGCTGGTCCGCAGGAAGGACCCCCTGTCATTGTGGGCATGGCTGGGAAGCAGCTCTTTACAGGAAACCAGAAGGGTTGGGTCGGGAGGTCAGTTAGTGGTACAATGCTTGCCTAACCTGTTCAAGCAGCATGGTTTCAACCCCTGGTACTGACAAAAAATACAGAAAGGTTATGCATTTGAATTTGGGAAGTGTGATGTGGTAAAAGAGGCGGAAGGTACTGGCTTTGACTCTCAGTACCAAGACTCTGTGCTTATCAAACCAAGGGCAAGTGGCCTTTCCTGTAGCAGGGATGTGGTGTTTAGAATGTAACGTCCCATAGCCTCATGTGTTTGAGTGCTTGGTCCCCAGCTGGATAGCAACTTGGGAAAGTTGGAGAAGCACTGCTGGGGATGGGTGACCAGCTAGCTCGCTCTCACTGCTGCCTGCCAGCTGCTGTGGCAAGCTGTGAGGCCCAGGCTCCGCTCTGCCACGCTTTCCCTGCCACGACGCAGCTCCTTGAGACGGGGAGCCGTAAACAACGTAATAAACCCTTTCGTCCACGCAGCTGCCTCTGCTCCAGGGTTTTGTCCCAGAAACGGGAAGGTCACGGCAACGATGACGGCATTTCCGCAGCGTGTCTCCCGCAGCCTCCGCTGCCGAGCGAAGTGCACTGAGAGCCGCGAGCCCGCGGGCAGGTTCCTCCATGTGGCTGGGCCTCGGTTCCCGTCTGTGGAATGAGAACACAGTAGTGCCGCTCTGACAGGGTGCTGCGGGAACCCAGCGTGGAAGCGGGCTGCCCTGAGCACCTGTGAGCACCTCCCGCCGGCAAGCACTGTCACCCTTGGCTTTGTCCTAAGCCGGTTTGCTCTCCGGTCAGAGCCTCGTCACACCTCATGAAACTGCCCCTCCTGACTCAGCTGCCCTGGCTCCCTCCTTGAGGCCCAGTGTCCACACACCAGGACCTGTGGCCCTGGCTCTGCCCAGCAGGCGCCACTTTGGCAGCCTGGGGTAGCATGCCACACTGCTGTTCGGATAGGCTTGAGAAGGACTTGAACTCCTTTTCAGTTGCCTCCCTGCTGCCCATGCCCGGCCCGGCCGCTCCCTCGTGCCTGCCCTCCTCTTCCTCCCGCACAACACAGAACAGGAACAGAGGGAACGCGGACACACGGCAGCTGCTCCGCTTCTCTGCGGTTCCAGTAGCCGCATGCAGCCCCTCTCTGCCAAGCTCCGCCCTCTGTGGGGGTCTGCTAACAGAGCCCAGCACGTCTGTCCAGATGCCCTGCGGATGCCAAGTGGCATGGTTCTGCAGTGCTGAGAAAGTGAAACTGGAAACATGATTCTGTAGAAAAGTTGGCCTTAAATACCAGCTACAGAAGCATAAGAATATAGGAGGAGGGCACGATAGGCTATGGGCTGCCCTGGTGAGGCCCACAGCACTGCCCGGCGCTGCCAGCAGGAGGCGCGGGCTGCCCTGGCGCACCTCCCACCAAAGGGCTGCCCAGAGCCACCAGCAGCTGGTTCGGGGGCATCAAGACAGCCACTTCTGGGAATCTTCCTCCTCCTACTCTCCTTCCTCCTCCTCCTCTGGGCCCTGCAGCTCTTGTAAGTTCCCTACATGGGTGTTTTCTAAAAGCGCAGTCACAATAGTGGGCCAGGATCAGGTGCTGTGACCAGGGACATGTCCATCAGCCTCATGGCCCCTCAAAGCTCAGCTTGGCCTAAGGTTTTCACCTCAGTACCATTCAGTAATGGCTGACTGACCCTGGACACTTCATCCCCTAGATGGAGGGTGAATAGAGTCTTACAGTCCTGGAAGGAAACTCGCTGCAGACACCCAAGTTCTTGGAAGGAAGCCCCAGGGACTTAGAGTCTGAACTCAGAGACTGCACTTCCCCCACAACTGGACAGATGCACAAGTGAACAGGCCTTGCTAAGAGGGACAGAGTGAAGCCAGATGCAAAAGGAAGGATGATAGTCAAAATAGCCCTGTGCTCTGCCCTGCCAGACACCACAAGCTTCAGTCCTCCTGGGCCTGAAGGGGGCTCACAGGGAAGGAGGCTTCAATCTATAAGGCCACGACCCCAGGAGGGTGCCACAATTCTCGGTGTTGGTTTCTGATGCTGAGTTCAAACACTAAAAATATATATTTGTTTCAAAAGTATTAAAGCGCTTGGTATGTTCAAACATGCTGGGCCAGCGAGGACACTGAAACGGTGAACTCATAGTGCCTGGGAAGGTGATGCAAGGGCCCACTGAAGGGACGCACACCCACAGCCCTTCACTAGTAACCATGGGCTAAGCCCTGGCCACCCACAGTGCGGTCCCTGGACAGCAGCACGGGCACCAGCTGCAGCCCATTTCCAACACAGGATGAGGGTGGACTCTGGGCCCTGCTTCTACATCACTGCAGAGCAGCCTTCCAGCATCGTTGCTTGCAAGGCCCTGAATACACAGAGGGGGCAGGAGGCCCTCAGACACTCCGCCTGGATCAATAGGTGGGAAATGGGGAGCAGCGCCATCACTCGTGTTCACAGAGAGCCAGCAGGGACGCCCGTTCCCGGTGAGCTCCACGGGGTGCTGGACCGTGGTCGCAGGTGGCACAGTACGGCTTTCCTGAAAGCTGGCGCTGCTGAGGGAGACTAGGAAAGCGCACCCCGGTCACAGCAATGACCAGTGACGGCAATGGAAGAAACAACGCAGGAAACAGGGTAGGGCCCGGAGTGATGCGTTCCAGGCCCATGCCACTCTCCACAGCCCTGCTGTTTATGTGCCAGGCCCAGAGGTGAGCCACCATGCAGACCTGGGCAAGGAGCACAAAGGAGAAGAAGTGTGGGCTTGGGCAGTACAGCAGGAGCTCTCTAGACGGCGGGCAGGGAGGCCACGTGTGTTCTGCCAGCAAGGGAGGGAGGAGGTCCTCTGGGGGGGTCATCCTCCCCACTCTCCCCTTCCTGTCCCACCAGGGCTGACTCCTAAGGGCGCTAACAAAGGAGGGCGCAGGGCAGGGGAGGGCGCTATTCTGTACCCTCTGGAAATGCAGTGAGAAAAATGACAAGAGACAAGAGGCGGTGCCGGAATTGTACAGGGTGCAGTGACCCCCAGCAGACACTCACGTGTCCCCATGGGCGTGCACCGCATATGCACATACATGTTCGCACTCATTTGTGCATAGACATTTACCCAGCTGGAATGACACTTCTCTTTTCAAAGCTAACCAGGAACCCCACTGTCCCCATGCCAGCCCCTGAGTGCTACTGTCCTCGTGTTCAGAGCTGAATCGTTTAGATGCAGACAACTCCCAGCCCAACACACCAATGTCATTGCATTCTCCCCTATTGACTGTGTGGCCAGAAGCCGAGAGGACAGCGTTCCTAAGCCCCAGAGGAAGGGTGCTGAGATAGAGACTGTCTGGAGAGCGAGGGGCCCCAGGGACTTGGGGGTGGACAAGATGCTCGTGTGATCGTGTGAGCACTCACCGCAGAGGCAGCGGCGGTGCCTCCTTTGCTCCTAATGAGCCTTTCTGGACATTGACGCTGATCTCCAGTGAGTTATTGATACAGATTTGCAGCTTAGATAATTACATGTCGAGCCCAGGGACCCAAAATGGGGACGTGTTTGGCGGTTGAAGAAATAGTCTCTGGCCTCACTGCTCAGTGAGCGGCCCGTCAGCGACAGCCACGAGCTGTGCTCTGGGGTACTGCTCCTGTCCCCCATCCCATCTCGGAGAAGCAAGTTCCCCGGCACTGCATGGGTCAGAGCAGCACAGGCGGGAGAGAGGCGCCCCGGCTGGTCAGCGCTCCATGTCAGGGTCTTTGTGTGCAGCTGGGGGGCTGTGTGTGCACCGTGGGGGTGCAGTCATGCGTGTATCCATGTTTGTATGTGTATGAAGTACAAGTACACACGTGTACATACATACGGAAGCCAGAGGTTGATGTCACGTGTCTCCCTCACCGGCTATCCCCCTTATTGCTTTTACATAAGGTCTTTCACTGAACCTAGAGCTCACCAACTGGCCTAGAGTAGCCAGCTAGTAAGCCATGTGTCTCCCCCCCCCCCCCCAGTGCTGGGGTTAAAGGTGCATACCACTACACCCAGCGTTCGCATGGGCACTGGGATCCAAACTCAGGCCCTCAAGCTTGGGCAGCAAGCACTGTACCAAATCATCTGTCTCTTCAGCCTCTTGGCATCAATACTTATCAACGCGCTCCTTCCCCCGTATGGGAGAATACCAGTGCGCATGTCACACACACCTGTGACTCTTGTGGACTTATTCATTATTCTTTTGGACAAGGGCATGGACACACAGGCTACTCTTCAGCCACTTGCATTAATGCTCTCTGCAGGTCCCGGTGCGTGTCGTAGGAGGCATTACTAGAGGGTACTGGAGGCAGTCCTGAGCTCCCAGCCTAGTGTGATGAACAGGTAGACAAAAGCGAAAGTGGCCTGCCCCTGGGAGGACCAGGGCGTCCCACCTCATGGCCCCTAACCTTAGTGAACCTAGGTGACATGCAGATTTGTGGGCCTCCCGGTGGGGCTCTGGGGAGCATCATGCTGCAGAGTTCAGTGTAGGTCATGTCAGAGGCCAGGGCTCTCAAGGGACCTGTTGTGACTCCTCCACGACATGCAGCTCTGTGTGCTTGGGAAGACTTTAAGTCAGTCAAGGAGCTTGAGTTACTGTCACCCGAAGTCATGGATTCTGCTGCCACTGGGGAGGCATAGGTGGTCAGGCTCTGTCAAGGAAGAAATCCGTGCTCAATAAACCCCAGGGGTGCCCAGGCTAGGAAGGCCCCTGAGAAGAGGGACGCAGGGCTGTGCTGCCGACAGCAGCCCGCCGCGCTAGCCACACTCTGCGCCGCCATGTCTGTCTCCCTCTCCCCACACCTTCTCTTTTTCTGCACTTTGTCTCTCGCTGACTCTCCCTGTCTCCCTTGATCTCTCTCTCTCTCTCTCTCTCTCTCTCTCTCTCTGACTTGCTCTATCTCCCTCCTTTTCTCTCCATCTGCCTTTCCCTACATCCCTGTTTCTCTCTCTCTCTCTCTCTCTCTCTCTCATGCCCTACGTCTGTCTCCCTCCCCTGTCCCCATCTTCCAGTGGTGGTCTCTCTCACACATGCTCCTTCCCACTTCTCTCAGCCTCCTTTTCCTCTGTCACTCTATGCCCCCTAAGCCATAAGCAACATGCCAGGCGAAGGTGTCACCTGACAGGTGCTGCACCCAGAAGGCAGGTTTGCACATGAGGTCACCTCCACAATGTCTCAAATTGGGACCCTTGTTCCCAGCAGCCATTAGTTCAAAACTGGACCGCATGGACAATGGACTGCAACAGGGACAGTTTGGGACAGTTTACCTCCAGATGTGAAGAGCCTGGAAGACTCTGGGAGGGAGGACACTGTTTGAGGACGCTGTCACCTCAGATTGGATCCAAGATACTTGCTGTGATATCACAGGGAAGCGATGGTGTCCAGAAATTATTTTTCTGTCCAGCCTGTGGGAATCAGGACCAAAGGTCTGAGAGCAGCTGGAGGTGAGACAGAGAGAGAGAGAGAGATTGAGAGCCGCTGGCCTGTCCCTGATGGGATACCACAATTCGCCCACTTCCCAATCTGTTAACCTTTATGAACTTGTTTTAACACCACTACTTTTAATTTACCTTCTCCACATGCCCCTGAAATCCACGTGCCAAACTGCATATGCTAATGAGGGAGGAAAGAAAGCCATTCCTGTTCCTAGACAACTGGGTCCTCTGATCGCTTGTTCCTTTGATCGCAGATTCAGGCAGCACTGCGCCGTGGTGGGAGGGAACTGAGACATCCTCCCTCCCTCCCGCAGTCGTTTTGTGTCTCTCCTGCATGAACGCGCAGAGTAAAACCACAGCCTTCAGGAATGCCAAGAGCTGCCTTTAAAACCCCAAAAGATTTCCTGTTCCACTTAAGAAGAGAGAGCAACTCCCCTCATCCATTGTCTATGATCGTCTCGTAAACTATTTTTCGTATAACTATTTAAAAACAGACATAAAACCTGACATGTCGGCTGGAGATATGGCTTAGCAGTTAAGGCACTTGCCTAAAAAAAGCCAGAAGACCCAGGTTTGATTCCCCAGGACCCACAGAAGCCAGATGCACAAGGTGGCACATGCGTCTGAAGTTCGTTTGCAGAGGCTGAAGATCCTGACACACCCATTCTTTCCCCCCCCCTCCTCAAATAAATAAATAAAAACAAACTTTAAAAACCCTGACATGTGTGTCTGTGCAGAAAGAAGGTAATAGTAAAGTAAAACAAGGGCTGATGTTATCGAATTAGGTAAAGAGTGTGTGACTCTTTATTAATTTATCTATTTATTTTAACAGATTATACACTTTATTCCCTGTCCCCTGTTTGTTTCCCTGGGCCCTCCTCTGTGGGAGTATGGGATTTGCTGTGGGGTCATAAAGGCCTCAGTCAGTCCCAGTGGGATGGTGTTTCCCAGCACATGGGTGTACCTGCGTCTTAGAGGGACTCAGGTACGTGAGATCAGATCCATGGGACCTGGTCACTACATAGGCCACTCTGCAGACAAGGGTTCTCTGCCTGGGCCAGCTCACTCGTAGATGCCTCCCAGGCACAGTCCTGACTAAATTTTCCTCTGGGCAATGCAAGGGTCAGCTTGGGAGGTTTTCATTAAGAACAAGAAATACTGTCTTGGTCCCCACAAAGACAGAATGGATATAGGTCTGAGGTTTTGGCATATGGCCAGTCTAGAGAGCGGAGCCTATTTGGTTGTGCCTCAGTGAGTGACATGGGTGGGCCCCTGCCATGCAGGCCACCTGTGCCAACCTTAGCACTTTGGCGTGTGCCATCTCAGTTCCCTCATCCTCTGCTGGTCCCGCATCCCTTCTCTTATGTCTCACACTCCAAGTTCAAGCCAAGTCCACGCCTTCATGCCTTTCTTCCCCAACCAAGTTCCAGGCATTTGCTGCGGATATCAGACGGGGCTGGCAGACAAGGAGAAACCAACCCCACTGTGGATCCAGCCACCGGGGGAGGGTGTCTTGTCGTAGCATTTGAGGAACCTGTTCACCAGCATACTTGTCCCAACTGAGGGTAGACTTGCATCCAAGACACCCAGCTGCCATTCTAAGCACAAAGAGAAGAGGCTGTCTGTGGGTACGATCCCTAAGCACCCTTCTCTGGCCAACCCGCTGGCTGTTTGCTTGTCCAGGTAGAACTGGCATGACATAGGCAGCCGGAGCCAGCCTCACAGCTGGCGTCGGACAGGTCAGGACGTGGACAGAGAGCCTCCAGGCCTGGAGCCGGAGTGCCCAGGACACCTGCGGGTGGAGGGCTTGCGGCCTCGGCTCTTAGTCCTTCGTCCACTCAGTTTCGCTCTGTGCTTGCAGAGCGTTCAACCAGCCAGGAGCGTGGTCAGTGACAGCTGCCTCACCCCTCACTGGACCCAGGGCACACCCCATTCTACCCTGGGTCACGGGAAGCGTCTCATTCAGGGGAGGAAGTGACTCTAGAGGATTTGCCAATAAGCTGTCACACAGTCAGCCAACTGGGGGACAGGCATGGCCTCCTTGACTATAGAGCAGTTTTTGCTGTTCCCTGTCGAGAGCCGAGTCTGGCAGCGGGTCCTGGGCAGCGGCTGTGGCACTTGCTCCGCAGCACGATGCTGCCATCAAGGCTGGCTATGGGGCCTCACGTTTCTTGGTGCCCAAGGGGCAGCTCCGCCCATCAGCTCAGTACCCAGCTCCTCCATCTTTTGCTGAATCACTGACCAATTCCCCTGTCTGGTTTGGGGCTTTGTGGAACTCTCCCCCATCATGTGTTCCGGACATACCGTGAGCACAGTGAAACCACTGAGGGAGCGCAGCGCATCCTGACTTGCTGCCGTCTCCTCTGAGGTGAACAGGAGGATGTGAAGGCCCCCTGTGGCTGGCTAAGCCTAACCCTAAGGAAGCGAGGTCAGACATTAGCCAGAAAGGACTTGATCTTCTCCACTGTGGGCACCTCTGGGCTTCCTGCTCGGCCTGGTGGTTTTGCTGGGATTTCACAGCCTCCCGTCCAGGGCTGCAGAGTTCTGGGGGTTTGGCATTTTTCTCCCTCTGTATTTTCCATGTTCTTGTTTGTTTGTTTTAACATAGAGCTCAAACAGATGCCATTAGAAAAGGATCGTGGTGGCTCCACCCTGCGGTTAATCTATTTAAACCCAAATGGAGAAGTGTAGGGGCGGGCAGAAGCTGAAGGGGGTTAGAGTGTCAGAACACATGGCAGATCCTGGGCAGATTCCTGGAGACCCAAATGTCTCTTCCCCTGGGTGGAAGCAGATAAAACAGGCTAGTCCATGGCCGCCTCTCACCCACTTTATTTCCTGTCCTCCAAAGGACAACACCACGTCCCTGAGTGCATATCTACACAGCCGCCCTTCATTACCACTTGGGTTACCTAGTCTTGAGTTCTCTACTCATATCCTTTGTGGTTTTAAAACCATTTTTCCTCTCTGTTTCTTGAAGGTTTTTTTTTAAATATTTTATTGTTTTTGTTTATTTGAGAAAGAAAGACACACACACACAGAGAGAGAGAGAGACAGAGGACAGAGAAAGAGAGAGAAATGGGCACACCAGGACTTCCAGCCACTGCAAACAAACTCCAGAGGCATGCTCCACCATTGTGCATTTGGCTTACGTAGGTCCTGGAGAATCAAACCTGGGTCCTTCGGCTTTACAGGCAAGTGCCTTCACTGCTAAGCCATCTCTCCAGCCAAGTTTCTTATAGTTTCACAAAGGTTTCTGGGGTGTGACATGTGCCGATTTGGGCCAAGAGCAAGTCTCCCGTGATTCTCATTGCTCAGCTCTGTTGGTTATAGGCTTTGCTTCATTTCAAGGCCATGCCTGGGACATCAGGCTCTCCTTTAAAGACGCTGGTTTATTGTGTGTGAGTGTGGTGTACATGTGTGCGCAAGCATGCAGATGCCAGAGGACAACCTTGGTAGTCCTTGACATGTGCCAATTTGGGCCAAGAGCAAGTCTCCCGTGATTCTCATTGCTCAGCTCTGTTGGTTGTAGGCTTTGCTTCATTTCAAGGCCATGCCTGGGACATCAGGCTCTCCTTTAAAGACTCTGGTTTATGTGTGTGAGTGTGGGTGTACATGTGTGCGCAAGCATGCAGATGCCAGAGGACAACCTTGGTGGTCCTTCCTTTATATTTATTCAAGATCTGTCACTAGCCTGGAACTTGCCAAGTAGTCTTGTCAGCTGATATGCCCAGGGATCCACCTGTCTCTGCTCCCCAGTGCTGGGATTAAAGGTACATACCACCACCTTCAGGGCTCTTTTTTTTTTTTTTTTTTTTTTTGACATGGTTTCTGGGGCTCGAACTCAGGACCTCAAAGTCGTGAGGCAAGCACTTCACTTCTGAGCCATGTCTACAGCCCAAAGACTCTTCAAGCCCACATCACAGAACTTGGCGTCCGGAGCTGCTGTAGTTTTACACGTTTTACTCAGCTCTACAACGAATGAGGGCTCCGCCAGGGCACCAGTGTGAAGTACGGATCACATGTCTTCCTCTGGGCTCCCTCCTCTCCTTGTAAACCTGTTGGGTTCTTGGCCATTTCTTCTGTTTAATGTCTACTGCAGAGAACCTCGCTCTGAGGGAACAACTTCTGTCACCTCTGTGCTGTGGGAGTCCTGGGTCACTCCCCAGGATGACATGACAGGTGTGCGCACAGGTTCCTGTTTTCCAGGGAGCAGAGGCTCTGTGTGGCAGTACTCCTCACACACCTCAGAGTTGCTCCTTGCCCCTCCCCCACCTCCATCTTTTCTCACCTTCAAGGGCTTCTTTAAAAACTTGGTCTCTGTTTCACATTCCCAACCCCCCTAAGAGCCCCCAGTCTCCATCAAGTACTTCAAAAAAGAAAAGGCCTACTTTCAGAGTCATAAAAAACAAGAGACAGCTTAGACAGACACCACTGGCCTCCAGGCATGGCGAACCAAAGGCTTGATCTGAGTGTCCCAGCAGCTGATCTGAAGGCAGAATGGACACTGTCCCCTCATTATGAGCTTGCAGAGCCTGTAGCCGCATGTCAGTCAGCGGGAGGAGTCTCAAGAGCTAGGCAGCGGTGCCCACATCTTTGAAAATTTCCTAGGAAACAAGCCTGCCTTTGTGTAGAGCACAGCCTTCCTCAGTCATTAGAAACTGTCCATCTCTATGAGGAGTCAGGACATGGCACTAAAGGAAAAAAAAAAAGAAAAAAATGGGAAAAGGGCTTCAAGAAGAAAAAAGATTGCTGGAGACCCAACCACCAGGGAAATAGTTAATTCCAAGATATTAAAAGAGCAGCTTGCTGGGAGACCTGTGGCTCCCTCCGCCTTTGTCCTTTCTGCCCCGGCCACCCCTGGACTCCATCCCAGGGCAGCCTCTGGTCAGGCGCTCTCTTGGGGACACTTGGCTCCGTAGCCTTTCCACTCTCTGCCTCTTTTCTTTGGCATCCTTAAAGCCCAGACAAGGGGGCTTTGGGGACTAGTTGTTGCCCTTGATTTTCCCCGCGGGCAGTGTAAAGGCCAGCGTGTCCATCAGCCAAGATGGCACGGGCTGCTGGTACAGCTACTGTGCCCCGCAAAGGCAGGGCAGAGGTTTGGTGGGACCTGCTGACAGAGATGTGGCACCCTGAGAAACACAGTTGCCCTGTGTCCCCAATTCCTGGCGGTGGCTCCCTAGCCCCCTGCAGCTTCCTGAGCCATCTCAGATCTTTTGTTACTCAGAAGCAGCCCCTTCCCTCCACACCTGAGTTGGTGACTCGGGTGGTGACAGCGTCAGGGGAGGACAAGTCACCAGGAAGACCAGGTGACTCGAGGCACTAGCCCCACTCACTGACACTAGACAGTCTTAATGCTACGGCTGTGAGGGCTGCCTGACCGTGAACATGTGGAGGTGCTGGGACGGCCTCACCCCCAGTGGACATGGCAACCCAGTGTGCCCTACTTGCTGTGCGCATCTCGGCCACTTGTCTATTACCAGGTCTCTCCTTTAAATGACAAACGATGGTGAACTGCTTCCACGGGCTCCATGAGCCATTCTAGAAAATCGTGGGAGCCCCCTGGTTCACAGCCACTGAATCAGAAAGTAAGCTGGCTGGAGAGTTAGGACTGGTCTGAAGGGGGACAATCTCACAGGACTAAGACCTTCACCTTGGGGGCTGCACCAGATCAAATCAGACCTGAATGGACTTCTCAGGATGCGGAGTTTGGGTCTTCAATCTTGGAGAACTGCCATCAGCTAGACCGTCACAGCAGACCCCAGCAGAAGCCCGTGGAAGAGTGCAACCCTCTTGTCCTGTACACGGCTACAGCAGAGCCGCATTCTTAAACCTCGGGGAGGAGACCTACCTCACGGGCTCCCTACAGACACAGCATGGGGGTGGGGCACGTGCTTAGATCCACATTGTGGGACAGTCCTACCTGCCACTTCCCTTCACCCCTGAGCTCCTTCACTTCCCACTGTGTCTAAGACCAGTGAGAAAATAATGACCTCTGCCCACCCCAAGAATCTGAAGAGATGCATCCCACCAGGAGGACACCCTGCTGGAAGCCCACTTTCGATACAGTGGTGGAATTCCATACATCTGAATCTATACTCATGTTTTATGTTTCTTATAAGGGAGCAAGGTTCCATGATAAAGAAAAACATTTATAATCAGTTAAGCTTCAGAATGTTCAAATGTAGCTTATTTGTGAATTTTTAAGCCTCCTGTGTTCATATTTATAAAGAAAAATGAACTGATAGCTGAGTGGATAGCTGGAAACTTTCCTGCAGACACACTGTCTGCTGATGCCATGGGTCCTGCTTATGTCTCTGAAGCAGCTTGAGGAAAATGTGTAGACCTAGGCCAGCAAGCTCTCTCCCAACTGACAGTGGGATTATTAAGTAGAGGGACCCGGGGGCTAGCAGAATTGACGACTTCTTTAAAATCAGAGTACACAAAAATAAGGGCAACTTCATCTTGTCCTTCTGGTGATGGGGGTGAGCACAGCTGGGGAGGGCCGAGCTGTGGGTCTTCGGCATTGGCAGGACCCCTGCGGAGTGGCCTCGGGGATCCGGCTATAGTGCCTGGGGTGGGGGGCGAGGAGTGTACCCTCTCAGAGAGCCCAACAGAGCTACCACTGCCATCAGGGGAGAGACACAGTGCTTCCCAGCAGCCCCCAGCTGTGAACCCCATGCACTTTGCTCTATGAGTGGGAATTCCTAGAAACCCTCTGTTGGTTGGGGAATCTAAGGTCACAGGGCTGCAACTATAACCAGAAAAGCTGGGAGGGAGGGACTCCAGGCCCTGTGACCTTCTCTCTGACCACTTGGGGGTTAGCAGTATCATCTCTATGACTGGGGAAGACCCATCA
Organism: Dipus sagitta; assembly: GCA_036346955.1. Classification (NCBI taxonomy): domain Eukaryota; kingdom Metazoa; phylum Chordata; class Mammalia; order Rodentia; family Dipodidae; genus Dipus; species Dipus sagitta. The sequence continues at coordinate 2,558,711 of CM070779.1, read as the reverse complement.
GTTATCCAGGGACCCCATGGTAAGGCTAATCCTGCAGCCCCAGCCCTTCCTCAGGTCACAGGGGTCCAGTGCATCAAGACTATGCCAGAGGTTTCAGTAGGAAAGAACTAGCATCCTATAGGTGCCTCTGAGCCTGACCCCACTGCTGGAAGATGGACAGATGCCCCAACAAGTGACTGAGAAGAACAGCCCAGTGACACATTTCTCAAGTCCCAAAACATAAACTTTATTGAACATTCATCTCTCTTTTCCTTCATACCTCACAGTTTGCCCTGCAGATGAAGTGTACAGGGGCTGGACAGGATCTCCATGCCCCAAAAATCTTCCTCATTGGATGCCTCGATTTCTAAATAAGAGGATGCTCTGAGAAGGGGTGAATTTCCAAACATCAGAGGTCACGCAGACTTGAGCAGGACTACCACTGAGGTAGCTCGGCTCTTTCCCATAAGCACTCAGGAAGGGATGTGTAGACTCAGCTTCCCTGCACCGTACAGCCCTGGCAGAGAGGGGTGTGGGGCAGGGGAAGCCACAGGTATGGTCGTACAGTGGAGTGCACCACTGCAGCCAAGCTGTGGGAAAGATCTCCTTCTGGGGGTTCCTGGCAGCAGGAGGAGATCAGAAGGGCGGAGGTGAGCCGGGCACAAAGGCCAAGTACAATCTCAAGGCTGTGTAAAGGTGCGTAGCAGAGGCGCAAGGTGTGGCGATGGTGGCATCAGTGGACCAACCACTATGGTCATGGTCTCAAGGTAGCATTGCCTCACAGGCAGGCTTCTCCCACTTCTGGGTGTTTCTCTTACTACATGTGCCTGCATCATGACTGCCTCCTCAGAGAAGCTGTCCCTGGCCTCCACCCATGTGCAGCACCCCTAGGGCACCTCTGGGCTTCATAGGCACCGGCTGGCCAGTCATAGTCCTGTCACTGAGCAATGTCTCTATCCATCAAAAGGCAGCCACACACAGGCAGGAACACTACCCTGCCCACAGACGGAAGATGGACAGACAGACAAATAAATGAGTGCACAGGTGAATTAAAGATCACTGGGGGGGGGGGGTGGATGGATGGATCTCCTTGCTATATCCGCATCAAGAAGAATAGAAATGAAATCTGCAATTTGCCAATGTGTTCCAAAATTCATTAACAAAAATGTCTAAATTACTCTAATTATAGTCCATTTAATTGAAACCAGCATCCTTCATTTTCCTTTGGGCTCCCTGGAGAGGGGCGCTTGTTTCTTTGTTCCGGAGACACATGAGTGAAGCTCTTCTCCCTCCCTGCGCGCACCATCCTGCCTTCCCCAACAGGAAGCCCTTGCCCATTTCCCCAGCCTCGACGGGCCCCAGTGCTCTGTCTCTGGGCTCATCCCAAGCTAGTGGGTCTCCTGCTTCTGTCTCTGGGCTCATCCCAAGCTAGTGGGTCTCCTGCTTCTTGCAGCTGCTCTCAAGCCCTCCGGGCAATCTGCAGCCTAGTTTCTGCTCCCATCACTGCTAAAATCCCTCCAGGGGACCTCTTAAGGCAGTCCTGTTGGAACTGCTTCAGCCCAAGGTCAGTGCTGTGAGCTGAGGTTTCTGAGCAAAACCCACCATCGGGTGGGGTTTGAGAGTGAGAGAAAGACTGGAGAGACAGCTCAGTGGGTAAAAACTTGCCTTGCAAGCATGAGGACCTGAATTTGTTCCCTAAAACCTATGGGGGGAAAAGCCAGGCATGATGGTGCATGTCTGTAATCCCAGAGCTGGGGAGGTGGAGCCCAGTGGAGCCCTGGGGCTTGTGACAAGCCAGTCTAGCCTAATCAGTGAGCTCCAATCCAGTGAAAGATCCTGTCTCAAAAGAGGTGTTTGGTGTTCCTAAGAGACTACACCCAAGGTTGTTCTCTGACCTGTGCACACACACACACACACACACACACGTGCGCACGCGTGTACATGCATACACACAGACATACATACACACAGTTTTTAATAAGAATAAAGTGAGAGAGAGAGAATCACTAATGGGCCACAGTTCCAGGCTGGGCACCTTCCGCTGCCAGCACTACCTTTGTTTGCCCTGCATCGCGCTGCCTGCGGTTTCTCAGCAGTTTGTTTGACATCTAGTAACTGTCTAACATGGCCGGCCTCCTCTGTTGATGGCGAACACGCCTCAATGAAAGTTCGTTAGTCTATGGAAACATCTGAGTTAATTGCAAAGCCAGTTCCCAGGACTGTCAAGTTCATATTTCCACCTGTGTGTGAGCCCAGTAACGAAGAATTTTTTTTGGACAGGTTAATTTGCCTAAAACACCGTGCAGTCAATCAGAGTAACAAAGTTGTTGATGCCCACGTCTGTCAGGCGGCCTCCACCAGTGCCGTTCTTCGCCCAGCAGCGTCTCTGGCTTGCCAAAGCTGGCAGCGAGACAGCAAGCGAGAGCCCAGCTGCAGAGGAAACGCGGTGCCCGCGGAGCGCCGAGCAGCTGGGCCGTGTGCAGTAAGGGCGGCTGATAGTTCCGGGTCCTTTCTGGAAATAAAATGTGGTCATTGAAATGTAAGATGGCTGTTGCTGGCTCATTCAGACGCTGGTATTATTTACGTTCGTTAATTTTCTATTTTTCTTAATTTGCCACAGATGAAAACCCTCTTTGGGATGAAGTGTGTGCGCTTCTCTCTGAAGATCCTAACACACATAGGTATTTAATTTAAAAGTAAAAATAGCTTAAGTGTATAAACTATAATTATTAAAATAGGCTCCCCATCAAAGCCTCCTGGTCCCAGCCACACAGGAAAGCTCTGTAATTTTCAGTAACCGGCTGCTATTTTGTGAGAACTGATTGGTAAATTGTTGTACCACTAGGTCCTATGAGGGAGGCCTCAGTGTCCCCATGTGTCCTTCAGGCCTGCTCTAGCTAGTTGAGAGCAGGAATGTTATCAAAAGGAAGAAAATGCAACAAAAGAAATGACTTGGTTTCTACACTTGGGTCCATAATTACGAAGTACAGGGGTGGTGGCCATACTTGTTAGTGACCGTCCTACCTCCCTTGAAAGCAAAGAGCAAGCAGGGTGTGGTGACGCACATCTGTAATCCCAACAGCCACCTAAGAGGCTAAGACAGGAGGACTGGAAGTTCCAGGCCAGCCTGGGCTACATACGAGAGCCCTATCTCAAAGAAACACTTAGAAGCAGAGAGTGCCTGCTATGTGCCCAGAAGCTCAAGGTCGGGAGGTGGTTCTTGGATAGGTAGCATGTGAGAAGGGGATCCCGTGTACACATCCTGTGCCCTTCCATAAGCCAAGCCCAGAGGCCATCTAGAGACAGAAAGGCCACAGGTACCCTGTGCAGAAGTCTCAGTTCTTACTGCAGAGGCTGGAACTCTGTCAGCGAAGCTCCATGACAGGCCCAGCCACTGAAGCAGAGCCCCAGACCCCAGCACTTGGAACTGGTCATGCTCAGGAAGAGGGGATGTTCTATGCATGATGGGGTACTGGGCAGCACCCCTAACCTCTACTCAGCAGATGCCACCAGCACCCCCAAACCAGGTGTGACAACTAAATTGCCACATGCCCCATGGGAATGCAGAATGTCCCCTGTGGAGAATCCCACTCAAGTTAGGAGGACCTCGAGTCACAGCTAGCTGCAGGAGAGAAGGACACAGGGTTCCCCTGTGGCTTACTGAGGGACCGGATGCTAATTGAGCCAAGGAGGGCTGGAAATGGTCGCTGTCATACCCAGGATGATGGGCGGAGCTGTTGTCACAACAGTGCTCTGACATCCTCAGCTCAACATACAGTGCATGTGTTTTGAGGCCACTTTCAAGTCACGATGACAAACAATTAGGTTGGAATGCAGAGTAGATTTGGAGATGAGCCCTTCACCCACACCAGAGAAAGACTATGAGCATGTGTTGCTACACCCAGGAGGCTGTAGGAAGATGCACCCTTCTGTGAGGATAAAACAAGAACAGGTCTGACAGGCACTCGCAGGGTACCTGGCTTGGCAGGTCAGATGAAAAACAAGGGATGTTTCAATATCATTACCTGAGGAGCACTGCCTTGCCAACAATGGTGGGGGGGAGGGTGAGATGAATGGCTTTTATTTTTTATTTTATTTTTATTTATTTGAGAGAGAGAAAAAGGCAGAGAGAGAGAATGCGTACACCAGGGCCTCTAACCACTACAAATTAACTCCATACACATGTGCCACCTTGTTTATCTGATTTATGTGGGTCCTGGGGAATCGAACCTTGGTCCTTTGGCTTTTCAGGCAAGTGTCTTAACCACTAAGCCATCTCTCCAGCCCGAGATGAGTGCTTTAACTCATTGGCCACTATGCAACTACAGTGTGACCAAAGTGGACACAGAGACTTGTCCCCTGGCTGATTTGGAATACACATTGGAGAGAGCCTGGCTCCAGGTCACTTACAGCTGCCTATCCTGTCCTTGGGTATCTGAGACAGCATGTGATCAGAAGATAGCTATCGCTGTCATTGATTGCTTTCCTGGGTGAGGCCTGATTTTTTATTCTTGCCTAAGATCCCTTTTAACTCCCATTCAACAGATGCTGAAGGTGTGAATTGCACGTGGTCTCCCCAAAGCTTCTAGAAATGCTGATGTAATGGAAACAATTTAAAGAACAGAATTAAACACCTGAGAGACATGATGCCACAGCTGCTAAAGCCACATAGAGCCCGTCACTGACTGATGGCCCTCTGCCTGCAGACGTGCGCCACCCTGCCGGGCTATTCCGGAGCTTCTAAAGTCACCCTTCAACATGGGATGCTTAGGGACCTCAGGACAAAGCACTTCAGGACAGGCCCAAGGGCAGTCTCTCTCCTGAGTGCTACCTGGAACCTCTAAAGATTCACGAGATGGGGTCAAGGTCGCCAGGGGCACCCCAGCCCTGGCTGAACCTTTCCTGGGCACCTGATTGTAGAGAGAAAGACTATGAGCATGTGTTGCTATGTTTATTTAATTAGCATATTCACTCATCATTCAAATACTTAACAAGATTGTTTTCCTCTTCCACGACATCAGTAGACCCTGACATTTGCTGAACCTACTTGGCATCGTAATTAAGGATTTGAGTGTGCAGCGGTCACAGATTTAAGCAGACTGTGTGAGTGTCTGTTCCAAAACGCTTGTGTGGGAGTCGGAAGCTTGAGAAACAGGCTGTATTAGGGTCAGAAATAACGTTCATCAACTATCATGAGCACCAAATGCCAGCAGATTGCCAGAAACCTTCTCAGAAGCCGTGAAAACAGCATCACTTCAAGGAGCAAGCGCGGGTTTGTTTGGTCCCGCCGTCGGGGCCTGTGTGCGCTGGTTCTGTAGTCCTGGCTCCGTCTGCAGACACTGTCCATCTGTTCACGAGCTGTGGACTCCAGAACACCGGTGTCGGACCCTGCTCCAAGCCAGAGCAAGCTAGAGTGTCCCTGTCCCCGTGGATTAGCCAAGAGGTCAAGGCTCAACAAGGCTGTGACTTACTAGGGGCCTAGGGCCAAGCTAGAGTATGGCTCCAGAGTTTCAGAATACAAATCTCATAGTCCCGACCTCTCTTCTTGCGTGCTAAGGTTGCCGTGGGGATGGGACAATGCAGTGTACAGCAAAGCCACTCAGAGGTGCCCACGCTCTGCAGCATGGCATACCGTCGAGAGCCTGGCATTTGCTGCAGTGAGGCCCTCTGCCCTGCAGTGCCTGACACTTTGTGTGTGTGTTGTAGACTCCTGGGTACAGGGGTGTCATGGGGAACAGAAGAGACAGCAGTCCCTGACCTTGGGCAGTGGCCCCCAAAACAAACCTGTATGGATTCATATTTTATCCAAGTTTGTTGGCCCCTGGCCCTGCCAGGAGCCTGTTTCCTGTCCAGGTAGACGAGAACACCACCCACAGGGCAGGGAGGCCTCCAGTGTCCAGCCATCAGAGTGGACAGACGCATTTCTCCAAGTCCCGTGGGGATGGTTCTGAGCACCCCAGGGAGCGGGCTTGTTGGAGTGTGGCTGCTAGGCTCAGGGCCCCAGCGGGTGCCTCGCTTAGCACCCAAGACCCTTTCTGCATTCCTGCCTCGAAGCAGGGATTGCCAAATGTGACGAGGACAGGAGCAGATCGGGAAACCCTCCCCTCCCCAGAAATGCACACGCCTTCAGGGAAGGAGGGCTCTTCCACTCCCCTGTGTCTCTCCGTCACCATCCCCATCCAGTGGGGCCTGGATAACTGCGTCATGAGTGTGAGCGCCGGCCTGTCTTGCAAGCCGTCCTGACTAACTCAGCAGACAGGGAGAGCAAACTCAACCCACTCCAGAGGCAGCCACCTGCCTCGACTCTAGAACCAGGGACCAAGAGGAAGGGCAGACTTGTCTCTTTATACTGGGTGGAAATAACCGCCTCGCAGACCGCGGCTTTCTGTGACTGCCGAGCACCCCCACCCCCGCCGAAGCTGGCTGTGTCCCCGGGAGCTTCGTCCCAGGAGGCCTGTGTGCGGGATGCTTCAGGCGCTCCGTGAGGCCAGAAGTGAAATATAATAAATAGGAATTAAGAGCATGGACTCCAAAGGTTTTGGGACTAAAACTTCTCACGACAAAAATGAGCCCTAATCAAAGGGACAGTGGTCTGTTATCTACCCTCCGCACATGCTGCCCGGCCTCATACAGTTGGCTTTAATTATTGATGTTTCCTTTTAAGTTAAAGATGAATTTGAGACAGTGATGAACTTGGAAGGTTTATCATCCAGTTGCAGGGAAACTGTTAATAATGCTCTGTTAAGGGCGCTGTGGTTTTCCTGACATTAACTGGGGCAGCTGGGAGCCTTGGGGAAGAACAGAGAAGTCACAGATGACTAAAGGTCACCAAGTCTGCATCACAACCTGCCCGTGCTACACCCATCTCTGTGGTCAGGTGCTTGTCTCCCATCTCCCCACCTTCTCCACCCACAGACCGCTTCTCACAGGACGGAGGGTCGTGCTGTTCTGAGAGTGAGTCTATTATGGTCCACTGGCTGCTGGTCACACCTCAATGCTGGCACTGCGTGCACCGTGTCCAAACCACTCCTGTGCTTTGACATGCGGCTGAGCCTGTGTGCCTGGCTAGGGCTTGAACATGGAGGGCATCACCAGGCTCACACCCATCCCACCCATCAGACCCTAGGATGCCTGATGAGCACAGCCCACGGCGAGGAATAGGATATAAGGGAGGTAGTTCAGCTTGGCCTGGTACACGTGATCCTGCCGAGACTGGCGATCCTGGTCACCAGCCATCATTGGGAGCGTGGCCATGGGTACCTGTCCACGCAGCTACTCCGCCCTCTGCTGTGAGGCACACTGAGCTGAGCTTTTTTTCCTCACAGGAAAAAAAGGCCACACTTGGTGAGAAATAGACTACATGGTGTTAAAAATTCACTGAGAGCCCTCAAGGCTCCACTCTCAGGGTTAGAAATTCTGTGGTTGGATCAGGGGTTCCAAACTGCCGGCCAAAGCAGGAAGGATGAATGGGAGCAATGCTTGAAAGGAAGTTCCATCATTCCCTCAGCGAGCCTCCCCAGGGCCTTACACGTGCTGAAGCTTCCACATGCGTCGGCATGTGTTCTCTCCATCCCGACCTGCTTCTCCCTCCCTTCCTTTCTCTCTCTTCTTTCCTCCTCTCTCATCTCTCATCTGACTCTCTGTTATTTTTTAGATATTTTATTTATTTAGTTAGTTTAGAGAGAGAGAAGGAAAGAGAACAAGAGAGAGAATGGGCACTCCAGAGCCTCTTGCAGCTGCAAGTGACCTCTAGCTGCACGAGCCACCTTTAAGTGGGTATAAGGAAATCAAACCCAGGCCATCAGGCTTATCAAACAAGTGTCTTTAACCCCTGTGCCATCTCTCCTGCCCTCCCTCTCAACCAAACTCTGCTACTTTGAATCCTTGTTCTGAAGGGATGTTCTCTCCCTCCTGCCTCATGTCCCTCCTGACCTCTCCAGGGGCTCCTTCTGAGAGGACTCACAATTTGAAAGTTGAAGAGGAGTATATGGGCTGCCTGAACATCAGTACCCATTAGCCTGACCATCCAGGATGGGCCCGGCACTGGTTTTTTATGGTTTTTTATTATGGACATACTTAGTATGGATATACATCATGTGTTGGTACCATCCTTTCCCTTATCCTTGTCCCCATTCCACTGGGGACCCTCCTCAGTGGGGTTGAGGATACTCCCTATGGGGCTGTGGTCTATTGTTGTGGGAGCAGCAGTCAGTTATTTGGGGGGGGAGGGAATGCCTCTAGGCATGATGTGGTCCTTACAAGCCTTCCGCCCTCTCTTCCACAAGGTTCCCTGAACCATGGTGGGTGAGTTTTAAGTCCACTTCGATGATGAGCTCCCAGGAGCCTCTGGATCTCTGCTTTGCACACTGCTTTTTATTGCAGATGAGATCAGAAAAAAAAAAAAAAAAGTTGCAGGAGTGACACTAGGGGACACTCCCACTGAAGAGAAGGCAGATAAAGAACAAGGATGGGGTTGAGGACCCACCCACCTCTGTTGTGGGAAGACTCCAGACCCCCAAGATGGCTGCTTTCTGGGGCTCAGAAGTCCCTGCTCTGAACGGCAGGCAGACCCCCTGGCACTAGACCCCTTCTGACAACTCCAAGGTCACTCTGACCAGTCAGCCAGGATTCTGGCCCTGGGAAGGTCGCTTGAGCCTTGGGTGGAGTTGGGAGGTGGGTGGGGGTGGGGAGCCTGAGCTGCAGCTCAGAATTCAGGAGCTGTTCTGAGGCTGCCGTACAGCCTGTCCTCCCAGGCAGCTGGGCCCTGCCTCCCTGCTCCCTGATGTCCAGTTCTTGCCCAAAGCCTGGATTCCTGGGCAGCAGCAATACCACCCACCATGCCAGCCCCACCCTCTACTCCCATCCCTGCCCCCTCCACTGCCTTCCCAGCGCCCCACACAGACACGTGTAGTGTCAGCACCCACAGTCTGCACCTCCCAGGGTGCGGTCCCCCAGAGGGAAGCTGGCAAGCTAGAAGGAATGGCAGAGGCCAGCCAGAAGAAGAGTCCACGCTGGGCTCACCTTCCCTGGCTGTGCCCTGCAGAACCATACTTAGCTGGTGTCTGCCTGCTGTTCCCATCTGACCCTGACTGCAGACCACCTGCGCAGTGCCAGTTCCAGGGTCCAGGCCTGGAGACCTGGGCCCAGCGGGGCTGCAGTTGAGGGTTTGTTTCCTTTTCATTTTTTCTTAAATCATTGTGGTCTTTTATGTTAACACATGTACCTTGTATTCATAGGAAGTTGTAGGACAGCACAGAGGAGTCTGTCTCCTCTCCCACCTTTCCATCAGCTACATAACCTGTCACATGTACCCCCTGTGTGACTCACATCACAGAATGTCCCTGGAATGCCCTGCAGCGGCCCTAGCCCTCAGTATCACCCCAAGACCCACGAGAGCAGAGAGCAGTACCCTGAGGGCTTGGCCCCAGCCCGGCCCTCTGTATGGTGGTATGTGCATACTTCCTGGCTTGGACTGTGGAGCCTGTGTCTCAGGATCCAGCTTCTCCCCCTCCTGTGCACCTTTAGAGGAAGTGATAGCAATTGTCACCAACTTTCCAGTCCCAGCAGTAACTCTGAGACTCTGTCCCGTGTGACTCTCTGTAATCCGCCTCCTGCTTCCTTCTTCTCCTGCTACTTCCACCTCTTTGGTTTATTATTATTATTATTTATTTATTTGAGAAAGAGAGAAAAAGAGGCAGAGAGAGAATGGGCACACCAGGGCCTCCAGTCACTGCAAACAAACTCCAGATGCATGCACCATCTTGTGTATCTGGCTTACATGGGTACTGGGGAATAGAACCTGGGTTCTTAGGCTTCGAAGGCAAATGCCTTAACTGCTAAGCCATCTCTCCAGCCCTACCTCCACCTCAGTGTCCTTCATCCTGCCATTCCACTGTTCTTCCTGAACAAGCTTCAAGCCTTATAAAATGTCAGCTATCTCGCTTTTCAGCATGAAGCCCCTGTGACATGGGAATGAGAACATGAAAATAATTGGCATGTTTACTGAATTTGCACTGGTGCCAAAGCCAGATTTGGGGGGCCTGGGGTGATGACTCAGTGGGTGAGATGCTTGCTGCACAAGCGGAGGACTTGAGTTCAATCCTCTGTAGAAATCCTGGTATGGCTGCACATGCCTGCACCCCCAGTGCTAAGCAGAGCAGAGACAGGAGGATCATGGGAGCTTGCTGGTCAGCCAGTCTGACCAAAATCAATACAAGCCCAAGTCCAGTGAGAGCTCTGTCTCAAAGAAACAAGGGAGAACGGTAGAGGAGGACATCCTCCTCTGGCCTATGCACATGGGCACATGGGGCACAGTCATCTGCACACACATGTGCATGCCACAGACAGGAGAGAGAGAGAGAGAGGCAGGTTGTCCTGCGCTAGGAGAGACTAGAGGAACAACCGATTACAAGGTTAGACTGTGAGGCTGGGAGTCGCCACCACCAACTTCACCGCGCATGCAGCTCCCATTCACTTTTCTGCCTCCCTCAACCGCCCTTTCCCATCTTTCCAACGGGCCCTGGATCTGTCAGTGCGCACTCGAAGCTGACGGACTGTACAGCAATGGCAGCTGATGTGATGGATTCATTTCTGTTTCTTCACATGGGAATTCTGGGTAATTTTCCTCACCTAAGGTGAGTTTTGGAAGACTCTTCTGCCTCTGAGCTCTGAGTCTGCTTTCAAAGAGCACAGAGCCCACCCTGTGGTGCCCTCATTCCCCTCCCTCTGTGAGCCCAGTCTGTCTTAACCAATAGCTTTGAATGGCTTCTTTGGACGCGCTCCATTGCAAAGCGTTTGGATTTAATTGCTTTTGCATTTAGCACTGCGCAGTACATCCATTCTCTAATGTATCCATTTGCAGGTTCGCAGTGCTAAAGGCCTGTGAAACTTGGTGGCTGTAGATGGGAGTTATTTTCCCAGCTGTGCTCAGCCATCAAATGCCAGGGGCGGTCCCTGCGGTCATGAGGCCCAGCCTTGCCCTCCCAACATGGTCTGCTCTGCGCGTGCCCTCCCGGGGTGCTCCTGGCAGAGCACCCCCCTCACACAGTGAAGATGGAAACGTACCCCAGCCCCCTGAGCCACCGCAGCCTGACCTCGGGCTCACCTTGCCAATGGGCAATAAGGACAGTACTGTGGCACAAACGGCACAAGCTTAGCTGGTTTCAGTAGCACTGGTCACCTCAGTACAGTGTGGATTGGCCAGCACAAGGTGGTTGATATCTCGTCACCCAGCTTGCTACACGCTGGGTGTACAGAGAGAGAGTTCTAGAATATTTGGCAGCACTTGTCCCCTCCTCTGTGTCAGTTTGTTCAGGCAGGTGTGCTATGCCGTGTCCTCCTCCCAGTGCTAACATTGGGCACAAGCTACTGTCAGGACACACAGTCAAGTCAGGAGGCTTCAGTTGGAAAACTGGCATGTAGAGGACCCATCTCAGACTAATGTGATAGCCACAGAGTTCCAGAAGTTTCCAGAAGGTCACATTCTGTGTCCGGCTAAGATGAGGCATGTCTGGCTTCCTGGAAAGTGGACGAGAAGTGACATGACAGTGACTGAGTGTGGCTGACAGTCCTGGACCATCCCGTCAGAGTCCCAGAGGGCAGCTGAGGTGTAGGGCGGAAATAGCCAGTCTTTGATGGCCTCAGACATCATTCCTTGAGCAGGAGCTCTAGGCTCTGGATTTCTTGAGTATTTGAGAATAAAGTAGCACCCATAGACCCCCAACCCAGAAAACTGCATGGGACATACATGCGACATAGAGCACTAGGACAGTATCAGGCCACTGCCTGGCCGCAAGCGCATGCTGGAGCCGCGCGGAGCTCAGGGGCTTTTCTGTTTTGCTCAGCATGTCCTGGTGCTGACGCACGGCAGGCCTTCGGGGCACCTCTAGGTCAGGCACAGAAAGAGAAAGAGCCCAGAGGCCTGATACAGAAACAGCAGATGGGGACATGGTGGGGGACCCCTGGGAGAGGCATTTGTTAAGGGTGTGGCACAGAGTGAAGGAGATGCGTTACAGCGCGCGGGCATCGCGGGGGTGAGGTGGGATCCACAGCCTCGTTAAGATCTTGGAGACTTTTCAGGTGTTCAGGAAGGGGGTCAAACACCTGCAGACCATTAGACCTCATGATAAGAGCATGTGTGGGCCCTGACTCAAGAGGGCAGCAGGAGTGAGAATGCAGAGGAAATGGGACGTGGCCGGGAGGAACGCGGGGTGAAGGCTCACCAGACCCTTTCAGGGTGCAGGAGAGGGAATTTGCTGCTCTGGGATCATTCGAGTGCTGATCCCATCCAGGTTAGGACCAAGTGCTTGAAAATGTGGTGAGGAGGCTGATGGGGGCCTGCTGTGGTGGAAATACCAGCCATGCTCATGGACACAGGGAGGGAGGGAGGGAGGGAAGAAAGGCGGTTGGGTGGATTGATGATGGATATATAAATGGATGGATGGATACATAGGGGGTGAATGGATGAAGTGGAATGGATGGGGAGGTGTTTTGGTTTGAATCAGGTGTCCCCCATAAACTCATGTGTTCTGAGTGCTTAGTTTCCAGCTGATGGCAGTGTGGGAGGTGAAGCCTTGCTGGGGGAGGTGTGCCATGGACAGTGGGCTTGGGAGTGTTATAGATGTGGATGGATGAGTCAATAGGAAAAGGTGGAGGGTGAGTTGAGAGATGTTGTCATGGGGCAAAATAGGCAGCAGTCGTGATACCAGATAATGTTCCTCAGCCATTGGCCTCTGTGAGCATGGATGGAAGAGAGAATGAGAGCGAGGGGAACATGAGAGCCATGCACGGGTCCAGACACTCTCGTGAGTAGCAGAGGCGCTTAGCAGTTGTTTTACAAAGTCAGCAAGGCGCTGAGCCGGAACCCCTAGAGACCCTCGGGTTCTGAATGTGGATTCCTGGCCACTTCCGCTACAATGGCCAGTGCAGTCACAGCCTGTTCTCAGAGGGCCCACCACTCCAATGGGACTTTCTTTTACATTCTGTGCAGCGGTCCCAGCAAGAGCAGGCATCAGACTGGTGCCTGGTAGCAGATATTGACTTTTTTGCTGGTGTGGCAAGTGGCATTGGAAACTGATGTCCTGCTCAGGTGACAGCTGAACGCTGCTGTCTGTTTCCCAGATGTACTCTTGGCTCAAGAGCTCACAGCTCACAGCCTGAAATTACAACATCCATGATATTCATTTGTCCACATAACAGAACACAATAACCACCTTGAGCTGAAGGTCCTCTCAGCTCAGTGGAGTTCAACTTGACATGTGGAGGGAAGGCCATACCGAGACTTTGCTATGCATGCCCAAGCTGTCCTTGCCAAGTTGTAAGAGGAGAGACTCACTTGTCCAGCCGCAGTCTCCTCAGGCTATTTATGTTCTGAACACAGCTGAAGGCATGGGCTTCCCAGAGCCCCAGAAGCTGTGAACAACATCTGTATTGTTTGTGGGCTTTAAGTCAGCTGGCCAGTCATGTTATGTCCTTTTTACTTTAGGATACCATTGTGAGCAGAAAACCCCCTGGTTATTGAGTAGTGCCAACATACCAGCCCCGGCCATCATACTTACTGAGCCAGGTTGGCACTGCTGTGTCATAATGATCTCTAGTTCATGTGGAAGGATGGCATTCTCTTGGGTTCAACTGTATTGCCTTTGTGGGTGGTACATTTGGGAGGCCAGAATTGGGGAGACAGATAAAGATCTAGCTTCCCTGGGAAGCTCTGGTGTTTGGTGGAAGATGTTGATGTAAAATCCCAAAGAAAGTAGCAAACTGGCTCTAGCTGGAGGAACACACGTGCTTCCCTCTGTCTCGGGCACTCTGAGCCATCAGCCCAGGTCCCTCTCCCTGAAGTAAGACGTGAAAGCTACCAGGGCCACAGTGCTCATCCCACACAGACCTCGATGGCCATGCTCGTGACTGACCCAGCAACCTCAGGTCTGTCCGCTTTGCACGGGCACCCCAGCTCCAGAGAAGATCGTGAGTGTGCAAGGGGGAGAGAGAAGTGCATCCAGCAGTCAGGAGTGTAGTCACTCAGATGTCACCTGACTGCAGCCCAGCTGCATGGCCCGCACTGGCCTCTGGGCCATGCCTCTGTGTGGCCTGCTGCCCCCACAGTGGGGTTCAGGAGAGGCCAGCCAAGTGCAGGAGGCAGTGTCACGTGGCTGGAGCACCTCCAGGCTGACAGGTGAGAGTGAGTGTGCAGATCGCAGTCTCCATCACCTGGGCAGGGGAAAGATGGGGGTGCTTCCTGGAGACTGAGAGGAGTGGATGTGTAGGACTTAGCAGGGGTCTGTGGTAGAGAATTTACAGAACAGCCTTGAATACATATGTGGATTTCCTACTAATAGAAAATTCTTTTCATCCCCTGGAAAACTTATAGAGGTTAATTAAACATGAGACATTGGTTTCTATTTGAAGCAAGGCCTGGGTTTGGGCTGCTCTGCCGGCCTGTCTGTGGGTGATTCTTGGTTCCATTCCTCATGATAACTGCTTAATACTGCAAGTTCCTGCTCTGAGCTGGGGGGAGTGGACAGCTGTCCACAGAGGACACTGGCAGCATGGCCTGCCAGGGAACACTCAGTCTGTGTTTTCAAGGGAAAACATGAGAACGGTACCCTGAAGTCCAAGGCAGTTTGTGGGGTACTCAACACCTAAACAGTGTCCAAGCACCTGGCCATGGGAGGAGCTGCTCTTGCCCCTGTCAAATACCCCCATGGGTGCTTCTGTGTCCAGAGGCAACCGCCAGAAGCAGAAGGCAATGCCACAAGGTAGCAGGGAAGAGAAGAGAGCCTTACCAGAGGAGAGTCAGATGCTTCTGGCAGGGGCAGTGCCCCACTCACTTGGCACAGGTATGAGCAAGTTTAGGGCCAGCCATGCCACAGCTACACAGGTCGAGTGTGCCCCCAAGCACCACCCCTTGTCCTTGGTGATCCTCAGGGCTCACTCTGCCCACTCCTTCTGCCCAGTATGGCTAAGCCTCCATTCACCCTTTCAACACAGTTTGGAGCCATCTCCTGGGTGCTCCGCTTTAAACTGAAGGACAAATAGGTGGGACTCCCAACTCCATCCCACCTGAAGGTTTCAGGTCGTATGGGGGCCACAGAACACAGCCATGAAAATTTACATTTTTTTAAATCAGAAGGAGAAATTAATCCAACCCAGATTGTATTCATTTGTGTGAGTGTGTGATCATGTCTATGGATCCATGGGGGGGGTTGCACATGCATGTGTGTGCACATGTGTGATCATGTATATGGATCCATGTGTGTGTGTGCTGAAATGGGACCGTGAGCTTGGTGGCTGTACACATGGGTGCATGGCCTCCCATGCTCCCAGGGCTCTGTAGATAGGAAGTCCTGCAGGGCAGAATCACGTGTCCAGAGGGCTGGTTCCCTTTGGAGGCTCCCGGGCAGAATCCACTTTGCTGTCTTGTCCGAAATCTAGAGGGCCCCACATCCCTAGACTGCAACCCTTCTCCTATCTGAACACCAGCAGTCCCCTCCAGCTGACCATCAGTTCTGCCCTCTTGCCCCCTCTGTCCCCTGGGAGGACCTCTAGTGACCTGCAGGACACATCAGGGTAAATCAGGGTCACTTCCTCATCCCAAGTCACTGACCAGCCCTGCAGGTCCCTTTGCCATTGCAAATGACATGCTGTATGTTCTAAGGAGTCAGTGCGTGGCCACCTGGGACCATTCATCTGATTAGCACATCTCTGGGGCCCCAAGAGTGTCAGGGAAACGCTCTGCTCCTTTACTTCTTTGTCAAGGAGCAGCATTACATCAGTCCAGTCTGCTCCGGAGACCCGGCCTCACCAGCTCAGAGCCCACTCTGTTGCTGTTGGCGGGTTTGGCAGTGGTGGTTCTGCCCACTTGTGGAACAAGGCTGTTCATGTCTTCTCGGAACCAGCCTTTACATGTATGCTCAGAGCCAGCCTCTGTGTGTGTCTGCATGGGACCACCTTCACACATCTGCATGGGCCACCTTCACACATCTGCATGGGGCCATCCCTGCACAATCTGCATGGGGCAGGTAGCTCCTCACCACTGGTTCTCTCCCTGTGCTCTTAGACTCAGAACGCACCTTTCCCTGGTTCCTCTGAGCTCTCTTTTCTCCCATCACCTTGTGTTTTCTGTGGGCATTGGAACTTCATCAATCTATCAAGCTGCTGCCTAGTTTCACAAAGAGAAGTGACTCTGACATTAGGTAAAGGGCCAGAAGATGTCCTTGGAGACTCTTGCAGAGCAGGGCGCAAAGTCCTGGGATCCCAGTGCCAGGTCTTTAACAGCTGTGTGGCTGACCCAGCTCCCAGCAGCTCTGGCCCCGCTTTAAGTGCAAGAGAGGGCTTTGGGCAGCCAGGAGTTATTGCAGACCAGATAAGTGCTAAAAGAAGAGAGGCAGAAGCCACTGGAGCAGGGTACAGAGGTGCCAAGGCATCTAGGGCCCCTCACTGTCTGTGAATGCTGCTGTCCAGGCAAAGCCACCACAAACAGCAGCAAGAGCTTCATCCAACAGCCACCACCCACCCTGCCATGCCTGCTCCTCTGTGGGGTTAGGAAATACTTTGCACAGAGACAGACAGGGGCAGCCAAGAGTAGCAAAGTTAACAAGCCAAGATAGAGACCAAGCTCCTCCACCCACGGTGCCTCAAGGAAGCAGTGCTGCTCTGGAACAAGCACTGTGTGAAAGGGAATTCCAGACTCTAGATGTGTGGAGACCAGTATACCCACTTCTAAAGCTCCTGGGCTTAAGACTCACCAAGGAGCCTGGGAGTCTGTCAGAAGTCTCCAAGTGTCAGAAGAGCATATGCGACAGGGCACGACGCTGACTGCTCCCACAGATGGAGAGCCAGCTGTCGGGCCACCAAACGCTCTGCCACCAAGGCCAGAGGGAGGCAAGATCCAGGAGTGCTGACAGCACGTGTTGGCAAAACAAAGGCGTGGGTGTGAAATCACTGGCTTCCTGTCGTGAAGACATCAAGGTTGCTTGACCAGTGGGCTCCTCGTCACAAGTGCTCAGGGGGTCAGTCAGGACAGAAGCCTTGTCCCCGAGACTTCTTTTGTTCTAGAAGAGCTTTCCAGGCAACAGCACTCCCCCACCTGTGGCTGCCACCACTCACTATATTCAGAAGGAGGGACGGTTCTGAGAGTCCCTGTGGTGTTGCCCTCCCTGTGGGACCCCTTAGCAGCCAGGTGAGCCTGTTGCTCACTAAGGGATTATTTTGAAAATGTAAATGAGACTAAATGAATTAAGAGGTTGGGGACTTAACTCAGTGGAAGAGTACTGGGTTCTGTCCTTAGCACCTAAAAAGAATAAAATAAAATCACAAAGGGTATAAATGAGTAAAGACCAATTAACAAGGGCTGGAGAGATGGGTTAGCAGTTAAGGTACTTGCCTGCAAAGCCTAAGGACTGAGGTTAGATTCTGCAGAACCCACATAAGCCAGCTGCACATGGTGGTGCATGTGTCTGGAGTTCATTTAGAGGGGCTGGAGGCCCTGGCATACCCACTCTCTCTGTCTCTGTTTCTGTCTCAATCTCTCTCTCTCTAAGTAAAAATACAATAAAAGATTTTTTAGAAAGACCAATTAATGAGTAGATTGGTTCAGATGTGTGTGTGTGCGTGTGTGTGCGTGTGTGTGTATGTGTATGTGTGTGTGTATGTGTGTGTGCATGTGTGTGTGTGTGTGTGTGTGTGTGTTGCCAGCAACCAAACCCAGGGCCTTACACAGTCTAGCCAACCACTGTACCACTGAGGTACACCCCAAGGCGCATTTGTTTTTTAAGGAAATTCGACGCATAGATAAATAGGTTTACAAAAGGGATGTGTTACAGAGATTTTGTTTGTTTGCCTCCCTCACTGTACAAACAGGCCCTGCTATGTACACTGTCGGGTTGTGGCTGGGCTGCTCGGCTGTGAGATGACAGGAGATATTTACTTCCCTCCATCCTAGAGGCTGGATGTCTGCCTCAAGGCACTAGTTTTGTCCCCAGGCCTCTCCTGCCGGTGCGCACGTGGCCACTGTCCCTGTAAGCTGGCCTGGTGGGAGAGGGAAAGAGCAGACCCTGGGCAACCTCTTCTCAGGTGGGAAGTCTCTGGGAGCAGGGACACTGGTAGGAGCCCTCCCAGAGGAAAGGGAGAGAGACCGCAGGTCTGTGTGCACCTAGCAGCCATATAGTTGGAATGTGGCAACTACAGATAGGTTCACACGTAGCCACCACATAGTTTAGAATGTGCCCTGTGTGTTTACACATGACCATCATATAGTTTAGTATGTGCCATGTGCATTTACATATGACCACAATATAGTTTAGAATGTGCCCTGTGTGTTTACACATGACCACCATATAGTTTAGGATGTGCCCTGTGTGTTTACACATGACCACCATATAGTTTAGGATGTGCCATGTGTGTTTACACATGACCACCATATAGTTTAGAATGTGCCATGTGTGTTTACACTTGACCACCATATAGTTTAGGATGTGCCCTGTGTGTTTACACATGACCACCATATAGTTTAGAATGTGCCCTGTGTGTTTACACATGGCCATCATATAGTTTAGGATGTGCCCTGTGTGTTTACACATGACCACAATATAGTTTAGAATGTGCCCTGTGTGTTTACACATGGCCATCATATAGTTTAGGATGTGCCCTGTGTGTTTACACATGGCCATCATATAGTTTAGGATGTGCCCTGTGTGTTTACACATGACCACCATATAGTTTAGAATGTGCCCTGTGTGTTTACACATGACCACCGTATAGTTTAGGATGTGCCCTGTGTGTTTACACATAGCTACCATGTAGTTTCGAATGTGCCCTCTATGTGCACCAAACAACCCGGTATTACAAGCAACTCGGTTGTTACCATGTGGGGGCAACAGAAAGGGCAGAAATGTACTGGTGAAGGGCATGAAAGCAAAAGCCCTACTGTGTGAAGAGTTCAGCCTTTGGATGTGAATCTGCTGGGCCCGTGCAGGCACTACCAACTTAAAGCTGTCCTTAATCTGTGGCAGGAAGGTGCCCTTCTATACAAGCTTCTCACGTCAGTAGCGTCCCCTGCCCGTGTGTCACTGTGATCACGGCTTCTGTCTACTGTGGTGGCAACAGTTCCCACTGCCCGTCCCTCTAGCAGCTGCTGCGCCCCTCCCCCACCTAAACCACACCCTCCCCTAAGCAGGGGAGTCTGTACCTTAGCCCTGGCCTCTGCATCCCAGCCCCATTCATCCACCTCCATGTTCCAGGCTCAGTAACCATAGCATCAGGACCAAATGCACT
Source organism: Dipus sagitta (assembly GCA_036346955.1). NCBI lineage: Eukaryota > Metazoa > Chordata > Mammalia > Rodentia > Dipodidae > Dipus > Dipus sagitta. The sequence goes on along the minus strand of CM070779.1, from coordinate 2,539,460 downwards.
GGAAAACTCTGCCAACCTCTTCAGTAAACGACTCTGAATTAGATGACGGAAGGAAAGCTTCGTCAAGGGCTTGGAGCGGGTCCAGCCTCAAACATTTTGTTAAAACAAGATTTTCTGATTTCAAAGTGCTGTGATGCTTAGCTTCCGTGTCAGCTCCAAACTGCAGGTGTGGGCTGAAAAAATATATAAAAGTCAGTTCCCCAAGAATGCTGGGGAATGAAGAGGGGTGCAGCCAGTCCTCAGTGTTATGTAGGAAGGTACAACTGCCCAGCAGTGCCAGTCTTTGTGGGTAAGATAGATACCACTTGCCATTTATTGCCCCTCTGGCTGTGAGCTGTGTGAGGATGGAGCTGAGCTTGGCTCACCGGTACATCCCTGATGCTTATCACAACGCCTGTGCACGTAGTTGGCAATGACTATACACTTGTCTGATGCTGCTGTGTTTGCTGATGTGAAGAAGTTCATTCATGCTCATATCCATGAGAGAGTAGATGCAGCGCACACTGGGAGTGCGGGTGTGTGCTGTCCAATGTTGTTAACCAGGTTATCTTAATATTAGCCAGGAAGTGCTGCTAGTAAATGTTTTATCCCTTTTGAAAACACTCATTGACCATCTACTGGAGGTGGAGGCATGTGTTAATTACTGCCACTAACAAAGAAAGAAGGGAGGGAAGGAAGGAGGGTGGGAGGAAGGAAGGAAGAAAAAGGGAAAGTAAGGAAGGAAGAAAAAGGAGGGAAGAAAATAAAGGAAAGGAGAGGAAACAAGAAAAGGAAAACAAGCCAGAGACTTTTTCATTATGCCCTCACTTCCTTGAGGGGTATTAGAAGAATAGCCAACTTTTCTACCTGTAGAAAAACTAGGCTTTAGCCCCAAGATAGATGGTTTCATACAATCTTGATTTCTCTGGCATTCTAAAAGATTTATTTCCCTTCTTATGGGTAATAATAATAATTATAGGTCTTTGGTATTGCTAATTCATACACAAGTGGCACTTTGTTAATTTTTCCAAGTATGAGCAGTTAGCACTGCCTCTCTCACTGTGTAAGATTTAGTTCACTTGGACATTAGCCAAGGTTTTCATCAAAGCATCCTTATATAGACTGTGTAATTATATGTGGTGTGTGTGCATATGTATATATGTGTGGGCCATGTGTGTGTGTGCATGTGGAGGTCACAGATCTATGTCCAATGTCTTCCTAAATTGATCTCCACCTTATTTTTAAAATATTATTTATTTATTTAACAGAGAGAGAAGAGGCAGAGAGAGAGAGAGAGATAAAGAAAGAATGTCAGAGCCACACGTTGAGTCATGATATGCAGAGACATTTCTCCTACCCATAACTGTGGGCTAACTCCACAATGCATGAGCCATATACCTCAACAAGGAGGGGCCAAGGGGAGGGGGGAGGACATGGATGAGCCTAATAATGGTACCAACTTGAATGTATTCACTGAGTACAAAACTAATTAATAAAAAAATAAATAAATTTAAAAAAAAGAAAGAATGGGCACATCAGGGCCTCTCATCACTGCAAACAAACTCCAGACATATGCACCACTTTGTGCATCTGGCTTTATGTGGGTCCTGGGGAATCAAACATGGGTCCTCAGTCTTGGAGGCAAATACCTTAACTGCCAAGCCAACTCTCCAGCCCCTCACCTTATTTTTCTTTTGCATGTCTATGTTCAGTATGCATGATGTGGTATGTGTATGGTATGATGTGTGTGGTGTATGCAGAGGCATGCATCCCATGTGCACATGTGTGGTGGACAGGAAACGTTGGGTGTCCTCCTCTATTGCTCATCTGATTACTTCCTGGAAGTGGACTCTCTCTAACCCTGGAGCTGCAGTTTTCATGAGCCCCAGTGATTCTCTGTTCTCTGCTCCCCACAAGACAGGGGTTACATGATGCCTGGCCCCATCCAGCTGTTTACATGGGTGTGGGAGAATTGAATTCACGCATGTGCAGCAAGCACTCTCAACTACCGAGCCATCTTTTCAGTCCCACTTTATTTTTTGCTAACCAACTCGGCTAGACTAGCTAGTCAAGTCCCAGGGCCCTCCTGCCTCCACCTCCCGAGTGCTGGGACTGCCAGTGTGTGCCACCCACGCTTGGCTTTTATGTGGCCGCTGGGATCTAAGCTGAGGCCTACGGGCTTATGCAGAAAGCACTTTACCCACTGAGCAATCTCCTCTGCCCTAGAATTGCGTTCCTAAGAGGCCTCGTGTCCTCAGGGACCCTTACGGGAGAGGGGACAGAGAGAACGTAAGAGCAGGAGGGCAGAGAGGAGGGCTGAGAAGCTCTGTCTTCTGGGTACAACATAGCTGGTGCACTCCTGAATTCACAGCAGCTCTAGTTTCCTGCACAAGACCGAGCCAGTCAGGATTTCACCCTCAGTGGAGAGAGGAGCCGTGAGACCCCAGACCTCCCAGAGTAGCTCACGGCAGCTAACGGCTGTTGGGAGAGGTTCATCAGTGGTGTGGCCACTAGTATGTTGCCCATGCCTTAGAAAATAACCTCCTACCATGATCATGCACTCAACCCTAATTTAACTCAGTGGGCTAAAAAAAAAAAAGACATGAAAATAAGCATGTTCATGGGAGAAGATAATTGGGGAAAATAAGATCAAATTCCACTACACACATGTATAAAAATATCCAAAATAAAAAAAAAAACATAGATTTTAAAAAGTTCTAAGGCAAAAACAAAGACAGGCCTCACGCTTGTTTTCGCCATGGCTGACGTCACAGCTCACGGAGGTAGTTGCAGCCACGGTGTGCACGGGGACCAGTTGGGTGCGCTCTGGCCATAGGTGCTGACACTTGCGAAGGACATCTGAGTCCACAATGGCACCTCCCGGACTCCACGGGTATGGAGTGTTGCCAGCTATCCAACAGCAAGGCCCCCAGGAGCCCAGGGCTGCTATGCTGGTGACATTCCAAGGGGACAGCAGAGTCCCACGGAAAGAGGCGGCAAGTGCTCATACTACGAGTCACTTCCTGTCAGCCACAGCATGCGCCCTGAGCATGTGACAGCCGCAGTCCAGACAGCAGCCTGCTGTCACGGAAAAGACCAAGGACTGGGTAAGATGCCGTCCGTATCACCATCTTGTAACGTCACTGTTTCTTTACCCCTTTTCAAGAATATGCCATGTTTTCATAGTATAAGCTATAGAGAGCACTGTCGTAGGAAATAGCTGTGTGTGGCCCTCTGCAGTGCCACCCTCCTTTTCCTGTTGCCCACCTGGGCAGGGGTTCAGAAAGGGGACAGGCCTGCATGTGGGTGATAGTGCGATGGGGCTTCCTTACTTGATGACCCGTCCATTATTGTAAATATCTGAGCTCGATGATGAGGGACTGTGAGCTCTTCAACTGACCCTTTTTGACTTGCATTTGGAGTGTTTCTAATTTTAAAATATTATAAATAATGTGATGAATACCTTTAATCTTCTCAGATTTGTCTAATGTTTCCTTGGGATGAATTCCTTAAAACAGACTTTGTTAGGCCCCAATGCACAAACATTTATCATGCCTTTAATAAACACTGCACACTGTCCTTCGGAGAAATCCAGTTGCATATATTCCAACCATTAGTGTTTAAGAAAATCTATTCATTCCCATGAGAATTCAAAATTTAATTTTACCCAATTATAGTCTCAGAGATAACGCTGGGGACATTCATTTATGGAGTGCTTTTTTATTGAAAAAAATACATTTTCATTTTTCATAATATCCAAGAAATTTCAAAACTGGTAAAGAAATTTTAATTGATTAGTTGTGCATTTGCATTGGGGGAGAAGCATTATAGTCTTTAAAACTGGCATATGTAATACTATTTCATCTTTCTCCTTATTTTTTTGTGATTTACCACGTGAGGGGTTTGTTTAGGTGTGATCCACTTCTGAGGTTCTTTTTGGCATCTGGCATGGTTTTGACATGAAGCGCTGTCCTGCAAAGGCTGCTGTGCTGAAGGCTTGGCCCCAGTTGGGATGGATTTGTAATGGGATGGGCTACTGGGAAGCAGTGGGACTTTGGGAGGTGGGGTCTGATGGAAGAAGTGGGTGCCCACTGGGCTGTTGAAGGGTGAATCTTGTCTCTGGTTCCTCTCTCTCTCCTTTCTGGCTGACATGAGATATGCAACTCCCCTCCATCTTGACCCTTAGAAAACCCTCTGCTCTTGGGATGGTGACCTGAGTGTGCCAAGCTGATGATGACAAGGAATGGGGTCCAGCTCAGCCAGCAGCAGACTGTGCAAGCCTGGGCGAGTCCTGGGCCTCTGGGCCTCGGCTGTGGAAAGCCAAGGTCTGGGCCAGCCTGTGAGGACAGTGGTGGGACGTGGTGTGCTGTCAGCCTTCGTGAATGTCAGGACTCCATGTTGTCCTCACAAGAGCCACCTCACGATGGCCTCATGGCGGAGTCCTCCATGGACACGTTTCAAGGCTTCCCAGCATCTGGAACCATTCCTGCCCCTGGCTGCAGGGCCCCCTGCAGGAACTCTAGAGGTTGTCCCTCCCCCAGCCCTCCCAGGGTGGAGCAGATAGCAGCCACTCTGCCCTCTCCCTCCAAGCTCTCATCTTCTTGCCCCGTGTCCTACAAAACACATGGGTGCTTTCAACCCGGGAACGTAGAAATGTAACTGCACAGAAGTGAAGCCGGCTTCTCTGTGCTGCAGGGCACCACCCAGGGACCCAAACGAGGCTGCTGCAGTCTCGGCCAGCATTAGGCGCTGCATAGACACAATGTTGAGTTACTTCTCTTTGCCTTTTTTTTTTTCAGAAAGGATTTCATTATGTAGACCAGGCTAGCGTCGAACTTGCAATCCTCTTGCCCCTACCACCAGAGTGCTAGGATTCCAGGTGTGTACCACTACATCCAGCTGTCTCCTCCCGATCTTTTTGCTCGCCTATCCAAAACCCATTCCAGGTGATGGATAAAGTGCTGGCCTCACAGGCACGAGGGCCTGAGTTTGGATCCCCAGAACCCACATAAGACATCTGATCAGCTGCTTCATGCCTGTAGTCAACGTGCTGGGGAGGGAGAGAACCTCGGGGCTTGTTGGCTAGTTCTGGGTTCAGTGAGAAACCCTGACTCATACAAATAAGGTGGAGGGCTGGAGAGGTGGCTCCACCATAAAAGCCCTTCCTGTGCAAGCACGAGGGCCTGAGGAAGTCTGAGTTCAATCCCCAGAGTCCACCTAAACAGCTGAGCGTGGCCCCTTGTCTGTAACCCCAGTCTGGTGGGAAACAGAGACAAGAACAGGAACAGTAAGAGACTCTGGGCTCAAGTAAGAACGGGAGGAAGAGCGATGAGCACAGGGGACAACACACAGGTACGTGAGCTGCATACACACACACGCACACACACACACAAATAAGGTGGAGAGCAATTGAGGCAGACACCTAATGTCGACCTCTGGCGTCCACGTGCACACTCACGCATGCACCCACACGTATGAACACACACAGGGAGATGAAAATAACCATTCCAAAGGACCTGAGCTAGAGCAGAGACGTGGTTTCCCAAGTTCCTAGCTTAGGAGAATGCAGGGTGGAGGACTCCGTGACCCGCCCACAGTTGTCCTTGTCCCAAAGGGGAAAATCCCACCTCGCTGCCGTGGAACGAGCTCATCAGGACTGGGCCGCACGTGGGCGTGGGCGTCAGTGTTCTGCGTTCCACTCAAGGGACGTCGATCGAAATGAAGATATTTACAGAATCCTTAATAATGTAAACACCAGGCTCTCTTCCAAATGAAATGGTCTACCCAGGATTTGAGACTCACCAAAATCAATACGGGTAGATCCATGTCGGTAGTGGGACCTAATCCTTTAAAAGATGTAGTGATAAGCCTCTCTGTGGCTTCCTCAGCATGCCTGGCTGGGGGCCCCCTCAGGGGAGACGCAGAGGGCGCCTGCCGGGCAGGAGAGGAGAGTGAGCAGAGCCCCCACAGCTCTGCAAGCGCTTCCCTCCTCGCCCCCTCGCAGGAGTGGATTAGCGGGTGGAGGGCCGAGGCGGCTTGCTGAGCTGCACTGTGAGCTGTGAGCTTCCCTCGCTCTCCAGTGCGCAGCTCCCTTCTGGTCCGTGCTGGGTATCGAGCAGTATGTGCACCGTCCCCAGGCCGATTTCTCTGAGCCGACAGGTGCCCAGATACTTGAGGGACACGTCCTGCGTCTTGAAGAGTGTCCCCACTTAGCAGTGAGAGGGACATCACTGAGCCACCATGTTACTGTTTTTTATTATCATAAGAAAATACTTAAGGCAGGGAACTGGTAAAGAATAAAGGCATGTTTACCTCGAGTTTTTGGAGGCTGAAAATCTCAACAGCAAGTATGGGCTCTAGTGAGACTTCCTGCCTGCCTCAGTAAGGACCATACCACCATGGGAGGAGAGGGAGATCACATGGGAATACAAGAACCAAAGGGAGGGGCTAGAGAGATGGCTTAGCGGTTAAGGCATCTGCCTGCAAAGCCAAAGGACCCAGGTTCGTTTCCCCAGCACCCGTGTAACCCAGATGCACAAGGAGTTTGTTTGCGGTGGCTGGAGGCCTTGGCGTGCCCATTCTCTCTCTTTCTCTCTCTCTCTCTCTAATAAATAAATAAATAAAATATATTAGGAAAAAAAGGGCTGGAGAGATGGCTTAGCAATTAAGTGCTTGCCTGTGAAGCCTAAGGACCCCGATTCGAGGCTCGATTCCCCAGGACCCACATTAGCCAGATGCACAAGGGGGCGCACGCGTCTGGAGAGTTCATTTGCAGTGGCTGGAAGCCCTGGCACACCCATCTTCTCTCTCAATCTCTCTCTCTCTCTCCCTCTCTCTCTCTCTCATAAATAAATAAATAAATATATTTTTAAAAGGAAAAAAAGAACCAAAGGGAGCAAGAGAGGCTAGCTTTTGGAGCTCCCCTTGGACTCCACCCCTTAAAAGTCCCACTACCTCCCAGTATCTCCACCTAGGCCATCTCCAAACCAAAGTGTGCTTATGTAGAACAGAAAGCAAGTGTTCCCAAAGCGAAGCAAGGAAACATGGTATGCGCTGCAAAGGCAGACAATGGCCCCAGCAGCACCCACCATGGACTTTGACGTGATGGCTTGGTGGGCGACACCAGTTCTGCTAGCCCTGCCTACAACTGACCAGAGAAGCCAAGGTGCGCCCAAGGAGGCCGGGGGCTTAGGAACAAGCCCCCTGAGAAGTTCAGAGGGAACCCTTGGACTCCCCACATGCCCCTGGCACTCAGAGCACCAGCGTTATCCAGAGACATAGTACAGCCAGAAGGATATCAGGCCTCAGACCAGTCGGTCCCAGAGTATGCTCACCCCCAAAGGGGCCCAGAAACATGCCAAGCATGCTGGGCAGCATAGAGGCCACACACTCCCTCCATTCTCCTGTGGTGGATGGAGGGAGCCCAGGGAAAGCTGCAGTCTCGGGGAGGCAAGACTTTGGCCTTTGGAGACCTTGTTACGCCTGCTGCCCAGTGCCAGGCAGCAGGATCTCTTGAGCCAGTCTCGTCTCTCCCAAGGTTATTTGCTTTGGGACACCAGGCTCTACCAGCCCAGCCTGGGACAGGACACAGGAAGCCAAGGGACACATGAGGGACCCAAGGGAGCTGAGAAGGAATCCCCAGTGTAAAGGGAACTTTTAGAGGTGGGAGCTGTCGCAGGGCATTGTGCCCACCTGCCAAGAAGTGACAATGGCCGCGTGCCACCCTTGCTGCACGGACCCAGCACAAGCCGCCTGCGGGACTCGGTGGAGGGTCAAGGGAAGAACAGTAACGTTTCCAGAACCACCTTCGACGGAACTCCACTTCTGCCCCACTGTGTGTCCACTGTCCTCCACCTGAGGATCTCAAAGAAAGCCGTCAGCAAAGGGCCTGTGGTCCAGCTCAAACACATCAGATGCTTCACGACCTGACCCTCTGATGACCGTCCCAGGAAGACATAAGACACTGAAGGCAGAGGGGAAGGAAGGAAGCCTTGGGGAGCCGGAGCTGCACTGTGGGTGTTCCAGAATGAATATGGTTTGAATATGGACTGTCACCCCCAGGCCCATGCGTATGAACACTTGGGCCCCAGCTGGTGACTGTTTGGGGAAGGTTGTGGTCCTTCGGGAGATGAGCCGTAGCTGGAGGAAGTGGGTCACTGGAGGTGGGCCTTGGGGTTTCATAGCGTGCTCCCACTTTCCAAGAGCTTTGCCCCGTGTCTGCTGTTTTGTGGAGGTGTGAGTCCCACTCAACTTCCCACCACCATGGAGACCCTGCTGCCATGCCTCTCCCACCATATGGACTCCGTTCCCTCACAGTGAGCCAAAATAGATCCCTCATCCCTGAAGCCGTTTTGTCACGTATTGTCACAGCAGTGAGGAAAGTGAGTAATGTGGGACCGAGCTCCAAATGAGTGCTGTTTCCAGTTGATTCACGCACTCCTACGTTCGTTCACCTGCTCCCGTGTACAAGGCACGAGGTTCGTGCAGACCAGGTGGCCTGCCTGTTCCAGCAGCAGCTTGCGTCAGGGCAGAATGGAAGTAGGAACCTGCTGGCCCACGAGGACATCTGTGAGTGTGAGTGTGAGCGTGTGTTGTCAGGGGAGGGTCAGTCATGCCTGGAGTCAGACTATAAGAGGAAGGTATGAATTCGGAGTTTTTCTGGAAACCACTGGCAGTGGTCCAGCGTTCTGCAGGGAGGCTGGGCACAAGGCTGAGCCAGGCCAGGGAGCGACAGGCAAGCCTCTCGACAGAAGTCACGGAATGGCCATCTGCCCCAGAGTCATTGGCAGATCCTAGGGGGCAGGCTGGGGAGCTCACACTGGTGGAAAGTGGCCCACCTTCCTGCTCATTCAGTCTGCCCCTCCTCCCGAGGCCTGTCCCTGCCCAGGGCTCCATTTAGCTCAAGCACTGAACCATGACTTCAGGGAACAAGGCCGCCTGTACCCTCACTCCAAAGTGACGGAGAAACCAGACTCAGTGTGGTGTTTTGATTTCGAGGATCTGACCTATAACGGGGCGGCTCCTTCCTGTGCCAAAGGGAGTTCTCGTCTCAGTAAGTGTATGCAGCTCCTCAGCGGGATGGGCGAGCCTGCCTGTGGTGCTCCTCGGCTGCGAGCAGGACACCAGGGAACCCAGCAAGCCCACCGTGTGCAAAACCAGAAGAGCATGGAGGAAGAGAGGCTCCGGCGGCTGTGGGCATGCGTGTAGACCCTGGTGAACACTTCCCCAGCACCACCCAGCCGTGCACCCTAGTGGTCCCGCAGGTCTCCCCCAGTCTCCTCCTCACGTGATGGGCTAAGCTGCCTGCCTGGATCCTGAGAACGCCACCGAGGGCGGTGGGTATTTCTGCTCTCCGTACATTCCTCTGGCCCGTCTCAGGGTCACCTCTGGGTAACAGGCTGGTTGGTTTCCTATGCGTTGCCCTCTGCACACACTTTTATCCACAAATATTTAGGTCTCAGCTCCCCATGGATCTTGGAAATCTGGAGACAGGTTAAGGGCTGAGCCTGGAATCCCAGAGCTGCTCTAGCAGAACCGAGCCAGGAACATTGTTGTCACCCACGTCACCCTACAGTCTGCTGCCATAGCCTCCTACCAAGTGTCCTGAGGACAGCTCCTCACTCCCCAGCCCCAGGCCTCCCTTCCACATCCCTCTGCCCACATGGGTGCAGTACAAGGACTGTTTCCTGTCTTGTGGAGCAAAAGCTTATGCTTCGTGCCCACCGCACACGGGACAGCACTGCACAGGCTACACACGAAACCAACTCCACAAATCCCAGGGAACACTCCTACACAAACTGCTGTTGTCCAAAGGGTCAGCTGACAGGTCCAAGGTCATCCAGGTGGAGAAGTTGACAAGCATGAACTTGGACCTCACCCCCTAAAGAGGCAGTCCCTCAGAGCCTTCTCAGTCTTCAGTCCATTCTCCAGAGTATTGTCGCCCACTGACCACTGCCCCTACCCCTGGAAGTTGACCTGCCCACCCTCCTCTCTCTGCCGGCTCCTGCAGCCGCAGGACAGAGGCCTTGCCTCCCATGCCTCTGTCCTGTCTGGGTCTCCTCAAGCATAGCTGAGCACTCCTGGTCTCGAGCTAGCCCGGGAAGGCCTGCAGGCATGTGTTCTGTCCTCATTAAGCAAGCAGCATTTAATAACCATAATTAATTCACTGGAATGCTCCCGTAAATCAGACATATTAGACAGAAGTCAGTGGATGCCACAATAAAGTCACTGGGGATCCTGATCATTAGAGATTTCAAGGTTTGCTCACACCTGGTGCCGATTACAGCCTTCCAGCTCCGCGCTTGCGCTCCCAAGCGTCAGCACTGGGTGCCCGCCTGCCTGGCTGCTGGAACGTGGACCCGGGCATAGGGGCCCCTGAGGGCCACACAGGGTCCATTAGTGTTTCACATGATTAGTAATTGTTTTCTTTTTTTTTATTTTAGAGAGAGAGAGAGAGAGAGGGAGAGGGAGAGAATTGGCACCCCTGGGCCTCAGTCACTGAAATCGAACTCCATATGCTTGCGCCACCTAGTGGGCATGTGCAACCTTGTGCTTGCCTCACCTTTGTGTGTCTGGCTTACATGGGATCTGGAGAGTTCAATATGGGTCCTTAGGCTTGGTAGGCAAGTGCCTTAACCACTAAGCCATCACTCCAACCCACTAATTGCTTTCTTAACTAGATGCCAACATTTAAATCTTTGGGGTTCTGTGACCATCTGGATTCCTGCACAGAGCAACTGGCAGGGCACACAAGTGGCTCTTTTGTCCCATCTCCACATTCCCTGGGACTGAGCTAGAGCACTGTGGCCCTGCTCAGCAGTCAGTGGGTGCCCTCTCCTTTCCCAAGAGCCAGTTCTCAAACCTCAGTGGTTGTCACAGGAAAGTTGCAGGCAAGAGGACATGGGAGAGACTAGCAGAAGTGGTCAGGCAGTGCCAGTGGCCAGGCACATTGACCACTTGGGAGCTGATCTCAAGGTTCAACAGTGGGCACAACTGTGAGTGCAGGGTGGATTGGGCCACTGTCCTCTGGTTCTCACCAGGCTGACCTCCAGTCTCCAGAGATTAAGGTGGGAAATGGGGGAATGTGTGCTCTGGCAATCAACCCGGAGCTCAGCCCCAGCTGCCTGCTCCAGCCCCTCCATTCTGTATGGGATTTGGGCCTGGACTGACCTGTTGGACTATGGGTACATGGTCCATAGAACACTGGCAGCTCTTGCAGCGGTCATGGCTTCAGCAGATGTGTGTTTCTGGTGTAGTTTTCCCCCAAATGGGTCATGTCCTCTGAGTGGGACCCAGTGAGCGGTCACTGGCTCACTGGGGACAGTGAGCCTTGGTACACAGGGGCTCTGCAAGTTGTTAGGGTAGGCTCTACATGTCTAGATAGGCCTCACACCTTCAGCTGAAAGTCCAGGCCTACCAGCACTGGGCCACTTCCTTTAGGACCCTCCCTCAAGCCTCCTGCAAATGCCTCTCTTGCTGCGTTCTGGTCACAGGCTTGTTGCATGAGAGGAACCCCCTTAGAGAACTGCAAGTGACGAGTGCAGAGCTGTCTGTACTAGCGTGAGGTTCCCACTGGTCAATGGGACCTGTTGTCCCATGGGATGGGGTGGCTCACTCACTCCTCTCCTGAGCGTCTGTTAGGCACAGGACTCCCCACCTCCAGCCTCCAGACAGATGAGAACAACCATTCAGAGCCATGCCTCAGCTGGACCTGAGGGCCCTGATTCCATGGGCTCCGGCAAGCAAGAGGCAAGAGGCAGAGAATGAAGTAAGGGAGCTCCTGGGGTCCCAGGCTCCCCAAAGATGAGCATCTTCAGCCTGCTGCCCTGAAGTGAAGATGCTGTTAGCTGCTTCCTCTGTGCCCAGGAGCCAGGGACCTTGGACCTGTGCAGGATCCTCCTGGTCTACCTGCAGGGCGCAGTGGGAGAGGCCCTGGGTTCCCTCACTGGCCAGGCTCAGCCACAGCTCTGTCTCCCTGGGACCCCTTGCTCGCTGCATCCAGAACCCTCGGCCTCCTTCCAGGACCACTGTGGCATAATCGGTTCCCCAGTCCTTTCCATCTCCTTGACCCAGCTCAGGACTTGTAATTTCCAGGCAAGTCCCTACAAGGAACCCAGGGGTAGCAGAGAGGCAGGAGAGCCCGTGGTGCTCAGTGGAGTACTCAGGGTCAGGCAGGAAGCTGAGCCCGGCAGTGGGAGAGGAGACCAGGGGAGCCCATGGTGCTCAGTGGAGTACTCAGGGTCTAGCAGGAAGCTGAGCCCGGCAGTGGGAGAGGAGACCAGGGGAGCCCATGGTGCTCAGTGGAGTACTCAGGGTCTAGCAGGAAGCTGAGCCCGGCAGTGGGAGAGGAGACCAGGGGAGACCTGTGCAGGGCACAGTCACACGGGGAGAGGTTCTCTGGAAAGCTCCTTCTTGTTCTTGCTCCCTCCAGGAGAACATGTCCATTGTCAGCCCACGTGACTTATCCTTCTGTTCCATCCCCCAAACGCCAAGAGCCGCCTCGGGGCACAGAACCTTGGCCAGGAAATAATACTAATGGCAGCCCTGGTAATCACAGTGACAATGACAGCAGCTTCTACTGTCGCGTCCTTTGTGCCAGACACTGTTTCAAGCCCTCTGGGGCTATAGCTGTCAATCTGCACAACTCAACACTGTGAGGCTCTTCCACTAACTGTTTTAATAATAAGAGTGACTCAGAGAGATGGACAGACTTGCCCATGGTGACATAGCAGGAAAGCTTTGGAGAACTGCAGCCGGGCCGTCTGGCCCCGTACTCCTATCTGTAACCATCAAGCTACCCTGCCATGAGCGATGTTTACTGGGACATACGGCACTCCTGGTCCTTTGTCGTCTCACAGGGCTGCTGGTTTCCTGCTCTGGGAGATTAACAGAGTGACAGCAAGTTATGTGAGCCTACCCTTCTGTTCACATCTACACATGTCTGTGTCTACAGTGATAAAGGGAGTCAGATTTTAAAGCAGGAAGATGGTAGCCCTGGGCACAGCAGCTCATGCCGGTAGTCTCAGCTACTTGGGAGGCTGAGGCAGGAGGATTGCCTGAGTCCAGAGTTTCTGGGCTCTCGTGTACTATGCTGATCGGGTGTCTGCACTAAGTTTGGCATCGATATGGTGACCTCCTGGGATTGGGAGACCACCAGATTGCCTAAGGAGAGGTGGACCCGCCCAGATAGAAAACAGAGTGGTTTAAAAGGCAAGTGGCATGCGTATCAGTGACCTTCTCCTTGCTGGGAATAAAACAGCTGACCAGAAGCAGCTTAGGGGAGGAGGGCTTGTTTCTACTTACAATTCCAAGGGCAAGTGGCATCTTGATGGGGACAGCATGGCCAGAGCAGACAGTTGGTGTCACGTCTCAAAGGCTGCAGGGAGAAAGTAGACAGAGGGAGCTGAATTGGAGGGCTGGGCCATAACACCCCAAGCCCCCCCCCCCCGTGACACACCTCCTCCAGCAAGGCTTCACCTCCCAAAGGCTCCACCAGCTGAAGACTGAACATGAGACTCAATCACAAACACACAAGGCTATGAAGGACATTTCACATTCAAACCACCACAGTGTGAGGTATTTTAAAACTGTGCAGTGGGCTATGGGAGGAGAATGCTTAGGTGTGTGGGATCAAGACACTTCTCTGGAACATTCTTTGGCTGCCTCTGTTTTTGGTGCTTTGGGCAGAAGGACCAGGGAAAGTGGGGAGATCAATCTTGTCCTGGCTTCTGGTGGCTTCAGAAACACACACACACACACACACACACACACGTTCCTGAGTTACTAGACAGGCTGTGCTACAGAACCTGCGTGGTAGCTTTGGCTCCAGATTGTGTCCCTGTTGGAGTGTCTGTTGCCCCCTGGCCCACTCTGTAGCCTTATAAAGCCATATTCCTGGCAGTAAGGTGACAAGGGAGCATCGATCCCCAATGATAGTAGTGCACTGGGGAGGGCACTTAAAATATTATGGAATGGAGTGGACAGATCTCCCCACAGATGAACCGCTGGGGAGCGTTGCCAGGCACAGTCATGGGGAGGGCTGCAGCTTGGCACTGTACTCAAAGGCCCATGCAGGGTAAGGCTTGCGTGCCCAGGCACAGACAGGCCTGGTGGGAGCACGGTGGGAGAGGCTGAGCGGAATCACTGCTGAGCCTGGAGGGGTGGGCAGGCCCTGACCACAGGGGACCCTAGAGCCCATGTTAAAATGTTGGCTTTATTCTAAGACCACTAGGGAGGGCTTTGGCAGAAGGACAAGGTATGGATTTGACTGGATTTCAGTGGTTTACACCTTGGCAACAATTTCCAAGTCCAGGGGACCTGAGGAGGTTTGGGAACACTGAGGAAGATGCCTCGAGTTCCATCAGAAGTGACTCTATGCGTAATGCTCCTGCACAGTTTCTCTTTGGAAACTCGAATCTGCCTCTGAGCCCCAGCAGCCATTTTCCTAAGTGCTCCGGTTTCTTCCTGGTGCGGAAGAAGAGGGTCCTCCCTTCCCCACCCCTCCTCTCCACTCCCCTTAGCCTCAAAAGGCTTTAATGAAAATAACTTCTGGCAGCTGTATTTTTGAGACTGATAAGGGTGGGATGCAACATCTCGGTATAAATAAAAAGCACAGGGCTACTGAGGAGCCCTCCGGACACGAGGTGGGAGGGAGTGCTGGTTCTGCCTTCACGGGGCCAGTGGCAGCCAGGAGATCAGGGATGTGCCAGGCGGAGGATGCCCTAGGCCATCTGGAGAGGCCACGCTGCACCTCCCACACCCCCTCCAGCTGCGCCAGGGAGAAAGAGACGCACATGACTCCAAACATGATGCTGTCCGGAGCAGGCACTGGGCAAGGCAGTAAAACACGGCTCAAAGTAGTCTCTCAGATGGCTGCCACAACATCTAGGGAAATGTGGACTTCAGGAACGCTGGACCTGGGGGCTTGCATGCCACTCTGACTGCTTTCCTGAGTTGACTCTACCTGGGCAAGTCCCCCCCATACAGATCCTCAACAGCTCCTTCCAGTTCAGCTTTTAGTGCAACTGTCCCTCTTCCCTTAGCTCTAGGACACCATTAGGAATGAGTGTCCCTCTTCCCTTAGCTCTAGGACACCATTAGGAATGAGTGTCCCTGTTCCCTTAGCTCTAAGACACCATTAGGAATGACTGTCTTCCACCCAGCTGCAGAGGCATGACACCTCTAACCTGTCGTGGAGGTGTAGACCATAGGGTCCATGCACTGACCACACCAGGACCATGCACTCCAGTGAAGCCAAGGGTGAGGTCAGCCCTCTCAGCCAAACGGACCAAGAGAGGGAAAAGGTGGCCCCTGCAGTGCCATGAAGCACTCAAGTCCCCCAGGAAGAGACATGGCATGCCAGCTTGGGCACGGGAGGCTGAAGTAGTTCAGACAAAGCAAAGCCAGAATGACCATGGCCATCCTGATGCTGGGCACCGGTAGCCGTGGGGAAGAGGACATGGGTTCCGGGTGCGCAGGGTAGACATCCGACAGTTCTGCTACAGCTCAGCTCGCAGCGCTCTCCACCAGGGGTGGGGCTTCTAGGAGGTGAGGCTGGGGAACATGGGCTTAAACCACCTGTGAGTGTCCAGTATTCAACTGGCATCCTTCCTTACTGACTTACACATGCATTGCAGACTCTGGCACAGAGCTAGCTTGCACTGAAGGGATGGAGGGGTGGAGGGATGGGAATGGATTGGCAGACGGATTATAGATGATTGATATGTGGAAGGATAAGTAAGCAGATTAAAGGCTACATACATTGTACTGAAGGCATGGATGATAGATGGATCCATGAAGGAAAGGGTGGGGAGCTCTGTGAGTATGTGGAGAGAGCTGAATTGAGGGAGGGATCGCAGTAGATAGTGGGTGGACTGGTAGGTAGAGGGCAGGAGAGAAGGAAGGAGGGAGGGAGGGAGGAAAGAAGGGAGGGACACAGAGAAGAGAGACAGATATAGTGGTTAGATTAATATATGATGACTGGCTGCCAGAACAGGTGAGTGGAGGATGAATGGATGGATGGATGGTGAAAGTGGTGAATGAATGGATGAATAGATGGATGGAAGAATGGGAGGGTGGGTGGATGGAGAGACGTAGGAGGGAGGGATAGTGGGTGGGAGCAAGGGGTAGGTAGATAAATGGGTGGTGGGTGGATAGATGGATAAGGGTAGGGATGTACTGTCTTTCTCGGACATACCAGTGTTCCATATATGATAGGAATCCGTGTTAGGCATGATTCCTGTGCTGGGGAATCCTGAACTAATTAAGCAAAGCTTATCTCTCAAGAAGCCCTCTGCAAAGCCCACCACACAGACCCTCATCATATGTTGCATAAAGGCAAGACACATCTGTGCAGTGAGTTCTCAGCCCAGGCAACCCGCACTGCAATTGAATGAGTGAATGTGTTCTTGGGTGAGGCAGCACTGACACTGTGGTGGGACACATGGATCTGAGCAGATGGTCCCGGGAGAGGGACAGTGAAGGTATCTGCCAAGGGCATGATGACTTGGAGAAGCTCCTTGGGGTCACTGTGAAGACCTCAAATGTTGGGTAAGGCAGCCCTGGGAACCAGGTGCGGCTGAGACTACTCCATGTCACTATGGGCAGGACTGTCTTGAAGAGAATCAAGCTCATGGAGGGAAGGAAAGAGGCCAAGGAGAGAACATGGGCTGATCCTAGTGGGGGTAGAAGGCTCTGGAAAGGTGGGAGGTCTCCATGGATATACAGTAGAGAGACCAGAGCCAGTGTGGTGGCATGTGCTGGGACCCAAGGGACAAGAGCATGTGCCCGAGTACATGAGCCTGAAGTGAAGGTCACGTGTAGGGCAAGGGACTTCCTGTGTTATCTCTAGGGACTAGATGTGACAAGAGTGGGCCTCAGCATCACGCCGTGGTGCTCTCAGTGTGCGAGGTCACGCGTGGGAGGCACTTGGGATGTTCATGTCCCAGCCCCTTGGACCTGTGAATATGTGTGCTCCAGTGGCACCAGGGACTCAGAAAGATTTGATTAAGGACCTTGAGATGAGGACATTGCACTGGACTGCCAGAGCGGGTCCTAAATGCAGCCCTGGGCAGAGAACACAGTCAGAGATGTTCAGGGCGGTTGGAGATGCAGGCCTGGATATAGAGGCAGGACTAGGAGTAGGTGCAGGGGCCAGGTGCAGGCCAGCCCCATTAGCTGCAGGGCTAGGAACCCATGCTCCCCAGATCCCCTGAGAGACAGCAGAAGCACTGCCCATCTTGACTACAGCCCGGGAGACCTAGCCTAGCCTCTGACTTCGTCTCCCTTCTACTGAGCAACATCCAGCATACGTGGGGTGTGGCTAATGTGTGATGGCTGGTGTTAACGCATAGGCTTGAAAAGAATGCAGCTATCTCTTTAAAAAAATCAACAACACTCCACACATTGGAAATTTTTCTTCACTGATTCATGTGACCACCTTTCAAGTCAAGGCCAAGTGTGGAGAGGTTGACATGACCCATTGGATGACAGTAGGCTAGAGACAGAGAGATGTGAACATACGTGAGAGACACACTGGTGGCAGAAGGGATGTGTTTATGGGCAGCCACAGGTGGCAGATGTGTGGACAGAGACACAGATACATAGCTTACACAGGTAACAGCTATACACAGCTACAGCTGTAGATCTGCCCTTTTCCAAAGCTGGGGTCTGGTTAATTAGTTCAACATCTTGCAGAACTGTGTGAGCAGGAGAGCTATAATCAAGGTCACAGACACTAAGCACAGTGGACCATGGTGGGCATCCTGGTGCCTCATTGCCTGGGAGAGAGCATTTCCTTCAAGCCCTTGCTTGGTGTCTGTTACTCACCTGGGCTGCAGCAATAAACGGCCACTGACTGGGTGGCATCAAACAGCAGGAATGTTTTCTCTCCCAGTTCTGGGAGGCTCAAGTTTGAAATAAAAGTCGTTAGGGTTGACTCCTCTGGAGACCCTGAGGGCAGCCATTCCGAATCTTTTCCTAGCTTTCAATGGCCCTGAAAACCCCTGGAGTGCCTGGCTGTCCACTCCAACGTCATCATCCTGGGCCCTCTTCGTGTGTCTGTGTCCTTGTCTGTCTCTTCCAAGGACATTTTGAGCACTGCCATCTCCTGGCCCAGATCAGGCATGAACTCATCTACACACAGGGTGGTATTCTGAGGGTCCTGCTGGGGATGAATTTGGGATACACTGGCCAACCCACCAGAGTGCCCAAGTGGGCAGGCAAGCAGATGATTTAAGTTGCTGAATCAATTCCCTTTTGCCCTTCTTCTACCATGTCCTGCCTCCGTGCAGCCTGGGGTAGAGAGCCGTGACTCTGAAACCTAGGTTCATCAGGGTCCCTGGAGAGCCTCTATCAAGCACGAGTAGCTAGCGTCGTTCTCAGAGGGTAGACGTGGTCTTGGGGGGTTTGCACTTTCACCAGGTTCTAGGGGGTGGGGAGGCAGGCATGCTGCACTCAGAGAACCTACTGTGAGGATCACTGGCCCAAGAAAACATGGAAGGCTCTTCTAGATGTCAGGAGGACCAAGTTCTCATTCCAGCTCCACATCACCCAAGGCTGTGTCACACGCAGCAGACCACGTGGCCAGAGACTTTAGCCTCCGGACACTTGGGGCACAGCACACCTCCCTGTAGCCAGGTCACACTGGTGCAGTGCCAGCATAGTGCTTGCCGGTGGGGTGGGTGTGCAAGGGGGACACTCACGCAGGTGGATTGTATGTAGGGAAGGCACAGAGGTAGGCAGGGGACATATCTGAGCATGATATGTGCGGGTGAGGTACATATATGTATGAGGTGAGTGTGCAGGCATGGTGTGTGCAAGTAGAGTGTGTACACAGATGGGGTGCATATGCAGGTGGGGTGTGTGTAAGTGAGCTGCGTGTACAAGTGGAGTCCGTGTACAGGGGTGTTTGTGCAGGGCCACGCTGCACAGCCTCCAGGAGCCTGGGTCCTCGTGGGTAGCTCCTGACTTGGGGTGTTGCTCCCCATGGACACTAATGCAGAAGAGTGGGCCAGGCAATAATTCCATAGGCAAGAGATCTCTGGCGGGCCACCTCAGCTCTACAGCTTCCTGTCTCAGGGACCTACCGAGCCTCTTCCCTGGATCCTAACTGAAAACAACAAATGAGCTGTTTTGACCACCTCTGGAAACTATTGGAGAACTCACATGGCCCAGAATCCTGGGGAGGGACCCTCCATGCTCCACAGCAGTCTGCAGCCTTCGGGGGCCACCTCAAAACAAGCAGAGAACAAAAGATGCTGAGGAAGTTTCTCGCGGCCAGATACCTCTATGAGAAAATAGAAAAAAGAGCAGACTGAGGGACAAATTGCTCTTTAAGTTGCAGTACAGGGCGTAATGGCTCCGGAGTGAAGGGCTGGGCTGGGCTGGGCAGCTCTCTTGAATAGTAGTTCACAGCCCACGCTGCCCAAGGCATAGGAATGGCTTCTCCATCACCCAGTCGTGGTCGCTGCTGACTCCCCCCAGCACCAGCCCAGGCCCCAGCTATCTCAAGAGCCAGACATGGAGGAAGGTGGTGAAGCTGGTTTGGAGGGAGAGGGTGCTTCTATACCTGAGTGGGTCAGGGACTAGGCTGCTGGGAGTTGAGTGCTGGGCACTGAGAAGACAGACTGTCTCATATCCGTGCCTTGGATGCAGTTACAACCAGCAGGCCTCAAAGCAACCCCTGCTGTTTCTGGCGTCATGGCAGAACGGTGTCAAATGTAGGGGATCCTGTCTTACCAGGATGCTGGACAGGCTCCAAACCCAGGGCCCTGCGGCTCCCTCCTGCCCAGTGGCTTCAGAGGGTCAGCAGAGGGAGGGTGTAGGGTCCACTGTCTCTGGCAGGACCTGCCCCTCCCAGAGAGCTTCCTGATTTTCCCAGTGGCATGCCAAGGTCTCTAGAACAGGAGAGCAGGGATGGCCCATTTTTCTTCCCTCACTTTTCCCAAGGGCAAAGGGGCCACCTCCCAGCCAAAAAGACATGCTTGAAGTGGAGTGTGCTCAACCCATACCCTGCATCCATTAACAAGGCACGTGATGGTGTCAGTGAAGGGAACGCACGTGGGCCTCTACTATTCCAGAACGCTTTGAAGCAGGGGAACAACACCCACCTCCTATCCCAATAGCTTTTCCCCTCTTTCAGCTACACACACGCAAATTTGAGGCATAATTTAATGTGAATTACCTACAAATTGTATACAGTCCTTCACGGCTAAGAAGCTTTTTGCAGGGCTCGGTATAAATTTTCTCCTTTGTCCAAATCCTACAAAATCCTCTTTCTGAATTGTTAAGATTTTCTGCCATGCATAAAAATGAGGCTTAAATCACCCCAAAGGTGACAAAATGCATTAGACAACTCTTGGCACTTCACAGCCGTGTGTGTGTGTGTGTGTGTGTGTGTGTGTGTGTGTGTGTAAGAAAGAGGTGTCAGGTTCCAGAGCCTTCAGCAACCAGGTGGGGGAAAATGCGGCCTTGTCCAGTGCTTAGAAAGAGAATTCAATCCACCCATAGAAAACCTAAAGTCATAGGTGTCAGGCCCAGATCCCTGGCTGCCTCCCCCGGCCCTGGAGGGATGGTGGCACCCATGGCTAAGATGGGGTCCTAACCCCGGAGTTATGCAGTGGGAAGCTCTGAGAGGGGCCAGCTAATGGTCTTGCCAGTTAGGGTGACATGCCTTCAACTTCCTGGCCAGGGAGAGGACAAGACAGTGCATTCTGATGTTTGCATTTTGAGGGTGTATAGTGCGTATGCTAGTGCAAGCAGGTTGAGTAGGAAATAAGGAAAGGTTGGAGCCTGGACGCAAGGTCATAAAGAAAATGGCCCAGTAGGTTTCAGCTGCCAGTGGGGAGCAAGGGCTTGTAGTGACTTTTGTCAGTACATGATGGCTGAGCATCTGCCTCCATTCTAGGTCCTGGCATCTAGGGAGATGCCTGTCTTTATGAAAGTAACTTCCAGTGGGTAAAAGAAGGTGGGTGGGTGGAAGGATGGATAGATGGATAAGTAGAGAGATGAATAAATGCCATTGGTCTGAACCCAACATCTGAGAAGTTGTAGGTGAAAAAATGGGTGGTTACATGGAGATAGGAAGAAAGAGATGGATGGATGTGATTCTATCTATGGATCAATTAATAAATGGGTGGATTTGGAACATATGGATGGATGGCTAAAAGGACGAAAAATGGGTAGACAGAGCCGGGTGTGGTGGTGCAAGCCTCTAATCCCAGCACTCAGAAGCAGAGGTAGGGGGATCACCATGAGTTCAAAGCCACCCTGAGACTACACAGTGAATTCCAGGTCAGCCTGATCTAGAGTGAAACCCTACCTCAAAAAAACAAAAAACAAAACAAAAAAAGCATGGGTAGATCGGCATATAGATAAGTGAGGTGTGGATGAATGGATGGGACATGGAAAGGAGAGATGAAGCTTTAAAGAGCCATTCGTGATAAAAACATTAACCAGCAGGAGCATGGCTTTTTCCTCGCCCCTCCCCCCTCCCCACCAGGAGGATATCTGTTTCTGACTCAGTGAGGAGAAAGCTTGGGAAATCCCAGGTTCTACTCTGTGGGACTTTATAATACTCTCAGATTTGTGACATTTGCTGTACAATTTGGGGAGGGGGAAAAATCCCTGTAAAAGAGTCCTTGAAAGCAAGTATAAGCTATGCACCCTCCCCGCTTTACCCTCTCTTTAGAGAACATATCACACGAAAGAATTCATTAAAAGCACATTGTGAAGGGTCTCTCTTGGCTACTTTTCAAAAAAAATCTAACACCTTTTTATAAAGATAAAAACGACAGACTAAAGTCTATTAACAGTACGTATAAAGTCACCGTGTCATTTGGGGCTGGCAACAGTATTGCTTCATATGACTTTGACATAATATTTTCTTGCTGGGATGTGTTTGTGTGAATTTATACGCTGGGTACAAACGTGTGGCGTGTCAACAAGTACACACAGCTGTATTTCCACATCTATACAGCACAGGGCATATGATAAATCTTGAGATCCATATGTTTGTCTCACAAAATCCTGATCTTTGCAAGCAGAAGGAGCAGACGTCTGGATGGCGGAGGAGAAATAATTACAAGACGCAGGAACGTGTTTCGGAGATCGTCCCAGCTGTGCCCAGGCGCTCTTTAGGTCTCTGCTGCCCCGCAGTAGCACAGGTGGCTTTCTCAGAGCCGTCACCATGTACCTGGCGTCCCCACCTTGAGTCCTAGAAGGTAGTGGGCCAGTGACCCCAGGGGTATGGCCGGGTGGATGGAGCCTGGAAGGCCATTCTGTCCCAGCTATCTCAGAGCCCCAAAACTTCAGCATTCAGTGCATGCTGTTAGGATCCTGTTTATAGCTTGTCAGTTGCTGATGTAGCAAAAATATATCCTTCATATATTGAAATGTAATGTCCAAAACAAATATTAAGTTGTATTGCCTTAACATGGCCTACATCCTTGACACAAAGACCAGCGACGTAACTCAGGTGCCATTTACTATCCTCTCGCCTTGAGCTGGCCGTGTGCTGTGATGATGTGATGATGTGATGGAATCCTGCTTTGTGCAAGTAGCGTCTCCTCCTGTGTCTTGGGTGGTATGCCACCTGCCTGGCTCATCCTTGGAGAGGGAAAGCTTCAGAAGACATGGCAGCATGCAGGTCTCACCAGGCAGTAGCCAAGGCCATGGTCAGGTGACTATTCCCCAAGAATTCCTGCTGCATGGAGAGGCATGTCCATCCCCGTGTACTTGGGTTCACTTAATCTGGCTGATTGACAGATGCTGGGTAGAAAGGATGCAGTGACATCTAAACAAAGTCCTCTCTTGGTGACATGGAACATTCTAGAATCTGCCAAACAATGAGATGAGTGAAGTCATCTTGTTGAGGAATGATGCCCAGGAATGTGAAGGGGGTCCGGGAGGCTGCTCAGAAGGCTATCCTGCAGGAAGACCAGAGAGGAATGTCACAGTGGCTTTGGGCCAAGTAGAGCCAGTGTTATTGGAGCCAGTGTCTAAGGCACTGGGGACACCTCAGTAGAGCTCCAGACATGGCCTCAGCTGCTGCCTCCTATTTCATGTCTCATGTCCATGGCAAGATCAAGTGTCCTGGCAATCACTCTACAGCTGAGCTCCCTGGGTCCATTCTAGGCACTGAAATGCTCTGACTCAGGCAGGCCCCGGCCTCCCCTTTGAATGCACAAGGCCTTCTTAGGTAGATCCATCCCCCAGCCTCCAGCCATCTTAGCACTCCAGAGCTGGCTGGAACTCAGAGGCAGCTTGTTCAGCTTAGCAGCTGTGCCCCCACTCACTCAACCACGCCAGCCCAGTGACCGTTCAGCTGCACAGCACGCCCCAGCCTGCGCCCCACACGCCCACCACCCCTCCACATGGGCTGTATTCCTTAGCCTCAGATGGCCCCGTCATGAGCAAACCTCTGTCAACTGCACTTTAATAGCTTCCTGAGGCACAGTGAGCATCGATAATGGCGCGTAGGCAGGGAGGGCGGTTGCGTGGCCTCTTGTCCATGCGTGTTGTGTCTGTAGCTGACGGCTTAGAGTGTGCTCTTCACCATCATCTAGTCCCACAGCATTCACATGGCCCAACCAGGAAGCCACACTTCCACAGTGCTGCCTCTCCTCCCCGCTGGCCCTGCCTGTCTGTCGTCTGTCATCTCAGAGCTTTGCCCCTTCTGGGTATTTCATACAAATGGAGCCATGCAACTCGGGCTGGTTGCCTGTCTTCTCTCAGCACAGGGTCTGGGGTTCATCTGTGTGGCTTGGATCCACGTTCAGTACCTACATTCCTCCTCCCTTCATCGCTCCTGGTGTTCAGTCTTCCTGCCTTTAGTCTCATGACTACTCTGTATACAAAGTGGGGTGACAAGCCCCCCACAGGCCATTAGAGGGTCAGGTAGGGAGCCTGGTGCCAAGCTCTTCTCCCTGTGCTGGCCTCGTGGTGGACCAGGGGACACACCAGCTGCCTTGCAGCGTGTGCTCTTCTCAGCACAGCCCCTCAGGTTGCAGTAGCTGCTCCTAACCTAACTGCCCTCACCAGTTGCCTGAACCTCACTTACAGGCTCCTGATCTGGTCTCAGTGGCCACCTTGCTTCCATATGAACATACTTATGACCAGGTCACCCCCACCCTGTAGCTCCTCCATCTGCTGTCCTGACACGGGGCACTGAAGTGTTCGTGGTCTTACAGCCACAAGAGTCCAGTCCTCATAGAGTAACCACATGGTGACCAATGTGGCCCACCCACACCTAGAACCCTTATACATAACCCTCCGCATTAACCACAGAGGGAGCACCTGCCGGTTGGATCCACGTGTCATTTGACATTCCAGATGACCTCATCCTTCCCAAGCCTTCTCTCTGCCCTCACCAGAAGAAACTGCACAGTCCTGGGTGGTTCTGGTAAACACTGAAGGTAGAGTCCAGGCCCACACTGGCACCCTTGGAGATGCTGGGTGGGGCTTTTCTAGTTAAAATAGACCAGTGGCATCGGTGCAGATTGTTTCATATACTTTTCTGCCAAGAGAACGAGGCTCTTGCCAGCTTTTCCTAAAGGAATCAGAATTTCCACGATATTCCTGGGATTCTACGAACCGCCATGGATGACAGGAGTCCTGGGAGAGCTGTCGCCTCATCAGCCTGCAACTGCCTGGCCAAGGAGCTGTGTGTGCGCATGACAGGGGCCCAGAGGCAGCAGCCTGGAGTGTCTGTGTGCATATATGCGCGTATGTGTGGGCGTTCATTGTACACATATGCATGCACTCACAGAGGTGACAGCTTCTACCTGAACCCCCTTGAGACAGACACAGTTTCCTTCCAGAGCCACAGTGCCTGTGTCTCTAGTAACAAGGTACCTGGTCATCTGATGGTCTAATCAGCCCTTGAGCACAGCTTGGGCCTCTCCCTTGCTGAGAGAAACTGCTAAACAAATAGGCAGCCTTCCCTCCTGCCTACCGCCGCTGATCTAACAGGCCACATTGAAGAGCTGCATCCAACAGTCAATACATCAGCCCCACCCCTTCCAGAAAGGCCCCAGACGACCCTCTCTCCTCCAGCTCCTTTCTCTGCTGCCATTTCTGACACAAGACATAGTCCCCAGATGGAGTAGGGCAGTGTCTTCCCCCTTCTCCTCTGCTATGATTCCTGAAGACTAGTTTGTCCAGAGCCATGTCCACCTTGTTGCTACCTGTCCTCCAAAGCTGCTGGGCGTCAGGAGGAATGAAGGTGTGCACTGAGGACCCAGTAATGCAGGTGAAAACCGTGGGGTCACCGCCTACTCAGCCTGGGCCACGCAGTGCCACTTGCTGACCCAGGCAGTGCTTTAATCCATGGTTTTGTTTTAATGCTGCAAAACGAGCCAGGGAGATATTTTTAGGAGCAGTTTAACCACACACACACACACAAAAAAAAAAAAACTTAATTTTAAAATAGACTTGACAATATAAAATAGGCCAGGGCTTCCTCTCTGGCAAACAAGTGCACTTAAGATTTCTTAAATTCTTAAGTAAATGATGTGGAAATTCTTCCTCCCTTAACGTCTCATCCAAGGAGAGTCTTGACAGGTAGTATTTGCTGCAGAAGGGGCTGCTAGTCTCTGTGCACTCTGTGAGGGAAAAACCTACTCTAAATGAAATAGGAACACATCTATAGTTGCAATGTGTCCATAGCCCACCTCAAACCACAGAGGGAGTTTGGAGACTAGGTTTTTAAGTTTGTACACTTTTGAATCCTTTCATAGCAGGAAATCAAGTTGCATTAAAGACCTCAAATTAACATCAAATATATGGTGGAACTTGTTATTTCAGTGTCCCTAGATGGACGCCATAATCAGTGGGTGTATGAGGCAGCCCCTTAGGCAAGATGGTGCCGTTGGCATGGAACTATCTCACATCTTGCCTTGGATATTTTTCCATCTCTAGGTTATGTGTAATCCCAAGTACAATGTGAATGGTGTGTCAATATGTAAATAGCTCTTCTACTGTGTTGTTTAGGAAACGTTGATAAGGACCTGTCTGTGATCACTACAGGTGCAGTTTTTAAAACATATTTTCAATCCCTCTGGCATGTCCTGGATGTGGAACCCTGGAACCACAGTGTGTCATTTAGTGTACAGCTAAGTCAGGATTAAGTTTTCTATGATTCCATGGGGGAATGTCCCAATATTCAAAGCTCTAGTGATGGACACCTCTATGAGGGGCCCTCTGTGTAGAGTCAACATGCATGCACAAAACAGGTTTTGTTCCTCCAAGATTAAAATGAAGTGAGGCTAGGTATGGTGGTGCACACGTTTAGTCCCAGCACTCAGGAGTCTGAGCTCAAGGACAGTCTGAGAGTACATAGTGAATTCCAGGCCAGCCTGGGCTAGAGCAAGACTACCTCAGAAAAAAACTAAGTGACCTTCCCAGCCAGCTTTTCCTTCCCAGTGTGTCTGGGGAGGGTACTCTTTGTTCCACACTGGTGAATTTTTCCTGCTTGTGGATCCATAATATTAGGGACCATATGGTCATATGGTCACAGGAGGGTGTGGCCGTGTGAAGAGTGTGGGGTGGCAGGGTGTCTGCAGTGATTAGAGCCAGGTGGACTCTGGGAGTTTCCAAGAGGTGTTGTGCAAGACCAGTGAGGCATGGTCGGCTAGCTTGAAGACTAGTCTGGAGCAGTGGGTACTGGACGCAGAGTGTGCAGCATGAGGGACAGCCTGTCTTCTCAGGTGCCCATGCCCTCCTGCCAGAGCACCCTCTGTAGTAATGCCCTGTCTTTCTTTCCAGAAAGGCAGTCCTGTAAGTCGCTGGCATTTTCTAGCCCTACCCTGAGCTGCCCTGACACTTTGGTGGCTCCCACCTTGAGTCAGATTTAGTCACTGCCACCACTGTACCTGACATAGACGTCTTAAGAGAGGCTCATGGTCTCCCAGGCTTCTGTCCATTATGGTGGGAGGGCTTGACAGGGCAGCTCACTTCATGTCAAGGACCAGAAAGCTTAAAAGAAATGGCTACTCCTCACTGGCTGTCCCCTTTTCCAGACCTGAAACCCATGGGGTGGAACCCACTCTCAGGGTTGGTCTCTTTCCCTCAGTTAATGAAACACCTCACACACACACACCAGAGGTGTGCCTCAGCTGCCAGGTGATTCTAAGTCCAGTCACACTGACCATTAAGATTTGCCCTCACATACCTGGTGCAGACTCAGAGCTGGAGGGAGCTTCCCCAGGAGACAAGCCTGCACTCTTCTAGATGCCCAGCTCTTCCTCAGACAAGAGGAGTGCATGGAAGGGCTTGGAACACGAGCCCTTTTCTCCCTGAGACACTCCATCCCTGACAGCCCAGGAAGTAGATGGCGCTGAGAGCCTGCTCCACCAAGTCACCCCTAACCCTCATCTCCCAAAGCCCTTCCCATGTGCTCTCTGCCCAGAACCTTCCAAAGGCAAAGACAAGACTCTGGGCAAGGAAGGAAGGGGAAAATCTAACATGTATTTGAGAGCATAGGGGTGTGTGTGTGTGTGTGTGTCTACACTTACATGTGCGTATTCTGTATAGTTATATGTGTGAATATGCATGTGTGTAGTATAAATAGTAGGTGTACATATGTTCATGTGTACATGCATAAAAATAGTTATTGGCTTATAAATGTGCATGTGTACATATACACACATATAATATTAAGTACATAAAATTCTTTTGCTTGTCTTAATGCAAGGACATTTCTAGACATAAGATAAAATAAATCCAATGAGTGATTAAGGTGTGGGGGGAGGGGCTATGTAAGTGGTGGGTTGCATGCTTTTTTTAAGATTTATTTTTATTTATTTAGAGACAGAAGAGAGAGAAGGGGAGAGAGAGAGATGAGACTGTGCGCACCAGGGCCTCTAGCCACTGTAAACAGACTCCAGATGCATGTGTCACCATGTGTGTCTGGCTTACATGGGACCTGGAGAATTTAACCTGGGTCCTTAGGCTTCACAGGAATGCGCCTAACCACTAAGCCATCTCTCCAGCCCGGGTTGCAAGCTTTTTTTTTTTTTTTTTTTTTTTTTGGTTTTTCGAGGTAGGGTCTCACTGTAGCTCAGGCTGACCTGGAATTCACTCTGTAGTCTCAGGGTGGCCTCGAACTCTCGGCGATCCTCCTACCTCTGCCTCCCGAGTGCTGGGATTAAAGGCGTGCGCCATCACGCCCGGCTTTCGGGTTGCAAGCTTTTATGTTGGTTTTTCACTCAGGTTTAATCAAGGAACTTATCAGAGGAAGAGTTCCCTGTTTCCAGAGGCATCAAAATACTCTGCCCACACTAGCCTCTTCCTGAAGGGATCTGCTTTAGAAAGAGGATGGTCCCTGGGGCCAGGGAGATGGCTCAGTAGTTAAAAGCACTTGCTTGCAAAGCCTGCTGGCCCAAGATTCAATTCCTCAGTACCCACGTGAAGCCAGATGCACAAAGTGGCATATGCATCTGGAGCTTGTCTGCATTGTCAAGAGGCCCTGGTGTGCCCGTTCTCATATTCTCTCTCTCGCACCTCACAAATAACTAATTTTTAAAAGAGGCCGATCCCCCTTCAGACTTTTGGAAGGATCAAATGAGGCGCAGCATTAAGCCATGTGACCGAGGCCATGGCTGTGCTCAGCCATGTTTCCTGATAAGCATGTCAGGACTAAGCAGGAAATTTCCCCGAATCTCCGTCCATGGCAGCGCGCCCCTGTGCTGCAGGGTGGGCGGGGCACGCTCCCAGCAGCCTCCCGCCGTTCATTGCAGAGCCGCCTGTGCACCATGGGACTCAATTTGCAGCCACTTACACACATTGCTGCAGCAATTGATCAGAAAAATTGATTTCGATTCTATTTTAACACCCTATTTTCTACCAGCAGTGAGTGCATTTTGCAAATGCTAGATGGGACCTCAAAAACGCCCTTGTGGATTTTGGTCAAAAGTTAACACATTTTCCTGAAAGTCTTTGAGCTCATAGTGTCGGTTCGTTTACGAAAGGAGAATGCTTTTTCCTCAGCTATCCAATTAAAATGATGCATGAAGACTGCAGCCCCAGGAGGGAGTCTAGGAAAAATACCATTTGGGATTTTGGACGGCTTAGTTGGAATCCATGGGAACTGTTAGCCCACCCTAGGACCCAGTGGTCACCACTAAACCCAGTGACAACCAGAGCAGCGGCTCACTTGCTGATTGTACCAGAGTGTGACAGGAAGTTTGCCTGTGGTGAGGTCGTTAAAGAGGATATCACACCCTAGTCTGACCCTCATGAAGTCGAGGTGACAAAGCGGAAAGGTGGCCCTGTGATGGAGGAAATGAGAAGACAGAGGCCATGTGCTCCTGTGACCCCAGGATGATGACCTCACTGGGAAGGAGGCCAAGGCAGAGCCTGCAGACCCGGGACCCAGCCTGTGACCACATCAGGTTGTCAGTCCCGGGAACCTGTGCAGATACCTCAAAGGGGCCCGGAGCGGTTTCCTCCTTTGCACGCTGTCACGGCCATCAGAGGAGGTGCTGACAGAGAGGAAGTGAAATGTCACGTCGCATCGTGGAAGAGCTGGAGGAAGGCCTGCCTTCGGAGACTGACAGCCAAATCCCCATCCTTCATCTCCCAGCATATGGAAGACGAAGGGTGCGAAGGATAACTCTCCGGCTAGGCGCAGACGAGCCGTGCAGCTTTCCGAATGCTTGGCTGCCTAGGAAAAGCCAAACAGCCGCGTTTGCAGAGCAGAATTTTAACACCCTGGAGCTCCGCCCCCAGGCAGGCCTCGCTGAAGTAGAAGATGCCCACACTGGGTGGGGAGCATGGGGGGCGGGACGGGGCGGCCAGGCAGGGAGACGCCTGCTCAGCACCGAGTCTGCCCTCCGCAGTGAGGCTCGGCCATCTCCTGGGCACTGCCTCTGCTCATGCAGCCGTGCCACCCTGAGCAGTGGGGCTGAGACATCCAGCCACTCTCCGGGGTTCCCGGCAAGCCTGGGAGCACCACAGAAATGGTGATGGCCGTGCTCGAAATGTGACCACAAAGTAACCCAGACCCACCAGTCTGCTCTGGGCCCAGCCGGGTGCAGCTTGAGGTCTTGGCCATACTACCCCTGTCCACCCGGCACCTCTGTGCAGAGTCCACATGGAAACGAGGAGCACAAAGGGCGCCAGCGACTAAGCTGAGGACTGTTGATGTAACAATGACCAGCTCAAATGACCAAGCACTGGGGCATTCACTTCCCTCTGCATAGTGCTGACCACAGGCGACCACATGTGTCTAGTCCAACTCTTCCCTGTCTACAGTTCCTGTGCTAGGCTGGGCTTACCCAGGGGGGTCCAGCTGCAAGGGAAGGAGACAGTGAGTCCCCACGTGGCCTCCTCCACCCTCTTATCAGCATCTAGAAGCTCTTGTAGGCTCTGCTCTGCCCCCTCCAGCCAGGTGGAGCTGCTCCCTACCCCCTACTGAGCCCCAAGACAGCATCAAGGCTCAGCCCTGGGTGTACAGAGGAAGGCTGAGGCTGGTCTGGGCTGGGTGGTACTAGCTCTGGCCTCCCTAACCCAGTCTTCCTAGAAGAAGCAGAAGGAACCAAGGTGACATGGGACCCTCGACCACATAAATAAGACCCCATACACACACACAGAGGCTGCTCAGAGCTTGTGCAGAGAGAGGCTGGAAGGTGGCCTACTGTCCCGAGTCTCCTCAGCCTCAGAGGACCCGCTGCCCTCAGTGCCCCTTGGGAGGAGTGGGAGCCTAGGCGAGGCCCCTGCTGACAGGAGCAGCGAACTCACTGGAGAGGCCAGCACAGCTTGAGCGCTAGCTGTATACAGCCAGGCTCACTACTCGGCTCTGCCGCGCTGTCCTGTGGTGGGGGCGGGGGGTTCTCTCCAGCTCTCTTTGAAGAGAATGGCCACCCGGTCCCTGCTGGGGGCTGTCCTGTGAAATCTGTTTACGTGATCTTTTCTGGAGAAAGATGAGTGTTCATCCTCCTTTCAGCCTCGAGCATGACCTAAGAGAACTTGCCATGGACTGTGGTAGCAGGCCACCCTGATGACCGCCCCATGTTCCTGAGTTCAATTAGCTGGTCATCCTTCCTTGATGAAGGTTACCATGGCGAGGATGCATGTGGGAGTGGGGGCCGGCTGGGTGCAGCCTGGTGGAGAAGGCAGGAGCAGAGGGGCAGAGGGGCATTGCAAGCCCACCCCACCAAGGTGTGACCAGGTCCCACAGAGCTTGTGGCAGGGGCCATGGGGACAAGGTCAGCTGCTCAAAGAGAGGTGTCCTCTCACCTCCCAGAACATAGAGGCCTCTCTGCCCTGTGGCCATACCTAACTCTGGCAGAGCCCCATGCGGCTAATTAAAGCAGTGTGGCAGGCCTTCTGCGGCGCTCCCAGATGCCGAGAAAGAATTACCATTATCTGCAGATCAGATGTCAGCTCGCTAAGTCATGTTCCCCGGCCCGAAGACACGGAACCCGACTCAACCTGGCATCCGTGGTTCCTTTTGCCTTGTGTTGTTTTGTGGAGGTCACGGTGTCATTGGGCATTGAAAGGAGAACAGTCAAAGATAAACAGAGAGAAGAGGACAGGGAAGGAAATAGATCAAGTGTGGAGTGATGGAGAGTAGCAGAGCTGATGCCCAGCTGAACCTGGCGTGGTCACGTCCTCTCTGTGGCCGGAGCCCGTCGTGTCAACTAGCTGCACTGCTCAGGGATGAGCAAGCTGAGTGCAGGCTCGGGAGAGGAGGACACAGTTCTTCGGCACATGCCGCCAGCCCAGACCCAGGATTTCAGGATGAGAGACCGCTATCCCCTGAGACACGGGCACGGAGGCCTGAAACCTAAGTCAGAATCTGACACAACAGGTGACACGGTGAACCCACCTGTCTAGGGTCCTGCAGGCGTGAATGTAGCTGGCCAGACAGTGTGGCCCTCTCTTCGTCACGGCCTCAATTGAGAGGAGACAGAACCGCTGGTAAAGCCCCCTTCTGTGGCTGAACACTGGGGCAAAAGCCCACCTTGACCTCGGCTTCTGACAGCCACCAAGGCCCTGAGTTGGATTGTCCCACAAGTTTGTGCCATGCATTGGCACACAGTCAGTGGGGAGGTCCACCCTCCTCGGTCAATCCTTCCTGGAAACACTCACAGACTGCCTAAGAGGAGTGTCTCTTCCCTGGATGCTAATCCAATCAAGCTGACCCGAGATTAACCATCAGAAAATCCACCTTTTGTCAACTTGACACCCATCCACACCTGCTTCGGCCATGCTCGGTTTCCAAATGAAGGCAGTCCACCTAGCAAGACATGAACGGAGGGAGGTCGGTGGGAGCAGGGCCGACAGGTCAGGGACAGTTGGCAAAGGATTCACAGGTGGGACAGCAGAGACACACGTAAGAGGCCGCGGAGAAGGCAGAGGAACAGAGGCCCTGGACTGCACGAGGGGTTTGGGCCGGGACAGGCAGGGGTAAAACTCACGGCCTTCTTCATCCGAGAGAAGGGACAGGGTGTAGCAGGTCAGTGAGGGGCGCCATGGCTATCACGGTGGCTCTTGTTTTGAGTCCTGCCCTGGTACACACCTGAGCTATCGTCCACCGCAGGTGAGTTCAGAGTGAGGGTTTGGTTCAGTATCACCATGGCCTCAAGTGACCAGAGAATGCCCCTTCTTACCCGAGTTACCACCTCCACGTATGTCAGGCTTGCAAGCTGAGAGGCGTGGTATGTCCATCCACAGGACTGGGAGTGGGCAGGTGATGTCCAGAGACAAAACAGCAGGGAGAGCCACAGACAAGGCAGGACAGGACAGGACAGGACAGGACATGCCGCTGCGGCACTGCACACATCCAGCCTCAGTCCAGACAGGGCCAAGGACGTGGCCTCAACTGTTCTTGGGAAGAGCACAGACGTACTAGCCAGTCGATCCCAGAAGGGAATTTCTTTCTGTCTCAGAGAGCTCCTTGCAGGTGTTGCGCATCTGCTCACACCGCGAGGCTGGAAGTGCCACTTACACAAGCGTCCACTCCAACCCTGTGGACTGTCGTCATCCTCCAGGAGGGACCCTGCTGAGCCAGGGCAGCTGTCCATGTCCATGGCGGCAGGACGCCGAGCCGGGTGACTGGAACTAGATAAGTCTTTTGTTGTTGTTGTTCTAGGAAGGGTCTCACTCTAGTCCAGGCTTACCCAGAATTCACTGTGTAGTCTCAGCAATCCTACTACCTCAGCCTCCCCAGTGCTGGGATTAAAGACGTGAGCCACCTTACTAAAGTAAGGCGAGCTCTACCAGATAGCTGTCAGCCATGGAAGAAAGCTATCAGGCTTGTTCTGAATCTTCTGTCCCTTCAGCCTCTCCAGGAGCACTTCATGCAGAGCTGGCCAGCAAGCATAAAACACCCACGATGCCCTGCTGCCCCTGGGCTTTGTTGAGAACCATACAAAAACGGGGAAAGAGTGGCTTCTGGTCACCCACTAGTGACCCTCATAGAGTGGCTGCCCAGCTCATGAGGCAGAAATAATGCAAGGGGACCTCTGTCCTCCAAGACCTTCCAGAGAAAGCCTCACATTCTTGCTTTGGATAGGAAGGAAGAGCCACCCTCCCATGTGCAGCCAACTACCTTGGATGCTAGTGGGGCCTCCGGGCCTTGTGGTCATTTTAAGTGACATGGTTTATTAACTTAAGGTACAGGGAGGTTAAGCATGTGACCTTGATTCAGAGCCACCAGCATGCAAGTGAAACAAAACAGTGCTTATAATTGTACAGATCTTTGTTTATCTGTGTGTCATCTTAAAAATCACAGAAACTCTGCACTTGAGTTGCAAATTCAGAAGTGCTCTATGAATCCAATTACAACAGTGTCATCTGCAGAAAAGGCGCAAGGTATTAAGTTTCTGGTTTGTCACGTTCACTTTTTTCAAAGTCCTCTGAAGGATTTTGCAATTGATCTGTTGTTCTATTTGATTGCAACTTAGAGTTCCTGATCTTTGTCACCTTCCTGCAGAGCAGCCAGAGCCTCGTGGCCCTGCCACCTGCGGGGCCCCCCCGCGAGGAAAGAGGGCATGCGTGGGAGAACCCCCTTCTCAGATGGCTCGCCACGGGCTGCGGGCCACGTTCCATGCAATTCTTTGGAGAAGCTCAATAAGCTTCTTCTTAAGGGAAGACAACACCTTGTTGCTGAGTCTCTGCTCTGGTGCGGAGAGCCTCCCACAGCTTCCAGGGCCTGCCGAACATGGGGAAGGCAGCGGCTCAGAGGGGCTGCTGGGCCTGGTTGAGCTGGTTCAGTTCCAGCTTCAAGCTGAGGGGACCCTGGTGTCATAGAGCTCCCATCCTAGTGAGGGGTCACAGGCAGTAAACACAGGTGAATAAGCAAAGTGGCAGCATTTGTCACGAGAAAGCAGGCCTGGGGTGCACAGGGCTGGTGTCAGGGAGCAGGGAGATGACTGAGGCAGACATTTCATAAGGAGAGGACAGAGTGGCTGGGAATATGCCTAGAACTAAGGGGACCTGGCGTTTGTAATGTTCTACAAGTGGGAGAGGAAGACTCGTCCCTGAAACCAGGCAAATCTACAAGGAATAATGATCAGATAGGTGTTATGCCATCTGGATGACCACATGAGAGCTTGACTTGTCCCTCCACAGCCTCCGTACTGGCAGCGCTGAGACTGTGTTCGCATCAGCCCCGACGCCTGCCCAGCCTCCCTCCCGATCTTGTCCTTTTCATTTTAATTTTAAACACATTTGGATTTTAACAATATTTACTCAGAGCTGCTTCACCTTGTACTTTTCATTTGGAGATATTAATTGTGACCTTTCAGAACTCCCAGCTAAACTTTTCAATAAAATGGAAAGGGGAGCAGATGGGGGCAGACAGGGACGGGGCCGACCAGGAGCAGCGGTGACCTGTTACCCTGTTGCTGACTAGTCCTGGACCCGGGTGTTGGGAGACAGAAAACCTAGTCCCAAGATACTCCTGGGTGGGAGGGTGAGTGGAGCACACTTCCCTGACAGAAACTGGGGGTGTGTTAGGGCGCCTCTCCTTGGTTTCGGATGCCTGGCACTGCATCTTGGTAACGGTGATAGCACGTTGCTCACCAACCTGGCGAGGTGGCCAGCATGCCAGCTCAGTGAGTATCCAGGCATTGACGAGGCGACAGGGACAGAAGGAGGGAGGGCTGCCGTCCGAGTGCCTTGGTCAAATCTCATCTCCATCTGACGGCTGCCACAAGAAAATATAAGTCAGCAATCTTGATTTTTCAGACAAGCTGAAAATCGAGGCTTATTACTTTGTTTTGGATGTGAGATGCAGCCATTACTAACCCTGGTCTCTGCTGTGGTTCCTCAGTTTGGGCACTCATGCCATGATGGGACAGCTACTGGTTGTCACAGGACCATTCTGGGCTCTGCAGGAGCTCTCGCCCCACGCCTGACTTCCACCTTTGATTGGTTACTTTCTCTTCACGGTTAACAAATGCTTAACAACAGCAACTTAGGACGGAGAGGCTGATGTCCGCGCACAGTTCTGGGTCACAGCGCAGCACGGTGGGAAAGGCGTGGTGGCAGGAACCTGAAGAGCTGGTCACAAGTGTCCACAGTGAGGAAGCAGAGAGCCAGGAATGCTGGGGCTCAGCCAGCGCTCTCCCCTGTGGGATAGTGCTGTCCACACTTGAGGTGGGTCTTCCCACTACAATTAACCTTACCAAGGTAGTTCCTCAGGGGCTTGCCCAGGCCCTGGCTCACGTGCACACCGTGCCCAGGGCTCCAGGAATGACCCTGCGGTGCAGCGAGAGCTGAACACGCTCGGGCCATCTCGGCTGAGAGCATCCGTCTCGGTTTGGGGGGTTCTGGCTGATGGCTGTCGGGAGAAGCAGCAGCTCCTTCAAAGGACCCTCAAGTAGGACAGCCATCTGTGACAGGCTATCCCTGTGCCTCTGGGGGTCGGGTGGGGGCCGGGTGCCAACAGCAGTTCACCGTGGCTTCGCCTGGCAGCTCCCAGCCCTGGCTGCCTGTGCGTGTGGCCTCAGTAGGCTGCTTGCTCTGACGACAGGATCTCTGAGCAGGAACAGAGGGAAGGTTTAAATGAGAGAGGTCTGAGGCTCCATTTGCAAGGGGCTGGCTCTGTGTCAACAGTGAAAAAAATCACATCACTAGCAACTAAGTCAAATACCCCCGCTGTGTCAAGATTCCCCAGATGTGATGTGCAGTGCCGGGAGCAAATTGCATGCCACTTCCTTCCTGTGTCGCCTATGGGTGTCTCCAGATGGGCTCTGGCTGGGCTGCCCACGCTTGCATTCTGGGTTGGCAATCCCACTGTTCTGTCTGGGCAGAGCAGCCAGCCCTCTCCATGGGCTCATGCTCATAGCATGGTAAACACAGAGGCCAGTGGAGGGAGGGTAGGACTACTGCATCTCCCTCTCTCCTCTCAGCTCATCTGCCCCCCACTCTTCTCTCTCCACTGTGGTCCCTTGCCTTGAGCCACATTCACACAGCAGACGAGCCACCCTTGGGCTATGTGTTTATTGGAGGGAGCTTAGCAGGCCCTCCCAGCTAGCACCAGAGGCCAAGCTGGTTAAATCCAGGAGCCAAGACAGCAGTGGGTCCATGCTGTCCTGTGTTCCCTAGGGGCATGGGCAGGCTGCCTTTGGATCCCACTGTCCTCAAGGAGCAGGTGGGGTCCCAAGAAGTGGGTAGAGCCTGGGGACACACGTCCTCCCTGGGGAAGGTCAGGTAGCTTTTGTAGCCCCTGTGAGTGTGTGTGTGTGTGTTTTGCAGGCACTTTCCTTAGTGATGCCCACCACCGGGTCTGGGCGTCAAGGTCTGCCACCCTCACCATACCCTTACACCTCCTCCCCTGCTCAGTGCTCTGCTCCTCTGCTTTTTCCCGAGTCAAACCCTCCTCACTGTCCTGGCTTAGCCAACTGGCCCCAGGAAAAGCTGGGAGAGGGTGGCAGGACCCAGGGCTTTCTCTCGTTGGTCATGATTGATTGCTGGGGACCATGTGCAGCAGCGAGTGAGGGGGAGGAGTCCCTGCTCCAGGTCTCCTCTGAGGGACAGTCGGAGGTTAAACACATAATTCTAAGCACAATGAGGCTGAACAGAAGCAAGTACAGTGAAGATGGAGTGCGTGTGATGGAAGATCCAGCCCGTGCTGGAAGACCGTGGAGGAGGGAGCCATGCGAGCGCTGTTCTGTAGACCCTGTGAGCTCCTTCTCACTGAGGTGGCAGTGGATAATGGGTTGGACGTGTTATTTCATTGAGAGTATCTGTTTTTAATGGATAGTAATGAAAATAGCATTGTACTGGCAGACCATCTGTCAGCAGAGATTCCAGGGCATTGTGGGTAGCAGCGGCTGGCATCGGGTTCAAATGCTGCGGGTTCCAGTAAGCAAGATGGGGTCTCCACAACGCACAGCCCTATGACCTGTGACATTAGGAAGCGGTCAAGCTGAAGGGATGTGGGACATGGTCCTGTTGGGAAGATGCCAAGGCCCATGAAAGAGTGCTACACCTTCCTCTCTGCCTGGTCTTGTGTAAAACTGAGCCCTAGCTTACGCCCCTTTCTCCCTGGAAGGGTCAGAGTGGCTGTAAGTGCTTCTGCGGATCTGCCCACGTCCCCTCCTCAGTCCCCTGGGGATGCTCCCCCGTCAGTTCAGCCATGTGCACTTTGGCAAACTTCCACTGTTTGTTTTCCTCAAACAAAATGACTTCAACAAATAGAACCATGCTGTCAGGAGAGGCTGAGAGAATGCTACCCAGAGATGCCATGGGGAAGGGGCACTTTCCTGACTGCATGCCAGGGCCCAAGAGGGAAGGCAAAGGACTGTGCCTACTGGCCACTTCCTGAATAACACCTTTGACCTTGTCTAAGCCTCCAGGGAAGCAGGGAGACTGGTCTTCAGGACTTGCTTGGACCTTTTTACAAACCTGCCCCTCATTCCTGCCCGGCCCACAACACAGCCCACAGGGATGACCTTGACTGGTCCCTTCTGCCTGCCTGAGGGGCCAGTTACACACAGAAGCCACTCCAGGAGAGGCAACTTGGGTCCATCTGAGCAGAGGGAGAGGAGAGGAGAGGAGCCTATGGAGGAGCCACGAGGGATGTCTGGAGAAGGGACTCTCCTCCCGGGAGGTGTGTTAGGTTCTGTGAACCTGAGTCCCACTCTCTCAGCCCAGATTTCCTGGCCCTAGGAAGTGAGAAAGGACAAATCACGCCCAAATACAGTATCTTCACAACAGTAAGCATTTGCTGACACATAGTTCTGTAGTTGAGGAAGCCAGGAGCTTCTTAGCTGAGCGCTTCCAGATCAGAGTCAAGACGGTCCCCTGAAGACTTCGCAGGGCTCCTGGGCCCGCCTTCCACGTGTCTGCCTCTCATGGCATTGTGGTGAGGCGTCGGCTCTTCCCAAGTGTCCTGGTGACATGGCAACCAACACCGTGGGGAGAGCCAGCAAGAGACTACGAGGGAGATCTGGTGACTTGTGAGCCACAAGTGATCATTCTGTGGCCTTCTGGTAGCCACGGCGTCCTTCTAGTGTGAGGTTATGCAGATGCGGAGGCAACCGCTAGTTTGGGACTGGCCCCCAAGGGGGTGAATGGAGGGCATCAGCCAGGGTGGTCCTGGCAAAGAGTTGGGGACCCCTTCTTTGCTCTCACCCCCTCTGTGAGGACCTCCTCCCCCCTTCCCTGGATCAGGGCTTCTCCTGGGTCACGTTGGCATCTTTGTTTCCACAGTAGTGACTCCTAGCAGTACATGTGAGAATGCAGGGAAGGGTGGCACCAGTGTACTGGGAAGCTCTGCCCGCAACTCCGGGCCCCACTGAGCCCAGCCCATGTGCATCCAGACTCACAGGATTCAGCCTTTCTCCCACCCAGCAAAGCATGACACTTTCACCCCACCTAGACGTCCCCCTTACCTTCTGACCTCGGCTGTGTCTCCCCCACCCTGCCTGCCGTTACCTGAGTCCCCTGAGCTCCCTACAAGTTTGGGACATGGCCCTCCATCTTCACTTTGGCTTCCTCAGCCTGGATTAAAACCCAACTCAGCATCCTGGAGCCAGCAACATCCCTCATCTGCCCCAACCAGGGGCCCGCGAAGAAACGAACCCGCCCTGTTTCCCAGCACAGGCCCTGAGTGAGCTCAGCTCCGCTCCACAGCCGCGCACGCAGTGCCTCTGCCGGCCTCGTCCCTCCAGCCGTGCCCGGCCCTCAGTGCCCTCCCCTCCCTGCTCTGTGTTTGTACGCTGTCCCTCCTACCTCCCAGGCCCTGGAATGTCACCCTCCTTCCTCAAGCCCACTCTTCCCCAGTCATTCCTCAGAGTGTGGTTCACGCCTACAGCATCCAGCCTGAGATTTCCTCCTGAGATTTCACACAAGCACCAGTGTGCCATAGACAGAAGAAGCTACTAAACAAAGGCTGGTCCTCAGACTAGGCCTCATTCTGGCTGCCTCCCTGCAGGCTGCACAGGTAGCGGCTCAACCCAGCACTGCCCAGAGGGAGCCAGAGCTCAGTGCATAGGTGGATGACACGGGCCAAATTAACATATCGCAGCACCCAGAGGGCGCGCCAGCCACTCTACGGCTTTGCTGCCCATGGCAACAGGGCCAATCACTTATTTTTTTAAAAAAAATATTTATTCATTTGCAAGCAGAGAGAGAGAGAGGATGGGCATGCCAGGACCTCTAGTCACTGCAAAAGAACTCCAGATTCATGCGCCACCTTGCACATCTGGCTTCATATGCATACTAGGGAATCAAACCCAGGTTGTTAGGCTTTGTAGGCAAGCGTCTTAACTGCTGAGCCATCTCCCTAGCCTCCAGTTGCTTCTTAAGGTGATGCTTTGCTGCCCCTACTCACCAGCTGAGCCGAGGAGCAGGCTGTAGTCTCCTCAGTAAATGAGAGCAGAGGGTGCCATGAATGGAGGCGCTCGTTGTCACTGGCCATGCTGTCCTCGAAACTCGCCACTCACTGCCCTCACGATGCCCAGAAGAGCGGTGGAGTGGCAGGCAGGGGGTCCACTTGTTCCCCACAGATGGCACAAGCTAATTATCCTCATTTGTTTAGAACCTTACACCTCTGTAGACGTTTTTCAAAATGTTGGGAAACAGATGATCGAGTCTGTTTTTGTAGTTGTGTGAGAATTTTTTCATTAGCAGGATTGGACTGGACCATCTGTGTACTTCAGTGAAAAGTTCACCACCAGCCGCGAGCTGGAAACTTTTAAGACAAAAGCTGAGCGAGCAGGATATTCCTGGCTGGTTGTGGGCAGTGGCTCTGAACGCTCCGGCTGTCCAGGAAGGATCCGGAGATGCAGAACCCACAGTGATGGATCCAAATTCATAGAAAGGCTTGAAGACAGGGCCAGTGAGTCTGTGCGTGCCAAGTGCTAGCTGCCCACTATCCTTGCATGGGTGGTTTCCCTGGCCAAGGTTGATGGTAACTGAGTCAGAGAACCTTCCAGAAAAATAAGTGGCCAGTAGTCCTTCTTCTGTCACCTGGAGTGTGTCCTCTGACAAATTAGATCATCCTCTGAACCCCATGTCCTAGAGAAGCTGCAGCTGGTGGGTTCTGGGGCCCCCAATCCCAGCATGGACATCATGGTGATAGAAGGGTCTAGAAAAGATGGAGGCTGCAGGGGCAGGGCTAGCTTCTCCTGGGTAGACTCCTGTGTAGAATCCCTTTCCAAAATTTTCAGGCCTCTGGACCCTTCCTCAGTTCCAGAACTAGTAGTTCAGTGTCCCCCATCACTCCCTGTCTCTGACCTTTCTGGGATAAGGACTCTGTAAGGACACTAGCCTCAGATGTCCATGCTGATCCTCTGCCTCAAGGTCCTTAATCCCATTTTCAGAATCCCCCTCACCTTGTGAGCTGGACCAAACCCCACCTCTGCCACTTAGGACCCTGCTGTCCCTCAGAGCCTCACATATCATGTGGTCAACAGCAAGGGAATGTTGGCCAGCCCTGGATCAGCCCAGGATCATGAAAGCATGGTCGCTGAAGGAGGTCCGGAAACCCGTTTGTTAACTCTCTGACCTTACGTAGGGCAGTGCCTGGGTGGTGACACCCAGCCTCTCTCTTCCTGGAAGGACCTACCATGGTCTGAGTCCCTGAAACACCACTCACAGCCAGGCAGGGCTCAGCTGCTGCCTCTGCAGCGTCTCATGAGGCAGAAGCATGGCTGGAGTCACCACACTGGGTGACAGAAGATCAGACCCGTTTAGGAGAACGCCTAGGCCAGCGTGCTCCATTCAGCCGCCCCCTCCTAGTGCTGAAGACTGACTTAGCACACTGGCCACATCTGCCAGCCCTGGCTTCTGGCAGCCAGCTCTTGCAGAAACTTAGAATAGATTTATTCTTTGTTTTCTTTTTTCTTTTTTTCTTTTTTTTTGCATTTTCAAATACAGTTGGTTTTTATTGATTCCTGCCCCCTCAATTCCCTCCAACCCCTGCTCTGCTCCAGACGAACAGACGCCATCCACAGGCAGGCAAGTGTGGCTTTAAGTGTGATGTGGAGAAGGACCCTCGCTGGCCACCCTAGTCCTGTGGGAGGGCCTATGCGATGCGCATCAAAACCACAGCCAAGCATCATTTGCCGGCAGACGCCTTCACATCTGAGGGCAACATGTGATGGGGAGTTTCCCAGGCTTCCAAGCAGAAATGGGGCTGTTTGGTTTGGTCTTGGCAGATTTTCTTTTTGACTAGTACAGAAAGGGATGCAAGTCACTGCTTGATGCCTAAAAATGAAAGGAAGGTTCTGAGCCGCAGGGCCTCCTCAGAGTTTTCCAAGGTACGCATCAGCCACAGAGGCCTGTGAAGGGTTGATTCCTTGTTTAAGAAAACACAAGCTGTTTTCCTTATGAAAAAGCAGAAAATATGCAAAAACCTACGAAGTGGTCGTGGGAAATAATGGAAGTAATGGAGCATCTCACTGAGGATATGTTTCTTCTGTCCTCCCAACCCAAAGCGAGACCGTTTCTCCTCCATCTTTATCCCCGACCTCTAAAGCATCGCCACCATAAGGCACAGACCCCTTCTGAGTTTGCTCACTGCAGAGCCACCGCCCTGCCTCCCACAGAAAGCAAGCAGGGAGCCGGGGGGGGGGGGGACCTTGCACCTCTGTAACGTCCTTTTGTTCTTGCCTTCTGAAAAGGATGATCCCAGGAAGTTTTGGGGGGTTTTGCTTTGTTTTGTTTCTTTTGGAGACAGAGAGAGAGAGAGAGAGAGAGAGAGAGAAATAGGCAGAAAGAGGAAAGACAACTGGCACACCAGGGCCTTTCGGCCACTGTGAACAAACTCCAGATATGTGCACCCCTCTGTGAGTTTTGTGAGCATGTGCGACATTGCATGCTTGTGTCACTTTGCATCTGGCCACATAGAACCTGGAGGTTTGAACATGAGTTCTTAGGCTTCACAGGCAAGTGCCTTAACTGCTAAGCCATCGCTCCAGCCCAGAGTTTTTTAAATTGAGAACTTTATTACATGAGCATATTACCTAATAATGACCATATTTCAATCAGCCTAGATACCCCTAGTACCCCTGTTCCACCAAGAGCCCTCCTCATATGGGTTTCTGGTTTTCACTGGGGGGTCATGAAGGCACAGTCAGTCGCTCTTGGGGGGACAGTACCTCAGGATGGTCCTTCCCACCCCGTGGCTCTTACCTTCTTTCTGAGCCCTCTTCCATAATGTTCCCTGGGCCTTGGAGGGGGGCATGCTGTATCTCTTGCAACATTGAGCTCTCTGCAGTTTCTGGTTTTTGGCTTTGATGAGTCTGGGAGTTTTGTTTGGCTTGTAATTGTTGCTTAAATTAAGATGTGTTTTAGAGTCAGGACTGTTGAGATAAAGAGAGGTGGACAGGAGAAAGCACCTTGCTTTCCGGCAGAGCAGAAAAGGAGATAAGACTCTGCTCTGTGCCGCCTCGCGGAGCTCAGAGCCGCAGCTGCCTCCCTGCAGATGCCCTCGCGGTCCTCAGCGACCTAAGGGAAAAGTGGGAGGCAGACACTGGAGGGAGGCGGTGAACTGGGCTGGAGCATCGTTGGGGTATTCAGGTGACTGGCGTGTTGGGAGGGCATTTGGCATCCCGAGGGATGTTTCATGGTGAGACAGCTATAACCAGTGCCAGGTCCACAGACCTCTGTACCTGGCATTCTGAGCTCTAGGACTCAGCTCAGCAGGGAACGGGCAAC
This sequence comes from Dipus sagitta, assembly GCA_036346955.1. Taxonomy (NCBI): domain Eukaryota; kingdom Metazoa; phylum Chordata; class Mammalia; order Rodentia; family Dipodidae; genus Dipus; species Dipus sagitta. The sequence continues at coordinate 2,496,365 of CM070779.1, read as the reverse complement.
AATTGATTGGTGATGTCTGCCGGGGAGAGGTTGGGCTGCAGCTTTGCAACCCTATCTTCTGTCTTGTTCTCTGTGCATTGGTAGCTGTTTGTGTGCCTCGCAGGATGACTGCATGATCTGAGCACAAGCTCACCTTCTTCCCTGTCTTGATCATTTCCATGAGCCTCCAAAATGTAGAAACTGTGCTGGTTGTTAACCTGGGTTCGGGTGACATGAGCACCCTTCCTAGGAGAGACAGTGGCATTAATTCACTGCCTTCTCCTTCAACAGTGAGGCAGTAAATCAGAAGCTGTCATTGTCAACTTGGGCCTGGTAGCTTTAGGGTGCTGTGCTAGATCATGCATGATGGTCAGAGAGGTTTAACAAGCTCCCCAAGGCCACACAACTTGGACCACTGGCTCCCAGCCTTGGACTCTTTCAAGACAACATGCCACGACCCTTGACCACTTCCTATAGTTAAAGCACACAGTAGGTAGGTGCTGAACTCAGAGGCAGAATTCAGCAAGAGGAAGGCTGGCATGGACTGCACATTCCCCCACATCTCTTTCCCTTTTCAGTGGACAGGAAGGTCCAGTCCAAAGGCCACCTTTCTCTCTCCTTCTAAAGAAAGCCTAGAACCTTCTTCACTGGCCTCCAGTATATATACTCAGTGAGGGCTGAGGGTCAGAGAAGGAAGTCTGACCAGGTAAGTGGGCATGGCAGGTGATGGGGTTGACTGGGGAGGATGGAGACTGCATGCCTGGGCTCTCTCTCTCCTTCTAGTCCTGCTGACTTACAATGTCTAACATGAAATCATTGGGGAGAAAAACATTCCTGGTCTGTTGACCTTTCTGCAAATTTTAATTTACACCCAGGAGTAAAATGTCATAATTTTTATGCATTTGGCTGGACTTCACTGCCATGGTAAAAGGCAAGTCTATCAAGATCTCATGCTGCCACCGATCACCTTGGAGAAGTGCCTCGTTTGCGTAAACCACCTCACAGCCTGGTTCCCTGTGGGACAGTGGCTGTGACTAGCCCCTGCTTGCTGTTTTTGTCTGGACAAGGCCTCTGGGGATACTGTCAAGGACACATGAGGCTCATACTGATCTCATCCTAGTTGACTTTAACACTGGCTTTTATCCAGCCCAGAGTCAGCCACCGCATGGCACTTAGGAGCACCAGCATCTCTCCAGGTGTCCTCCTGCCAGACCCAGCTGGCACGCAGGTCCTTTCCCTGCACTGGTGATTGACACTCGGCCCACAGGTAGAAAGTGGAAAGTTCCCCACAGTCTCTTCCTCTGGGACCCGCAGCCTTACGGAGACAAGGAAGGGGCTGGGGCTGCACTTTGCAAGCCTGGAGGCATCAGATGTGCTCAGCTTGCAAGGCGTGTCTGTGTGAGGAGACACCCATCAGTGGCTTCCTTAGGCATAGAACTGGCCTAGAGGGTCAGTCCATAACTGCCTTTTCAGTCCTGGTGGAAAGGTGTGAGCAGTGCTTCCAAATGCCATGCATGGCCTGTCAGTGGGCAGCCACACGGGAGAACCCTTGCTGCCATATATGCCACCATGTCACCCACATAGAGCCCACTGGGGCAGATTTCACATCCCCCTCCTCACTCCTCCCCCTGTTCCACTGCCTGTAAGTTAGGCATGATCACAGGCTTGCTTCAGCCACTGAGTTGGGTTTAAAATAAAAAGTGCATCATCGATATTTGCTGCTGCAAGGCCACAGTGTCTGCTCCTTGCCATTCTGTCATAGGAGCAGAAGGGTGGCTCCCGAGGACTGTGGCCGAGCTGTCCAGGTACCCCATAGCAGACTGTGACACGACCAGAAACCAAGCACCTGCTATTTCAGGTGACTATGATTTGAGGGTGACAGCCTTCTACTTACAAACATAGCCTGACTCTCCAATAGTGTGTGTGTTAGGGGATAGGATATGGGAAGAGAGGAGAGGAGAGGAGAGAAGAGGAGAGGAAAACAGAAGGGAGGGTAGGGGAGAGGACAAAGGGAAGAGAAAGAGAAGAGAAGAGAAGAGAAGAGAAGAGAAGAGAAGAGAAGGAAAATTCCAAGATCCCAAGAAGACACAGTGTGTGTCATTGTCATACCTGTCACCTGTGTGGAACCACATGTTCTCACCCTTCCCCCAACACTAGCTCTGGACCACATTCCTTGGGACATAAAGACCACCATGTTGTGACCCAAAGTCTATGGCTCTCTCTCACCACTCTCTCTAGAAGCCAGAGCGGGGCTGGAAATGACCAGCCCACATCTCAACCCCTGATTCCTTTGCAGTAGCTCATGCTCAGGCCCAGGGTAACAGAGAGATGGTAAGACATGGGTCTGTGGTCTCCTACTTACATTGGGATGGGCTTCATTCTCATCACTGACATTCCTAGTTAGGTCTCTGAGCCATATGTCTCCTACATCCCAGATACCTGGTCCTATGAGTGTGTTGGGGTCTTGTGCTTGGAAGGGGCTCAGAGGGTGTCATGGGAAGCTCTATTTCTTCTGAGAATGTCCCTTGTGTCATCAGAGCCCAGATCAGTGATACAGTGGCCCTGTTCTCTGTGAGACCTTTCCTTCTGCCTGGGGCAGGCTTGTCTGGTGGGGTCATGTCCTACTCTTTGTGAGATCCCTGTCCAGGCCCTGCTTCTGTCGGGAAAATGTCCAGAGTTCCAGGACCAGTCGGACCCTCCTGAGGCACTCCCAGAAGCTAACGCTATGGAGTCCCCAACAAGCCACCCTTCACTATGATCTTTGTCCATCAGCGGCCTCAGTGTCCTGGACTCTGCAGCTTCCTGAGAACACATAGACAACTTGCTCATAGCGGGGTTAACGGACGACACGACATCCCAAACACCATCTACGCCAGAAGTTTAATTCTTTGATTTGCAGGCACTCAAGAGTCTGCTTATCTCAAGACACCTCCAAATTCCTCCCACGTAATATCACAACACCCCGGAAGACATGAGTAAGTGCCTGGTCACCCCTAAGAGGACACTAACCGCAGAGCAAGGATTCCTCCCAAGTCCAGCTTAGTGAACTAGTGAGCTCGCTGGGGTGATTCACAGGAGCACGGGTGACCAGGTCATCAGAAATCCCGCCCCAGCACAGGTAAGGGCTCCTGAGAACTTCCTCCCTGGAGCTCCCTGCGTCATTTACAGGCAGATCAGGTAGCCAATAATAGCGGCTCTTCTGCCCAGCAATGATGACTGCTTGTTTAACCTTAAGGAGGGTCCTTGTGACCCTTGCAAGTTTCAGGAGGTCTTTCCGGGAGGAGCCTGGGCAGGTTGTGGGGCAGGCCAGGGTTAGAGGTGGAAGAGAAAAGGCTTGCATTTCCTGAGCAGCTTCATGTTGACTCTAGGATCACAGTCTGTAGCCAAGACAGGCGCCCTGACAGGGAAGCCGGGCTAGAAAGGTGTCTAGATACAGCCTCCACTCACCAGATCTGCCAGTGAGCCAGGGTAAGGGGCTGCCTGAGGCCCCACACCTGAGCTTGCCAGAGGGCTGTGGAGCCCTTGCCTCTTCCCCCTTCCTTTAAACAGCTGCTCCCCCCCCACACACACACACCTGCCTACTCAGTATGCATGATTCACAGTTTGTACTCACTTAGCGTGACAGGCATGTGCCCTCACCCAGGGCAACAGGTAGGAGCTGGGACAGTGACTTCTGGCTCCACCAGGACCTTAACATTCTTTCCTCCCACATGTTTTGAGTAGCTGTGAGAGCTCGAGAGGAAGGACGATGACCTCTCTCAAACTAAAAGCAGAAGCCAGGGCAGGAAGAAAGCCCAGAGCAGGAAGCAGCCTCGCAAAGCACTATGGGCAAAATGGAAAAAAAGCAGGATTGAGGCTGGAGCCCCCCACCAGCGTCTCATGTACAGAAAGGGAGCGGGAAGTGGCTCCAGGACAGGAAAGAGCCATCTCTCTACCTGGGCCTTAATTGCAAATGATTTCATTAGCTCCATCCTGGTGTTCAAGACACTAATGAGAGAGAGAGGCTGGCAACTCTAAAAATAGCCTGCTCTGGCCTGTTCCTTGTGTTTTGAAGACACAACTCCAGTGGGGTCCCCCAAGCCTGAGCAGCTGTGGACGCCAGCATCTTTCTCACCACCTCGTGTGTGATCCGAGGCTTTGGAGAAGACAGCAACCCGGGCACTGCCGATGAGAGGAAGACCATGCGCAAGGGAGACCCCGGAGGTGGGCTCGGGCTCGGAGACTGTGGTCCACGCCCTCTTCCACTACAGCAGCACGTGTACCCGGCTGCTGGGGGCTGACAGCGCGGGGACGGCACGGAGAGCATTACGGAAGGTGCAGTGACACTGCATAGGCCTGGGGCGCTCGCGAACCGCAGAGGTGCCTCAGCGTGCTGTGCCGCGTCTTCTGCCTGGACGCCCCCTGCTTAGCTGACGTATCCTGGAGACCACATTTTAGAAGTTGAGCGTACTCAGTGTTTATTCTTCAGTGGGCCCATCTGCAAAATGGGAGTAGTGGTCCCACCCGGCAGCTGCCGTGGCGCTGAGTGGAATGCCTGCACACCGAGCTAGGCTCGACTTGACCCGCGATTCCAACTGGAGGTGTCAGAGCTGTCATCGTCGTCATGATCACCCCTGTCATCATGCCACCACAACCCGTCATGAAGGCTAAAGGAAGGATTGTAAGTTCACATTTGCCCAGAAGAGAAACCCTGTCTTCCCCGCAGCATGAGTGCCGCCTGTATTTCCCACCAAAGGGTCCAGAGTGCGGGGGCTGGGCAGCGGAGAGCACGCTACCCAGGGTGAGAGCGCAGCCTGTTCTGGGAGGTTCCGGGACCCAAAGCAGCACCCTTTCTCCTAAGCACCACAGTCAGGAGAACCAGGAGGAAGTGCATCTGCAGGCACTGCCAGCCTCTCCAGAGCTTAGGAGAGTTGCCCAAAAACCCGAGCAGTTGGCTCTGACACGCAAGGTTTCTCACACTTCTTCTCACACCATGCGTCCTCTGTAGAAGGGGCATGTGGTGGGACACTGGATTTTGCAGCACAGTTTTCTATGTAAGGAAAGACTTCAGGAGCGTGGCGTTCTGCTCACCCCGCCCTGTGGTTTACATCTTCCGCTGGCGCTTGCTGTGACTGACAGTCCATATTGACATGTGGGTATCACACAGTTTGCACTGGGTTAGGAACAGCTGGGCGAGGACGTGTGTCCACATTACACTGTCACTCAGAACACCCTAGGCCCCTCCTCGGCCCCACCTGTTCATTCTTCCCTCTCCACCCCTGGCCTTCCCCTGTCCCTCAGCTGAGTCTTTTCTGGAATGCTGTAGACACACGCTGCCCACCCCCTCCTCAGCCCACACTTGATCATTCGCCCCGGAGCAGCTCTGAGTGTCTGGGGCACACATTTTTCCAATCTCATCAGCATGTGGCCACCTTAGGAATCTCTGCTAAGCAGTGTGAAGCGAGAGAAAACGCAGCCGGCCTCCAGGCCTGGGCTCCGTGGCTGCTCAGCAGGCGCCCACCACGGTCCAGGTGACAGACAGGTGACATGTGCAGGGCCACAGGCACACTGACTGCTTCCGGTACTGGTGTGGATGGACACTCTCGGGTCTGACAAACAGCCCCTCTAGACTCTAGCCCGCTGAGAAGACCTGAGCGTACGATGGCCACATCCCAGCCCCTTCTGGGTTCCAGACACAATGCGATTGATTGGCACACACTATCATCAGGCAGATAACTCCTGAGAGGTGCGCGTGCCACGCCTGTGTGTGGTTAAAGTGTTTGCAGAATAAAAGAGTGTGGCAGAACCTGTCAGAAGCCCTGGAGGCCTGCCATCTGAGGGTAGGGGCACCAGAAGGAGAAAAATAACCCCCTCCTCAGACAAGCCCATTAGCTCCACCACATCCAGCCACATGGTGACAAAGCCCACCAGAGGTCCGAATCACAGCCCAGCCACAACCCTGTTCCAATGAGGCCCAGTGGTCAGTGGCTTGGTGTTCTGGGGTGCGCTCCCCAGCACTGAGGGAGGAGCCTCCTCTCTGCACACTCTCAACCGAGAGCCAGAGGCCACAGACCAGAGCCACCTCCAGGACACCCAGCTCTGACCTCACCAGTTTTCTGTCGAACTCTGCACCTGACAGTGGGTGCTCTGGCCGTGTGGACATGGCTGTGTGAGGCAGAGCTGCAGGGACGGGAAAGCAAAGCTGAAGGAGGGCAACAGGAGTCGTCTGTGTGCAGTCACCCACACACACCGTGTCCAGACTCCTTGTGTCTGAGCAGCGGGGCCAGCACAGCCCAGGTCCAGTCACCCACACCCGCCGTGTCCATCTCACTTCTTCCATCTCCTGTCCATCCCCTCTCTCCCACCATGACCACTCCTCAGTCCCGCCCCTGGCGCGGACTGTCTCAGGGTCTTTGCACAGCCCTCCCGCCTCTGGTCCCTACACTCTGCCTCTGCTCTGTGGTACCCCTCCTTGTCCCAGCCATGGGGGTTTCTTTCATGTGCCGGCCACACTCCACGTGGCAAGCTTTGGGCTTGCCTGTCCGCACCTAGAACCATGCCTGGGTGGTGGGGACGCCGTGGGCGGCTGGGGGAAGGGGGAAGGAGGCAGGAAAGCCGGTTCAGTCAGCTGAACGGCAGGCGTGAAGCTCATCTGTTCCTCGGCAAGATTCCAGCTACAAGCTCACCTCTGGCTCATTTGCTCTTCCGCAACTCACCTAACAAGGGAAATAATAGAAGGACGTGTTCTGCAATCCCAGCACAACGCACAACATGCCTGTCTTGGGGAGACGCAGCCTGCTGCTCCCATAAACGTCAGGCCAGAGCTGCTGATAAGAAAGTCCCCCAAGTGCCTGCCGCTCCCTGCACACACACACACACACACACACACACACACCTGCCCCTTCCATGGAGCCAGCAGTGAAGTGATGAGGACAAAAGGTTAAAGCCATTGGCCTCCCATCGAGGAGCTACACCTCACCTCCTTTTGTGGGTGCGGGGCACATGGGATGCATCTGCACAAGCATCGCTGCACCTGGCATTGCTGGGCCTGAGGGAGGGGAGGGCAGGGGAGGGGAGACGGGGCTTGGCTGCAGAGAAAGACATTCATGGGCTGGGAAGGTGGCTCTGTGGGTGTGAGCACTTGGCTGTGCAAGCATAAGGGCCTGAGACCAGACTGCCAAAGTTCAGTTCCCCAGCACCCACATAAAAATCCGGGCATGGGCTGGAGAGATGGCTTAGTGGGTAAGCACTTGCCTGTGAAGCTTAAGGACCCCAGTTCGAGGCTCGATTCCCCAGAACCCACGTAAGCCAGATGCACAAGGTGGCGCATGCATCTGGAGTTTGTTTGCAGTGGCTGGGGGCCCTGGCACGCCCATTCTCTCTGTCTCAATCTCTCTGCCTCTTTCTCTCTCTGTGTCTGTGGCTCTCAAATAAGTAAATAAAAATAAATTTTAAAAAATTCCAGGCATGGCCATGCACATCTATAACATCAGTCCTGTGGGGAGTGAAGGCTGGAGAATTGCTGGCCCTTAATGACAAAAAAAGAAAAAAAAGGCAGCTCTGAGTTGAGTGAGAGATCCTGTCTTGAGGAAGCAGGTGGATAAGTGAGAAGAGAGCGCCAGGTGTTCTCCTGTGGCCTCCCTCCACACGCATGCACACAGGGGGTGCATATCATACACACACACGGGAGGGAAAGAAAAGACAGGCGTCTATTCACGCCATCCTGGGAAGACGAGCAGCGAGCTTGGCTGTGTGGCTGAGGAGCGGATTGTAGCTGCTGTGCACACAGGGACTATCAAACTGCAGCCTCCTTGGGTTTCAGAACTGGGAGCCCAGGGGGAGCTCCTTCACACATGGGGGCTTTTCACAAGGGGGGGTGCTTGCCTCAGCTGCAGCCTGTAAGAATTCACGGACTTCTAAGCACAGCATTCCTTTTGGGACGCCAGTTAGATAGATAGCCTGAGTGCCTGAAGCCAGGTATGGCTGTGCACACCGAGACTCCAGATCCCTGCTGTAGGAAGCATGTCACCGCGGGCAGTTGTTGGAGTCCAGGTTAAGGTGTGCTTGGGGACGGATGTTAAATCCACCCCTGAGGTGTGTGGAGGGAAGTTGGAGTTCTGGCGGTTCCTGCTGGCTGTTTGTCTGTTAGCTGTTTGACGGCATCTCTCTGCTTGGACGTATGGAAGTGAGCCACCTTCCACCTTCGATGATATTTCCCTGGAACTGGTTAGGCTGAACTCAACCCTTTCCTTCCACCAGCTACTTTTGGTCAGGTGTTTGTCCAGCAACAAGCTGCTGGCTGTGACACTCCATCAGCGGTTCATGCCAACGGGTCCTTTCCTGGCTGTGAGCTGGTTTTCCTCGTCATTCACAGGACTGTGTCAGGTCACCTCTCTATCTCCTGCCGGCCCTGAGCTCCATGGGAGTGACTTTCCTCTAGTGCTGGCATGCATATGATCGCACATGCACACATGGGATTCAGGTGCCTGCTAGACGCCCCGCCCGATGCATTACCTTCAAGGAACAGAGCAAATTTCAGCACTGCACCAAACCTTCTATGTCCTCTCACCTCCCCTGACTACAGGGATTTCCCGGCCCACACCCACCCAGGACTGGCAAAAGAGATTTGCTGGGAGTTGGGGAGCCAATGGGAGGGGTGTGAGAAAGTGAAGGTCTCCAAAAGGCTCCAGACAGACACACACACAGTGTGTGTGCCTATGTTTTTGTTTTTACAGGGCCTCATGTAACCCAGACTGACTTCAGACTCTAAAAATTGAGGATGACCTTGAACTTCTGATCCTCTCGCCTTCATCTCTTGAGTGCTTGGATTACAGATATACACCACCGCACCCTGTTTTATGCATTGTAGGGGTTGAACCCAGGACTCTGTGCATGAACCACATCCCCAGCCCCTATTTCATTTTTTTTATTTGCTCATTTTTAATATATTTTATTTATTTATTTGAGAGAGACAGAGAAAGAGGAAGAGAGAGAGAGAGAGAGAATGGGGACACCAGGGTTTCTGGCTTACATGGATCCTGGGGAATCAAACCTGGATCCTTTGGCTTTGCAGGCAAGCACTTTAACCACTAATCCATCCCTCCAGCCCTATTTCACTTTTTAAAATAACATTATGGTAGGTTGCTGTGTTTGGTCTTGTTATTAGTTGGTGTTAATCTCTTATTAAGCCTAACTTGTAAATTGAGCTTTATTGTAGATTTGTGACTAGGAGAAACTGTAGCATGTGCAGGTCGAGAGCTGTCTGTCGTTTCCGGCATCCTTGGAATGTATGCAGTGTTTATCTGCCACAGAGACCATAGATACGGGGGCCACCGTGTGACTGGGCTCCTGGCTGGGATCTTTCTGGCAGCGTCTCTTTTGTCTTGTGTCACACTCCTCTGGCTCTAGTCACAGAAGTTCTCAGTTCCTGGACTCTCTCACTTCCTCTGCCCCGAGACCTTTTGCATATGCTAATGCTATGCTCACCACAGGAGCCTCCATAGGAATATTTCATTCCTCAGACATCAGCAAAAGCATTGATTTCCCTGTCCACCACACCTTGGCCTGCCACCTGTCTGCTGCGATGGGCCACATGGGTGATGGCTGTCCCACTGCACATAGCAAGCCCCCTGGCCAACACTGCGTTTGCTCTTACTGTCGTGTGTGCCCATGAGTATGTATTTTATCAGTAGATGAGTGACTGCCCACGTTAGCTCTCATGTCCAAGGCCACGTGCATCACAGGACACAGAGTGTCCTTTCTAAAGGAGCAGACTGGCATGGGTCCTAAGAGATGGAGTGGACAAGAGGTCCAGCCAGGTAGGGGTCTTACTCATTCATCCTTCTTTCAACAACAGGAATAGGCTCTGGAAGTGGGTGTGGCTGGGAGGCCACAATGATGGTGGAGACTAACATTGGCAGCACTTGCAGGGCAGGCATAAATGATCATGGCAGGCCAGAGGCATCCTTGCCCTCTACGCTGGCCTGGGGTCAGTAGCCTGGAATTGCCAGTGACCTCTGCTTTGTGTCACAGACTACAGCCACGGCCTTCAAGGGTGGGGCAAAGGATGCTCTGTGTATGGGCAAGCAACTGGATTCTAATTTCCCAGAATTCATTGTCTCTGTCCAGTCTGTTCAGCAGAAGTGATCAGCAAACCAGAAAACCCCATGCACCAGATGGAGACCAGAGGGGCACCTCACCCTCAGTCCACCCTGGTCATGTGCCCGGCCCTAGCACCACAAGAAGCAGGAGGCCTCTAGCTGGGATCTGTGGAAGCAGAAGTTGGGAGGAACCTTGACATAACTGAACCAGTCAATATCTGACTCAGACCAGCAAGGTGTAACTTCCAGAACCCCACCAAGGTCTCAGGAGCCCCTGCGACAGCCCTTCCTGTACTCCACGTGGGCCGTTCCAGTTAGGCTGTGGAAAATAGCAGCTTCTGGAACCACCTTTGAGGTCCTGGAGGGCCTCTTCCGTGGAGGACACGGCCATCACCGGGCCCTCAGCTCCGGGAGACAGTGATTCCCACTGCTCCCTTCACGAGCAGCTCAGGTGTGACCCGTCCTCAAGGCAGCAGCGCTGGAGAGGTCAGCAAAGCTTCCTGCCTGGTTTTTAAAAACCGCAGCCGAGGCATTGAATCCCGAAGAAACGCAGTCCCCACTGCTGTCCAGCTCCATTAGTTTTATTAGAAATCTGCCTTTAAAGAACAAAGGGTTTATTTATCTGTTTTGTGCTAATTGCTAATCTCTCAGCAATTATTTCACTGTCATTTTCATCTTTGTCAGTGGCAGTTGGGTGCCAGCAGTGACTGGCCACTTGCTCTATGGCTGATTTTAATATTTTTACCAGTGGGGTGAGCAATAATCTAAAAAGTTAGCAATTTTCTTCTCATTTGAACAAAAAAAAGTATTTAATGTGTCCTTCAAGGAGGAAGGGAATAATCGCCCCTGTGTGCCACAACCCAACAGGCACTTGTCCGTCAGAGAAACCTCTGTCCCCACAGCTTTGAGGTCCCTACACTAACCGCCCTCACCAGACAAGGTGGAGACGTCTGTTTTCATCACATTTCAAAGCCCTTTCACACTGAGCCCACCGTGGGAGGAGCCAGCACTGGGGAGGGTTGAGGAGTGAAGGACTGGGGGGAGCCCACACATAATTCATTACTTCAAGGCAGGCAACAATAAAAGGTGATCACGTGGGAAAACACTTTATCAAACCTAACAGCGAGTCGCTCTCTTTTAGTTTCTAGAATAAATAGTAATTAAATCATGTGTGCCGTGACAGTGAAATTGCTTAAAAAACCAATCCTCCCACCATAATTGCTTAGATACCCACATTTTTATAAATACTAGGTAAGTTTATCCATCGCTTTTATCAGCAGAATGTGACACTGGCTGGTGGTGCTTCTTAATTTACCATGGCGTTCGGTGACAGTCGCAAAAGCAAATGTATAAAAAATGCACTAATGTGGCCCAGATGAATAAGCAGCCTGAGACGTCTTTTCTGCAGCAGAGCTAGGAATGGCCGTGGTGCTGAGCTAACAGGAGGGGCTGGTGATTTGAGTGCCTAATTAATGTTTTGGAAGCAAAGCAATGTGTGGTACCCAGTGGTATCAACAACTCGGTCAACTCTGTGGCAAACAGAGAAAGCTTGTGCCTGGCCAAGCCTGCTGGCCTGCTGTCCTGCTTCTGCCCCAGCGGGACACTGGTGGCTTGCAGGGACAGGTCTCCCTCAGTAATGCAGAGGGCCAGGATCTCAGCCAGCTTGGTGATTTCTGTTCCCAGGACATCCCTTCCATTGGAGAACACCCCCACAGAGCAGTGCTCTCTGTTACTTTCCCTGCACTGAACTTTCTTGGGTAGACTGTACCCGCAGGCAGAGGTTGGCATGCAGGAAGAGAGGGACCCGCAGGAACCTTTCCAGGTGGGGGTACTGGCAGGCTCCACCTGAACACAGTGTGCCAGGAAGGGCGGGCACACTCCCCAGCGGAGAGCAGTGGGGCTCGGGGGTCGATGCACATCCATCACAGACTCTGAAGAATTCCCTGGGAGCAGAGTTAAGATGCTCGCCCTCCTTGGGAAGGGGCACCTCACTGAGGTCCTGATGGTCTCCATTCTCCTTGGAGACTCAGACGCTCTGTGACCTGCTGCTACCTACCTTCCACCTGCCAGCTACCCTGACTGTCTTCTCCTCTCCTCTTACAGTCAAGTTCAGCAGCTGTTTGGGGAACAAGCGGATGCAGTATGAGACCAACAGTGTGGATTTCAAAGTTGGGACAGATGGGACAGTCTTCGCCACCCGAGAACTTCAAATCCCTTCGGAGCAGGTGGCTTTCACTGTGACTGCGCGGGAACGCCAGACGGCCGAGCGATGGGATGCTGTGGTGCGGCTGCTGGTGGCCCAGACCTCATCCCCGCACTCCGGACACAAGGTGAGAGGGATAGTGTGGGCAGGAAGGAGGGGCGCAGACAGAGCTTCTGCCTCTGCTCCCCAAGGATAAGGGTTGGCACTCCGTGGCCATGCCCATCCAAAGGCATGGTGTTCGACACCCCTGGGGTTTTCCCTGTCCTGAGGCAGGATCACACTCATAGACAGGCCACCTGCTTGGGTACACAGGGCCCAAGTTCTGTCTACCAGACCTCAACACCTTCCTGATGGTCTTTGGTAAATTTTGAATGAGGCCCTTATACGTCCACTTTGAACTGGATACCACAAACTGTAGCATGCACCGCCATAGGATTGTGCCCACCACACCCAGTGGGCTCTTGAAGCCTGGGGGGGATGGTAAGAAAGGCAACCAAGCACATGGCTGACAGAGTTGGCTGGAGAAACCAGGGTCAAGACTAATTCAGAGAGAGAGAATGAGAGAGAGAGAGGGAGAAAGAGGAGATGGAGAGAGGGAGAGGAGAGGTGAGAAAAAGATGAGGAAAGAGAAAATTAAGGAGAAGAGATGAGATGAGATGAGATGAGGGAGAGATGGAGAGAGAGATGGGGGAGGGAGATAAGGAGACAGAGAGATGGAGAAAGGGATGAAGAAAGGGAGAGAGGTGAGGAGAGAGAGGTAAGTGGATAGCAAGATAGAGAGGTTAGGAGAGAGGTAAAAAGAGGAAGATGGAGATAAAAACAAGTAGAGGCAAGATGCAAATAAGAAAACGTGGGGGCTAGAGGGACAGAGGAGAGAGAGGAAATGGAGTTTTGTAGACAGGGAGGGAGAGCAGATGTGGCTTCAGCTGTCTGCCCTTGCCCCGGCCACCTCGTGCTCCAGCTGAACAGGCTCGTGTTCCTCCTCATCCTCAGATTACTCAGTCCTGTATGTCCCCGTATCTAACCAGGTGACAGAAACCAAACCAGGGCGGTTTCCCCTTGGCAGCTCAAGGCATTGAAGCTGGCGACTAACAGAGTTTGTGGCCTGGGGAGCCTGTGTCCCCGAGGCCCATAAGGTGTAATTACCACGAGCGTATTGCTAGCAGTGGGGACCCCCATCCCCACCCAGTGGACGATGAAGTCCGTGACAGGCAGGCGCCCTCATTTACAACTTCCTGTGCTGCTATTACAAGCCACAGTCCAGGAAGAAATAGCTGGGCCAGGGTTCCCTGCTCACCAGGGTTTTGTGGACCAAGCTGCCGCATGCCATGGATTGCAGAGCAAATTCGGTACTCAGAGCAGAGGGCAGGCTCCCTGCAGCCCATCACAGGTCCCAGATGAAAAGCCCCAGCTGAGAACAGAGCCCCGCCTTCTGCTGGGCACATTGATAAAGCGAGTTCTGAAGCAGTAACTGGCATTAGCAGCTTACAGCATGGACATCCCCACCCCGCTGCAGGCTGCCTGGAAAATGCTCAGCCAGCAGAGCAAGGGACACTGAACTCACACCCCAGGATCAGAGCACCTGGTGGGCCCCGCCATCAGTTACTTTCTCATTGCTGGGACAAAATGCCCACCTGGAAGCAACCTATGAAAAGAGTCTAATTTGTCTGTCACTTTCTTTTTTATATATAAAAATATTTTTTAAATATATATTTTTAAATATATTTTTAAAATTTTATTTTTATTTGTTTATTTGAGAGAGAGAGAGAATGAAAGAGGGACAGAGAGAATGGGTGCACCAGGGCCTCCAGCCATTGCAAATGCGCTCCAGACGCATGCGTCCCCTTGTACATCTGGCTGACGTGGGTCCCAGGGAAACGAACTGAGGTCCTTTGGCTTTGCAGACAAGCACCTTAACTGCTAAGCCATCTCTCCAGCCCCTTGGCTGTCCCTTTCAAGGGGAATTTCATCATAGTGAATTGAAGAAGGCCTGGCAGGCCAGAGCAGAAAGCTGGCATCACATCTCACCAGAGTCAGGAAGCAGAGAGCAAGCAGAGTGTGGAGCCCAGCTAGACTCCCTCAAGGCCCGCCCCCAGTGACCCATCTCCTCCAGCAAGGCTCCATCTCCTGAAGGTTACATAGCCTGCCAAAATAGCCCCACCAGCTGTATATTAAGTATTCGGGCACATAAGCCTGTGTGGGACATTTCACATTTAAACCACCACAGCCCTGTCTCCTCTCCATTCCTGACATGGGACTTACTCAGGTGCCAGGTGGTCTCTTCAGCCAGCAGGACCAGTCCTTTGGGCTTCACACCTCTCTTGATGCTGCTGGCTCTGTCCTGACTCTGTAGAGCTCCGCTCAGGCCCCACCCTAGCGACATCGACTCAGCCAGTCTCCACGGAGGCCGACCTGGGAGTAGAGGGTGACGTTGTCTTCCCATGGCAGGCAGCGACACTGAGCTGGGCCATTCTAGCTCCCTCGTTGGAAGGAAGAATTGTGCTGAGAAGGAATGAGAAGTGGCTTTCTAGATTCGGCTGAGCCTGGCAAAGTAAGGGAGTCGCACACACCCCCAGGGTGTAGATTCAAGAGACACTCTCCAGCTTGCTAGCCGAGGATGTGGGGACCATTTACTCAGTGTCTGGACTGATTGCCCTGGAGTGTGGAATAGTGGCGCCCCTGCACCCTGCCCTGGGGCTGTTGAGAATATCCTGGGAGGTTTTATGAGTTAAGTAAATCGAAAGAGTAGCTCTTTTTAAAAAAAATTTTTTTTATTTATTTAATAGAGAAAGAAGGAGAGAGAGAGAGAGTGCTGTTGGACATGCCAGGGCCTCCAGCCACTGCAAACGAATTCCAGATGCATGCTCCCCCTTATGCATCTGGCTAATGTGGGTCCTAGGGAATTGAACCTGGGTCCTTAGGTTTTGCAGGCAAACGCCTTAACTGCTAAGCCATCCCTCCAGCATATCTTTTTTTTTTTTGCACGTGTATATGTATGTATGTGAGTCATGTGCATGCACATGTGGAGGCCAGAGGTCAATACTGAGTATCTTCCACAACCACTCTCCACTGTACTTACTGAGATGGAATCTCTCACTTGAACCCAGAGCTCGCTGACTCTGTTAGTCTAGCTAGCCAGCTTTCCCAGAGATTCCATCTCCACCTCCCAAGAGACAGGATTAGAAGTGGCCCTCATGCCCACCCAGAATTGTAAGATAAAAATACTTAACATAAGGTTTGTAGAGATGGCTTGGTGATTAAGGCACTTGACTGCAAAGCTTAAGGCCTGAGGTTGGATTCCCCAGTATGCACATAAAGCCAGATGCTTAAGGTGGCGCATGCATCTGGAGTTCGTTTGCAGTGGCTGGAGGCCCTGGTGTGTCCATTTTCTTTATCTATCTATCTATCTATCTCTCTGCCTCTCTCTGTGTGTCAAATAATAGATAAAATATTTTTTAAATACCTAACATCAGAAAATTGCTGTCATAAGCTTATATATATATATGCAAGTCCAAAGATCACAAATGCAAGGTGAAAGGAAAATAAAATATATAATATATTTCTTTTTGAATAAGGTGGTATATATAAATTATTATTAAAATGAAGATATGTTAACATGCAAATAAAAGAAAACATGTTGACAGATTAAGTAAAAATCCTGCAAATGTCATTTGCTAAATATACATCTTAACATGTAAGAACAGAGCAGGTTGAAAATAAGACAGCAACAGAATGCCATGTAAATTGCAACCAGAAGAGAGCTAGAGACACTCTAGGGACATCAGACAATAGAACTGGGGAAGAGAGTGATGTGAAGGGACACTTCACAATAACAAAGAAAAAAAAATCCACCAGCCACCAAGAAGATATCAATCCTACATTTGTGTGCACTTACATGACTTCAAGACTGTGTGCCAAAATTGGTAGAAATGAAAAGAGAAATAAAAAATAAGTCTGGGGCTGGGGAAATAGCTTAGCGGTTAAGGCATTTGCCTGCAAAGCCTAAGGACCCCAGTTTGATTTCCCAGAACCCACATAAGTCAGATGCACAGGGGGCGCATGTGTCTGGAGTTTGTATGCAGTGGCTGGAGGCCCTGGCACGCCCATTCTCTCTTTCTCTCTGTCTCTTCCTCTCTCTCTGTCTCTCCCTCTCCCCCTCAAATAAATAAAGAAATAAGGAGACTGGGGAAATGGCTTAGTGGTTACGGCATTTGTCTGCAAAGCCTAAGGACCCCAGTTTGATTCCCCAAGACCCACATAAACCAGATGCACAAGGGGGCACATGTGTCTGGAGTTCGTATGTAGTGGCTAGAGGCCCTGGCATGCCCATTCTCTCTTTCTCTCTGTCTCTTTCTCTATCATAAATAAATAAATAATTTTTTTAAAAAGGAAGAAAATATTTTTAAAAATAAGTCTGTATACATCATGAGTTCTAGCAAGTACCTGTCTATTAGTAAGAGAACAAGCAGACAATATACCAGTAAGGAACTAGAAGGTGAGATCAACACAGTCAGTTAAGTCGAGCTTGTAAAGACACGTTTATAACTCAGAACCCAACCATTGCCAGATACAGCTGATTTTTCATGGCCCACAGACTATTTTCTAATTTTTAACCCACAAAGTTTCACCATACTTTAAACATTTAGAGTCAAAACAGGATTTGTCTTTGGCCTCAGAGCAAGTAATCTTGAAATCAGTAGCAACAAAGACACCTGGGAACTCCCACATATCTGAAAGTTAAGGAACAGCCTCCTTAACCCTGGGCAGAAAAGAAACCAAGAGGGAATCAGAGAATGTGAGCTGAGCAGGGAAGCTGGAGGGATCCTCCCAGGTGGATCCACCAAGCCTCATGCGCGTGAGAGGGCAAGGAAGGGAGACGTACAACGAGGTACTCACCTCGAGAAACTACCAAGAGAGCAGAAAAGGGGTCCAAATACAGCAGAAAGAAAGAAACGGTAAAAGCAAAAGAATGCAGGGAATTAGAAAATAGCAGAATCCGTGACAAAAGGTGCTTGTTAGCATGACTAAGCCGATCTCCTCGATAGGAACTGCAAATAACCCACATCAGGATTGAAAAGACATCACGGCCAATCACGTGACTATTAGAAATGTGACATGAGGGTAGTATGTATCATTTATGCCACCAGCTTTAAAAATACATGTGACGCACCTTCCAAGGCTCAGGGTCTATTGCGGAAGAGGTGGCGGAAAGAATGTAAGAACCAAAGGAAGGGTAGGACTCCTTACAATGTGCTCCCCCAGACACAAAATGGCCTGGATATCCATGACCTCACAGTGCTTGACACTACCTACACAAGACCATCCTAATAGGAGGAAAAGATCATGACATCAAAATAAAAGAGACTGATTGAGAGGGGGAGGGGATATGGTGGAGAATGAAGTTTCAAAGGGGAAAGTTGGGGGGGGGAGGTATTTCCATGGGATATTTTTTATAATCATGGAAGTTGTTAATAAAAAAAAAATTGAAAAGAAAAAAAATGCATGTGACGGGGCCTGGGAGAGGGATCAGTGGATAAAGCGTTTGTCAGGCAAGCTTGAGTGCCCATGTTTAGAAGCCCAGCACCCATGGAAAGCTGGACACAGTGGTCATCATTAGTGACCCAGCCATGTCTACCGGCAAGAAGGGAAGCAGAGACAGAACTCCCTAGAAGCTCCAGGCCCAGCTACCTGGTGACAGCATTGCTCAGTGACGTCAGACCCCACCTCAAAGGGAGGGGGGGGCAGGTGAGGACCAACATTTGGAAGTTGCCTGCTCTCTCTCTCTCTCTCTCTCTCTCTTTCTCTCCCTCCCTCTCTCTCTCTCTCTCTCTCACACACACACACACACACAGACACAAGTAATAGTCTACAAATATTCAATTTACCCAAACATGAGAAGAAAATTTGTACTGTCTGATTATACTTGCCCTTAGCCAAAAGGCCAAGGAGCAATGAGCTGTTTCATTGTTATAAATAGAACTGAAATCCTTTTCAAAGAATCACACCTCTCACCCCACTAGTAAGCTCCCCCTGAGCTATCAGGAGAAATCAAAATTAACCCTACAGACTTTCCAGCATTAACGGAGAAGATCATCCCTCTAAAACCTGACAGAGACAATAACTCAAACCAGTGAGAAAATGGTCCAAATGAGCAAGCATCATGCTGGAAAAACACTATGAGCTGTGTCCAAAGCTTACCAGAAACTTGTCCACACTGGAAAAAACATTTCCAAAACTAGAAAAACTATACCTAAACCAAAAAACTTCTAAAATGCAATGTAGAAAGAATAATTAGAGGCCAGTCACTAACAATGAATCTAGCTATGTTTGCGTAGGTTGACAAATATGGCCAACTTGAATTTGTTCCAAAACTGTAATCTATGTAGTTCAACACAGAACAGATATTTTTTTAAAACATCTTATGGGCTAGAGGGATGGCTTATCAGTTGAGGCAGGTTGCCTGCAAAGCCAAAGGACCCTGGTTTGATTCCCCAGGACCCACGTTAGCCAGATGCAAAAGGAGGCGCACGTGTCTGGAGTTCATTTGCAGTGGCTGGAGGCCCTGGCGCGCCCATCCTCTCTCTCTCTCTTCTCTCTCTCAGTCTCTCTCTCTCTCTCTCTCTCTCCTCCTCCTCTTTCTCTGTCAAATAAATAAATAAAAATAAAATATTTTTTTAAATCTTATGATACAATCCCCTGTGTACCAATTGTTAAAAGTGAACCTTTATCCTAAATGAGAATGTTAGGGAAAGAAGTGTGCTTACATCATCTCCTAAAAGTATCTACAGAAACCTACAGCAGCCATCCAATTTGCTGCTGAACTATTCAAAGCTGTGTCCTTAACACCCCGAATCAGATAAGAAGACTACTACCTCGTCACTGAGGGACCAAGCCAAGGCAACAAGACAAGAAAGAGAAATTAGACTGAAGAAAATCCAGAGGCATCTCAGCGGTTAAGCACTTGCCTGCAAACCCTAGCAACCTCGGTTTGATTCCCTAGCACCTGTGTAAAACCAGATGCACATAGTGGCGCACGCATCTGGAGTTCATTTGCAACAGCTGGAGGCCCTGGCATGCTCATTCTCTTTGTCTGTCTCTCTTCTCCCTTTCTCTCTCTACTTGCAAATAAATAAATAAATAAGAAAACCAACAGTATTGAAATGTAGGATGTCTAGCAAGGGATCAGATATGAAAGAATCATGTTGTGGGTACCAACAGTGATATATTAACAAATATCTCAGAGTGCTATCCCTACTATAGTAGCATTAAACATGATTTTTAAAAAAGGAATAAATCTAACAAAAATGTATGCAACCCTTACACACTATTTACTGAGACAAACTTGTGGCACACACATCTGGAGTTCATTTGCAGTGGCTAAGGACAAGGCACATCAATTCTTTCTCTCTCTCTCAATCTCTCTCTCTCTCTCTCTCTCTCTCTCATAAATAAAAAAATTTAGTATGGCACTAAAGAAAAAAGTTTGCTACCCTACTTAACAATGGAGGAAGGAATGTCTTTTTAGTGCAATATGCTGGACTAAGTGGGCATCCTTAAGAGTGACCTGAAGTGAGCCCCAGTGCCCACACTAATCAAGTCCATTTGGGTTGGAAATCTGCACAAACTGATGTGTGTGACAGGGAAGCAGGGAGCGAGTCTGTGTCCTTGGGTGCTAACCCTGTCATACATTACATGTGAGGTGGAGTCCCCGGGGAGATACTGTCTTGATAAAAAACCAGGACTTGTGCTCATCCTCCATGCACCAAGCCCTGTATTCCATACCTAGAAACACCCACACACACACACACACACACACACACCACATATCTAAGAAAGTGAGAAGTGGAGGGACATTAACAACACTGAGTGACAGGCACTCCACCCAAAAGACGTGGAGAACCTCAAGCTGTGAGTAGAAACAAGCAAGACCCTTGAACAGGAAGTTCACAAAAGAGGACAGCCTGGTGGTGAACAGGCGTAGGACGTGGCCAGCCTCGGCAGGACCAGCTTCCAGAGTGGCGAGACTGGAAAGAGAGTGTGGGGCGGTGGGATTGTGGACATAGCCTCAGCGGAAGCATCTAGTCCAAGCACTGCTGACCGCAGCAGGGGTCTCAGTCACACCTGACCGTAGTTCCGCCTGGGGCTGGCTGCAGACTCCATGGAGAGCAGACACAGAGCAGCCTTACTCGTGATAACCCAGAGCTGCACCCCACAGGCCCTCACGATTACGAGGGCTACATGAATTTGGGCACGTCCACCCACTGGACTAGTGTATATGGCAGTGAAATTGGGCAAACTCCAGTTGGAAGCAGTAAGCTGAGGGGCTCGCACATGGGTAGTGGGCAAAGAAAGCAGGCTTGGGGCAGGAAAAGAAGCGTGCCACATGGTCACGTGCACTGCGATCCCAAATACGGCAACACTGACCCATAGTGCTCAAGCTGGGACCAGCCAGGAGACAGCCGCTCAGCTAGGTGCACACAAGAGGGTAGGATAATCCACTCAGCTGCCCACTTACATTCTACACGCGTCTCCTTTTGGAGTGTGTCCACGTGTCACGAGGAGGTCAGAGGGCAACTTCAGACGTCAGTCCTCACCTTTCACCTTTTTGGGGCAGGGTCTGTCATTGTTCTCCTCTGTGTTTGCACGACAGGCTTCCATGGGATTCTCCCGTCCCTACCTCTCACCACACTGTGGTCATGCTGGATTACAGATGCTAGCACTACAGCATCCTGCTTACGTGATATCCATTGAGCCTTCTCCCCAGCCCTAAAAGTCTTTTTATAAAAACATAAATACTGAGAGCCTTATGGCTGGGTTTAGAGAAGGCGAGTCCAGATGGGATGCACTGTGAGCAAGAGTTCTGTTGTCAAAAGTTCTGGAGAAGAGAATGACTCCCTGCAAAGCACAGTGAGTCCACAGAGTGTTAGTCCCAGGGAAGCCCTTACTGAAAGGGGCCTTGAAGCAAATCCCTCAAGGACCGTGGCCCAGAGACCCCCCTAATTTCTCAGTTCTGTTCATTTCATTTCTCTTCTGTCGAGGCTTCTGCACGTGCCGCCTCCCCACCCATTATTTTAGTGACTCTCCGCAGAGCTGGGAAAAGCTGACAGCTTTACAGTTAGATGAACCATAAAAATTTGGCAACCTCTCTCCCTCCCTTCTCCTAGCAGCTATTAGAGGCGGTCTTTCTGTGGGTGATACGCACAGGGCTAGAATCTGGGAGAACTTTCTTTTGTGCAGTCTTGCAGGAAAGCTGATAGCAATTCAATTAGAAAATGCAAATGAGGTCACATATTTCCCAGTGGAGCACTGAGATGCCCCCGAGAAATCCAAGCGACATTCGGCCTCACAGTAAATACCGAAGATGAAGTTCCCTCTCCGTTGTCATCTGCCCGGCTGGTGCAGCGCTAGAACGTGGCAATGGGACCTATGGGTGTCATTTGCAAAACAGAGACTCTGTTTATGAAACTAACATTGGGTCTTAGAGCACGTCAGCATTTATGAAGAATAAATTCAGCCTGCTCCTTCTTCAGGCTCCAGCTATGTGGGCTTATCTGTGCCCCAAAAATGTTTACGTTAAAGTCCCAGCCTCCAGGACCGTGTGTGGAGACAGCTTTGCAATGTAGTTAATCAGGGTATCCCAGATCAAAGGTGACAAGTGTCCCTAAGGAAGAGAGAGAGAGCCTCTGAGAGGAACAATAAGGTTGTCGTCTCCACACTCCCAACATTGCCAGAGGCCGTCAGCAAGCCCAGGGCCAGGAAGACCTGGGCAGACCCCTCCGCCTCAGAAGCAGCCTTACCGCCCAAACCAGGATCTTGGACTCTGACCTCTGAGACTAGAAGAGAAGAAATCAAATCTCTGGTGGTTTAATATTACACCTCTAACTTTGTGATACAGCCCATGGACACTATTGCAAGGGACAGGGTGATCCATCACCTCATACCCAGGGCCTATGCCCATACCCCTGCTCTATCACCCCACCTTCTAGTCTATCATCCACCTAGTTTTGTGGCCCATCACCCCTTCCTCTTGCCCTTCACCCTCCATTGCTATGGTCAATGACCTCTGTCTTATTTCTTCCACTGGGACTCCTGCATCATCTGTGAGGATAGTGGAGAGGAGAAGACTTACTAAGAGTTGCTTTCTGCCACTCACAAAGGCTGGCCACTGTGTGGAAAAAGCCCTGTGATCCCTATAAGTTCCACCCTGTGTGACTTCAGAAACCTGGTGTCCACTGCCTAAGCGTGGACACATAAGGGTTCATGGACTCTGCATGAAAGAGGCCATGAGGGCTTGCAACATCATGCCATTATCACACAGAGCTTCCCACATGGGATATGTGTGCAAGATATGTGGTCTGCTTGGAGAAGCATCTAGAAGGCTATTAGGTGGGATCCAGTTCATGAAGTTTGTACCACAGAAAATAGTGAAAGATAATCCCCAAGGACACTGATGAATACGAATTCCAGAATAAGGAAACCACAGTGGTGCCGTGGCAAGCTGTGGGCGCCCTGTCACTGTTCCTCATGTTCTGTTGAAGACACTGGCTGGTTTAATGAGGGTGGTGACCTCCGTGGTCCTGTGAGCTCAGAGTTCAGACTTCACTGTGACTCCACGGCTCTGCAAGTCCGGACTATTACCCTGGGACTGGGACATGGGTGTGGGGACAGACTGTCACTTGTTTCTCCACACCGATTTCCGACACATGTTGCTGAGTGGCCTCCTGGGAAGGAGCTGTCCCTTCTCCAGAGCTGAATCCAGGTGGGACACACCTATGACCACCAGGGCCCACATGGCAGGAGTGAGGAGCTGTTGGTACCCAAAGCCTCACATGACCTGTGGCATTGGCTTGTGTTGTGTGAAGGCCGGGGCAGGTGGACTTCACGGCATGTCCTCACCGCCTCCCATCACTGCAGTTTCCAGGTGGCCCTCCAGCCCCAGTGCCGGCCACGTCTTTGTAGTTGTGTGGCCGGTGCTACCCCTGTTTGGCATGGACCACCGACCTGCGAAGTTCAAGCTCAGTGACATTCTCAGCCTTGAACAGTGTCTAGAAGCCCTTTTGTTTTGTAGATACACAGGTGACCAGAGGTACCATGGCTTACCAGGGCCATATAGGCTGCAGGGCTAACCAGACCCCAGGAGCCCAGAGCTAGACTGCAAGCCCCCCAAATCACAACTGCGGTGCATCCTTCTTCCACTTGTCAATCATGCCATCTGTCAACATGGCCAATGCCAGCACCTCTGTAGGTACTGGGGAGGGGAGGGAAGCCATGCTGAGAGAGTCAGGCCACATGAGGCAGCCCTACCCCTTGTCCACCACGTGAGGTGGAAAGTGAGGGTGATGATGCTCATAAAGTCACTCTGAGAAAGCATGTGTTCCACGCAAAGTGATGTTCCCTGAGCCTCAGTTGACCTTCCCCGCTTTGTAACTGGGAGAGCCAGCAGAGAGCCTGCCTGCTGCCCGACACATCCTGGTCACCATGAGCAGCAAAAGGGTGCAAGTCTACCTAGGGGCACCCACATTGCAGTCAGGTTTGCATTGCTGGAAGAAATCACCCAACCAAGAGCAACTTTGGTGGGGGGAAGGTTTTATTTTGGCTTACAGACTTGAGAGGAAGCTCCATGATGGCAGGGGAAAGCAATGGCAAGAGCAGAGGGTGGGTATCACCCCCTGACCAACATCAGGTGGACAACAGGAACAGGAGAGTGTGCCAAACACTGGCAAGGGGACACTGGCTATAATACCCCTAAGCCCGCCCCCAACAATACACTGCCTCCAGGAGGCATTAACTCCCAAATCTACATCAGGTGGGAACCTAGTATTCAGAACACCTAAGTTTATGGGGGACACGTTAATCAAAACAACACATTTTGCCCCTGACCCCCATAACCTAATAGCCATCCATGATGTAAAATGCAATGCATTCAGTCCAACTTTAAAAGTCTCCATATTTTTTATCAATCAATTTTTTTTTTTTTGAGGTAGGGTCTCACTCTAGCCCAGGCTGACCTGGTATTCACTATGGAGTCTCAGGGTGACCTCGAACTCACGGCGATCCTCCTACCTCTGCCTCCCGAGTACTGGGATTAAAGGCGTGCGCCACCACACCCGGCCATTATCAATCAATTTTTAAACAAACATTCCCATAATTCACTGTCTTTTAACTGAGCCATAATGCCAAAAAATCCCCCCCCCAAAAAAAGCCATAATGGCACAGATTAAACATTCATACTGCAAAAGATAGCACTGGCCATAGCAAAGAAATATTCAACTAATACAAGATTTAAACACGGCAAACATCACACTCTATAACTCCAAGTCCCACAACTCTAGTCAGTAACAAGTCTCCAAGTCTGATAATTCTAACCAGCAACAATTCTCTGGAGTTCCAATTCTACCCCTCCAACTAGGCTACTCACAGTCCTGGAAAACTTCACTTGAGGCTGGCAGCTCTCCTTGGCAGCCATCTCATGGTCAACAGCATCTCCACTGGGTCTCTACTGCAATCCATGGTTCATCCTCATGGCTCCATTGGGTCTCCATGCAGGCAACCAGCAAACCAGCTTCATACTGCCCATGGCCATTTCCAAAGCACAAGACCATGTTGCAAACTCAATGACCCTCTCTTTCCTACCTTTCTTATACTCCACAATAGCAGATAGGGGGCCAATTTGTTAATCCATGGGGGAATAAAGCAGACTTTGAAGAATAGGATACTCCTTGAGCACTCATGCCCCTTCAAAAGAGTCTACATTCTTCCTGTTGCCTCAGTACAGATCAGATGGCCAATCTCAAAGGTTGTAATCTCTCATATAATTGCAGCTGAGTGGACAGAAGCTTCAGCCCAAAGATTTCTTTCTGTGCCATATCCCTCTGCTCATACCAGTCCATTTCTATGCAATGAAACCCTGTACAACTTCTCAGGAAATGGCCATAACAGCAAGCCTCACACAAACTGCCATCCCAGTCCAGGCAAAGCTCTTCCTCACCCTCATAAGCCAAACCTCACAGCCCATAGTTCTTACTACATTCAGATGTTTCAACTCTGACCAGAATAGTCCATCAAGCTGTACTTACAGCACCGCAAGATGTCTCTTAGGCCGAGGTTTCAAATCCTTCCACATTCCTCTTGAAAATGAGCTCCGAAAAGTCAGAGCCACACAGTCAGGTGTCTAGTAGCAAATGAAACCATTCTCGATACCAACATTACTGTTGCAGGCAGGTTCACATTGCTGGCAGAAATCACCCGACCAAGAACAGCTTTTGGGAAAAAAAGGGGGTTTATTTTGGCTTACAGACGTGAGGGTAAGTTCCATGATGGCAGGGGGAAACAATGGCATGAGCAGAGAGTGAACATCACCTCCTGACCAGCATAAGGTGGACAACAGGAACAAGAGAGTGTGCCAACACTGGCAAGGGGACACTGGCTATAATACCCATTAGCCCACCCCCAACAATGTACTGCCTCCAGGAGGCATTAATTCCCAAACCTCCATCAGCTGGGAACCTAGCATTCAGAACACCTAAGTTTATGGGGGGGACACCTGAATCAAACCACCACATCCCCACTCACACATCAAAAAAAAAAAAAAAAAAAAAAAGCAGAAACACAGTGAAGGGTTAAGCAGTGCAACTCAGTGACATAGTCTGAGCTCTCGCATCAGGTCCTTGGTCCTTAGGCTGAGCCAGCTCCCACTGTCTGCACTGTCATGGGCACGAGGGAATTGCGAGATGCTTCAGTCAATTTTCTGACACACTGTACATGGCTCATATGGAAGGTTCGAGCCCAGACTTTGCTCCCAAATAGATGGTAAAGAAGACAGTCACCTTACTTTGTTTGGGAACCTTGCTTTGTATGTTTCTATGGAAATTTCAGCATGTCTCCATTTTGCAAGAAAACAGAAATAGTGTTGTGCTCCTGGGGCATGGACAGAACTCATCTCCCAGAGAGTCACTGGTGTGAGGATCCTGGTGCTTCTTCAGAGCAAATTCATGCAAGGATGTGTGCAGAATGGCTCACATGTTGCTTTTTGGGGAGGGGGGCTTTCTGTTGTTTTATTTTGTTGTTAAATATCATTTTCTTCTACCCATCCTTAGCTACCATGGAAACCAGATAGGAGGCTGCAGACAGAACCCTGGCTAAATATTTTTAATGTGTGTGCTTTCAGGCAAGTAAAATGGACCTCTTTCAAAGGTATATTGAAAAGAAAGAGGTATAAGAATGAACTATTTGTATAGATGTCAGTGCTCCTCTTTAAACAAAAAGAAGAAGAAATCCAATTATCTGCAGTTAAAATCAGTCCTAGGTTTGACACTGGGGAGCAAGAGCCCACATTATTTCACCTATTGAAGTATGTTTAACCCAGAACTCTAGGAAGCCAAGAAAACTGGAAGACACAAGGCAGAGAGATGGAAAAGATCTGTAAATAGCATGGATATTTAAGGATGACTTCTCATCTCTCCTTATTCCAACATAAGGCATGCTTGCTCAAAATGCAGCAATGGCCTGTCTTTTCTGGATGTTTCGTTGTGACTACAGATCTATACTCAATCAACAACCTTAGAACATAGACCCCCAAGATATGGGCTCTTAATATGGCTGAGGGTGACTACATATTTACTCAAACATTACAGTCCCCACCCCAAGCCATCAGACAGGATGTCTGTAACTATGAGCACCAGGCTGCCTCAAGACCCATGGGCATCCAGGAGCCAAAGACCTCCCAGCTGCAAAGACTGCTTTGGGGGGCAGGAAGGAAGTGCCGCATGGGTGGTTGATGTCTGATGGGTGCTGTGAGAGGCAGGGGCAGGATTGAGACAGAGCCTCAGAGGTCCTAGAACTTTCCATCCCGAAGCACAGGCGGCCTGTGCTCACAGCCAGACCACTTCCCACCCCACATGAAACTGGGATGTGTGTAAAAGAAAATCCTTGTGACACCTCATTTCTCTGCATCTACAACAAGAAGGTCCATGTCAGGAGACTGAACTCAGAAAACAGACCTGGCTCTTGCAGCCAGCCAGAGTCCACATGTCTCTGTCCAGGGTTTCGCCAGAGGATAGGAGTTCGTGGACAGCCACCCTTTAATAAATGCCACACGACCATGCTGTGGAGCCCCCCAGCACACCCTCCACCCGAGCCATGGAAGGAAAACAGAATCAGCAGTTGGTCCCCTTACTGTGAACCCACAGCATCTCAACACAGAAAGAAAATTCTCTGATCAGCGTACATACCAAAGCCATCGGGACCCCCTTTGTCCCACTTCATCGCACTTCTGCTTTTCAGTGTCCCTACCTCCGTCTTTCTTTAATTCTTGTTTTCTTCTTGTTGGTACTGGAGATGGGGCTCAGGGCTTTGTGCATGCTGGGTTAGTGCTTTGTCCCTGAGCTGCATCCTCGGCTCCCTTGTACTCCAAGACAGTCTCAATACTCACTCAGGCTCACTTGAAACAGCATCTTCAGCCCAGGCAGGTCTTGAACTTAGAATCCCCCTGCCTCGGCCGATCTAGGCTGACAACCTGCACCTTAACCCTCACAGGAAAGAGGTCTCAGCTCCCAGCCTGAGCAGAGCATCTAGGAGCTTGTTTAGGGAAGAAAATGGAAGCCCAACTTTGGGGTCGTCAAAAATATATGCTGCTTTTCTTTCTGAATGGATTTCTCCCAGGTACCATGCCCTGCTTGGGAGAGCAGAGAGCAAGAAAGCCAGGGGTACAAAGAGCCACATTCCTTCATTGCCTTCCCTGCTCCCAATCCCCCCCCACACACACACGCACATACACACCGCCTCTGCCACCACCATGTCCTTTCCACTGTGTCCAGCAAACAGCTCCGTCTGTTTATGCAAATCAAAACTGCAGGCTTGATTCCTTAGAAGCAATGTGTCAGCATTATGAGTTCACAGGGCTGCACTGCTCCTCAGAGAAATGAGATCTCACCGGGGATTTTCTCAGAGTTTCGTCCTGGAGTAGTGGAACCCAAGGATCGCATCTCACCATGTGAAGAAGGAACTTGTGAGGCCCTGACTCAGAACAGGTATTGTCCTGGTGCCCTGCGATGTGTCTCCTGGGCACTGACTTGAAAAGTTCCTATAAGCTGCCTTTATTGAATTAGGTAGACTCAGACCCTGCCCTTGTCTCAAATTTGGGAGGAATTTTAGGTGCTAAGGAGATGTCCATCAGAGTTGCCCAGGCTCTGATGAGAGTGGGGACATCGTAGTTATTATTTATAACCCTTCCTCCAACATCAAGGTCACCCAGCCTTCTTAGGTGATGTCTGGGACTCTTGGAGCAAGCTCTCGTTTTCATAGCTCTAAGAGGCAATGGCCTCTGTGGGGAGCAATGGGACACTCAGAGTCCCTCGGGAGTTTTCAGAAGCATTCTGGTGCCCATGTCTGTAACCATGCCCACGTAGCCCAGGGCTGGCTCCTTGGTCTCTCTGGGAGTATTGGGGTATATTTCTGTTTTCACCTGGACCCATCCATTCACAAGCTCTTGGTTCTGAATGTCTGCATACCTCCGAAGGCATTTATGGTGCTGTCACAGGACTAGAACATGAGTACTCGGCCCAGAATATACTTAATGTGATGTCTTACATAGATGGTAAGGGACAGGACCTAGGGTCACCTGTGTGGAATTACCTCACTATCTTGGCCTCTGGGTGCACTTGTGAGGAATTATCTTGACTGGGTTAATTGAACCGGATACTCCTGCCTTAACTCTAGGCAGCACCGTTGCATGGGCTGGGGCCCTGTGCTTGGTAAAAGGACGGGGTGCACTGAGAACTCAGCACTCGTCACTCTGCTTCCTCAGTGCAGAGCAGCTGCCTCCAGCTCCTGCCACCACATCTTCCCTGCCATGTCGGACTGAAACCTGGAACTGTGAGGCAAAATAGACTCTTCCTTCCTCGATCTGATTCGTAGCAGGTATTTTGTCCCAGCAACAAGAGAGTAACTGTTACACCAGGGAGTGTATCCCTCACACAAAGCTCAGACCCAACGCAGGAAGCCCATGTGCGTGGTCTAGAGGCTAGGAGTAGGACTCCTCCATCTGCATTCCCATCACAAAGAAGTTTGTAAATATTAATCATAACCCACCTGTAAACAAATTCCCAGCCACAACAAACCAAAATGGCAGGGACAGGGCTAGAGAGATGGCTTAGCAGTTAAGAGCTTGCCTGTGAAACCTAAGGACCCCAGTTCGAGGCTCGACTCCCCAGGACCCACGTTAGCCAGATGCATAAGGGGGCACACACGCGTCTGGAGTTCGTTTGCAGTGGCTGGAGGCCCTGTCACGCCCATTCTCTCTCCCTCTCTCTATCTGCCTCTTTCTCTCTGTCTGTCGCTCTCAAATAAATAAATTTTTTAAAAATGGCAGGGACAGACACCCCCACCCTGCAACACACACCTGAACCAGAGAATTTCTGCCCCAAGCCAACCTGCTCACGTACACTCCCCCGCATGGCCTCACGTGAGTGCTTTGGACACTACAACACTGACTTCAAAGCTGGTCTCCAGCTTCACTCCTTGTATTACTTTCCCATTGCTGTGAGAGGATACCTGAGAAGAAGCAGCCTAAGGAAGAGAGGGCTTGTTTGAGCTTCTAGTTCAATGTCACAGTCCATCCTGGTGGGTGCAAGCATGGCAGCAGGGGTTCCAGGCAGCTGGTCACACTCTGTCCGCTGACAGATGAATGCTGGGACTCAGCTGGCTCCCTCCTACTTATTCAGACCAGGACCCCAGCCTATGGAAAGGCGCTGCCCACACTTAGGGTAGGTCTTCACACCTCAGCTTAATCTAGAAGCTCCCTCACAGACGTTGTGCCCAGCGGCCTATCTCCTAGGTGGATCTAAACCCTGTCAAGTTGACAACCAAGATTAGCTAGCACACCCCTCCTGAGGGATGTGAAAGGATGAGGCGTAGTGACTTTCTGCATGTAGACGGGAGCAAGTCATTATACTCTTCCTCTGGTACTCCCTCTCTTCTCTCTTCTTCTTCTTCTTTTTTAAAGATGATCATTTAGGACATGCCGCAGGTCAGTTTTGCATTATTAACCTCCCACTTGTGAATGTCACCTTCAGAGAAAGGGCCAGCTTCCTGCTGGTGCAGAGTGGCCCTGAGGACCTCACTTGAAACTACGGTCAGTTACACTTGCCATCCTCATAGGAGGGGCGGGTCCTGGGCAGGGCAGAGCCTCGGGGAGATTAGAGACAATCGTTCGGTGAGAGATCTGCCCTTGGTGGGGAGGGAGCAACCAGGCTGGTGCTGCTCCCCCTGAGTCAGGATCATGTCCAGATGCCAAGAACAGTGGATGAGGCGTGGTGGGTGGGGGTGGCCTAAGATGCAGAAGGCTTTGCGAGTAAGAGCTGGTTAGGAGACAAACAAGCTGGGCCAGGCGGCCCTTGCTGTGGCCCCAACAACTTGGGAGGTGGAAACGGAATCAAGGCCAGAGCTACCTGAGACCCACGTACAGAGGGTCCTTCACACACGTGTGGATGTATTCTGTAATGCTAAGGCAGAGGACCCGTTCACATCCTTATCACACGCTCAGCGTATCTCAGCAACACAGAGCAGAGGGTCGGCACTTGTCCTGCGCTGGGACGGGCGTGACGGAGGGAGAAGCCGGAGCACCGTTCGTAGGGAGCAGACTTCCACATCCATATTTGCTGTTTACATGCTGTGTTCCGGAAGGTTCCAGATCCTAGAATGTTGGAGAGAAAACGCCTGTGGCACCCAGCTAGCCGCTAATTGCCATCGGAGGCTTTCTTTCTTCCAGAGACGTTGGGTGCGTCTTCCAGGCAGAAGCCTGCGCAGGTCTGGCATTGATTTTCACCAGATTTTGTTATTACATTTGTCTCACAGCTTTAAAATAGTAGCAAATGTGTGCAATTTATTTAAACAACACCAGGGAAATTAACGCTGGGCAAGAGCTTCCTAAACAAATGAAGATGAAGTGGGTTTTTAAGTGGCTGGTTGGAGTAAGAGCTGTGGCGTTCCCAGTGCACATCTAGGACCCTGGTGGCTGTTGTTGGAGAGGCACCCTAGGGTGAGACAGCCTGGCGGGGCTCTTGGCATTGGGGGCACTGAGGACAAGTGAGCTGTGGTTGGAATCCCCTCCAGGGATTCACACTTGCCAGGACAGCTCCCACCACCATCCTGACCAGATCTCATCGTTTAAGTCTGGCAGTATCCGCAGAAATGCTAAGAAAAAACCATCTGCCAAGCCTTTCATCAGGGCTGCTAGGAGGCTAAGGCTGAAGGGTCACAAATTCAAGGTCATTTTGGTTTACAGAGTGATTCAAGACCACCCTGCCTTAAAATGAAAAGTGTAAAAAAAAGGGGGGGGCCTAGGGATTTAGTTCAATGACAGAGCACTTGCCTATCATGCACAAGGCCCTGGGTTCAATCCCCAGTTCTAGGAAAAATAACCTTCTCCAGAGGTAAGTACCTGGGGACAGTTGAGTCTGACAACCTGTGGCTCAGGAGCCCCTGCAGCACGTACGTGTGAAGAGCAGCCATTACCAAAGTGCACCGAGCTGGTCACCTGATGACCCAACAGACACATACGTTGTGCAAGGCTGCTACTCCATAGGCCACGAAAGGCCCAAGAAAAGCTTGGCCTATGGTGAGGTGCTCTGGCTTTAACTCCCAGCGGCATTAGTTCAAACTCTGCCTCTGCCCGAGGACTTGTGTGACCTTCGGGAGGTACCTGGGGTGGGGGAAGGGAAGGGGAGGAGGACTCAGTGGACAAGGCACTTGTTGCGCAGTATGAAGACCTCAGGTCAGACGGCCAGCACCCATGCAAAACGGCGTGTGTGGGGAGGCATCACTGCGATCCCAGTGCTGGGGAGCTAGAGACAGGAAGATGGACCCCGAGAGCATACCTAACTAACTAGACGGGGTTCAGTGCGAGACCCTGTCTCAAAGGGTAAAACAGAGAATGGCTGAGCAAGACCTCTGACGTCCACCTTTGGTCTCACCCACCTGTACACACAAACGTGTACATATGCATGCACACCACACATACATGTACATGCAAAAATATATATGTGTGTATATGAGTATATATATATACAAAGGGGTACCTGGCCTCTCTGAGCTCCCTTCTCCTCCTGGGTAGAGGAAGATGATGACACTTCCTGCCGAAAGCTGAAACGGGAAAGGGGCAGTTCTAGAGAGAGTCTACATGGGGCAGCGTTGGCCTGGAGCCTTGGGGCACCGTGTGGTCCCGTTATTGCTTGTGCATACGAGTGCTTTGCAAGCAGAGTGACACAGTCTTCCTCTTCCCTCACTCCAAGGCCCTGAGGGGGAAGTTAGACTAGAGTCCCGGAGGTTCCGTGGCAGGCCCAAGGTCCTTAGGACCCAGGGCCCTCATTAGATGCTGAACCCCTACGCGGCATGAGGCATGTATCTGTCCTGACGGCCATGGAGAGCAGCTGCCGCTGCCACGGCCTTGCACATGGGAATGCATAGGATGGCCCTAAAGAAGTTCCCTGGCCATCACCCAGGAGCCCGTATTTGCCTCCATAAGCTACCTGCTTCCCCTGGAAGACTGGTGGAGTTGGCTACATGTCAAATTGTCACAGAAATCCAGGCATTGTCATGGATGGCACCTCCTATAGCTCCTTCTGACCAGGATGCAAGACCATGGACATTGGCATATAGGTCCATATACATAACCATACATATACATATATATACATATATATATACATTTGTGTGTGTGTGTGTGATTCAGACCTGAACACAGCACAGCCTGGTCTGTGAGTGGACACTGAGAGGAAGGCATCCTGGGGATTCTTTTTAGATGACTGGTTCAAATGGACTATTCTGTGGATGTGGTGTGAATCTGTAGACATGGTGTGAATCTGTGGACGTGGTGTGAAGTACATGTATTCAAGGGAGGGCAGGTGAGCAGTTTTCACATTGAACCAGTAGTTGTCTGCATGTTAGACCTGTGTCTATACAGCCTTTCAGCAAAAGGCAATGAGAAGTTTCTGGATGTGGCACACATGTCTATAACCCCCTCACCTGAGTGGCTGGAGCAGGGAGGTTGCCGAAAGTTCAAGACCAGCCCAGTCTACTTAGTAAGTTCCAGGTCAATCAGGGCTACAAAATGAGACCCTGCCTCCAGAAAACAGTGGTAAGTTCTGTCCACATGGGGCAGCACTGAGGTCATCCTCACCTTGACCCTGCCAGTGTCTGGAACCTAGCGGAGGGTGACCGCACCATGCTGGACAGGTAACCTGTGGTCAGACAGTCCTTGCCCACATGGTCCCCTCTGCTTTGGGCTGTCCTAGCCCAGGGTGCATCTCAGTGGAGTCCCTGAGACTCACAGGAAGGTGGACATCAGCCACATGATGGTGCTGGGGGACAGGGGGCTTGGGGATAGTGTCACTGGTATGCAGTGGCTCTTAGAGCTATAAGGCGTCAGATGCATTCCAACATTCAGAAAATACTAGAAAGAAAAGGAACAAAGCAAAATAAGTAACAAAACACTGGTAACCAGAGAAGCTGGGACTCACATCACATACATGCTTGGGCCTTTTGTCCACTCACTAATGTCCCGTGGACATTTCTTCACATTCGTAGCTTCACAGTGACTCATAGTGACATAACTATCCCAAGATAGGAGTGCAGTGTCATGTGTTTGTTTCTCCAGGCCTCCAGATCTTTTTCTGGTGCTTATATTATTATAAAAAGAATTTACAGTGGCCATCTTTATACACAGCTTTCTTCCAGAGAGTTTATTGGGACAGACTTCCCATTACTGAGGCTCTGGACCTGCTGGGGCAGCTGTGCTGGCCACAGGCAGTAGACAGGAGCCGCAGTGACATCAGAGCTGCCGTCCCCAGCACCGCTGTTCCCATCCCTGCCTTCTGAAAGAGGAGGCCGGTGCGCCCCGAGAGCAGTGTGTTGCTTCCCGTCACAGAAATCTCTGGATGTGTGTGAACACTGTGCTTACCCGGTTAAATGCCAAGTCCCACACCCTCACGCATCACCCTTCCCTGATAGACTCAGTGAGGGGATTAACTTTGCTTGTCTTGTCTGTTTAAATATTACTTTAATTTGCATTTTTGATTCCAGCAGATCTGAACATTTTTATGTTTATTGATCAACACCATTATTTTCATAGGAATTATCTATGCATGCCCTTTCCCTGTTACAAAAAAAATTATTTTTTATTTCCAGGGGCTCTTTATATAGGGACTAGTAACCCTTTGTGAGGTGCCTTTTGAATCATATTTCCCAAGTCTGTCATTTGCTTTTTGAGTAGGTTTTCATAAGCAAGAGTTTGAAACTAAAGTGTTCTGGTCTTTACCTTTGTGATTTATGCCATTGCTTTGACCTTAAAAAACTTGATGATTTAGGACATAGCTCTGTAACAGAATGTGTGCTTAGCATGTATGAGGCCTTGAGTTCCAACCCAACACCAAAACCAGAAATAAATAATAATAGCCTTTATCCATCTACACTGTTAAGAAGCCAACTGTATTGCTTCCTTCTTTTTCCCTAGTTTAATCCTTTAAAAAATATTTTGGGGGCTGAAGAGATGGCTTAGCAGTTAAGGCACTTGTCTGCAAAGCCAAAGTCCCCAGGTTCAATTCCACAGGCCCCACGTAAGCCAGACACAAAGATGGTGCATGTGTCTGAAGTTCATTTACAGTGGCTCAAGGCCCTGGCATGCCCATTCTCTCTGTCTCTCTGTCTCTCTCTCTCTCTGTCTGTCTCTCTCTCTCCTTCTTTCTCTGTAATAAATAAATATATTATTAGCCACTTATTTATTTGAGAGAGAGGAAGAGAGAAAATGGGTGCAGGGCCTCTGGTCACAACAAACAAACTTCAGACACACAGGCCACAGGTGCATCTGGCTTTACAGGGGTACTAGGGAATCAAACCTGGGATGCCAGACTTTGCAAGCAAGCACATTTAACCTCCAAGCACTTCCCTAGCCTTTCCGTGGTTTAACTCTATAACCTGTGCCACTGCTTGTAGATGAGGGTCTCCTGCTGAAAAGCCCCTTCCCAGCCTGCGGCGGCTTTTCCATCTTGATCAAGGAGAGAACTCCTAAGATGCCCTTTTCATCTGTGCAAAACCTCATGCGACTTCTCTGGCTCTTCTCTTCCCTTCAGACAATGGCCCACAAAGGAAAGACGAGTGTGGCCCTGGACCCCGCTCAGCCCCCGAGGGACACGCTGCTGCCGTGGCCCCAGCACCAGAGCTCCCATGGGCTGAGGCGACAGAAGCGCGACTGGGTCATCCCTCCTATCAACGTGCCAGAGAACTCCCGAGGACCCTTCCCTCAGCAGCTCGTGAGGGTGAGTGGGGCCTCCTTCTCCCCGGGGCTGCTCTGGG
Source organism: Dipus sagitta (assembly GCA_036346955.1). NCBI lineage: Eukaryota > Metazoa > Chordata > Mammalia > Rodentia > Dipodidae > Dipus > Dipus sagitta. Next base: position 2,460,758 of record CM070779.1, on the reverse strand, counting down.
GCACTCTTCTTAAACACTGCAGAGGGACTGAAGGTTTTATGTGGAGGAAAGAGGGTGGAGTCAGCCAGTTAATGTTATCCTGTAAGGGGATGTGCAAACTGCTGAGCAGAGGCAGCTCAGAGGGGACGCCACGTCCACCATGCCAACCATGCCAGTCGGCCCTCTTCAGCTCTGGTGACCTCGGTCCTGCTTGTTTGTATGTGGACCTCTTGTGGGTGGAGCCTGGGCTACAAGCTTTGTCCTCACACTTTTCTGTGGTCTGACGATCCACGTCTTTCCCCGTGGGGCATGGCATGTCTGCTCTGATGGTCATCTTGATGAACCTGTGCCACAGTGAAAAAGTCAACCACCCTCAGGAAGTGAGCACCCCCCAGCGCTGTGAAGGCGGTATCATCATCCTTCTTCCTTCTGATTGCCTGCCTGTTGCCCCTTCCTTTCAAAGCACAAAGCTATGTTGTGGGTTTAGCATGCAGACACTGTCCGAGCCCCCGGCTCTTTGAGTCCCCATCATCGCCACCAAGGGGTCTGCTAACCTAGCCAGGAGGGAGCCGAGGCTGGCGGGTGGTTTGCGGCAGAAACCTGAGCTTTGGCACGCGCAAGCAGCATGTGCACCCAGACGGCACCAGGGACCCTCAGTAGCATTATGGCCCCCCGCCTCTATGGCAGCCTCCCCACATGGACGGCATTTATCCTGAGCACTCTTGGCCTGGAGGTGCCCGTCCGGGTTGGGGATTGATCTGTGAGTTGGGGTTCAGGAAGCAATCAAGATGGTACCCCGCATCTCTAGAGCTACTGGCAGCTATAACCCCTGTCCCCACAGTCCACAGAGCCACTAAGGTGATGTTGACGGCGGCTCTGTGATCCCCCGTCTGCGCAGCACTCCCAGGCCGTTGCTGTGTCTGTGGTCGTTGCCTGTGTTGTCATTTACTTAAGGCTTTCCTCCGAGTAATCCACTGTTACCATAAATCAAAAGGAGGTTCCATGGTTTATTTCAGCTGTGCACTGTGTCACTTGTCAGAGAAAAGGTGGCTCTTAAGGGTCTGGGGAGATGACTCAGCAGGTAAAATGCTCGCCGTGCTAGCCAGAGCTTCCAAATCCCCAGAACCCACATAAATACCAGGCATAGTGTTGCACCCCTGTAATGCCAGTGCTGTGGAGGTGAGTGGAGACATGAGGCTCTCTGGGGCTCATTGGCCAACTAATCTAGCCAAGTTGGTGAGCTCCGGGTTCAGTGAGAGATCCTGTCTCAAAGAATAAGGGATGCCACGTTGGCACATAGGCCACGTTGGCAACAGAGCATCACAGGCATCGTCAAGGTAGAGGAGAGGCTGGGAAGGAAGGGACCCCACTGTGCCAGACAGCATGTGAACAGGGAGTGTGGCTATGTGCCCACAAAACTATATTTGTGAAAACAGGTAGCAGACTGGATGTCAATTGGCATCTGCCAATCAGATTCACACCCAGCCTCCAAAAAGATCTGGCCTTAGCTCTCCTTATGGGCACATGGTAGGCACAACATCTGTTGAGGTAGTGAGTGGTAGAGGCATGCTGGAGGTTCCTGTCTGCTCACACCCCAAAGGTGTGTTGGGCACGGGGCAAAACCTTGGCACGCTGGAATATCCCCTGGCAGTTCACAGGCTACCGACTGAGAATGCAAGCTGTGTGTCCTCCACAGACCCTCTGTAGACAAGCGTGCAAGGATCCCATCGTTGCAGGAGGACTCTGAGGGGAGTCATGTCTCAGAAGATACCAGCTGTATGCCACCTGGGGCAGGCTGGGGTCACTGAGAACTTTCAAGTATCAGTGGCTGAGGGCATTAGTCTGGGTTGGAGCCAGGAGATGACCACCTTCTCCCAGGCAGCAAGGGCCCAGGTCCCCTGTCAGCTGGAGACCTTTCTTCTCCAGACATCACAGTGAGAGTCGGGTTCACCGCTGCTAAAGGCCCTGCTGGGTCGTGGCTTGCCCACTGCAGTGGCTACATAGGCTGTTTGCTCTCTCCCGGTCAGCACACACCTTGTAGGTGTGGCTGGAGAGAGGAGCAGATGGTTGACACGGTCACAATCTGAGACGGTCTGTGGCTCTGAGGTTCCTAAACCTGTGAAGGGAAAACAGGAAATGTGATTTGGCTGCAGCTGTCAGCCTGTGAAGCCACACGTTCTATGCTGCTGGAAAGCACTTTGAGTGTCTCTCTGCCTTAAAGCGTCACTAAGGTTCATGGCTAACATGTCGCCTACTCTCATGCCGTCTGACTTTCCCGGTACCCTGTTGGAAGCAGAGTATCCAGGAATATCACCCCAAACCCAGCTGCGTGAGGGTCCCTTGGCTGCTTATGAGGAATGGGCCAAAAACTTCAGGACTAAACACAGGAATTGTTTCTTACTCTTTATGTGGGGAGGAGGGCTCTGTGCCATGGCCACGTGGAGTCCAGAGTGAAGGTCCTTGGGCTGCCCTGCCTTGATTGTGCATGTAACCATGTCTGGTGCCTGGCCAGGAGCTCAGTACAGTTCCATACCTGGAGTGGGAGGCCTCCTGTTTGTGGGTGTCCGAGGCCTGGCCAGGAGCTCAGTACAGTTCCATACCTGGAGTGGGAGGCCTCCTGTTTGTGGGTGTCCGAGGCCTGGCCAGGAGCTCAGTACAGTTCCATACCTGGAGTGGGGGGCCTCCTGTTTGTGGGTGTCCGAGGCCTGGCCAGGAGCTCAGTACAGTTCCATACCTGGAGTGGGGGGCCTCCTGTTTGTGGGTGTCCGAGGCCTGGCCAGGAGCTCAGTACAGTTCCATACCTGGAGTGGGGGGCCTCCTGTTTGTGGGTGTCCGAGGCCTGGCCAGGAGCTCAGTACAGCTCCACGCTTGTAGCAAGGGGTTTCATGTTCATGGGTAGCTGCCACCTGCAGGTTTCTAAGAAGGTCTGAGGCCAGCCAGAGCCCTTCCCTCCCTGATGGCCCACGTACGTCACAGAGCACTCAGCCCTGGGCCACTCTGGCCAACTGCCCTTCCCCAGCCTCCCCCCTCGCGTCCCCCCCCCCCCCCCCCGTCCACTGCCTGGCTTCCTTTTCTTTGTAGCACTGTGTGCTCTGACCTCACTCTCACTGTCTGCTCACCTGTCTGCTTCTTATCTCAGGACAGGCTGGGAGGTGAGACTGCCCCTGCTAGGAGCAGGCAGGAGCCTCTGCTGCTTGTCCCAGAGCCCAGGGCTTCTATGTCTTCTATGTCTCCTGCTGCCCATCCAAAGCAGGTGGCCAAGTGAACTGGGCTCTTAGCTAGAGATGTATCTGTTGCAGATAGAAAGGGGGAAATACACACACTCAGACACACCAGCCCTCTTCATACACACATAGACCCACAGGTTTTCTTCATTCATATGCATACACGCTGGCCCTCTTCATACAACACAGACACACACACACACCAGTCCTCTTCATACACACATGTACACACACACACACACACACACCAGCCCTCTTCATACACACACACACACACACACACCAGCCCACTTCATACACACATGCACACACATCACCCCCTTCACACACCCACACTCTTATCTGCGCTCTCATTTTCCACCCCTAACTCTCATCCAGCGCAGATGGAGCCTTTAGGCTCAGCTCTGCTCCCCGTCTCCATCCATGAGTTTCCTGTCGGTGTTCTGAGAGCTGCTCTGAAAGCCCAAATCAGAGCAGTAAGGGAGCTTGATGGGGTAGGCGGCAGAGCTGGCACTCCCCGAGCTCGGCTGAGGTCAGCTGCAGTTCTGTGCTCATCATGGCATTTCATTCTGATAAAATGTGGTAAATGAGAAAGTGGGTGGAGGAGGAGATAAAGTGTTCTTCCCAAACCTCCGTTAATTGCAGTCTTGTTTTCTCAGAAGGAATGGATGTCTCTTCACAAGAACTTGCTCCACCATGTGGGGGACAGATCACCTGCCATGGGCAGGAAAGCCTGGTGGGAAATGTGGCTCTTGTTGGCTGAACAGCTGAGCCATGCAGGTCTGTGGCAAAGTGTGGTTCTATCAGCTGGGTGCAAAGCCATGTGAGTCCTTGGCAAAGCGTGGTTCTGTCAGCTGGGTGACGAGTCAAGTGAGTCTGTGGCAAAGCGTGGTTCTATCAGCTGGGTGCCGAGGCACGTGAGTCTGTGGCAAAGCATGGTTCTGTCAGCTGGGTGCCGAGCCACGTGAGTCTGTGGCAAAGCGTGGTTCTGTCAGCTGGGTGCCGAGTGACATGAGTCTGTGGCAAAGCGTGGTTCTGTCAGCTGGGTGCCGAGTGACGTGAGTCTGTGGCAAAGCGTGGTTCTGTCAGCTGGGTGCCCAGTCACATGAGTCCATGGCAAAGCGTGGTTCTATCAGCTGGGCGCCGAGTCACGTGAGTCTGTGGCAAAGCGTGGTTCTATCAGCTGGGTGACGAGTCACGTGAGTCTGTGGCAAAGCGTGGTTCTATCAGCTGGGTGCCGAGGCACGTGAGTCTGTGGCAAAGCGTGGTTCTGTCAGCTGGGTGCCGAGCCACATGAGTCTGTGGCAAAGCGTGGTTCTGTCAGCTGGGTGCCGAGTGACATGAGTCTGTGGCAAAGCGTGGTTCTGTCAGCTGGGTGCCGAGGCACGTGAGTCTGTGGCAAAGCGTGGTTCTATCAGCTGGGTGCAAAGCCATGTGAGTCCTTGGCAAAGCGTGGTTCTGTCAGCTGGGTGACGAGTCACGTGAGTCTGTGGCAAAGCGTGGTTCTATCAGCTGGGTGCCGAGGCACGTGAGTCTGTGGCAAAGCGTGGTTCTGTCAGCTGGGTGCCGAGCCACGTGAGTCTGTGGCAAAGCGTGGTTCTGTCAGCTGGGTGCCGAGTGACATGAGTCTGTGGCAAAGCGTGGTTCTGTCAGCTGGGTGCCGAGTGACGTGAGTCTGTGGCAAAGCGTGGACGTGAGTCTGTGGCAAAGCGTGGTTCTATCAGCTGGGTGCCGAGGCACGTGAGTCTGTGGCAAAGCGTGGTTCTGTCAGCTGGGTGCCGAGCCACGTGAGTCTGTGGCAAAGCGTGGTTCTGTCAGCTGGGTGCCGAGTGACATGAGTCTGTGGCAAAGCGTGGTTCTGTCAGCTGGGTGCCGAGTGACGTGAGTCTGTGGCAAAGCGTGGTTCTGTCAGCTGGGTGCCCAGTCACATGAGTCCATGGCAAAGCGTGGTTCTATCAGCTGGGCGCCGAGTCACGTGAGTCCGTGGCAAAGCGTGGTTCTGTCAGCTGGGTGCCGAGCCTTGCAGGTCCAAGTGTGGTAGTACTCCTCTGGTTCTGTCCTGTAGAGCTGACAACAGGCTAAGTTAAGAGACAATAAAGAGTAGTGGTGGCCTCAGAGACACTGTTCAGAAGTGCCAGCTGTCCCTTCTTCTCAGACACAAGATGCATGATTTGTATCCAGATGTTCCTCAGAAGCTTGGAACTTTGGGGAGCAGTGGACTTTTTAGGAGGTGGGGCCCAAATGTGTGCCCTTCTAAGAGATGTACCCTCAAGAAAGACAGAGCAATGTCAGCTCCTTCCCTCTGCCCCCCCTTTCATGCCATGTGATCTGCCAGGATTCGTTCTGCCACCCAGATCAAAGCAACAGTGCCCACTGGTCACAGAGTAAGACCTCCAAAGCTGTGAGCCAAAACAACCCTTCATTTTTATAAGCCGATGTGCTACAGTAACAGAAGGCTGACGAACATGAAGGAGGAAGCAGGTGATGGCAGCTACTGAGCTGATCCTGCAGAAGGCACCGTGTCTCTCCATTGTGTCCACAGGAGAGCCATGAAAAACTACAGGACACCTTCCCCAATCCAGAAGTCCAGCATTAGCATGGGCAGACTGGAGCACCTCTCCCATAGCATTCAAGGAGCAGGGTAAAGAATCCTTCTTTCTGGGACCTTCTAGAAGCACCAGCCATCATCTTTCCTCTTGTCCCTCTGACTGCTAAGGCTCCTCACAGGAACATCCACACAGAGCTTTGAAAGCCACTTGCTGCTCCGACACACACATGAGGTTTGACTGCGGCAAGATTCAGGGGGCCGATAAAATCAAACTTGTAGAGAGAGGTCTATTCCATGTCTGAATCTAATAAAAATTCAGAATTTGTTAACTTGAGAGGTTGTCCACAGCAACTGTGGGGATTGACTCGAGATGAGGAGGAGGAAAGCCATGTTCTTGGGGGACAGGTCGTTTAATTTTGGAAACTGATATTTGAGGAGACAAGAAGTCATGCAAACCAGTCCTCGGGGCCCTGCCAAAGACCAAGCCCAGGATCGGGGCTGTGGCTGAAGACTCAGGGAAGCATCTGCATAATCGCTTGGCACGGGAACAGCGATGCGCGGAAGGTGAGAGAGGCCACGCCTGCCGCAGCGAGATCACAAGCAGGCAGCGGCAGGTGGCTCTCGGAAGTTGTTAAAATCTGCTCCCAACAGCAGCAGCCACAACCAGCTTCCTCTCACAGAAGGAGAGCGCTTTCTTCACACCCCTTTGAGAAATTTGATTCCCACTTTGGCCTCACACACCACCTTGTTTCCTGTCCTAGCAGAAAGCCCCATGGGGTGTGACCAGAGACAGGCTGGCTCTGTGGGAACGTGGAGGTGGAAGAGACCGCCCCGCCCCCCATGGACTCCATGTGGCAAACGAGTGATGTCCTGAGCCTGGGTTCATGCTATGGAAGGTGGGATAGCAGGAGGCTGGGACCCACATCCAGTCCCTAGCAGACTCGATGGAAATGTTTGTGGAATGTGTGAGAACATGTGATGGAGCTGGCTGAACTCTACCCCACACTGTCCCTGCAGCATGGCTTACTTAGTAGTATACCACTAGTCCCCTTCAAGAGTCTATCTCCTAATAGCATCTACATATATGTACGGGGCTGGCACTGTCACTATTCATTATCTAGCTGACCTTCCAAAGCATGGTCTCTGTGTTGTTGCCCTTCCAGTTTTCTTAAAAATAAAAAAGAAAAAGAATTAGAAGTTTATTTATTTTTTTAGAGACAGAGAGAGAGAGAATTGGTGTGCCAGGACCTGAGCCACTGAAATCAAACTCTAGATGCTTGCGCCACCTAGTGGGCATATGTGACCTTGTGCTTGCCTCACCTTTGTGTGTCAGGCTAACGTGAGATCTGGAGAGTCGAACATGGGTCCCTGGGCTTCACAGGCAAGTGCCTTATCTGCTAAGCCATCTCTTCAGCCCCCTTCCAGTTTTCTTTGACCTCAGAAAACTTGTCACACAGGCCCCAGGACCTTGGCACATCAAACTTAGCCATGCTGGGAGGCATGTAGCATCTAGCTTGTTCGACCCCTTTGCTACTATCAGCCTTGGCTGGAAGCTCATCCCTCAGCCTGGGGGAGTTTCCCACTGCACTAGATACACCGTTGTGGACCACTCCTCCTCACGTGAGTCACCCTACTTCTCAGAATCAGAGGACACCTCCCTGGAGCCTTAGCACTCTCTTTACCTGACTGACATTGTAATAGCAGGTTTTGACATCAGTCTGTGTCCCCCACAGAAGTTTTAAGAGAGATGGGACATTCTCACATACAACACTCAGGGCAGAAAAGAGCTGAGGATTCATGAGAGGAGTGGGTGATGCTAGAATCCCAGGCCCACCTCTGTGCTCAGCCATCGTCACAAGGAAGGGCGGTCAGTGGAGCACACAGAACATGGCAATCATTGTTTGGTAAAGTCATTGTGTCACACTGACTGTTACGGTTTAAAGTGCTGTCTGGATGTCGTTGACAAGGGATGGGACTCGGGATAGTCAATCTTCATGGTCAGCTTGGTCAGATGAAGAAACACCCAGGGCATCAGTGAGGCATGGCTGGGAGGGCATTTCCTGAGAGGATCAACGGAGGAGGGAAGACCCAGCCTGGGGGTGAGCAGCACCACCCCATGGGCTGGGGTACTGGACTAAGTAAGAGGGGAAAGGAGAATGCAGACTAAGCACCTGCATTCTTCTTTCTTTGATTCTTGGTGTGCTCAGGTGTGGACACACAGCTCACTACCACCACCACGGAGCTCCTGCCACTGTGACTTCCCACCATGACCGACTGTGTCCCCTCCAACCATGAGCCACAATAAGTCCTTACTCCTGTAAGTTGCTTTTGTCAGGTTGGTCATGACAATGACAAGAGTTCTTAACACACTAACTCCTACGGATAGTAAACTCTGGGGAAGGTTTAAACTACTTGACGTTACTTGAGAGTGGTCCATGATTGACAGAAAGGGTTAGAGAGAGAGAAACATGTGCTCACATGGCCTCCCTCACAAGGCCTTTCATCCTGCTCAGACACTGGATGGCAACCATTCAGAGAGCCACAGACCTGTCATCACAGTGGTGTGAGAGAGAGGGCGTGAGGACTAACGAATGACAGATGAGGGCATGAGTCCCAGAACCAAACATAGGCACAGACCCCTGAAGTGCTCACAAACTCTGCCCACATCCGTGGTCAGCACTTATGCTGTGTGTGTACCAGGGAAAGCACATGCCAGAAGGCTAGTGACCTGGCAAGAGATGTCAACTGTTGCCTTCTGTACTGATACAAATGGCGGGGGGGGGGGGGATGTGGCCCACAACCAAAAGAAATTCTACCATGTGAACTTGACCCTGAGAATCCACACATATTATATTAGCAGCAAGGCCTATAAAATATCTCTTAGAAATATGTTCAAAGATTTAAAGAAAAATATGGTCAGAATGAATGAAAAATTAGAGAAGAACTACAGAAACCCTAAAAATGTAGCCAAATGGAAATGCTAAAACTGAAAAATCCAGTATCTCTCATGAAAAACTCACTGGATCAGCTGAGGGAGAGGTAGGGGTTGAAGAAAAGGCTGGTGCATTTAGAAACAGATCAATCACATCATCCCTAAATTATCAACAAAGTTATATGTGGATAGTGGGGAGGGTGAGACACTGAGTCACAGTGCGACAATGGCAAGTGTCCGACCACCTGTGTGATGGGAGTGACAGACAGAAGTTCAGGAGAAGGATAATCTGAAAAGAAAAATCCTTGAATAAATAATGGTTACAAGTTACACAAATTTGGCAAAGAAGCAAACTTACAGATTGAAGTCCACTAGGAAAGCCAGGCAGGAAGTCATGCGAATATGAACCTCAACCCTGGTCAAACAGCTGAGACTCACAGAGAGAGACTGGGGTTCAGGGAAAGCTGCAGCGGGCCAGGTGGCAGCAGTGAGGACCAGGGCTGGGCTTTCCAGAAACATCACAGGCCAGCGGGAAGGGCACGGAGAGTGCTTTGCGTCCTTCGAAGCAGACACTCCTGATGTGCAAGCTGGGAGACTATACTGAGGCAAGCCACCAGGAATGGAGATAGCTTTCTTCAGACTAAAAACAGACCACACCAGTATGAAATGTCTCTGCAGGAGGAGACACAGAGAACACATGGGACGGTGTTGTAGACTAATGGCCCCACTCAGCATTTCTTTGGGGACTGCCCACTGCTTACATATAGCAAGCATGTGGCACTGTATTGTGTGTTCAGAATGTCTGTAGATATACATGTGGCTCCCAAACAAAACATGAAAGATGCAATAGCTGGACAGAGCGGGCAGCTCAGAGGCCCACCAGCAACTCTAGACAATCTGGAGTGGATGAGGCTCGATGCTGTGCTCACCCCTGGAGCCAGTAAGGATGATTTCCTTATAGGAACAAACTGGGGGCTGGAAGATGGCTCAGCGAGTAAGAACGTTTGGTGTACGATCATGAGGACCCGCAGCCACCGCCCCCCCTACACCTGTGTAAGAAGCTGAGCATGGCCACATGTGCTGGTAACCCCAGGGCTGAGGGGAACAGACAGGAGGCTGGCTGGGCTTCCTGGTCAACCAGCCTACTGAAAAGTGGGGCGCCCCAGGTCCAGTGAGAAACTTTGTCCCACAGAATAAAGGCAGAAGGGCCTGGAGAAATGACTTAGCAGTTCAGGCATTTGCCGATAAAGCCTAAGGACCCAGGTTCAATTCCCCAGGACCCATGTAAGCCAGATGTACACAGGTGGCACATGTGCCTGAAGTTCATTTGCAGTGGCTAGGTGCCCTGGTGTGCCCATTCTCTCCTTCTCTCTCTCTCTCTCTCTCTTTCTCCCTACCACTTTCTCTCCCTGTCAAATAAATAAAGCATGCACATGGGGCGCACACATGTGTGCACACACATGCATACACACACCATACATACCACACAAGAAAAATAAAAAGCACACTAGCTGGGAACTACGTTACTAGGCGGGTGGAAGCTGTTACACCCATCCCTGACCTCACTGGTACAGCTGGGTCTCTGGAGACACCGGAGCCTGAGGGGGAGGGGGAGGGGCAAATGCACTTCTTCCCCAACAGAACCCACAGACCAGAGCCTCTGCGAAGGAGAGAAGAGTGCAGATGTGCCAGGAGTTTGCTCGTGTCAGCCCCCCCCCCCACCCACCCACCGCAGACTTCCATAACAGACACTGTGGCTGTCGCTTGGAGGGAAGGATCCACTCCAACAACGACTAAAGTTGGCATTGATAAGGACATTGGCTCAGCCCCGAAGAAAATGCACCTCCCTGGGGAAAATATTTTTTTAATGTAATTATTTGCAAAAAGAGAGAGAGAAGAGAATGGACTTGCAACTGCAAAAAAAAAAAAAAAAAAAAAAAACCCTCCAGATATATGCGTCACTTTGTGCATCTGGCTTTACATGGGTCCTGGGTAACCAAACCAGGGCCAGCAGGCTTGGCAAGCAAGCACCTTTAACCACTGAGCCATTTCCCCAGCCCCTCCCCGGGGTAATTCTAACACTCCCAGATGTGTCCCCTTTCACAAGATACCGCAGCCCTTGGCCTGCAGATAGGGTCTCCCCTTCCTGGCACCCTGTGGGGAGGGTCAGGTACATTTATAAGTGGTTCCCACCCACCACCCAAGCATAGCTAAGGGTAAGATGGTCCAACGTCCCCTGCAAGCCTCCCTGTAGGGACACATCCTGCTGTCCTTGTGAGACCGGAGGGACATGAAGAACGCAGTCCCCTCCCACCTGGGCTGCCTTGGGTTCTGTGATTTAATCAGTCACAGGCAAGAAGTGAGTAGGTCCTCTGTGCACACCGTCCCTCGGCTGAGCAGAAACCGTTCCCTTTCCCGAATTGCGTTAGTGGCTGTTATTTATGCAGAGGAAAGTTCCTTAAGAAATGACAGTAAAATCAAATTGCTGCAAGTGCTCAGATAATTTATCGGAGAATATTCAATTAGAATGCATGAATATTTTAGATTTCCATCATCAATTTACTATCGGGGATTTAACGCCATCGCTGAGCTGCTGGCTCAACTGTGGCGTGGGGTGGGGGATCGGTAAGAACAGAAGCACCTGCCCCGGCGGGCTCTGTGTCCAGCAGCAGCCACAGGCCTCGGGTCACTTGGCTGGCTCTGAGACGGTCAGAAAACTGGGCAAGGGCGTCTGTGCTGTTCCAGGTGACTTCTCGGAGGCAGCAGTGAAGGTCTAGGCTATTCCCAACCTCAACGGGGCTCCTGGGACACCGCGGGGAGAGCAAAGCTGCCCCAAGTCTGATGCTCCACAGCCAGGAGCTCACTGTGATGCCCAGAACCCCAGAATGGCCAAGTTCGCTCTAAGTCCATGCTGAGAATGGTGTAGTCCTTGAGGCCAACAACTGTGAAGAAGTGACAGGATTTTAGGCCAGAAAGCCCAGCCAAGGCCAGTCCTGAGGACAGAGCTGTTATCATGGGGCTGGGCTGGCACAAGCCAGTCTCGTCAGCATAGAACTCACCTCACGGGAACATGCTGGAAACAGAGTAGGTAAGGATGTAAGAAGGAGACCGAGCTGCTAAGCAGAGTCCACTGTGTGGCCACTTCACTGAGAAGTTATTTTGGTTTCACGCTGCTTTCCTAAGAGCATCGAGCCAGCTTGCCACTGCTGCCACTGGAGACGGTGTGAACTTGCCCCACGGTGCCACATGGCCTTTCTCCATAGCTCACACCGTCCCCATTAGCAGCAGCAGGTGGCAGCGCCCTGTCTCTGGTTGGCATGGCAGGGGAACCAGCTAGGCCTAAAGGTCACAGACAGTTCTCTGCAGGCTGACGGCAGGAGGAGACCTGGCCACACTGGCCACTTGGGCCCAAGGACCAGCAAGCACAGGAACCCTGTGTGGATAGGACTCCTTCCTCGGCCTTGTGTGTAGGAGGGCACCAATGTCATTGCCAAGCCAAAGCAGTCACCTCATCCGTGGCTCCCCACTGTGGATGTGGCACAGAGAGGGTGAGGAAGGCCTAGGACTGACACCCAGCTGGAGGAGACATTTGTAGCTTCAGCATGGGGGGTTTTAACAGGAGCCACCAGATCTGGCCTAGGCCAGCTGTGATGTATCAACACAAAGCAAACCAACCAAAACATGAGGCCAGCCCCTCGGAGGTTCTTATGGAGAAGGTGCAGGTGGGCCCAGGAGCCTCACCCTTCACAGCCTCCCAGAAGGCCCTGGACACAGGACATGGGCCTCATGGTAAGGCAAGCCACGGGCTCAGCCTCTCCCCCACCACCAGTCAAGTCCACTTGCTGGCCTCCAGTTCCCGCTATTGCTGCTATGACCAAATACCTGACATGAGCCAACTTAAGGGAGGAGGTGGGCTTATTTCAGGCCCACTGTTCAAGAAAGGTATAGACCATCATGGCAGGGAAACCATGGCCATGGGGACGTAAGGCAGCTGGTCCCATTGCGTCTGCAGCCAAGAAGCAGGGAGAGGTGAGTGCTGGTGGTCAGCTTGCTTTCTCCTCTGTAAGTAGCTGGGACCCTCTCCCTGCCCATGGAGCGAAGAGTGCCGCCCACCTCTGGGGCAGGCCTTCCCTCCTCAGTTAATCCTCTCTGGAAACCAACTCCTTCACAGACTCACTCAGAAGTGTGTCTCCATGGTGGTTCTAAATCCCATCAAGTTGACAATCAAGACTGACCAGCACACACATCCCTAGACCGGGTCCCCTGGCCCCCACCAGGAGCCAGTTCTCAGTCGGCCATGGACCCTCAGCCTGTGCAGGCTCGCCGGCTCCTTCGCCCGCTACCCCCGTGCAGAGCCACAGCAACGTGACAGCCCGTGTGGCATGTGGTCACCAGAGTGCAGCTCCTGAGGCCAGATCTAAAACCTGCCAGCTCAGCACCGGGCTAGCTCAGTAGCAGATTCCACAAGGCCGCACAACAAAAGTCGCCTCACTCAGGCCCCTCGCTGTAAGGGCTGGTACTCACAGAGCAATAACTTGCAGAACAGAGGCAGTGAGTGTTCGCCAATGCCAGGGACCCTAGAGAAACCGCTTCATCCTCCTGTGGAAGAGGAAGAGGGGGGCAGAGATCCTCTGTGGTGGCCTCGCGCAGCAGCAGACGCCACGCTCCAGGCAGGGGCGCTCCCCAGCACCGGCCCCTCTCTCTCATCTGTGTGCTCTGTGCTTCCTTCCAAAGCCACAGTCAATAAAAATTAGCCTGTGCTGACCTGGCCTCATTCCACAGCAGAGGGCAAGAAAGGACAGCTACTTTGTCGCAACCAATGTCCCCGGAGATTTTGCTAAGCTCAAGGCTCTCTTAATGCAAATTTAAAAAGCTCTTAATATATGTGAAATAAATACCAGCTACTTGTCAGAGCTGTGGTTATTAAGGATTAATTTTATAGCTGTTACATTTCTGATCAACTGTTACTTACAATTAGCCCTTATAAATGTTTCTAAATAATCAGATAATATTTGAATAGTTTAAATACACTAAATAACTGTCTTATTTCATCTATCAGGAACTTATGTTTAAATAGCTAGAAACTGGAGGAATTATAAAGGAAGGTCCACACATTTGTCTGTGCCTATTATACTCCAGAGAGGAAAAAAAGAGGTTAAATATATTTCATCTTATAGAAGGACATTTTGAATATCCCCATGAATAGCTGATAATGAGGGTCAGCCATCAATGTCCTGAAGACTCACTTCCTGACAGGTTTTAGAGGGGGCAGTTGAGAGCTTTCTAGCTTATGGTTTTCTTTCAGGCAGAGTCTAGCATAGCCCAGACTGGCCTAGCTTTGCAATGCAGCTGGCTTGTGACACCATTTTGAAAGCTTTAGAACCTTTAAAGGTAGGTCCTCTTCTCTCTGCTCCCTGGCCCACCATCATGGATGGAGCCCCTCGGCCATACCTCCTCTGCTCTCATAAACTGAAATCACTCTGAAGCTGTGAACCAAAATAACTCTCTCCTAAGAAGCTTCTGCCAGGTATTTTGTCACAGCCATGAGAAAGGCAGCTAGCATAGCCCTCCTGGGATCATCTGCTGCCTGTTACTAGAGGCGCAGAGCCTCGGCCTGGACGGCAGGTCTCCCGAATGCTGCTGGCCAGAGGCCTCCTGTCTGGGTCCTACGGTTCTCTGTGGCACCCACTCTTCCAGCTGCTGTGAGCAGGTATGAGCCCTTTGTGTCGCTGAGGGCAGAAGGAAGGATCCTTGTGGGTCATTTTACCATCTGCATTGGTTTTCTGGGGCCACTGGAACAAATGACCACAGCTGGGTGACTTTAAATAAACCATACATAATGTGTTGACAGTCCTGAAGGTCAGAAGTCTAAGGTCAGCTGTGGTCAGTCAAATTCAAAGTGCCAGCAGGCCAAGCCTCCTCTGGACACTTCAGGGGACAATGACTCTCCTCTTTCTCAGCCCTCAACCCCTTCCTCAATCTCCAGCCCACAGCATCTCTCAACCTTTCTGTAACATCTTCATGAGTCCTCCATCCCTGTCACCAAATCTGCCAGAGGGCCTCTGTGAGGGCTTCTGAATCTCCCAGGTGGTCCAAAGTAATCTCTCCATCTCAAGGTCTGAAGCTCTTCACATTTGTAAACTCTTTTCAGCCAACAAGGATGACTTTCATTAGTCCCAGGATTAGCACTGGCTCACGTGGTGAGCCTGCTGCTGGCTGTGACACCCCAGGGAGAGAGCTGTGGCCTTTCAGTCCTGTCAGGGAACATAAGCATGGCTCTCCTGTAAGCAAGGGTGCTCCTAGCAGCTACATTCACTGTGGGCTTGACAGAGGCCTCTCGTCCTGGTGCAACCCAGACCCTGGACATGCTGAAGACAGGTACACACTGACATGATGTTCCCAGAAAGACAGCAGGCTCAGAGAGGGCAAGGTTCCACTCTAGTTCACCCAGATCCAACTATCTTGGAGTCACAAAAGTCACACCAGGCTTAGTGGCTAAGGCACTTGCCTGCAAAGCCTAAGGACCCAGGTTCAATTCCCCAGTATCCACATAATCCAGAGGTACAAGGTGGTGCATGTGTCTGGAGTTCTAGCAGTGGCTAGAGGTCCTGGTACACCCATTCTCTCTCCCTTTCTCAAATAAATAAGTAAATAAAATCTGAGGCTGGAGAGATGGCTTAGCAGTTAAGGCACTTGCCTGCAAAGCCTAAGAACCCAGATTCAGTTCCCCAGAACCCACCCATGTAAGCCAGATGCACAAGGTGGCGCATTCATCTGGAGTTCATTTGCAGTGGCTAGAGGCCCTGGTGCACCTATTCTTATATATATATATATATATATATATATATATATATATATATATATATATATGTATGATAAATAATAAATGTTTAAAGCCAGACCAGAGAGCTCTTTCTGCTCTCACCTAGGGCCCCATGGAGAGGTTGATGCCACCATAATTCACAGTAGGTGCCTGAAGAACCCAGCCTTCCCCACAGGGGAGGGGCCTTTGTGGAGCCCTCACTCTTCTCTGTTACTCTGACCCTCTTTAGCATGACATTCACAGGCTTATTCCAGCTCAGAGTGGTTTCTCCCTAATTCTATCTGTGGAGGACCAGGCTCATGTATAGGGTCAGCAGGGGCAGGGAAGCTTGACTTCCTGACAGTTCTGCATGGACAAGGTCTTGTCATCATTTCCCACCCCCCTGTTTGTGACTCCACACATGTCCACAGGTACCCACAGGTACCCACAGCTACCCACCTATAAGAGAACTGCCTGTCTCTCATGAGGCGTGTGTGCATAAGTGCCACCCGGTCCCCTCTGGGTGGCCTGGGCAGCTCCAACATTCTTTTGGATGCTTCCAGTCACGAGGCACTGGCCGGGTACTTGGCATGCTTGGCACAACCCATCCAAGCTGGCAATTAACGGTGCCACGGAGAGAGACGCAGCCAGAGCGCCTGTCCAAACCAATTTCCCTGGGCTTGGTTATTTGAAAGTCTAAAAATCCCTAATACTGTGAGGCAGGCAGTGTTTAAATTTAAGTTTGGTTCCCAAATGAAATCTTCTAGTTCAACGGCTCAACTTTATTTGGAAATATGAACGCTAACTTGATTACACGTTAAAGGAGCCGTGGCTGGGGGATTTCCGCCGACAGCCCTGTTCCTCCAAGTTCTCCTCTTTGGGTGGAAACCATCCAAATGAGATGCTGTGTTCCGAGGCTGTGTGCACACAGCAGATGGAGGGTAAAGGAGTGAGCTCCCTCGGACTAGCACCACGGGTCCTGAATGGGGCTGCCCAGGCAATGGGGTGCCAGAGGCCATTGTAGGGGAGACTAGGGCTCTGCCCTGCCATCCAGGACAGCCCAGCTGGATCTCTAGCTTCCTATCCAATTACTAGGTCATTAAACTGTCCAAAAAGAAATAAAGTCCATTATAAGTAAAAATTCCATTTCCAGCAGCTCTGCTACTTAAAACACTTAAGGCTAAAGTCTCCTTCCCCACAGAAGAGAGTTGTGTGAAACAAGAACACTGGGACCACGGGACCAGGGCTGTCTCCTTTCAGGAGGAATCACAAACCTGGTCATCAGGGGTCTCGAAGGCAGTGGACATGTGCTGTTGGCAGCCCGTGTCTCATGCCACACTGCAAATGGTCTCACCAAAACAGGCTAGTGCACTCCAAGTGGTGCATTTATCACAGGATGGGAAACTCCAGGCTAGGACGTTATTCAGGTGGGGAAAACTGTAGCCAAGCTGTTGCTCAGGTGACCCGAGGACACCTGAGTTGCAGTGTGGGAAGTGGAAATAGGGATTTGCTCTTGGGTTGAATACCTGTGATGCCTGGCTCTGCACACATGGTCCTCGGGAGTGACTCCATCTTGTCTGGACCCATCGGGGGGGGGGCAGGTAAGGAAGCAGAAGACTGAGCTAGGCAGTGAGATGGGAGGCTCAGAGATGTCCCCTACTCTGTCTGTCCTCCCTTCCTCTCAATCTGCTCATGTCCAGTGAGCCGATGCCCAAAGGCTGAGCCCATCTTGAAGCAAAGGCACAGCCCACATGGCAGGACAGGACATTCCTTCAGGAAACAGAGCCAGCCACAAAGAACCGCTGAGCTCTTTCTGTTCCTGTGGAAATGTTAACAGTTCTTTCCTAGGAAGCAACTTTCATGCAGCTGAACTGCAAAAGGAAAGCCTCTCTGGATGCCTGGTCCCTGGGTCCACGTCGGTCACACTGACAGCAGGAAGAGGAGGACACCTGTGTGCCCACAGGACGCTGGGCCCTGGTCCCGGGAGCCTCATGTGCGCTCCAGCCCTAAGGAGACGTGCATCAGATTTCCCGTGAGAGGATGAGGAGGAAGCTCTTCACAGCCGAGGACCCGGGTCAGAGGCCAGGCCCTGTTCCCACAGAACTCTCACGTGTCCTGTGCCTTCTCAAAGGGGGGCTGTGGAGGCCACGATGTGTGGAGCACACCCTGAGGAAGCGAGAATCGAAACAATTTCACACCCACTTGAGAACCTGAACAATGATCTGCACCCTGTCCCCAGAGAAATGCACACCCCTGTCCGAGCTGAGGCGGGCTGGGAGGGCTGCATGCTGTGGGTCAGCACCGTTCTGACCTGGGACTACAGGAGATGCCACCTCCCCTTGAACTCTTGGCCGATTCTTGGGAGAGTTGGGGGGATGTAGAAAGGAGCCTTGGTGCCAGCAGGACCACTCTGCCAGATGCCAGCATCGCAACACAAGCATCAACACAGGGGTCCTGCCCTGCTCGGCTAGTCTCTGAGCAGGAGATCCAGGGCACCTGTCCCCAGGTGGAATGCAAGGCCTCTTGGCTCTGAGGAAAGGGTTAAAAGACTGCTTTGTTTGCACTTCCCGGATACACAGAGGCACCGGAGAGCTGGCTCCTCCATCCACAGATCCATTTTCAAGAGAGCAGATCTTTTTTAACTACCTGAGAAGCCCTCTAATAACGGTTGCTAAGAAACTGCTGCAGTGGGTGATTTTGCAAACGTCTCGCTCTTTCCCTGATCTTCCAGTTTTCAGCCTGGAGCCCCCACCTGCCACCCCACCTCCCAGTAGTGCTGATGGAGGGTGGGAGGTGCCAGCAGCCTGTAAGGAGGACCCCATTGGGTGGAGGCCAGTGATGCTGGAGACAAAGAGGGCCCCTGAGCGCCCAGGATGACTTCTGGAGCCAGGGCAGCCCCCTGTGGGTCTTAAAGTGATGGGATGTTAGGGAGTGCGATCAGACCCTGGGGCTTTACTCGCAGCATTGAGTAGCGGGACAGACTCAACCTGTGTGGTGAAACAAGCCAAAACCTGGAAGATGTCACATCCACGGGGGAGCAGCTAGCTGGGAATCGTGCGGCAGTGGAGGGAGTATGGCTACGAGGGTCACTGCAGTCTTATCTGCAGAGTCCAACTGATCTGAAACCAAGAGGCTGGGTCAGTCCTCTAGCTGGTCTCCACTGAGCTGCAATGCCAGCTGCAGGCCGTTCGGCAGTACCCCATGCAGACACATGCTTATTAATGCGCAGTGGAGAGGAGCCTCCACTTAGACCTGCTGAGCCTGGGGACATGGTCAGGACAAACTCCCCACTTCATGGTATGGAGGAAGTGTCTCTTGGCCTGGCCTGCACCTTAGTGCTCACTGTGTTTCAGAACATAAAGGGAATGTATGCAAAATGCATTGTGGGTTTTTTTTTTTTTTGACTTGTGTATAGTACATGTGGTGAATTTCTGCGGCATGAGCATGTGTGTGCACACAGAAGACATTGAGTGTTCTCTACAACACTTCCACCTTATTTTCCTGAGACAGAGTATCTCACTGAAACTGAAGCCCCTATATTTGTGGCTAGAATGACTGACCAGAGAGCCCCAGTGACCCTTCTATCTCCCCCAGTCCCAGTGCTGGGGCTGCAGCCATATGTGGTCACGCCTGTTTTGTTTTGTTTTTAACATGTGTGCTGAGGATCAGACTTCATCATTCCCGGGCAGCAAGTGCTTCTACACACAGAGCCATCTCCCCACCCCTGCAAGAGTAGAGAAGCGCACCCCACACGACACCTGGGTGAACTTCCCATGAGCACACTCCTTCCTGGTGCTTTCACCCTGGAAGTTGGCCTGTCACTTGGGCAACTTGTTGCCACCTCAGCCACGTCCCTGTCCGTCACCAGTATGCCCCGATAGAGCTGGTGGGGGTGGAGGGCAGGGTCTCCCTCATGCACCTCTGCGACCTCCACCTTACATGTTACTAAGGCTCTGATATTGTTTAAGTGGACTCTCTTTTTAACCTTGAGATTTTCATGCCTTAAAATTTTTATTTTATACAATTTCATATATGTACACAATGCATTTTGATCCCCCCCCCATTTTCCCTTTCTCCTCGTCTTTCCTCTTCCAGTAAAACCCTTCTTCTTCCCATTATATCCCTGTCCTATTCCATGCCTTATTCTTTTTGACCCACTTATTTAAATTAGAATCATCTGCATAACTTCAGGCAAGAGGTTATTTAATGGAGAGTGGACAATCCTCCTATGGTTACACCCCTAAAAGACATGATTCCCCCTCTCCCAGACATCATCAGTTTCCACTATTGACTCTGGGAGGTATGGGGGCTCATGTAACCCCCCTCATCTATGATGAGAGGTTGGCAGGCTTAGCCATGTTCAGGAAACCCCATTTGCTGTGGCTCTATGAGTGTAGCAGATCTGTCACATCCAGAAGACAGCATGCCGTAGCCCTCTTCTCCTCCCCTGCACTTCATTCTTTTGGCCCCTCTCCCACGAGCTTCCCTGAGCCTGGAGGCTAGGGTTTAGATGTCATATTCAGGGATGACAAACTAGTCATTTATCCTTGGTAACTGTGTCATCTGTGGATCTCTGTAATCATGCCCTTTGCATAAAGAAAGTTCTATGCTCGAGGCTATGAGTGGTACTAATGTATGAGGACAAACATAGATATTTAGAAAGCAGTTTGACATGTTGTCCAATTAGCATAACCACAGTATTGCCCCCCGCCTCCAGGGCCTAGGCCACTAGCCACAAACTTTTGGCCAGATTAACAGTACTTGGCATGATTCCTCTCTTAAGTGGGCTCACTTTTTAAACCAAATAGCTCTATAGTAAAGGACATGTTATGCAGCCATTGTTTAACGAAACACCCTAAGAAAGCCCATCCATTAGGCAGGAAGAAAACTCCCAGAAAAAATACAGTGGCAGCCAAGTGCTGTGTTTGAGGTCAGTGTGTGTCCATCCACCTAAAAGATGCCCCTCTAAACCCAGCATACGGACACTCTGCCACACTTTGGAAATGTGGTTGTGAGGGATCTCACGGACTAAGCCACTTGGGGTCTGGTTCCACTCACCCATCGCTCTCTTTCTTCCTAACGTGTTTCTGGGAGCCCAGTGCTGTCAGCCCATCCAGGGAATTCTGAGATGGATGGGGCACATCCATGAGCTCAGGAAGCAAATTAATCTGCGGTATTAGATGCTGAGGCCAATTACAGCTGACACCCGGAGAACAGTGTACTTGTTATCTGTTACAGTTGATATAACTAAGCCAACCCCAATACAGGCGACTGCAAAAGCAAGTCACACTGGAAGATAGAGTCCCACCATGCCGGATGACTAAGAGCAATTACAACCTCGTATACATGATCCCAAGACTCTTTAATTTAGTACCTGTGCTTGGGAGGAAGGAGGCTGAGAGCTCACAGGGATGTGTCCAGGATGAAAGTGAGGGGTACAGGAGTCCAGAGTTGGGGCCTGCAGCTTTGATGTCATGGGGGTAGCTAGGAAGCAGGTGTTTTTCTCACCAAGGTAGTGGTTTACACCAGACAAAAGCAGAGCCTTCCACGCAGGCAAGGATCTAACCACAAGTACCTGAGATGGAGCAGGTGCCTTGTTAGGGCATAGCCAGGTGGGGCACACAGATCCTGTTCCAGCCCAAGAGCTGTATGAAGGGTGGAAGCCTCACTCTGGGCTTGTGTGGTGGAGGGAGATGGTCTGGGATGGTTGGGTGGGGGTTTGAAGAGCTCATCTAAAAAACCACGAGGATGTCTGGACAAAAGTAGGGGTCCCTCAGCACCCGGGGGTGTGGCAGCACAGGGATCCATCGGGACTGTTGGCTGGGGTGGCTGGGGGAGGCTGGAGCCCAGGACAGCTCTCAGAATAGCTGCAGAGATACGTGAAAGGGCAAGCCACACTGAGACCCTCCTGGCTCATTTCAAAGAGGGTCCTACCATGGGTGTGGATCTATAGGTACAGGGGAGGGAGCTGCCTTTGCTGAGGCCCAGAACCCCATCAGGGAGCCACCAGAACATGGACATGCCAGATGCTACTGTCCCAGAGCCCTTTACAAAATCTTCCCTGGCACCATCCTCATTTCACAGACCAGACTCACGTTTTGACCTATTCTGTTCGTCCTCGCAGTAAGGAGCAAGTGACTGTGACAGGACCCCTAACAAGGGACCCCACATGGAATCTCAAGAGAGCACGGGGTCTGTATGTCCCACACTACATCTCCCAGAGGTGGGAATGAGACTTTGGAAGTAGTTCTCATGCAGAGGAGTCTGGGGTGAACCTTCCAGGATCCCACACACCTCACGCATCTCTTCACGTTCCCAGCCCCTCTCCACATAGACTGTGAGTGCTGCCACACGCTTGGCCCGTTATGCTGCACTTAGAACAGATCTAGAAAAGAGCCAACCAATCCAGTGAACTTGGTATCTTCATGCCCAGCAAGAAGGGTAACCCCCCCACTGTCACCCACCAGGCTGCTCCAGAAACACCCGACAGAAATTACATTTTTTTAGAACACCAACATCCTCCAACTCTTAGGAGAAGAAAAAAATAAAAAACTCCCCGGCAGTCTCTGCTGCGGCAGTGATCCAGGTGGAAGTGAGAAATTGCCAGAGGGAAGATAGAAATGGCTGAGGCTTAAGAAACTGTGTTTCCTGAGATGAGCATCTCCAGCTGCCTTCTCTGGGGCTGGAGTTAAATGCACCTCCTTGGCTCACGCAGGTAACTCAGAAGAGCGCACAGTGACCACGAGTCACCTGCAATCAAGATCAAACTTTTAGCGATCTGAAGCAAGGCAAGACCGATAAATATTTACCTTAGGTGCCTTTTGATGGAGAGGAGCCTTGCTACAGAGCGCAGAGCAGAGCTGCTGAAATCAGCCAGCTGGAAACAGAAAAGCAAATCGAAAACTGGTCTGTCTCATTCCACAGAGCTGCGGGTCCCAGGAGCTCCAGGGCCCACCTCACCTGCCTCGCTGCCCTGCGCTGCCCGGAGGGTCCCTCCTGTGGCACCCAGGGGCCACCTGTCCTTGAGACTTCTGAGCCGGGGCTGTGCCTGGGAGAGCCCACCCTTCCCTGTCTGCTTTCCCTTCCTCCCCCGCCTTGGGCTACACCGGCACCCATGGTGCCCTGGCTCCCCAGGGGACTGCAGAAGCTTCCAACCTGGGCCCTTTGCAAGGAGGATAGGGACACTAGGACTTGGACATGCTCATCTGTTAGAATTTGCATTGGTGTAAAATGCTTGCAGCCTCTTCCAGCCCCTCCTCCACTCACACACACACACACACACACACACACACACGTGTGTGTGTGTGTGTGAGAGAGAGAGAGAGAGAGAGAGAGAGAGAGAGGATCAATCAGTTTGTGCCTGAACAGCTGCTCTGCTCCCCGGGCTCGGACAGCCAAGAGCAAATCAGCCACACTCGCTGAAATAGGTCAGGCAGAATTACCACCACCTGGTAACAAATAAGACTGACTGTGATGGCCCAGAGGGCAGCCTCTGGGAAAAGGCAGGTCAGGAAGCTAGAGGGCCACACACGGCACCTGGGCTTTGAGGGCTGGAGGTCGCCACGCTGGACACAAGCCAGTCTGGACAGGCCACAAGTTCTGTCCTGCTGTCTGCCCCTTTAAACTGGCGAGCTTACGTGGTTACCACTGCAGACTTCAAACAGAATTCCTAAGATCCTTGGCAAAGCCCTGGCTCTGAGCATTAGCAGTGTAAACAAGGTGGCAGGGGGTGTTTAAAGAGCATCGAGAGTTCCCGCGAGCAACTCCAGGCCCCCGCTCTGCTCCCACCAGCCGCGCACTAATGAGCCAGGCGTCTCATCCCTCTACCCCGCCAGAGCCACACAGGCTCTCGCTGCCCAGGAGTCCGCTGCTAATGATAACAGGCCCTTTTGTTGGGCTTGTAATGGCCTTTGCTTGTCTCCAGCCTCTCCCCCATGTTCCCTCCCATGGTGGCCAGCACTTGCAGATGGTGGAAAGGGTGTCATGATGGGTGTCTTCCCAGAGGCCCTAGGGTCATCTTCCTGTGAATGAGGGAGCTGAGCTCAGAGAAACTGCCACCTGCCCAGAATCACACAGCCGGAACTCAGGCCTGCAATCCCAAAGCTTTGTGTGAGGGTTCTGTCTCTGACAACTGGACCAGGGCACAGCACCAGGGAGCTAGCAAGCTGCACACTTCAGGCCTCTGGTGGGGCTCCAACTTGCTGTCACAATGGCCTCTTTGCAGGCCTCCTACTTTTGTGTTTTGGTGTGCGCGCGCGCGCGTGTGTGCGTGTGTGTGTGTGTGTGTGATGTGTTCGTGTGTTCAAATATAGGTGCATGCATGCCACAGTGCCCATACGGAGGTCGGAGGAGAGCCTCAGGGTTGGTTCTCACTCTCCACCTTATTAGAGCCATAGTCTCTCACTCACCACTGTGGTCACCAGCCTAGTTGGCCTATGAGCAGCCAAAGGTTTCCCTGTCTGCACCTCCCATCTTCCCATAGGTGCACTGGGGTTGCAGATGCTCACACTACCATGCCTGTCCTTATATGGGTGCTGGGAATCTGAACACAGGTGCTCATGCCTGTGCAGCAAGTACTGCATTCAAGGAGCTATCCCCCCAGCCCCGTGCTTTGGGTTTCACCTTGTTCCCACAGTTCTTTGCTTTGACTCCCCAGGGAGTTGATGCTTGGTTGCCCAGAACCCCACAGACTCCCTGGCTCATCCTCCCTGACAATTTTTGCGCTGACATCCCCACCCAGCCTTATAGACCTATGAAGAGGCATTGCCATGGGTGGCCCCTCACCCCCAGGGACCTGCTGCTGCCCTGGCTCCCCTCATATATCAGAGTCTCCTTGGCCCAACCAGCAGCCAGGGTCCAGTCAGAGTCTGGTGTGAGGACAGCTTGAAAGTGAGCACACACCCAGGGATCCAGACCCGAGCTCTGGGCTCCACCGGGGAGCTCGCTGCATACCACTGGGGGCAGGGAAGCAGAAGCTAGTCTGAGAAGACTCAGTGGAAGTTGGGAGGCACCCTGCCCTCATATGCCCTAATATGGGCACCAGGACCACACAACCCAGAAGAGTCTCCCTGAAGGTGTGGGAGGCTTTGGCCTCAAAGCTAAGCCACCATCTCCCATCTGGGTGACTGGGAGAACCCGCAGGCCCGGTCATTGACAGAGATAGCAGTGGCCACTGAGAAGGTCCCAGTAGCTGACGAGTGCCCGCCCTGTGACCTCCACCCTGTAGGTGAACAGAGCAATGCCCAGAGACAAGTTTCTTGCCTGAGGCAGCACAGCAAGGACACATGGGCAGGACGGGAACTCAGCCACCCCAGCAGAGCAGACATCCCTGTGCACTGCTCCCCGCCTCCAGGGCTGAGGCCAGGAGAACTTCCACTCGAGGAAGCTCCTTATGCTGCCTGGGCTAAGGGACACATGTGTGCCACCCTCGTGCCATTGGGAGACCCCAAAATAACCTGCAAAGAACTCACTGCCCAAAAGACGAAGGCAGAGCTCATGTGTCAAGAAAGCATTTACGGTGTGCCGTCAAAGCTGGCTCTGCAGGGTGGGGACCTGAGCCCCGTTAGAAGGAAGGCCCTCTGAAGACACATGAAAATGGTGGCGTGGGACTGGAGAGATGATGGCTCAGCAGTTAAGGCTCTTGCCTGCAAAGCCTAACAACCCAAGTTTGATTCCCCAGTACCCACATAAAGCCAAATGCACAAAGTGGCACATGCATCTGGAGTTCATTTGCAGTGACTAGAGGCCCTGGCATTCTCTCTCTCTCTCTCTCTCTCTCTCTCTCTCTCTCTCACACACACACACACACATGGTGATGCACGCCTTTAATCCCAGCACTTGGGAGGCAGAGGTAGGAGGATCTCTGTGACTTTAAGACCACCTTGAGACTACAGAGTGAATTCTAGGTCAGCCTAGATTAGAATAAGACCCTACCTCAAAAAAAAAAAAAGTTGCAGTGTTTAACTGCCACCCTTATCAGTTACTGCTCCTGTGCTGGACCTTGATCACCTAACACAGCACAGTAGCTAGGGAGACCCTCACCACCAGAGCACACACTATGCAACGTCACCACCAGGGTGCGCTACTGAATGTCACCACCACCAGGGTGCACTATTGGGCAAACAGTTTGAGGAGCATATTGCACTTAGTAGAAGGGACCCTGTGGGTTCTGTCATTTTTAGTGAAGCATCCTCCTTACCATCTTATAATGCAGGGACCTCCAACTCTGAGAGCAAGAACTCCCCCCACCCCATGACTCCTTGACTCTGAGAAGTACCACACATTCCATGTCTGTATGGACACAAGGTGTGGACCCTGGGAGCTGAGTCCTCCACTGAGCTTCTTTGTGCCCTTACATGGAGGAACCCCAGTCTGGTTTCAGCAGCCCTGGACTTCTGAAAGTTAACGAGTAGATGCTGGATCCTGCACAGACGAGGACACTTTAATGGTTAGGATGGTTTATGCCCCAAGGTGCTCGGGTGGAGAGGAGGGTATAGAATAAAAAGGGCTTTCAGTGAATGACCTACGATGGCCCTGACAGGCCAAATGCCAGGATTCCAGGTCTGACACATCCCTCCACGAAACACAATAAGGGCCCCAAGGGAGTCACTGCCTTAAAGGTCACAGGCTGTGGGTTGTAAGTCTTCTGGCCAGGCAGCATTTGTCCAGCACAGTAACAGCTCCCATGGTCATTTGAGCAAATGCTACACACACACACACACACACACACACACTGTTTACTGGAGCAACGAGAGCTGCTGACCCGGCCTTGACCGCGTTCGCCCAGAAAGGCTCCAGAAAAGGACAATACAATGCAGCTTTGGGGTCCCTGGAGGACAAACTGAGGATCCCCAAAAAGCCCTCCCCAGAGCCCAAGACCTGTTGTGTTGAGGGTTCAGTTGAAGGGGTGGGAATACATGCAGTCAGAGATGAGACTCTCAGCCTGGGCCACGCTGAGGGAGTGCCAGCCCGGTTTAAAGTAAGCCCAGAAATCCAGGTGTTCTGATTTTAAATCTTTGAAACTGCTAATCCTAGATTACCAAATGCAAAATATGCCCCAGCCAGAAATGAAAGGCTGGCAGTGGCTGAGATTTAGAACCGGGACCCCCGTTAGCCGTTCTCCGTGATCCTGGCTGCCTTGTGATCTGTGATGCCACCCCCTACACACACACACACTTACTCATTAAGTCTTTCCCTTCTTTGCATTTACAAAAAGGAAGTTTAAGGAGGCAATTTCACTTAGCCTTGGCACTGAGCAGCTTAAGGTCGCCTAAAGCCCCAGGAAGCTCAGACACCTCATTTCAGGAGCAAATTGGAGTGCTCCAGGCAACCCCTCCAGGCGTCTGGGGGTGCTGCTATGGTCTGCTCTGCGGAGCAGATGCCCCATGGAAGGACAGGGTGCTGAGTGTGTGACCTGAAAGTCTGCCCCACAGAGCCTCGCGGCGTCCCATCCCAGGGCCACAGTCTGTCACCTTTCCTACCCCAAAACTCCTCCTTGAATTTCATTTGCTTTCATCACCTGCCTAATATTTTCCTGTATGTTCACTGAGGGGAAAAGGCTAGTGAGAGATTAAAGAGCTCTCTCACTTGCTTTCTGATATTCTGAATAGAAAAGAAGCGATTCCAGAGGCAGAGTTCAGCTGAGATGTGGGGAAAGCAATGGAGGATTCTATTTTCTACTTGCTTAAACACCAAACTTGTTTTCTTTTATAGCAGGAAATGCTAATTCTTATAGTATCAGAGGTAAAGTTTGCCAGCCAGACTTCCCAACAGCAGGGACCCATCACAGTTCTCCCAGCAACACAGACTCCTCCTAAGACTGCTGGACTGCAGTGTAACCCACTGGCTTCCTGGGGGCAAGCCATGAATCAGGAAGGGACTCACGGGAGCTGCAGGAATCCCACGGTGACAAGGTGGCCCAGGCAGCCTCACTATGCCAGCAGGCAGAACTCAACCCAGCCCTTGTCAGGCCACAGGCGCCCACTCCCCAGAAGACACCCTCGCTGACATCCCCGGCAGGCGGCCTTAGTTGGTGGCATCCTCCACTCCTACCACCCAGTGGGGAGTCACAGGAACATTCTGTTTGCTCCCAGCCCAGTTCTTCCCCCGCCCTGTCCCTCATGTAGCTGGATATTACAGCGGTCTCGAGTGAGGAAGGGTCCAGCAGGTCGGTGCTAGAGCAAGGTACCGAGCAAAGGGGGGTCCCACTCTGCTCAGGTTGAAGTGCACCAGCCTGCCTTGGTGGGACACTGAGGGCTCCTAGCCCACCAGGCTTTCTTCTGTTGTCTGAGTTGCTTCTCCTCCAACTTCTGGTCTCCACTCGCCTCCCCCACCATGTGCTAATCCTATGCTAGCTAGGTCATGGGAGAACCTTAGAATGAAAGACTCCTCTGCACCCATGGGAGGGCTGGTTCCTCGGGACGATGAAACAGAAAAGCTGTTAGGAAGAGAAGGGCTTTGCATGGGCCGCTCTGCAAGGCGGGAAGTCTGCTGAGAGTGGAAAGTCCGGGACTAGGAAGAGGCACGTTACAACGACAATAAAGCACAAGCATAGGAGGGACAGCCAGCCAGGAAGGAGAGAGAAATGAAGGCAGGTGCTCAGCTCACCTTCTCCTTTTTATTCAGTTTAGAACCTCAATCCATGGGCCGGTGCCACCCATGTTCAGGAATGGTCTCCCCACCTCAATTAACCTATAAACTCCCTCACAGACATACCCAGGGCTTTGTCTCCCAGATGATTCTAGAACCTATCAAGCTGAGAATATTATCCACCACCGCAAGCAAAGTCCAGACTCCAAAGCAGGGGCCACGCAATGTGTGGCCACCACGTGACTCTGCTCAGGCCCCTCCCCAGCCTGCCTCGACACCCTCTCTCTGGCATAGAGTCCTTTGGTGGGGAAGATGAGAATGACTTCCTGCCAGCTCCACAGTCCAGGCCACTGTATTGCGAGCGCTGCGATGATTCAGGTTAACAGCAGGGTTTGGCCTGCCAGTCTTTTCCCGCTCAGCCTGCAGGGATCCCCAGAACAAGCAAGTTGGAACTTCTGTGGGCAGCTGGGGTTTTCCACAGTTGACACTGGGGCAGGAGCCATGGAGCTTCACCAGATGTCCCCATCATGGTCAGATAAAGGACCCTGTCCAGTGGGCCTCTACTTTCCTTCCGCCATCCTTCATCCACCTCCGAGGTCTGGGTTTTGTGCCTGCCCGATCCTCGCCTCCATCGGCCAGCTAAACCCTCTGGGACAGCATCTGACCAGGCAGATAGGAAAGAAGACTGGCTGTCATGAGACGTGTGGGGACCTAGAAAGTGCCCCCTCCAGGAAGCAAGGCCAGAGCGGACAGAATGAACCCCGTGAGCACCCAGGATTCAGGTGCCACCCTGGCCCATCACTCACATCTCCCAGAGAACATTTCAAATGCATTTGCATGCAGGAGCCTCCCTCGGCTCTGTGATTTATCATGTCTACCCCAAATACATCATTAAGACGATCATATGCATTTAGGAAGGCAGCCAGGCTGAAGCCCAACGCGTGCTCGGCGATGCCAGCCCCCAGCACTGTTTCTCCGTGACTTAGTGCCGTGTGCAGCCGTCAGGAGAAAGCATCGCTCTGAGATCTGTGAGGGGTCTCCTCCCTCTGCTGCTGATTCGTGCAATTTTCATGAAGGCTGTGAGCCCCCCACCGGGCTGGGTCGACTATGAGCCACATAATTATAGTCCCTTCTTCCTGCTTGGGTGCCATGGGAGAAGACATGTTTAAAGGGGCTATTTTAGTTGTGTCGGTGACATGCGCATTCGCCGGATTGTCGGCCAGGTAGCTGTTACTGTGCAGCTCTTGGGGACTCAACCAGCCAGGATTAGGGGCATACAGGAGGAGGACGACCTTTAGCAGGGTAGAAACCAGCCACTGGAAGGTTTGGGGTCAGACCTCTGCCTCTGCCTTGTACCAGCCAAACACTCCAGGCCAGCGTGGGGCGTCCAGGACAGGGAAGGCAGGCCCCTCCTCACCCAGGACTGTCTCCTGTTTGGGGAGACAGGAGAAAACAGGACCGTCATGCCAATTTCTGTAGTGATTCTTCTTTAATGTTTCATTTATTTATTTGAGAAAGAGTAAGAGAGAGAGAATAGGCACGCCAGGGCCTTTGGACATTGCAAACGAACTTCAGGTGCATGCGCTACCTTGTGCATCTGACTTTATGTGGGTACTGGGGACTCAAACTCCAGTCCTCAGGCTTTGCAGGCAAGCACCTTAACCACAGAGCCATCTCTCCAGCCCCTGTAGTGATTCTTAATGATAGCTTTTTGTATGCCAGGCTCTGGCTGAGCTTCCTCTGAACAGAACCTCCAGTTGTAGGATGTGCAAAACAGCGGCTGCTGAGACTGGAGTAAGCAAAAAGAAGACACCATGCACGCTGGCCCATGTCCTCCCCCAACTCCCTGGGACATCTGGAAAGCAGACTTTGAGGGGTGGAGCCACAGGGGCCGGGGCCATTCCACGGGGGAGAGCAGCACCAGAGGGAGATGTCACCTCAGCCCAGTGACCCTGTGAGCTGACCCATACCACACCTATACTGCCTGCATGGCTTTTTGAGTGGGCCTGCTCAGGGTAATTAAGATGGTCTTTCTAGTGGGGAATCATACAATTATAATTCAGTTCCATCTTAAAACATTTCATGATCCGTACACAAAGCAAACAGAAAGAGAGAGAGACCGGGTAACAAATATCACTCAGACCCACGTAAGCAGCCACAAGTCCCCTACACATGCCAATGGGAGTGCCATCCAAGTCATCACCCCTGTGCCTGCCCTCACAGACTCAGCTAAACACAGTGCCTTGCAGAAACAGATGCAGGCTGAGATGCGATCCTGCACCCTGAAAAGAATACAGAGGAAAGAGTAAACTTTTTATCAAGATCCAGTGTACACTGCATGAAAGTTACCACAGCAATGTCTACGTGCACAGTCCTGAGGCACTAAGTTCATTCTCACTGTAGCCTATCCCAGGGCTCCTCATCCTTCCACATTGACACATCCTCACTTACAGTCCCACACCCTCAGCCCTGGCAACCACTGTCTTCCCTTCAAACCCCACAGGAGTCCTCCTGTAATGGAATCCTGCAGTCTATCCTTGGGTCAGCAGCATTCACGGGGTAGTGGACATCAGGGCTTCCTTCTTTCTTGGGGCTCAATCATAGTTCATTGTTCACCATGGAGTCTTGGGTCCTGTGATAGTTTGATTCAGGTGTCCTTCATAAACTTACATGGTCTAAATTCTAGGCCCTCAGCTGGTAGCAATTTGGGAATTGAAACCTCTTGGGGGCAGTGTGTTATTGGAGGCAGGTGTGTGGGTGTTTAGCCAGCTTCCACTTGTCATTGTTTGGCACACACTCCTGTTGCTATTGTCCATATGATGTTGACCAGGAGGTGATATTCGCCCTCTGCTCATGCCATCATTTTCCCCTGCCATCATGAAGCTTTCCCTTGAGTCTGTAAGCCAAAATAAGCCCTTTTTCCCCACAAGCTGCTCTAGGTCAAGTGTTTTCTGCCAGCAATGTGAACCTGATGGCAACAGTAAAGTTGGTACCAGGAGTGAGGTCATTGCTGATAGAAACCCAAATGCATGGCTTTTGACCTTTTGGAGCTAATTTTCAAGAG
This sequence comes from Dipus sagitta, assembly GCA_036346955.1. Lineage (NCBI taxonomy): Eukaryota > Metazoa > Chordata > Mammalia > Rodentia > Dipodidae > Dipus > Dipus sagitta. The sequence continues at coordinate 2,429,621 of CM070779.1, read as the reverse complement.
GAATGTGGAAGAATTTGAAACATTAGCCTAAGAGACACCTTGTAGTGCTGTAAGCACAGCTTGATGGACTATTCTAGCCAGAGTTGAAAGACCTAAATGCAGTAAGAACTATGGACTGTGAGATTTGGCTTACGAGGGTGAGAAAGAGCTTTTCCTGGACTGGGCCAGAAGTAGTTTGTGTGGGAGGCTTGCTGTTATGTCTATGTCCTGAGAACTTGTGCAGGGTTGCATTGCATAGAAATGTACTGGTATGAGCAGAAGGATATGGCACAGAAAGAAATCTTTGGGCCAAAACTTCTGCCCAGTTAGCTGCAATTGTTTGAGAGATTGCAACTATTGTATTGGGCCAGCTGACCTGCATTGGGACAACAGAAAGAATGCAGAGTTTTTTGAAGGGGACTGGATGCTAGAATGTCCTGCTTTTCAAAGATTGCTTTTTTCCCCCCTGGACTAACAAATGGCAGCTCACTTGGTATTATGAAGCATAACAAATGCAGGAAAAAGAGGGTCATTGAATTTGCAACATGGTTTTGTATTTTGGAAATGGCCATGAGCAGTGTGAAGCAGGCTTGCTGGATTACCTGCATGGAGACGCACTGGAGCCATGAGGATGAACCATGGGTTGCAGTGGAGAACCAATGGAGATGCCAGGACTATGGTATGGCTGCCAAGGAGAGCTTCCAGCACCAGATGAAGTTTTCTAGAACTATGAGTAGCCTAGCTGGAGGAGTGGAATTGAAATTCCAGAGACTAATCACTGCTTAGAATTGACTTGGAGACTCATCACTGGTTAGAGTTGTTGAACTTGGAGCTACAGAGTTTGATGTTTGCCCTATTTAAATCTTGTGTTGGTTGAATACTTCTTTGCTCTGCCCAATGCCGTCTTTTGCAGTGTGAATGTTTAGTCTGTGCCATTATGGGTTTTTTGAATTTTTTTTTGTATTATGTCTCAGTTAAAAGATGATGGACTATGGGGATATTTGAACATCATTAGAATTGATAAAACTATGGGGACTTTTAAAGTTGGACTGAATGCATTGTATGTTATATCATGGATGGTTATCAGTTTATGGGGCCAGGGGCTGAATGTGGTGATTTGATTCAGATGTGCCCCATAAACTTACGTGTTCTGAATTCTAGATCCTCAGCTGGTGGTAACTGGGAATTGAAATCTCCTAGAGGCAGTGTATTGTTGGGGGCAAGCATATGAGTGTTATAGCCAACTTCCTCTTGCCAGTGTTTGGCACACTCTCCTAATGTTGCCCAGGAGGTGATGTCCACCCTCTGCTCATGCCATCATTTTTCCCTGCCATCATGGAGCTTCCCCTTGAGTCTGTAAGTCAAAATAAACCCTTTTTCCCCACAAGCTGCTCTTGGTCTAGTGTTTTCTGCCAGCAATACAAACCTGACTAACAGGTCCATTTCCTGAATGTTGTGAATAATGCTAGTTATTGGCACTTCCATGCATCCCCGCCACATCTAAAGTGCTCAATGGCCATGTGAGACTTGTGGCAACCAAACTAGACAGGGTAGCACTGTGTCAAAGAGACTCTGGCAGACTGAGAAAGAGAATGCTGAAACCAGAGATGGAGATGGCCAGATTCTCTTAGAAGAAATGGTCCACCTTCTGTTCTCCCCACAGTGGAACCATGGAATGCATGTGACAGCTTGAACCTCATGTCCATATTGTTCAGGCAAGAATAACAGTATCTCTGGTCTCAGAAGACAAATGACAGAGCCATGTAGACTCATGATATAAAGGTGCCTGAGACAGATCCCTGTCCACCATGAGCAGTCACTTAGGAGACATAACTGAGGTAGGTTAGCACAAATGCTGACAGTGGGATAGGCTGGTGCTGATATGGGGCTGATGTTGATGGGGGATGAGGTGGTTGTGGGGCTGATGTTGATGTGGGGCTGATGTTGATGTGGGGCTGATGTTGATGTAAGGCTGATGTTGATGTGGGGCTGATGTTGATGTGGGGCTGAGGTGGATGTGGAGCTGATGTTGATGTGGGGCTGAGGTGGATGTGGGGCTGATGTTGATGTGGGGCTGATGTTGATGTGGGGCTGACGTTGATGTGGGGCTGACGTTGATGTGGGGCTGATATGGATGTGGGGCTGACGTTGATGTGGGGCTGAGGTTGATGTGGTGCTGACGTTGATGTGGGGCTGAGGTGGATGTGGGGCTGAGGTGGATGTGGGGCTGATGTTGATGTGGGGCTGAGGTGGATGTGGGGCTGAGGTTGATGTGGGGCTGATGGTGGTGTGGGGCTGATGTTGATATGGGGCTGACGTTGATGTGGGGCTGACGTTGATTGTGGGCTGACGTTGATGTGGGGTGAGGTTGAAGTGGGGTGATGGTGATGGGGTGATGTTGATATGGGGCTGACATGTGATGTGGGGCTGACGTTGATGTGGGGCTGACGTTGATGTGGGGCTGAGGTTGATGTGGGGCTGATGTTGATGTGGGGCTGATGTTGATATGGGGCTGACGTTGATGTGGGGCTGACGTTGATGTGGGGCTGATGTTGATGTGGGGCTGAGGTTGATGTGGGGCTGATGTGATGTGGGGCTGAGTTGATGTGGGGCGGTGTTGCTGGTGATATGGGGCTGACATTGATGTGGGGCTGACCTTGATGTGGGGCTGACGTTGATGTGGGGCTGATGTTGATGTGGGGCTGATGTTGATGTGGGGCTGACGTTGATGTGGGGCTGACGTTGATGTGGGGCTGATGTGGATGTGGGGCTGATGTTGATGTGGGGCTGATGTTGATGTGGGGCTGACGTTGATGTGGGGCTGATGTTGATGTGGGGCTGATGTTGATGTGGGGCTGACGTTGATGTGGGGCTGACGTTGATGTGGGGCTGATGTGGATGTGGGGCTGATGTTGATGTGGGGCTGATGTTGATGTGGGGCTGACGTTGATGTGGGGCTGACGATGATGTGGGGCTGATGTGGATGTGGGGCTGACGTTGATGTGGGGCTGACGTTGATGTGGGGCTGACGTTGATGTGGGGCTGATGTTGATATAAGGCTGATGTTGATATAAGGCTGATGTTGATATAAGGCTGATGTTGATATGGGGCTGATGTTGATGTAGGGCTGATGTTGATGTAGGGCTGATGTTGATGTGGGGCTGATGTTGATGTGGGGCTGACGTTGATGTGGGGCTGACGTTGATGTCGGGCTGATGTTGATATAAGGCTGATGTTGATATAAGGCTGATGTTGATAGAAGGCTGATGTTGATGTGGGGCTAATGTTGATGTAGGGCTGATGTTGATGTGGGGCTGATGTTCATGTGGTCCTGATGTTGATGTGGGACTGAGGTTGATGTGGGGCTGATGTTGATGTAAGGCTGATGGTGATGTGGGGCTGATGGTCATGTAGGTCTGATGCTCATGTGGGGCTGATGCTGATATATTGTCATGGTAAGACACCTCCCCTTTGTTTTGAGACATGGTCTCATATATGCCTGATACTCTCCAAGTAGTCTACACTGGCTGGGGATATAGCCACAGCAATCCTCCTTCCTCTACTTCTCCAGTGCTGGGACCATAAAGCATGCACCACCATGCCTGCATTTTTTTTTTTTTTTTGTAGTTTCTGGGGATTGAACTCAGGTCATAATGTTTACAAAGCAAGTACTTTACCGAGCCTGCTTTATTCATATATAATACTGAATCCTTTTCATCATAAGACTTAAACAAGAAAAAATTGGTTTGTACCCATACTCAGATCACCATGATGACCTACCCTGTAAATTGAACATGTGTGAGGAAATTCAGAGATCCACAAAGGTACAAGCTGTAGAGGCAAAGTTCTACCCTCTACTTGCCTGGAATCTTCTCCAGTTACCACTCACAGTACTGAGGTCCACACACATCTCATGTTGCTGGCCAGGAGTGAGGCAAAATCACACATTTGGGGTGAGTGTGGTGGTGCACACCTTTAATCCCAGCACTTAGGAGGCAGAGGTAGGAGGATTGCTGAGAGTTCAAGGCCACCCTGAGAATACAGAGTGAATTCCAGGTCAGCCAGACCTAGAGTGAGACTCTACCATGAAAAACAAAAACCAAAAAACAAAAAAAGTCACACATGTGGGCTGGAGAGATGGCTTAGCAGTTAAGGTACTTGCCTGCAAAGCCAAAGGACCTCGGTCTGATTCCCCAGGACCCATGTAAGCCAGATGCACAAGGGAGCGCACGCATCTTGAGTTTGTTTGCCGTGGCTGCAGGCCCTGCCGCGCCCATTCTCTCTCTCTCTCTCTCTCTCTCTCTCTCTCTCTCTGTCTCCCTCTCTCAAATAAATAAAAATAAAAATATTTTTAAAAAATCACACATGTGATCCCCACTCAGCAGCTTTCTATGCCCTCATCGTTCCCATTCCAGGGTCCTGGCAGAGAAGTCCCATGGAGATGCCTCTGCTGGTGAGTGGTGCTGGCCTCAGGCCTCTGACCAGAGACCTCTGAGTGTCAGAGGTCTCCCAGAAGCCTCTTCAAGTCAGACCACCCGGGCCTGCAGCCCTTGATGTCAGCACCAGCTAGAGGCATCCGCTCCTGTGCAGTGGAGTCTCCTTCCTCCAGTGGGAGGATACTGACCCATGGGGTCCTTGGCCATCTCAGAAGCCACCGCTATGGTGGGGAGCAGCTAGCCCTCCTGACCCCGAGAGCCCCTGGTTTGTGGAAGAGCAAGCTCTCCTACCACATCCATAAGCCTACTTTGCAAAGAGCAAGGGACCAGAGGACTGGAGCTTGATGGCCTAAATGCCCTGCCTTGGTGTTGTGTTGTGAGTTGACATTGGTGATGTTTCATTCGCTCAATGCTTCCACCTTTACCTCCCACCTTCCCCATCGGATCTGCTGTTATTATATCCCTGCCCTTGCAAGAGAGTAGCCGATGCACCTGCTGTCTTGTCCACTGGTAACGATCTATTCGTACTTGTCAGAAATGCAACGCTACCTCAGGCGTGTGACAGAGAGCTCTGGTGTCTCATTGTTAGAGGTGAGTCATAAAGCCCCTCATCTACTAGCAGTGCTGTGACAGTGAAGGGCTGCCATCATTCCAGCCTCTTTGCAGGGCAGGCAGGGAGGAGGAAGAAAAGGGAGCCCACCTGGACTGTGGGGTCACCACACTCTTCTCCCTGCTCCCCTACATCCAGGTGTGGACAGGATCCCTGCTCTTCATAGGTGAGTCAGGAGAGCTCTGCATACAGCATGTATGGGCTTCCAATTATGTTTGGCTTTGATGGACACTAGATACTTGTTTTACTTTCTTTAGGGAAGAAGGTAGAGCTTTGTGCTTTTATCTTTAGACATCGTCTCATTAGTGACTCACTTATTTACAATGACGGTGTCCTCAGACCCTGCAGCCTGGACTCTGGTGATGGAAAAGTATCTGTTCATACCTCGTGCCCAGCACATGTCGCGTTGCCGGCAAAATCCCCCATGTACTAAAATCTCTCTCTATCTTCTGTTCATCATAGTACAGTGTCCACCCCCTCTAGTGGTGAGTGTGACTACCACACCTCTGATGGTGGCAGCAACCGAGACAGCCATTCTTACAGAGCAGGGGACTGCCAAGCTTAAGTTATCATAATTGGAATTATGGAGCTGCAGTTAAAACTGACAATGGGCAAGTGGGTGGCTGATGTACCTGTAGCTCCCAGGTCTCCACAGAGGAGACTGGGTGGCCACTCTGCAAGGTGCTAAGGGGTGAAGTGCTGGGCTTCATTTGAGGACCCATCTCTCAGGAAGTATAAGAGGTGTTTCTGTGGAGCCCCCATGTCTCCCACAGAGGGCTACACATGACCCCTTCCAGCTTCACTGAGTTCATGGCCAGAGGTCAACTTTCATCAACCACAGCTCACCAAAGGCCACTGGGGCTTGTCAAAGTGGCCAGCCGCCTCATCTCCTCCCCTGACTGATGTAGGCTTCCTGGCCCAGGTCAGACCCCAGCCGCAGATCATACCCTCTTCCCTACTCTCCCAGAATCTAAAAAAGCAAATTTACAGAGCGGGTTAAAGGTCACTCATCATCCAGCCAGTGGTCCGCAGTGTGGCGCTGCCCATGTGATTCAGCAGATTTAGAGAAAGCACTCATTACTAGGGAGGGCTTATGTGGTTAAAAGGCTGAAGTGGCAGGCTGGGGACCCAGGAGAGGTGCAGTACAGCATGGGTCTAAAGGTCTCTGTTGGAGAACTCTTTCCTGCTTAGGGAAGGTGGGTCCACCATGCACCGTGCACCCTACTCGCCTGTGAAGGGCAATGGCACTACTCAGTGTCCAAACGCTAAGCTCAGCCAAAAGCAACCTCATAGAAACACAGCAGAGTGTTGGGCCTCATGCCTCGGCACCCATGGCCCAGCCAAGCTGACACCCAAATTCTACCATCCCTGGAAGAATCCGAGTCCCAGGCCTTAGATCATTCACCCCCACTCATGCTGGAAGGCTGTGTCACCCCAGTTGTGCCTCAGTATTTCACAGCACTGGGGTCAAACACACCCAAGGTTTGAGAGTGATGGCAAGTGTCGCGGGGGTCTGGCTTGATATGACGTGAGACCTAGAGTGAAGGTATGGGAGCTGTGACAGGCACATTCTGCCCAAGTTCAGCATAAGTAGGTGAGTTTGTGATGAGCTGAAGGTGTTGGGAAGGACTGGACCAGCTAGCTGGTGGGGAGGCAGAAATAGAAGAGGCAGATTGTAGGTGCAAAAGGGGTACTGGGGTCATGGGAGATGTCGCACCACCTGACAGGCTGTCGTGAAGAAGGGTGAGGAGAGGAGGGGTGCTGGAGACCCAAGCTGTCTGCGGAGAGAAAGGCCATCCCCAGGGCTGCCTGTCCGTTGGCTTGAGTGAGCTGGGCAGACAGGCCACCCTCGCTGGAGGCAGCCGGGCAGGAGGTGTGGCAGTGCCTGCCAAGAAGCCGGCAGCCAGCAGTCCTCAGATACTTGGAGTAGATTCTCAGCCTCCTGTCCAAGGCGGGGACCCATCATGGGCTGAGGATATGCAGAGGAAATGTCCTGGCCATTTCTCCATGCTTGACCTGGAGTTCACACCTGAGACCCCAGAGCCTGGTGAGCTGAAGGAGGAGGAAGAGTTTGTGACCACCTGGAAGTGGGGTAGGCTCTCGGTTGTCCCAAGTAGCTAGTGCCAGGCAAGTCTGGCATGGTCCTGGAAGACCAGTTTCCCTTTCCTGAAGTTAGCCTGGGTGGGCAGCACCATGGGGTCAAAGCTCCTGAGGGTTTCCTCCAAGGGTAGTTCACAGACCCAAGACCAAGCTGCATGAGAGACAATAATGGGACTGAGGACTTGAAGGGACAGCTGTCCCTACTCCCCCAGATTATTGTCAAATGTGATCAGTTGGCCAATGTTTCCTTGTGTGTGTGTGTGTGTAATATGCATGCATGTGTGTTAATATGTATGTGGGCATACTGTGTGGGATGCATATGTGTGCATGTGTGTGTATGTGCATGTGTGTAGGCAAGAAGTGTCTCCCCCCATTGTTTCTCCACTCTTTCTTTTTTCAGACAGAGTCTCTCTTGAAGCTGAAGCTCTGGTTAAGCTAGACAAACTAGCCAGGCCCCTCTGTCTCCACCCCCCACACACACTGGGATCATATGTGTGCCACCATGCCTGGCATTTTTTGTGGGTGCTTAGCATCTGAACCTGGGTTCTCATGCTCACACAGCAAGCACCTTACCCACTAAGACACCTCTGCAGTCTCCCCCACTTTTTCAGAGAGTGAGACATCCAGATTCCTGAGTGAAATCCAGTCTTTGAAACCTGACAAGCAGATCTGAAATCTCTGTGGCTGTGTGAAGAGGGACCAAGGCAGCCTTCTGAGGTGCCACCTTTCATGTCTCACCCTCATCGTTATGCCTCTGCCACAGGTCAGCTGGAGTATCAAGCTCCCAAGAAGTCCATGTGCCTCCTCAGAGGACATGCAGGGCTTCCACACACATGCACACAATAGAGCCACACAGGACCACATGAAGTCACTCTTGGGTACTCTGGCATTTAGAGTCGAGGAGAAATGAAGCCAGTCAAATCCCTTTCCTGCCTCAGCAATGTACACCGCCTCTGAGATACATTCTGCTCAGTTTTCCCTGGGTTTGCATTTTGTCTCCTCATTAAAACAGGGTTTAGAGGCAAGAGAGATGTGTTTGAGATTATTCAGTCCAATCCTCACTGAAAGACAAAGAAAACTAAGGGCCCACAAGGTAAAGGGACTTGCCCAGACTACCAGTAGGCAGAAATGAAAAACATCATGGCCTCTGACCCACCTGGCCTTCCATCCCCACCCCCATACTGCCCACCTGTGTGTCAGTATACAAGCACCGGGCTACAAGGAGCCGAGTAAAGGAAGCTCTAACTAGTTATAGAGTGTTAGACATCGGACATGTGTGGCATAAGACACAATGTCTAGATCCTTCTTACTAAGTGCACCATCTCAAACTGTAAAAATATTGGGAAACTATTGTGTAGTCCCACAAGGACTTCTGTACATGTCCATCTTTGGGGATCCTAGTTTTCCCTGTGGTTAAGTAGCACATCCACTGTCTATCTTATCCTCCCCCTTGACAAATGAGAAGATGGTGTTGATAAGTGAGCTGATAATGAAAATGAGGAAGAGGAGGGTGGCAATACAGGCAATGGTGATGGCGATGTGGACAGAGATGTAGATCAAGATGGTGGAGGTGATGTGGGTGGAGATGGTGGAGGTGATATGGATGGAGATGATGGCAGTGATGTGGGTGGAGATGGTGGAGGTGATGTGGGTAGAGATGGTGGAGTTGATGTGGGTGGAGATGGTGGAGGTGATGTAGGTGGAGAGATGGTGGAGTTGATGTGGATGGAGATGATGGCGGTGATGTGGGTGGAGATGGTGGAGGTGATATAGATGGAGCTGGTGGAGGTGATGTGGGTGGAGATAGTGAAGGTGACGTGGGAGGAGATGATGGAGGTGATGTGGGTAGGGATGGTGGAGGTAATGTGGATAGAGATGATGGCAGTGATGTGGGTGGAGATGATGTGGTTGGAAATGGTGGAGGTGATATGGGTGGAGATGGTGGAGATGATGTTGATGGAGATGGTGGAGGTGATGTGGATGATGGTGGTGATGTCTATGATGGTGGTGATGTCGTTGGAGATGGTGGTAGTGTTGATTGGTGATAAAAGTGAAGATATGACAATATTAAGGTGAACAATAATGTACTAGTGATGGTGGCGGCAAGGGGGGAGGAAGCTGTACCCCTGCCTCTTGAGCACTTTCTCTGTCCTCTAAACTACACATATCTTTGCTTTAATCCTCTAGACAATTTCATGCAGTAGGTATGCTAATCCCACTTTATGGATGAAGAGATTAAGAACCAGGATGATCTCATTTGTCCAGTGACACAGAGGGTTTAAACCCAGAGCTGTTTGTATCCCAAGCTCATGCTTGAAACTGCTGGTCTCCACCATGCGTTTGTGCGCTTTGTACCCCGGTGACTGTCTGCACCCCTTGTGTCTGCTGAACTGTTTAGCAGCTCAGCAATAACGTGTGTAGCACTTTCCCATTGCTACTTTGTGTAGATTCTTTGGAAAATAAGACATGCTGCTCTGTGCTAAGCAAATTCCATGCCAAAGAACGGTTCTTCTATATACATGGTGCTGTAAGAGCATGTGGTGGGCAGCTTTCTCCGTGTGTAAAGATATGCTTTATTGGGAAACTTGGAAGAGACGATGTCTAGAAGCTCAGTAAGGCATTGCTGGAGAAAGCAGTCACTAAGGACCATTATTTTGTTTGGCACAGTTAAACATGTCAGCTTGTTTTCTTTTGCGCTGTAATTTTCTACCAGGTGTTGGGAGCAACATGTTCCCCAGGAAAACATTACTCTCCACAGCTTCAGGATGGTGGCCCTGAACCATGCCAGCTTTCCTCTGGAAAACTCCCACCTTTCCCTCTCCTACACTCTTTTGCCCTGCAGAGGCAACCCCAATGCCGCCTTGTCTGAACAGGTTGCCGATGGATGGCTGGACCCATGGGTGACTGGGATGCTCGAGATGAATCCTGCCCTTGAATCTTACAAAGATGGAGAAGAATCCAGAAGGAGGGTCCCCTCCCCACTGCACCAGCATGTGAATTCAGTATGCCAATGAGGGCAGGAAGGCAGGTAGCAATTAAAGCAGAAGGGCCTCTGGGAAGTGTCACTGCTGGGTCACAGATCTCCCTAAGAAAGCATAATTTCTATCACTTCCTTCCACCCTTCCACAGAGCTGTTAGGAAGGGCTGTGTGTGTACACGCTCATGTTTCTAATACCGACCTTGGTGATGTATTTGGAATTAACCAGCAGGAAAATTTGGGAGAAAAGAAACCTTGATAAGAAATGGTAACTTGGTACTGAACAAGAAATCTAGGTCACATGTAATCCTATTATATTGATATTTAAAATAGGTGGAGCCCTCCAGTTTAGACCTCAGTTATCTGCAGCCTCCCTCCTCTTAGTCTATGAAGGAGTCATAAATCCTATAATAATACCAGAATGTTCACACTGTTCAAAGCATACCACATGCATACACAACATGCATAACACACACAAACAAACAAACAAAAAGGAAACAAAACAAAACAGTAGAACCTGAATATGAACGCAGAGAGTCTGAGCCCAGAGCTGACTCTCACCTACTATACTCTGAGACATCCCACTATGTCATCAACTGCCAGCTTGATTCTCAAGCATAGCATGGCCAGCTGATCTGCTGACCCTCAAACACAAACCCACGCTCCCTGTGGACATCCAGCAGCTCCGTCCTCCCCTGGCCTGGAGATTTTCTACTTTCCCCTCTCTGCTCACACCAGTCTCCAGATCTTGTTGTCTGTAACTTCAAAACAGATCTAGAGGGGCTGGGGAGATGGTTCAATGGTTAAAGGCACTTGCTTACAAAGTCTGAAGGCCTGGGTTCAGTTCCCCAGTACCCACGTAAAGCCAGATGCCCAAAGTGGCAAATGTATCTAGAATTCATTTGCAGTGGCTAGAGGCCTTAGCATGCTTATATTCTCCCTTCATTTCTCACTCTCTCTCCTTGCAAAGACATAAATAAAAATATTTTTAGGGCTAGAGGGATGGCTTAGCAGTTAAGGCATTTGCCTGCAAAGCCAAAAGACCCAGGTTCAATTCCCCAGGACCCACATTAGCTAGATGCACAAGCAAGGGAGTGCATGTGTCTGGAGTTTGTTTGCAGTGGCTGGATGCCCAAGTGTACCCATTCTCTCTCTCTCTCTCTCCTGTTAAATAAATAAATAAATAAATAAATAAAAATATTTTAAAATATTTTAAAAAACAGAACTAGGGGGGCTGAGAGATGCTGAGCAGGTGAGTGTGCTTATTGCACAAGCATGAGGACCTGAATTCATTTCCCAACAGCTACATAAAAAGCAGGTGTGGCTACGCATGCCTATAACCTCAGGGCTGAGGGCAATAAAGATGGAAAGATTACTGGGACTCACTCGTCAGCCAGTCTAACTGAAAAGTAGTGAGCTCCGGGTTCAATGAGAGAGAGAAAAGAAGGAGGCCCTGTTTCAAGGAACGAAGATGGAAGAGTGAGAACAGAAGGCACATCTTGTGGCCTCTGTATACATGCACACACTTCTGCATGCACACACACAGGTCACTTCCATCCCTCACCTGTGTTTCTGAAACAGCCTCCACACTGCTTTGCTTTAGCCCTGGCTCCTCCTTTAGACACACCCACAACAAGGCCACGCGGTTCTAGAGACAGCACCCGCTCTCACCCTTCTCCAGTGGTCCCTGGTTACCAGGGTTGACAGCACCATCTTCTCACCCTTCTCCAGCGGTCCCTGGTTACCAGGGTTGACAGCACCATCTTCTCACCCTTCTCCAGTGGTTCCTGGTTACCAGGGTTGACAGCACCATCTTCTCACCCTTCTCCAGTGATCCCAGGATCCTTAGAAGGTCTGCTTTGTCCCCGTGTCATGTGGTCTTCAAGCGCTGTCCTGCTTACTCCACTCCCACCATCCCGGCCACCTTGCTAATCCGTGGCTGTGACAGCTGAGCTCCCAGCTCCAAGCTTTTGCCCTTTAAGGATTTCTCAGTCACTTCTGCCTGAAGCTCTCTTTCCCCTACACCCACATGGCTCTTTTCTCTGTCCCCAGTGTCACCTTATGTGAGAAGCCTTCCCTGATGCCTTCTTGAAACTCCTGTCTTTAGGACAGTGTTACCTGCCCATGGTGCCACAGGGACGTATGCACAGGGCAGTCCAGGGAGGGTATCTGAATGAGGTGTCCACAGGAGGAAATTGTGTATAGGCTGACAAAGGTATAAGAAGGGAGCTTTTTAACAAGGATTTCCCCAAATATTGCTCTTGAAAGATTGTCATATAGACTATGATTCCACACCTGAGGATGTGGTGGGTCCCTGGAGACATCAAAACCATGCACCTATTGGCTGCAGGGGCTCAGAAGCCCACGTTACCTACCTGAAATGGCATTCACTGTGACTAGACTGTCATCCTTGCTCACCACGGTGACACAGTGGCCTCCCACCTGCCTCCTCACCCTTGTTCTTAGCCATCCTGGTTCAGAGGTTGCATGGCCCACAGAGAGGATTGAGGTCGAAGCCTTGATCCAAATCCAAGCCTATAAAGTAGAAAGCCAGACCTAATGGAACATGCCTGTAATCCCAGCCCTCTGGAGGTAGAGGCAGGAGGATCATGAGTCAGAAACTTGCCTCAACTCTACCTCCCAAAGAGAATAAGAAAATGGCCAGAGCTGGGTGTGGTGGCGCTCCCAGCACTTGGGAGGCAGAGGTATGAGGATTGCTGTGAGTTCAAGGCCACCCTGAGACTACATAGTTAATTCCAGGACAGCCTGAGCTAGAGTGAAACCCTACCTTGAAAAAACAAAAAGAAAATGGCCGGGTGTGGTGGGACACTCCTTTAATCCCAGCACTAGGGAGGCTGAGCTAGGAGGATCACTGTGAGTTCAAGGCCAGCCTGAAACTACTTAGTGAATTCCAGGTTAGCCTAGGCTAAAACAAGACCCAACCTAAAAAAAAAAAAAAAAAAAGAATAAGAATAAGAAAATGTGCCAGGCTGCTAGCAGTATCTAAGAAAGAGAAGGGTGACCTCTGTGCGTGTGTGATGAAGCAGGGAAGGACAGACCCAGCACAGAGGGACCGGGGCAAAAGCTGGCTCTGTTGAATGTGCCTCGCTAGGTTTGACTTTGAAAGATTTTTTTTTTACCAAGTTATTTTCAAAGTTGCATTTACAGAGCATCTCCTGAAAAATGAAAAGCTATAGCAACTGGTGCATCTAGTGAGTCGGTGACCTTGATGCTCAGGTGGCAATTATTTTAAGAGACTCAAGACATGATCATTTTACTGTAAGTCTGGGGAGATGCCCTAAGACTGAGAAGAAAAATCATCATGTCTTTCAGAGACTGTGCTGTTTGTGGCAGCATTCGTCTTGTGTTTTGAGAGCATTGCTTGTGTCCTGTGGGGTTTGGAGCACACCTGGGTAGCCAGGACAGTGAGTCTGGGACAGAGGGGACAGAGTGGGAGAGCAGCCATGCTTGCTGAAGCCCTGAAGTTGTCAGCTTGGCTTGAAGTGTCCCCATCAGCTCCAGATATAGGACATTTTCTGAGCATTATACCCTAGAAAGAAAGAAACCCCAGCCAGCCAGCAGCTCTGCCCTCCTCCCCTAGCCCCAGACTGCAGTCTCTAAAGATTGTTTCCCGCCCAAGAGAACGGCCAGGGCTCCTTGGAGAGATGCTAACTCCAGACCTGGTCCAGATGTACAAGATGAAGCCAGAGTTGGTGGTTCCTCCAGAGTGAGGAAGAGCTTGAGCAAAGGTCACGCGGGACGCAAGGGTCCCCAGTGGGGCTCCAGGCTCACTGCAGCCAGTTGAGACCTAACCAGAAGGTTGAATTCACAGTCTCATAATGGCGCTGAAAATCCCAGCTGGGGAGGTGGCTCAGCGGGTTAGTGCTGGCTGCGAAAGCGAGAGAACCTGAGTTTGGATCCCCAGCACTTACATAAAATGCCAGACATGGTAACACACCTGTAATCCCAGCGCTGAGGAGGCAGAGACAGGGAACCCCCTGGGGCTTACTGGATAGCTAGACAAGCTGAATTGGTGAGCTCCCGACTGAGCAATAGACCCTGTCTCAAAAAATAAAGTGGAGGGCTGAAGGGATGGCTTAGCGGTTAAGGCATTTGCCTGCAAAGCCAACGGACCCAGGTTCGATTCCCCAGGACCCATGTTAGCCAGATGCACAAGGAGGCACACGTGTCTGGAGTTCATTTGCAATGGCTGGAGGCCCTGGTTTACCCATTCTCTCTCTCTCCCTCTTTCTCTGTCAATTAAATAAATAAAAACTTAAAAATTAAAAAATAAATAAAAAATAAAGTGGAAAGTGATTGGGGAAGGGAGACATCACTGTTTACCTGTGTCCTCTGCATGCACACGCACACACATACACACACACACACACACACAAAAAGTCTAAGTCTCGGGCTAGAGAGATGGGTCAGTGGTTAAGGTGCTTGCCTGCAAAGCATAAGGGCCTGAGTTCAATTCCCCAGTACCCATGTAAAGCCAGATGCAGTAAGTGGAACACATATCTTGAGTTCCTTTGCAGTGGCTAGAGGCCCTGGCATGCCCATTCTCTTTGTCCATGTCTCTTCTCTCTATCTCTCTCTCTGCTTGCCAAAAAGTAAACAAAAATATTTTGTTAAAATTCTAAGTCTCATGCATCATCCTGAGGTAACAGGTAACCAACTCTTCTGTTTTGTTTTGTTTTGTTTCGTTTTGTTTTGTTTTGTTTGTTTCGTTTCGTTTCGTTTCGTTTCTTCGTTTCGTTTTGTTTTGTTTTGTTGTTTTTCCGAGGTAGAGTCTCACTCTAGCCTATGCTGACCTGGAACTCATTCTGTAGTCCCAGGCTGGTCTCCAACTCACAGCGACCCTCCTACCTCTACCTACCAATGCTGGGATTAAAGGCGTGCACCACCACACCCGGCCCAACTTATTTTTATTTTTTTATTTTTTATTTTTTGGTTTTTTGAGGTAGGGTCTCACTGTGGTCCAGGCTAACCTGGAATTAATTATGTAGTCTCAGGGTGGCCTCAAACTCACAGTGATCCTCCTATCTCTGCCTCCCAGTGCTAGGATTAAAGGTGTGCGCCACCACGCCCGGGACCAACTTATTTTTAAAACTTGAAAAACAAGGCACAAGAAGTGGCATTTTCCTGATGTTCTTATGTGCCCTGCCCCTAGAAAACTAGGAGGGGAATTTGTGCTTTATAGAGGGCACCCACTGACAGAAAAGGCAGGGTGATGAAATGTCCCACTTAGAGGATCCTGATGAAAACAGATCGGGCAATGCCAACGGATGCTGCAAAAGCCTAAAAGTCAACAGATTGGTGAGGGACAGAGAGAAGCCAGACAGCATCTGGTTCTGGGTGGACGCATACTCTATACTCCCGGTGAGGTGCTTCCCATCATACAGAGCCTGCCCTGGTCCCTGACACTCACCACCACTTAAGCAGCACAAGGAGGGTGGCACAACTGAACATCACCATGGGGACCAACCCATGGAGCTAATTCCTGTAGGACCAGTGATCCCATCTCTCCAACAAGTAAACTGACAAATTAGTAAAAGCAAGAGGACCCACAGGCCCAAGGAGGTCTGACAGCGTCAGCCTGAGTGTGGGGGCCATCTCCAGAATCTAGTCCTTGCTTGGAGATGTGAAGAGGCAGGAGATAGACCCACACCCTTCCTTAGCTCTGTTGATGGCTCGTGTTGGGGAGTTCTGTTAGTCTGGACCAGCTCCTGTACCTCACATCTATGCAGTCTTCCACCAGGCACATAGCCTCTCTGGACCTCTCTTTCCTCATCTGTAAGCTACAAGTGGTGTTTTCCCTGCCCTGTAGTGTGCTTGTGAGGACAAGTTAGGTGAAGAAAAGGAGATGGGTAAGTAGCTGGCATGAAATTAGGTGTTAAAGGTTAACTACCAATATCAGCATCACTGCTACCACCGCCATCACAAATACCACCACCATGTATCACACCATCATCACCACCACCACCACCATCACAAATACCACCATCATCAGTCACACCATCACTACCACCGCCACCACCATCACAGATACCACCACCATCCATCACCACCATCATCACCACCACCACCACCATCACAAATACCACCATCATCAGTCACACCATCACTACCACCGCCATCACAACTACCACCACCATCCATCACACCATCACCACCACCATCACCATCACAAATACCACCATCATCAGCCACACCATCACTACCACCACCACCATCACCACCATCACAAATACCACCACCATCAGTCACACCACCATCACCACCACCACCATCATAAATACTACCACCATCCATCACACCATCATCACCACCACCGCCAGCATCATCAGTCACACCGCCATCACCATCACAAATACCACCACCATCAGTCACACAACCATCACCACCACCACCACCTTCACAGATACCACCACCAGCACCAGCACCATCATCACCAATCATCACTAACATCATCACCACCATCACTAACACCACCACCATCACCTCTACCATCACCACTGCCATCATTAACTTCACGATCACC
Organism: Dipus sagitta; assembly: GCA_036346955.1. Classification (NCBI taxonomy): domain Eukaryota; kingdom Metazoa; phylum Chordata; class Mammalia; order Rodentia; family Dipodidae; genus Dipus; species Dipus sagitta. The sequence continues at coordinate 2,412,975 of CM070779.1, read as the reverse complement.
ATCCCTCTACCACCATCCCTACCTTTATCATAAAACCTTCACTACTAGCCCAGCGTGGTGGCACGTGCCTTTAATCCCAGCACTTAGGAGGCAGAGGTGGGAGGATCTTGGAGAGTTTGAGGCCACCCTGTAGTGACATAGTGAATTCCAGGTCAGCCTGGACTAGAGTGAGATCCTACCTTGAAATTTTTTTTAAAAAACCCTTCACCACCATTAGCTCCACCCCATCATCACCATCACCACCCCCATCACCTCTACTGTCACTGTCACTGTCACCACCACCTCTGCCACCACCACCACCACTGTAATTACTTCTAGTACCCACATCCCACATCACCATCATATTTCCTACCAACTCCACCACCATCACCATCATTGCTTTCATCACCACCACCATCATCATCTCACCACCTTCATCAGCACCACCGTGATTATTAGCATCATCTTGATTGACATCACCACTGTTGGAACTCTCAGACTGAGGGTTCTGGGCCCATGAGAGGGAAACTTCTTGGGGACATGATGAATGCTGGGGTTGGAGACACTGCAAGACTATTTGTCAGCAGAGTCCCCGGGTCCTGCCCATCACCTAGCTACCCCTTCACTTGGAAGGTGCCATCTGTATAGCTGCCTTCAGCCTCTTTCTATTGTTCTCCAGACTCGGAAGTGACCTGCCATCCTCAGCAGTTGGTCACCAGCAGGCAGGGCAGTAGGCACTTCCCATTGGGGATCTGTCTGGCTATCTGTGGGGGAAGCTGTTACAGGCTCCTCAGCCTACTGTACCATTGCTGCCCTCTGCAGTCATGGGAATTGTTCCAGATCTCTGTGGATGAAAGCAGATGGCATCCTCCTCCTCTGGGAGCCTGGGGCCCAGCAACAGCCAGACACTTGCTTCTTGGTCCGAGCAAATTAAATCATCCTTGGACCTCAAAATTACCTTTCCTGAAAGAGAATTGAACAGAGAAGGAAAGTGACATGAGAGAGCCAGGGCAGGTCTGAATGAGGCACCTGTGTGAAGGTATGCTGCTGGGATTCCCCTCTGAGCTGTGTCACATGGCTGGACGGTACAGGGACTGGGACCAAAATCAGAGATGGGCTGCTATGTGTGGATGACCCTAAGAAAGGCAGTTGGCCTCACAGGTCACAGAGAGACCGCTGGACTCAAACAACTTCCCTATCACATCTGCAGCATTGCTCGAGCCTGGGTTCCATTTCACTTGTGGGGAATGAGCCTTTGTTGCTCAGGAAGTTCCCATGAAGATAGAAAGAGGCACCACTGGGCCCTTTGTCCCCTTGGTACTGAATGAAGACAGCAGGGTTGGGACACACTGGGAAAGAGGAAGATATGGCATCGGGCAGAATATGCTGAGCCAGGTACTCTCAAGGAGGGAGAACTCTATGCCCCAGGGATATGGACAGTATCTTCAGACATAGTTTGTCTGTCACAGCTGGTGATGGGGTGCTACTTATGGTGGACACAGGGCAGAGAGGCTGCTGGCATCTAACAAGGCTCAGGTGACAAGGCAGAGAATGTCCTGGTGCAAAATATCAATAGCGTGGTGGGAAAGTTCCAGTGTAAATGGGTAGATTTGCAAGACCCTGGGAGCTGCTGGAGGCCCCAGATGCAGCTGATTCTTTGAGTTGGTCTCATGTTTTGGATCCTGGAGAAAAAGGCCAGAGAGGTGGGTAAGAATCTTGCACTTCCCAGACTTCTGCCAAAGACACCTGAGCAGCCACCATGTGTTGTGTGCTGTGGTGAGTCACACACAGCTGTGGCTGAGAGCCGCCAAGCCTGGAGGCAGAGCTGGGGGCAGACACAGCCTTGAGACCTAGAGCACCCGACTTCAGAGGTGGTGGCCTGTAAGGAGGGACCTGAACATGTGGCTACCGAGGGACTCCTGAAGCAGGCTGCATCCTGGGTTCTGGTCACAGCCGGCAGCATCCCGAAATGTCAGGACGAGTACACAGATTAGAACTCTTCTGGTAACAGTGTCTTTCCTTTGGGTTCCCTTCTCCCATTCTTGTAAAGCACACACAACGTAAAAGGCACTCAGGCTATTTAGTGTATTGACTGTATGTCTTCATGTTGTAGTTCCAGGATATTTTCACAAGCCCTAAAGTTAGCCACCTCTGCCAGCCCCGTTCCTAGCCATCAGCAATCTGCTTTCTGCCTGTAATCATTACTTTTCTTGTTGCTGGGACAAAATACCTGACAGAAGCAACTTAATGAAGGGTTTATTTTGGGTAATGGTTCAAGAGGATACAGTCTGCCGTCAGCGGCTGCGGCAGGAAGCGGCCATTCATGCTGCATGGACAGGAGGAAGCAGAGAGATGAGTGCTGGTGCTCAGCCCAGGGGCCCAGCCTCTGGAATGGTGCTGACCACACTGACGGTGGGTCTCCTACCTCAGTGAACCTCATCCAGACACAACCCGAGATGTGTCTCCTGGGAGATTCCAAACCCTGTCGAGACGACAGTGAAGATGAATTGTCACACTGCCACTGTGAATTCTCCTACTCTGTGTGGCCTCCCAGCTTCTTCCACTAGCACAGCATTTTCAAACTTCAGCCGTGGTATAACATCTACACCCCCTTCCTTCTCATGACTGATAATAGTCCATCCTACATCTGCACTCACTTCCTCCTCATGACTGATAGTAGTCCATCCTACATCTGCACACCCTTCCTCCTCATGACTGATAATAGTCCATCCTACATCTGCACACCCTTCCTCCTCATGACTGATAATAGTCCATCCTACATCTGCACACCCTTCCTCCTCATGACTGATAATATTCCATCCTACATCTGCACACCGTTCCTTCTCATGACTGATAATAGTCCATCCTACATCTGCACACCCTTCCTTCTCATGACTGATAATAGTCCATCCTACATCTGCACACCCTTCCTCCTCATGACTGATAATAGTCCATCCTACATCTGCACACCCTTCCTCCTCATGACTGATAATAGTCCATCCTACATCTGCACACCCTTCCTCCTCATGACTGATAATAGTCCATCCTACATCTGCACACCCTTCCTCCTCATGACTGATAATATTCCATCCTACATCTGCACACCCTTCCTTCTCATGACTGATAATATTCCATCCTACATCTGCACACCCTTCCTCCTCATGACTGATAATAGTCCATCCTACATCTGCACACCCTTCCTTCTCATGACTGATAATTGTCCATCCTACATCTGCACACCCTTCCTCCTCATGACTGATAATAGTCCATCCTACATCTGCACACCCTTCCTCCTCATGACTGATAATAGTCCATCCTACATCTGCACACCCTTCCTCCTCATGACTGATAATAGTCCATCCTACATCTGCACACCCTTCCTTCTCATGACTGATAATATTCCATCCTACATCTGCACACCCTTCCTCCTCATGACTGATAATTGTCCATCCTACATCTGCACACCCTTCCTCCTCATGACTGATAATTGTCCATCCTACATCTGCACACCCTTCCTCCTCATGACTGATAATATTCCATCCTACCTTCCTTCTCATGACTGATAGTAGTCCGTCCTACGTCTGCACACCCTTCCTCCTCATGACTGATAGTAGTCCATCCTACATCTGCACACCCTTCCTCCTCATGACTGATAATTGTCCATCCTACATCTGCACACCCTTCCTCCTCATGACTGATAATATTCCATCCTACCTTCCTTCTCATGACTGATAGTAGTCCGTCCTACATCTGCACACCCTTCCTTCTCATGACTGATAGTAGTCCGTCCTACATCTGCACACCCTTCCTCCTCATGACTGATAATAGTCCATCCTACATCTGCACACCCTTCCTTCTCATGACTGATAATAGTCCATCCTACATCTGCACACCCTTCCTCCTTATGACTGATAATAGTCCATCCTACATCTGCACACCCTTCCTCCTCATGACTGATAATATTCCATCCTACATCTGCACACCCTTCCTTCTCATGACTGATAATAGTCCATCCTACATCTGCACACCCTTCCTTCTCATGACTGATAATAGTCCATCCTACATCTGCACACCCTTCCTCCTTATGACTGATAATAGTCCATCCTACATCTGCACACCCTTCTTTCTCATGACTGATAATAGTCCATCCTACATCTGCACACCCTTCCTCCTCATGACTGATAATATTCCATCCTACATCTGCACTCACTTCCTTCTCATGATAGATAATAGTCCATGGCCACTCCCCACTCTTGTGCTCAGGATAGACAGTAGGTGGTTTGGAGAATCAGACATACACCTCACCACCGAGCTTTTCTCTTGAGGCCCAAAATACACCCACAAGCAGGGCCTGTGGAGCTCCTAAAGTTGTGCTGCTGACCTTCCTGGGTGGAAAGTGTTACTTTCTGATTCTTAGTCACACATGTCCTTGGACATAGCTATGTATCTATGTCAGGTGTTGGTGACGAGCTCCCCCAGTTCCTCATCCTAGCATCTCATCTTGGGAGCAAGCCCCCACTGCCCCTTGGAAATTAGACATCAGTTAATCTACGAAGCTGCTGGGATGTCTGACAGGGCCCATGGAGCACTCTGGCTGTGACAGCCTGGAGGTGACCATCTGGTTCTTCAAGCCCAAGGCACTAGGGTCCTAAAGGTCAGATGGAAGAGCCCCATTCCAGGCCCTCCACCCTCCTGGAATCGTAAAGTGACTGGAAAAGGGACATTCTTAAAGAAATCCAGGAGTGCCCTGACAGCAGCCTACCTTCCAAATCTGCTTGCTGTGCTTTGCAAAGACCTCAACAGCTCCACTCCACCACAACCTTCTAGATGGAGAGATCCTAGATGTCCCAGCTCTGACTGAGCCTGGGAGGAGTGTGCAGAAGATCTGAGCCCCCCACCATACACACTCCCCATGACTTGAAGGCTACAGCTCTGGCGGTGCCTGTCCTCTCCCGAGGGTCCTGCTGTTCCATCTCTGTGTTATCTTCATCTTTTACACTCTCCTTTCCACCCTCCTCCCCCAGCTGGGGCTCTATCAGGGAGCAAGGGCTGCCTCTCCTATGCCTCAGCACATAGACAAGGTCTGGAGTGAGCCTAAAATAAGTCTGTGTCAAAGTCCCATCCCTGGGGAGCCCCAGCTCCCTGTCCAAAGAAGCCCCTCCAGATACCTCAGCTTTCGAAGCCCTCAGCCATTGCCCTGCATCACTGCATGGGGCTGCTCTGAGGCTGCGCATGGCCACTGTCCCACTCATACATCTTGGGGTCATGCCAAGGCTGTCTCAGCATGTTAGGCCTATCCACCACCACTTGACCTCTGTGGACATCCTGGCAGCTTCAGGGCCAGAGAGCACTCACCTCTCTGCTGAGACATGGAGCCTGGCCCAGTGCCACAAACTGCATGTCCTCCAGGACTGGGGTGGGGCAGATGACAGCTCAAGCTGTGGGTCAGACAACTCCAAGTCAACAAAGCCTTGCTGGAGGAAGGGGGCTGGAGCTCAGAGGTGAGTGTGAGAGCTGGTAAGTGTCAGAGATGATGAGTGTCAGAGATGATGAGTGTCAGAGCTGGTGAGTGTGAGAGCCAGTGAGTCTGAGAGCCAGTGAGTGTGAGAGCCCATGTGAGAGCAGTGAGTGTGAGAGATGGTGAGTGTGAGAGTGAGTGTGAGAGATGGTGAGTGTGAGAGCGGTGAGTGTGAGAGATGGTGAGTGTGAGAGATGGTGAGTGTGAGAGCGGTGAGTGTGAGAGATGGTGAGTGTGAGAGATGGTCAGTGTGAGAGCTGGTAAGTGTCAGAGATGATGAGTGTCAGAGCTGGTGAGTGTGAGAGCCAGTGAGTTTGAGAGCCAGTGAGTGTGAGAGCCCATGTGAGAGCAGTGAGTGTGAGAGATGGTGAGTGTGAGAGCGGTGAGTGTGAGAGATGGTGAGTGTGAGAGATGGTGAGTGTGAGAGATGGTGAGTGTGAGAGCAGTGAGTGTGAGAGATGGTGAGTGTGAGAGATGGTGAGTGTGAGAGATGGTGAGTGTGAGAGATGGTGAGTGCGAGAGATGGTGAGTGTGAGAGATGGTGAGTGTGAGAGCGGTGAGTGTGAGAGATGGTGAGTGCGAGAGATGGTGAGTGTGAGAGATGGTGAGTGTGAGAGCGGTGAGTGTGAGAGCAGTGAGTGTGAGAGCTGGTGAGTGTGAGAGCTGGTGAGTGTGAGAGCTGGTGAGTGTGAGAGCTGGTGAGTGTGAGAGATGGTGAGTGTGAGAGCAGTGAGTGTGAGAGCAGTGAGTGTGAGAGCAGTGAGTGTGAGAGATGGTGAGTGTGAGAGATGGTGAGTGTGAGAGATGGTGAGTGTGAGATGGTGAGTGTAGGAGCAGTGAGCGTGAGAGATGGTGAGTGTGAGAGATGGTGAGTGCGAGAGATGGTGAGTGCGAGAGATGGTGAGTGTGAGAGATGGTGAGTGTGAGAGATGGTGAGTGTGAGAGATGGTGAGTGTGAGAGCAGTGAGTGTGAGAGATGGTGAGTGTGAGAGATGGTGAGTGTGAGAGATGGTGAGTGTGAGAGATGGTGAGTGTGAGAGATGGTGAGTGCGAGAGATGGTGAGTGTGAGAGATGGTGAGTGTGAGAGCGGTGAGTGTGAGAGATGGTGAGTGCGAGAGATGGTGAGTGTGAGAGATGGTGAGTGTGAGAGCGGTGAGTGTGAGAGCAGTGAGTGTGAGAGCTGGTGAGTGTGAGAGCTGGTGAGTGTGAGAGCTGGTGAGTGTGAGAGCTGGTGAGTGTGAGAGATGGTGAGTGTGGAGAGCAGTGAGGTGTGAGGCAGTGAGTGTGAGAGCAGTGAGTGTGAGAGATGGTGAGTGTGAGAGATGGTGAGTGTGAGAGATGGTGAGTGTGAGATGGTGAGTGTAGGAGCAGTGAGCGTGAGAGATGGTGAGTGTGAGAGATGGTGAGTGCGAGAGATGGTGAGTGCGAGAGATGGTGAGTGTGAGAGATGGTGAGTGTGAGAGATGGTGAGTGTGAGAGATGGTGAGTGCGAGAGATGGTGAGTGTGAGAGATGGTGAGTGTGAGAGCTGGTGAGTGTGAGAGATGGTGAGTGTGAGAGATGGTGAGTATGAGAGCAGTGAGTGTGAGAGCAGTGAGTGTGAGAGATGGTGAGTGTGAGAGATGGTGAGTGTGAGAGATGGTGAGTGTGAGAGCGGTGAGTGTGAGAGATGGTGAGTGCGAGAGCGGTGAGTGTGAGAGCGGTGAGTGTGAGAGATGGTGAGTAGTGAGAGATGGTGAGTGTGAGAGATGGTGAGTGTGAGAGATGGTGTGAGTGATGAGGAGTGAGAGTGTGGTGAGAGCAGTGAGTGTGAGAGATGGTGAGTGTGAGAGATGGTGAGTGTGAGAGATGGTGAGTGTGAGAGCTGGTGAGTGTGAGAGCAGTGAGTGTGAGAGATGGTGAGTGTGAGAGCAGTGAGTGTGAGAGATGGTGAGTGTGAGAGCTGGTGAGTGTGAGAGATGGTGAGTGTGAGAGATGGTGAGTGTGAGAGCAGTGAGTGTGAGAGATGGTGAGTGGTGTGAGAGCAGTGAGTGTGAGAGATGGTGAGTGTGAGAGAGTGAGTGTGAGAGATGGTGAGTGTGAGAGCAGTGAGTGTGAGAGATGGTGAGTGTGAGAGCAGTGAGTGTGAGAGATGGTGAGTGTGAGGGCTGGTGAGTGTGAGAGCAGTGAGTGTGAGAGATGGTGAGTGTGAGAGCAGTGAGTGTGAGAGATGGTGAGTGTGAGAGCAGTGAGTGTGAGAGATGGTGAGTGTGAGAGCAGTGAGTGTTAGAGATGGTGAGTGTGAGAGTAGTGAGTGTGAGAGATGGTGAGTGTGAGAGCAGTGAGTGTGAGAGATGGTGAGTGTGAGAGCAGTGAGTGTGAGCACCCGTGTCAGAGCGGTGAGTGTCAGAGCAGTGAGTGTGAGAGCCAATGAGTGTGAGAGCGGTGAGTGAGAGTGGTGAGTGTGAGCGCCCATGTGAGAGCGGTGAGTGTGAGAGTGGTGAGTGTGAGCGCCCATGTGAGAGCGGTGAGTGTGAGAGTGGTGAGTGTGAGCGCCCATGTGAGAGCGGTGAGTGTGAGAGTGGTGAGCGTGAGCTCCCGTGTGAGAGCGGTGAGTGTGAGAGTGGTGAGCGTGAGCTCCCGTGTGAGTCAGCGCCAAGACCATGAGAGCTGCACTCCCCCACAGCAGACGAGGGAAGCATGAGAAGGGCCAACTGCGCAGGCCCACTGAGGCAGCCTGATGGCTTTGTCTGAGTGTCACTTCAAGAGTCCCGTGGGAGGAGGCTGAGGCTGCACCGTCTCTCCCGCCACCCCTTCTCCTAGCCTCCCACCAGACAGTCACTCCCACAAGAGCCCTCACTCTGCTCCATTTGCAGGGTCCCCATCCCAAGACATAGTGTCCCCTGCAGGAGAGGGGAGGTCCAGGCCCAAATGAACACCACAATGACACCAGGCTCAGCAAGCACTTTCCTGCAGAGCACAGTGACAGGGCTCAAGGGGCAGCATGGGCAGGCAGGGCCTTTGACTTGCTGCTATGAAAACCTCCAGCTACTCCAAGCTCAGTAGAACCTGCTGGAAGGATCCTGGGTTGCTCACAGACTGTCGTGGTTGAGACGGAAAAGCTGATCGGCCTATCCGACTCGGGCCTTACTCATTGACTATGGGAGAGCAGGGCACCTTGAAAGTCTCCCAGTTTGGTTACAATGCCCCCCCCAAAACATGAAATCAAGTCTTTGTGCTGCCAGCAGCTAGTTAAGTCTCAGATGCATAGTGAAGCCATTCCCATCGGCAGCTATAAAGTCTGCTGTAATCCCTCACCAAAAATAAAGGGAGCCTCGCCTTATTAATTTGGTATGGCCTGAAGGGCATTTGTGAGAAATAACTAAATCCCCACTCCCCACCAGGCAGACTCTGTAAGAACATACCCATGGCATTCATTAGTATTCACTGACTTTGAGAGTTTCTCATGGTTTATTTTAAAAAAAAGTAATCGTGACCAGTAATGTGTGATGACGTCAATTTCACATTCACAACAAGTGCTGTCTCCTGTCACGTTCAGGGTCTTTCTGCTCATTGCTGGAACCTCAGTGAAAATGAAGGCTGAATTTTATCATGCATGGGACATATTTCATAAAATACAAGAAACATAAACATCATTAAACCTTTTCAAGTAATGTTCAGGGATCAAGGAAAAGTTGAGGGGGAAAACAGGAGTATGTACTCAGCCCCAAGTCTGTGCCATTAATTTGATGAGAACAGTCAGACAGCGCTCTGTGGAGCTCTTGGCCAGCACCATGGCAAAGGGCTTTTCAGGGAAGCTTGCAGCGAGCTCCAGCGGTCTCACGTGGGGTGTGGCTGCAGTGTCGTGAACTTTCCCAAGAATAAGCAAAGAGTCTCTGCCCCCGAGTGGAACAGATCATGGTGACTTTTTAAGCCTGAGGCTTCTATAGTCATCTGCTGTATTAGGACTCACTACAGGAACGGAACCAATAGAAGGAATAGATATCACAAAGGGCATGTGTCATGGGAAACTTTTCCCCTGGGGAGACACAAACACACGTCTTCACCCCAAATAGGGCTCACATGGCAGACTAAAGTACAATTACACCAATACCAGTTCAGTGGACCAATGAGTTTTTTGGGGGTCACTTATAGATCATAGAGAGGGGTTATTTATAGGAACATATAGCCACTTTGATAGGGCCTCCTGTGACAAAATTACTCCTTGGATGCTCTTCCCTTAGCCTCAGGATGAGGGCTTACTTACAGAGCCTGGGGACCCCAGAGCAGCCGCACCACCGAGAAGTTTCATCCCACCCTGAATGACCGCTTCCAGAAGCCCCTTGTCCCTGCCCAGGAGACCCCAGAGCAGCACTTCAGTGAGGCTGACTGTATGGAAATTACCCCTGTGGATGCTCCTCCCTCTGCCTCAGGGTGAGGGCTTACTCACAGAGCATGAGACCCCCCAAAGAAATCACCTCAGTGGAGCTCATTGTTCCCTATATATTCCCTTTCCCCCTGAGGCCATGAGACTGCATGCATTGTAGTATACAGCTGTGGGGGGGGGGGCATCCAAATCCCAGGTGGGGGTCGATGACCCTCTCCACGCCTCCCCGGTCAGTTGACCCGGCAGCTTTTTTTTTTTTTTTTTTTTTGACCCGGCAGCTTTTGCTAAAGCTAGCAATAGTTGTTTACACCTTTCAGTGTGGAGGGATTCTGCCATACAATAGCATTGAATAGACTGACTTGCACAATATGGGCTGGGCAGTCCATCAATGGCTGACTAAACACTGGAGAGCCTGAGAGCCCAGTAGCTGCTCAGTCCACATCGACAGTCCCAGCGTCACACTGGAGACCTGGAGTGTTCCTGGAGAGCCACTGGGCTTCAGTCCATACTGGAAGGCCGAGGAAGCTGAGCTCTGACGTCCATAAGGCTGGCGGCACCAGGGTGGGTTTGCTCGCCAGCCAGGAGCGAAGGCAGCAAGGCAAAAGGCCATGGCGGTTCCCTCAGACCTCTTTACACATGGGCTGCCATGAGAGGGTTGCCTAGGGGAGGGTCTTCTTGCCTCGGCTTACCCTTCCCAGAAATGCCCTCACAGACCAGAGGTGTGTCCCTAGTTGATTCCTGACCCAGGCAAGTGGATGATGGAGATGAACCACTGCCGTGCCTGCACTTGTATCTGCAGAGCTGGGCGGACCAAGGGACAGCACTTAAGTCCAGGACTGAGAGTCAAGTCATCCCAGGAGACACGAAGCGGGGCTCAGACTTCCCATGCAAACAATGAGCTCAGGGATCCAGGTCCCATCAGGGAGATCGCTTCTGCCTCCTGTCTGCTTTCAGAAGCTCTTTGGAAGGCTCTGTGGCTAGACTGGGGGCATAGAGTACTTGCCCAGAACACCCAAGGCCCTGTGGGTTCTGCCTCCACCATCACAAAAATAAAGCAGTGTAAGACAATGTGACCACCAAGCAGGACCTGGGAACTCTGCTCTTGGTCCCTGTGATGTGTGAAACCTTCTGCCTCAGTGGCTGCATCTGCAGAGGGGGAAGGACAATAACCAGGTGGCCTAGCCCTCTAGAACCTTCTTTAATGGTCCCTTTAGGACTTCCAAGGAGGGTAGAAAATCCTGGCAGCTCTCCCTCAGGGTGGGCCGCTGAGCCGGCATCAGAGCACACGACCAGGTTGTTTATGTCTGGTGTAGGCCGTGATTCTGTAAAGGGGTCCAAGGCAATCGATGTCAAGCAGGCTGGAGACCAGACACCAGAAACTTCCAGGGTGACCGCACCTTCACAGCCATGGTGGTGAGCAAGGTGGAGCTCATACCACTGTGCACCTCCCTCGTCCTGTTTTCCTTTGCTCCAGGCCTGCCAGGCACGTGCTTGACGAATGTAACCATGCCGCCAGCCTCTTCCCATTTCTCCCTTCAAGCTCCTAGAGGCCCAATCTTTTTCCTGCATAAGGTAGTAGTGCAGAAAGACTCCAGAATCCTGTCTGCCTCAGCATTCCAAGTTCAGATTAGGCAAACCTTCTCTGTCAGCTCTCCACTGACTGCCCACGTGCTGTCTTCCAGGCCTCAGCATGGCCACCTCTCCTGCAGAAGCCCCTCCTGAGGACCCACAGCAGCCTTGGCTTCACTGTGACTTCCATACAGCAGTGGCAGCGACCTGGGCCCTCTGCCCCGCCTGCCCTGCCCCTAAGCAGTGGCTCCTCATTTCATTTGCTCACCCAACAATTACTGTGCACCTGCTGGGCACATGTGCCAGGGCTGGACATGCCACTCTTAAAGACAACCTCCCCCCCCCCATTGTATCGCCAGGGCTCAGGGAGGTGTGTGGAATGTCCTTGATGCTCAGCAGGGACGAGAGGCAGGAGGGTCCAGGCAAAGCAGGAGCGGTCAGCACGCGGAAACCTGAGACAACGCAGAGTGTCCATCAGCCTGAAAGTCAAGGAGTTCACGCACTGAGAGCTCCAGAGCTTCGTGCACACAGCCGAGACCACGGGAAGCCCCAGATGCGTTTAGGTGCAGCCGCCTTCTTACCTCGAGGCTCCAGTAAGAGTAGGATTTTAAAAGAAAATTGCCTCTGCGGGCAGCAGCCACGGCCAGGAGTAAATCCGCCAGCGTCCCGGCCCCGGCCAGGGCGGGGGCGCTGCGGCTGTCAGGCTCAGAGCTTTTCTCCGCCCGGAGAAGCAGGAGCGGCTGCCGGCCGGCCGCAGACTCCCGGTAGGAAGGAAAATGAGAGATTGCAACCTGCGCTCTTGGGAAAGTCTCCGGGTCTAATAGGGCACGAAGAGAAAGTGCTGAAACACTTCACTAAAGCATCACATCCTGGTGGACGTGCTTGAGCCCAAGGATTTTCTGAGCATCTTTCGAAATGCCGGCCAGGGGCCAGCGAGGCCTATCAAAGGCAGCGCCGCTGCCGTTACCCGGAGAACAGCCGGCTTCCTCGGAGGGCTGTGCGGGGAGGAGGGAGAGAAGCCCCGTGGTGTGCGTCTGTGTGCATCTTAGTATTGTATGTGGGGATCCACAGTACCACGTATACGTGCACGTGTGTGTGTGTGTGTGTGTGTGTGTGTCCAGAAACTGCAAGATACCAGAAAAGAGTGGCTATCCCCAAGGTGCCCCTTCCCTCACATGCCGTTTACCCAACAGCATTTGTCCAGTTCTATGACTACGGGATGTCACTTGGGGGGCAGCCCCTGTCCCTTGGCAGGTAGCTATGCTGTCTTGCTGGCCCCACAGGAACAGCGCACAGAGCATCTGAGGCGCAGCTTGTTCACTGCCTGCACAAGACGGAGGCTTTTCCTAGGCAGGCCTGTCTCTCCTCTCCTAAGGTGAGGCTTCTCATCTATTCTCCAGATGTGATTCTGCCCCTTCACTTCCTCCCTTGAATACACTTGCTTAAGGCCCAGGTGTTTGCAGCTAGAGGCCACACAGTGACTTTCTTCAGCTCCAAGTTCATTTGGAACAGACAGTCATCTTGGGGGACTCGGCAGCCTCCCTCCCTTCAGCTTTCGCCGAGGACGCAGTGGCCTGTGAGCCAGTCCCCGGGTGAACACAACCACCAGTGCCATCCGTTATTTTAACACAGACATCACTTTAAACTAACCTTTTACCATCTGTTCTGTCTTCTCATAACAAATGCAGGGGAACGGAATTCTCCGTGGCGTCGTCAGGCGGGACGTGTGGCGGGAAGGCCGTCTGCGCTCCTTATTCATGGCCCCCACATCCACGCCCCTGATGTCTTCCTCATTTTCCAGACACAAATCATGGGAAAGTGCTCTCCTCTGACCCACTGGTTTCGTTTGCACTGTATTTCTTCTCCACATAGTAAACTGTGGGGGAATCAGAGCATTCCAAGAGCCATGCGAAGAGCTCCCGGGTGCACTACTCGGGGCACAGCGCCCCAGAACCGCAGTATTTCTGAGCGTGCCTCTGAGTGGCCAGGAGATAGGCAAAATGTAATGAGACTTCTTTACAAAAAGATTACCTTTAACTCCGTGGTGGATTCTTTTCAACAGTCCTAATTAAATGTCCTGTAGCTCAGCCGAAAGGACAGAGTGATAGTCACACAATAAACCAGCCACGTTGTCCTTCCAGCAGCTGCTAGAGACCCAAGTGACCCTTGCTCGCCACTGGTCTCAAGGACTGTCCTTGGCTCCATGTGTCCCTTTGATAAAATGCAACTTGGGCTGGCCATGGTGGCTCACACCTTTAATCCCAGCACTCAGGAGGCACAGGTAGGAGGATCACTGTGAGTTCGAGGCCACCCTGAGAGTACATAGTGAATTCCAGGTCAGCCTGGGATAGAGCAAAACCCTACCTCAAAAAACAAATATGTGTGTGTGTGTGTACGTGTGTGTTTGTGCACACGCACATGCAGGGCTGAAGCAATGGCTTAGCAGTTAAGGTGTTTGCCTGCAAAGCCAAAGGACCCAGGTTCTATTCCCCAGGACTCACATTAGCCAGTTGCACAAGGGGGAGCATGCATCTGAAGTTCGTTTGCAGTGGCTGGAGGCCCTGAAGTGCCCATTCTCTCCCTGTGTCTTTTTCTGTCTCTCTCTCTCTCCCCCTTTCTCTGTCAAATAAATAATAATAAAATATTTTTTTAAATGCAACTTGGCCAGTATCACTTGAGGCCTGTCTCTGGACTCCAAGTGCCCTCATCCAAGCCCAGGGCCAAAGCAAACTTCCCACACACCAGTCCAGAAATGCTTGGCCCCCCAGGGCAGAGGGTGACTACCCCAATGCCACACACTTCCTTCTCTGCTCTATGGGGACAGCCTCTTGCCCTTCAAGCACCCAGTAGTCCTCAGGTACAGGGCAGACTCTGCGTACCCTCTGCTAGACTCTGCCCAAGGGAGAAGAGGTGGTTCCCACAGAGGACCATGGATGGTCCCATTTCAGCCAGGACAGCTGTAAGAGGGCCCCGGGAGTGTGCATGCGATACCAGCTCAGGCACACGTGAGCCTAGCTCCTGGGGGAGAAGATGCTCCGGCTCACAGGCTCAAAGCCTGGATGTCCACTGCCAGACCCCACCCTGCTGTGGGCGTTGGCTCAGAAGCCCTGTCCTGGGAGTATGCTCAGGCTCAGGCCAGCTGGGTAGAGCTTACCTGATTATGGGAAAGCAAATACAGTGGAGACCCAGAACCAAGACGTTCCCCACAGGCTGTGTGCACGTGAGTGTGCACCCTGGTGTGTGTGTGTGCTCACAGCATGGGCACCTGCACCGGATCCTGCCTGCCTCCTCTCAGAGCCAGCATGCAGGATTGGCCCGTCTTCCTAGAAGATGACTGCGCAGTGAAGACCTTGTCTTCTTGCCAGTGGGTCAAGCACTTCTGCTTCCTGTTGCAATGGCGGGGTACCATTCTGTCAGGCTGAATCTTCTAGGCATTGGGGTTCTTCTAGAGGCCATCTTGCAGTTTGGGGTACAAATGGAACCAGAAATGATGCTTGTCCTTGAATTCCTCATGCCTCCATTGGGCTCCCAACTTGGTATGTGCAAAGAAGCAAGCACCAGACAAGACTTCCCCTTATGTCCGTAGTAAGCCCTTCCCACGAGTGATGGGGGCTTCAATCCACCACCGTGCCCCCTCCCTGGGGTCTCTGTGTGGCCCAGCATGCTCAGGACACAGCTTGCCTGTTTTGTGTCATGACTTGCTCACAGGCAGGATGGCCTGTGTCCCCAGTGCTTTGTGAAGCAAAAGGGGCTGTTTTTCCCTCGGCCTCTGCTCTGGAGACCTTTTGGACACGTCCAGCAAGCCTGCGGCCCCTGGGGAGGTCAGGGCACTTCCTGCAGAGACGAGCCTCTGTCTGCTCACATTGCTCCCTGCTCTGAACAGCACTGACATGTGCGTTTTCCCAGAACGTCAGATAGCTCACCATGGCGTGCAGCTGTGCTAACAAAGCATGAGGAACCAATGTGAGGAGGGCTCACTCTTTTCTCTGAAACTCTTGGTGAGTTTCAGAGGTGCAAGTATGTCCTTGGGGATTCCCCCAGGTGCAGCTCTGGAACCTTCCAGCACGTTGGTCTGTGCTCTTGTCCTGACTCATTTCTTAACACTTCTACACCTGCGTTCTCTCCCTCGCTCCTCATCCGCCAACTGTAGTTTCTTTAACAACAAAAGTATCTTAAGGATGGAAGCCAAGCTTGGGTTTTGCTGTGGGGTAGTCTTATCACGACACATTTAGCATAATAAAAATTCTTGACACGTGTGGGTACGTAATTGTATGGGGCAGTGCGTAATTGTATGGGGCAGAGTGGTGTGGTGTGGTATGTGTCATGCACTCATGGATTGTGGAGATGTGTGTGCCCCGTGTGCTCACATATGGAGGCCAGAGGAGCACATTGGGTATCCTCCTCTATCGATAACTCATCTGCCTGCTTGCTTGAGATGAAGTCTCTTTCTGAACCAGAACTGCTATTTAACAGACTATTTAACCAATGAGCCCCAGCGAGTCTCTGGCCTCTGCTCCCCACAGGACTGGGGTGACAGGCATACATGTCCCTGCCAAGCTATCTACATAGGCGCTAGAGAGCAGAATTCATGGAGAATCAAACCCTCGTGTCTGCATGGCAAGTGCTCTTACCCACTGAACCATCTCTCCAGAAATAGTTTTAAAGCTTCTCAAAGCAGTTTTCATTCCTTTATGACCCGATGGTTATTTCAGAACATGCTTTAAATTGCTAGAAGTTAAATTTTATCATTAATTTTAAATTTAATCTTTCAGCAAAAAGGTCTTGGTCAATTCTGCTTTGTAGAATAGGCTCTGAGATTTTCACTATTTACTGTACAATGTTGTCATGGCCCCAGGAGCCTTGATTTAAAAACGCAGCTGTGTTTTCTCAAGGCGTCGTCAAGTGGAATGCTTTTCACACCTTGGGTTCACTGGGCTCCCTGACCTTCCTGAGGGAGCCCCCCCTCCTTCGTGACAGTTCTCTTCCTACAGGAGCGGCGACCGTGACCCTGCCAACTTCCCTTTCTCATTAAGGATTGTTTTACCACAACCAATGAATGGCATGGGTGCACTTTGTTCTGGTATTATAATTTCTGTTTCCCAAAGTCTTTTTAAAATGTTTTTAGTTATTTATTTGCAAGGAGAGAGACAGAGAGAATGGGCACACCAGGGCCTCTTGCCACTGCAGACAAATTCCAGATACATGTGCCGTTTTGTGCCTCTGGCATTATATGGGTATTGGGGAAATGAAGTCAGGCTGGAAGGCTTTGCAAGCAAGTGCCTTTACTGCTGAGCCATCTTCCCAGCCTCCAAAATCTTCTTTTCAGATCTGGTCATTATGTGATATGGTCCAGGGTCTGCAACAGAGGAACAAGGAGAGGGTTTTGTGCACAATCACCAGTGCTCTAAGGTGACACCTAGGGGACACCTTTGCACATGGGTGGACATGGGTGGACCAGCTAGGTATCTTCATGCAGGTGGCCACCCATCAGGACATCTTCACACAGTGGATACATGGCAGGGCACCTTCATGTGGGTGAACACCTTGTGGGACACCTTCACACAGATGGGGAAACATGGCAGGACACCTTCTCACAGAAAGACACCTGGCAGGGCACCTTCATGTGGATGGACACCCACTAGGGCACTTCACACAGCTGGACACTCAGCAGGGCACCTTCATGTAGGTGGATATCCAGCAAGAAACCTCCACAACTTCACAAAGATGGACACCTGCTGAGCCACCTTCAAAGGCATGGGCATCTGGCAGGGCACCTTCACACAAACAGACACCTAATGGGGCATCTCCACTCAGATGGACGCCCAGTGAAACACCATCACAGATGGATACTCAGTGTGACACCTCTACACAGGTTGGACACAGTTGCCTCTGAGCTCCTTGTCACCACTCTGCTTCACGCTTTTTCTCGGTTGACTGAAGAAGTTCATAAGCATTTGCAGCAACCTCGGCCACTGTGCACCATGGCTTCCATCCCCTTCAGCTGTTATGAACCGCCTGGGCGTCCCACACTCCCTGCCTGACAATAACTTGAGATACTGCACCTTGTGCCTCCTTGTCACCTGATGCACCATGAGACAGGAAGTTGGTGGCACTCGGTAGCTCCTGGACCACTGGTTGCCTATCCTCTTCCCAGCTCCACAAACGTATCCCAGTGAGAAGCCCTCAGGGGATGAGAGTGAACATACCTGCCCTTCCCTGCTGTGGGCTGACGTCTCCAATGTTTCATCCTTTCAGATCCGGTCTGACAAGGACAATGACATCCCTATCCGGTACAGCATCACAGGTGTGGGTGCTGACCAGCCCCCCATGGAGGTCTTCAGCATTGACTCCATGTCTGGTCGGATGTATGTCACACGGCCCATGGACCGGGAGGAGAGAGCCTCTTACCACGTGAGTATCTGCATATGGAAGGCAGCTGGTCATCTGGATGGAGCAGGTAGTCTGGACGCCCCAGACCTGCCAGTCCCTGTGGGAGGGGGTGTCAACAAAAAGTACTTTCCTGCCTGGCTGCAGGATCCTGGACCCCAGGAGGACTCCAGCTCTACTAGACCAGAATTGCCCTGCAGCTGTTCAGAATGCTGAGTCCCACCCCAGGGTCCCCAGCTCAGCGGCCAGAGTGGGGCTGAGTTTGTGCTACAAACACCTTCCCAGAGTTTCTGGTTAGGTCTACTGCCCTCTGTTCTTCTCACTGACTTTCTATCATCAGGAAACTGTCTCTGAGGTGAGACTCTGAGATGCTCTGTACAGAAAGAAAAAATGGTGAGAAAGGCAGACTGGGGGTCCTTGGCTTCCTCCTTGGCCCCTCTGACCTCAGACACATGGGAGGCAGCTAGGCTCCTGCCTCTGTCTGGCCTGACGGCCAAGTGATGTTGTAACTGGCCCCCTGACTCCGCACCGGCTGGAGGCACCACGTGAGAGGGCCACACCAGCCCCTCGCCTGTGTGAGCTTAGGCAAGTCTGAGTCTGCCCCAAACTCAGGTCTCTCCCCGTCCTGATTGGGGACAGTAGTGTGAGCCTCCTATCAGGTTGCTCTGAGGGCAAGGGTGATGCTTGTGGCTAATGTCAAGACAAATGACCACCCTGCACTTTGGGACAAAGGTGGAATTCGCGGCCTCTGCCCCATGCTGCTGTATCAATTGCTGTGACTTCACCTGCTCGGCCCTGGCACTGATGGCAGGCTGACCTCCTGCTCCTGTGTCTGGTGGCCATTTGTTCAGGATTTATCATTCATCTCCCCTCTCCAGGAAAGTCCATATGCGCAAGGCACACGGTGTCCCCAGGTCCAAGGACAGAGCCTGGCTCTGGGCATGCTCACTGGCCGTTTGCAGAGGGCGGGGGAATTGTAGGAGGTTGGTTTCATCACTGGCAATGGAGGCCTTCATAGACGAGCCCTGATGCCCCATGAGAATTAGGATGTGAAGCAGAACTGGGGAGCCCTCCTCAGGATGCTGCTGGGTCCCTTCTGAAGGCACAAAGGTCTCCTCCCTGGGACAGTTGTCCCGCCCCAGGTGGCTGCAACATCTAGTCCATGTGAACTGGAAGCTTCTTTGGCTTCTGCCAGTGAGCCGAAACCCAGGAAGGACCAAAGCCAGGCTTGCAGCACCTGGTGTCACCCCCCGGTCACTGGACTCATGCGCCTCCCAAAGGCTTCCAAGAACAACCTTGACCCTTCCATACTCCCCTCCTTCTCTACACGCCTCATCTCTCATCACACACATACACACACACACCCCTGCCCATCCACTCACCATCCAGTCACCCACCGATCCATATATCTGTCCACCAGTCTATCCACCCACACTTTCATCTACCCATCTATCCACCTATTCATCTACCCACCAACTCACCACCCAACCACTCACCTACCTATTAATCCACCTACCTGTCTATCCACATCCACCCACCTGCCCATTCACCCATCCATCCATCTACTCATCTATCTTTCCACCTAGCAATCCACATTCTGTTCACCCATTACCCATCCACCCATCCATCCTTCCATCTGGCATTCATTTCTTGAGCACTTAATACACACTGGCTAGTGTTAGGTGCTGGGCGTGCAGAGATGACTAGAGAAAACACGGTCCCACCTTTGGGGAACGTACACTGTACCAGACTGAGGAGACACTGAATTCTTCTCTTCCTGAAGCTCCTGAGGAGACTGTGTCCCCAGATTCTCCACAGCCACGCAGGCTGTGGGCAGAGGTGGGGCAGACACCGACACAATGCTTCCCTGCCTGTCCCAGGAGGCCCCATCTGCGCATCCTCAGTCTGCTTCTCAGATGGTGGAGGCTAAGGTCAGGGAGAGGAGGTGAAGAGACAGAATGCCTGTTAGCTGGGTGGAGAAAGCTACTCCCTCAGGAGCCTGAGTTGTAAAAGAAAGTCACAGTGTCCTTTCTAAATGGAAACATGGTTTTGTTCACAGAGGCGCGACTCAGGCACTGGTTCCTGCATCACACTGGCCCAGGACTATTGGGTTCGTGGTTTTTTTTGGGGGGGGGGTGAAGTAGGGTCCCACTGTAGCCAAGGCTGACTTGGAACTCACTCTGTAGTCCCAGGCTGGCCTCAAAATCATGGTGACCCTCCTACCTCTGCCTCCTGAGTGCCAGAATTAAAGGCATGCGCCTCCATACCTGGCTGTGTTGGGTTCTTTGTAGCCTAGGCTAAGCCCAGGTATGGAGACATGAGCAGGAGACATGGGCGTCCCGCCGGACTGCTGGCTTCCATCCGGGCAGAGTAGATGCCTCCTACGGAAGGGGGACCTCGCCCCACTGTGAAGTCCATGTGACCCTTGGCAAAAGTATGAGCCACTGTCACACCACACACCAACATGAACCACTCTAGCAGGGGTTACGCCCTCCCTTCCTACCTCCTCCCTCCTTCTCCCCTGACCCCTTGCCGTCCTTCTGCCTCTGACATGCACACATCCTTCTAGAATGTTTCCCAGAAGCATCTGTGCCTGAGCCTAGAGGGGGCTCAGCCAGTCGTGGGACGTAAGAAGGGGGCAAAGCAGCCACAGACTACCCAAGCCAGCAGTGGCTAAGGCCTCTGCGCACCCCAGTCTGTCCCCTGTCGGCCTACTGCCCGCTTCCCTGGGTAGCACATGACCAGGAGCCAGGGCCTGTGTCACAGTGCTTAGCCGCCTTTGTGGCCATAGGAAGAGGCCACTCACTAGCGAAACTCGCCTTTTCCTTTTATGTATTCATTCATTCATTCATTTGCTCTTCGGGGAGGGGGTGGTTATTTTCTACTACAAATGAGCACCAGATGTTTGCGCCACATCGGGCTTTACATGAATGCTGGCAGCTTGGTAATGAAGCACCTTTAACCACGAATGACCTCCCCAGCCCTAAACTCACGTTTTCCAAGATCATGCAGATCTGTTTTTCATTATCATGGTCTGTAAGAGCAAGCCCCCAGCCTGAGGAATCCCTTCCACTTCGAAGGCCCCTATCAGGTCCTCCGATTTCTCTCTGAAGTGGTCTCCCATCTGCTCTGTACCACTGGATGTCTCCAAAATGGCTTCCATGTTTCTGAGAGAAGATCACTATGCATCTTCCAGAGCCTTCTTGCTGAAAGCTTAGACTCTCCAGGCCTGCTGCCTGCGGCCTGAGGTGATCAGGGCAAAGGCCTCTCTGGCCAGTCCTCGGCTTTGCTCCTCGCCTGTGCAGAACTCTGGTCCCAGGTCACAGTGGGCCTCTCATTCATATTCACATGCTCAGAATTTCCCAGTGGTGGGACCGCTGGACAGGGCACACAGTGAGCAGGAAGCCCACGTTACCTGCAGGGCTCAGGCCCTTTGTGCCTGCCCTCCACCCTCCACACTCACCTATCACATGGTGTTCTGTCACTTCCACAGAAGCCTGGCCCCCAGGTCTCACTGCCATCCAGGCTTAGGAGAGGGGAGAGGGGCCTCTCTGCACACCTCCTCATGCACTTGGTGCCAAGAGCAGCTGGGAGCCAACAATGCCCCCCGTACCACCCTCCACTGGATGTGAACTCTGTCTGCAGCAGGCTGACATGAGGAAGAAGATCCGGAGCACGGGCCCCGAGGAGAGAAAAAGCCACCCCCAGGGTGCTGACCAGCATGGCGTCTGCCCCTCAGCCAGCTGCGGGCCTCCTCTCCCTCACAACAGCTCTGAGAGCCTCCCATACACCCTCCTCTCCACAAGCTGGCTTCTGAGTCAGGGGCTGAATCTGGGGGCCCCACAAGTGCCTCGGGGTCTCAGCTCACCACCGGCTACCACGGCATGCACAGAGCCAAGGGGACGGCCCTCCAGATGGGAGCTCAGCCAGCTGTACCACATCGCACCACGGCTGCCGGCCCCCAGCACGGCTGTGACTTGTGTTCTGCATGCCAGCACTGCTCCTCTGAGCCCCCGGAAAGACATGTGGACTAAGAGACTTCAGGATAGAGATGCAGACACAGAGAGAGAAACACCAAGAGAAGATAAACAAAAGGCAGAGCGAGACAGACAGATGAGACAGACACAGCCAGGTGTCCAAGGACATTGTAGAATGTCAGGTAGCTTTGGCCTGTGCACCCAGGGCCAACCCTTCCCACTTCCCGAGTGTTGGTTCTACCCCTAAAGTCCCAGGTCCCCGAGGGCCCCATGCCAGCCCTCTCTCCTGCCCAAAGTGCCCAGCCACTCTGTGTCCTCCTCCTCGCCCCACCCTGTGGTCTCAGACAAACCCCCTTCCTCAGAGAGGCCTCCCCAGCCTCTTCCATCTCAGAGGCTGCCATCCCCACACCCTACTATGGACCGCTTCTCTCACATCTCGGTGTCCCTCCCCTTCCTGATGAGAAGTACCAGGGCACTCATCTAAGGTCTAGCCCAGCACCTGGTGCTTAAGGGCCCTTCATAATCATTTTTGGGAACAAAGGAATGAGTAGATAAACAAATGAATGAGTCAAAAGAGTAACGGGAGCCGGGCGTGGTGGCGCACACATTTAATCCCAGCACTCCCGAGGCAGAAGTAGAAGGATCGCAGTGAGTTCGAGGCCACTCTGAAACTACACAGTGAATTCCAAGTCAGCCTGGGCTAGAACGAGACCCTACCTCAAAAAAAAAAAAAAAAAAAGAGTAAGGCATAAGTCAGCAGTCCCTCTTGAACTTTTCACCTCAAGTTCAGGGAGCTTTCGCTTTCTTCCTGGACAGGGAAACCTGTTGCAGACTCTGCACACCCCGACCCAGCAGGCAGAAGGCTTTTTCAGCCAAGCCCCACCCCACAATCCCACCTCTAACCACCCATTGTCCTGCTGTGGGAGGCCCCAGAACCACACAGCAGGAAGGAGCAGCAGATTGGCGTGACCCTCACGTAGCCGTCCAAATCAGCGTGCTTCTCTCACACTCGCTCAGGCCTCTCTCTGCACCCCACCATGCAGACCCCTCCCTGGGTTCCTGTTGCAGTCAGGTTCGCATTGCTGGCAGAAATCACCTGACCAAGAGCAGCTTTTGGAAAAAGTGATTTATTTTGGTTTACAGGCTCAAGGGGATGCTCCAGGATGGCAGGGTGAAACAATGGCATGAGCAGAGGGTGGACATCACCCCCTGACCAATATAAGGTGGACAATAGCAACAGGAGTGTGTGCCAAACACTGGCATGGGGAAACTGGCTATGACACCCATAACCCGCCCCAACAATACACTGCCTCCTGGAGGTGTTAATTCCCAAATCTCTGTCTACTGGGAACCTAGCATTCAGAATACCTAAGTTTATGGGGGACACCTGAATCAAACCACCATATTCCACCCCTGGCCCCCATAAACTGATATACATACATGATATAAAATACAATGCAGTCAGTCCAACTTTAAAAGTCCCCATAGTTTTTACCAGTCCTAATGATGATCAAACATTCCCATAGCCCAAGGTCTTTTAACTGAGCCACAATACCAAAAAATCAAAAAAAAAATCCATAATGGCACAGAATAATCATTCACACAGTAAAAGATGACACTTGGCATAGCAAAGAAATATTCAACCAAGACAAGATTTAAACAGCATAAACATCAAACTCTCTAGCTCCAAGTTCAACAACTCCAGTCAGTGAAAAGTCTCCAAGTCCAATAATTCTAACCAGCAACAAGTCTCTGGAGTTCCAATTCCAACCCTCCAGCTAGGCTACTCACAGTCCTGGAAAACTTCATCCGGGGCTGGCAGCTTTCCTTAGCAGCCATCTCGTGGTCCTGGCATCTCTACTGGGTCTTCACTGCAACCCACGGTTCATCCTCATGGCTCCATCGCGTCTCCATGCAGGGATCCAGCAAACCTGCTTCACACTGTCCATGGCTGTTTCCAAAACACAAGACCGTGTTGCAAACTCAGTGATCCTTTCTTTCTGCATCTCTTATACTACACAATACCAGATAGAGTGCTAATTATTTAATCCAGGAGGGAATAAAGCAGACTTTGAAGAACAGGACACTTCTTGAGCATTCAGGCCCCTTCCAAAGAGACTACATTCTTCCTGTTGCCCCAGTGCAGGTCAGCTGGCCCAATCTCAAAGGTTGTCATCTCTCATACCATTGCAGCTGAACAGGCAGCAGTTTCAGCCCAAAGATTTCATTTCTGTGACATTTCCCTCTTCTCACACTAGTCCATTTCTATGCAATGCAACCCTGCACAACTTCTCAGGACATGGCCATAACAGCAAGCCTCTCACACAAACTGCTTCTAGCCTAGTCTAGGCAAAGCTCTTTCACACCCTCATAAGCCAAACCTCACAGTTCATAGTTCTTACTACATTCAGGCCTTTTAACTTTAACCAGAATAGTCCATCAAGCTGTACTTATAGAACTGCAAGGCATCTCTTAGGCCAAGGTTTCAAATCCTTCCACATTCCTCTTGAAAAGCAGCCCCAAAAGACCAAAGCCACACAGTCAGGTGTCTAGCAGAAAATGACACCACTCTTACTGTTGCAGTCAGGTTCACATTGCAGGCAGAAATCACCTGACCAAGAGCAGCTTTTGGGGAAAAGGTTACATTATTTTGGCTTACAGGCTCGAGGGGAAGCTCCACAATGGCAGGTGAAATGATGGCATGAGCAGAGGGTGGACATCACCCCCTGGCCAACATAAGGTGGACAATAGCAACAGGACACTGTGACAAACACTAGCATGGAGAACTAGCTATAATACTCCTAAGCCTGCCCCCAACAATACACCGCCTCCAGGAGGCTTTAATTTCCAATTGCCGTCAGCTGGGGAGACTAGCATCCAGAACACCTAAGTTTATGGGGGACACCGGAATCAGACAGCCACAGTTCCCCTTAGTCAAACTCTCAGTAGGGAGCCTTTAAGCCCCTCTGCTCCACTGGGCACAAGAGGCATTTCTGCAGCCACTGGGGTAGGACAGGAACTCTCACCCAGGAGGTGCCATCCCACCCCAGGCATTTGAGAACAGTCTGAAAGACCTAAGAGGTTCACACCTTAAGCAACACCAACTCAAAACGTTACCCTGTTCCTGCTTGCACAAGCTCTGTATGCACAGAGGGGAGAACCGAGGCTCAGAGCCGTGTCTGGAAATATCTAAGCCCACTGACACCTGCCCAGGCTAACCCTGCTATCCCCAAGGGGCTGGGACCCATTCTGTCGCTGCAATACTTCAGCTTTCCAGAGAACTGTCCTCAGCAGGGACAGGAGTCTCCCCAAGCATGGCCTCCGGCTCTGACCTGTCTGTGTTGCTTTACAGCTCAGAGCCCATGCAGTGGACATGAACGGCAACAAGGTGGAGAACCCCATTGACCTGTATATCTACGTCATCGACATGAACGACAACCGGCCCGAGTTCATCAACCAGGTCTACAACGGCTCCGTGGACGAGGGCTCCAAGCCAGGTGAGCCTGGCCGCTCGGGAATGCGTGGGCCTGCGCTTCCTGAAAACCTCACGGGCGCTGTCTGTGCCCAAGGCAGGCAGGAGGCTAGTCTGTGAGGACAGCTCCATGGGACTGGCCGTTAATACACAACCACACGGGCCTTTACGGACCTGCTTTCACAGTCCCCAGTGCACAAAGGGGCAGAAAGCACCTGTAGCACCTGGAGAATGGCCGGGACATGGGTGTGGAAGGAGACCACAGGTGCTGACTCAGAGTGATGCTGTCACCGAGGAAGGGCATCTCTGCCGAGGTGGCGGGGAGGGTTGGGAATTGCAGTGTAAAAAGAAGGAGCCAAAGAGGGACTTGAATGGGCTCTGGGGAGGGAGCCCAGGCGACCACGCAGGTGCCAAGTCCTGGGGCAAGAGACCAGGACAACCACCAAGACCCGCCATACCAGGGCTGTCGGCCAGCACTTTGGATTTGACTCCGAGCATAATAGGAAAAAAGGCCAGACACCCACCCACCCCACCCCACCCCACCCCACCCCACCCCACCCCACAGTCCAAGAGGTAAACCCCTGTGCCAAGACCTCTGTCCTCCTCAGAGCTGACCCAAGAGCCCATCCTCCCACTGACCTATGTGCCAAAGTGATGATGACGGTTTATTGTGTGGGAAGCGGGGAGACTGCTAAGCATGAATTCTGTCTCCTATCTCTGCAGTCCCATAACTTCTGAGAAGTAGGTGTGGGGCTGGAGAGATGGCTTAGCAGTTAAGGCACTTGCCTGCAAAGCCAAAGGACCTCGGTTTGATTCCCAAGGACCCACGTAAGCCAGATGCACAAGGTGGAGCATGCATCTGGAGTTTGTTTGCAGTGGCTGGAAGTCCTGGTGTGCCCGTTCTTCTCTCTCTCTCTCTCTCTCTCTCTCTCTCTGTCTTGCGTGCGCGCTCCCTCCCTCTTTCTCTCTTGCTCTCTCAAATAAATTAATTTATTAAAATTAAAAATAAAAATATTTAAAAGAAGAAGAAGTAGGCATGTCCCTTGCTGTTTAACAGTAAGGACACCTGGGACCAGGAAGCTGCTTATATAGGTCAGAACCCAAGGGTCTGCATCCCCAGCCCTGCTAGAGTCCAGTGTGACCGTGGCAGTACCCTAGCAACAGAGTCCCAGGCAGCTTCCGTTAGGGTGGGCTGCCAGGCATAGCCACAAAGACGCATGACCCTCACGTAACCTTGAAGTTTGGGCAGGCAGCAAACCACTTTCACACGTCAGTATGTCCCAAGCAATTTTGGGGACATAGTTCATTTAAGAGTCTCCCTTGTTAATGTGAACACATAGTTTCTTGCTGTCCTGTATTTTATCAGGCAGCCCCAACCCTGATGTTCTGAGCTCTTCAAGAAGCATGTGGTGCTAGGCAAACCAGAGACCATTTCTGCCCAGAAATCCAAGCACACAGAGCCAGGGCGGGCAGGCTGTCTTCCAGGGAGCTGCCTGATCCACAAGCTCCTTGGGCCTCGCAAGGGTCAGGCGCTCCAGCCCCAGCCAGGGAGGGAAGGCAAACATTTATCATCACTCTCCTAGTCGCTGAGGTTGTCATTGGCCTGTCTCTGGAGACCGCTGCTTCAACAAGGTGAATCACATTTTCCAGTGATTGTCTTTCAGGATGGTGAGGCTCGGGCCAGCCCCATGTCACCAGAGGGAACAGGATGTGACATTATTTCTGGGGAACCTTGGGCCGCTCATCCCCACACAGTCCCTTGAGGGGCAGGAGCAGGCAGTGGGTGGGCAAATTAGCTACAAGCAGCCCAAGAAAACGAATGAGGGCAGCCAAGGGCGCCTCATGGAGGGGCGGGAGCGAGGCGCGGACACAGCTGGGGTGCCTCCTCATTAGCATGGACACAGGTGGCCTCGCGCCCCAGGCCCTGAGCCCTGTTTAAAAGAATTGAGATGCTCCTGGCCTTTCAGAAATCAGACTTCTTGTGTCTTATTTTAAAGCAAACTGATAGCAGAAGTACTCTGGGATGCTTAGCTGGTTAGACACATTAGGTCAACACAAGCAGCATATAGCCTTGTCTCCCTATAAGCCCTTGGGCCAGCACGTCTGCTTTGTGGACCATTCGCTGGCTCGCCCAAGTGGGCGACAGGTACCATCTCATGGGGCTCTATCCCACTCTGCATGGTGGTTCTCTTACTTGTGCCCCAAACTTTCCAAGGACTGTGTGCGACTTTCAGAGCCCTGAAGGTCAAGAATCCATCTCTGGTCCCTAAAACAACCATATGTTCATGCATTCTGAAATGAATCCTGATGAGGTCACCTTGAACCTGTCTTCTCCCCTCTCCCCTCACTCCAGCCAAGAGCTAAGGATATGAGGTGCCTTCCTCAGCACAGTCCCCAGGTCTCTGCAGTTCTCCTCCATCAGTAAGTCATAATAGAAGGATTCTATGGCTGCCTTTGTGGGATCAAGAAAAACTACCACCAGAAATTAGTCATTATTCTCTGGAACGATGGGCTAATGAGAGGTTTCCCATGTGTGTTCTAATAGGATACAAGCGGAATATTAAATATTGACTAAGACAGAGGGGTACGTTGAAGGTTGGAGTTCATCTGAGGATGCTGGTGAGCAGCCTGCACTCACTCCACTTTCCTCCTCAGCCCCAGCCGTTCCTCAAGTGTATGGCACCCTCTTGGTACCACTGACCTGTTCCTACAGGGTGTGGAGTGTAGGAGCTCAGATGGTTCCCTGTCTGGTACAGCCACATTCACTGAGGCTGAAGATCACAGTTGCTAGAGAACCCATCTCACAGGTCCCTGAAATAAGCAGTGTTTCAGTTCTTGTAACCAAAAAGCCCAGAGATGGACGGTAGCTTTAGGCAGGACAGGCATGACGACTAAAACGGAATTTTCCAAATCATGGCTCATCGCCTCCTGGGCCCTCTTTCCTTGGTGATGGTCATTTTCAGGGGAGGTTCTGAGGTCACACTGGCCTCGGCAGCACCAGGCATGTGAGATAGCTCTGCGGCACACCTCCTCCCCATTGTGCCCCAGGGTGGCTACCGTGGAGCTATCACCAGGTTGTACCTCCGCGTGACTCACACGCCCAGGGCAGGAAGCAGCAATGTTCTTACAGGAAGGCCCCACTCTCTGCCACCCACGAGCTCTCACTGGCCAATCTGGTGGGTAGTCAAGGCGCACTCACTGTCCAGGAAAACGTGCCACACTGTTTAGCACTGACCCTGACCCTGAGCTTACGGGCCCTGCTACACCATGATTGTGCTATGATACAGACTTTTTCCAGAAAGAAGTACTATTGATTTGAAGTTTACCAGGAGGTCCTAAGAAAAATGTCTAACTGCAGCACTGTGGGAGGACTGTGGGGATGTAGGCTAGGGCCCGGGGTCCACAGTAGACATTGAGAGCGCAGGAGGCTGAGTACAGAGCTTGGCGGCCCTCCCGACACTCCCCCCAAAATACCACTACCTTCATCTGTCTGTGTGTGTATATACTTGTACGTTTATCTGTCTCCTGTGTCTAGGTGTCTGTGTCTATGTGTGTATATACCTGTGTGTATCCATCTGTGTGTGTATATACCTATGTGTTTATCTTTCTGTGGTGTCTAGGTGTTTGTGTCTGTGTGTGTATATATACCTGTGTGTACATATCTGTGTGTGTCTGTCTCTGTCTGTGTGTGTACATATTTGTGTGTATCTGTCTGTGTCTGTGCGTGTACATACCTGTGTGTATCCGTCTCTGTGTGTGTATGTATATATCTGTGTGTATCCATCTGTATGTGTCTAGGTGTTCGTGTCTATGTGTCTTTGTTTCTATGCAGCTTTGTCACATGTGTGACTGTGACCTCCACCACCAAGACAGAAATGATCGATGATGACTTGAATATGGTATGTTCCCACAGGCTCATGTGTTTGAACATTTGGTCCCCAGAGAGTGGCTCTGTTTTGGAAGATTGTTGAACCTTTAGGAGTTAAAGCTTTCTTGAAGGAAGTGGATCACTGGGGCCAAGCTTTAAGGTCTGATAGTCCAACCCACTTCCTGTCCTCTCTCTGCTTCCTGTTTCACCAAGAGGAGGTGTCTCAGCTACACACTCCTACCACCATGGAGCCTCCTACCGCCATGTCTTCCCTGTGACTCTGACAGTGATGCCTTGCTATGTAGACTGCAGACCATGGGATGGAATAAACCCTTCCTCTTTTAAGTTGTTTTATCAAACATTTGGTCTCAGCAAGAGAAAGATAACTAATATATCCCCATCTGAGGACCCCTCCTGCTGCCCTTCCCTCCCACCCCCACCATCCCTTCACCATGGTAAACCCTGGTCTGGTCCTTCCCTTGGTAGCTTTGCTCTGTGGAGACATTGCACAGACACAGCAGCACATGACCTCTAGTGGTTGGTACTTTGGCTTAGCATGTCACTCTGGAGTTTCACACAAGCCATCATGTGGATTCCAGGCTAGAGTTTTGTGGTGTGAGCAGACATGCCACAGTTTGCTAACCATTCACACTGAAAGGCATTTTGGTTATTTCTATGTTGGGTCCATCACAAACAAAGCTGCCAAGAATATCTGTTCACTCGCAGGGTTTTGTGGGAACACACATTTTCATTTCTCAGGAATAAAGGTCCATGAGTGCCTGTCCTGCTCGTGTGGTATGTTAGCGCTCTGAGGCTGTGAGAAATTACCAGAGATAATCAACATTGAGGAGGAAAGGTTTGTTTTGGCTCACAGCTTCAGATGTTTCAGTCTATGGTCAGCTGGCTCCATTGCTATGCACCTGCGGTAAAGCTGACATGTCACAGGACATGAGAAGGAGAGCTGCTCACCTGGTGGCAGCTGAGAGGAGCCAGAGACAGAGATGTCTCCAAAGACTCCCTCCCAGTGGCCTACTTCCTCCATCCAGGCCCACCACCTGGCTCCCACCACCTACACGAATCCATTGGTGAATTAATCCATCGATTATGCCAAACCCTCATGATCCAATCACCTCTGAACAATCATATCCACCAGCTGAGGACCAAGCCTTCCACACATGAGCCCCATGGGTGGACACTTCATGTTGAAACCAATGACAAGATTCCACCACCTTCCATTAGCACCCCAGGCTAGAGTCCAACACTTTGACACATGGATCCCTGGAGGACACGTCAGATCCCAAGTAGTGGTCAGCTGTGTAAGCAGCTTGTGCTCCCTCCTCAGCAGGCTGCCTACACGCCAGGCCCACCATGTTGACTGGCCTGTCACTTACACATCCGCGCCAGCCTCAGGTATTATCACTGTGCACTGCAGCCCATGACAGGTGAGCAGTGACGTCAGTGGTCTGGTATTTCCCTAACGACGAGTGACACGCAACACGCTGTCCTGTGTTTCTCGCCATCTGTGCGCCCTCTGCGGCGGCTCATTCGTGCCCGTCCACTTCTTAATTAGATTGTTCTCTGACGGTGGTGCTCTGAGACTTCTCCACCCACGCTGGCTACACGTCCTCCGCTGGTGTGTGGTTTGCAGGTATTTCCCCGCTCTGTAACTCACCTCTACAGTCAGAACAGTCAGACTCTTGACAATGTTTCCTCTCACGCACTGGGCTTTGATGTGGTGCCCAAGCCCTAGGTCCTGAAGCTGTCCCTTCATCCTGTTCTCCAAAGTCTCGTATCTTGACATTGTACATGAAGTCCATGCTTTGTGTTGAGTTAATTTTAGTGCAACGTGTGTGAGAGGGTTTATACCCTGTGTGTGTGTGTGTGTGTGTGTGTATGCACACACGTGCATGTGATTGTCAGCTTGACAAACCCCAAAATCACTGTGAGAGATTATCTGGATTAGGTTAGAATTGTGCATGCCTGTGAGAGATTCTTTTGATTACGTTAATGGAGGTGAGCAAAACCATCCCATGGGCTGGGGTCCAGGACTGCATAAAAAAAGGGAATTGAGTCCAGGCGTGGTGGCGCACACCTTTAATCCCAGCACTTGGTAGGATCGCCATGAGTTCAAGGCTGCCCTGACACTACATAGTGAATTCCAAGTCGGCCTGGGCTAGAGTGAGACCCTACCTCAAAAAAACAAAAAATAAGAAACTAAAAAGAGACTTGGCTGAGCAGCAGCACTCATCACTGTGCCTCCCCCTCCTCCCCTGAGGGACTGTAACCTGGAACTACAAGCTGAAATAAACCCAACCTCCCTTAAACTGATTTTTGTCAGGTATTTTGTCTCAGCAGGGTGAAGGTAGCTGATGCAGTGAGAGACTCGTGTCTAGGTTTGCTTTTGACTCTGCCCACTCCCCACTCTTGCTCACTGCTCCAGCACACGTGTGTGAAGGCTGTCCTGCCCCTGCTGCCCACTTTGGCATCTTTGTCAACAATCACATGGGGAGGGGTCCTGCCGCTGCTTTCTCTGTGCTTCCCAAGGCACTCGGGGCTAGCTCTCCAACGCTGGCAGAGGTCTGTGACGCCCTTGCGGAGCCCCCAGTGGGCTTTTCTGCAGGTGCGGAGACGTGAGGCCGCCAGGCCTTCTTCGGCGGTGAGCTCGGCTAAGCCCACAGCGCTGGCAGCTGCAGCCACCGGTCCTGTTGAGTCCCCAGACCATCTCCTCTGTGGCTCAGCCCAGACCCTGCTTTCCATCTTGTCACTCAAAGCTGAGGATACTGTATTTGTTATGTGTCCCATCACTGGGACAATATACCTGAAAAATCAATTTAAGAGGGGAAGGATTTCTGCTGGCTTATGGTTTGAAGGGATACAGTTCATCATGGTGAGACAGGCCTGGCAGCAGATGGTCCCATGGTGGCTAGGACTCTGCCTCCTCACAGTTAGGGAAACAGAAGACAGAG
Organism: Dipus sagitta; assembly: GCA_036346955.1. Classification (NCBI taxonomy): domain Eukaryota; kingdom Metazoa; phylum Chordata; class Mammalia; order Rodentia; family Dipodidae; genus Dipus; species Dipus sagitta. The sequence goes on along the minus strand of CM070779.1, from coordinate 2,380,873 downwards.
ACCAGACAGGAAATGGGTCAGGACATAAACTTCAAGGCCACCCCCCACCATAACCTGCTTCCTCCAGCTAGATTCCACCCCCTAAAGGTCTACAGCCTCCAAAGCAGCACCAATATCTGGAGTCCAAGTGTCCGAACACAGGGCCCTGTGAGGGACATTTCACATCCAGATCATAACAGATCCCACAGTTGGGGCTCACCCAGAGCAGCAGCCTATTGACCGAATCCCCCTTCCCAAAACCAGCCGCTGCTACACCAGTCTCTGTTCTGGAACATTCCCTGGCTAGACGTGGAGTTGTCATCAAATTCTCTAGCAGGGCAGTCAAGGACCCACTCATCTCTCAGGTTACCTCAGAAAAGGCTGCTCTGTGGCAACTGCTTTAACTGAGGTCTAACTGGATCTCACCACTCTCCACAGCCCCTTGTAACAGTGTGGAGGCCACATTATCAGCTTTTAAATTAATGTCATTTAAAAATATTAAATAACAGTGGAATCTACAAGCTGCAAGTGCAGTGAAAAAAACCTTCATCTGAACAAGGCAGAGCTTGGGCTAGAATAGATTATTCTATTAGCAGGCCCGGTGTATTTATTTATTTCATTTCTGTGCCGGTGGAAGTCCCCCTGAGATTAATGGCAAGGATTCACGCACAGATGGCCCCAGATACTCGAAAGGCATCTGAATATTAAGAATTTAAATCTTTAGCCTCAGTGATTTGAGCAGAAAGCCAATTATGGGGCTGAATTAGTTTTCAAATTAAACTGCAATTTAAGGCTTGTGAAATTAATCCTTTAAAGTGTGTGGCAGCGTGGTACACGAGTTCCAAGGAAGAGTGGAGCTGGGAGTTCTCAACATTCACCCCCTACCTACCAGCACATTCAAGGAGAGGCTGTCAGGCTCCTTGTAGGTGAGAGGCAGGCCACACCCTCCAGCGCTGGAGAAGACAACCACACCACTCTGCTTGTCAGGAACAATCCACGTCTTTCTCCTGGGAGGGAGGGCTGGGGAGGTCTTCAGAGGCAGCTCCGGAAAGATGGCTTCCATATTCACTTCTGAGTGACCACGGTAACACCGAGACAGCCCACATGGGTGCTGCTCCTCCCTGTGGGGCACAAGCAAGACTTGCCAGTCAGGCCTTTCTGCATGGGGGGACGAGCACTGAGGGACAGGGCAACTGGGAGCCCAGTCAGTCAGTGTGGCCTCAGACATGTGCAGCTGGAGGAGGGGCCAGAAGGGGACAGTGGGGGCCAGGTCTTATCTTCCCAGACACTTTGGCCAGCCCTGCGTACACGCAGGAAGGAGGGCCTGTAGTGCTCAGTATTATACTTCACTGCAGGCCCGGCACACAAAGCATCTTTGGGCCCAGCTTCTAGGAGAGGAACCTGGGGCTCCAAGATGTGGCATAGAGGCAAAGAGCTGAGTACCTAGGAGGGCCCAGCCAGAATTCATACCCAGTACCCAGGATAACCCTTCAGCGTGCTCAGAGAACTCCACAAGCCCTTCCCACCCCAGCCTCTACTCTCCCGGTGACCACAGAGAGCCCCAAAACTCAGGTCTACCCAGAATCTCAGAACATAACCATATTTAAAAGCATGGTTTTGGGCAATGGAGAGATGGCTCAGCAGGGAAGATGCTTGCCTTCAAAGCCTAAAACCCTGGGTTTGATTCCCCAGCACCCATGTGTTCTCCCTCCCTCCCTCTCTCTCTCTCCTCTCTCACTCTCTACCCTTGCAATTTTTTTTTAAAGGGATGAGGCAGGTGTGATGGCTCACACCTTTTTAAATTTTTTTTATTTTTATTTATTTATTTATTTTTATTTATTTATTTGAGAGTGACAGACAGACCTCGAACTGGGGTCCTTAGGCTTCACAGGCAAGCGCTTAACCAGTAAGCTATCTCTCCAGCCCTCCCCTTGCAAATTAATTAATTAAGAAAGCAGAGTTGCAAAGCCGGGCATGGTGGTGCATGCCTTTAATCCCAGCACTTGGGATGCAGAGTTAGGAGGATTGCCATGAGCTCGAGGCCACCCTGAGACTACATAGTGAATTCCAGGTCAACCTGGACTGGAGTGAAACCCTACCTCGAAAAACAAAACAAAAAAGCAGGATTGGGCTGGAGAAATGGCTCAGCAGTTAAGGCACTTGGCTGAGAAACCAAATGACCCAGGTTCAATTCCCCAGTACTCATGTAAGCCAAATGTACAAGGCGGCACATGCATCTGCAGTTCATTTGCAGTGGCTAGAGGCCCTGGTGTGTCCATTCTCTCCCTTCCTCCCTCTCTCAAATAAATAAAAATAACAATTTTTTTTAAGTAAGGCTTTTAGATCAAGACAAATCCAAGACAGGAAGAAGGAAATACGGGGGGTGGGGGTGCACCAGTAAGGGCACAGACAGAACCAGGAGGGGTGTGACCACAATCACAGGACCTCTGGGCCCGGGAGCCACCTTTAGCAACTAAAGAGCCTCTGGAAGGTGGCCTGCCCGCACCATACTACTGGACAGCTCCAGGCTGTGGCGCTAAGCACTTGTTTAAGGCCTGGCCAGCAACACTGTGGCAGCAAGCCCAAGAGACAAGTAGAGTTCACTTTCAGTACAGCCTAAGGGCTCAGGTGCTGCCTCAACTTCTAGAACCTTCTAGGCAACACCAGAGTCTATTGGGCCTCCCTGTGTGGTACTGCCTCAACTTCTAAAACCTTCTAGGCAACACCAGAGTCTATTGTATTGCCAGGAGCTGTCTGAGCATTTCCTAGGTGCAAATGGAGAACCCTCAGTTCCCAGGTCTGCTCCCCAAACCTGGAGGGCAAAGACAGACCCAAGCAGGGCAGGCACAGCAGAGGCTGCCTTTAAAGGCCATCAGCACTGGGCTTCCATGGCCCAGTGGTTCTTGGCCCCCTGCCTTGTTGCTTCCTGGGAGGAAATGCCAAATAAAGGATAGGTAGACACAGGCTGGTACCCTGGATCCAGATCAAGCCTGCTCAGGATGCTGGCTGACCACTGCCCTACCCTGGGCCGGAGGGTCAGGGCTTGGGACTCAGTGAGGAATCTGTGGGCCCCGGCTGAGCGTGACCGCTTCTCAGTGTCCTCCCTGCCCCACTCCCTCCACAGTGTTTCTGGCACCCAGTGGAGCAAGGTCCAGGCAGTCTCCCTCACGGGGGTCCATGTGTTAAACTCAGCACTAAGTCTGCAAATGGACACACACAAATGAGAGGTCAGTGAGGGAGCGAGTGTCTGAAGAAAAATGAGTCCTCCCCTGCTTCTCCCTAGGCCACTGGCAGCAGCCATAACTCAGAAATCGCCTCCAAGCACACACCAAGGCCACCATCTGTCTGTGGGATCCAAGGGGCCTACATAAATTCACCCACTCCTCTGCTGAGACCCATAAATCCAGACCATCGGACATTCTGCAACGTGGAGGTTGTGCAGAACTCAATACTCTGCGGGGAAGGCAAGAAAATGTCATGCTGGGGACAATTGTGGAGTCGGGCCACCAAGACCTTCACACTGTGTCATCAGAACCCTGGAGCCTGCAGTGTGGGCTCAGTCACCCCAGATACAGGAGGTGGCCATGGAGACAGCCAGTGATGGGCTCTTCTGGGTGAGGTCTCCAGTGATCCTGCCTCTGTGGCCTGTCCATTCAATACCACTGAATGCCACGCCCTCTAGTGGTGATAGTACCCCACCACATCCTCAACCTTTACCAACTATGAAAGACTGATGCATCCAACTACCCCTTCTAGGGCTTCTAGACCCTTCTAGGCACTTCTAGGGCAGTATATTTACAAGTAAAATGCTATGTTCGAAACCTTGCAGAAAGTGCTATTTACCCAGCCCTCTATTTCTGAAATAGGCTCACCCCCTCCGTGCTGGGGGAAGTTGGAATTTTTCAGAGTAAGTTATGCTGAAAACATTATTCATCCTGGGTGCGACCATGCAGCCCCAGCCCCTTCCTATGATGACAGGATGTCTCTGTCCCTGGCCCCATGGCCCCTGGCCAGCCTGGTCCTGGCCCTCCATGAAGAAGCCCCCCTCCCTAGCTGCCTCAGACTGGCTGAACGGGGCTTTTCCACCGCTCTGCATGGCCCTGGGCTGTATGGTGCTGAGGAGGGCCACACCTTCCCTCCACCCTGACCTTCCCACACCTCCCACAGTCCTCAGAGACGTGACTTCTCACTCTCCTCACAGAGGCCCATTGCTGGCCCCACTGACTGATGGACATGCCCAGGGAGGCCCAGCCAAGCTCCAGGACCATCATCCCAGCAACTGACCTCACTTTCCCTGCCATCCTCCCTGCCCTTCTTCCTCCAGTCCTGAGCTTAGAGGAGCCAAACAGTAGGGTCTCTGGTCTGGGCCCAGGGGACAGGGTGCCTGGCAGAAAACCCTTCTGAAAGGAAGCAAACCGCGGGTGAATGGGAGATGCCAGGGCGTGCCTATGGCCCAGGCAGCCTACTTCAGGCCCGTGCTTCAACTCACCCTGCCCCAGCCAGGTCCAGGGTTGTTTTCTGAAGTCCCCTGAGGCCAGGGCTCCACCTTTCCCAGCAGACCCAGCTCCTTCCACCCAGAAAGCCTATTGGCACAAAACAACTTTCTTCCACCAGCACAAAGGCCTCAGAAGCTGTCCCCTCCTCCAGCTACTGCCAGACACCAGATAGTGCATTGGCCCCTTGAGCCCTTGGACTGGTCTGCGCATCCTTGCACCCCAATCCTCCAAGGCTGCTCCCTCCCTCACATGCCCAAGCCCTCACTGCTCTTCTCAGGTCCTCTGTACTTGGAATTCCAAGGCTCAGTGCCAGGCAGCTTCTCTTCTGCCTCAGTCTGTGGTGTCATGTTCCAAGCACCTGCCCTGTACCCTCTGTCCTGCCTGTACCCCTCAGAATCTTGCACATGTCACTGTGCCCCAGAGAGGCCATGAGCTGACTGAGTGAAAGGACTAGGTAAACACACTGCCGGAGAGGAAGGCTGGGGTGTCCACCATGGAAAGCCCAAGAGCCCAGGTGAGGTCAGGCCACCCCAAGCTGAAGCAGCAGTTGGCTGAGGAGCCAACAGTGCCCGCTGCAGGGTAGGCGGGACAGATGGGCATGAGGAGAGTGAGAATGGCAAGGAGAGGAGAGTTTACAGCAACCCTAGGCAAGATGCTACCCGGGTGAAAGCCTGTCCTTTAGGCCAGCAGACATATCCAAAGGCTTCTGGATGGACAGTACAGGGACCAGTGGGGTCTAGAGTGTCCCCAACAACATGACAGTCCACCCCCTCCCAGGGCAGCTTTCCAAGCTCCAAACGGGAGTCCTTCCTTCTCACTCCCCCTTCGGCCTGAAACCGCTGAGCCCTTGCTCTGTTTCGGACTGGGAATGCTCCCGGTAGTTTCCATGGCAACCTGTGGACCTGGTTCTTTTCTACTCAAAGTGCTCAAGCCTGGAACATCGTCACCTGATCCTAAGGCTGACCACAGACACAGCCCGGCTGCACAATTTCTTTATTTAAGGGAAAGCCACTGTGACAAGCTTTTTTTGAAAAGTAAAAAGTCTCCCATTTTCCTGTAGCCTTACTATAGTGTGTGTGTGTGTGTGTGTGTGTGTGTGTGTGTGTGTGTCTTGTTTTATCTTCTGCTTCCTAAGTGACACTTAGCATTTAGCAGGACTTGGAAAACACAGAAAGTAGCAAAGCAAAACTCCACATCTCAGGAGGCACACCAGCACGCTAAGGCTGTTGCTCACTGCGCATGTGCCCCGCATCTCTGTAGTCTTTCTCCGCACGCCCCATCCTCACGGTGAGACGTGGCTGCCGTCTGTTTCTCCATGTTCGTGGAGACTTCAAGCAGCGCCAGACACTCCCCTGCGCCTCCATGTCTTACGCTGGTCCTTTACAGACATGGCGCTTCCATTTACTTACCGTAGGCGTTCTTCGTCTTCTGCCCCACTGATCTGAGTGTCACAACTCTCCGGGACTGGTTTTCAGCTCGACTTTCTTATATCAAGATAATTTTAGATTTGCATGTAGCAAACGAGTCAGGCTGGATGTCCTGTATCCAGCTTCCTCCATCGGGAACATGAGAACCAAGACTGAGCACCTAGGAGCCATTGGGGGGGGGGTGACTACTGGGCACTTGTTCCTGTGAGGGGCTGATCCCACTCTGAACTTGGCAGAGACTCGGTGACAAAGGTTGGAGCACGAGGCAGGGAGGGGAAATAAGGGAGGCTGCCAGGCGAGAGGCAGAGGACTCCAGCCGACTGCCTTCTCTGCAACTGCTTTGGGGCTGACCTTTCTCTGTTGGGTCCTGAGGGGGAAGGGAGGGGACAAACAGATCAGCATGTGGGTCCTCTTTCTGGGCAGCTGTCACTACTGCTCTGGATGCAGTGCCTCCTGACTGGTCAGCAGGGTGGAGGCAGGTTCCTAGGGACAATGGTCTGGTTACTGTGAGCTAAGGGCTGGCTAGCGTGAATTGGAGCTGGCTTCAGTTCTGGTCAGTGAATCCAACAGGCTGTGCCTGTGACACTCTCGGTCTTCTTAGTCAACATCATGGGCTTGGCGCCTGGTGATGGAGTACCATATGCTGGCTTCTAGACTGGACAGTGAATGTCACGGGCTGTCTTCCTGACTGGGGATTCTCACAGGCTGGCTTTCATGCTGGACATCACAGACTGGCTCTAGGCTGGATAATGACTATCCCACGCTGACTTCCCAGGCCACACAGTGACGTCATGAAGTGAATGCATTCTGGCTAGTCAATGCCACAGGCTCACATCCTGCCCTGGTTAGTGAACATCATGGGCTGTCCTCATCTCCACCTACATCATCCCCGTGCACACAAGTGAACCTGGGATGACTGCCCTTGCGGGAGGCGGTTTCCTGGAGTGGTGGACCCTCCCTGTGCATTGATTAGTGGCCCTAGCTAGGACCCTATAGTCTCACAGGTTTCTTATGCACTTTTCTGTATTGATTTAATCTGGGTCTTTTCTTTACGTCATTTTTCCAATTCACAGACTCTCTCTTTAGCTGTATCTAATCTACTGTTTGTCCACTCGAGTTCTCAATTCCAGTTATTTTTCAAGTGAATATTCCCCGTTCTATTCTTTCAAAATAATTTCTAGTTCTCTGTCAATATTTCTGGCCTTATCCTTTTCACTCTGTGAAAATAGTGAGCTGTTTTTGGTTTTTAAATCTGAATCTGACTTCTCCATTATCTGAATTTCCTCTAGAACTGTTCATTGTCTGTTTTTTTCTCTTTGCTTCTATAAGGGTTTTTTTTTTTCTTTTTGTGTATTTAGTTACTGAAGGCTGTGCACTATTGGTGAAAGGGTGTAGAGATACTTGGAGGCTATCTCTGTGGAGGGTTTATTTTGCTCCTGGTAGGAAAAGCTAATCTACCCCTGTCACCTCCACTGAGCCCCCTGAACTACAGCAGTGCTCCTGTCTGCTGGGGCTGCTTGTTTCTGTGTCACCTCTGGGGCACTGTGCTGCAGAGCTGGAAGACTGGAGGGTTTACCTGGGCCCCTTCCAATCAGCGAGCCTGAAGTCCGTTTCTTTACTCCCACACTCCTGTGTCTGTGGGAAGTCCTGGAAGGCTCTCCAGCTGGCCCAAGGCCACAGCATGAGCAAATGCCTTGAGGGAAAGGCAGACCCTGGGTATTGGGATCTCCTTTTCTACCAGTCCTGGAGATCCCTGACATTTGGTAGTTCTAGGGGCTTTAATTTTTTTCATTTTTTGTCCCATTGTTATAGTTTTTATCACAAGGCAGACTGCTTTAAGACAATTTTGGGGCTGGAGAGATGGCTTAGTGGTAAAGGCACTTGCCTGTGAAGCCTAAGGACTCAGGTTCAATCTCTCTCCAGATCCCACATAAGCCAGATGTACAAAGGCGAGGCAAGTACAATGTCGCACATGCACACTAGGTGGCGCAAGCATCTGGAGTTCGACTGCAGTAAATGAGGCCCTGACATGCCAATTCTCTCTCTCTCACTCGCTCGCTCTCTCTCTAAAAAAAAATTGTATGCTTTTGCTGACAAAAGGACCATATCACTTACTTTCTCATAGCTGGGACAAAATAACTCTCACCATAAGCAACTTATGGAAGAAAAGGGGTTTAGTGATCCTCCTGCCTCAGACTCCCCAGTACTGAAATGACAGGTCTGAGCTGGAAATTTTTTTTATTTATTTATTTGAGACAGAGAGAGTGAGTGAGTGAAAATGGGCACGCCAGGGCCTCTAGCCACTGCAAACAAACTCCAGATGCATACGCCACCATGTGCATCTGGCTTATGTGGGACCTGGAGAATCGAACCAGGGTCCTTAGGCTTTGCGGGCATGTGCCTTAACCACTAAGCCATCTCTCCAGCCCTGAGATGGAAAATTTTATTCATAATTAAATTCATAAAACTTGAGACACAAGGGCTGAAGAGATGGCTTACGGTTAAGGCATTTGCCTGCAAAGTCAAAGGACCTCAGTTCAATTCCCCAGGACCCACATAAGCCAGATGCACAAGGGGGCAAACGCATCTAGAGTTCTTTTGAATGGCTGGAGGCCCTGACACACCCTTCTTTTTCTCCCTCTCTCTAACTCTTTTCTGTCTCTCAAATAAATAAATAAAAATAAAGTTTTTTAAAGAAAATTGAGACACGAGTCTTTTCATGAAATACAAGTAGGTCTCTAAAGATTTTTTTCCCCTAGGGCCTCAGAATACACAAGTTCTCTGTTGTTTCCCCAGAAGTTATGTTGTAATAGAGCTGTGCTAGGCAAGTGAGCAGATATTCCAGGTGATGACCCCTGGGGGAAATGTCTTTGTGTGGCCAGGCGTAGTGGCACACACCTTTTATCCCAGCACTCAGGAGGCAGAAGTAGAAGGATCTCTGTGAGTTCGAGACCAGCCTGAAACCACATGGTGAATTCCAGGTCAGCCTGGACTAGACTGAGACTTTACCTCAAAAAGCCCAAAAAGAAAATGTCTTGGGGCTGGAGAGATTGCTTAGTGGTTAAGCACTTGCCTATGAAGCCTAAGGACCTCAGTTCGAGGCTCAATTCCCCAGTACCCACATAAGCCAGATGTACAAGGTGGCGCATGCATCTGGAGTCCATTTGCAGTGGCTGGAGGCCCTAGTGTGCCCATTCTCTCCCTCTCCCTCTCCCCCCCCCCTTTCTCTATCATTCTCAAATAAATAAATAAAAATAAACAAAAAATTTAAAGAAATTTTAAAAATAAATAAAATGTCTTTATGTGACTACAACCATTCTTGCCTGAGATCCTATGAGTGTATAGGCTCCATCCCACCCCAACCTCAATATCCCACCTGCCTCATCTGTTGTCTCTGCCTGTCTTAAAGCACCAACTTGACCTCATCACTTCCTAGGGCAGAATAAAGCAGAGTCCTAAGGGACAGGATGAATAGGTTTGCTCTTCACACAAGAGAAGCACACAGGGCACATTGTGGGGTAGGGTGCTGAAAGTACCTGTGGTCAAAAGCCCTGGAATCAATTGGGGTTATCTGTCCTGAGTGGAGGGACAAATGTCAATAGGTCAGCTCACCCGCATCCGAGTTGCTCTGTCTGTTCCAGGCACGTATGTGATGACAGTCACAGCCAACGATGCAGATGACAGCACAACGGCCAATGGGATGGTGCGGTACCGGATTGTCACGCAGACACCCCAGAGTCCATCCCAGAACATGTTCACCATCAACAGTGAAACGGGGGACATTGTGACAGTGGCAGCTGGCCTGGACCGCGAGGTAAGCAGGCTGTGGGAAACATGGGAATAGCATGTGCTCTGATCCACACGGTCAGTGTGGGTCTGGGATGGAGCTTCTCCAAGTGTTCACAGTTAGGAAGCTGGGTGTCAGCCTCTGCTTGGGCTAGAGGGAGATAGACCTGGCACCGCACGCACTCTGCTGCTTTGGATGAGTCACCAGCTGACACCCTGTGACATCCTCAGGCTAGGCTCCATGGCATGTGTAAAGGGGGGGGGGGTGTCCAGGAAAGCAGAGGAGCACCCCATTGGTTGTCAGGGTCCTGCCACCACAGTGCTTCAGGCCTGGGATGGTTTGAACCCCTCAGGTGGTGTCTGGGCACACACCTACCTCTCCTAGCTGGCTTCCTTTTGCTAGGCCACCATCAGAGGCTGTGTGCCCTCCATGACACAGCAGACAGGGGAGAATGGCCTGAGAGATTAGCCATACTGACAGGTCACCCGCCTGGACAGGGTTCTGTGACCCTCCTTCCACATGGGTCCCCATGGAGCCCCACAAAACTGCATCATACTGCCTTTCGTCCACCAGTGTGTAGATACCACCACACACCTCCTCAAACCAGATTCCAGAAGAGGCTTCTGGGACATGGGTGAGAGAGGGTGGGCATGATTCTCCCCACTGCGGTCCTGAACACCTGTCCCCATCTAGTACCACCCTCAGGGTCCCATAAGATTCATCACCAGCCAGGGACATCAACACAGTCACTTGCCCTCTTCTGCCCAGGCCTCCCAGTTTGGCTTCCTGTGTGCCCATGTGACTACAGAGGCCGGCCATATCACAGATGTCATTTACTCACTGAAACACTTGGCTCTGTGAACCAGGAGGGACAAGCCTGTGCAGAGCTCAGAGCACACAGTGGGTCTGCTGCTCTGGGGCTACTCACAGAGGCTGTGGCCACACTCTGTCTTGGTGGCCTCAGAGATCTCACCACGAGCCACAGCTGCCGAGCCGTAACCAAGGACTCGTGGTGTTGCTCTGTGGGGACAAGGCTGGCGAGAAAGAGGCAGGTCCCCTCCTCAGGCGTTTCCACAGCCAGGCGTCCTGGAAGATTTGAGAGCTAAGAGATCTTGATGTCTTGAGTATCCACCTTAACCTTAGCTCTGAATATCAGGCCATTCTAGAGAATTCCACCTGTCCCTGTCCATAGGAATGCCTACATTGTGAGGGGCGCTGGACATGTGGACAGTGGCAGTGGGAAGCTGCGTAGTGCGGTGGGACGGGCAGGTGGCCCTGGGGTTACAGCACGCTGGACCCAGCTGAGCCACGGTCGTGTGGCTGCAAGCACGTCAGAGGACACCGCGCACTCTAGACACGGTGCCTTTCATCTGAGAAAGAGGGTAACGATGCTAGCCCTAGCTAGGACGCTGAAGGTCAGAAGCATGCTTGTGGCAGATGGGCAGGGCTGGCACAGGTGGTAGTCATGGGGACTTTGGGGTTTCTGGAGAGGTGGTGCTGGAACTGTGATGGGGAAGCAGGTAGGATGCCTGGAATGAGCTATGGTCAGTCCTATGCTGAGAAGATCTAGTGAGACCCTGTCACCTCACCCCCAGCAATCTAAACTGAGCACCTGCTCTACCTAATGAGGCTGTGGTGTCCAAGCCGTGCCCAGCTCTGACTCCTGTCACTTGGCTGGGAAGATGATCCCATAATCCTGTGATAGCAATGCCAAGGCTGGGAGATCAGCAAGAGCCACACAGACACTGTCCCAAGTCCCTCTTAAGCCTGCACCCACCTGCCCCGGGGAGGAAGGGAGGAAAGAAAGGGAAGGAGGGAACGAGAAAGGAGGAACTGGAGAAACAGAGCGAGCTTGTCAGTCCTTGAATGCCGAACCCTGGGATGACCCTGAAGGGGACTTCATCCACAGTCCCCAGCTGCCCTGTTTGCTCCAGGCCTGCAGCAGAGGCACAGAGAAGGAGAGGGAGAGCTGGAGAGACAGAGTGACCTGACCTCTGCCAACTGGGTGTGGCCCACGAAACATGCAAGAACAAAGCCAGGTCCCGCTGCCCGGCTGGCTCGGAAGCGCCGCTCCCAGGGAGGTGCTGCTGGAGGGGCGGAACCCAGGCTGCAGGTCCAGGGCTGAGGCCAGGCTGCCACAGACCCCTGAGCAGGAACCGGCACCTGCCTGCCCCTGTCCCTGTCCTGCACTGTGGACAGAGGTGCCAGATGGGCCACAGGGGACTTGGCGCTGGGCAGAGGGAGTCTGTGGTGGCAGGGCGGGGCAGGGAGTAGAAGTGGGGAAGGACAGCACACCTCAGGTCACAGGCACACTCAGTCCTCAAGGGAGGAGGAGTGCTTCGGCATTCTAGAGCCCGAAGCTGAGGCGCTTCACAAAGATGACCACTGCGCGCCCTCTCAGGGAGGACTGGGGGCTATGCCTCTCCCTGGGGGGAAGCCGGCTGCATAGACAGAGCTCCATCTCAGACACGAGGGGTTCACATCAGCCCTAAATGGCCTTCCATGAGACAGAGCAGACTAAAGCCACCAAGACAAACTCGAAGGCCCCCGTGAGCGTCTGAATGGGGCCACACTCGTGTTGAAGGTGATCCAAGATGCCACAGAGCGCAACAGGGCACCGCCTCCTCCCGCCGCTGGCCAAGGAGAGGGGGAAGCAGGAGTGCCCAGAGTGGTCTTCCGTGTATATTTGAGGGGGGCGCACGTGTACAGGCAGTGCCCGTGGCTCCTTGTGAGCCAGAGCTGAAGACACTGAAACCCCAGAGCAGACAGGGGTGCAGGCCTTGGACGTCAGAGCCTGGGAGGGAACAAGAGACCAGCAGTGTCCTCAGGCTCCTTGGGTTTCCCCAGCTGGCCAGAGCCCCCACACACACACACACAGCCCAAGAGGGACATTTTGTGACCCTGGAGTGTGTGTCCTTGTGGGTGGGCCAGGGCTTGTTCCTCCAGCCTGGACTCCAAAACTCAGCTCTCCCGTGTCCCCCACAGACGTGGCAGCTCAGCCACATAGAAAGCTCCCCAGGCCGCAGTGACGTGAGCCTGGCTCTGGACCACCTGCCCAGGCCGGGATAGCCCCACTACACAGGCCATGAGTCGCCTTGGCTATTCCCTCTGGGGCCAAAGCACTGTCCTGTTGCCGTCTGCTGTCACGCGGCTTGAGCGTTGCCTGCGAAATGTTCCAAACAAAAACACTCATTTAAAAGCCATTAGCGGTGTGGTTAGCAGACAAAGATTGATGAAGAGGAGGGACATTAGGAGACCGTGCTGGGTGCCTGGGGGGATGAGCAGCTGAGCGCACTGGACACTCAGCCATCCCTCTACTGCTCTGAGGAACAGCTGAGCCCAGCAGAGGCCGGTGTGCCAGAGCCTGGCCCTTAGTGCCCTCCTGCTCCAGGGCTGGTAGCCGTGTGGTGGTGCCTAGCTTTCTCCTGTCTCTCGATGACATCACTTGCTAATGTTCAGTTCCAGGAAGATTCTCTTGTCTTCACTGTCCCCATCTTGTGCCAGCAAAAGGGACTCGGGTTGACAAGCACACAGCACTGAGAATAGTGGGGACACAGTCCCTGGGGGTGGGGGTGAAGTTGGCCTTGAGGCATGATCCTGTTAAGTTTCTGGAAATAAAAACTAGGCTTACTTCACAATACCACCAAACAAAAGTCCCTGGCGTGCATTGTGTGATGCCTTGTCTGTGGCTGCAAGGACCCCAGCCTGCCTCAGGCTCACGGGACACACGCAGTGTGACCCTGGGAAGGTACAGGGACAACACAAAGGGAGCCATGCAGGCATGGGTGCTGCAGAAGGGCCCCGTGGACACAGCAGTGAGCACGGTCACAGAGGACATTGGTTCCCGAACCACACAAGCAGCTGGAGTTGAACCCCAGCCTCTGTAGCCATCTCCCACAGGTCAGGAACCCACTCAGTGCCCACCGACTCTCTCCACCCACTTTGCCCCTCTGCTAGCTCAAAACAAAACTGATAAAGCTCAGCCGGGCATGGTGGCACACGCCTCTCATCCCAGCACTCAGGAGACAGAGGTAGGGGGATTGCCATGAGTTCAAGGCCACCCTGAGACTCCATAGTGAATTCCAGGTCAGCCTGGGATAGAGTGAGACCCTACCTCAAAAAAAAAAGAGAAAGCTGATTGTGACCACTGACCACACAGAATGCCCCTCTCAAGAGCTACCCTGGCCCACTGAGCCAGCAGTAGGTGCGTGTTACAGTCAGCTCCACGTTGCTGGGATGAGCGTCCACACCAGGCACAGTTTAGGGAAAGAAGGGATTCATTTCAAGCTTACAGATCCGGGGCAAAGTTCTCTTCGTGGCGGAAGAAGCTGTTCCCATACAGCCAAACAGAAACAACCAAAAGCCAAAAAGAAAAAAAAAATCAGGACTAGAGAGATGCCTCAGTGGTTAAGGCACATCCTTGCAAAGCCTAACACCCTGGGTTTGATTTCCCAGTACCCAAGTGAAGCAGATGCACAAAGTGGTACATTCATATGGAATTTGTTTGTAGCAGCAAGAGGCCCTGGTACACCCATTCTCTTTCTCTATTTCTCTGTTTCTCTCTCTCTCTCATACACACACACACACACACACACACACACACACACACACACCTCTGTTTCCTCTGCTTTCAAATAAATAATTAATTCATTTTTTTAAAAAACAGCAGCAAGGATCCCCCAGAGCTCAGACAGCTCGCATACCTTTGGGATGGAAAACAGATCCACCCCAAAATACACCTTAGGACTGGACCCCAGGATCTACCTCCTCCAGCCTGGCAGCTGGAGAACCAAGTTACAAGCTTTAGTAAAACACTAGTCTATGGGGACATACATTTAAGCTACCACAGTGGGCCTAGGAGAAGTGTGGGAGGAAGGCTCAGTTCTAAACATCCCACAAGGAGAACCCATAAATGTAGGGGAGAGAGGGCAACAGAACACACCCATCATGTGTTCATTGAGACCTACTGGGTGGCCAGCATAGCTGCCAGGGCAGGTAACAGACAGACCCAGATCCCCGTAGAATAAGACAGCTGGTAAACTGAGCCACCCCCTCCCAGGGCAGGGATAAGAGGAGGGCACAGCGACAGGTGAGGACCTTCTAGACAAACCTGTCTGTGTTACGCTTCATGATGACTGGGTCCCAGGACTCAGCCCTGGGCACAGCAAGGGCCTCTGTTCATATCCATGACTGTCCTGACTACAATGGACCATAAGAGCTTGGATTCTTGAGCCCTCCTTTGGCCACGCTTGTCCCTACTTACCCTGTCAAACAAGATCCAGGACACTAGCATCCATACTGCCCTCTCTGAGGGTTGCTGGGTCCTGGCCAGCTGCCTTTGTAGACAGAGGCAGTGCTGTGTGCCAACCTACACGCAAGCCACCGGAAGACTCCTGAGCTGCTTCGTCCTCCCTGTGGACTGTCTTCTCCCTTCCAATGGTGCCAGTTTCCCATGGAGAAGCTACCAATGTGCACCCAGCCCCACCTTCTCATTGGACTGTTGGCTAAAAGGCTCAGCTCCATTGAGGGACCCACTGGTTTAGTCTGAGACAAAGGAGGTGTCATTCTTAGCTGCACCCCCCTGGTGAGCACTCAGGATATATAGAGAGAGGAGGCAGGCTGACTGTGTCCTTGACAAGGCCTTGGTACGTTGATGGGGCCCAGCTGCTCCCTCCTCCTGTCTCCCTGGTATTGGGGCGTCATTGGGACCCTCTTTCCACATTCTCTGCATGGTTCTTGCCTCTGCAGACGTGGTGAGAGCTACTGGCTGGCACGGGTCTCTTGAGCAAGCTCATTCTCACAGAGGTGTTTTCCAGGTGTGGGTGGGCATGGGTGTGTACGTTTTGTCCCAAGGACCCTGCCCTGCTTTCCAGTGACACTGCTTACTGGCTCCCAGTGAAGGTCTCTGCGTTAGACAGACCTGCCCTAGAAGACAATAGGCTTGGGACATTTGGTGGCAAACCATAGCCCCATGGTCCATTTAAAAATAACAGTCTCGAGCCGGGCGTGGTGGCGCACACCTTTAATCCCAGCACTCCTTGGGAGGCAGAGGTAGGAGGATCACGGTGAGTTCGAGGCCACCTTGAGACTACATAGTGAACTCCAGGTCAGCCTGGGCTAGAGTGAGACCCTACCTCAAAAATAAATAAACAAAAAACAGTCTGTAGGCATTGTGAAGACAGCACTAGCAGCGGCATCGTAGGCACAGCAGGGGTCCAAGGAGTGAGTTCTCTTGAGAAGTCAGTTTGTCTGGGCCATCAGGCTGTGTGGAGGTCACAGCGCTGGCCGTTTCTCCGCCACGCCCACCTGCCCTGCGCTGGCTGGACATGAACACAACCAAATCTGAAAGTGCCACAGCCACACCACGAGCCGCTCACTTCGCCTTTGCGCCCGCCTGCGTCACAGGGAGCGTCTCCCCCGTCCATCCCGTCCCCGCTTGTCGCTGCAGGGAGTGAACCATCTTCAGGAAGGGGAAAACCCACAAACCTGATTGCCTCGGCGTCTTAATTAGGAGAGCCGTGTAATGTGAGCACTTGTGCGTGATTAAACGTCAGGAGAGACTTGGGCAGCAGCGCGCGGCTCAAGTGCCCCCCATACCTGCCCACGTGCTACCCGCGTTCATCTCGCTGTTTCCTAATTAGAATACCTGTGGCCGATTAGGAAGGTCAGCGCCACTCTTGAGCTCTGCTCAGGGTCAGAGAGGGTCTTCGGAGGCGGCGTTGTGATTGCGTGCAGCTGGTGATCAGGACACCGTTGTTCTCTCACCTGCTCCCACGCTGTCCTTGAAGCCAGTTTTGCTGTTTGGGCTCAACCCAACTCCAATTCCACCACAGGAGTCTGGTCACCTGCCTCGACCCCACATCTCTTCCCCAACGTGGTAGACCGTGTTCATAATCCCAGGTCAAACAAAAGATCCCCAGGAAAGGCAAACATTTGTCTCAGTCACAGCTTCAGGCTGTGGGGAGGTCACAGAACGGATCTTCCTCTGCTTCCTCATGACCAACACTGACATTAGAGGACGAATTCGTGCAGGTGACAGGATAGCTCCGTTCCGCCGCCGCAGGATGGCATCCGCACAGTTGCTGACTTAGGCTCCTGTGTTCACATCACTTAACTATGACGGGTTAAGGACAGGGAGGCTAACAGGCTGGCTCTGCAAGCGGCAGTGAGACAAAATGCCCTTTAATAACTGGAGCTTTATTAAGAGAGCTGTAGCCCCATGGCAGAGGTGGTTTCCTGAGTTAAGCTGGGGGCTCTGGGAATCTGAGGAGTGAAGTGAGGTGGTCCCCTTCGTGAGTTTCTGGGGGGAAAGGCATGTGTCTGACACAGACTACAACAGTGACATCGCGGAGGCAGTGGTGGAGGGGGGAGGTGTAAAAGACCTCTGGTCCTCGCAGGTCTCTAAGCAGGCGGGCCGGGGCCACTGCTCCATTCCAGCTTGCAGATAGAGGCTGGAGGAAGCAAGGTGGCACTCAAGGTGGCCTCAGCTCAGGCAACAGCAAGGTCTCTTAAAGTGACCGCATCTGTTTTAGTTTTTATGTTTTGGTTTGGTTTGGTTTTTCAAGGTAGAGTCTCACTCTAGCCTACGCTGACCTGGAATTCACTATGTAGTCCCACGGTGGCCTCAAACTCATGGCGATCCTCCTACCTCTACCTCCCAAGTGCTGGGATTAAGGGTGTGCCCCGCCACGCCCCCGGCTCCGCATCTGTTTTTGTTGTTGTTGTTGTTTGTTTGTTTTTCTTTTAATATTTTTATTTTTATTTATTTATTTGAGAGAGGGAAAGAGGCAGAGCAAAAGAGAGAGGATGGGCGCACCAGAGCTTCTAGGCACTGCAAACGAACTCCAGACACATGCGCCACCTTGTGCATCTGGCTTACATGGGAATCAAACCGAGGTCCCGCATCTGTTTTTTGGTTTTTTTTATTTTTTTGTTTTGCTATTTTTATTTATTTATTTGAGAACGACAGACAGAGAGAAAGAGGCAGATAGAGAGAGGGAGAGAGAATGGGCGCACCAGGGCCTCCAGCCACTGCAAACAAACTCCAGACACGTGCGCCCCCTTGTGCATCTGGCTAATGTGGGTCCTGGGGAGTCAAGCCTCGAACCGGGGTCCTTAGGCTTCACAGGCAAGTGCTCAACCGCTAAGCCATCTCTCCAGCCCCCACATCTGTTTATAATGAAGTAGAAGTGTGCTTTGGTGATAAGACCTCCTTTAGCTTTAGGGAGAGTATTGAGATGGGTCGTGTGGGGGATTCTGGGAGTACTCTCCTCCTCATAGACTCCCAGGGTGCCCATGGAGGGTATGACCAGGGCAAGACTGGGTGAGACCTCTCTCAATGGCTGATGTTTTAAATATTTTCATGAAGCCCTGCTCTGAATATAAGTATGGCTTTCAAATGTCAGATGGAAGAATATTTATTAGCAGTTGGGTTGGACTTGCTAGGGATCCGCTTAGATTGGATTTCAGCCAGGAGTCTTGATCTCTCCCTCCAAAAACCAGAAAGCAAGGAGGAAAGGCACACAGAGCAGTCACCCCACCCTGTGCTGTCATCCTCCCCAACTTTCTCCCCTGAAACAGTGGCCTTGGCTTCGCCTCCCGTGGAAAGTCTTCTGAGGTGAGGGTGGCGCTCACAGCAGCTGGGGACGGGGCTGCACAAGGTGCCTCCCAGGGATCCTCAGAGCCACTCATTCAGCTTCCAGGGTTGTAGCCACTTCCAGCTATGGCCCTATAGCAGTTACCGTGATGTTGCAGCTTACGGAAGGAAAAGGTTCATTTTGGCTTACAGTTTTAAGGGCAACTTTTATCACGGCGGGTGAAGCGTGGCAAGAGCAGACAGCTGGGGGCCACATCTTGTCACAGCAACAGTGAGGAAGCAGAAAGCTGGCTGTAGGGATGAACTATATTACATAGTCCCAAGGCCTGACCCCAGTGACACACCTCCTCCAGCAAGGCTCCACCTCCCAAACACTGTTCCAGCTGGGAATTAAGAATGAGAGTTAATCACAAACACATGAGGCTATGACGGACATTCAAACAGCCACAAGCCCCAAAGGGAGACAAGTTTTTTTTCTATGATAACTCCTGTTGATTTTTTTTTCTTACCGCAAAAGCTACACTTTTATGGTTGACACAAGCAAACACAAAGAAAGGAGGGGCAGCCTCCTATCCCACCCCATAAAGGTAAGGGCCAGAACCAGAGCTTGTCACAGACTTCCCGGAGCCCCATGGCTTTGCAGGTCCTCTGGGGTCCCTATGCGTGACCTGGCCACTGAGTGCAGATCTGTAGGTCCTTCCTGTCTTCCCCTGACCAGGGTCTATCCCTATGACTTCTCAGACACTCTCCTGTGTGCCTGACATTGTCTCTGACCCCACCACTACCAATGACCAGAACAAAAGTCAGTGGGACCATTTTACCCAGCATCATGACACTTCAAATTCCCAGAGGAGACAGAGACCATATGAGCCTGGGGGGGGGGGGGAGGAAGCCTTCAGGCCTGGCAGGCTTCATGTTACAGAGCCTCCATCCAAGAAGGCACCTTGGCTGCCCTCTTGGTGCCACAGAGTCAACACACCAGGGAAGGTGCATGTCCCTCCACATGGCCCATATGGGCACATAGAAAGCACCCTTCAGGGCACCTTGTGGGCATCCTTTTTACCCTGTATGTGGGAGATAGACACCAATGGGTCATACCAGGACCCAGGCCAGTTAATGACCTAGGTATGGCCCAGCATGACAGGTTAGAGCCTTTGGTGGCATCTTATCAACCAGGCCTGCCACCTCCCTGGGGAACAGGCCTGCCAGCATGTCTATACTCAGATTCTCACACATACCCAACACCACGAGCTCTGAAGACTGGAAGTGCTGGACAGTCAGCGTCCGTGGCTATCTGGAGATTTCTAAAGGCTAAAGGTTTGCAGAGCAGCACCCAGCAAGGGGACAGAGGGTCAGGAGTCAGTAGTTCAGGGACAGGCCCTGGAGACCAGGTTCTTGACTAAAGTATGGACGACAAAGGAGGCTGAGCCAAAGGACCCTGCCATTGGCCCCCAGCCTACTCGGGCCATGAGTGTGGGCCTCTCAGGTCCAGAAACTGAAGAGCCTCAGTGCCCCTGGGCCCACAGAGGACCTGGGCCCACAGAGGACCTGGGCCCACGGGATTCTACAGCCAGTGTCCATGGCGCAGGGCCAGCACCCAGGCCACGTGCGGAGGAGCACCTCGGGGACCTCCGCGTGACTGCTATCAGAACCACAGCCACCCTCAGTGCAGAGAGATGAGGAAAGGAGGAAGCACACTAGGAAGTTAGCTTCCCATGAGCCACCAGCAACAGACACACCCAGTGTTGGGCCAGGGTGGTGTCCAGAGAGCGAGGCTAGCCACGGGTCACAGTTAGGGCATCACGGCCCAGCTCCCCAGCCAGACACAAAGCCCATCTCACACAGTAATGGTGCTGAGGGTCCCTCCCACCTCACAACCCCAGTGCAGTGAGCCAGCCACTGCCAGCTGCCCTCAGAGCAGGCCGAGTGGATGGGGCTGCAGCTGGACCAGCTGACGCATCCGAGAAAGAAGGGCCACTGCCAGGCGCGAGGCGGGAAGAGGACAGCATGACCTCACTGGGGCCTTGAGTGCAGGTGACACCCACACCAGCCTGAGGCCCAAGTCACTACCCAGCCACAGGTCTGCTTCAGTCAGCACTGTCACGGAGCTGAATGGAGGCCCCCAAAGCCATATGGCAGCATCCATCCTCGGGAACTCATTTGGAGAAAGGTCTTTGCAGATGCGACTGTAGAAGCTGGAAAGAAGGACAGCGTCTGGACAAGGGGACACCCTGATCCATGAACTGGCATCCCGGGAAGAATCAGGCAGGGGGACAGTAGAGACAGACAGACACAGGGGAGGCGGCCAGTGGGGCAGGGGAGAAGAAGAGAAGGGAAGGGTGACGATGGCAGGGGCCCATGCAGGCAGGGTCGGAGGGAGCCAGCCCGTCGCGTAATGAAGTTGGCCCATGAAGGAGCAGGATGGTTTGTCATCACCATGGCTGCTGCACCACGACCCGCAACCGCAAGAAACGCCACGGCTTGCTTTCTCCACTAAGAAAGCCACGACGCGACACCGTCTTGCTTTGGGCTTTTAGCGGGGCCTTGCTGAAAGCCGCCCGAGCATCTCAGGGGAGAGCATGCCTACCAGTGCCCCTACGTTGGGTTGCCTACACGGAAACCAGGTGGTGCAGGCTGAGGTTACTGCACAGAACAGTTCCCACCCTGCCGCCTAGCCACAGGGTCACCAGATCCCCACCAAGACAGGGAACGTGGGACTTCTCAGAGGGACCCCACTCATGGTCTTGGGTTCTTCCTCCAGTGCCTGCCCTGTCAGTTCAGGGGCCTTTTCTGTACCTTTTTGTTCTTCCCAGAAGAACTTGCCTGAGGCACACCCACCCCCAAGCAGTGCCAGCCACACCTTCGTGTGGAGAGCGACCCACCATGACCGTGCCAGGCCCGCAGTCAACAACAGAGACTCAGGGCGGGTGCCTCATGGTGGAGACGTTGTCTGCTGCCGTAGGCCTCAGAGTCAAAGCTCTACTTCTCTGGGAAAAGTGCAGAACTTTGTAGAAAAATGGGTAAGCTTCTCAGTGGGCACCTTTCAGGGAGAGAGCAGCTCCTTGCTCTCTGGGTGATGTTGCTGAGCTGGGAACTGACCCCAGGGCCTTACACATGCCAAGCAAGTCCTCTACCACTGAGCCACGCCCCTGGCCCAGGAAGGAATTCTCATCACTCAGGTTCTGCAGTTAAACAGCTCAGGGAGAGCAGAGAAGTGTGTGGTGGTATATGAGCATCTGGAAGCAGGGCTATGAAGGAGCACCGCCCCCAGGAAACATCTAGAAGTTTCCAGAAATATCCAAAATATCCAAACATGTTCAGAAAATCCAGGAGCATCCAGATATGTCCAGAAATTTATGATACGTCATTAGCAAGGACATCGGTTGGTGTTTCTTGAAGCGCCCTGGCTCCCAGTGTCTCCAGGGCTTTCCAACACCGTATTCCCTCACCTGTACTCAGCGTCAAGCCAAGACGAAACACCCCAGAGAAAGCAAGGCCTACACTTTCCTCTCAGAAGAACAGGAAAGCAATCACAAGCACTGTGACTGTCTCCGCCGGCTGTCTTACCAGCTCCACTTGGGGACTAAGCCATCCAAGACACTCCCAGAGCCACCAACCGAACCCTGGTAAGGGACAGCCCTGGCACAAGGCCCAGCCAATAACGGTTCCCAGCCACACTGTGCCCCTGTTGTCTGGGTGGGCCCTGGGCCACATCACCCTGCGGTGGGGAAGACACAGCCTGGGCTCCGAGGTGGCACACTGACCATGCCATGCTGACAAAGGACATTGCACAACCAGGGGCAGCTCACAGACAGGAGCCCTGCAGAAGATCCAGAAGGAGTGGGGAGGCATGCTGGGATGGCAAGAGAGCGCCTGCTCCTGAGACGGGAACTCTGCAGGACCCCAGGGCTGCCTGCTTCTCTGTGCCTCACTGGCCTCTTTTCCATCCATGCCCATCACCACCCCCAGGGAGCTCTTGCTGCCTCCTTGCTCTCACCTAGTACCCTCCTCCGGTCTCTTCCTCAGCGGGCTCCAGAGGGCAGAGGCCCAGGGTCAGTCCCCTGTCACACCCTTATTTGAAGTATGCCATGGCCACAGCAGCTGTTTGGTGAGGGGTGAGCCCTGAAGCCCAAAGGGTGGGCCTGAGTGAATGTGGAAGGGTGGCCTGCATGAAAAGCAAGGCCACTGTGGAGGCCAGGTGAGAAAAGCAGGACAGCCACAGTGTGGCCTTTGTGTCCCTCCCGGGCTGGAGGGGTGTGGAGGGGGCAGGGTCTACCCTGGCTCCTGAGGACAGGGGGCAGGACAGAGCAATGTTTAGCCCAGGACCACCCAGCCATGGCCTACAGGCCAAGTACAAGCTACAAATACCTTGTAAATAAAGCTTTATTGGCACACAGCCCCATGCTTCCCTGACAGCCTGTCGCTGAGGCCAGCTCCTCTGGCCGTCACAGGACGCGTGTGCGGAGCAGTACCATGCGGCTGTGTCACAGAGGAGAGCTGGCCTCCATCCTCGCAGTGCCTTGTGGCTCCAATCCAGTCTCACACTGACATCCAGAGACAGAGTCAGCCGCAGATCTACGCTGTATCTGTTTATTTATCTTTGAACTTGGCCCGTATTTAAGCAGGAGGCTTTTGCACACAAATCCTGATCTCTAGATCCCTTCGAAAGTGGAGCTCTGGTCTCCAGGAGCACGTCCCTTGAGGGACCAGGAGGCCACGAGCTGCCTGGGCCAGAGTGCCTGCGGCCCCTTGGCCTCCTTGGACTCCAGGCCAGGCCAGCTCCACGTGTCACTGTGCACGCTGCCATTTACCTGCAGAGGGAGGACTCCTAAGCCCCTATCAGCAGTGAGGAAAGGAAGGTGAGACTCTAAGGGCTCAAGACAATGTAGCAGAAGAACGTGGAAAGGTGCCCCTGTGGGTTATGATGTTGGTGACACATGTCTGTCTGTCCCGCAGACTGGTGGCTTTTCTGCTTCCTCCACACACAGACCAGCTGGGTCCTTGTTCCCATTCTTCCACATGTGCTTTTGTTTCCACATCACACCCTAGACCCCGTGCCCCCTGCCCCTGCGCTGGATCAAGGCTGCTCAGACAGGGTGACCCCTGCTGAGCTGTTCTTCCACCTACATGGGCTCAGCAGCCCTGCGACCCTCCTGTCCAGATGGCTTCCTGCCTCCCCAGACTCAAATGTAGACCCAGCTTTTAGGGCCTCTCCACCCTGAGCCTGTCCCCCCATCGTCACTGGCCTCTCTTCCTGGAGCGAGCACAGGACACACGCCTGCCCCAGGACCTTTGCAATAGCTGTGGCTTGTGTCTCGGGTAACGCTGTACCCCCAGCTTGCTAACCAGAGGCCCCACTTCAATTAGCACCGCTCCAGGCCGTCCTCTGTCCAGCCTGGCTGCAATTTTCAGCACAGCCTTTGTCGCCATCTGAAGTGATAGTTTCTTTCCTTATTTACTGCCTGCCTCCTCTCTTAGAGCCCTGCTTCTCAGCAGATGTCCCCTTGAGACACTGGACCAGTGATTGTTGTTGCCTCCCTGGGGTGGGTATTCCAGACAACCTGTGAGCAAAGGGCAAGAATTCTGTGTCGCACCCACAGTGCACATGTCCCCACTTGGGAAAAGCTGCCCCAGAGCAGCAGCCACAGCAGGGTTGGAACCCTCCAGAAAGAGGGAGGGGCAGTGGTAAGAGCAGGATGTGGGTCTGTAGCCTCAAAGGAGCATTCAAAACTGTGACCCAAGGAGGGTCGTCAGGAGTCCCAGGTCTCAGCGTCCACTGAAATCCAGGGACATCCCTGCCTCCCCTGGCCATCGGCCACCATGCGTGGTGTCTAGCAGAGAAGACAAGACACAGAGAGAGCCAGGGAATGGGAGGGGCTGAGAGGAGGAGAGGAGTACAGCCCCAGTGATGGTCCAAGCCCAGGCGTGGGGCCTGCCTGCCTCCCACCTGATACAGCCCACTGAGAAGCATCCACATCTCTGGTTTTATGCAGCTCGGAAGCACAGCTGGTGGGAGAGAAGGGGAAGAAGGAGGGGGGAGAAGGGAGAGAGTGAGGGGAGCCCTGCAAGTCACAATGGCAAGGCAGGGACAGGGAATTGGGCCCGGGCAGATGAGAGGCCCTAAATGGTTCAAGGCCCAAAGTTCCAAGCAGAGTGTCACTGCCCCAGGCTGTGAAGGGCAGTGTGGAAGGCTGGGCAGCCAGCAGCTGATGGCCGCGGACAAGACCCTGTCCTGGAGTAAGGACTCTAGGGATGCCTGAATCCCAGGGACAGGGGCAGTCAGTGCAGGTTTGCCAAAGGTGCAGGCCATCTGGGGGTAGGGCCACCCTTCCAGGTACTGTTGTGTGACCAGAGTTCTGCACTTAGATGAGCCCGCAGTGTCTGGGGTCCTCCTGTACACACAGCCCACCCACTCCCACTCAAGGAACCTCAGAAACATGCACAGATACAAGTGCCCACGCAGGAGGCCATGCCCACTGGTATCCCGAGACTTACCTGGGCCAGGTGGGCTGGGTACACAGGTCCCTCAACCTGGCACACAGCAGAGCAAGAATCAAAGACAGTTCCCTGAGGAGGGCAAGAAAGAAGGGGCTCGGCCTACTGTGGGGGTGTCTGCAGCCCCATGGCAAGCCTGTGCGGGGCCTCCAGCACCCCATGGAGCCAGGAGGAGAGCGGGTGCAGAGCCCTCGGGTCCTCAGGAGGAGAGCGGGTGCAGAGCCCTCGGGTCCTCAAGCGCACATATATGCTCTGTGCTGGCCCTTGAGGCGTTCATTATTCTTGTGGAATTGACCCACTTAGCACATTTTGTTCAGGGTTGTTTAGTATTAGCACAACGTTGTGCACAGGCCCTCTGTCTGTCCCCAAGACATTCTCGTCATCCAGTAAGAAGCCCTGTAGCTAGCCCTGGCACCTTCCTGGCCCGCCGGCCCCAGGCCTGAGCCTCTGTCTGTGGACTTGCTGCTCTGCACTCATCCTGAGCCTGGTGTCTGCCATGCGGCTCCTGGGCTGGGCCTGGCTGTGTTCACCGGACATGTCAACCATAGGGCTCACCGCAGTACAGCGGATGTCAGAGCACCGTTCCTTTCCACGGCTGAAGGACACGCCGCCGTGCGGATACACCTTGGGAGCATCCGTGATGGGCCACTGGGGGCTTGGGTGGCCTGGGGTGTAGTGCTGCTATGAGCACCGCTGGACACCTGCTTGTTGTGTTTGAATCCACACCCAGAAATAGGGTTGGCCTATCACATGGCAACTCAAGGTTGCCCAGCACCCACATGCCCCACTGCACTGCCCCCAGGCCTGCAAGTCCCTGACTGAACTCTGGAGAACAGAGCGAGTGCCAGGTGCAGCACGGTGTTGGGGCAGGAAGCCAGGGACCCCCCCCCCCCCCACTGTCCTCTCCGTGCCCAAGGAGGAGCTGTGGGAAGCCAGCAGAGCACAGCACGGATCCCCGAGGGGCCAGAGACTGACCCCCCCCCCAGGGCAGAGCAGATGGGCGGCACAGGCTCTGGCATCACTGGAGAGGAAAGGGATGTGAGGCCGAGTGGGGGTCCGTTTGCACCCCTTACTGACCTCCTGCTGGAGGCAGAGAGAGCCGGTGCGAAGGAGGCACGTTTCAGCCTACAAGGGAGGCAGCCTCCTTCCCTCCAGGCGGGAGCGGCGCGGGGCGGGGGAGGCAGCCGAGCGAGCGGGCGGGCGGGCGGGAGCTTTGAAGCTGGCTGGGCCGGGCGGCCTCTGCATTATTGATGGCTGTTCCGCACAATTCTCATGCTGCGCCGCGGGAGGTGAGTGAAAGCCCCCGGAATGGACGCTTGTGGTTTTCTCCTCTGCTCTCAAACTTGAAAACGGTCAAAGCACTTTTTAATGAACCCACTGCGGATCCACTGCCCTGGTGTGACCAGCTCTCAGCCTGACCCGTTCTCTGCAGCGGGAACTGGGGGTGCTGTGGGGTAGCAGGCACCTAGTGGGCTGACCCAGGACATGCACGATACCTGCTTCCTTCCAGAGCCTCCTTCCCTCCCCACGGAGGGATGATATAGTAGCAGAGGCCTCCTAATCCAGGCCCTTGGGTGCCCAAGGGGACCCAGGAGACTCCTGAGCACACCTGGATAGAAGCCATGGGCTTCCCGAGAGTCAGTGAACCTCTGTGGCGCAGGACACTGTGCCCACCACTGCAGGAGCACTGGAGGTTGCTACATGCGTGTGGCACGCTTGGCTCTCAGGGCACGGGAGCCCCACAGCCGCCATCTCGCCTGCTGTTCATTCCTTCAGGTCCCCTGCCACCTGCCTCAAGTAAAGGAAATGTACTCTGGGACCTAGAGACAGGGTCCCACAGTCCACAGAGACCACCAAGCACCCGCCAAACATGGACCAAATGCCCAAAAGCAGATGCCTTCCTGTCACCATGAGGCCAGCTCCTGAGCACAAACTTGGGTCGGAAAAGTGCGCTTGGCCAAACACAAGCCCTAGAGGAGCTTGACTTTGTCTCCTCATGCTGCTGTCACCACCATCAATCCCAAGGCCGCCCAAACACTGCCTGGAGGTCAGAGGCCCAGTGGCAAAGCCAGGCCTCTGCTACAGAATTTCCTCCCCAATCTGTGGCCAGTCCCGCAGCCCAAAGGCAAGCTCCGCCCGCCCTCTAGTGGCTGCATGCACACCATACACATGTGCGCAGGAACCTGCATGGGTGTTCCCCTACATTCCTACATGCATCCACATGAACACACGTGCACACACATAGTATATGCCTGTGTCTAAAGTGAGTCCTAAAGTGTTTTTTTTTTATTTTTAATACTTTTATTTATTTATTTGAGAGAGAGGAGTATGGGCGCACCAGGACCTCCTGTGGCTGCAGTCTCCAGACACACGTGCCACGTTGTGTATCTTCCTTTCCATGGACACTTGGAAATTGAACCCTGCCCGGAAGGCTTTGCAAGCAAGAACCTGTAACCACTTAGCCCTCTCTCCAGCCCTCTTTCCAGTGTGCTGTGAGGGTAGCAGCCAGGGCAGGTCCACACAGGCGGTGACAATGACAAGGGAACCAGGATCTTGATCCCCGTCTAGCAGGGCCACACTGCAATGGAGAGACCTTGGAGACAAGTGAAGGCAGCTGTCCCTGGGGCCAGTGCGCTGTGAGCAGGAAGCAAAGGGCAGCTGTCCGGTGAGGCCAAGAGCAGGAAGTGAAGCACAGCTTGCCTCTAAGCTGGCAAAGATGTGCCGAGGTCTCCACAGCCGAGACTTCCGACAAAGAAACTTGAGTAGACAGGAAGACATTTTTGAAAGGGAGGCACCACTGCCTTTTCAGAAAACCCACTTCCATCGCCTTGGGGAGGGAGGGCTGGACCATGTACAACGAGCACCACGGCAAGAGGGTGAGGCGGGGATGGCATGAGCCTATGCGCTGCTGGCACACGTGTCCCCTATTGCACTGTGCCCATCTCCGGGTGTCCTGGCCAGAAGCAGAGCTGCAGCTGGGAGACCAGAAGTCCCCACAGCCACCAGGCCCTTCCTACCTCTATGTGAGAGTGGCCTGCTCACAGCCAGAGGTGGCAAAGTGTCTGCCCTGGGCTGGTGGGAGGGATGGAGCAGAGCTTCATTGATATCCTAAAGCTCCCCAGAGAGAGACTTCTACGAGGGCAGCTCCACGATGTCCAGGAGGTGGGTGAGGAACATTCATTCGCATGTGTTTAGAAGGCAAATTTTAACCTTGCCAAGGGTCAGTAGTGTGTAACAATAATATAACACCATCCCATACCCAGAAAGAGATGCACAGGGCACCCTGGCAGGTGCTGCTATGGGCACCTTTGGTGTGTCACTTTTCACCTGTGACAGGGCCTAAGACATAGACCCAGCTTCTCACTCTGTCTGTGGGACACCATGGAACTGCTTGGCCTTGAAGGGACTCGGCCTCCTCAGTAAAATGGGAAAGACAAGCTCATACTGACCTCCAGTGATCAGACAGGAACACATGCCCCAAGCCGCCATTTTCTGTAGTTCTTTCCCCATCAACCAACCCTGAGCTCCAGATCTCACTGTCTCCCATGAATCTCACACCCTGAGCCCTGTCTCTGCTGCCCTAGCCCACAGTGCCCCTTCCGGAATCCCTCTCCTGCAAGAGCCAGTTCTGGTGCCTCCATGGTGCCAATAAAGCTTCAGTAAGTGGGATCAACAGCAGTGGGCAGCTTCTACCCATGGGCCATGGTTTGCCAACCCATTGTAATCTAGGATTTTTATACCAACTTCATTTCCCACTCAATTCCCAGGCTCCCTATCAGTCCAGACAGCTCTGTGGACTGGCCGGTCACTCCTCAGCATCTGAGGTCACTACCCTCACTGGCAGCACTAGCTCACATACCCAGACACCAGCTCTGTGTGTGACCTGCTGACGTGGTAAATGAGAAAGACAGACAGACAAGACACGAATGTGACGTTGGAACTAACACACATACCAGGCATGAAGCGTGGGCTGAGAGCATGGAGTGGAGAGCCTGGTTCATCCTGACCCAGGAAATAGTCCTGTGTGAAAAAGAACAGGGAGTCTGATTCTTGCTGTGACTCCCAGGTGGTCAGCAGGCAGGCACAGAGCCTGTAGCCATGGGCAGCACTCTGGGCGAATGTCAGTGAACATCTTGAAGCCTTTCCACTTATTCAGCTCACAGCACCCCTGGGAGGTGGCAGAGCTGGGATCCACCCTTTATTCATCCATCTCCAGATGCAAGGTTGCCTGTGTCTGGGGCAGAGAGAGAAGGGGACAGAACTGAAATGAATGGAAGGAAGGAGGGAGCAAGAGAGGGAGGAAGGAAGTGATGGGCGAGTGGGTGGGAAGAGGGAAGGATAGGTGGAGAGGGGAAGCAGGATAGATAAAGGAATGGATGGAAAGATGGATGAATTAACTGGTTGATAGAGAGATGGATAGGTTGATAGAAGGATAATAGGAGAGAGGGATGGGTGGAAGGATGGGTTGGTTGATGAAGGGATGGGCGGAAGGGTGTGTTGGTTGATGGAGGGATGGGCAGAATGATGGGTTGGTTGATGGAGGGATGGGCGGAAGGATGGGTTGGTTGATGGAGGGATGGGCAGAATGATGGGTTGGTTGATGGAGGGATGGGTGGAAGGATGTGTTGGTTGATGGAGGGATGGGCAGAAGGATGGGTTGGTTGATGGAGGGATGGGTGGAAGGGTGTGTTGGTTGATGGAGGGATGGGCAGAATGATGGGTTGGTTGATGGAGGGATGGGCGGAAGGATGGGTTGGTTGATGGAGGGATGGGCAGAATGATGGGTTGGTTGATGGAAGGATGGGCGGAAGGATGTGTTGGTTGATGGAGGGATGGGCAGAATGATGGGTTGGTTGATGGAGGGATGGGCGGAAGGATGTGTTGGTTGATGGAGGGATGGGCGGAAGGATGGGTTGGTTGGTGGAGGGATGGGTGGAAGGATGGGTTGGTTGATGGAGGGATGGGCAGAATGATGGGTTGGTTGGTGGAGGGATGGGCAGAATGATGGGTTGGTTGATGGAGGGATGGGTGGAAGGGTGTGTTGGTTGATGGAGGGATGGGCAGAATGATGGGTTGGTTGATGGAGGGATGGGTGGAAGGGTGTGTTGGTTGATGGAGGGATGAGCAGAATGATGGGTTGGTTGATGAAGGGATGGGCGGAAGGATGGGTTGGTTGATGGAGGGATGGGCGGAAGGATGGGTTGGTTGATGGAGGGATGGGCGGAAGGATGGGTTAGTTGATGGAGGGATGGGCGGAAGGATGGGTTGGTTGATGGAGGGATGGGCAGAAGGGTGTGTTGGTTGATGGAGGGATGGGCAAAGGATGGGTTGGTTGATGGAGGGATGGGTAGAAGGGTGGGTTGGTTGAATAAGGACAATATATGTAGATATTATGGATAAACAGGAAGAGGCAGTTTGGTGGCCCATCTTCTATTTTTAATGTATGGGGCCAGCACATGGACTCAGGCACGTGTCCCCGAGTTACACAGTGGGAACTGGCTTCCTTCTCCTTAGAGGGGCTGGAGTTTGGAAGGTGATCCAGGACCTTGTTCCCCAGCGCCCTCCCTCCCTCCATGGTACAAGAGAAAGGCAGGCCAGAGTCCCTTCAGAACTGGCCATCAAGCTCGTCCTTGGCTGTCACACCAGCAGCATGCGACCTCTGGTCAGAAGAGGTGTGTGAAGGGTTTCAGCGCCGCAGCCTGGGAGTGGGTGGCGGGCCATGTGGCCCCTCAGTGTCTGACGCACTCATCACTCCGTCACTCTTCACCTGCCTCTCAAAGCTCACACCTGCTCCTCCAGGGCTCCACTTTCAACCCCAAACAGCTTGTGTCTCAGCGCCTACCCAGAAGGAAGTAGACCCTTGTTCCTTCCCCAGCTCAAATTCTGACCGGCAGTTCAACTGTACAGTGTAAACACCCCAGTGACGTCCCTCCCAGCAGGTAGCTGCAACCTACCCCTCACCTTGCAGCCAGCTCCTCCACCCTGAGGACAGTGCTGGTCCCTGTGGGCTCCATTCTCCCTCTTCCACCCTGGTACCAAAGGTAGTCTATACCCATCGAAGGCCACTGAGGTGGGGACACCGTCGGCACCCCACCGCTCGTGCAAGGGAAGGGCAGGTATGGCTCACGGGAGCTCCAGACGATCCTACACTGGGGACAAACCCTGCAGAGGAAAGCTGTGTCCCCTGTCCAGTGAACCCAGACTGACCCACTCTCCTTCCCCTCCAGAAAGTCCAGCAGTACACAGTCATCGTCCAGGCCACAGACATGGAAGGGAACCTTAACTACGGCCTCTCGAACACGGCCACTGCCATCATCTCGGTGACAGACGTGAACGACAACCCTCCGGAATTTACCACAAGCACGGTGAGTACCTTGCAGCCGTGACGCGCAAGCATCTGCTCCGGCTTCCCCCGTTACATCTCTGTCGATGGGGGAGCTGTGCAGGTCATGGGTAATAAAAGCTGGGGTACAGGTGGCGGATGCAGGGGGTCACATTATGGCAGCCATCTCTGGTGTGAAGGGAAAGGGATTGCACATACACACCAGCAGGAAGGTGGCCCTGGAGAGGGGAGGGCACCCAGTGCCCTCCAAGAAGGAGTGATGGCCAACACCCTTGTGAAGTCAAAAGTGGATGGAGGAGAGGAGGGGCGGGATGGGTCATGGATGAGTGGCCGGGCACAGGGGAGAACGAGTGGAGAGATAAGGTGAGGCGCATGGAAGAAGGGACGGTGAGGAATGGATGGACAGGTTGGTGGACTGACTGATGGAGGGACAGATGAACCGATGGAAGGATCGTGGTCAGGTTCGTGGCACACTCTCTAGGATGCTGTGTGAGTGGGCGCCTGCTTAGGAGATGCCCAGATAGGCTTTGGTCAGGGACAGGCTGCTTGTACAGCAGAGAAGCCCTTCTGCCTTGGTCCCCAGTGACAGTGGACAGTGGATGGACCCCTGTGGCCCCATCAGCAGGCAAGAAAACTGGTCAAGGGGCTGGGAAGATTGCTCAGCAGTTAGAGGCACTTGCTTGAAAAGCCTGCTGTCTCAGATTGAATTACACAGTACTCATGCAAAACCAGATGTACAAAGTGGTATATGTGTCTGGAGTTGGTTTCCAGCAGAAAGAGGCCCATATTCATATTCATTCTCTCTCTGTGTGTGTCTCTCTGTCTCTCTCTCTCTCTCTCTCTCTCTCTCCTCTCTCTCTCTCCCCTTGCAATTAAATGAATAAAAATTTGTTTTCAAAAAGCTGGCCAAAAGCCGGGCGTGGTGGCGCACGCCTTTAATCCCAGCACTTGGGAGGCAGAGGTAAGAGGATTGCCATGAGTTCGAGGCCACCCTGAGACGACATAGTGAATTCCAGGTCAGCCTGAACTAGAGTGAGACCCTACCTCGAAAAAACCAAAAAAAAAAAAAAAAAAAGCTGGCCAAGACTAGGCCCCACCCTGGCCACTGAAACCTCAGAGGACATACTTGCATCCACCCACCTGTGGTATAGAAAGTTCACTGTGGGTTTTGAACATAGAGGGACAAACCTTGCCCCCACCCCAGAGGGAATATCCTGAAAACACCAGTGTTAATCACATGGCTGCCATTTCCTGTAGAGTCCCACAGAGTAGTTATGCCACAGGCAAGGGTCCCCTCCTGTGAGACGCTGATCATCAGTGCCCAGCAGACATGATGCTCTGTAGGGTCCTGGATTCTGTCATCTCCCTGCCCACCATCATCTTCCAGGATTCCCAGGTCCATGAGCGGGTGAACCTTACTGGGCCCAAGCTATCCCTGTGGGCCTCTGTTGGAGTGCTGACCCAGCTGCACATGGCCCAGCCCAGTGTCCTGGAGAGACCATAGGCTTCAGGAGACTGGCCAGGAGGAGCAGGGGGTTAGGTCAGCAAGGGCTCCCAGAGCACTTAGGGCTCCTTGCTTGCTCCGCCATGTGGCTGGCTTCTCTGAATTGATCTCTCCTGGGAGAACCAGGTTACTGGGGGGGAGGTGTCTGTAATAGTAAGAGGACAGCCCCAGCTGCACAGAGGGGCACCCTCTCGTCGGGCTCCAGCCAGGCTTCCATCAGCTTTGCTCTCAGGCAGAGTCTGTGAAGGGTCAGGACCTAGGGCTGTGCCAAGGTGCAGACTCCAGGCGTTAAGTCACAAAGCCACAAAGGGAGCAGCTGGGACTGAATCTGAAAACTAGGCTGCCAAAAAGGGAAGGAAGGGCTGGAGAGATGGCTTAGTAGTTAAGGCACTTTCCTACAAAGACTAAGGGCCCAGGTTCGATTCTCCAGAACCCATGTAAGCCAGATGCACATGGTGGCACATGCATCTGGAGTTCATTTGCAATGGCTGGAAGCCATGGCATACGCATTCTCTCCCTCTTCACCCGTCTCTCTCTCACACACACACACACACACGCATGCAAGCATGCATTAAATAAATAAATAACTTTTTTTAAGAAAGAGGAGGGGAAAGAGGTAGGAGATCAGTGTGAGAATCATGCCCCTCCTGCCCTGCTTCCCAGACTCTGGGCCTCCCTGGACCAGGCCGACTGTGGGCTGTGAGCACATAGCGCCATCTGCTGGAGAGATGGGGAGTGGCTGGTGGCTGGAGCTGCTCAGTCCTGTGTGTGCAGACTGTTCAGGAATAATGACAGCAGGGCAGCCTGGATCTGGCAGAGAATTTGGCATCGCATGGAAAGCACTGGGGGTGTAGCCAGGGAGGGCTTCAGATGGCTTGAAGGGGCCACTCTCTTGGGCTTCAATCTGACGGCTTTGCTCCGAGCAAGACAGGCCAGGGCTAAGTTCCATCCCAGAACGCAGCCTCTGCCCCTGGGCCAATGAAAACATTGATGCCCAAGTCCCACCCCTGGCATACACTAAGCCCTCCCCCTCCTTGATGGCCTGGCCCCTGTGAGCTTCGTGAGCTGTACCCAACCTCAGCCATCATGCGGATCAGGGACACGCAGCAGGCAGCTGGCAGGTGAGCGGAGCCATCCCTGGGCCTGATCACGCCTTGCCGTCGCATTCTCATGAGGGTATCCTACCCCTCCCCCGGTGTGGAAACTTACAGAGGTAAAGCTACTGTAAGGAGTAGAGGCGTTATTCACTACACTCAGACATAAACCTTCCCCCTAAACCAGACGCCAGCACTGTGGGGTCCTGGGACAACCCTTCAGTGTTCACGGCCACCTGTGCTCCAAGCAGGACCACACTCCCTGGGTTACACCTTTGTCCCTGTGTCAGCCTGCCAGACTCCAGATATGGAGTGTAGGGGCCACACAGCTTCCCTGCCTGCAGGAATCCCCCCTAACCCGCCCCCCAAAAAGCCTCAGGACCATGTGGACACCATGGGAACCAGGGCAGAGAAATCAGGTGAATACAGCTGTGGCCTCATCCACACACCGCAGGCCTGGGAGGTTACAGAAGTGTCCCATGGGGTGGGGGCAGGGGCTCCTTGCAAGAGCGCCAGAGGAGCCCAAGCCTGCCTCCCAACCCCGCTGCGAGGCTCAGTCACCCCATCTGAAAATAGCGCTCATGCCACCATGCTGATTCCAACAGGAAGAGCGCCAGGGACCCCACGGATGCCTGGGTTCAGGGTGACCAGAGGGCTAGAAAGTCTTAGGGTCAGACCCACTCCTGTCTCAAAAGGGTGAATCCCACCGGGCGTGGTGGCACACGCCTTTAATCCCAGCACTCGGGAGGCAGAGGTAGGAGGATCGCTGAGAGTTTGAGGCCACCCTGAGACTACATAGTTAATTCCAGATCAGCCTGGACCAGCGTGAGACCCTACCTTGAAAAACCAAAAAAAAAAAAAAAGGGTGAATCCCATCTCTCATGATGCACGAGGAGCATCTGAGGTCTGATGTAACAGAATCCAAAGTAGGCGGCTCTGACTCCAAGACACGGCTCCACCTAAGCCAATGGCCAGAGGCTGCAAGAACAGTGATGAGACATGGATCTCGTTCTGGGGTGAACCCTGCGCCCCCACAGTCCATCAAGGAAGGGTGAAGACACCTGGTCCCCTGGACATTCCGTACAGGGAGGGATGAGCAGAAGGCACTGCCATCGCCATGAGCACAGATTGCCCACTTTCTGTACCAAGCTCCTCACCTTGCTCCAATGTGATGGGCAGAAGCCTCTATAAATACCTGGGTTCCAGGTGGCCCTTGCATGTGGGGGGCAGGCCAGGCCCCAGGACACTACTGAATGGCAGGAGTGGGCGGGGCAGGCTGACTATACCACACACACACACACGCACGCACACACACACTGGCTATTTTTGTCAAGTTTAATCAAGACCAATCAGCAAAAGCTAAGGAGATATCAGGGACTTGTGAGACCCGACTCCTATTCTTAACTGTTAATTAAAAGTAATTTTCCCTCTGGCTCCTGTGTGGCTGCACTGCCCCCTGGGGGGACCGTCTGTGGCTCCCCTGGGGCCTCCCTGACACTAGCACTCCCCTCCAGAGTGGTACGGGACCTGCTGAGGCAGGTCACAAACTTCAGACCCTGTCCCAGGAGTCTCCAACATGTCCCATGTACAGGCCCCAGTGGCACAGAGCAGCCCAGGAGCCCCAGCATCTGTGGACTCCCCTCCAGCCCAACCTCGCCCCCCGTGTACATTCGGGGATTCTGGAAGCCTAAACCACCCTTTTTGTTCATGGTTTTTTGTTTTGTTTTGTTTTTTGTTTGTTTGTGGTTTTTGGTTTTTCGACGTAGGGTTTCACTCTAGTCCAGGCTGACCTGGAATTCAGAGTCTCAGGGTGGCCTTGAACTCACCGTGATCCTCCTACCTCTGCCTCCTGAGTTCTGGGATTACAGACATGCACCACCATGCCCGGCTTTTGTTCATGTTTTAATGTTTTTATTTTATCCAGAATATTTTGATACTAAAACTCAAATTGTCACATGGGGAAAGTAGAGAGACATGAAGAGACAAAGTCTCATTTAACTTAGGACAGTGTGAAAGGTCACTTACTAAGCCACTCTTGACCTCTCCTAGCTATGTGGCCTAAGGCCGACAGCTGGGCCCCTCTGAGCTCAGAAGCGTGACCCCGTTTTACACCCGCATGTTGTTCATCTCAAGATGGGAGCATCTCTGGTCTTCAGGAAGCTCCTGTCCCAAACAATGTGCTCGGCCTCCTCTGGAAGCATCGAGCAGACCTGGAAGCCTGGCCCAGCCTGTGACGCTGAGGGAGGGAGCAACCAAAGCCTCTCACGTGGTGAGGAAGGACAGGGAGCAGCCGCAAGGCCCCGCCTTACCACAGTGTGACAGGCACATGCCCGGTAACATCAGGGCTTGTCTGCATGGGGTGGTGTGTCCCGTCTCAGGCACGAGTAACATTGACTGACTTCAGAGGTGTCCCCATGGTCACCGTGGCTTCAGAGGTGTGGACTGGCCTGTCAGTTTCAGGCCTGGGGCAAGGCAGCAGATGATGGTGGTGAGGGTCTGGCAGAGGAAACTGCTCACCTCCTGGTCACCAGAAAGCAAAGACAAAGACAAGAAGAGTTCAGAGCCTCAGCCATCTCTTTAAGGGCATGTCTCCAATGACCTGACCTCCTCCCACGAAACCCCACCTCCTAAGTTCCACCCTTCCCAGCAGTGCCACAGGCTGGGGACCAAGCCATCAACACGGACCTTGGGGTACACTAATCCAAACTAAACAATATGGTCAGAGCCGGGCATGGTGGCGCACTCCTTTAATCCCAGCACTCAGGAGGCAGAGGTAGGAGGATCACAGCGAGTTCGAGGCCACCCTGAGACTACATAGTGAATTCCAGGTCAGTCTGAGCTAGAGTGAGACCCTACCTCGAAACCCCCCCAAAAAAAGACTATGGTCAGTAAGAAAGCGCAGGCTGCTAGCTCACTCCCAGGGACTAACAATGGTTGGCAGAGGCAGCCGGGCCATGTATCTGTGCTGTCCAAGGTTCTGAGGTTCTTCTGGAAGCATCTGCCCCCAAAAGCTGGGATATAGCGAATGCTATCCTCCAGGGTGACCTGCCTGGCTGAGCAAGCCTATACTATGAGGTTAAATGGTGGGCTAGCCTGGGCACCTTCTCTGGGACTGGCTGAGTGGGACAGCCTCCACTTTGGACTTAAACTGTGGTTTATCCTGGACACCTTGGCTGGGAAGGGCGGCTCCTGCCAGTGGCTGCTGGCCCTTCAGCCTGACAGCGAGGCCCTCTGGCTGAGCCCTGGAGCCCCTGACTTCTTGGCTTCTTGGTTAAGTGCACAAACCCGAGAGAAGAGAGACTTTGATTTGGCATGCCTTCCTGAGGGTAAGAATTTGGCATCTTAAAACTGGAATGGGCCAGGCATGGTGGCACATGCCTTTAATCCCAGCACTCGGGAGGCAGAGGTAGGAGGATCACTGTGAGTTCGAGGCCATCCTGAGACTCCATAGTGAATTCCATGTCAGCCTGGACTAGAGCGAGACCTTACCTCGAAAAACCAAAAAAAAAAAAAACTGGAATGGACGTGGTGCCCTTGATCATGCTTGGGCACACGGAGCAAACCTCGGCCAGAAGTAATCAGTCTGGGTTTTGGCACACTAAGGCCGGAGCTCCCACCCCACCACCCTCTGTCACCTCCACCGCTTCGCCCTGCTGCCAGGCCAG
Organism: Dipus sagitta; assembly: GCA_036346955.1. NCBI lineage: Eukaryota > Metazoa > Chordata > Mammalia > Rodentia > Dipodidae > Dipus > Dipus sagitta. The sequence goes on along the minus strand of CM070779.1, from coordinate 2,343,487 downwards.
CATCCACTCCTGGAGCTGCTGGAGAGCTCAGTGCTCCTGCGAGCCCACCAGGCCGTCTAGAGCAAGGATGGGCAGAGCCTGGCGGGAAGGCAGAAATGCGAGGACTCATGAGAGAGAGAGACCAGAGAATGGCAGTCCCTCAGCCTGGGGCCAGGACTTCAGGATCCCATCCAAAGGAGTTATTCTCCTTGGGGTACCTGGACCCACCCATTCACCCCACCCCTGCGTGGCTGAGCAGCGCTGGGGAGGAGGGGCAAAGGGTGGGGAGAGAGCACAGGAGCCATGGCAGCCACCCCCAAACCCAGCTGCCCACTCACCGGTTGCTGGCCTGGGCAAGTTCTGGGGCCATCTATGCCTCCATTTACCTGTCTGCTCTTACCTGGTGAGATGTGTGAGGCATGCAGACCTTCCTAAATGTCAGCCACTTGGCAGCTGCTCAGCTCATGAACACAATAGCATTGGGGTAATTGTTGCTGCATTGTGTCATTAATAGTGCCTGCTGGTGGAAACTCACCCAGGAAGAAGCTGTGTCATGGACAGTGACTTGAGGACTGGAGAGATGCCTCAGCTGTTAAGGCATTTGCCTGAAGAACCTAAAGACTAGGGTTCAATTTCCCAATACCCACATAAAGCCAGATGTACAAAGTGGCACATGCATCTAGAGTTCATCTGCAGTGGCAAGAGGCCTTAGTGCACCTATTCTTAGTCTCTCTTTCTCTCTCTCTCTCTCTCTCTCTCTCTCTCTCTCTCTCGCACGTGTGTGCATGCACACGCACACCTTGCAAATAAATAATATTTTTAAAAAATTTAAATCCAGGCATGGTGGCATATGCCTTTAATCCCAGCACTCAGGAGGCAGAGGTAGGAGGATCACTGTGAGTTCAAGGCCAGACTGAGACTACATAGTAAATGCCAGGTCAGCCTGAGCTTGACAATACCCTTCCTCATAAAACCAAAAATTAAAATTAAAAAAAAAAAACAGTGGCTTGATGAAAACTGTTCCCTCAGGAAGAAGCTGTGTCATTGATAATGGCTGTTGATAGCAACCGCATCCCCTACCCTAGGAAGAAACTGTCACATGGGAGGAAAAGGCTGGTTACCCTGTGTTGCGGTCAGGTTTGATGGTAACAGCATCCCCTACCCCAGGAAGAAACTGTCACATGGGAGGAAAAGGCTGGTTACCCTGTGTTGCAGTCAGGTTTGCGTTGCTGGCAGAAATCACCCAACCAAGAGCAGCTTTTGCAAAAAAGCATTTATTTTGGCTTACAGACTAGAGGGGAAGCTCCATGATGGCAGGGGGAAACGAGCATGAGAAGAGGGTGGACTTCACCCTCCTGGCCAACATAAGGTGGACAATAAAAACAGGAGAGTGTGCCAAACACTGACAAGGGGGAAACTGGCTATAACACCCATAAGCCCGCCCCCAACAATACACTGCCTCCAGGAGGCGTTAATTCCCAAATCTCCATCAGCTGGGAACCTAGCATTCAGAACACCTAAGTTTATGGGGGCACACCTGAATCAAACCACCACATTCTGCCCCTGGCCCCCATAAACTGATAATTATACATGATATAAAATGCAGTGTATTCATCCAACTTTAAAAGTCCCCATAGTTTTTATCAATCCTAATGATGTTAAAACATCCCCATAATCTAAGGTCTTTTTAAATATTTTATTTATTTATTTATTTGAGAGAGATATAAAAGTAGGCAGGTAGAGAGAGAGAATGGGCAGGCTAAGGCTTCCAGCCACTGCAAACAAACTCCAGATGTGTGTGCATCTTTGCGCATCTGGCTTACGTGGGTCCTGGGGAATCGAACCTGGATCCCTTGGCTTTGTAGGCAAGTGCCTTAATCGCTAAGCCATCTCTCCAGCCCCATAATGCAAGGTTTTTTAACTGAGCCATAATACAAAAAATAATCACCCAAAAACACATAATGACACAGAATAAACATTCACACTACAAAAGATGGCATTGGACATAGCAAAGAAATAACCAATACAAGATTTTAACAGGGCAAACATCAAATTCTGTAGCTTCAAGTCCAACAACTCTAGCCAGTGACAAATCTCCAAGTCTGATAATTCTAACCAGCAACAAGTCTCTGGAGTTCCAATTCCGACACTCCAGCTAGGCTACTCACAGTCCTGGAAAACTTCATCCAGGGCCAGCAACTTTTCTTAGCAGCCATCTCGTGGTCTCAGCATCTCTACTGGGTCTCCACTGAAACCCATGGTTCATCCTCATGTTCCCATGGGGTCTCCATACAGGCATCCAGCAAACCTGCTTCACACTGCCCATGGCCATTTCCAAAACACAAGACCGTGTTGCAAATTCAATGACCCTCTCTTTCCTGAATTTCTTACACTCCACAATAGGATGCCAATTTGTTAAGTCGGGGGGGGGGGGTTGGCAACTAAGCAGACTTTGAAGAACAGAACACTTCTTGAGCACTCAGACCCCTTCCAAAGAGTCTACATTCTTCCTGTTGCCCAGTGCAGGTCACCTGGCCCAATCTCAAAGGTTGTAATCTCTCAATTGCAGCTGAACGGGCAGCAGTTTCACCCAAAGATTTTTTTTTTTCTGTGCCATATCCCTCTTTTCACACCAGTACATTTCTATGCCATGAAACCCTGCACAGGAAATGGCCATAACAGCAAGCCTCTCACACAAACTGCTAGCCCAGTCCAGGCAAAGCTCTTTCTCACCCTCACAAGCCAAACCTTACAGTCCATAGTTCTTACTGCATTCAGGTCTTACAACTCTGACCAGAATAGTCCATCAAGCTGTACGTACAGCACTGCAAGGTGTCTTTTAGACCAAGGTTTCAAATCTTTCCACATTCTTAAAAATTAGCTCCAAAAGGCCAAAGCCACACAATCAGGTGTCTAGCAGCAACGCCACTCTCGGTACCAACCTTACTGTTGCAGTCAGGTTCACACTGCTTGCAGAAATCACCTGACCAAGAGAAGCTTTGGGGAAAAGGGGTTTATTTGGCTTATAGACTCAAGGGTAAGCTCCAGGATGGCAGGGAAAACGGTAGCATGAGCAGAGGGTGGACATCACTCTCTGGCCAACATGAGGTGGTCAATAGCAACAGGAGAGTGTGCCAAACACTGGCATGGGGAAACTGGCTATAATACCCATAAGTCCTCCCCCAACAATACACTCCCAGGAGGTGTTAATTCCCAAATCTCCATCATCTAGGAACCTAGCATTCAGAACACCTAAGTTTATGGCTATCAAACCCATAATCAAACCACCACACCCTGTGTGTCAAGCTGGTCTACCCGCTACAAGCACACTACATTTAGCTTAAGTGCTCAGTCCCTTCCCTGGGGCAGGCTGGCATTTCAAGCTGTCCCCTCTCAGGCCAGGCTCAGCCAGCTGCCCAGGCACCTTACTTAGCCTTCAAGAATCAGTTGCAACCGGCCGTGGTGGCGCACGCCTTTAATCCCAGCACTCGGGAGGCAGAGGTAGGAGGATCGCCGTGAGTTCGAGGCCACCCTGAGACTACATAGTGAGTTCCAGGTCAGCCTGGGCCAGAGTGAGACCCTACCTCAAAAAAAAAAAAAAAAAGAACCCGTTGCAAAGGGCAGGAGGAGGAAAGGAAGTGGCCCTGACACTGATCCCCAGGCCAAGTCCATTCTGAGTTTTAAGCAGAGCACAACAAACAGCTCCATTGTTTTACTGGAGAAAAGTGACTTTCAAACCCCAGAAGCATCTGCCAGGCAGCACCCTGTGCATTTCAGGCAGAAGCAGTGGCAGAAGGGAGACTGGCAGCTGAGGCCAGTGAAACGTAGGCCACACCAGAGTGGACAGTACAGCTGGCCAGCTCTGGCTGTGCTAATTAAAAGGGGCCCCTGGGCACCCCCAGGCAGCAGGGGGAGCGGTCTCCTCCCTAATTAGCCACTATCTTCACTCCAGACCAGAATCGCAGCTCCCAGTGGCTTTGACAGAGGTACAGAGAGTGGCTTGGAGGCCCAGGCCCTAATTAGGACTGGCTAGATGGTCCGAATGAGCAGAGATGAGCAGAGATGAGTGGCGTGGGGTGAGCTGTGTTTCTGCTCTAATACCTGCTCCATGGAGAGAGGGAATTGCAATCAGGCCTTAAGCCTTCCCAGGAGACGAAGCCAGGCCTCTCTGTGGTGCCACTCCATGGGAGCTCGCGGCAGCTGTATTGCCTTGTAACCTGTCCAGCTGCAGAAAGCCCAAAAGTAGGAAGGACGAAAGTGAAATGCAGCTGTTTGCGGGTTCTTCCACGCACGCGTATGAGGAGGGGCCTCAGGGAGCAGAGACATCACCTGGGCAGCACCAGACACAGGCACAGCGTGCATCCAGCCCTCGGTGTAACTGCCCACGTGCACCTGCTTGGGACAGGAGGATCCCAGGTACAGCCTTGTCTAGGGTGCCATCTACTGCAGAGGCCGTGCTATCCCTCAGCCAGTCCGCACAGGCAGAGGACAGCCAGGACCAGCTCTGGAATCAGGGGAGGCGCAGGGCTGCATGGCTGCTTTGCAGAGCAACAGTGGCGCTGGCCCTCACCTACCTGCTCACAGTGAGAGGAAGTACCAGCTTCTGCTAAGCTGGGCCAAGCTGGGGCCTGGGTGGGATCTTTGCCACCCCTCAGCCCGCGGGGAGTGGAGTGTGGGAGGAAGGGGCAGCCTTGGGTCCCACTGTGTGAGCTTGGTGGTTACTTGAACTCTCTGTGCCTCCAGGCTTGGTGACTGACTGAGGCCTGGGGACAAAGTGCTTGTGCCCAGCATCCCCTATGTGGAAACTGAGGCTGAGAAGTAAGTCTGAGGGAGGTGAATGGGTTCGGATCCTGCCATGGCTGCCAATCCAGTGGCTCAGATGAGCTTGGCTCAGGTGTGTGTTAGAAGAGGAAGTGCCTTCAGCCCCCGGCAGCTGCGCTCAGCCATGCCCAGGGGGGCAACAGGACTGCTTAGAGCCACACGGCCAGCAAAAGGAGCAGAAGCCAAGCCCGTGCGGGCACAGAGCTGGGCCTGTGGTCAGCCCCTCCTGAGTCACCATGCTGCCTCTGTGAGCCTCCTTAGCCAGTCGCTGTGGTGCAGAGTTTAATGGGGACATCAAGCTCTGTGCAGCGGGAGCAAGTCTGTTTCCCTCCCCAGGCCCACGTTCCACCATCCCAGGACCATGCATCTCAGAGACTGTAAAGACATTTGAGCTGAGCCCAAGCTCTCGCTCCATCACTCATGGCTCTATGACTCTGCTGGATTCCCGTTTCCTTGGCCAACCTGCAGGCTGCTAACGCTGAAGGCACAGGCCTCACGAGAGGTTTGCATTTGGATCCTGAGTCCTGGTCAAGGCCAGACATCCACACTGATGCTCTGAATACCTGCCTTGTCCCAGGAGCACTCTGTGACCCAGGAAATCTGAAAATTTAAATTAAAAAAAAATCATATGGCTCAGGGAAGCAGGAAAAGCATCCACCAGGTTTACCCACCAAGGCCCTGTTCTGTGAACCATCATTAAACTTGTATGAATAAAGTCAACCATCTAGATAAATGACCCCAAGAGCCAAGGCCTGGGGTAGGGCCTCACTAAAACTTATAGCCCCTGGCTGGAAAGATGTCTTAGTGGTTAAGACACTTGCCTGCAAAGCCTAAGGACCCAGATTCAGCTCCCCAGAACCCACGTAAGCCAAATGCACAAGGTGAGGTGTGAGCACAAGGTAGCACGTGTGCACAAGATGGTACACGTGTCTGGAGGTCAATTACAGTGGCTAGAAGCCCTGGTGCTCCCATTCATTCTCTCTCTCTCTTAAATAAAATAAATTTCAAAAAAACTTATAGCCCCACCAGAAGCCACTGGTCACTAAGCCCAGGGAGACCACTGAAGGACGTGAGGGCCAGGTGTATCTGGACACACTTGCATGGCTATCTGGGGTGAGTGGCAGAGCAAGTGTGGGGGCCGAGGCTCTGGGCCTAATAACTGACCACCACCCCTAAGAAAAGCTGGGGTGACATGGCCCCAGGACCAGAGCTAGAAGCCTGGTCATCCCTCCCATAGAACTCCTGAAGGATGTGAAGGTACTCAGGAGCTCAAGGCTCCACCACCACCCTGCAAGGCTTGGGCTGAGGGGTGAGGGGGTGAGGGGCTGCCCGTTACAATCCAACAAACTGAGGCTTGCCCAGAAGCTCCCAGACCATGCTCACATGCCCACAGCTGAGCCATGGATGGACCCACAGCTACAGGCTGTGGTCTAAGGTCCTACTCGGGCCAGGGACATCATGATGTGGCTGTCCTCTGCTGGTGTGTCTTCCTCACTTGAGAGCTGGCACTGCCCAAGATCCCAGCCTGCCTGGGCTCCTCTTGCCCTCCTGACCAACTCCTACTCTCACTCTCACTCTCTCACATGGGGTTTATCTGCTCTTTCTTCCGCTGTGGCCACTGGCAGCTCTTGTTCAGCTCATGTCACATAGCTGCCAGGGGACAGAGTCAGGCCTGAGACAGGAACCTATCTCAGAGCCCGGCGCGGTGGCGCACGCCTTTAATCCCAGCACTTGAAAGGCAGAGGTAAGAGGATCACCGTGAGTTCGAGGCCAGCCTGAGACTACATAGAGAACTCCAGGTTGGCCTGAGCTAGAGTGAGACCCTACCTCAAAAAACCAAAAAAGAAAGAGAGAGAGAGAAAGATAAAGAAAGAAAAGAAAGAGAAAGAAAGAAAAGAAAGAGGGAAGGAAGGAAGTTAGTTAAAAAAGAAGAAACCTATCCCTGATGGTGTCTGGGAGGTGAAGGGATGGAAATCATGTGCTTCTCTGGAGACGGGCTATTGTTCCCAGCAGAGGAAGTGACCCTGGGCCACTTGTGGTTCTCTGCAGTGTGGGGGTCCAGTTCACAGAACACGTGGCAAACTTTGACCCCAGGCTGGTGAGTTCACCGCCGAGTCCTTCTCTGGCTGATGCAGCGCTTTGGCAGCCTCGCTCACACAGCGCAGGAGACCCTCCCTCTGCCTCTGCCCGAGACCCCCGGCGGTATACTAGCACCTGCGCCCCCACCGCCTCTGCTTCCCGGGGGTCCCACAGGCCGGGAGTCTGAAATGGGCTCCACAGGCTCATACACTGAAGGCTGGGTCCCCAGCTGGTGGTGCTGTTTTGGGAGGTGATGGAAACTAGGAGATAAAGCCTAGCTACAGGAATTGGCCCCTGAGGGCATGTCCCCAGGGGCTGTGTCTTGCCCAGGCCTCTGCCAGTGTTCTCTCTCTCTCTCTGCTTCCTGTCACCCTGAGGTGAAGAAACTTGTCCATCACAACCCTCCCCACATTGTGGTGACACTCGGCTCCAGCATGAAGGGCCAAGCAGCCTGGCTGAGCTTCTGAGACCACAGCAAATGGATCTGTCCTCCTTGGAGTTGGTCTCTCGGGGATTTGGGTTACAGCCATGCAAAAGTAGTTAACATAACAGGTCACCCCAGACTCACAGCGAGCACATTCCTGGGTGACCCAGCTTCTCCCACCCCAAACCCCTGGAACTTGTTCTCAGGCCATAGCAAAGCCCCCTCTGGGTGTCTCTAAATGGTTTATCTTGAGTGTCAACTCGATAGGGTTTAGAATCATCTTAGAAGACACTTCATGGTAAATCTATAAGGCAGTTAAGACCACCTGGGATGTAAGTAGCACCATACCATGAGCTGAGGGCCCAAACTGAATAAAAAGTGGGGAAGGAGGTCTGGAGAGATGACTTAGTATTTAAGGTGCTTGCCTGCAAAGCCAAAGGACCCAGGTTCAATTTCCCAGCACCCACATAAGCCAGCTGCACAAGATGGTACATGTATCTGGATTTCATTTGCAGCAGCAACTGAAGGCCTTGGCACACCCATACTCTCTATATATCTGCCTCTTCCTCTCTCTCTCTCTCTCTCTATCTCTCTCTCTCTCACCCTCTCCCTCTCCCTCTCTCTCATAAATAAATAGATTAAATAAAACATTTTTTTAAAGTGGGGAAGGAGGGCTATAGAGATGGCTTAGTGGTTAAGGTGCTTACTTGCAAAACCAAAGGACCCAGGTTCAATTCTCCAGGATCCACATAAGCCAGATGCACAAGGGGTGCATGCATCTGGAGTTCATTTGCAGTGGCTAAAGGCCCTGGCACACCCATTCATTCTCTCTCTCTCTCTCTCTCTCTCTCTCTCTCTCTCTCTCATAAATAAATAAAAATATTTTTTTAAAAAAAAGTGGGGAAGGGAAAAATGATCTGAGCACCAGCATTCATCTCTGTCTGCTTCTTGATTGTGGATGCAGTGTGACCAGCTGCCTCATCACTGGGTGTCACGCCTTCCCCACATGACAGATGATGTCCTCAAACTGTGAGTCACAGTGGACCCATCCTCCCTTAAGTGGCTTTTGCCAGGCACATAGTTACAACAACAAGAAAAATAACAACTGCCACCCCCTTGCTGGGGTCCTTCCTCTGCCTGGGGCCTGGCAGCCAGAACCCCTCCTGCCCACAACCTTTGCAGAGCTGTTCTCACTCCAGCCTGCAGCCAGAGCGCAGCGTGCTCCCACCCTCGCTGAAACACCCATTTCAGAGTCCAGCCACTGCTGAGCACCCTGCTGCCCACCTAGTGGCGCCATCCTCACGCCCACGCCTGGCCTCTTTGCCTGCCCCTCGAGAACAGCATCCCTGAGTGATAAGGCCCGTCTTCTTGGGGACCATCTGGTACCAAAGAGCTCCAGACACAAGTGGCAAAGAAAAGGAGTGAACTGCCAGCCCACCATTTCTGGGGCCGTGGTGGCCTCTCCTGGGTGCCGTGAAAAGTCCGGCCCTGGAGCTGGGGAGGTGGCTGGGTGGTTAAAGCACCTGAAACACAAGTATGAGGACCTGAGTCTGGATCCCCAGAGCCCACATGCAAGCTGGACGTTATGGTGGGCATCTGTAATCCCTGACACCCACGGCAAGACAGGAGGCAGAAGCAGAATTTCCCAGAAGCCCTGGTGGACACAGCATTGGACAATGAGAACAACAGGCTCTGCCTCAAACAAGGTGGAAGGCGAGGACTAACACCTGAGGTATCTTCTGACCGCCACACGCACACTACGCCATACACAGACCCCCGCCCTACACAGATGAACACATGCTCCTACCAAAAGAAGTCCAGCTCAGAAGCCCAGTCGGCTGGACCCTGGAGCAAAAGGACACAGGGAGCCCAACCAACCCTGGACAAAACAGAGTGGCAGCGGCCGTGAAGGGCTCTGGATTTGTACAAATGCTGGGCTCTGAATCTGGACTGATTAAGGTCTGCTATCACTGAGCCAGCTGTCGCCAAAGGCCACTCTGCAGACAGCTTGGCCATGCTGGGCCAGATCTCACTTTGGATAAATTCCCAATTTCTCTTCCTGACAAGGTGACCGCACCAGTATTTGAATGCTTATACATGCTGGGTGACAGACAGGGACCCCTTGTGCTCTGGCAGGAGGGGTCAGGCATCCACACAGTAGTCCAAGGTCAAGAAGGCTAAATTCAGAATGATTGACTCTGAGGCAAGAGGCCCTGGTACACCCATACATACACATAGATAGATGATAGACAGATAGATGATATAGATAGATACTGCACTTCCATCCACTGCGCCAGAGAAAAGCCAGAAGAGAAGGTTCCAGAGTAGTGCTATGGGGACAAGAAGCCACATCCTTACAGCAGGTTCCTGGCTGATCCTGAAGTGGCAAGGTAGTTATTTATCTTGTCAACAGCTGGGATGAACTTCAGAGCATCAGACTGAGCTCAGGGCCCCTAAGTGCAGACCTCAAAGCCAGTGCCTGGCAGGGGGTCACAGCCACAGGCTGCACAGGCCAGTGTGCACGCACACACAGTGGCTCTACGTGAGGTCTGTGAACACTCACACCACAGCATCACTCGTGCTTCCATATTTGATCACTGTCCACAGTAGCTGACCCCAAGCCACTTGTGGCAGGGACCAGAGCAGTGGCAGCAGCCCAGAGATAACTCTCCCAGAAGTCTTTTGCACCACTCTGAGGTTACCACTTCACCATCCCAAATGCCACTTGCAGGCTGGGGAGATGGCTCAGAGATTAAAGGCACTTGCTTGCAAAGCCTGCCAGCCTGGGTTCAGTTCCCCAGTACCCATGTAAAGCCAGGTGCACAAAGTGGCCCATGTGCCTGGAGTTCGTTCGCAGCAGCAAGAGGCCTTAGTACCCCGGCTGTCTCTCTCTCTCCCTCTCTCTCTCATAAATAACTAAAAACATTTCCATCATGCCCACCTACTTCCATGGTCTTCTGTGACAAGGGAGAAGCTTGAGGGGTGGGGAGGGCAGCCTGGTGTGTACACGTGCGAGTGTGTACTCATGTGTGAGTGTGTGTACACAGGCGAGGTATGACGTGAGGAGTGGAAAGGGCAGCCTGGTGTGTACACATGTGAGTGTGTACTTACATGTGTGTGTGCACAGGTGAGGTGTGACTTGAGGAGTGGGGAGGGCAGCCTGGGGTGCACATTTGAGTGTGTACTCATTTGAGAGTGCGGGCACACAGGTGAGGGAGCCTTGCCCCTGGTGGATGTGTGAGATGGGAGCCTAGGTGTTGCTGACCTCGGCTGGAGGAACCACAGCCCTCCTCCACCATGTCACGACACAGGGCCCGAGTCACCATCTCCAAACAATGGCCCTGCTGCCTGGTCCCTGCCCCACCCAAGTCCTAACTTTCTCCTTTCCTGCATGTCACAGTTTGCAGGCGAGGTCCCCGAAAACCGCGTGGAGGCCGTGGTGGCCAACCTCACCGTGATGGACCGAGACCAGCCTCACTCGCCCAACTGGAACGCCGTCTACCGCATCATCAGCGGTGACCCCTCAGGCCACTTCAGTGTCCGCACAGATCCTGTCACCAATGAAGGGATGGTCACCGTGGTGAAGGTGGGTGACTGACTGGTGTCTGCACATGCCTCAGGTTCCCTGAACAGACCATGTGTGTCCCCATGCCTCCCAGAGAGGAGGACCAAACCCCGCCTGCTGGGGATGCAGACGACCCTCACCGGTCCATCACACAACTCCAGGGGCTGGGCACGCCCACCTTTCCCTAACTCTGCCCACCACGTGTCTCTCCTCAATATCTTATGACAATGGATGCATGAAGCCACCCCGTGCTCCTGGGAAGGGCCCTGGCCATGATAGGGTGTTAACCCCATGAGCTTCTATTTCCAGTGATTTTCTGCAAGGCTGAAGTGAGAGTCTCCTTTCCCTACTGCCTGGGCTTTGAAGGCCAGGCTGTGGACCAGCCAGGGAGCAGGTGCGGCAGCTCACACCTGTGATCCCAGCACTTGGAAGGTGGAGGCAAGCTATACAGCTAGTTCAAGGCCAGCCTGGGCTACCTAAGACCCTGTCTCCAAAAAAAGAAAAAGAAAAAAGAAAATTACAAAGAAGAATATGCCTGGGAATGTCCTCTACCTATTCTCCCTGGCTCGAGCCAGTTCAGCTAATCACTGTCCTTGTGAGGCCCATGGGACTCCACTGTCACTTGGGCAGGGGCTGTCAGCCGCACTAATTTCCGTTCAGCTCTTCTCCCACCTTACAATGAGATAGACTTGTCCCTAGGTCGGCCTTCTTTACCACTTTGGGTCAGAATGGCTTTTCAAGAAAGCTGTCCATAAACCGGGTGTGGTGGCACATGCCTTTAATCCCAGCACTCAGGAGGTAGAGGTAGGAGGATCACCATGAGTTTGAAGCCACCCTGAGACTACATAGTGAATTCCAGGTCAGCTTGAGTTAGCGTGAGACCCTACCACGAAGAAAAGAAAAGAAAAGAAAAGAAAAGAAAAGAAAAGAAAAGAAAAGAAAAGAAAAGAAAAGAAAAGAAAGCTGTCCACAATGCCTAAGCTCTGTGATTGGCTCACTGGAGCCTCTCAGCACAGGGGTGACCGGGACCTCTAATTGAAGGCATTTCCTGTACTTACAATTCTTCTACCCTGAAGAACAGATTGGGAGTGAGATGACAATTGTCATTTACAATTTACTGAGAAGGACATTAGCACCGACTGTTCCCAAGAGATTTTTTTTAGGGAGAAACAGAGACAGAGAGAGAGAGAGAGAGAGAGAGAGAGAGAATTGGCATTTCAATCACTGCGATCAAACGCCAGACACTTGTGCCACCTAGTGGGCATGTGTGACCTTGCGCTTGCCTCATCTTTGTGTGACTGGCTTATGTGGGATCTAGAGAGTAGATCATGGGTCCTTAGGCTTCGCAGGCAAGTGCCTTAACCACTAAGCCATCTCTCCAGCCCCCAAGAGATTTTTTTTTTTTTTGGTTTTTCAAGGTAGGGTCTCACTCTGGTCCAGGTTGACCTGGAATTAACTATGTATTCTCAGGGTGTGCTTGAACTCACGGTGATCCTCCTACCTCTGCCTCCCAAATTCTGGGATTAAAAGCTTGTGTCACCATGCTCAGCACCCCCAAGAAATTTTTGAAAGGACTAAAAAGAAAATAACAGGGGCTGGGGAAATGGCTCTGCAGTTAAAAAATACTGCTTGCAAAGCCTGCTGGCCTGGGGTTCAATTCTGCAGCACCCACTCAAAGCCAGATACAAAGTGGTGCACGTGTCTGTCATCCCTCCACACCTATGACCATGGGAGCAGAGGTGGGAGAGGGTGAAGCTCCCTGGCCATCTAGTCTGATGCCCCTTTGCAGTCTGGTAGCTCGTTTGCTGCAACAAGAGACCCTGACTCAAAGAAGGTGGAGCACAGACACCTCAAAGTTGTCCTCTGACCTCCACACATGCACTGTGGCAAATGCACACACACACACACACACACACACACACACACAAATAAATAAGTAAATTTAAAAGGGTTGAGAGAAAGAGGAGGGCAGGAGATAATCAGATGTGGATAGAGAAAGGAGAGAACGGTGTGCTTGAAGCTAGACAGGACACGTCACTGTGAAGGAATGACAGCTTTGGAGCTGTGTCATCCAGAAGGCTTGAACAAGCACCAGGAACAGGGGGAAGAAAGGTGAGAACTCCTGAGGTGGCCACTGAGGCAAGAGCGACAGAGCCCAGCTCCTTCTCGCTCTCCGCTGGTACAGGAGACTCCCCTCCTCTAAGGTAGCTCGTGGTCCGAGAACAGCAGCAAGGGCTCCAGCCATTATAAGAATTCCACAGGCAACAGCAGGAAAAAGGAAGGAACTATTGATACTTTAAGGAAAGCTCCTTATTAGAGGACCTTCCTCTACATCACAAGGTCATGATTAACCAGAGTTAACTGGGGAAGACAGCTAGCTGCTCGGGCTGATTTCCCATCCTCCTCTATGAAAAAAGAAGCCCATGGAAACCCTTGTTGTACAAGAGGAAACTGTTTCTTCAGGACCCCTTATTTCTGTCCCAGTGTAGCCATTTTCCTTTCTTCCTTTGTGTGTGTGTGTGTGTGTGTGTGTGTCCACGTGTGTGTGTGTCCACGTGTGTGTGTGTCCACGTGTGTGTGTGTCCACGTGTGTGTGTGTCCACGTGTGTGAGTACAGGTACACGAATCCCACAGGGCACGTGTGGAAGTCAGTGGACTTGTTTTGGACCAGGCTGTCTCTCGCCACTGCATACAAGTCAGGCTAGCCTTTCCGCAGACTTTTGAATCGTCTGTCTCCCCACCTCCTGCCTTATCATCGGCATGCTGGCATTACAGACCAGCTGCCACACCCGTGGCCTGCGGGGATCTGAACTCAGGTCATCAAGCTGGCGCAGCAAGTGTTTTACCCGCTGAGCCATCTCCCAGCCTTGTTGTTTTTAAGAACCCAGTATTTGAAGCAAGCTGCTGAAGACAAGTTCTGCTGGAAAATTATGATGAATTCCCACTTGATTTTTAAAAAACTTTTCTCTAACATACAGAAAGGTAGAAAGAGTAGTAAAATGAGCCGCCGCATGGCCAGCCTCGAGAGCAAATAATCGCCAACATTGTGCCACACTTGGTCAGAGTTTTCTTGCTCAAGTGCTTGGACATAAGCTGGCACATCAGCCCTTGTACTTCATCAAAGCTCTGAAATGTGAGGACATTTCTTCTAGAACACCAAGAGCCTCGTCCATCCAGAGGAAATAGCACATCTTCCCCATGGCGCTGAGCATCGGGCGACACTCAGTTGGCCTAACTGTGTCCAGCATGGCTGTTTTTCATTTTATTGTTTATATGGGTATGTGTGTGGTATGCACACATGTGTGGATGCATGTTTGCATGGGATGGAAGGACACATGTATGTGTGAAGGCCAGAGGACAATGTCAGGGTCATCCTCAGAAACACCACCCACCTCTTTTTTTAATATTTTATTTATATATTTGACAGAGAGAGAGAGAGAGAGGCAGATAGGGAATGGGCACACCAGGACCTCAAGCCACTGCAAATGAACTCCAGATGCATGTACATCTTTGTGCATCTGGCTTACAATGGTTCCTGGGGTGGGCTGGAGAGATGGCTTAGTGGTTAAGTGCTTGCCTGTGAAGCCTAAGGACCCCGGTTTGAGGCTTGACTCCCCAGGACCCATGTTAGCCAGATGCATAAGGGGCCGCACGCATCTGGAGTTTGTTTGCAGTGGCTGAAGGCCCTGGCGCGCCCATTCTCTCTCTATCTATCTATCTGCCTCTTTCTCTGTCTGTCACTCTCTCTATCTGCCTCTTTCTCTCTCTGTCTGTCATTCTCAAATAAATAAGTAAAAATGAGCAAAGAAAAATTTTTAAATGGTTCCTGGGGAATCGAACCTGGATCCTTTGGCTTTGAAGGCAAGTGCCTTAACCACTAAGCCATCTCTCCAGCCCCATCCACCTCTTATTTTGAGATAGGCTCTCTCATTGGCCTGGAGCTCACTAATTCAGCTAGACTAGCTGGTCAATGAGCCTCAGGGAGCCTCCTGTCCCTGCCTCCCAGTGCTGGGATTGCAGATGCCCATCACCATGCCCAGCATTTTACATGGGTGCTGGGGATCAAACGCAGATCTCCGTGCTTGTGAGGCCAGCGTTTTACCTACTGAGCAGCTCCCCACCCCCGCCATGTCTTCTTTGTCAGGTCTTCTTATCCTACCAGGGATGAGCATGGCCCATGACAACTTCTGGCCACTAGGTCCCTAGGGTCCCTCGGCTTTGGCCTGGCCCACCTTCACTGAGCTCAGTGCCTCCCTGGCACTTGCCAGGAGCTGGCAGCTAAATCTAAGAACGTGAGTGTGCCAGCATCACACACTTTCACCAGAAACACCATAGCTGAGGTGTGATTTCACCCCTTGTACCTGATACTACTACTATTTTCAAAAAGGCTACTTGGGTCGGGGAGGCTGAAAAGATGGCTTAGTGGTTAAGGCGCTTGCCTGCAAAGCCTCAGGACCCATGTTCTACTCTCCAGATCCCCCTAAGCCAGATGCACAAAGGTGAGGCAAGCACAAGGTCGCACATGCCCACTAGGGGGTGCAAGCATCTGGAGTTCTATTGCAGTGACTGAGGGCCTGCCACACCAATTCTCTCTCTCCTCTGTCTTTCACTTGCTCTCTCGCTAAAAAAATATATAAATAATTTTTTGTTTGTTTGTTTTTAGAGGTAGGGTCTCACTGTAGTCCAGGCTGACCTGGAATTCACTATGTAATCTCAGGGTGGCCTCAAACTCATGGCAATCCTACCTCCGCCTCCTGAGTGCTGGGATTAAAGGTGTGTGCCACCATGCCCAGCTTGTATAAATAAATTTATAAAAGGCTACAGGCTGGGAAACAGCCCAACTGTGTGCCCCAGTGCCCCCAAGCCCAGCACGTGATTGATGGGTGTTTTGCTACATCAGGGTCCTCTAGCCCAGGCTGACCTGGAATTCACTATGTAGTCTTAAGGTGACCTCGAACTCATGGCAGTCCTCCTACTTCTGCCTCCTGAGTATTGGGATTAAAGGCGTGCACCACCACGCCAGGCAGGTCCGGCCACTCTTAAGGGCTGTGTCTACCACTGTCACACTGGGAAGGAGCAGCAGTGAGGTTCTGACTCTGGGCTTCAGATCCCAGCGGGTCATTTCTTGTGAACAAGGGTGTCTCGCTTCACATGCGCCCATGCTCACACTTACAGCGCAGTGCTCAGAGGACAGAACAGCAGGCGGTGCTGTGACCCTCCCCTCTGATACGATGTTAGTGCCTGTTCTCTGCAGGCCATACCCAGCCCCCATCTTCAGGCCAAGGGTCGCCACCGCATGGGGTCAATACAACTACCTCCACGAGTCTGTCCAGCACCATAATTGAAACTGTTGGAGCAAATTAGCTATTGATCTCCCCGTTTCACTTCACCCTCCCGTGGACTTCCATTGGCCATAATAGTTTTTCTGGAAAGGTCTGCTCGCTCACACTGGTGACATGATTTTTATCACATGATATCAGCATTATTCCATGCCCCCCCCCGCCAGGGACATAAGCCAATGAACACACTTTCCTCTGAGGCTTTATGAAGCAGTGTGTGTGAGCACACTGGCCCATCTGCTGCCCGGGGCTCTTTGGAGGGGCTCTACTCATTGGCAGCCATTCTGCTCTGCAGGAGGGGACCTGGTCACAGTGTGGTCCCACTAATTCTGGGAGCTTGGTGGCACCTGGAGTTCCAGGGGCAGTGCAGGTCATTCTGCCCTGGGCACTGTGTCAGATCTGTAGCCAGCTGGGGAGACGATGGGTATGGCCAGGTGACCCTTACATGCAGGCCCGTGCATAAATGCACCTGCCCAGTGGCCAGACCCATGGGGAGCACTGAGCAGTGGTATAACAAGGAAGGCGCCAGCCCACTCCCCACTTGTTGTGTATAGGCGTGTGTGGTATGCTTGCATACGTGTGTTGACGTGTGTGTAGGGGTGTGGGTGTGCAGATGCAGGTATGTGCATGTATGTATGCGGAGGTCAGAGGTTGATGTCGGGTGTCTTCCTCCATCTCTTGTCACCTTACTTCCTGAGGTAGAATCTCACTGAGTTGCTGGTCTAGCTAGCCAGCTGCTCCGAGAACCCCCGTCCGTGCTCCTCACCGCTGGGCTCACAGGCAGCGGCCACACCCACCCACTGGGATCTGACGGCTTGCGTGTATGTGTCCCGAACTTCCTATGAGGGAGGAGTTAGCCCAAGGTCTGGGGGTGAGGAGGCTGATGGCTGGAAAGCCAAGCATGTGGCTTTCTCATGGTCACCAAGGACTGGCCCAGGGGCTCAGCAGGTGACAGCCTGACCCTGATGTAGAGCGACGGCAGCGTGGGCCTCCGTGCTATGGGACAGAGCATCATCCAGGGGGTAAATGCTGTTCTTGGCTCCCCTAGTCCTGCACACTCCTAGGTCCAACTACTGGAGACTTTCCTCGTCAGGAGGGGCCTGGGGCCATCTAAAGTGTTGTTTATGGAGGGAGTGCACGGTCTCAGAATGCCCATGCCAGCTTCTGGAACCTGTGAATCTGTGCCTCAAATGGCGACACGATCTCTACACGTGTAACACAATTGAGGGTCTTGGGGTTAGGCAATGAGCCTCGACACCTGTGTGAGCCCAGAACCATCTGATATGTCAGCAGGGTCACATATGAGGACAGAGGCAGAGGTAGAAGGCAGGCAGAAGTGGGAAGCTGTGTGGCTGGCTCTGAAGATGGGGGTGGGGCCCAGCACAGCGGCCTCCAGAGGCCAGGGACACTGACTTTTGACTTCTGACCCCAGAATTGTATATTTGTATTACTTTATGCATCTGGGTTTCTGTGGGTACTGGGGAAATGAACTTGGGCTGGCAGGCTTTACAAGCAAGCGCCTTTAACCATGGGGCCACTTCTCATTCTCAGAATAAGAAACAGAACTACATCACGTAAGAATACTTAATGCCACAAGCATAACAATCTGAGTTTGATCCCTAACACCCAAGTTTTGGGCTGGGGAGTTGGCTCAGCAGTTAAAAAGGGTCCTTGCTTGCAAAGCCTGCCAGCCCAGATTAGATTCCCCAGTACTCAAGTAAAGCCATATGCACAAAGTGGCACATGCATCTAGAGTTCCTTTGCAATAGCACGAGGCCCTGATCCTCCCAATGTCTTGTTCTATCACTATCTCTCAAATAAATAAATAGAAATCTAAGAAAAATAAAGAGTGGTAGGAAGGAAGAAAGGAAGGAAGGAAGGAAGGAAGGAAGGAAGGAAGGAAAGAAGGAAGGAAGGAAATAAATTAAGAAAGAATGAACTAACAAGTCCAAGAAAACACTTAATAAAAGCTTAAGCCTATTTTTGGTTTAGTCTGGTTTTGGTTTTTGAGATAGGGTTTCCCTGTGTAGCCCAGGCTGGCCTCAGACCTGCAGTGTACCTGCCTCAGGTGCAAGTGCTGGGAGCACAGGCGTGTGCCACCAAGTCTGGTAAAAGTATGGATCTTTATCTTTAGTCACCACGGCCTCAGACCTAAGTGACCACTGCTGTGCTTTCTCTAGACCCTCACAGACACTCTCAGGGTTCAGGGTCACCAGGCCCCGGGTCAGAACCTAGGTGTTTTGGAGGTCTTTGCTCAGCCCACACACTGATCAAGGAATTCTGTTTGCATTTCCTCTTTCTCGTTGTCATTAAGAATTCAGAACACTAGGCCTGATGGCTCACACCTGTAATCCCAGCCCTCGAGAGGCTAAGGCAGGGGGATTGCTGGGCCAGGACATGGGACCAGCTAGGATCCTTGAATCCAGCCTTCCTCTCTTCCCATTGGCCAGATCCCCAAGAAGACAGAGACAGGGCACCTGGCAGAGGGGTGGGGCCCTGCACAGAGCAAGGTGAGGAGAAACCAGGCGCTGGGGACCGGCAGTCCTGGGTGGCCCACGCGGGGAGCCACCGCTCATGCACCCCTCCTTCCAGGCAGTGGACTACGAGCTGAACCGCGCCTTCATGCTGACCGTGATGGTGTCCAACCAGGCGCCCCTGGCCAGCGGAATACAGATGTCCTTCCAGTCCACTGCAGGGGTGACCATCTCTGTCACAGATGTCAACGAGGCCCCCTACTTCCCCTCCAACCACAAGCTAATCCGCCTGGAGGAGGGCGTGCCCACCGGCACCGCGCTCACCACCTTCTCCGCAGTGGACCCTGACCGGTTCATGCAGCAAGCTGTGAGGTGGGTCCTTGACGCTGTTCCGGCCCTGCCTGGCCCTTGGGCGGGGCGGGGAGGGCATCCAGTCCTCAGAGCCATGTTCTCAAGAAAGTCTGAAACATAGAAAGCCTAGTATGGAGAGCCGGGCATGGTGGCACACGCCTTTAATCCCAGCACTCAGGAGACAGAGGTAGGAGGATAAGTGTGAGTTCAAGGCCAGCCTGAGACTGCATAGTGAATTCCAGGTCAGGCTGGGCTAGAGTGAGACCCTACCTCAGAAAACCAAAAGAAAGAAAGAAAGAAGGAAGGAAGGAAGGGAGGGAGGGAGGGAGGGAGGGAGGGAGGGAGGGAGGGAGGGAGGGAGGAAGGGAGGAAGGGAAGCAGACAGGCAAGCCTAGTGTGGAGTGTCCAGACCTGAAGCATCAGTTTAGTGGGAAAGAACAGCCACTCAGCCTAACCCGGGAGTCATGCAGTGGGTCAGCAGAACTAGGCCTGTGGTGAGCAGTGTCACAGTGTCCAGGACAAGTGGGGAGATGTTTGGACTGCCAGGCTACATCTGGCTCTGGCTGCACCATCAGTATATGGCTTGAGTTCCCGCCTGCCAAATGGGGATGTTGAGAGCACTCACCTCTTGGGGTCCTCCTGGCATCCTCACGAGGCTGAGACCATCCATCACATTAAGAGCACAGGGACATCAGCTGCTGCTGTGACGTGCCCCTCTGTGGGACACGCAGCCTCCATGGACTCCCACAGGACAGAAACACTGCAGTAGTGAGGCCCACCGTGCTGCCGCCTGGGATTCTAGGGCCCCGGGGTGCTGTGGTCCCAGATGCTGGGGCCTCTGATGCTGACGCCTGGGGTTCGGGGGCCCGGAGCATGTGAAGGTGACAGGTCCCTTTCCCTGGATGAAGAGCACCGGGTCGGGGCAGTTGTCCAGCCCGGCCCCACCCACATTCTGCTTCTTGTCCCTCCCTAGGTACTCAAAGCTGTCAGACCCTGCAAACTGGCTGCATATCAACATGTCCAACGGTCAGATCACCACGGCCGCCGTTCTGGACCGCGAGTCCCTGTACACCAAGAACAACGTCTACGAGGCCACCTTCTTGGCGGCTGACAATGGTGCGTCCCACTCCGGGGACACAGCAGCTCTCCCACCCCCACTTGGTGCCAAGGGCAGGGAGGGTACTGATCAAGGGTCACAGAGAGACCCGGAGGGCGGGGCTGAGGCAGGACCACAGACAAGAGCTGGGGCAACATCCCCCACCACTATCCCCTCCTGTCACCCACACCTCAGCTGTTCCATCTCACTAGATGTTTGCTCGCTCATCTGATCATGCGCCACACGGCCCTCCTGCTGCCTCTCAGTCACTCAGGGCTCAGGGTAGTCAGGAGTGAGGGTGGCAGGTGGCAGGTGGCAGGATCTCGTTGGGTAACTCCACCTGGCTTCTCAGCTTCCCCACGTGGAAGTTAAGACAGTAGAGGCAAACTGCAGTTTTCTGACAGCCCACCACCCTAGCCAAGCAGCCCAGTAAAAACTGGACGTCCCAGCCCACTGACAGTGGCCCTGGGTCAGAGCAGGCCCAACAGAGAAGGCCGTGGCCAGGCCCCTGGCAGGCAACACAGTAGAGGAGCTAAGGGCAGTAGGAAAAGGAGGTGCAAGTGCTCAAAGAGTGGGGGCTGGGTCTTAGGGAGCAGTGTGCTGTGCCCCAAAGCCAAAAGACCCCTCCCTGGGCCCACATCGCCCACAGCCCAGCTGAGTAATCTCACGGGTCTCTCACACTGCGAAGGTGGCTCCTTGTAGGTATGAGGGAGACTCTGGGGGCAGAGATCTGCCCAGCGCTCTGGCTATCTGGTGGGAGAAGACCTGGCCTCTCTGGGCCTCGGTTTCCTCCTCTACTGAATGGGGACCCTAGTGCCTCCGAGAACCAGATGAGCTGTGTCACCCACAGCACTGTGGACAGGCCTGGGGCAAGTAATGCCAGGCCAGAGTTGCACCTGCCTCTGACTTGCATCCTGTTGTTCTCTGAGAGCCCGCTGAAGGCCAGGAGCCCACCAGGGAGCAGGAGAGACCAGATCCCCTGTACAGCGGGTCAGCTAGAGCCAGCTCCAGCTGCATGGTGACAGTGACCTCAGTGCAACTGAGGGGCTTCTTGCACTGAAGAGGTCTGGAGCTGGGGGACAGCTCAGTAGCTGAGCGCTCGCCTAGCATGTGTGTGAGGCCCACCTTTGCTCAGAGAATAGGGAGGAGGGAAGGAGGGAGAGAGAAAGGAAGGAGGAGAAGAAAAAAGGAGAGGAAAAGAAAAAAAACAAAACAGGAAAGAGGCTTGGAAAAAAGTTTAGCCAGGTCTGGTGGTATACATCACAACCTCAGCTGCCCAGGAGGCTGAGGCAGGACGACTGTAAGCTCAAGGCCAGCCTGGGCACTGTAGATCCTGGCTCGAGGTTTTAAAGATGTTAAACCAAAAAAAGTGGGGGGAGGGTTGCTAGGGAAGTGGCTCGGTGGTGGTGCATTTGTCCAGCGTGCGTGAGGCCCTAGGTTCAGTCCATAGCTCTGTAGTACTCTAGAGTTCTGCACAGGAGGAGCCTGGCAGCTGGGAACAGATTGGAGACCGACACCAGCTCTGCTGTCATGCCCCACCTTTGCTGTGCAGAGAAGGGAGGGTGAGGACCTCCCATGCCTTTCTAAGAGCAGGAACCACCGCAGAAGGCCTCCACTGGAAGCTAGTGAAGGGCAGAGCTCAGGCACAGAGCCAAGGTAAGGAGAGAATGCAGCGGACAGGATGAGCCCAGGTAAAACCTGGGAATCCTGTTCTTCATTAACACAAAGCAGAAGGTGGCTATCAGCAGGGAGACAAGTCCCAAATCTGCCACAAGGGAGACAGGTGAGAAACAGGCTGCCCAGGAGCTTGGGGAAAGCAAAGGCAGATGGAAGAAGCCAGAAAGAGGGACCAGAGAGGAATGCCCCAGCATTGGGAGCTGCGTGTCCCAAAGTCCTGAGGCAGAACCCTGCTGAACAGCTGAAACTTCATGAGCACCAGTAGCTGCAGCCCCAAAGCTAGGGTGTGGTGTGACCCTTCCTTCCTTCCCCAGCCCCGGGGCCTGGGGTCCGTGAAGCTGGCCAAGCAGCCAGTCTGCAGTGAGCACTCAGCCCCGATGGGAGGAAGCCCGACTTCTCCTCTGTGACTGCAGCATGAGCACAGAGGCGAGACTTCAGGACAGGGAGGGATTCCAGGCAGGAAGCATGCGGGGACAGCCGTGTGGGAGAGGTCAGGAACAGCCCGGAGCAGGGACTCTCGGCAAAGGGAAGCCACCCGCGCCTCTTCCACCTGTGAGCTCTACCGTCACCTGCTCATCTCATCAAAGTGCTTCTCAGGGGGCTAAGATGGCCCAGCAATTAAGGACACTTGCTTGCAAACCCTGCTGGCCCCAGTTCAATTCCCCAGCAACCTTAACCGCTAAACCAACTCTCTAGCTATAATCATTTTTAATAGTTTTATTTTAATAGCTTTATTTATTCATTTATTTGCAAGCAGAGACAGATAGAGAGAAGAGAGATAAAGAGATAAAATGGGTGCACCAGGACCTCCAGTCACTGCAAACAAACTCCAGATGCATGTGCCACCTTGTGCATCTGGCTTTACATGGGTTCTGGAGAATGGAACCTGGGTCATTAGGCTCTGCAGGCAAGCACCTTAACCCTTAAGTCATCTCTCCAGCCCAATAAATAATTTTTTCTTGGTTTTTCGAGGTAGGGTCTCACTCTAGCTCAGACTGACCTAGATTTCACTATGTAGTCTCAGGTTGGCCTCGAACTCATGGTGATCCTCCTACCTCTGCCTTTGAAGTGCTGGGATTAAAGGCGTGCACCACCATGCCCGCCTCAATAAATAATTTTTAAAGCAGCTCTCGAAGGCAAACAAGGCACTGTGGTGCTGTAAGCATTTCTTTTCTGGAAGATTGTTGGCATCTAAGGAGCAATTTGCTCTGTACTCTGCCATCCTCAAGTAGAATGTGGTGGTTAGCATCATGGTGAGAAGCAGCCATCAAAAAACAGCCATGGTGGAGAGATGGCTTAGCGGTTAAGGTGATTGCCTGCAAAGTCAAAGGACCAGGTTCAATTCCCCAGGACCCACATAAGCCAGATGCACAAGGGGACACATGCATCTGGAGTTCATTTGCAGTGGCTGGAGGCCCTGGCACACCCATTCTCTCTCTCACTCTCTCTCTCTCTCTCTCTCTCCCCGTGCGGGGACGTGTCTGGTCATCTGTATATGTTCCGCAGGGATCCCCCCGGCCAGCGGCACAGGGACCCTGCAGATCTACCTCATTGACATCAATGACAATGCACCCGAACTGCTGCCCAAGGAGGCGCAGATCTGTGAGAGGCCTGGCCTCAATGCCATCAACATCACCGCGGCCGACGCCGACATGGACCCCAACATCGGCCCCTATGTCTTTGAACTGCCCTTCGTCCCCGCCACCGTGCGGAAAAACTGGACCATTACGCGCCTAAATGGTGAGTCTCCTCAGCGGGAACCTGGCCATGAACAGAACCAGGATCTGGGGTACAGCCACAGAGGTCCAGAACCAAGAACAGCAAGCCACAGAGATGAGGGGCTGTCTTACAAGAGCACCTCGCCCTCCCAGACAGCTCCTGCAGGGATCACCAGCCACACCTCCTGTGACCCTGTGCACCCATCCCATGAGGCCATTAGCTTGCCCCAGTGTCTACAAGGGGCACAGCAGTGCCGGTGTTCACAGCCCCCCTCACTGCACCCCAGCTGCTTCCTGTGCAGGTGGCCTGCTGACCAGCTCCTTGCTTGGGCTACTTAGAGTGCTTTCCTCGTAGTATGGAAGGATGTCCCTGTTCCCAAGTACAGACAACACTGGGAACCTTATAAATTCTCTAGAGACCAGACACTGATCTCTGCTGCCATCAGCAGAGAGCCTGCTCCCTCGAACCCTCACCAACACCGAGGAGGAACACATTCAGAAGATTTTGCCAAAGTCATGGCCAAAGCTGATATGGCATCTGTGTGTTGGCTGCCAGTGGAGACTTCCACCTATTTCACTGTTTGGGTTCTTTTTTTATTATTATTTTTAGAGAGAGAGAGAGAAACAAAGAGAGAGAGAGAATTGGTACACCAGGGCTTCAGCCACTGAAATCAAATGCCAGACACTTGCGCCACCTAGTGGGCATGTGCGACCTTGCGCTTGCCTCACCTTTGTGCATCTGGCTTAGGGGGATCTGGAGAGTAGAACACAGCTCCTGAGGCTTTTCAGGCAAGCGCCTTAACTGCTAAGCCATCTCTCCAGCCTCATTGTTCTGGTTATGTTTAAAACCTTTGCTTATGTTTCTGTGGGAAGTTTTATTTTTTTTTCTAATTGATTAAACTTTTTGTGTGTGATGTGTTTGACTATATACGTGTGAATGTATGTGTACATGTGTGTGGATGTATGTGGAGACCAGAGATTAATGTCAGGTGTCTTCCTCAATCACTTTCCACCTTAGCTTTTGAGACAGGGTCTCATCTATTCAGCTAGACTGACTGCTGACAAGCCCTGGAGATCCTCCTGTTTCCCCCTCCCTAGTGCTGGGATCACAGTCAGGCTCTGGCTTGTCTGGTTTTTACACTGTGCTGGAGATCCAAAGTCAGGTCTTCATGCTTGTACAGCCAGCAGTTTACCCACTCAGCCCAGACCTGGTAAAACTCTTTATACTCAGGGTTTATTTCTGCATCATACATGTTGCAGTTGCCTTTTATTTTGTACTGCCAGTTTCTTTAATTTAATGGTGTGACAGCAGTTGGTACTATGTGTGTGTGCATGCACACGCACACATGTGCACATGCATATGAATGTGTATGCAAAATGAACATTGAGATTGTCATGCCATCAGACGCAGCCCCACATGCGAAAGCGTTGCCTGGGAAGGACAGTTACCCATTGGCTGTTTGTCATTTCTCACACCAGGTGACTATGCTCAGCTCAGCTTACGAATCCTCTACCTGGAGGCTGGGATGTATGACGTCCCCATCATCGTCACGGACTCTGGGAACCCTCCCCTGTCCAATATGTCCATCATCAAAGTCAAGGTGTGCCCATGTGATGAGAACGGGGACTGCACCACCATTGGCGCAGTGGCCGCGGCTGGCCTGGGCACAGGCGCCATTGTGGCCATCCTCATCTGTATTGTCATCCTACTGAGTGAGTGCAGCTGAGTGCCAGGGGAGGCGGGAAGGGGTCTCATGGGCACAGGCACTCCGTCCCCAGGACGGCCCGGCACGGGGGCTTCGTGAGTGCGGGCATTCTCTTCCAGGGGCAGCTGGGCAGAGCCAGGCTCCAGCGGCTCCACAGCCCTGTTCAGCAGCTTTCTATCTGCCAGGGACCTTTGAAACCCACTGGAACTTGTCCATACAGGACAAGAGATTGGGACTTCCCTCTCCTGTCACACAGGTAGCTCAGGGGTGTCTCTGATAGAGCAGCCCCTTTCCATAGCCCTACTCCACCTCCTCAAACCCTCTGCACCCCGAGGCTGGCCCCTCCTGGGCCTACAATGCCTATGAATAGCCCCCAGGTAGACAGCCCTACCTGTCAACATTCCCATCCAAGAATCTAGATTAAAGTGGCTCAGGGCACACCCATGCCTCAGAACTAGCACTGGCTGAGAAGGGTGTGTGCTCAATGACTCTGCCCAGGTCACATGCTCCAGTTGTTTCTTGAAGTTGCCAGATCTGTGAGGGTCCCCAGAAGGAGTGAGGGCTGTGGGGAAAGAGAAGGATGGTCAGAAAAGACTCTGCTAAGAGGGGGTGTAAAGAATGTAAGAGCCTCTGGGAGGGTTGGGGCATGCCTTTAATCCCAGTACTTGGAAGGCAGAGGTAGGGGAATCACTGTGAGTTCAAGGTCAGCCTGGGACTACAGAATGAGTTCTGGGTAAGCCTGGGCTAGAGTGAGACCTTACCTTAGGGGGGGAAAAAAAAAAACATGTAAGAGCCAAAGGGTGCGTAGGAGTGCCCTGGACCACTGCCTTTCAGACACAAAGTGGCTATTGCATTCATAATGGCTATCATTACATGCACAAGACATGCACAATATTGGGCCCATCAATATTTCATCATGGGCGATGAAGGAAGGGAAAAATGACATCAAAATAAAAGAAGAACTAGCTGGAAAGGGGAGGGGGGACAAAAGAAAGTAATTGGAGGGATTATGGTCAAATTACATTGTGTTACATTATGTACAGATAAAAGCAAAAAGGGACCCTCCTTACTACCCCTTTCTACCTGGACAGTTGCCCTGGCCCAGGGGTAGCCTAGGGACCATGGTGGGAGGCATGGAGGGGTGGGGAAGATGGCTAATAGCCACTCTCCTTGTCACACCAAGCCAGAGGGTCCCTATCATGTGCCAGAAGGGGCCAAGGACCAGGTGTCAGGTCCGCACTTGGACCGGAGTGAACAGTGCCCATGGCCAGCCCATCTCTGAGACCCGGGCCGCCCTTGCATTTGCAGACCCAGCACCCTTTCCGAATGAGGCCAGTCCCAAGGCCTCTGCACAGCCGGTCAATGTGATAGACTTCTCTGTGAGAGCACACAGGCAGACCCATGCCTTGGGGAGATGGCTCTGTGGTAGGGCTGGGGGGACTCCATTCTTCTTCAAAGACACACAGCGGGAGGGGGCAGTGAGCATTACCCTTGTGGGGGTGAGTGAGGCCTGACTCAGCCGGAGCCCAGCCCTGGGGTAGGATAGGGATCAATGGGAAGGCATCCCTGTAGCCCTGTCACAGGGTGAGGCACTGCGGGTCTCTCCCTCCTCCACAGGCTATCTGCATGTCTGTGCGGAGACGGGCTGCTGGCCTGCTGGGTAACTGCCTCTCCCACCACTGGAGGTGGCGAAGGTGGCTCTAGGGTCCAGGTCTGTGCCCAGCTGCTCACAGGTAGAGGTCCCCCTCCTTCCCTTATCCACACCGTGGACCACACTGGGGAGAGACTTGCTACCACTTCGTCCTCCTGTCAGGGGAGACACTCTGTCACTCCCAGGGCTCTGGCCTCCCATCGTCCTTACCAGAGTGCTCACACAGCCGCATCACTCGAGCAGGAGGCCAGCCAGTGCTCTTGCCCCAGACCAGGCGGCGGTGGTCCGCATCTGGCACTCGCCCTCCCCCCCCCCCACCCCGGGGTGCTTAGGAGTACCTGTTCCCGCCACCTGTCCCCCGTGTCTGTGAGTGGGAAGATGACAGACAGAGGCTCAGAGCACTACACCCACACGAGGCTGTGCCACGCTGCTTCCTCCCAGAGAGCGCACCCGGCACGGCCGCTGGCCTGCAGACACATGCACATCACATACACAGAAAGGCTCGCGCAGTGCACCGGAGCCCCCGAGGCCTGCGCGTGGGAGTTCTCACTGCTCACGGCATGGCCCTTCCCCGCAGCCATGGTTCTGCTGTTCGTCGTGTGGATGAAGCGCAGGGAGAAGGAACGACACACTAAGCAGCTGCTCATCGACCCCGAGGACGACGTGCGCGACAACATCCTCAAGTATGACGAGGAAGGCGGCGGGGAGGAGGACCAGGTGAGCCGCGAGCCGCGCCCTTAGTGGGGATCACCTGAGGTCTCAACACAAGATGTCTTGTCCCGTTGCTTACCGGGAGAGTGTCCCAATGCAAACATGTGCGCAGAGCTGCAGTCCCCAGCCAGGGCCCTACCTGGGCTTATATTCCCAGTTCTGGGCTGACCATGCAGCATCTGTGTCCTCCTCCCCAGCTGACATGTCCCCTCCTCATCCTCCTCCCTCCTGCCAGCCACCACCCCCAGCTCAGTGCGCCCTGCGCCCTGGAGGAGACAGTCCAGGATCACCTGGGGACACTGATGCCTACCTGCCAGACACTCCCAGTTGGGGGCTGTCTGACGAGGGTGGGTGGAGTACATGGAGCTCCCTGGCGGGGGAGGAAGAGGGCCCAGCACCCACCTGTGAGCACTCGGGGCTCAGGACTGGGCAAGGCTGCTGACCAGCAGGCAGGAAAGGCACCTGGGGGAGTTCAAGTCCACAAAAGCAGGTGGCAGGCATTGGTGCCACAGCTACCTGAATGTTGGGCAGGACTGAGGCGAATGGATGGGATACTGGCGTTAGGGGGAGAGCAGACTGGAATGGTCTTATAGGACCACAGGTATGCTTGGAGGCCAAGCATGGTTTGGGGCCAGCAGGGTGGTGCCCTCAGAGCAGGTGACAGGTCCTGACAAGAGTGTGCTCAGATTTCCTGGTGTTCTGCCTGCTGGCCCCCGCCTGCAGCCCCCCTGACATGCATCGCCTCTGTCCCCAGGACTACGACCTCAGCCAGCTGCAGCAGCCAGAAGCCATGGAGCGCGCGCTGAGCAAGGTCCCCGGCGTGCGGCGGGTGGACGAGCGGCCGGTGGGCGCCGAACCCCAATATCCTGTGAGGCCTGTGGTGCCCCACCCAGGCGACATCGGTGACTTCATCAATGAGGTACGAGCCCTGGCAGGTGGAGGGCCTGAGCACAGCATTTCCTGTAAAAATAAACCCTCTCAATGTGCGCACACAGGATCTAGGGGTCGGGGGGCTCAGAGCAGAGTGCAAGGCCAGACCTGCTCTCCAGCTGCCCAGCCTTGGGCACACGAGCTCCTAAGCCTACTCCTCCAAGAACAGCTAATACCCCCACCACTGGAGCCTGTCTCACAGCAGAGCCTTAGCAGGAACTCAGGGCCGCCAATGCCACTGTGCCCACACCAGCATGGCAGCAAGAAGAACCTTCTCTTTCTTAGTAGGAGAAATATGCAAGGGGCTGGCACAGCTCTTAGGCACATGGGGCCTCTTGACCCCTAATCTCAGACCTGGTCACTATGCCTAAATAAGCCTTCCCAGCCACGTACCAACCCTGTGGCCAGGCAGGCCACCCAAGCATACTGACCCACCTGCTCTCAACTCAACCTAGCCACTTCTTCCCACCGCTCTCCATCAGGACACAATGACAGAACCCCAAGAGGTGGCATCCTACAGAACCCTTCCTGGCATTCAGCAAGGCCTCCCTGCCTTGGATCTTACCTGTGGGAGAATCTTGGCATGTCTTATACCTCCTGCCTCAGTCTACCTTCTTTTGGGTCACAGCAAATGAGAACAGTGAAAAAAAATAAGAGCAGTGAAGCGGCTTCCCTGGTGCCCCCGTCTAAGGGTCATATGAGAACAAAAGCTTGGGGGGGGGCCAGGCTGTGGCTTTACCACCTCTGCTCACCACTCCTTGTGAGCAACACTTGTATCCTGGCCTGTGCTCACACTTCTCCACGTAGGTGACCCAGAGACTGAGTCAACAAACACTTGGAGACTCCTCAGAGAGTCTCAAAGTAGATGTCCTTTCAGACACTAAGTTCTAGAATTGCCCAGAAGCCAGAGCTGCTGAGGGCCAATAAAATGTTTAAAACCCAAAAACATGTCCTCCCTATTTGAAATCACTCTTAGAGGTAATTAAAGACAGAAATACAACCCCCTAGGTACTGAATAATGCGGATTCCTCCCAGGACAGGGTTGGGCCAAAGAGGTACTCAAAGGAAAATGCATAGCCTTAAATTCATAATAGGGCACTGGAAGCCAGGCGTGGTGGCGCACTGCCTTTAATCCCAGCACTCGGGAGGCAGCGGTAGGAAGATCACCATGAGTCCGAGGCCACCCTGAGACTACACAGTGAATTCCAGGTCAGCCTGGGCTACAGTGAGACCCTACCTCAAAAAACCAAAAGAAAAACATGGGGTACCAGAAAGTGTGCATGTAAAGGAATCAGACTTCCAACTCAGAAACTGGTGAGGGGAGCTGTAAGGGTGGCTCGGCAGTTTAAGGTGCTTGCTTACAAAACCTGATGGCCCAGGTTCAATTCCCCAGTACCCATGTAAATGTGGATGCACAGAATGACACATGCATCTGGAGTGCGTTCTGGTGCACCTCTCTCTCTCTCTCTCTCTCTCTCTCTCTCTCTTTCATAAATAAAAAAAGAATCTGGAGAAGATGAAAAACCCAACAAAAATATTCTAAGGGATAAAAACAGAGTTAAGAAAAGCAACAATTAGGACTGGGGAGATGGCTCAGTCAATAAAGTGCTTGCTATGCAGGTACGAGGACCTGAGTTCAAATCCTCAGAACCCATGTAAAAGCCAGGCACGGTGACATACACTTATAATTCCACACACCTGTGCATCCACACACATACAAATATGTATACACATACCCACTCAAAAACAAAAAGAAGGGCTTGAGAGATGGATCAGCAGTTAAGGCACTTACTTGAAAACACTGATGGTTTAGGTTCAGTTCCCCAGTACCCATGTAAAGCCAGATGCACAGAGTGGTGCATGCATCTGGAGTTCATTATTTGCAGTAGCAAGAGGCCCTGGTACTCGCTAACACTCTCTCTCTGCAAATATTTTAAAAAAAAACTAGCAGAGCAGCAGGTAATGAGAAAGAGACAGACCACCAGGCTGGGTGGCTTTCAAAGCCTGTGGGTGGTCTGGAAGGGACCCATTGTGCAATTAAGCCCACACCCCACTACGCCCCAAACGTCACATGAAGCGCCACTTTTATCCTTCTTGCCGCTGTCTAAAGATGATGGATCGTGAATTCTAACTACAGACCATGTCTTTGCAGCCCCAGAATCTGTGAGAAACTGGTTTCTAGTAAAAGGATTCATCTTAAAATAAATTCATATTAGCCAGCTAAATCCTTCCAGAAGCATACCTGATTGGGGTCTGGAATCTAACTCAGAGAAAACAGCCCCAGAGAGGTAGTCACAGCACGTCAGTGACTGATTGCCCGTGCCGTGCCCAGAGGAGGAGGGGCAAGGCAGGCCTGCTCAGGGTAGGTTCTGGGTGTACCTGGTGACTAGACGAGCCCCTCCCACTGATGCTCTGTAACTCCAGATCACCCCTTGAACTGGCAGACAGGATCCTTGCATGTGTTTTGCCAGTGCAGTATAATTATTCCCATTTGAATTAGTTGTCTTATTCCCAAAAACACATTCAGAAACATGACTGGCGGGGCATGGTGGTGCACGCCTTTAATCCCAGCACTCAGGAGGCAGAGATAGGAGGATCACCATGAGTTCAAGGCCACCCTGAGACTATATAGTGAATTCCAGGTCAGCCTGAGCTAAAGTGAGACCCTACCTTGGAAAAAAAAAAAAAAGAAAAAGAAAACAGAAACATGACTGGAAGACATGCAATTACCTGGAGGCTGATGCCAGGGAGGATGGTATGGGGTAGAGAAGGAAGGACCCAAGAGGGTTCCCAGATGGCCAGAGACCACCATGGATACCTGGGGCTCTTCCTGAAATGGGAAATTTTGGGGTTCCTTGCCCATATGCCAATGCACCAATAACTTTAGGGTGCCCCAGATTCTTGTCTTATGAATTTAAATAATTAAAATTCATAGACCAGAGGGTAAAGATTAGAGAGACATTATTAGATTCAAGAAGGAAAGAGGAGGATGTGCAGGGAGCTTCTGCCGTGTGGAGGGGGAAGGGGCAGAGAATCCATGTGGGGGAGGAGTCAGGAGTCAAGAGTGACTTACCAGGACCTGGAAGTTCAGGAGAGAGGACTGGACAGCCCAGAGAGAGCTTGCCCCCTGGTAAGGGTCTGTTGATAGCCTTTTAGTGGTGAGCTTCACGAGTGAGGGCCAGGGGCTGGCTCAAGAAGAAGCAGGCCATGACAACAAGTTTTGGGACTGAGCTTAACCAACCACAGTGTCAGGATCAGATTTAAATTCTCGAAAGGGAAACTCCCTCGCAGAGGTGCTCAGATTGTTCATGGAAAACAGGTCTAGGGAACTCTTAGGCTAGAGATAAGGAAAAGTGATCCTTCTTTGATCTCTAATAAGATGGAGACTGAAAGTACAGACTTAAGGACATTTCTACCTTTTATATTCAGGGCCCAGTCACCCTAAACTACCTAACAAAGCTACCTGACTCCATCTGGTTCTCAGAGGACCCCTCCTTCTGCTGAAGCTTGTGTAGAACAGAGTTGTTCTGTGGGCAGAGAGCTGGGGTATGTACCTGGCCCCCTAGTCACAGACCACAGATGAGAGGTGCCACAGAAAGATGCAGTTCTGGGCTGGAGAGATGGCTTAGTGGTTAAGGCACTTGCCTGTGAAGACAAAGGACTCATGTTTGACTCTCCAGGTCCCATGTAAGCCAGACACACAAAGTGGTACAAACACACAAGAGGGAGCATGAGTCTGGAGTTTGATTGCAATGGCTGAAGGCCCTGGCATGTCAATGCTCTCTCTCTCTCTCTCTCATAAAAAAGCCAGTCTTCTGGGCTTGCCTCAAAAAGAAAGAAAGAAAGAGAGGGAGGGAGGGAGGGAGGGGAGAGAGAAAGAAAGGAAGAAAGGAAGGAAGGAAGGAAGAAAGGAAGGGAGAAGTGCAGTTCTGCAACCGTGCATACAGGGGGTGTTTAATAAGCGTTGCCTGCTTTTTTCCTGCAGAGTATTTCAAAGAACAAAGAACGCAGGGAAGAGCGCTAATCAGCACATGCCACCAGTGGCCACACTGAAGTGAGGTGGGAGATACAGCCTGCCCAAGGGCATCCTTGTGGGTCACACACAGAATAGGTGCTGGCCATGGAGGTAGCAGTGGCCAATGCAGAGGACAGGACCCAGCTTTGATCTTGTAGCTATCTAACGTAACCCTTTCTGTTCTGACTTGTACCACCCTGGGTCTGCAGCGTCTGGGCGTGATCAGTTGGAGTCGAGAACATCTGTCCCTTGGAACTGTTCTCACTGTGGCCACTGGTGACACTTTCTGCCCCCACACTCTTTCTTACTTTCACTCTCTGAAATAGTTGGCAAACAAAAAAACACCCCCACAGGCAACACTGATTGAGCGCCCACTGAATGCAAAGTCCTGGAATTTCACCCTTCTGCACCACTTTGATCAGCTCCTTGTGTCCCCGTTCTGTTCTATCAGATCACTGGGCTGACAGCACCCACACACACCCTAACTTCTCATGTGTGATCCCCTAGGGGCTCCGAGCTGCTGACAATGACCCCACAGCACCTCCCTACGACTCCCTGCTGGTCTTCGACTATGAGGGCAGTGGTTCCACGGCGGGCTCCGTCAGCTCCCTGAACTCCTCCAGCTCTGGGGACCAAGATTATGACTACCTGAATGATTGGGGGCCCCGGTTCAAGAAACTGGCAGACATGTACGGGGGCGGCGAGGAGGACTAGCCGCACCGCATCACTGCAGAACGCAGAAGGGCGCTGGAGCCTGGCAGGACTGAGCAGAGGCGCTGGCCGCGGTCCTGCGGTCAGGAGCTCCTCCCTGCCGCCTTGCCCAGCGTGGAACTGTCCAGCATGAACACTGGTCACCAGGTGCCCACTGCCCCCGCTGCATCTCGGTAGCCACGCACCGTGAAGGGAGAGCCAGAGGTGCCACCCTGACTTGAATTTCCTAGGACAGAAGCACTGTTGAAAAAAAAAAAAAAAAAACAGAAACAAAAAACGAAAGTGCCTTTTGGTACACATGTCAGATTCCCTAAACTCAGGAGTGACTGAAAGTGAGCGGACAGCCCAAGGCCCCCACATCCCTCCATGCCTGTCCCGCAGATCCAGCTGGCCCCCCTCTGAAGACAGCAAGCAAGGAATGAGGGAGAATGAGTCCTTTTTAAAGTCTTTTATTAAGAAAAAAAGTGGGTGATTTATTTAGAAAAACAGCTTGAGGTCCAGATCCCAACAGCTCTTGCTGTGCCCAGTTGGGTCTCCTGACCCTCTTGGGCTCCCCACGGCTGACAAATGACGCTCATCCTTCCCAGTGGCAGAAACCCCTCCCCTCCGCCGGACCAGCCTGGCGGCCGAGCCACAGCTACATGAACTTGTGCCCCCCCAATGCTGTGAACAGCTGAGTGGGTGGGGTTCCTTCCCAGGGATCATTCCGGGTGCTCCTCACGTTTGCCCTTGGCCACCCCAGTGCACCCTAGTCCACAAGAAGGCCTCCTTCTGAGTCATCTGTCATCCCCAATGCCACCAAAGTCCCCTTTGGCTTTGGTCCAGGATAGTGTTACTCAAGAAGCCAGAACATCCTTCAAAACGCTGGCACACATCACCTACCCTTTGGGCTCAGAGGCCCAACAGGCAATTTGCCCATCAGCCAGAAATCCTGAACGCTTTCAACATGAGCCACCTCCGAGCTGTGGAGCTGGCAGAGTAGAGCCTGGCCATGCCTCCTTGTGCTGGAGAGGGATGGATAGCACCACCACCCTCGCTGGACTCTCAGAACTGCTCTGCCTCTGTCCTGGCCGTCAGGACCTGCTCCAGGTGCCAGCAAGTGACTCTCTTGCTATGCCCATGTGACCACTGATGTTCCAGTTACTGCTAGAAACCGTAGTCCTTTCCTTTGGACTCAAGTCCCCGCCACCTTCTATGGTCCGTCCAGAGCTGGCATTTCTCTCTCTCTCTCTCTCCTGTGTAGGTGACATGATACAGGGCAAACTGGGCAAAAGAGTAAATAGGCCATGTCTAAGGGTGGCCAGGAAACTGGAGCTGCCTTTTTGACTGCATGGGACACAGGCCAGGGGCATCCACCTGTCTAGGTACAAAAGTACCTTGGGCCAGGGCAGGCAGCAGGCACTAAAGGGGCATCTTGTGCTGGGTCACCATCCTGGCTTACTCTAGGCAGAACATCACACCCGCTAAGGAAACATCCGAGGGTTCAGTAGCCTAGGAGGCCTGGGGTCCCCAGCCTCTTGGGGAGAGGGAAGTGCCGACATTGATGAAAAATAAGAAGTCCTTCCCAGATCCCCAGCCCGTGCCTGCTGCTGGGGACCAGGCAGCCCTCTAAAGGACTAGGAGGCTGGAGGTACCCAAGGGACAGCATGTTCCCTACCTGGGGATCTCCAATCCATGGCTCTCCTCAACCTCTGACTTTTTCCATGGCTCAAGCCACCCCCTTTTCTAAACAGCTTTGGCCTCAAGGATGTACCTGAGTGGAGTCACGGGGTGCCAAACTCATGGGTATGTCCCATTGGATGTCAGGGTTTTCCCCCAAACCAAACTCACCCCACCTCTGAACTCCCCAGACTTTAGCCAGGCTATGAGTTGGGCTCTTTCCTTTCATGTGGCTGTCCACGGAGGCAGGGAAGGATGAGGACCACCATGGCCACCTGGAAGTCCCCTTCCGTCCAGCCAGCCAGGCTAGCTGGTCATGGGAGACAAGTTGGAGGGGAGGGGGGGCTAGTCCTTAGCTGTGCTATGCAAAACTGCTCTGGATCGGCAGTCAGTGAGGTGGTCCTGAGCATCCTGGGGTGTAGCCACTGGTGAGATTGCTGTGGGTCAGGGCTAGGGGACAAGAACTAGAATTGTCTATGTTTTCTGCAAAGTCCATGCTCTGTGGAAGGCAGAGGAGCATGAGTGAGGTGGGTGTGCAAACACTCAGAAGCGAGGAGCCACTGAGCTCTTCTCTGAAATCCAGGAGTCTCCTGGGGACCCTGGAGCAGGAGGGACCCAATGCCCCAGCTGTTTGACAGGATGTCTCTCCTGCCTCCCAGCTCCTCCTCTGTCCTCTGTCACTGCCAGGCCCATGCAGTTCCAGCTGGAGGGACATCCATGGGATTTCCGTGACATCTGGACTGCTTGCTCCTTTTGCCCCACCCCCCAGTCAGCTCCTGGGGTAGAAAAAGATGGGGTCCCACACCCTCCCAGACCTATCTCGGGACTCTGTTCCAATGCCAACGAGTTAGCATTAGCCAGGCATACAATCAGTGTCAAACGTCTCTCTTCTGTAGCTTGTAGATACGTGTCTTGTGGTCAGGGCCCAGCCAGCCGAGGCCTGGGGCCCACGCTGCACAGGGCAAGAGTATGGTTTTAGTTCCTTCAGGGACTTTTCTTCCCCAAATGAGAAACCTGCACCACTGTGGGCATCAACAAGGACACCCTGGCCATGGTCATCTCGCTCACGCTCTGACTCCAGGCCAGCTTCTCTCTTTCTTGTGTCTTTCAGCATATCCAAAATGCTAGGCCTCCTGCCACCAAAGTGTCAGCACAGTGGCCACCTGTCAGGCCCTCAGATGTGCCTCGGTTTCCCCAGAGTGAGTGCATGGTCCATTGAGATGACAGCTCTGTTCTCTGCAAAGTAAAGAGTCAGGGGAAGGGAAGCCGCCAGCCCATCGAAGCTGAGAGGAATACCAAAACTCGAGCAGACTGTCTTCACAGGGGTCCTGGTGCGCAGTGAAAGCCACCTCTGTGTGTACTTGGAACGCATTTTGCTTTTCCTTACTCTCCTTTTTTCATTTTGTTTTTTTTTCTTTTTTGCATGTTTCTTTCTGAAAATGGACAAATGTGTAACAGCCCGCATGAACATGATGGCTTGGGAAAGATACCGGAGTAGGACGTGTTCACGCCGCAGCTCTGAGCAGCGCGCTTAGACAGGTGTTTGACTTTTTTTGTAATTGTCAACAGCACAACTATTTTGTATTGTCGTTTGTATCATTTTGTACCGAAAAACAAAAAGGAAAAAAAAAGGGAAGAGAGTCGACGTTTTCAATGTGTTTTTAGTGCCAGGCGGTCTTGGTTCCGAAGGGATAGCTTTGCGGAATTGTCCTGTCCTGGAGCGGAGCCCAGCGCTGGCTGCTCCAAAGGAGTAAATAAAGTTCCCTTTGAAGAAGCTGGCCTCGGCCGGATGTGTTTTCTTCCATGCGATCCAGGAGCTGATGGGTTCAGAGGCCAGGGGTGGGTGACCCCAAGGAGGTCAGGCTGGAAGTGGGGCCCTCTCTCCCAGCAGATGCCTCTGGGGCATTTGCTGAGTTGTGTTCTAGACACGACTCTAGGTTCTGGGAACGCAGGCGTGACTGAAGCCAGGCCTCTTCCTCACATGTGTGAGGACAACATGTCCTATGTGTGACAAATCAAATGAACAGTTAAAGCACATTCCCCCTTATACCTCAGCAAACCTCTGTAAAGCCAGGGAAATGTAGGTTTCAAATGTCTTTTCAGTGCCCTGCCTGAAGAGACAGCTCAGAGGCAGAGAAGTGCCCGGGAATGGTGTGGGTGGCAACGCCTCAGACCTGAGTCCCAAACCAAACTCCCCCCGAGGCTTCTTTGGAAAATGCTCAAAGCTCTTGCCAGGGCAGAGCTCAGGTCTGGGCACCCAGCGGGCAACACCTTCCCCCATCTCTGGGAAACGGCCATTCTTCTGGCTCCCCTCCCCACCCCCACCCCCACCAGCCTTTGCTTCGGCACAAATTTGCATCCATAATGACTTGCGTAACAAAAACTCACAGTTAATTGCGGTGCAGCTGAGAATTTGCAGGAACAATTAGCCACTTGCTCATTTTGAGGTGCTGAGCAGCTAATGACATGTGCTGTTAGGCAGCTGCTGTGGCCCAGGACAGGCCATCCTGGAGGGCATACTCCTGCAATCAGCCTCCTGGGGTGTAGGCCTAGGAAGGGGGGGTTGGAGGGTGTGGTCAGGACCTCCTCCCAGCTCCAGGCAGGAGCTTGGTGAAAATGAACTGAAGAGTCTAGTGGGGGCTTCACTGGACAGGGGCTGCTGTCCTGCTCAGCTAGACATCAGCTCATGGGCCTGTGCCGGGCAGAGCCGCCTGTCCATGGTACTGACCGCGCACCCACGTGTCACCTACAGTATAGAGGATGGAGACCTTGTCCAGCTAGCATCTGGAAGTCCACAGCCTCTCTGGCACGCACAGCCACGTGTGCACATGTGTGCACACATGCGTATGCACTCTGCCTGCCTCAGGACCACCAGGCACTGTCCGAGGTGCTGACCAACCAGAGGGCGGAACCATGGACTCCATGTGAACAGCCTTACCTGGCGGGGCCTAGCGCCATGCCCAGGAAGCCTATATGGGCTGAGTCCTCAGGGACGTCTCCGTACGAAAAGTCTATCAGAGTCCTCTGTGAGCAAAATCTGCTCTCTGAAGTTTGAACACTTCAAACTGAGACGTTGACAATTTGTCCTGTGAATCCCTGTCCCTGAGTCCCCAGCTGTTTTTCTGAAAAGAAAATCACAGAATGATCTTGAGGAAATCGCCCCTTAAACCTGGGGTTTCTGGAGGCATCTCAGGGGCACCGCTGCAACAGCGCGCCAACACTCGACCCTCACCCACCTGTCAGCAAGTGCTCACACCCACACTGCCCCAGCTGTCCCCACCCAAGATGCGTCAAGGTGCACAGACTGAAAACTTAGTTACCTTTTCCTGTTCGTTTAACTGAAAACCATCACTCTTGTTTTCTTTCTCATAATGCTGCTTTTTTGAAAAGTTCAGGTCATCGGTTCTGTAGGTTTCTCTGTGGCTGCATAAGAATAAAAATTAAAAATGCTCTATGGGGCTGGGGACAAGCTCAGTCAGTAAACTGTTTTTCAGACAAGCATAAAGACTTGAGTCAGGATCCCACTACCCACATGAAATGCCAGGCACAGTGGTGCACACCCATAATCCCAGCACTGCGGGGGCAGAGACAGAGACAGGAGGATCCCTGGGGCTAGCCGAGTCCCTGAGCTGCGGGTTCAGTGGGAGAGCCTGTCTCGGAAACTAAGGTGGGAGCAGTTGAAGAAGACTCTCAGTGTTGACCTCTGGCCTCCACATGGGTGTGCGCCACACATGCATGTCCACGTGGCTACCACTGGAAGGTATCCCATCCCTGGCACTGCAGACTCATTCCTTGTTCTCTTCCTTGCCTCGTGCCTGACTGGAATGACAGTTCTCCAAGGGTGAAAGTGATGAGAAGTGTCTGTCACGCCTCTGACCTGACCTCCGTGGAGAGAGGTGTCACACTGCCCCTACCCTCCCGAGACATGTCTATCCTCCTCAGGAAAGTTGTGTCACACTGCCCCCTCCTGCTCCCTCATGCACAAATAGCCACATGGGGCTTGTGGAGGAATCTCGTGGCCAGTTCACCTGGGCATCGAACTCAAAGTCTTTACTGTGACTGGACCCAGAAGGAAAGGCCAAAAAGCTGAGACTAAGTCACCACCCTTGCAGAAATTCAACATCCTTCACCAAGCAGATTCCAGGCCAGAAGCTTGGAGAAAGCAGGGCTCGGCAGTGCTGCACAGGAGCCTGACCCAGGCATCCAGTGCCCTCTACTTCCTGCTACAGACCTTGAAACGGAGGCCCGGCACAGTGGCTATGCGCTGACTTACTAGAAATCAATGATCTGACTTCTCATCCCTTGCCTAGCTCCCTAGATCTGTTTTTCCACAAATAACCTGGGCCCCCTCCTGGGAGGAAGGTCTTTCCTAGGAAACATTGTGGGTCAGCTCCTGGAACTTGGTGTCAGAGCTGGCCTCTCTCCGAGAGAGCCCCAGTCCTAATTAACCAGCTTGTCCCTCTGGTTGACCTGAGCCATAAGGCAGGGCTCACCACTATAAGGTTATAAAGACATTCACAAGGGGAGGACAAGCTCTCTGAGCTGCCTGACCATTTGGGAACTTCCAGCTGCTAGTTGAGTTTCCCCTGGGCTTGGCCCACGCCCAGCTGGGTTGAGCTGAGGGGCCAGCCCCGCAGCCCTTACTCTCCACATGGGCTCTTTACCCCACTCCAGCTCCCCACATGGTAGGAGCTCTTTAAACTTTTTTTTTTTTTTCCTCTTTTCTTTCCAGTTTTTTCAGACCTTCCACATGGGATCTCTAACCACATGGATGCCTTTCCTTGGCTCTGTACTTCCTTCAATAAATATAATAATTTAATAATTATTTCTCAGGGTTTTTTTTAGTCAATTTTTTGATTAAAAGTAGACACAGGAGCTGGGCATGGTGACACACGCTTTTTTAATCCTAGCCCTTGGGAGGCAGAGGTAGGAGGATCGCTATAAGTTTGAGGCCATCCTGAGACTACAGTGAATTCCAGGTCAGCCTGAGCTAGAGTGAGACCCTACCTTGAAAAAAAAAATGTAGACACAGGCCTAGGGCTTAGGGTTCAAGGACATTCCTGAATCCCAAGCACCCTGTTACAGCTCAGCAGTTAAGGTGCTTGCCTGCAAAGCCAAAGGACCCAGGTTCAATTTCCCAGGACCCACATAAGCCAGATGCACAAGGTGGCACGTGTCTGGAGTTCGTGAGCAGCAGCTGAAGGCCCTGGCATGCTCATTCTCTCTAATAAATAAATAATAAATAATACATAAAGGGCATATGTATGAAAGTTGCCAATATTAAGTTTTTTTTAATTTTATTTATTTGAAGGAGAGAAAAAGAAGCACATAAAGAG
This sequence comes from Dipus sagitta, assembly GCA_036346955.1. Classification (NCBI taxonomy): domain Eukaryota; kingdom Metazoa; phylum Chordata; class Mammalia; order Rodentia; family Dipodidae; genus Dipus; species Dipus sagitta. The sequence continues at coordinate 2,303,245 of CM070779.1, read as the reverse complement.
AGAATGGGCGCACCAGGGCCTTCAGGCACTGTAAACAAACTCCAGACACATGCGCCACCTTGTGCATCTGGCTTACATGGGTCCTGGGGAATTGAACCTGGGTCCTTTGGCTTTGCAGGCCAGTGCCTTAACTGCTAAGCCATCTCTCCAGCCTAAAGTTTCTTTTTTGTTTGTATTTTTAAAGGCTATAGCTATAGCGGAGTCCCAAACCTTCAGAGGTGACAACTTTGTAGACGAAATTTTCACTGAGACAATGAAGTTAACATGTCACCTGGGTGTCTGTGATCTAACAGTGTCCTCACAGAAAGGGAGGCCTCGGCACAGAGCGACCCCTGGAGCTGACCAAGCCCAAACGGGATTCCACATGCCCAGGACTGCCCTAGAGTGCTCTGGAGTATTGGTAGCCCTGCAGCCTCAGAAGCCCACCCTGCCCACACCTGGACCTCAGGCCTCCAGCCACCCAGACTTGGACCTGGAATGCCCAGGTGCTGGGCCAGTAGGTAGACAGCACAAGACCTGCTCAGCCATCAGCCCCAGGTGCAAGCAAGCCACTGGACAGTGGGCCTGTCTTTATAGTTACCCCCTAGGCCACTGGATGGTGGGGATGTCTTCATAGTCACCTCCTAGGTCACTGGACACTGGGCCTGTCATCATAGTTACCCCCTAGGTCACTGGGCTTGGGGCACAAAGACGTCAGCAGCACCAGACCACAATCTGTGGTGCATTATCAAATGCTAAAAAGACAGGCGAAACAGGTAATACAGATAAATTTGTTTTTAATAAAGGAGTTAATTTTCTTTCAATCCTATATAAAACAATAGCAATTAAAAACTTCATTTTTGAAAGTAAAATATTTACATATGAACAAGTAACTGTGCAAAATTTACATGAAAAAATGGAAAGACAGGGATTTCCTAAAAGATAAAATAAAAGGTGTAACAGTTCTCAGGTGTTGATAAAAAATACTGCTCAGCGCTCAGTTCACACGCGCGGATGAAAGTCTAAAGTGAGAATCCACACGGAGAAAGCCAAAGTATTTACAGTCATAAAAGTACTATCAATAGACAATTTAATACAATAACCTCTGAAAATATAAAGAACCAATTAGTATATTTGTAATAAAAAAATAGGTACAAAGAAGGGGCTTCGCTCTGGACGTCTGTAAAGTTGGCCCACAGCTTGCATACAGTCTCTTAGCAAAATAATTATAGTTTACATAGCCATTTTATGTATGTGCCAAGTTATGTACAATCAATGACAAAATACACCAGCCATTTCCAACACTTGATTCACACTGAGAAACAGTCTGTTGATGATTCTTCTCAACTCTGACTTCATTTCATCTAAGTTTCCACTTTGAGCTAAAAAACACAGTGCAAGTAAAATATATTTATGCTGAAAAGGTTCTCGTTTCATTTAACTTTACAGCTTCACAACCTGTAGCAAATAAAATGCATTTGTACAGATGCCGAGCCCCAAACGACCTCTACTAAGCAGAAACGCGACCACGCTCGGAGGTTACGGAGCGGCAATGAGTTGTATTCCTGGGGATTTCAGGTGGAGGGGGGCAGGGGAGATAAATAGTCTAAAAAATCAGTTCGCTTTGCTAACTGACTGCTACAAAAATAAAATAAGTGAAATGAGGTCATCAGCTGTAGACATCCACCTACACGGTAGTTAGAGTGAGCAGAAGCAAAACACACACGGGATGGAGGAACGGCTGCGAGCGGACAGAGGGCAGCTAGGTATCTGCTAAGCGCTTCCGTCAGTCTTTAAGTATGGCTTGTTTGGCAAGAAGGCCACTCAATCAAGGATGAGTTCGGGGTTGGCTGTCCTTGGAGAGCATCCACAGGCCTTTGTGTTCTCTCTGCTGCAGAACGGGCTTCTGCCGCACTCAAGAGCGAGCGCACTTGGAGGAGTAGAAAACTGCTCCGCTGGAAAGAGGTGACTGTTTTGAACAATATCCCGTTTGCTTGTTACAAAAAGGCGTAATCTGCAAATCTATAAAAGTGTCCGCAGGCGTCTCGTCAGAAGGAAACGCCGCTCGTCCTGTGTTACTTAAGGAATGCTTTGTAGAGCAACAGTGAATGGCTTGTCTCACGCTCATTTTCTAAACAAAATATGAGGTCCCTGAGGTTGACCCGCGTGATTCTTTGCCGCGTGAACTGTCTGGGGGTTCCCACGCCAGAGCCGCCTGGGACCGCCGTGCCTGGGCCTGAGCCCTGGTGGTGAGAAAGAAGACAGTTGCATTAGTGGGTGCTCAGAGGTGGGCTACACAGGAGGGAGGGGTGACTCAAGGGAAGCCCAAGAGCCCCAATTCTGGAGGAAATAGGCCGGGCACAGCTCCTCTAGGGCCTCAGCAGAGCTGGTGGCCTCTCAGAGGCCCTCTAGGGAGGGGCAGGGCAGGAAGCCCCACTTCACAACTCAGCACATGCAGGCTACCACCTTCGGTGCCCACAGGCCACAGTAGCCCCAGATGGAAGGAAAGACAAATTGACAGTGAGTCCCACCCCAAGGCAAATGGCTGTCCAAGACACCACAGCCCCCAACGAGCACAGCAAGCCTGCCCAAGGAGCTCAGGGGAGACAGGAGCAAAGCCTACACCCGATGCCACACCTGAGGTTGTGCCATCCATCCCTGCTTGGCCATCAGAGTCATTAGGCCTGAATTCCTGGGCTGAGTCGACTGACTGGTGGTGTGCTGGGAAGGTCGACTGCTCAGTAGTTAACGACAGTGATCTGGGGCCAGGGGAAAGAGCAGCTCATGTCCCTAGCTGGGCCCTCAGCAACCAGCTATCCTGACAGCAGACTTGCTGCTGGGGTTGGGTTTCCATAGCGTGCGACTTCACCACAAGGCAGTAGTGCCCAGCAGGTTTATGGCACTACCGTCTCGGTCCAACCCCCGTCCCCTGGGGCACAAACTACAGGATCCCGATGGCAGTGCTTGCTTGAGAAGCAGAGTGTGTCCTGTGTATTCGGGTGAACACACTGCACTGCAATGGGCTTCCACAGACTAGCCAGGCTGGCAGGTAGGCCAAGTACAAGGTATGCCTGATGGCCTGGCCTATCTTTAGTTTCTTCATGTGTGGACAGTCAAAACAAAGATGGCACACTCTCTTTAGATGCCCTAAGTGACCACCATCTATCTTGGACCCTGGCCTCTACCATCACCTTGGTGACCATGTCCTCTTGGGTTTTAGGGGACAGTAAAAGCCTCCAAGGAGAGTTTCATTGTGAGATAAGTGGAGCCCCTCAAGCGGCTGAGGTGCCAGGAAATAACACCTTCCCCCAAGCCTCAGGCTGCAGCCAGGCCCGGCAGGAACTTCCCTCAAGGGCCACCTGGTATCGGGAAAAGCAGGTTGATTGTGGACTGGGAGCCAGGAAGGGAGACAGCCTGACTACAGGCAGAGTGAACAGCAGTACATGGGCACCTGGAGACCTGGCGTGTATCCTGGGGCAGGATCCACACTGCCTCTGGCCTTCCAATGTGAGTACTGTTCTGCTCCTGTCCCTTTGCTACACCAGAATCAGGCTGAATATGAGGAATTCAGGGCATGACAGGTGTGCAGTGCCTGGACCCACAGCTTCTCTGTGGCCCAGCCACCAAGTCTGTGCTGTGTTTCACATCTCTATTTTCGAGTTCAGCAGCCAGAACCAGAGCTGGGATGAGGATGAGGCACTCATCTCAAATGCAGAATTACAGAGGTGTTGAAGGTCAGAAGCTGAGATAAAACAGCACCGAGCTGGTACCCCAAATGTGCTGGTGAGCAAGTGTCAGAGCCCACAGACTTGGCGGGTGCTACCCAGGCAAATCCAACCTGGGCCTCTGCCCTGGTACAGCCACCACTGCCAGATGCAGCCAGTCTCTGAGGGGCCGGCAGTCACATGATCCATAGTGCGCTGTGGTGTGCTCTAGGGCCTTTAGGAACACCAGCCTACACAGCCCTTGACTTCTGATCACAGGGCAAATCCTTGCTTGTGCCACTTCCCCCAAGAAAGAGCTGGTACGGCCTCAGCCCCAGCACAGAGGCCACTGAGTATATCCAAAACCCTCCACCCTCGGGGCCCTGTAGCAGCAGAAGATGGCTGGGTCCCAAGGGAAGCATCCACTTCATCCGACCAGTGGAGGTCTCACAGACCCCTGGAGACCTCAGCTGAAGTCCTGGGTGGGCTATGGATAGAGTGAGCACAGCTCTGACCACCTGGGACTCAAGTTTCAGCTCAGTTCCATGTAGGGCCCATGGAGACAATGAGGCCCACATAGGAGGTGTACCCTAGCACAGTAACTACACTCTGAGTGCTGACGGTTTGTTTGAGGATGCACGACATACACACACAAGTGACAACTGTGGACCTGCCATGGAAACTCTCCTGGAGCCTGAGGCCTGGCCTCGTGAACCCTGGCACTACTAAATAAAAGGGTGCTAGTCAAATTTTCCTTCTTAAGTCTGGCCTCCTATACCCTCCTAGTTCCAGGCCCATACAGAGGCAAAGGGTGAGCTGGGTGTGGTGGCACACGCCTTTAATCCCAGCACTCAGGAGGCAGAGGTAGGAGGATCACCATGAGTTCGAGGTCATCCTGAGACTACATAGTGAATTCCAGGTCAGCCTGAGCTACAGTGAGACCCTACTTCTTAAAAAAAAAAAAAAAAAAAAAAAAAAAAAAGAACAGAGGCAAAGGGTGGCTTCCCATCCCAAGGGGAACACTGGGCTTCAGTTCTTCCCCAGGGTTAGAGCTGTGGCCAAGCTCTCTTCTCCTCTAGAGAGTCCTATTCCATCAATGAGCTGGAGCTCTGTACCCACAAGCAACCTCAGGATAGTGGAGAGGCTCTTGGGGAAGGGGAGGTTCCCACCTTGCAACACTGTCTCCTGCCCAGCCAGATAACAGCAAGCAGCTTGGGTCAGAGTGCAGCTGGGGCAGCAATGCCAGAGCAGCATGCACATGACCAGACCCCACCAGCTGGCCCTACTGCTACCTGACCCTCAAAGACAGCTATCTCCCCTTCACCTCCATGGGGCCCCAACAAGCCCAGCTCACTCACAAGACATTGGAAGGGCAGTAATAAACACCCCAAAACTCCACTGAAGAAATGATACCAATTACAAGAAGTGCAGCATGACAGCTCCATGGGAAACCACACACAGAGACTGTCCATGAGCCTGGATCCAGTAGTGTGCACTTCCAGAGGAGTATTGGAAAGAAAGGAAAAGCACAGCCTGGGATGTGACCCTCCCCTACGCAGCTACCCATCAACGACAAAGAAAGGAGAGACAGCACAGGGCAGCCAGGGCCCAAGCACTTGAAAACTGCCACAGAGAGACCAGGTGCCAAGGCCCAAGAGCGTCCACAGCACAGGCCACAAGGAAAGTTCTTGCACAAGACTGGAGGTGTCTTCAGAGGCAGGCAGGGGAAGTGAAGGAGAAGAAACAAGAGAGAAGACTCGGGTCCTACAAGACACAGACTCTCAGTGTCACTGATGGGTCCTGAGTAGTGCCAGTAACCACAGCAGATTGGAGTGCTCCAAGCTGCCAGGAGAGGGCACCATCACCCCATGAATCCACAAAACACCCACATTTCACAAGCAGCTGGGGAGACCAGCTCACCAGACAGACGAAGGCAACAAGGGCATAGGAACCTTGCCTAAGTGAGAAATGAGATGAGGGTCAGGAAACCACTCTGAACCAGAAGCTCAACAGCTAGGAATCAGACTTCAAAACCCCGAAAGAAATTATCAAGGTGAGAACTGACTCCACTAAGAGGAGGAAGGAGACACAACTGCCTCAGAAATGAATAAATGACTAGAAGCCCAAGGGAACGTGCAGTAAGGAATTAGAAGCAAGAACAGGAAAGAGAAAGGAGAAGCAGGAGGAGGAGGGGGCGGGGACCAGAAATGCCAAGGCAGCTCTAAAACTGTGGCCCCAAGACAGGAGGGCCAGAGCCTGCGACAGAGGAGAGCCCCAGAACCCCAGCCTGGGACACTGATGCTAAGACACATGCTGCTTACTTCCCACGATGAAGATGAGGCCTAGATGAGCAAGGCCCCTGACCCTCTGGCCCAGCACACAAAGCAGGGCCATGTGGATGCCGGGGAGCAGAGTGCTGGGTGAAAGCAGCACTAAGGCAGCGCCGCCAGGCCACCGGAAACAGCCACCCAGAGGGAAGGGCAGGGTGGCCACACTCATAAGGCCAAAGACTAGAGGAAGATCTGATGAACAGATTAAAGAACCAGGACTGGAGACATTTCAAAGGCTTAAGGACCAAAGTAACAAGAACATAACAATCTTCCTAGGTGTCACAAACTTGAAAAGAACAAAGGCCAGCTTGGTAGTGCACAGCTGTTACTCCATCACTTGGGAGGTGGCAGTAGTTAGATCATGAGTACAAGACCAGCCTGGACTATGGTGAGTCTCTGATTTAAAAAAGAAAAGGAAAAAAAAAAAAAAAAAAAAAAAAACGCCTGACGTGGCGGTGCATGCCTTTAATCCCAGTACTAAGGAGGCAGAGGTAGGAGGATCGCCGTGAGTTCGAGACCAGCCAGGACTATGGAGTTCCAGGTCAGCCTAGACTGGAGTAAGACGCTGGCACAAACAAACAAATAAAGGACCCCCACCCTACCCCCCCCCAAAAAAAATCGTCAGTGCTGGGGAGATGGCTCAGGCACCAAAGTGTTTGCTGCACAAGCATGAGGCCCAGACCCAGCATGCATGTCAAATGTCAAGTGTGGCAGCACACACCCAGTCCTAGCACTTGGGATTTGGGGACAGGAGGACCATGAGTTAAAAACCAGCCTCAGCTATGTAACAGGTTCAAAGCCTTCACAGATATGGTAGTTTGAGTAGATGGCCCCCAATATATTCAGTGTTTTATTAGTTTGTAGTTTGGCTCTGCAGCCACCTGGCTGAAGGAGGTCTCACTGGGTGGATCTTAAGGTGTGGTGGTTTGAAATTCCAATCTAAAGATATGCCAAGTGCCTAGTTCCACCTGGAGTTTCTAAAGTGTGCTTGTAGCTTCTCTGCCTGCTTGGTCCTATGAAGACAGGCCAGCTTCTTCTGCCATTATGGAACTCCCCTGGGATCTGTAAGCTTCAATAAATATCCCTTCCTCCATAACTGCCTGGTCTGGAAATTCATCTTCAGCAAACCTGAAGCTGTCTGCTACAACAGGCTACATCTCAATCCATCTATCCACACCAAAACAAGTCAGCAGCACTAATGTAAGGCCCAGCTGCATGCTGCAGACAAACCTGAACAGAGCAACTCAGGCTAAAAGCAGCCAGGAGGCAGGGTGAGGACCTGACACAGCAAAGCGAGTCCAGCGTCCAGCCCAAGACTGACACTGGCAAACATGGAAGCTACAACTGGCATTGCAGGGGTACACAGGGGCCCTCTGGAGACCCTAACCCTATCCCCAGACACACAGGGAGGCAGACACAAAATGGCAATGTCAATAGCTTTAAGACACCACACCAAGCCAAGCACAGTGGCACACACATGCCTTTTTATAACAGCACTCAGGAGGAAGAGGTAGAAGGAGTTCAAGGTCAGCCTGAGACTACATAGTGAATTCCAGGTCAGCCTGGGCTAGAGTGAGACCCTACCATGACAAACAGAAACAAAAAAAACAAAACAACAACAAAAAAAGACACCACACCAGCCCACAGGCACATCATCACAAATAAGCAAGGACACAAAGGCAAGGCCCAATCCAAAGGTGTGTCCTAGAGTGCCAAGCTCCACTCAGGCTAGAAGCTTGCTCTTAGGAGTACACCACACACTCCAACACTGCCCCTGTGTGTGACCATCAGACCATGATGTCACATGCTATGAAGCCATGGGAGAGCAGCCTGGCTCAGACACACTGACAAAACCCCTGTGCAGCCTGGCTTATACCTCTGGGCTCAGACACACTGGCAAAACACCTGTGTATCCTGCTCACACCGCTGGGCTCAGACACACTGACAAAACCCCTGTGTATCCTGGATCACACCACTGGGCTCAGACACACTGACAAAACCCCTGTGTATCCTGGATCACACCACTGGGCTCAGACACACTGGCAAAGCCCCTGTGTATCCCGGCTCACACCTCTGGGCTCAGACACACTGGCAAAACCCCTGTGTATCCCAGCTCACACCGCTGGGCTCAGACACACTGACAAAACCCCTGTGTATCCCGGCTCACACCTCTGCTCAGACACACTGACAAAACCCCTGTGTATCCTGGATCACACCACTGGGCTCAGACACACTGGCAAAGCCCCTATGCCTATGCGCAACCCAACAACCCCACCTTAGGGACCGCACTACACAGACCCACCTCTGGCACAATGATCCGACCAAAAGTGAACCTCAGTACGGCCACTACTTCTTTGCACATGCACACATTCAGAAAGGCTGGATGAGCTACAGGAGCCATAAGCTCTCAGAAGGACCACAGAGAAATCTATGATGTGACATGAAGTTGGCACCAAGATACATTGCTAAGGGGAAAGGGTGCCCACCCTAGAGTCCCTTTACACAAAAGGAAAACATTGCATATGTGTGCAGTAGGTTGAAGGGGGTACAAAGAAGAGGGACAGGTGAGGTGTGAAGAGAGTTGGCACTTCTTTGATAAGGTCTGACTCTTACTAACATGGCAACTTTGTGCCCCAAAATAATGAACATGAGCCTAGACACGAGCAAGGTGACATGGGACAGGCCAGTGCAGGGCCTCTCCAACCATGCCACAGGGGCCACGAGGCCCCACTGAAGGTGCAAAGGGAGCATCAACGACCTGAAGATACCACGTGGACTTCTGAGGCTGAAGACACAGGGTGACCTGTGCACACACAGCCTGTCACAGGGCTCAGCCACAGATACACCTCCCCTTCAGGAAAGAACAAACAAAGCAGCTAGCCAGCCTACTGTGGATAGCAAAAGCAGAGCTCCGTAAGAACGAGGAAGGTGAGGAGCCTTGTGCTAACATGTAAAGCTTGGGGCCCAAAGGCGAATGTGCTCAGCAGGACCGAAACAACCACAAACAGTGTGCGCGCAGACACATGCCCAGCATGAGCCCTGACAACCTGGGCAAACACAACAGCAGCACTGAACCAGAGGCACCCAGCTCCTGTTCTAAAAACAGGGCCAACAGAACAGTGCTCCCCGGAGAGGGCCAGTCCTGCAGACTACAGCACTTGTTGAGAACAAGTAATGTTGGGGAAATGGTGGGTCATGTCAAAAGGACCCAGAGAGCTGGCTGTGGTAACAAATGCTGTTAATCCCAACACTTGAAAGGCTAGGAGGAAGCTAGGAGGATCATCATCATAATTAGAGGCCAGCCTGGCTACACAGTTGAGTCCTAGGTAGTCTGAGCTAAAGAGAGATGCTACTTAAAAAAAAAAAAAAAAAAGACCCAGAATCAGTCCAAAGGAGCCTGAATTGACTGAAGCCAGGCTCTGAGCACAGAAGTAAACTGACAGAAGACAGGCTCTGCTTACAAATAAATTAGTAAAATTACATTTTAAAAAATAGACTTCCAGGTAAGATGGTGGCATAGTAGCCATGTCAAAGCAGCCTGGGGAGGGGAGAATAAGAAGAAAAACCCCTACCACAATACACTATTCTACCGAAAAGTGAAGGTGTATAATTATCAACCTCAGCAGAGAAAAAGGAGAGACTCAGAGCTTCCAGCAACCACACAAGCAGCCAGAATCAGCTCCCACTGCAGCCCCACTCTGCAGAGCTATTCATGCACCTGGCCTGGCCTGGCCTGAGCCACAGGAGCAGAACCCAGGTCCAGGCTGGGGGGGTCTCCACTCACACCAGCCTCCTCACAGTCAGAAACCTGAGGAAGAGGACAGCAGAGACCAGCTGAGTTAATAGGGACCCAGGTGGGCACACAGCATAGGTGACATCGGAAGCCACCCTAAATGGTAACAGCCTACTTACACTGGATCAGTGCTTGCCCAAACCTGGTATGTAAGCCTGTACTAGAGTGCTAATCACACCCTCCATGTCAGGGCAGGTTATGTGTTAGATTTGACTGATGGTTCACTTTGCCATTCTTAAGTAAACTTCATTGTGGGGATTTCCTTTGTTGCTTCCTGATATACAGGACCTTTGTCTTCTGTCATTCGTGGGGGCAGGGTCTTACTCAGCCCCAAGCTGACCTGGAACACATTACAGACAGAAATCTCAGCCTCCTATTTGACAGGATTGAGGGTGTGGGGCCACACACACCCTTAGGGACTTTCACTTTGCTGGATGATCTGTTTGTTTTAATACCCACTTTTTTTTTTTTTTTTGTTTTGGTTTTGGTTTTGGTTTTGGTTTTGGTTTTTGGTTTTTGGTTTTTGGAGGTAGGGTCTCACTCTAGCTCAGGCTGACCTGGAATCCACTATGTAGTCTCAGGGTGGGTGGCCTTGAACTCACTGCGATCCTCCTACCTCTGAGTGCTGGGATTAAAGGTGTGCGCCACCACACCCAGTTTAATACCCCTTATATAAATACTCCTTGCTGGTTCTGATTAAGTATATATATTGCTCAGTTGAATTTTAGCAATTTGCTTGTTTTGCTCCATCCAGCCTACTGGAATACTTGTATAGCAAACCTAACACCTAGGGTCACTTCTGCTGTTCCACTGAGCGTAATTTAAGAGCCACACTTGGCACTTTAGTCTCCTACCCTGAAGATATATAACACTGGATTTGCACATCTAAGAACATAGCAGATAATTAGAAAATCCAAGCATCAAATTAACTCAAGATACAAAAATCTATACATTATAATACAAGAAACACAAAAAATAAAGACAACAGAATGACACCAAAAATTATAATCCATAAATGACCTCCAATGAGACTGATTTAGATGAAATGCCTTACAAAGAATACAAAGGTGATTATATCAATGTTCGAAGGAATCAACGAAGAAAACAAACTCCCGAAGGAATCTGAAGAACACAAGACACCAACTTAATGAAAAATGGAGGACAAAAGAAGGAGGAGGAGCAGGAGGAGGAGAAAAAGGGATGCCAAAACAAAACATCAGTAAAGAAATAGAAATAATGAAAAAATACCAACTAGAAATATGAGAAATGCAGAACACATTAAGTCAAATAGAAAACTGTAGGAAGTCTCACCAGTAGAATGGATCAAGGAGAGGACAGAATATCTCAACTAGAAGACATGGTGGCAGATCTAGTACAGTCAAACAAAGAGAAAAACAAACTAATAGGAAGATATGAAAGGAAATTTCAAGACATTTGGGACACTATGACATCAAACATAAAAATTCAGGGTATAGAGTCTGGATAGATGGCTTAGCCATTAAGGCACTTGCCAGAAAAGCCAAAGGACCTAGGTTCAATTTCCAAGTAGCCACATAAACCAGATGCACATGGTGGTGCATGCATCTAGAGTATGTTTGCAGTAGCTAGAGGCCCTGGTGTGCCCATCCTCTTCCTCTTCCTCCCTCTCTTGCCACCTGCCTCTTTATCCCCCCCCCCAATAAACATATAATAAAACAAAATGAATTCAGGGTATAGTAGGAGAAGATTTCACTCCAAAGGCATAGTAGTTATTAACAAAATCATAGAAGAAAATTTCCCCCAACTAGGGAAAGATATGCCAAAACAGATAAAGGAAGCCTTTAGAACACCAAACAGACAAAAACAGGACAGAACCTCTTCTCACCATATTATAATTGAATTACTAACCACACAAACCAAAGAACATATATTAAAAGCAGCTACAGAGAAACATCAAGTCACATATAAAGGCAGCCCATCAGCATCAGGATAACAACAGATTACTCAACACAAACTGTAAAAGCCAGAAGGACTTGGAATGATGTATTCCAAGTTCTGAAAGATAACACCTGCCAACCAAGATTGCTTTACCCAACAAAGCAATCTACCAAAAAAACAAGCTAGACATGGTGGTGCATGCCTTTAATCCCAGCACTTAGGAGGCAGAGGTAGGAGGATCACCATGAGTTTGAGACCCCCTGAGACTACATAGTGAATTCACGGTCAGCCTGAGCTAGAGTAAGACCCTACCTCGAAAAACCAAAACCAAAACAAAACAGATTAAAGGAATATATGAACTAAATCAACTCTATAAAAAATACTTGACCTCGAAAAACCAAAACCAAAACCAAAACAAAGCAAAACAGATTAAAGGAATATATGAACTAAATCAACTCTACAACAAATGCTTGAAGGGATCATTCACACTGAAGAGAAAAGGAAAGCACACACATGAGGAAACATGAAAAACATACTCAAATATTAGTGAATACAAGAGAGTAAGGAACAAAAGGAAGCACTACAAAACAAGAAGAATAGCAAGAATACACACTTTTCAATAGTAACTCAACATCAGTGGCTTCAATGCCCTAACCAAAAGACACAGGCTGGCAGACTGGATTAAAAGGCAGGATCCTTCTGTTTGTTGCTTCCAAGAAACTCATCTCTCCATAAAAGAAAGGCACTATCTTATGGTGAAAGGATGGAAAATGGTATTCCAAGCAAATGGGCCTAGAAAACAAGCAGGCATTGGTAGACTAATATATGACAGGGGAGACTTCAAACCTTAGGAAAGATAAGGAAGGTCACTTTATATTGATTAGAGGAACATTCAACATAAGAACATTACAATTCTAAACATACACACCTAACAAGAGGGCCCCCAATTTCATCAAACACTATTAGACTTAAATCAAGCACAATTGTAGTGGATGACTTCAATACCCCCCCACTCATAAATTGACAGGTTATGACAGCAAAAAATAAACAGAGAAGCATATAGATTAAATGAGGCCTTAGAACAAATGAATCTAACAGGTATCTACAAAACATTTCACTCAAATGCTGAAGAATACACATTCTTTTCAGCAGCACATGGGACATTCTCTAAAAAAGACCATATATAAGGACACAAAGTAAATCTTAATACAGGAAAATTGAAACAATACCTTGTACTCATCTGTTCACAATAGGATTAACTACAAATCAACAGCAAGAAAAACTAAACAGCACATGCAAAATCTGGAAACTAGACAGCATGCTACTGAATGATAAATGGGTTATTGAAGAAATCAAAAAGGAAATCAAAATATTCACAGAATCAGGGCTGGAGATACGGCTTAGCAGTTAAGGTGCTTGCCTGAGAAGCCTAAGAACTCATGTTCAAATCTCCAAGTCCTACGTATTGAGATGCACAGTGCCACAAGCATACAATGTCACACACACATGCCACAAGGGGGTACAGGCATCTGCAGTTTGTTCACAGCAGGCTATAGGTCCTGGCATGCCCATTATTTCTTCCCACCCCCCCCCCCAAAAAAAGTTCATAGAATCAAATGATAATGATAATGATAATACAACATACCAAAACCTTTGGAACACACTGAAAGCAATTCTAAGAGGGAAATTTATACCTTTAAGTGCCTATATTAAGAAATTAGTAGTGGGGGCTGGTCAAGCATGGTGGTACATGCCTTTAATCAAAGCACTTGGGAGGCAAAGGTAGGACTGCTGTGAGTTCAAGGACAGCCTGAGACTACATAGTAAATTCCAAGTCAGCCTGAGCTACAGTGAGACCCTACCTTGATAAACAAAAAGTGACACAACTGTCTGGCATTCATTTGCATAGGCAAGAGATCCTGGTGTGCTCATGCATACAGCATGCACATGCATGTAAATAAAATTTAATATAATGAAAAATAGTTCTTTAAAATTTGTCAATGTGAGGGAGGGTGCTGGAGAGATGGCTCAGTGGCTAAAGGTGCTTGGTTTTAAAGCCTGATGTCCCAGATTCAATTTCCTAGTACCCACATAAAGCCAGATGCACAATGAGGTGGATAGGTCTGGAGTTTTGTTTGCAGAGGCAAGAGGCCCTGGTGCACCCATTCTCACTCGCTCTCTCTTTGCTTGCAAATAAATAATAAAATTTAATTATAAACTTCCCCTGATCTGTAAGCTTCAATAAATACCCATTTCTCTATAACTGTGCCTGGTCTGGAAGTTCATCTCAGGGACCTAAGGCTGTCTCCTACAGAAATTGTTACCAGGAGTGGGATGAAATGAATCTGACTGGGTACATTTTGGTCTTTTGGAACTTTTGTCTTGGAGGAACGGGTGTAGACTTGGTGTTTGCAACTGGAGATACCTTTCAGAGAGGTAAGGCAAGTGTTATGGACTATTCTTGTGAGAGTCTGAAAATGTTATGTGCAGAAAGAATTGAAATGGGAAGGAAAAAATGCACAGGGCTTAGTTGGAACTGGGCTACTAGTGTAAGGGCTGGCTGCATCCTGCTGCCCAGGCCCAGAGAGTTTGATCAAGGATAAATTTGTAATGGACTGATGTGCTTGGCTAAAGATACTGGACGTAAAGATTTAAGATTTTAAGTTGGAAAACCTCAAGCAAGTTAAAATTACAGGCACTGAGATAGGTTTTAGGTCACTGAAGCTACTACTGTCAACACATTAGCAATCCTAAGGAAGATGGCCCAACTGCTTTACATTAAAACAATGGAGAGGATGCCTGAGGAAAGACTATGATAGAAATACATATCTTCCATAAAAGGGCTGACTGGAGAAGGAACCTGCTTTTCAAGGTCAAGATTTATTTCATCCCCAAATTAAGAATACAGCTGTGCCCTGCACACCTGGTATTGGTTTCAGAAGCATAAAAAAATGCTTGGAGTGTTCGTGAAATGCACATGGTTTCAGGAACCCCTGCCAAGATGCAGCAGATAGGCAGGGCATGATGACCTCATGAACATGCTGAAAGAGCCTCTGAAAGATGAACCACGGTTTGCATTGAGACCAAAAGATGTTTTGGATATACCAAGACTGTACAAGGGCTACCATGGAGGCTGCTGGCTAAGGATAAAACTTTTCCCTTGGCTACTCAGCCCAGCTGAAGGGGTAGAATTGGAAAATCCAAAAATGTCAGTCACTGGATATATCAGTCTTAACTACAAAATTTTATTATTTGCTTGATGGTTGTTGAGTTTACATTGTTCCTGTCTCTCCCTGTTATGCCTTATAACAGCTTAAAATGCTTACTCTATGCCTTTCTAAGTTAAAAGAACATAACTTGTTTGATTTTACAGGACTCACAACTAAGAGACAATCTTAAATCTCAGAGATGATTTGGGACTTTGGAACTATCTTAAGTTGGTAAAGACTGTGGGTACCTTTAAAATTGGACTAAATACAATTTACAATGTGAAAAGGCTATAAATCAATTGGGGGCCAGGGGTGGAATGTTGTAGTTTGAATAGATGGCCCTCAATATATTCAGTGTTTTATTAGCTTGTAGTTTGGATCTGTAGCCACCTGGCTGGAAGAGGTCTCACTGGGCAAATCTTAAGGTCCAGCTCTAAGGTATGGTGGTGGATTTGCAATTCCAGTCTGTAGATATGCAAAGTGCCTGGAGTTCCTGAAGTGTGCTTCTTGTGATGTGACTTTTATTTTGGCTTGGGGCCTCTCTCTCTCCTTGGACCTGTGAAAGCAGGCCAGCTCCTTCTGCCATTATGAAACTTCCCCTGGATCTATAAACTTCAGTAACTATAAATAAATACTTTTTAAAAAGAAAGAAAATAGTAAGGTCGCAGGTGAACAACTTAATGCTTTACCTTAAGGCCTTGGAAAAAGAAGAACAAGGCAAACAAAAAATCAGCACATGGGCCGGGTGTGGTGGCACATGCCTTTAATCCCAGCACTCCGGAGACAGAGGTAGGAGGATTACCATGAGTTCGAGGCCACCCTGAAACTACGTAGTGAATTCCAGGCCAGCCTGGGCTAGAGTGAGACCCTACCTCAAAAAAAAAAAAAAAAAATCAGTAGATGGAAGCCAATGGTGGTGGCATATGCCATTAATCCCAACACTCAGGAGGCAGGGATAGGAGGATCACAGTGAGTTCAAGGGCACCCTGAGATTACATAGTGAATTCCAGGTCAGCCTGAGCTAGAGTGAGACTCTACCTCAAAAAACAAACAAACAAAAATTCAATAGATAGGAAGAAATAATAAAGATTAGGGCAGAAATTAATGAAACAGGAACCAAAACTACAATACAAAAAGAATCAATGAAGCAGAGTTGGTTCTTTGAAAGGATAAACAAGATTGTTAAACCCTTAGCAAATCAGACCAAAAAAAAAAAGAGAGAAGAGACACAAATTAATAAAATTAGAGATGAAAAGATCACCATTACAACAGATACCAGAGAAATTCAAAACATCATAAGGACATACTTTAACAACATATTCTCCACTAAGTTTGAAAATCTGGAAGAAACAAATAATTTCCTAGATTTATATGACCTACCAAAATTAAGTCAAGATGAGATAAACCATGTAAACAGACCTATAATGAAAGTACGGAGATAAAGGAGTTGTAAAAAAAAAAAACTCTCCCAATTAAAAAAAGTCCAGGACTGGAGAGATGGCTTAGCAGTTAAGGTGTTTGCTTACGAAGCCAAAGGACCCAGGTTTGATTCCCCAGGACCCAGATGCACAAGGGGCGTATGTGTATCCATTCTCTCTGTGTCTGTCTCTCCTCTCTCTCTCTCTCTCTCTCTCTCTCTCTCTCTCTCTCTCTGCTTGCAAATAAGTAAATAATAATAAAAATCCATACCCAGATGGATTCACTGATGAATTTTATCAGACCTCTATGGAAGAACTAACACCAGTGCTTCTCAAACTTTTCCACAAAATAGAAAAGGAATGAATACTACCAAACTCTTTCTATGAAGCTAGCATTATCCTGATACTAAAACCAGACAAAGACAGAACAAAAAAAGAAAACAATAGACCAATCTCCCACATGAACATAGATGCAAAAATTCTCAACAAAACACTGGCCAACAGGATATATATATATATATATAAAAGATCATTCAGAACTTCTGGGTAAGATGGTGGCACAGGAGCCATGCCAAAGCAATACAGGGAGGGAAATAAGCAGAAAAAGAGCAAAATACACTCTTCTACCAAAAAGTGAAGGTGTGTAAGTTCTTATCAACCACAGCAGAGAAGCAGGAGAGACTAAGATCTTTCAGAGAGGAAGAAACCAGTCAGAAACCCTCCGAGGTGCCAGTGGCCCCATTCCATGCACACGCATGCCCAGCAGAGCTGCAGAGACAGAAACCAGATACAGGGATTTTCCACTCACATCAGCCTCCTCATAATGTCAAAACCTGGAAGAGAAAACAGCAGGGACCAGCTGAGCAGCTGCTGAAGAACACAAACAGGACCAGCCGAGCAGCTCCGGTACAACTCCAGGCATCCTGCACAGTCTCCCATCACCCAACCATCAGTGCCATGAATCTCCACAGAAATCATTCACCCCCAGCCACATAGTATCCAGCACAGACAATCAGAACACTAGGTCCACAGGGTCCACAGCGCAACAGAGAGGGATCGAGGTGGGCACTCAGCATTGGTAACAAGGCCTACTTAGACAAAGCCAGGTACATAGTCCTGCATTAGACGTGCTAATCTCTTTTTCCATGTCAGGGCAAATTATGGGTTACATATTCTTGGATGGCATTACCATTCTCAAATAAGCTGTATTCTGGTGTTGACTATTATTGCTTTTGACATTTCCTGATTCATAGGTTCTTTGTATTTTTCTCCTATCATTATTGGGGCAGGGTCTAACTTGGCTCCAGAATGACCTGGAAGCCATTTCAGACCAGAAAACTCAACCTCCCAGTTGACAGGATTAAGGGTGTGGGGCAACACACACCCTGAGGGACTTTGGCTTTACTAGATTATCCATTTGGTTTAATCCCCACTCTTGCATAAATAGTCTGTGTTGGTTTGGATTGAAAGTGTATGTTGCTCACTTGAATTTTAGAATTTGCCAGTAAATTACATCACCCAGTCTATTAGAATACTTGAATTGCAGGAAAACTCAACACCTAGGGTCACTCCTGCTGTTTTCCTGGAGTATAAGAGCTACACATAGCACATTACGCTTCTACCCTAAAATACATATATAATCAGATTTACACAGCTAAGAACACTGCAGATAATTAGAAACCCAAGCATCAAATTAACTCAAGATGCAAAAATCTCTACATTATAATACAAGAAATACACACAAGAAAAACAATCCCACCAAAAATTACAAATCCATCAGAAATGACTCCCAATGAGACTGTTTTAGATGAAATGCCTCACAAAGATTTCAAAAACTATTATTACATCTATACTCAAATAAATCAAAGAAGTAAACAAACTCCTGAAGGAGAACACAGGAAACCAACTTAATGAAATAAGGAGGTCAATACAGGACATGAGAATGGAAATAGAAATAATGAAAAAATGAAAAATACAGCTGGACATATTAGAAATAAAAAACAGAGTAAGTCAAATAGAAAACTGTAGAAAGTCTCACCAGTAGAACAGGTCAAGGAGAGGACAAAATATCTAAACTAGAAGGCTGGATAGCAGATCTAATGCAGTCCAACAAAGAGAAAGACAAACTAATAGGAAGGCATGAATGGGAATTTCAAGACGTTAGGGACACTATGAAGACAGCAAACATAAAAATTCAGGGCATAAAGCCAGGCATGATGGTGCATGCCTTTAATCCCAGAACTCAGGAGGCAGAGTTGTAGAAGGATCGCCATTTCAAGGCCACCCTGAAACTACAGAGTGAATTCCAGGTCAGCCTGAGCTAGAGTGAGATCCTACTTTGAACCCTGCCATCTCCTCCCGCCCCCCAAAAAAATCAGAGCATAGTAGAAGGAGAAAAAATTCACTCCAATGGCATAGCAGGTATTTTTAACAAAAACCAGAGAAGAAAACTTTCTCCCCAATAGGGAAAGTGATGCCAATGCAGATACAGGAAGCCTTTAAAATGCCAAACAGACAAAATCAAGAAAGAACCTCTCACCGTCATATTATATTAAACTACAAAACACACAAACCAAAGAAAATATATTGAAAACAGAGAAAAATAAAGTCACATACAAATGCAAGCCCATCAGGATAACAGCAGATTACTCAGCACAAAATATAAATATGCCAAAAGGGCATGGGATGATATATTCCAAGTTCTGAAAGATAAAATTTCAACCAAGATTACTTTATCCTGCAAAGCCATCCATCCAAATAGATGAAGAAATAAGGACATTCCACAACAAAAACAGGCTAAAGGCCGGGCGTGGTGGCACACATGAGTTAGAAGCCACTCTGAGACCACACAGTGAATTCCAGGTCAGCCTGGACTAGAGTGAGACCCTACCTTGAAAAACCAAAAACAAGATAAAGCAACATATGAACACTAAACCAGCTTCACAGAAAATACTTGAAAGGATCCTCCAGGCAGAAGAGAAGAAAAGCACATACATAAGGAAACAGGAAACAATTAACCATTAGTTAATACAAGAGAACAAAGGAAAAACTGGAAGAACTACAAAGCAAGAAAAATGGCAAGCATACACACCTTTCAGTAACAACTCTTAATATCAACAGCCTCAATACCTCAACCAAAAGACACCGACTTGCAGATGAGGGTTTGAAAGCAGGATCCTTCTATTTGCTGCCTCCAAGAAACACAATTTTCCATAAAAGACAGACACTACCTTAAGATGAAAGGGTGGAAAACAGTATTTCAAGCAAATGGGCCTAGAAAATAAGCAGGTGTCACTATCCTAATGTGACAGGGTAGATTTCAAACTAGCAATAGTTTGGAAAGATAAAGAACACTTTATATTGATGAAGGAACACTCCAACAGGAGGACATTACAATCCTAAACATATATGCACCTAAGATGGGGGCTCCCAACTTCATCACTATTAGAATTAAGGTCACAGATAACACCGACCAGTTGTAGTGGGTGACTTCAAATCCCACTCACCAACTGAGAGGCCACCCTGGAAAAAAATAAACAGAGAAGCATTTAGATTAAATGAGGCCATAGAACAAATGGACTTAACAGATATCTATAGAACTTTTTACCCAAATGCTTCAGAATATACATTCTTTTCAGCAACATATGGAACATTCTCTTAAAAAGACCACATATTAGGACACAAAGCAAATCTTAACAAATACAGGAAAACTAAAATAATACCTGTACTCATCTGTTCACAATAGGATTAAACTACAAACCAACAGCAAGAAAAACTAAATAGCACACACAAAATCATGGAAACTAAACAGTGTACTACTGAACGATAAATGAGTCATTGAAGTAATCATAAAAGAAATCAAAAGTCACAGAATCAGGGCTGGAGAGATGCCTTAGCAGTTAAGGTACTTGCCTGCAAAGCCTAAGAACTCATGTTCTAATCTCCAGGTCCCACATAGCCAGATGCACAGTACCGCAAGCTCGCAATGTCACACATGCACCACAAGGGGGTGCATGCAAGTAAACAACTTAAAGCTTCACCTTAAGCCCTTGGTAAAAGAAATACAAGGCAAACAAAAAATCAGAAGATGGGAAAAAATAATAAAGATCAGGGCAGAAACTAATGAAATAGGAACAAAAAAAAAAAAAAAAGAATCAATGAAACAAAGAGTTGGTTCTTTGAAAGGATAAAAAGATTGATAAATCTTTAGCAAATCAGACCAAAAGAAAGAAATGAAAGAATACAAACTAATAAAATTAGAGGTGAAAAAGGCACTACCACAAGAGATAGCAATGAAATTCAGAAAATCATATGGACATACTTTAAGAACATTTAGTTTGCTAAGGTTTTTTTTTTTCAAATTATTATTAACAACTTCCATGATTATAAAAAATATCCCATGGTAATACCCTCCCCTTTGAAACTCCATTCTCCATCATATCCCCTCCCCATCTCAACCAGTCTCTCTTTTATTTTGATGTCATGATCTTTTCCTCCTCTTATGATGGTCTTGTGTAGGTACTGCCAGGCACTGTGAGGTCATGGATATCCAGGCCATTTTGTGTCTGAGGGGAGCATGTTGTAAGGGGTCCTACCCTTCCTTTGGCTCTTACATTCTTTCCACCACCTCTTCCGCATAAGACCCTGAGCCTTGGAAGATGTGATTAGTCCATTAAGTTTTAAAATCTGAAAGAAATGGATGATTTCCTAGACTTATATAACCTATCAAAATTAAAACAAGATGAGATTAACCATTTAAATAGACCTAAAACAAGTATGGAGATCTAAGGAGTTATAAAGAAATTTTCCAACTAAAAAAAGTCCAGGCCCAGATGAATTCACTGGTGAATTTTACCAGATTTTCACAAAAGAACTAACACAAATGCTTCTCAAACTTTCCCATAAAATAGAAAAGGAAGGAATACTACCAAACTTTTTCTATGAAGCCAGCATGGTAACAGAAGGAATATATCTCAACATCATAAAGTCTACTTAAACAAATCTACAGCCAATAAAATACTAAATGAAGAAAAACTGAAACTTTTCCACTACAATTAGTAACAAGACAAGGGTGTCCACTGCCCCCATTTTTATTTAACATAGTACTGGAGGTCTTAGCTATAGCAGTAAGGTAAGAGACACACATAAAAGGAATAAAAGTCGAAAAGGAAGAGATCAAATTATCATCACTTGGAGATAATTCTATACATAAAGGACCCTAAAGACTCTACCAGCAAACTGTTACAGCTGATAAATACATTTAGCAATATAGCAGGATACAAAATAAACACAGAGAAATCGGTAGCCTTCCTATATACTAACAGCAAACATGCTGAGGATGAAATCAGGGAATCCATTCACAATTACCTCAAATAAATAAATAAATAAAGTACTTTGGAATAAACCACCTAATGAAGGAAGTGAAGGAGCTCTACAATGAAAATTTTAAAACACTCAGGACAGAAATTGCAGAAAACACTAGGAAATGGAAAGGCATTCCATGTTCTTGGATTGGAAGAACCAAGTCCAGACAAAGCTCTTTCTCACCCTCTCACAAGCCAAACCTCATAGTCCATAGTTCTTACTGCATTCAGGTCTCTCAACTCTGACCACAATAGTCCATCAAGCTATATCTGCAGCACTGCAAGGCATCTCTTAGGTTAAGATTTCAAATCCTTCTACATTCCTCTCAAAAATTCAGCTATATGGCTGGAGATATGGCTTAGTGGTTAAGGCATTTGCCTGCAAAGCTAAGGGATCCTGGTTCAACTCACCAGGATCCATGTAAGCCAGATGCACAAATGGGAACATGCATCTGGAGTTCATATGCAATGGCTAGAGGCCCTGGTGTGCCCATTCTCTCCCTCTCCCTCTTTCTCTCTCAAATAAATAAATACTTTAAAAAAAAAATCAGCTCCAAAAGGTCAAAACCCCGCAGTCAGGTTCCTAGCAACAATAACCCCACTTCTCAGTACCAACTTTACTGTTGCACTGGGGTTCGCATTATGCCAGAAAACACCCAACCAAGAGCAGCTTGGGCAGGGGGTGGAGGTTGGTATACAGACTTGAAGGGAAAGCTTCATGATGGCAGGGGAAAACATCACCTACTGGCCAACATCAGATGGACAACATCAACAGGAGAGTGTACCAAACACTGGCAAGAGTAAATTGTTTATAATAGCCATAAGCCCACCTTCAACAATACACTGCCCCCAGGAGGCATTAATTACAAATTGCCATCAGCTGGGGACCTAGCATTCAGAACACCTAAGTTTATGGGGGACACCTGAATCAAACCAGCACAGGCAGTGAACAACTAGCTGCTCACAGCATCCTAACTGGTGTGCTTCCGTGTGCAGGCCACATCAGGTACACTCAATTCTCTGATCTGTTGGGTCATGAGAACCAGAACCTTCTTGCTCTCCCCTCTCCAGCCTCCAAGCCAGAAGAGCCCAGGACCAAGCTTCTTAAAGCAGAAGGCAGTATCATCACCTCAAAGAGGAAGTAAAGGGCTGGAGAGATGGCTTAGCAGTTAAGGTGTTTGCCTGCGAAGCCTGAGGACCGAGGTTCGAATCCCCAGATCCCATGTGAGCCAGACGCACATGGTGGCACAGGTGCCTGGGCTTTGCAGCGGCTAGAGGCCTGGAGCACTCATCATGTCCTTGCTCTCTCTCTATCTCAAATAAATAAATAAATAAATAAAAATGTAAGTCGGGCGGGGTAGCTCACACCTTTAGGTAGGAAGATTGCCATGAGTTCAAGGCCACCCTGAGACTACATAGTGAGTTCCAGGTCAGCCTGGGCTAGAGTGAGAAAAGCCAAAAAAAAAAAAAAAAAAAAAAAAAGACAAAAGACAAAAGAAAAAGAAAAAGAAAAAAGAGGAAGTAAAACCTGGAGGCTCTGAACCTGAATTTCCCGTACCACAAAGGCCTCCTGGGATACCAGGAGCCCTAGTCCCATGCTCTGGCCTTTAAATGCCACTCACAAAGCCACTCTCCGTCCAGATCTAGAGAAGACAAGGTATCTGACAAACCTAGAACTTCCTATCATCCCATCCTCAGCCTAACTCAAAGTCACCCTACGGATGTGGCCACTGGACCTATGAGTTACACTGAAATCCCTAAGTTTGTAAATAACCATGCTCACCAATCTCTCACCTTAAACCAGAAGATGGTAGAAACATGGGGCACCTGCCCTGCCCTTGCTACACAGGGCAAAGGGAAGATACCCAGATAATAAAGACCAGGTGATATGCTCAGCATGTGTAACCCCAGTACCAAAATCAACCAACCACCCATCCCACCCACCCACTGGTAAGCCAATAAAGCTAAAAGACACTTGTTTTGTAGCCTCCAGGAAACAGTGGCTCTAGGTGCAAGCATCACATTAGAGAGCAGAGCAGACCCTGTTCCCTCAGCACCAGTCAACAGTCCTAGCTGGAAGAGTACTCCAGGCTGAGGCCACCACCCCAGGTCTGCCCAGAGTCCACCTCCACACCTCCAGAGCAGGCCACATCTATGCAGGCCTCAGAAACAGCAGCTGCTATGGACAAGGCAAATGGAGAAAGCAGAGGTCAAAGGGGTGGAGTTGGGGATAGGAGCTGCTTTACATGGGAGAAAAACAGCCCCACCCACTTCTGAGAACCCAACAGTGCGAGGTAAATCCAGAACCGCCACCATTGACCAAAACTCCTCTGAAGAGTCCACACTCAGCAGCAGAAAAAAACAAGACTCAGAGCCTTCCCATGCGCCACCCACAACTCCCAGCACTCAAGCAACAGTCACTAAGTATGCAAAGATACAGGAAAACATGGTCCAGCTGAGGGAGAGGCAACAGTAGAAACTGAAGTCAGGGGCTGGACTAGATACAAACTTCCAAAGGCAAGCTTTATTACATGTGTTCAAAGATTCATGGGAAAATACTGTCTCAAGAAGTGGCAGACAGGGAAATATGCTACTAATCACTGTCAGAACCAAATAGGCATCCTAGCTAGGCATCACTGGCAAAATTAGACCTTCGTTGGAGCTTAACCACCTGGGGATGGGTAAGCACGCATCTGACCAAGGACTTGCAGGCACAGCATCAGAGGTGACCATCAGAAGAACAGAGAGGAATAGGAATCTTCCTGAAATAGATGAACACAGGCACAAAGACCAATGGGTATAGTACATATGTTAACTGGAGGCCAAGCAGAAGACAGATTGGAACAGAAAAGACATTTGAAGATATGATGACCAAGGTGTCCCAAATGTGTTATGAAGCATGACCTACAGATCTAAGAAGCTCAGAAAACTGAAACAGGCTAAAAAACATGTAGAGACCCAACCTAAAAACAAAAGATGTTTCTCAAGAAAAGGTTCAAAGTCTCAGACCAGTCAAAGGAGACATAGTACATCCAGGGAACAATGACAAGAATTATAGCAGGTCACCAGGCGTGGTGGTGCACGCCTTTGATCCCAGCACGTAGGAGGATTGCTTTGAGTTTGAGGCCAGCCTGAGAGTACAGAGTGAGGTCCAGGTCAGCCTGGGCTAGAGCGAGACCCTGG
This sequence comes from Dipus sagitta, assembly GCA_036346955.1. NCBI lineage: Eukaryota > Metazoa > Chordata > Mammalia > Rodentia > Dipodidae > Dipus > Dipus sagitta. Next base: position 2,278,349 of record CM070779.1, on the reverse strand, counting down.
GGGGGGGGGGGGGAGTTAGAGCAGGTCCTCAGTCGAGCAGAGGATCATCCTGAAAGTTCTGCAAGAAAAAAACCAACCACCACCCAATACTTTGTAACTGGTGCAGAGTCCTCCCAAAGGCAAATGGAGCACAGCACAGTAAACGAGTAAAGCCTAGATCAGGAAACCTGGGCCAGAGAACACCCAACAGCAGGCCTCCAAGCCACAGCAGAGCAAAGGAGCTGACTCACAGGAGGAGCGAAGAGCACCAGACACTGTGACTGAGGGAAATATGACAACTATGCTTTCTCTCTTCCTAAAATTTAAAAAGCAATTTGTAGTTTAAAGCAAAATAACTATGCTAAGATTGGGCTTGTAACTATTAAAAGCAAATGACAAGAAGCACAGAATTTGGACTCAAACAGGTGGTGGCTCCTGAGTCACTTTTCTCCTGCAGGTTGTCTTACAGGTATGTCTGTCAGAAAGACAGCTACCCCAAGGCCATCTCTGAGTTATAATGACCCCATACGTTTTCAAAGTCAGTGTAAATCTCATCAGCAAACCAGGGTGAGCACACACTCTTACACAAGAGCCTGTAGCTCACGTGATACCCACAAATAAATAGCTTTGAGTCAAGTTGCAAATGCAAACTGAAGACTCCAGGGAAGGTGAGGCACTGCAAAGGGCAGCCAAGGCAGGCATGCGTCCTCCTGTCGACCTGAGGAAGAGAGTTCTAAAGGGCCCATTTTCCTGGTCCCTTCCAGACCTCCACCCCTGCGGGCTGCTGTACCTCTGCTCCCGATCCTGGTCCAGCACAGTCCACTTTCCTCTTTTTCCTGGGCCCGATCGCCGCCAGTGCAGTGAGGTTGGCATCACGCTGCCGCATCTGTGCCAGCTCCTGCTGTTGCATCTTTGGGTTGAAAAGAAAACAAGGACTACCATTTCTCACACATCTTTACTACAAATCAATACAAAAGTCCTAAGGGATTTTTAGAATACTCTAAATTACTATTTCTTTACTATTAACTGTTCTATAACCAGAAAAACTAAATTTTAAAAGGCAACAGAAGCTCATCTTAAAACACTCAGAAAATGGGAAAAACGGACTGAAGAGATGGCTTAGCAGTTAAAGACGCTTGCCTGCAAAGCCAAAGGACCCAGATTTGATTCCCTAGGACCCACGTAAGGCAGATGCACAAAGTGGCACATGTGTCTGGAGTTCATCCACAGTGCCTGAAGGCCCTGGTATGCCCAATCTCTCTATCTAACTATCTACCTCTTTCCCTCTCTCAAATAAATAAATAAAATAAATAAATTTTAAAAACTCAGAAAATGAGACCAAATGAGGCAAAAACCTACTCACATAGCCAGGCATGGTGGCGCACGCCTTTAATCCCAGCACTCAGGAGGCAGAGGTAGGAGAATCACCATGAGTTCGAGGCCACCCTGAGACTCCATAATGAATTCCAGGTCAGCCTGGGCTAGAGTGAGAACCTACCTTGAAAAACCAAAAAAAAAAAACAAAAACCTATTCACAAACTGGGCACAGTAGGCCACGCCTATAACCCCAACACTCAGGGAGCTGAGAGGAAGGAGGATCAGAAGTCCAAGGCCAACCTTTTTTTCTATTTTATTTTTATTTATTTGAGACAGGCAGAGTGAGTTATTTTTATTTATTTATTTATTCATTCATTTATTTATTTGAGAGAGAGAGCACGAGAGCGAGGGCGGCAGAGAAAGAAAATGAATAAGAATGCATAGGTACACCAGGACCTCCAGCTATTGCAAATGAAGTCCAGACACATGCGCCACCTTGTGTGTGTAGCTTATGTGGATCCCGGGGAATCAAATCTGGGCCCTTTGGCTTTACAGGCACGCATCTTTACCACTAAGCCATCTCTCGAGCCCTCAAGGCCAATCTGAACTAGATTAAGTTTGAGGCCAGCCTGAGTTACATGAGACTATGGCTCAAAAGGAAAAAAATACAGGGCTGGAGAAATAGCTCAGTGGTTAAGGCACTTGCATCTGGAGGTTGTCTGCAGTGGCTAGAGGTCCTGGCACGTCCACTCCCCACCCCAACCCTGAGTGGTGGTACACGCCTTTCTGAGACCACACAGTGAATTCCAGGTCAGCCTGGACTAGAGTGAGACCCTACCTTGAAAAACCAAAAACAAGATAAAGCAACATATGAACACTAAACCAGCTTCACAGAAAATACTTGAAAGGATCCTCCAGGCAGAAGAGAAGAAAAGCACATACATAAGGAAACAGGAAACAATTAACCATTAGTTAATACAAGAGAACAAAGGAAAAACTGGAAGAACTACAAAGCAAGAAAAATGGCAAGCATACACACCTTTCAGTAACAACTCTTAATATCAACAGCCTCAATACCTCAACCAAAAGACACCGACTTGCAGATGAGGGTTTGAAAGCAGGATCCTTCTATTTGCTGCCTCCAAGAAACACAATTTTCCATAAAAGACAGACACTACCTTAAGATGAAAGGGTGGAAAACAGTATTTCAAGCAAATGGGCCTAGAAAATAAGCAGGTGTCACTATCCTAATGTGACAGGGTAGATTTCAAACTAGCAATAGTTTGGAAAGATAAAGAACACTTTATATTGATGAAGGAACACTCCAACAGGAGGACATTACAATCCTAAACATATATGCACCTAAGATGGGGGCTCCCAACTTCATCACTATTAGAATTAAGGTCACAGATAACACCGACCAGTTGTAGTGGGTGACTTCAAATCCCACTCACCAACTGAGAGGCCACCCTGGAAAAAAATAAACAGAGAAGCATTTAGATTAAATGAGGCCATAGAACAAATGGACTTAACAGATATCTATAGAACTTTTTACCCAAATGCTTCAGAATATACATTCTTTTCAGCAACATATGGAACATTCTCTTAAAAAGACCACATATTAGGACACAAAGCAAATCTTAACAAATACAGGAAAACTAAAATAATACCTGTACTCATCTGTTCACAATAGGATTAAACTACAAACCAACAGCAAGAAAAACTAAATAGCACACACAAAATCATGGAAACTAAACAGTGTACTACTGAACGATAAATGAGTCATTGAAGTAATCATAAAAGAAATCAAAAGTCACAGAATCAGGGCTGGAGAGATGCCTTAGCAGTTAAGGTACTTGCCTGCAAAGCCTAAGAACTCATGTTCTAATCTCCAGGTCCCACATAGCCAGATGCACAGTACCGCAAGCTCGCAATGTCACACATGCACCACAAGGGGGTGCATGCAAGTAAACAACTTAAAGCTTCACCTTAAGCCCTTGGTAAAAGAAATACAAGGCAAACAAAAAATCAGAAGATGGGAAAAAATAATAAAGATCAGGGCAGAAACTAATGAAATAGGAACAAAAAAAAAAAAAAAAGAATCAATGAAACAAAGAGTTGGTTCTTTGAAAGGATAAAAAGATTGATAAATCTTTAGCAAATCAGACCAAAAGAAAGAAATGAAAGAATACAAACTAATAAAATTAGAGGTGAAAAAGGCACTACCACAAGAGATAGCAATGAAATTCAGAAAATCATATGGACATACTTTAAGAACATTTAGTTTGCTAAGGTTTTTTTTTTTCAAATTATTATTAACAACTTCCATGATTATAAAAAATATCCCATGGTAATACCCTCCCCTTTGAAACTCCATTCTCCATCATATCCCCTCCCCATCTCAACCAGTCTCTCTTTTATTTTGATGTCATGATCTTTTCCTCCTCTTATGATGGTCTTGTGTAGGTACTGCCAGGCACTGTGAGGTCATGGATATCCAGGCCATTTTGTGTCTGAGGGGAGCATGTTGTAAGGGGTCCTACCCTTCCTTTGGCTCTTACATTCTTTCCACCACCTCTTCCGCATAAGACCCTGAGCCTTGGAAGATGTGATTAGTCCATTAAGTTTTAAAATCTGAAAGAAATGGATGATTTCCTAGACTTATATAACCTATCAAAATTAAAACAAGATGAGATTAACCATTTAAATAGACCTAAAACAAGTATGGAGATCTAAGGAGTTATAAAGAAATTTTCCAACTAAAAAAAGTCCAGGCCCAGATGAATTCACTGGTGAATTTTACCAGATTTTCACAAAAGAACTAACACAAATGCTTCTCAAACTTTCCCATAAAATAGAAAAGGAAGGAATACTACCAAACTTTTTCTATGAAGCCAGCATGGTAACAGAAGGAATATATCTCAACATCATAAAGTCTACTTAAACAAATCTACAGCCAATAAAATACTAAATGAAGAAAAACTGAAACTTTTCCACTACAATTAGTAACAAGACAAGGGTGTCCACTGCCCCCATTTTTATTTAACATAGTACTGGAGGTCTTAGCTATAGCAGTAAGGTAAGAGACACACATAAAAGGAATAAAAGTCGAAAAGGAAGAGATCAAATTATCATCACTTGGAGATAATTCTATACATAAAGGACCCTAAAGACTCTACCAGCAAACTGTTACAGCTGATAAATACATTTAGCAATATAGCAGGATACAAAATAAACACAGAGAAATCGGTAGCCTTCCTATATACTAACAGCAAACATGCTGAGGATGAAATCAGGGAATCCATTCACAATTACCTCAAATAAATAAATAAATAAAGTACTTTGGAATAAACCACCTAATGAAGGAAGTGAAGGAGCTCTACAATGAAAATTTTAAAACACTCAGGACAGAAATTGCAGAAAACACTAGGAAATGGAAAGGCATTCCATGTTCTTGGATTGGAAGAACCAAGTCCAGACAAAGCTCTTTCTCACCCTCTCACAAGCCAAACCTCATAGTCCATAGTTCTTACTGCATTCAGGTCTCTCAACTCTGACCACAATAGTCCATCAAGCTATATCTGCAGCACTGCAAGGCATCTCTTAGGTTAAGATTTCAAATCCTTCTACATTCCTCTCAAAAATTCAGCTATATGGCTGGAGATATGGCTTAGTGGTTAAGGCATTTGCCTGCAAAGCTAAGGGATCCTGGTTCAACTCACCAGGATCCATGTAAGCCAGATGCACAAATGGGAACATGCATCTGGAGTTCATATGCAATGGCTAGAGGCCCTGGTGTGCCCATTCTCTCCCTCTCCCTCTTTCTCTCTCAAATAAATAAATACTTTAAAAAAAAAATCAGCTCCAAAAGGTCAAAACCCCGCAGTCAGGTTCCTAGCAACAATAACCCCACTTCTCAGTACCAACTTTACTGTTGCACTGGGGTTCGCATTATGCCAGAAAACACCCAACCAAGAGCAGCTTGGGCAGGGGGTGGAGGTTGGTATACAGACTTGAAGGGAAAGCTTCATGATGGCAGGGGAAAACATCACCTACTGGCCAACATCAGATGGACAACATCAACAGGAGAGTGTACCAAACACTGGCAAGAGTAAATTGTTTATAATAGCCATAAGCCCACCTTCAACAATACACTGCCCCCAGGAGGCATTAATTACAAATTGCCATCAGCTGGGGACCTAGCATTCAGAACACCTAAGTTTATGGGGGACACCTGAATCAAACCAGCACAGGCAGTGAACAACTAGCTGCTCACAGCATCCTAACTGGTGTGCTTCCGTGTGCAGGCCACATCAGGTACACTCAATTCTCTGATCTGTTGGGTCATGAGAACCAGAACCTTCTTGCTCTCCCCTCTCCAGCCTCCAAGCCAGAAGAGCCCAGGACCAAGCTTCTTAAAGCAGAAGGCAGTATCATCACCTCAAAGAGGAAGTAAAGGGCTGGAGAGATGGCTTAGCAGTTAAGGTGTTTGCCTGCGAAGCCTGAGGACCGAGGTTCGAATCCCCAGATCCCATGTGAGCCAGACGCACATGGTGGCACAGGTGCCTGGGCTTTGCAGCGGCTAGAGGCCTGGAGCACTCATCATGTCCTTGCTCTCTCTCTATCTCAAATAAATAAATAAATAAAAATGTAAGTCGGGCGGGGTAGCTCACACCTTTAGGTAGGAAGATTGCCATGAGTTCAAGGCCACCCTGAGACTACATAGTGAGTTCCAGGTCAGCCTGGGCTAGAGTGAGAAAAGCCAAAAAAAAAAAAAAAAAAAAAAAAAGACAAAAGACAAAAGAAAAGAAAAAGAAAAAGAGGAAGTAAAACCTGGAGGCTCTGAACCTGAATTTCCCGTACCACAAAGGCCTCCTGGGATACCAGGAGCCCTAGTCCCATGCTCTGGCCTTTAAATGCCACTCACAAAGCCACTCTCCGTCCAGATCTAGAGAAGACAAGGTATCTGACAAACCTAGAACTTCCTATCATCCCATCCTCAGCCTAACTCAAAGTCACCCTACGGATGTGGCCACTGGACCTATGAGTTACACTGAAATCCCTAAGTTTGTAAATAACCATGCTCACCAATCTCTCACCTTAAACCAGAAGATGGTAGAAACATGGGGCACCTGCCCTGCCCTTGCTACACAGGGCAAAGGGAAGATACCCAGATAATAAAGACCAGGTGATATGCTCAGCATGTGTAACCCCAGTACCAAAATCAACCAACCACCCATCCCACCCACCCACTGGTAAGCCAATAAAGCTAAAAGACACTTGTTTTGTAGCCTCCAGGAAACAGTGGGCTCTAGGTGCAAGCATCACATTAGAGAGCAGAGCAGACCCTGTTCCCTCAGCACCAGTCAACAGTCCTAGCTGGAAGAGTACTCCAGGCTGAGGCCACCACCCCAGGTCTGCCCAGAGTCCACCTCCACACCTCCAGAGCAGGCCACATCTATGCAGGCCTCAGAAACAGCAGCTGCTATGGACAAGGCAAATGGAGAAAGCAGAGGTCAAAGGGGTGGAGTTGGGGATAGGAGCTGCTTTACATGGGAGAAAAACAGCCCCACCCACTTCTGAGAACCCAACAGTGCGAGGTAAATCCAGAACCGCCACCATTGACCAAAACTCCTCTGAAGAGTCCACACTCAGCAGCAGAAAAAAACAAGACTCAGAGCCTTCCCATGCGCCACCCACAACTCCCAGCACTCAAGCAACAGTCACTAAGTATGCAAAGATACAGGAAAACATGGTCCAGCTGAGGGAGAGGCAACAGTAGAAACTGAAGTCAGGGGCTGGACTAGATACAAACTTCCAAAGGCAAGCTTTATTACATGTGTTCAAAGATTCATGGGAAAATACTGTCTCAAGAAGTGGCAGACAGGGAAATATGCTACTAATCACTGTCAGAACCAAATAGGCATCCTAGCTAGGCATCACTGGCAAAATTAGACCTTCGTTGGAGCTTAACCACCTGGGGATGGGTAAGCACGCATCTGACCAAGGACTTGCAGGCACAGCATCAGAGGTGACCATCAGAAGAACAGAGAGGAATAGGAATCTTCCTGAAATAGATGAACACAGGCACAAAGACCAATGGGTATAGTACATATGTTAACTGGAGGCCAAGCAGAAGACAGATTGGAACAGAAAAGACATTTGAAGATATGATGACCAAGGTGTCCCAAATGTGTTATGAAGCATGACCTACAGATCTAAGAAGCTCAGAAAACTGAAACAGGCTAAAAAACATGTAGAGACCCAACCTAAAAACAAAAGATGTTTCTCAAGAAAAGGTTCAAAGTCTCAGACCAGTCAAAGGAGACATAGTACATCCAGGGAACAATGACAAGAATTACAGCAGGTCACCAGGCGTGGTGGTGCACGCCTTTGATCCCAGCACGTAGGAGGATTGCTTTGAGTTTGAGGCCAGCCTGAGAGTACAGAGTGAGGTCCAGGTCAGCCTGGGCTAGAGCGAGACCCTGGGGGGGGGGGGGGGAGTTAGAGCAGGTCCTCAGTCGAGCAGAGGATCATCCTGAAAGTTCTGCAAGAAAAAACCCAACCACCACCCAATACTTTGTAACTGGTGCAGAGTCCTCCCAAAGGCAAATGGAGCACAGCACAGTAAATGAGTAAAGCCTAGATCAGGAAACCTGGGCCAGAGAACACCCAACAGCAGGCCTCCAAGCCACAGCAGAGCAAAGGAGCTGACTCACAGGAGGAGCGAAGAGCACCAGACACTGTGACTGAGGGAAATATGACAACTATGCTTTCTCTCTTCCTAAAATTTAAAAAGCAATTTGTAGTTTAAAGCAAAATAACTATGCTAAGATTGGGCTTGTAACTATTAAAAGCAAATGACAAGAAGCACAGAATTTGGACTCAAACAGGTGGTGGCTCCTGAGTCACTTTTCTCCTGCAGGTTGTCTTACAGGTATGTCTGTCAGAAAGACAGCTACCCCAAGGCCATCTCTGAGTTATAATGACCCCATACGTTTTCAAAGTCAGTGTAAATCTCATCAGCAAACCAGGGTGAGCACACACTCTTACACAAGAGCCTGTAGCTCACGTGATACCCACAAATAAATAGCTTTGAGTCAAGTTGCAAATGCAAACTGAAGACTCCAGGGAAGGTGAGGCACTGCAAAGGGCAGCCAAGGCAGGCATGCGTCCTCCTGTCGACCTGAGGAAGAGAGTTCTAAAGGGCCCATTTTCCTGGTCCCTTCCAGACCTCCACCCCTGCGGGCTGCTGTACCTCTGCTCCCGATCCTGGTCCAGCACAGTCCACTTTCCTCTTTTTCCTGGGCCCGATCGCCGCCAGTGCAGTGAGGTTGGCATCACGCTGCCGCATCTGTGCCAGCTCCTGCTGTTGCATCTTTGGGTTGAAAAGAAAACAAGGACTACCATTTCTCACACATCTTTACTACAAATCAATACAAAAGTCCTAAGGGATTTTTAGAATACTCTAAATTACTATTTCTTTACTATTAACTGTTCTATAACCAGAAAAACTAAATTTTAAAAGGCAACAGAAGCTCATTTTAAAACACTCAGAAAATGGGAAAAACGGACTGAAGAGATGGCTTAGCAGTTAAAGACGCTTGCCTGCAAAGCCAAAGGACCCAGATTTGATTCCCTAGGACCCACGTAAGGCAGATGCACAAAGTGGCACATGTGTCTGGAGTTCATCCGCAGTGCCTGAAGGCCCTGGTATGCCCAATCTCTCTATCTAACTATCTACCTCTTTCCCTCTCTCAAATAAATAAATAAAATAAATAAATTTTAAAAACTCAGAAAATGAGACCAAATGAGGCAAAAACCTACTCACATAGCCAGGCATGGTGGCGCACGCCTTTAATCCCAGCACTCAGGAGGCAGAGGTAGGAGAATCACCATGAGTTCGAGGCCACCCTGAGACTCCATAATGAATTCCAGGTCAGCCTGGGCTAGAGTGAGAACCTACCTTGAAAAACCAAAAAAAAAAACAAAAACCTATTCACAAACTGGGCACAGTAGGCCACGCCTATAACCCCAACACTCAGGGAGCTGAGAGGAAGGAGGATCAGAAGTCCAAGGCCAACCTTTTTTTCTATTTTATTTTTATTTATTTGAGACAGGCAGAGTGAGTTATTTTTATTTATTTATTTATTCATTCATTTATTTATTTGAGAGAGAGAGCACAAGAGCGAGGGCGGCAGAGAAAGAAAATGAATAAGAATGCATAGGTACACCAGGACCTCCAGCTATTGCAAATGAAGTCCAGACACATGCGCCACCTTGTGTGTGTAGCTTATGTGGATCCCGGGGAATCAAATCTGGGCCCTTTGGCTTTACAGGCACGCATCTTTACCACTAAGCCATCTCTCGAGCCCTCAAGGCCAATCTGAACTAGATTAAGTTTGAGGCCAGCCTGAGTTACATGAGACTATGGCTCAAAAGGAAAAAAATACAGGGCTGGAGAAATAGCTCAGTGGTTAAGGCACTTGCATCTGGAGGTTGTCTGCAGTGGCTAGAGGTCCTGGCACGTCCACTCCCCACCCCAACCCTGAGTGGTGGTACACGCCTTTAATCCCAGCACTTAGGAGGAAGAAGTGGGAGGATTGCTGTGAGTTTGAGGGCAGCCTGAGACTACATAGTGAATTCCAGGTCAGCCTGGGCTAGAGCTAGAACCTACCACCAAAAAAAAAATTGGACATGGTGGCTCATGCCTTTATTCCTATCACTTGGGAGAGGATGAATCACTGTGAGTTCAAACCCCCTCTGAGTTGCAGAGTGAGTTCGGGTCATTCTGGGTTAGAGTGAGACCTTGCCTTTCAAAAAAAAATAGAAAGAAAAAAAAAAAAGGCTGGGTGTGGTGGTGGTGCACGCCTTTAATCCCAGCACTTGGGACGCGGAGGTAGGAGAATGGTTGTGAGTTTGAGGTGAATCATACAATATAGTGAAGCCCAGGTCAGTCTGGGCTAGAAGACGACCCTACTTTGAAAAAACAAACAGAACAAACAAAAGGCCCATGCACGACAGAGGGGGGGATGGGGGAGGGAGGGAGGCATGGATAGGGAAGTACACAAGTAACTCTTGTGTGCGTGCTGGTCAGACCTGACATTTAAGTAGCAACATGAACACCCACACTGAGAGCCGCCAGGGTCTCGGCCGTGCTCAGCCATGCTGGGTGTGAGGACCCACAACCGGAAGCTTACCTCCTTCGCTTTCTGCTTCAACCGTAACTGCTCCGGGTCTTCTTGCCTGGACCGAGACTAGTTTTGAAAGAAGAAAAGAGAACATGAGACATGGCCTAAATGTTGATTATTTAACAAACACTACTGTAGTCATTCGACAACAGCATCAGGTCCCTATGAGAGAAAACACTCTTCTAAACACTTATATCCAAAAGAAAAATTCAGACTGCATGTCATGGGGGGAAAGCCATTATTTTTAAGAAAACCAATACTACTGTAATATGTTAAGACACAATCTTTGGCTTAAGGCTATCAGTATGTCACAATGCCTCTGATTTGATGTGGCCCGAGGAGGGGGGATTCAGGACAGGGCCTGAAGCCATCACCAAAGCCCGCCTCTCCCACTGCACAGAAAGCTTCAAGGTGGTAGTAAAGTCTCCCCTGCATCAGGCTAGTATGCTGACTGAGAGTGCGTGAGCAAACCACAGTGCTCCCTCCACACTGCATTTCCACAGACAAGAGCCAGGGAACTGAGGTGAAAGGATCGAGTGCTCTCGGGCTGCTGCTGCACGTTGTTCTGGGCGAGCCTGAAGCATGCTTTTGGTCTTGCAGAGCCCTTGCCATCTAGGGGAGTCACCGAGAGAGAGGGTGAGGGAAAGGGAGAGGCCCAGGGGCAACGCTGCACTCACCTTTGCTGCACGCATCAAGATCTCCCTCTCCTGCTCGTCCTTCCTCTGCTTCTCAATCTGATCAAGCTGTTCGAAGAATCTGAGCTGAGCCCGGACATCACTTGCCTGCTCATATCTGTCATCATCCTAGAAAAAGTAAAAACACTGTCTGTCACAAATTTGGGAACCCAGCAAGTAAGCAAAGGCTTGCCTGGCAGGACCTCACATCCTGCCCACAGCCTCCTCATAGTCCACTGCACAAGCCACACACTCACAAAGTAGCAGATTTACACGGATCACCAGGGGCCTCAAGGAGGTTTCTGCTTTGTATACTGACAGTATTCAAGTCACATTTAAGTCTTCTCTTTTAACACAGAACTAATTTGATTTTACATGTGCATGCATAGTGTGGTACATGAATGACATATATAGACATGTGTGTGCAGATGTACATGCCCTATGCATACATGAAAGGATGACAGAGGAAGATGTTAGATGTTTCCATTGCTTATCCACATTATTCCTTAAGATGGAATATCTCTGAACCCGGAGCTGACAGTTTTGAGCCCCCGTGATTCTCTGGTCTCTGCTCCCCATAAGATGGGGTTACAGGCATGTATGGCCATGCCCAGCTGTTTATGAGGGTGCTAGGAAATTGTATTCAGATGGTCTCGACTCCACCCAGTACTTCAGGCTTGTGTGACAATCTATCTCCCCCCCCCCCGCCCCCGCCTCATACATAGAAGTACATGTGTTTGCTCTAAATGCTGCTCTACAGGCAGGCTGATCATGGTGGCTTCAAGTGGCCACCTGTCAACTGCTGAAGAGCAAGGCATATTTTTCCTTGACAACACACTTCATTAATACAGGGCCACAGCCAACCTGGATTTGCAGGTGAAGGACACCTGGATCAAATAAAGGTGGAAGATTCCATAATTTTCTAGGTGGCAGGTTCTTCCGAGGCACAATCCCTGAAGAGTCCCCTGCAGGCCTCTAACCCTCTTTGTCCAACCCAGGTCTGCAGAGCACCATGTGTGACTAGGAACAGGTTCAAGGAGCACGTGGGTACCTGGGGTACCACATCCTCTACCCAGGAATGGACAGCTTCCACACAGCCCCAGAGGGGGAGCTGACAACAGACATTCTCCTCAGGAAAACGGCCCCATTACCTTGTAAGAGAAGTTTTTTTGCTGAGCCGTTTCAGATATTTTTTCTACAAGATTCTGTAGCCTTTGCTGTGTGGCGTGGGACACGTAGCTCACGACATCTGGGTGCAGCTCCGTGATGCCATGCTTTTTACCTGCAGGCCAGGCACAGAGAGTGTTTTGGTCACAGCCTTCTTCCCTCCCCTCTGACATCTTCTCTTATCCGCCAGTTACTGCTTTTACAATCAAGGGGCAGCTCAGGCAGGCCAGCAGGAGGAAAACGGTCATTACCCCACACCTCCAGTACCTGAGAACCGTCACCACCCACCAGTGGAGCCACCATACAAGTGGGCTCAGGATGAGGCACAGGGCACGCTCATCTGCAGCCCACATGTGCAGTGAGGTGCCACAGAAGGGCCATGCTGGAAGTCCTAGAACCGTCATTTGGTGTGAACACACCTATTTCCAGTATCCTCCTCTGCAAAGGTGCGGGGAGGAGGAAGGTGTCATCTTTACAGGATCGTGTCAGTGTCCCCACCAGCTCGGAATTTGTGGCCAATATTCTCGCGCTTTCTTCTGACAGGTTCACTCCGGCCATAGAGGCAACATCGTTGATGTCATCATCATCCCTGCAGAGGAGAGGAAGAGATCACTGCACTGCACAAGGGATTCTTAGGAGCTCACTGAAATGGTTCCAATTTGGCGGCAGCAAGCAAGGGGCAGGGAAACCCGAAGAAACAAGCAGCAGATCCTCCAGCAGCAACCAGTGTAAGAAACAGGCAGTGGATCGTCTGGACTCCTGCCTAGCCATGTCCTGCTGTCTGAAGAAAGTGGCTTGGTACCTTACTTGAGAATTAATCTGTTTTTTAAGAAAGAGCTGTGTAGGGTCAGGCTGGGCCAAGTCCATACACGGCCATGTGAAGGAGGCATGACCACAGGTCCACACAACATCCAGAAAAAGCAAAACCCAGAACACTGACTATTGCACCTTGAGGACTCCGTGAAACCTGGAACCTTCTGTAAGCAGAAGTCAATAGGCATTTGTTTATGACAATACAAACCCTTAGAGAGGAAATAGAGGATGTGCCAAGCTTACCAAGCCACTGGAAAACACTGCTGACCTGATTTGAGTTCCACCTCAACAGACATCCACACTTCCAGCATGGGGTGCCATGTGGAAAATGTCCCACAGAGACTCGCCCACGTGTCCACTATCCTGTGAGTATGCTCCCCACAACAGGAGTCCACATCCCATCATCAGGTCTATTTAGTGTTCCTCACAGAACCAGGCCATCTGTTGGTAGGATGCCCTCATTCCAGACTAACCCTTAACAGAGTTCCCTCCACACAAGCCACACTGCCCCTCCTTTAACACACAAGTTAGCTCCTCCTGGCTGCTGCCCATCACCGCCCTAGTGGTTAACTGGGAATACTGGAAAAAGCATCTTGAGGCTATGCATAATCCATCTTCTGGCTTCCATGTCATGCAGTGGCTCACTTCTTCCCAGGCTTATGGCCCTGTCCTGCTTCATGCTGACCCTCCACATATCACACCCCATCCTGGGCTGTGGGAGGGAAGTCAACCCAGGTGGCTGTCATGCCTCAACCAGAGCCATAATCCAACATGACAAGGTGGCCACCATTCATCCTGCCTTTTGCTTATTATTCCTGCCCTAAAGTCACCTCTTCTCTTGGCCTTATGTTGGAAAATGGCTTTTAGAAGATGATTTGGGGCTGAAGAGACAGCTTAGTGGTTAAGGCACTTACTGGCAAAGCCAAATGACCCAGGTTCGATTCCCCAGTACCCATCAGCAGCCAGATGCACAAGGTGGCGCATGTTTCTGGAGTTAGTTTGCAGTGGCTGGAGGCCCTGGCATGCCCATTCTCTCTATCTGTTCTTCCTCTCTCAAATAAACAAATTAATTAATTAAATTTTTAAAGAAAGATATCTGAGCACTGGGAGTGACTGCTCCCTGGCTCTTCCAACAGACCATGGCAGGGCCCCTTGCTTCCATCCACAGGTCCATAATGTCCCCATGTCCAGTTCACCAGAGGCTATCACACATTCTGGATTACCTTCTCCCCTATCTCCAGCTCCCTTCCTTGACAGCAACCTACCTTGGCACCTAGGTGCCTGGACCTTTGGCTTTTCTGCTCTGTATATGAACCTTGTCTCCTTCCCCACCACTCAGGTGACATGCCCTCTTGCCAAGCTGATCCTCAACACCCCCTGAGTTCCGGCCCTGCTAGGGCCACCATCTCCTGAGCCAGCTGTCTGACATTTCTCAGAATGAACAGTCTCAGACAGGGAAGTGACACAAAACTTCATGCACACAGTCCATGGCACTGTCACAAAGAAGGCTCCACAGGCTCTGTCCACCCCACGGCATAGAGATGCTCATGCTGGCTACACGTGTTCTGAGGATGAGCCAACTGCTAAGCAGAAGTTGCAGTGCATGGCATCTGCATTATGAGTTTCAGTGACCTCAACCTCAGTGCTCTGTGTTCACATGAAGTCAGGTATCTGCTCCCCCTTCCTGGAGGGCAGGGAGGAAGCCTCCCTAGCCCTATCCATAGCAGGAAGCACATACTCAAAGATGTGAGGGCAGAACCAAGCAAGTGTAAGAACAACTGTGGGGCCTCCAGCTTCCAGGAACCATCAAGGAAGACCTGAGAGCCAGGTGGAGAGAGCGAGCTGCACTGTGCACTCTCTTCTAAGGTCTCCCCAAGTTCACGTGGGCTCAGTCCTTACCGAAAGGAGCCTCCCCCAGGCTCCTTGAGCTTGTTTTTCTGTGCAGCGGCTGCTTGTGCCGAGACGGTAGAAAGGGCTTTGGCTCCAGGTAACACGGTGGGTTTCACCACAGGGACTGCAAAGCAAAAGACACAGTGGAGTCCAGAGGCTGTCAACAGATGCTCGACTTGCTCTGGCTTTACAGGCCCCAGGGAGAAACTGTCACCTCCTAGCTAGCTACAATGAAGTGCTCAAGTCTCTGGACCAGCAATTCTAAATTGTTACTGAAGTCTTAACTTGCATCTTTCAAGCAAATACTCTTCTGTATTCCCCTAAACTTTTAAATGCAGGAATGATTACTGACAAACCTAACAGTGAGCAGGCAAGGGGTATGCACCTATATTCCCCACTACTCAGGAAGCTGAGGCAGGAGGATTGCTGGAGCCCAGCAGTTCAGGACCTGGGCAACACAGTAAGACACTGCCTCCAGAAAAAAAAACAAGATACTAAAAGCGACAGACACATCACAGAGGGTGATGGTTGCCCACTGCATGAACGCAGCCATTGAGTCATAGGCATAAAGTGATCTGAATCTCATCACAACAGCAAAATGGAATTCGGGCATCCCACCGGTGGCCAGCTCCGGGCCAGCCCGTCCTGGGCAGCAGTGGAGCCTCACCTGGCTGCAGCTGGTTCAGCTGGATCTGCTGCGGGGTGGTGAGCATGATCCGGTTGTGAGGCTGCCGCAACGCGACCATGGGCGTCTGCGTCAAGGTCACCTGCGGGGGCCGGATCAGGGCTCCCGGCTTTGGGGGCTGCTGGATCACCTGGGACACAGCCAGGAGAGTGCATGAGCTCACCCCTCCCCTGAAAGGGCCACCAAGCCGGTCCATGCAGCCAGCTCTTCCTTTCACCAGCCTCAGTCCCATCCCACCCCCACCCATGCCCTGCCTAAAGTTCCAGGAAGGAGACCCTACACATGCACCTCAGCCCATTTCATAGAGCAACCTGGCAGAACCCACCCTAACCAGTGTGCCACATGACCTCAAGAGGACCTGGAGAGCTGAGAGCAGATCACAGCACAGCCTAGCGAGCACACTGGGCGCATGTCACTCGGGCCCTGCCAGGCTCCAGCCCTGTCCTGGGGAGCAGGACGAGGTGGAGTTTGCTGTGCTCAGGCCTCAAGTGACACTGCCACCTGGTGTCCATAGGCCAGATGCTTTATTCATCTTCTAAGTTTTGTATAAGGCCAGAGTTCCATCTGGGTATGATGGCTTTTGCCTTTAATTCCAGCACTTGGGAGGAGGCTGAGGTAGGAGGATTGCCATGAGTTCAAAGTTAGCCTAGGCTACAGAGTGAGCTCCAGATCAGCCTAGGCTAGTGTGAGCTCTGCCTCAAAAAAAAAAGAAAAAAGAAAAAAGAAAAAGAAAAAAAGAAAAAAGAAAAAAAAAGGAAAAAAGCAGATTTCCAAGTCCTGCTCTTAATTTGGTCCCCTGCCCCAGCAAAGCCTGTCTCCTCATCCCATGACTCACATGTGGGCTAAGCACTCCTAAGCTGAGCCCCATATTTCAGGGCCTGCCAGCTCTTATGTCCTGTGACATAGGTACACAGTAGGCTCAAAAGCCAGCCATACTGACCACTTGCTATGCTCTGGGACCCAGAAAGCCCCATAGCTTAGGCCTACACAACCTGACCACAAGTCTCTGAGGTTGGGAGTAAGGTTTCTAGTTTTTATAGAAGAGCTCTTATGGGCCAGAGTGCTTGCTTAGCATGTGTGAAGAAGCCCTGGGTTTAGACCCCAACTCTTAAAGGAAAGGCACTTTTGTGGATACACCCCATTTGACACAGGACACACACAGGGATCAGGGCAGAGGCCTATACTGGAACCATTTCTGTAAGAAAACGTGAAGATTCAGACGGATCAACCTGGGAGCTCAGGCCAGGGTTTCCATTGAGTTGGCCTGCTGAGCACACAGAAGCCTCCTGTTTCCACCTCTGACCTCAATGAAGACTCAAAGGGAATCCACAGGCCACTACTGCACACAGACACCACCCAGTAGAATGGGAAAGGGGGTGTTAGGGGCACATGCAGCTTGGGCAATGAGGACATCAGGGATGGGAGGGGACGGGAGCTCATGATGCCACTGGCATAACCAACTGTCAAGAGGCCAGAACCTTCCAACAAAAGAGAACCAGCACATCTTTCCTCATAACTTGCCTTCTGGGTCAACCAGCCATGTTGGCTCTGAACAGCACAGTTCCTTACTTAACACTATATCAAGGCAAAGGATACAGAAATCTGCACATGTCCAATGAACAAAGGGAACCCTACCCATCCATGTGGACATTCAGCCCAGCCCCTGCTCACAGTCTTCCCTCCAGCCCTGTCCTATGCAGTCCTCACTGTGGAGGAAGTGAGGACAAAGCAAGTTCTAAGTGCACATGTGAGCCAGCGTCCTCAGCGCTCCAGCACCCTCCCCGCCAGGAAGCACACTATGCAGTCTGCCACAAATGACTAGGAAGCCTGTACTTGTTCAGTTTTTGTAAACTGCATTTACAGAAATTGAAATCCTCTCTGACTTTTTTTTTTTTTTTGCAGTGCTGGGAATCAAGCACAAGATCTCACAAATTCTACATTAAAAAGCCCTACCACTGTGCTTACCACCAGCCCCTTCTTAAAGTTTTTAAAAAGCTCCCTTCTGTGTTTGATAAGCCCCATATTGCCTGCAACTTGCCACGAAGTCCTGCCTCTAGAGAAAGAACCCAACCTGGACATCGTGAAGCTGACAGAGCCAGACCGAACAGCCAGCAGATGGCACCACCCTGAGCACTGCCCGAAGGCAGCCAGCCGGCCCTGCTCTGTGAGCAAGAGACCAGCCCAAGCCTGCCTCTGCAGATCTAGCACCCAAAGTTCTTATATTTGAACCATCACTCTTGGCCTAGACAGCATGCACCTCAGAGGCTCAGGACCAGGACCCAATACGACAGGTGACAGGCCTGCCAGCAAGTGGGCCAACAGCTCACTTCATTCTACTGATAACATACAAAGGTGTGGGCAACTCTTGTTTTGATTACTTAGAAAACACCGCACTTCTTTCCAGAAGGAGCTCCCCAGCCCATCCTTCCAGAAACGGCTCTGAGCCGGGCCAGTTAGCTAAGCAGCATGGTGGGACTGGCGGGAGCATCATACGAGGCTCGCGCCTTCATACCAGCGGTGCAGGAGACGCCTGCTTGCCAACGCCAACCTGTGTGGGCTGCGTGAGGCTGATAACAGGGGGCTGGAGGGCGCTGGTCACGGAGGCGGCCGTCTTCCCAGCCGTGCGCTGCACCGAGCTGCTCAGCACCACGGCGGTGAGCGCAGTGGTGGCCTGCGAGGCGGGTGGTTGCTGCTGCTGGCTCTGTTGGATGAAGGCCGCGGAGTCGGGAGTCAGCTGTCTCAAGGCGGGTAAGCTCCTCTGGGAACAGACAGATGTGTGGTCAGGGATGGTGCAAACACCAGCACACCTTTCTTAAGAATTCAAATTCAAAGCATAAACTTTCAGCAAGTCTTGCACCTAAATATGCCTTTTAGAAGCCATCTGTGGTTGTAAGGTACTAATATCCATCTGGCACTACAACCCACCCCATGCTCGCAAACAGAACTGGTCTTGGTTAGAACTGGGTAAAATTGGATTTTAAAAGTAAATAACTGAGTTTTAAAACTCATCATTTCCTGAAAGACTTTTGAAAAACAAGATGAGAGCAATGGCTGTGTACAAGAGAATGGACACTATCAATCCTCAGTCCTTTCAGGAAAGCGCACCTCCCCACAGGGAGCACAGGCCCTTTCTCATCTTTGAGTCTGGAAGAACTAAAAGGCAGTCGGGTGAGAGGCAGAAGGGAGGAAATCCCCTTCTAAGGAGAGACCCAAGCCAGCGTGGTGGCACACGCCTTTATCCCAGCACTCGGGAGGCAGAGGTAGGAGTATCGCCATGAGTTCGAGGCCACCCTGAGACTGCACAGTGACTTCCAGGTCAGCCTGAGCTAGTGTAAGACCCTACTTCGAACAGCAAAAAATAAAATAAAAAGGAACCCAACATACTATCCCAGAGTACCAGAGGGTCCCTGCCCAGCTAGGTGACACCTTACAACCCCCAAACTGGACCCACTATTGCCTCATGAGCTTTCAGTTACCTTCAGGAAAGGCACAAGGTAAGGTTGAGGTGAAGAATTGAGTTCTCGGTATAACCTGCTAGTGAAATCTTCTGCTTCGATTTTTCCATCCTTAAAAATAAAATCCACATTGACACTCTGCAACGAATACAATTTCACACATGTCTTTGGGCCACATGCCACAGCACCACAGGTCTGGCCCTTCTGACAGAAGACAGGAAAGTAGCGTGCTGCCTCACTACAGTATGCAGACTGCCAGTGCACCTGTGACTGGCATGCACCTGGATGCCACTGAACAGCAGTTGACAAACACATCTCTGGATGGGTTACTCTACATCTCTCCACCCTCCACGAGTTTCCCACTCAATGCCTGTTTCACTCAGGGCTCTCCAGACACCTACCCAATGGTCAGGCATTTTGCATGGAGATGAATGAGCCTAAGAGAAACTTCACTATGAAAGTCAGAGCTGTGAGCACAGGATGTCAAGGGCCATGCTTCAGCCCAGGCACCTACCAGGAGGCTGACTCCCATACTTACACCTGCATGAGCGTTCCCAAGCAAGGGACACAGAATTTTGTTCTAACACAGAGAAGTGTGGTGTACAGGCTGGAAAGTACCACAAGAGAGAAAGGAACCAGATAACACACACACACCTTTCTGAACAGCCTTTTTCATGGACTGGGCCTAAGGGCCAGGCAGAGGCCTAGCCATGCTGCTGTGGAGGGCAGAAACACTGGCCACTGCAGACTACTGCAGCATCAGTCCCGCTGGCAAACCTGGACCACAAAGCAATAGTGGACAGAGCAAAAGTGGACTGTAGAGAGCGTCCATAGGCAGCAGACTGGGACTGGGACTGGACACAGAAGCTGCCATGAAGAAGGCCTGATTTTGGGCCCCAAGGGCAGTGCATAAGTGCCATCACTGATTGACGGACAGATGTCAGCAGCCAGCCTGCACCATGAGAAGCAACTACCTTTGGTGAGCCGGAGGAGGCAGACATGGCCTCATTAGCACTAAGGTGCTGACCCTGCAAATGGCACCCAATGCTGGCAGACCAGCCCAGTAGTGTCTGGTGCTGAAGTCAGAAGTGGTGGCCAATTCAGGGCCACGAAGAGATCATGTAAGAGTGAGCTGGAAGGGGATCCCCAGGGCCCTGACAAGAGGCATCACAAGGGCCCCTGGCGGGTAAGCGGAGGCGTGAAGACAAGCTGCAGGTGGCAGGACCAGAATCAGACATGGACAGGCCTGGTCAGCACCAGGGACACGCCGCCTGCCCCTGCCTGGCCTCTGTGGGAGAGAGAGGAGTCCAGGAGGGCTAAACCAATAAACTCCACCAGCAGGAAAACAGAAAGCACACCACTCTGAAAGAGCACCTCCACAAACAGACTGAAAGGAAAGAGCACGGGGCAGAGGAGGTGGCCGCTCAGGTTCGTGGAAAGAGGCAAAGACAGCGCATTACCCAGCTTGAGCCTTACTCAAGCAAGCTGCTGAAATGAGACATCCCAGGGCAGCTGAGAAAGGAGCACAGGCTGCAGCAGAGGCTGGAGGCACCTGCACCGCGCCACTCTGCAGAGAGCGGCACTGATACGGTCAAGGTAGAGAGGAGGTAAAGACAGGTGCAGAAGCCACCCCACACAGGCCAAAAATGAGGCCCTGGTGAGCCAGGCGAGGGCTCATGAACTCCACTTTCCATCTCCTTCAGCTTTAAAACTTGATTAAAAACCAAGTAAGGAGAAGAAAAGATGACATCAAAATAGGAGAGAGAATAACTGAGAGGGAAGGGGATATGATGGAGAATGGACCTGTGAAGGAGAAAATGGTGAGGGGGAATTATCATGGCTTGTTGTTTATGATTATGGAAGTTGTCAATAAAAAAATAAATAGCTAAGCTGGACGTGGTGGCGCACGCCTTTAATCCCAGCACCTGGGAGGCAGAGGTAGGAGGATCGCCGTGAGTTCAAGACCAGCCTGAGACTACAGAGTGAATTCCAGGTTAGCCTGGGCTAGAGTGAAACCCCACCTCGAAAAGCCAAAATAAATAAATAAATAGCCGAGTGTGGTGGCACACACCTTTAATCCCAGCACTTGGGATACAGAGGTAGGAGGAACACCATGAGTTCGAGGTCACTCTGAGAATACATAGTAAATTCCAGGTCAGTCTGGACTAGAGTGAAACCCTACCTCAAAAAATAAACAAATAATTTTAAAAAAAAGGTAAGGGGAAGAGAACAAGCTGTCACCTTACAGAGCACTAGTCAGGTGTGCCTTAATGCACTGTGTAATGGTTTGATTCAGGTGCCCCCATAAACTTAAGTGTTCTGAATACTAGGTTCCCAGCTGATGGAGATTTGGGAATTAACACCTCCTGGATGCCGTACTGTTGGGGGCAGGCTTATGGGTGTCATAGCCAGCTCCCCCTTGCTAGTGTTTGGCACACTCTCCTGTTGCTATTTTCCACCTGATGTTGGCCAGGGGGTGACGTCCACCCTCTGCTCATGTTGTCATTTTCCCTGCCATCTTGGAGCTTCCCCCTCCAGCCTGTAAGCCAAAATAAACCTTCTCCGCCCCCCCCCCCTCGCCCTCACAAGCTGCTCTTGGTTGGGTGATTTCTACCAGCAACATGAACCTGACTGCAACAGCAAAGTGGTACCGAGAAGTGGGGTTGCTGCTAGACACCTGTGTGGCTTTGGCCTTTTGGAGCTGATTTTCCAGAGGAATGTGGAAGAATTTGAAACCTTGGCCTTGCAGTGCTGTAAGTACAGCTTAATGGACTATTCTGGTCAGAGTTGAAAGACCTGAATGCAGTAGGAACTATGGACTGTGAGGGTTGGCTTATAAGGGTGAGAAAGAGCTTTGCTTGGACTGGGCTAGCAGTTTGTGTGAGAAGTTGTGCAGGGCTGCACTGCATAGAAATGGACTGGTGTGAGCAGAGGGACGTGGCACAGAAAAAATAAAATCTTTGGGCCTAAACTGCTGCCCATTCACCTGCAAATTGTTTGAGAGATTACAACCATTGAGATTGGGCCAGATGACCTGTACTGGGGCAACAGAAGAATGAAGACTCTTTGGAAGGGGCCTGAGTGCTCAAGGAGTGTCCTGTTCGTCAAAGTTTGCTTTATTCTCCCCTGGATTAACAAACTGGCACCCTACCTGGTACTGTGGAGTATAAGAAATGCAGAAAAGAGAGGGTCATTGAGTTTGCAACATGGTCTTGTGTTTTGGGAATGGCCATGGGCAGTGTGAAGCAGGTTTGCTGGATGCCTGCATGGAGACCCCATGGGGCCGTGAGGATGAACCGTGGATTGCAGTGGAGATCCAGTGGAGATGCCGGGACCACGAGATGGCTGCTGAGGAATGCGGTCAGCCCCAATGAAGTTTTCCAGGATTGTGAGTAGCCTAGCTGCAGGGGCGGAATTGGAACTCCAGAGACTTGTTCCTGGATAGAATTATGGGACTTGGAGACTTATCAATGGCTAGAGTTGTTGGATTTGGAGCTAAAGAGTTTGGTGTTTGCCCTGTTTAAATAATGTGTTGCTCAAATGAGTATTTCTTTACATTGCCCAATGCGATCTCCTGCAGTGTGAATGTTTATTCTGTGCCATTATGGGGTTTTTGAGGATATTTTTTTGGTTATTATGGCTCAGTTAAAAGATCTTGGACTCTGGGGATGTATGAACATCATTGGAATTGATTTAAAAAAAAAAACTATGGGGACTTTTAAAGTTGGATGAATGCACTCCATTTTACATTATGTATGGTTGTCAGTTTACAGTGGCAGGGGTGGAATGTGGTGGTTTGATTCAGGTGTCCCAAATGCTAGGTTCCCAGCTGATGGAGATTTGGGAATTAACACCTCCTGGAGGCAGTGTATTGTTGGGGGCGGGCTTATGGGGTCATAGCCAGCTCCCCCTTGCTAGTGTTTGGCACACTCTCCTGTTGCTATTTTCCACCTGATGTTGGCCAGGGGGGTGATGTCCACTCTCTGCTCATGTCATCATTTTCCCTGCCATCATGGAGCTTCCCCCTCCAGCCTGTAAGCCAAAATAAACTACTTTTCTCCCACAAACTGCTCTTGGTTGGGTGATTTCTACCAGCAATGTGAACCTGACTGCAACACCCTGTGAACCTCAGGTGACAGCCAACTGCTACTAAGGAGGTTCCCAAGGCCCCTGCTTTGCACTACAGGTGACCCCATGAGAGCAGTCTAAGTGCAGTAGGAGTGTCGGTGCACTGGCCCTAGACCACTCAAGCCGAGCAAGCTCCCTGACGGATGTACACATCCCGCTCAAGACCTTCCCAGGCCTCCCCTGCCCACCCAAGCTCCTTACCAGCAGATTCTGTACTAGCTCTTTCACATTAGCTGCTGTCTCCGTAGACTGTTTACCAGATGAAGCCAGTTTTATTAACGTAGATAAAAAACTTTTACATTTCTTCACATTTTCCATAGTTTCCTGCATTAAAAGATATAAGTCATAGGAGATGAAAAGGTTTCTCACTGCACTGAAATTTCTATAGTCAAAAAAGCCCTTAAGTTTCACCTCTAACTGTCTTTCAAGTATGCTACCCCTTAGGAGGGCTGACTGGCATGAGCCAGGAGTTGCTCAGAAGGACAGCCAGCCACTCTAAAGGCCACCAAGCCTGTCTCTCTCAGTTCAGCAACCAAAGAGGTGACCACAATATGGACAGTCACAGCTGTGAAAATGCTGATATATAACACTGCTTTTGAGAAGCAGCTACCATCTGCCTAGATGTGCACAAGGGGACTGGGTCCTAAGGCAGCTTCTAGAAATGGTGAAAAGCACTTGGCAAAAACCATGAGCTTCGTGTCAGGCATGGTGGCGCGCGCCTTTAATCCCAGCACTCAGGAGGCAGAGGTAGGAGGATCACTTTGAGTTCGAGGCCAGCCTGGGCTAGAGCGAGACCCTATGGGGGGGGGGGATGGGGAACCATGAGCTTCCCTATCTGAATATTTTAGTTCCTAAAGGAAAGGTAGTGATAGAATGCAGACATTCAACGGCCAAGTATGAGTTCCATGGATGTCTACAGGATTCAAGACCTCAAGTAGGGTATCAGGGCCCTTTGTTCCCACCCCTCAGAGGTCCCATACCACGAAGAGAAGGCAGACCCCCAAGCTCTTACAGATCAGAGGCTATAGGTTCCCTTCTGTGCTAGCCAGTGTTCTAAGTTGGAGGAAGCAAGAAGTGTGGACCCCAAACCATTATCAGGTCCCTCCACCCCCACTATCAACAATGGGCTAGCTGTCCCTGGAAGTTAGTTCTCACCGTGGCAGCTGTGGAGGTGGTGGTGGTCCCTGGGACTGTGCGCTGAGGTGTCCCTGTCTGAACAGCTGTTGCTGTCCCAAGTGAGGCTGTCTGGGCAGAACCACCCAAAACGAGTTGAGGCTACAAAGAGTCCAAAACACAAAGTGAATCCATTTCCCACAACCAACAATAAGACCCTGACCTCCAGTCTTGGGAAATAACACACTTCCTAGAGAAGCAGGGAAGGCCAAACATCTGGGCAAGTGCCAGCCAGTCACACCCCTGGGGCCATCACAGCAACCAGGGGCAACCATGGCAGACCCAGGCCTGAGTGCTGAGTGCCAGGGAAGTGTGGTTAGAGCCTGTAGTAAAGAGCCCACACCAGAGGCAGACGGCCATCAGGGGGATAGGCTCAGAGTACCAGGTAATCAGACCAGCTCCCACCTCAGAGCCTGAGAGAACTCAGTACTGCCTACCACAGTGCTGGCTCAAGGCTGCACAGCACCAAGGCAGGGAGGGGCTCCTGCTCCTCCAACTACGTCTATTATTCAGAAGTGAGCTGTGACGCACCATGCCAAAAGGAGGTACAGGAACAAAGTGACTGGCACCAGTGACACTGGCCATGGAGAGGTGCTGCCTGGCCAGACACAGGGACACTTGCTAAGCACAGGGGTAGCCAGACGTCAAACAACAATTCAGGTGAGCCAAACCACTGGGCCGTAGTCAAGTTCCTAAGATTTGTTTACTTGAATAATCATGATGCAAATATTTGTGATTTTTAAACGAGGCCTTTTCCAATTTATACTTCTAGCTGTCAACATTTCCTCCCTCCGGTTTAGACACTACTTTTTCCCAACTTCTGAAGCTGGGGGCAAGGTGCCTCCCTGGGACTGGAGGGCAGCCTGAGGCAAACCCTCAGCTCCCGCAGGGCACTCAGCCCTGGCTAACGAAGGAAGCTGCCCAGCACTGATCTGCTTCCAAGCCTCTCCCACCACCCCAGGTTACCCCGACATTCAGAGGTGATGAGCATCTCCGTGTGCCAGGCATGCATTGCCCTCGTGACTGGAAACCACCAAATAAGACTTCGTGTGAACAGAGCGTGAAGCAGCACACCAAGAGGTGGCCTCGGTAAGTGGAGACACCCAAGACCATCCAGAACCCGTGTCTCCCCCCGGGTGTTTCACCTCACCTCACCTGACTTCTATGGGCCCTAGGAGTGCACATCTCATGCTGAGAGGAGACTGTTGACCTATTTCAACAAATTTGTTATCACTAAGCATGACACAATTCACTACCTTCTCAGAAACCCCCAAATCAGAAAAGCAGATGTTTCAATTAGCCGGATGCAGCACTGAGAGTTCCTTCCAGAAACCCTACATCTCCCGGGCTCCTGGTGCTCAAGTACACAGACCTGTCTACAAGCCGTCAGCTACCTGAGGCAGAACCACTCTTCTGCTGTTTGCACCCCAAAGGGAAGCACTGAGACGTACATACTGCAATGAGGGAGAAGAGTACAGCTGTGGGGCTGTCCTAAAGCCCACCGCCCACCTCAGGTTCCCACTGAGAAGGAGGTGCCGCACTCATCCACTGGCAGGCTCTCATCTAGGTGCACGCAGCCAGGGCATCAGCAGGGGCCAATGCTGGACAGCGTCTACCTTTGAGCCTCTTTGCTTCCATCTGCTCCCACCCTGCAAGGACCACTGCCCTAACCAGATGTGTCTCCCTGGCCAGCCCTTTCCCCACCCTGAACACCTGCATCCCCCTCTGCCACAGAGGAAGTAGCTGGCACACAAACTGCTCTCTTCTATGACTTCATAAGCCAGAGGGTGCACTTCAGGCACTGGCCTGCAACAGACCACAGTGAGAAACACTCTCCCCTGTTGTGGCCTAAGACACTGTTTAAAAACAAACAACCCACGGTTGCCTGGCTCGCTCAGTCGGTGGAGCACGAGACTTAAAGACTTAAAAACAAACAACCCCAAGCACTCAGGAGACAGAGGCAGAGGCAGAGGCAGAGGCAGAGGCAGGCAGACCCCAGCCAGTGTGAGGCAAGCATGTTCTATACAACAAGCTCCAGGCTGGCCAGGTATGCACAGTGAAACCCTAATTCAAAAAAAAAAAAAAAACACAGAGAAAAGGCCTAATATTTCTAGGAAGGTGCTGTACGGCTGCAGGCCACATGGAGGCAGTGTGGTCTGGAAGCAAGCAGAAGGCAGAGAGAGAGTGGGAAGCCAGCTGAACCTCCTTCAGCTCACCTAGAAGCACACCACAGAAGACAGAGATCTCTGCACACCCAGAGCAAACACCATCCAGGACACGATGCTCATCACAAATGTTTGATGGGGCCAAGGGATACAGACACAGACCCTCCTCATCACAGGCTCCCTGACCTCAGAGACAGCCATGTCAGATGTTAAAAGTGGTATCAGGCTGGAGAGATGGCTTAGCAGTTAAAGGTGCTGGCTTGCAAAGCCTGCCGGTCAGGGTTCAGTTCCCCAGTAACCATGTAAAGCCAGACACAAAGTGACATATACACCTGGAGTTCATTTACAGTGGCAAAAGGCCCTCACGTGCTCATTCTCTCTCCCTCTCCCTGTCTGTCTGTCTGTCTCTCTCTCTCTCTCTCTCATAAATAAGTAAATAAATAAATATTTTTAAAGTGGTATATGTGGTACAATTGAGTGTCATGATGTGTAGTGTATGCACATTGTGTATGCCCTGTGTTTGTTTGGTCAATTCCCAGTAATTCTCCAGCCTCTTCCCACCAAGGCAAGAGAACTGGTGTTACAGACATGGGTGGCCATGCCCAGCAGTTTACAGGGGAGCTGGGGAATGAAGCACGGGTCGTCTCAGGCCCTTCCAAGTTCTCTTAACCACTAACCTACTTCCTTAGCTTCAGTGATATTTTATTCATTTGCAAGCAGAGAGAGAGAGAGAGAGAGAATGGGCACATCAGGGACTCCAATCACTGCAAACAAACTCCAGACGCAAGAGCCACTATGCATCTGGCTTTACGTGTGTACTGGGGAGTTGCACTCGGGTCATTTGGCTTTACAGGCAAATGTCTTAACCACTAAGTCATCTTCTCCATCCCCCCAATGATATTTTTAATTTACTTATCATAAAAAGCTTTTACAGTGCTAGTGGTGTTAAATTCAGTGTGGTTTTAAAGAAAAGGATCTATCCTGTATTTCCTGTCAGAGAAAAAAAAATCATGTTCTGCATGGGCAGCCTTCCTCCTCAAAGTCAACTTGGTCCCCAATATAAAAACTCCTGAAGCCTAGTGTCTGCATCAAAGAAACCATGCTGTGTCAACCCTGAAGCCCTGCCAATGAGCCATGCCATCACCTCTTACCTGTACTCCTGGGGAGCGCTGTAAGGTAGTAGTAGGCTGTACCGTGGTCTGAGCCTGAGACACTTGCTTAATAATGGTAGTTGGGGTCACCTGCCGTGCAATAATAGGTGTCCCAGGAGCCTGAAAAAGAAGTTAGGAGCTACTAAGGGAAAGTAACCCCCAGCCTCCCCTACAAAACTAATTCTTAAACATGTAACTCATGCATTCAGGTGGGTTCAGTTTCCTCCCAACTCTCGAAGAAGCCACCCCAAATCTAACACTTTCCAACCAAAGTAAAAGTGTATGATCAAAATTTAATAAATTTAGGCACTTGCCTGTGAAGCCTAAGAACCCAGGTTCAATTCCCCAGTACCCATGTAAGCCAGATGCACAAGGCGGTGCACGCGTCTGAAGTTCATTTGCAGTGGCTGGAGGCCCTGGCACATCCATTCTCTCATCTGCCTCTTTCTCTCTCCCTCTCTCCCCCAAATAAATAAATAAACAAGTATCTTTAAAAAAAAAAAAAAAAACTTTAAAGAAGAACTTAAAAACATAATGGGCAGGCTGGAGAAATGGCTTAGCAGTTAAGGCGTTTGTGAAGCCTAAAGATCCAGGTTTGATTCCCCAGGACCCACATACAGCCAGATGCACAAGATGGCACATGCATCTGGAGTTCATTTGCAGTGGCTGGAGGCCCTGGTGCACCCATTCTCTCTCTCTTTCTCTCTCTCTCTCTCTCTCTCTCTCTCTCTCTCTCTCTCTTTAAATAAATAAATCATGGGCTTCTTTAATAAAGTCTACAAACAACAATCTTTAAAGGAAGCAGACATTTGGAAAGCCAGTCATGGTGCTCGATCTTGGGAGTTCTCCTGACCCACACTGAAAGGGATGGAGACACCCTGCGTTCTAGCCATGGGCCTCAGAAGGGAAACTCAGGGGCTAACTAGGAAGAAGAGGTCCTGAGACCTGAGCCTGCTGGGAAGCGTGGGCAGAGATGCAACAGTCGGCTGGGGAGGCTCAGCCCACCACCAAAGAGAATGTATGAGGCCAACTGCACACTTCTACTGGGGGGCACAACACTGCAGACCTCAAGGGAGCTGTTCGGTGTCATTTCCGATGGGGACTCTGTCTGCCCACAGTGTGTGCATGCCCATCTACAGGACAGAGGGGCGACCCCAAAGAGAACATGGACTTATCAAGATCATTGTGGCCATCTCTTCAGCTGCCAGCCAACTTGGCATGACACTGGGCAAAAGGCATGGAAAAAGGTGCTGGCAGGCACACCTGCTCTTAAGTCCACGGTGCTAGACAAGAAGTGATGCACACTAGGAATGGTGCAGCTCTTAACATCAGAGTCCATCCTCCCCAATAGCTCAGGGTCACAATCTGTGACTCCAAGATTTGGGGGTTGGGGAGGCAGCATTGTGAATTTTCAAACTACCAGATGACAGCAGTGGACACTCGCCAGCCTTGGCTTTGTTCCATACTCCCAGCACTTCAAACAAGTTCAGATCTCGTGGCAAGCTCAGAGCCGTGAGCTGTGTATCAGCGGGATCTGTCCTTTATAGAGGAGGACACTGAATCACAGGAAGATGAACCCACAGGTGGCAACAGGGAAGGCCAGAGTTCAGCCAGGGCAGTTGGCTCCATGTGTCTACTCTAACCCACTCAGCCAGGGTGCTAAGTACTGGCCACAGGAGCCAGCTCCTCCAAGAGCAAACAGTAACAGCCAAGAGGAGAAAGACCAGAATTGTTGTTTCGCATCCTCTCTAAGAGTCAGTCATATGGACGCGCGGCACAAAGGCACCCACTCACACGGACCACACCTTTGCTCAAGCATCCTTCCCAGTGTGCATGCTGGTGGGGAATGGGTGCGAGCCAGAACCCTCCACGCCAGGCCACACACGCACTCACCTGTACGGTGGAGATCTGGACAGGTGGAGCACCTGTGGGGGTTGCAGGACGGGGTGCCATGGTGCTCTGAGGCTGGGCCTGGGCATGGGCCTGGGCTTGCATCTGCGCCAGGGCCTGCTGAGGGATCATTAACAACTGCCCATTCTCACTCCGCACGAGGACCATTCCTGGGGGGACAAATGAGAACTGGTGTCAGGAAGAGCTCCCTGCTCCACAGGAGGAAGGCTGGGACCTAGGGGCCTATCAGCTCTGAGAGAAACCACAGGAGGCAGCAGAGCCCAAGCTCAGCAGCCGCGATAGTGCAGTGTGAGCACGGGAGGGCCAGCCAGAGCCGCTGGGATCACAGCAGCCGCAGCCCTCACTCCTCTCACCGGCAAAGCCACGCTCCATAACCACAACTTCAACCCACATGACTGTCCCGCAAGCCACACTCCCCAGACGTGGAGGCCTGAGCAAGCACATAACCAACTCCCTGTCCTGTCCACACTCACTGACAGGTGCCCCTCAGGCTACACCTCCACTACCCGTGAGCCTGCCTGCTGGGCAAGCGCTCTGAGCCCACCCCCACAGGTGTCTGTGCAAAGCACTGAAGTGTGCCATAGTCCTGGGGTTCTGCCTCTGCCTACAGGGCATGAGCACTTCTATAGTCCACAGGGCCATGTCTCCCTAGCCAGATGTTCCAGGTCATTCAAACCAAACAGCCCATGAACGGTCTACTGCTCCTGTGAGGAGAGCCCTTTGATGAGCTGTGGGAGCAGTACGGTCCATAGGTGCCCAGGATACATAGTACACAGGCACTGTCCACAGCAACCAGGACTGGCCATTTCCCGTCAAGATTCTCCAGCAAGATCTTGGGAAAGCAAATTCTACCAGCCAGGTTTGACTTTGACTTTGGCTTCAAAACCAGCAATTTTAAGTTCCCAGGAGAGACAGTTGCACACACACAGCTCTTCACTCTCATTTCCCAGAGTAGTCTGACGCATGAGGGCTACAGACACCCTCAGCAGATGGCCTAGCCCCACAACACAGTCCTGCTGGAAAGCGACACACACGCCAGCAGCCTCCACAGCCTCACCTTACCCTCAGTGAAAACAGCAGGCTCAGCGAAGAAAGGAGGCCGAAACGCCCTATCGTCCTACAGTCTAAAGGCTAAGCAAACCCTGGGCTCTCCCTCTAGGGGGAGTAAGTTGGAACAACTGTACAAGTTCTGAAAGAGTCTCTGATGCTGTCAGGCTCTAGGTTCTTTCAAAATACATCACACTAAAGCCCAGCATGGTGGCGCATGCCTTCAACCCCAGCACTCAGGAGGCAGAAGTAGGAGGACTGCTATGAGTTTGAGGCCACCCTAAGACTCCATAGTGAATTCCAGGTCAGCCTGGGCTAAAGTGAGACCCTACCTCGGAAAAAAAAAAAAAAAAAAAAAAAAAAAACCTACCAAGAAAAAGGTGTGAGCCTTCTTCCTGGACTCAATAAACTCTTGATCAAAAAAGTGACATTTTTGCCCGATATGAGAATAAGCCCCCCTCTAGACCATCCCTTTCAAAACAAACCAACAAGCAAAACTCAAAACTGAAAGAATTCACTCTACTGAAACCCTACCCTGGGGCTCAAGCACTAATGGACCAAAGGCCTCAGAGGCTGTAAGAGGTATCACACTTGTTCAAATGGCATTTGCACAGGTTGCCCAGGTCATCAGCTGCACTGCCACCACAGTTGACTGGTAGGAGCAACAGAAGAATGAGACGGCCCCCACACTGGAATCCTAGAAGAACAGCCTTGGTGAACACCACTCTGTGCCATCTTCTCGACCCACCATCCATTGCCAATTCATTCCAAGACCCACACTCACCTAATCATGAGCTCAAGCCAATGTACAGCATGCAGCACGCAGCACTGGGTCAAATGAGAGTTTTCCTTAGGAGCAACAAAACCAGAACAACGCAACTCTAGAGTTATTACACTGTCAGGCTAAACCACCACATGGCCAAGAATAACAGTGCCCACAGTTTACATCCAACTAGAATCTGCCAATCAGGCCAGCGATGACAAGATGTTACCTATCAGGTGCCTTTTCTCTTTAAAAGTTTATGGGAATATTTCATATTCATCATGCAGCTAAGAACGCTAACATTTTGAACATATAAAAGGGGGAAGGGAAAGTCACTGAGCTGTATAACAGGCCTAGGATGGGGCTGCCTCCCTCATGGTCAGGGCATGTATGCTTCTTGGCACAGCCAAGGTAACGCATTTAGGGCAAAAGCTAGAAACTGATTCGAAAATTCTGCCACACCAGGCATGATAGCCCACGGCTTTAATCCCAGAACATGGGAGGCAGAGGTAGGAGGATCACCGTGACTTAGGGGCCACCTTGAGACTACATAGGGAATTCCAGGTCATCCTGGGCTAGAGAGAAACCAAGAAAGAAAGAAAAGAAAGAAAAGAAAGAAAAGAAAAGAAAAGAAAAGAAAAGAAAAGAAAAGAAAAGAAAAGAAAAAAAGAAAGAGAGAAAGAAAGGAAAGAAAGAAAGAAAGAAAGAGTAAGTAAGTAAGTTAGTTCTGCCAGAAAGTGACCACATGACTGTAAGCAAGTCTTAGGTATGAGCTGGTAAGTTGAGAAAATGCAGGGAAGTGGATACAGAGGAAAACACACAGCTATCGAGCCACAGCAGCTCTATGGAAACACCCCTTTTAGGCAGACCTGAGGTTTGCCCCAAACAAAGAGTGCCCACAGCCATGGTCTGCATTGCCCTGGTTATGGTGTGTCACAGTCACCAGTCCTAACAGAAGAGAAGACAAACACAGGCAAAGCTGAGACAGCACCTGCCATGCACAGACAGCTGTGACCACACCACAGCTCTCATTCCACAGCTCATCTCACACAGCCAAGTGAGTGCAGCAGCCACCCATACAGCAGCAATGAAGTGCTGTTCCGTACCACACTGAGCAGCTTTTAAATACCGTGCAGGTGGCATGTCTCTGCATGTAGCATGTGGTGGCCATCGTTCCTTCCTCCAGCTTCTCGTCTGCATCTGCACGACTGGCACGACTTGTGAGCTGCTAGGGAAGGAGCAGCCACCTACCCTGAACACCGTCCCAAGATGATCCCCACCTCACCTCCTCACAAACACCACAGCCAGTGGGTATGGAAATTTGTCCAGAGCTGCCTGGCCAGTCCATGGGGTCCCTCACTACAAATTCATCAGGGACTAACAGGGCTCTCCAAAGAAAGCTGGTCACCATGGCTCTATTCACCCAGCCTCCATTGGGAGGGAGAAGCAGAGGTGGCACATCCATACTCCATTGAGACCCTTGAGAATCAACTCCAACATGATGGGGAGGAGCAGGCCTGACAGGCAGTGAACAGTGAAGGGAGGTCAGGAGCTGTGCGCATAGTGCAAAGGAAAGTGCCTAACCACGCAGAGCGGTGACTGCAGAAAGCTGGAGACTTGCACACGCGAGTCCATGGCTGCAGGCCCTACACCAGGCCTCCCTCCCTCAAAGACATGACCCTCGCTCACACCACCATGCAGAACACTGGATGGCCCTCGGTGAGGCTTGCCTAGGACACGTAGTGTGAAGGTCCACCCTATCTCTGCATGTCCACTGTCCCTTAAAACATCTGCCCAGCCTTCCATTTCCAGCCCTTCAATCCTCTCAACTATCATCTACACGGGCCCTGTCACTTTTCCACTGCGTTTCACTTTAAACAACTTTTTTTCTTTTATTTCGAGGTAGTGTCTCACTCTAGCCCAGGCTGACCTGGATTCATTCACTATACAGTCTCAGGGTGGACTCGAGCTCACGGCGATCCTCCTACCTCGCCTCCTGAGCGCTGGGATTAAAGGCGTGCGCCACCACGCCCGGCTTAAGCAGAACTTTTACAGCTTCATATTCAGATCTATCTGCTCATATAACAACATGCCACTCTCCTCCGGGGCTCCAGAGTTGCTCCATGCAACTGGAGCCAGCTCACAGGTGGCAAGTGCTTCTCTGTGAGCCCAATACCAGACTGGCAATATGTCGTAGAGATTCTGTGTGGCCACTGTCAGTGTCACTGTAGAGTGTGTGTCTAGCCCCACTGCAGAGGACAGGCCCTTAGGAGTACAAGCTGGGGGGCCAGCACCCTATGTCCCCTCGGCCAGCGGGAGACTCCTGGTCCAAAGGGTCTCAGTGGCAGCCCTCCCTCAAAGCTCAATCCAACATAGTGGAGACCAGCCCCCCTGACCTCTGGCTAAACTCTTCATTTAAACTATTACCCAGTTTCTCCAGCCATTCTAAATGAGGAGGTTCTCGGGGTGCCGCTGCTAAGAACAGGCCTCAGCCATCTGGGACAACCCTATTAAAATGCATCAGAATGTCTGATAACACAACTAAAATAAACCAACAGGATGACCAAGTGATAGCCCAGGGCGCCCTATGGAAGAACACTACAAAAAGAAAGGAGGAGGTACGAAGCTGGGAAAGAAGGTATGAGAAATTCAGAGGACCCAACAGGAGATCAATAGAAACACCAAAGGGCAGATTGGAGAGTGGCAGTGTCCCGGACAGGTACTAGTGGCAGGGCTCTGCCCATGTCAAGGCTGGAAAGAGAAGGTGAGTGCCAGACCACACAGGGCTTCACACCACTGATCATTCCAGAGACAGACCAGATCACACACAAGCAAGGGCTCTGGGATGGAGAAGTAGACAGCACCACCCAACACACTTCTGAGCCAGGAGTGTAAGAAACATTTCAGATGCTCATCTCAGATGGGCTTTCTTTCTTTCTTTTTCTTTTTTTTTTTTTTTTTTGAAGCACCTTCTTTTTTTATTGTTTTTATTTATTTGAAAGAGAGAGGCAGAGAGATAGAGAGAGAGAGAGAGAGAGAATGAATGAATAGGTGTGCCAGGGCCTCAGCCACTGCAAACGAACTCTAGATGCATGTGTGCATGTGCCACCTTGTGCATCTGGCTTATGTGGGACCTGGAGAATCGAACCTGGGTCCAGCTTTGCAGGAAAGTGCCTTAACTGCTAAGCCATCAGATGGGCTTTTTTTTGTTTTTCAAGGTAGGGTCTCACTCTAGACCAGACTGACCTGGAATTCACTATGTAGGCTCAGGCCACTATGTGGTCTCCTCTTTCTGCCTCTGGGTGCTGGGACTAAAGGCATGTGCCACCACACCCAGCTTCAAACAAGGCATCTTCTAAAGAGGGCCCATCACTGGGACAGGGGAGGGAGTTTAGAAGGCCAAGACACAAAGCACACAGGACTGCATCCAAAGGAGACCTGCTCTGAGATGGGGGCGGGGATGTACATGACCAGCACCAGGAGAGCTCCAGCTTCCCCAGAGGTCAGGCGGGTGGGAGCCTCCACACAACTCCCCTGGGCAGCAATCACAAGCCCCGACTTGGCACAGGAAACACAGACTGAAGCCAGACGTGACTGGTGCACAGATGAGGAGGGTGAGGTGATGTGGGTCTGGGAGGTATAGACCCCCAAGGCTTCGAGGACAAAGTAAGATATTGCTCATAGGTACAGTGAGCTCGGGCATGGTCACCTGTGAGGCTCAGTAGAAGGGTCTGCTTCTTTTCAAAGCAGGAGTTTGACTAGCTGGAGGGAGGCAGCGATCAGAGACAGGGCACCAAAGAAGCAACCCTGGGATGTCCTCAGGGAGCACGGCTACCCACCAAGGAGCCCGGTGCAGACGACGCAGGGTTAACCTTAGCCACCCACAGACTTTCCTGGTTTCCAAACGTCCTGGAGAGAATCCACATGACCAACCAAATGGATGCGTATATACACACACACACCACCCAAATACAGTCCTTCTGAACACAAACAGCCCTTCCTTCCCAGGTGCACTCATATTTATCACAGGACTCTCTGTGCCATGAAGACAGTGAAGCTATTTCAAGAGCAGACCTGCAGCAGCCTCATCCTGAAGCCTCCAAGAAGCTGCTGACTCCAGGCGTGCTCCCCACAGGTAAGGGTCAGCTCTCAGCCACCCTCACCCCTGAAACATAGAGGGTGAAGACAGGGACAGCAGCACACTTGGCCCTCTGAGGATCCAGGCTGCACAGAGGAAGAGCACGGCCCCAGGTGGAAATGCAACAAAAGACAGGTGAGCGAACAAAGAGTCCGGCAAAGATGGCAGACTGCAGTGGGCAGCAGCAGGTGAAATATGGTGGCTTTACAGCTGTTTTTCCCTCTGTCACTGCACAAGTGGAGCCCTCCCAGGTATGTGAAGCAAGAAACCGTTCAGCTGCCGCTGTTGACCATGACATGGTCACACTGGCCTGCAGATGCACACACAGTCCAATCAGCCTAGCAACCTGCAGAGGAGATGCAAGCAGGCCAGGCTCTCAAGTTCATACAGAGAAGCCAGGGACCACGAAAGCCAAGGACAGCCAAAACAACTTTGAGAAGGAAAGCTGGATGCTGATACAGCCTGTTTCCAAGACCTCAGAAAGCTCCAGCGACTGTGCAACAAGCGTCAGTAAGTCAGCACACTGCCCAGAGTGCAAAGACAGACCCAGACAGATGGACAAGCAACTAGTGGGTGAGGATAGGCAGAAAGCTTGTCTCCTCCATAACTGCGACCAGAACTCCAACAGGATGACGTTGTATGACTTTGCTTAGGCAAACCACACCGGAAGCATGGTCCACGGAAGAGGAAGGAGACAAGACAACCTCCAACTCCAGCTGCTGCTCTCCCCAGACCCAGAGAACACACAGCTAGTGGGTGTCGTCCCAAAACACACAGGGCTCTCATTACTCAGAAAGAAAATGAAGAGTGGGAACATATCTGCACAAACACCTCCCAAAGAAAGGGATGGGCCACAGCAATGAAAAGATGCTCTGCATCCCGGGCGTAGTGGTGCATGCCTTTAATCCCAGCACTCAGGAGGCAGACGCAGGAGGCTCACCATGAGTTCCAGGCCACCCTGAGACTACATAGTGAATTTGAGGTCAGCCTGGGCCAGAGTGAGACCCTATACATCAAAATAAAAAAAATAATAATAAAAAAAAAGATGCTTAGCATCCCACACCAACATGGGAAGCTCAGACTGAATCCAAGGATTCGTGCTCTTTTCTTTATTGGGGAGAGAGAGAGAGAGAATTGGCCCACTGCAGTAACTACAGAAGCATGCGCCATCTTGTGCACATGCGTGACCTTGTGCACAGTGGTACTTTGTGTGCCTGACTTACATGGATTCTGGAAAAGTTGAACCTGGGTCCTTAGGCTGCGCAGACAATTGCCTTGACCACTGAGCCACCTCTCCAGACCTCACCTTTCTTTTTTTCTTTTCTTTTTTCTTTTTCTTTTTCTCTCTTTTTTTTTTTTTTTTTTGTTTTGTTTTTTTTTTTGAGGTAGGGTCTCACTCTAGCCCAGGCTGACCTGGAATTCACTATGTAGTCTCAAGGTGGCCTCGAACTCACAGTGATCCTCCTACCTCTGCCTCCCGAGTGCTGGGATTAAAGGCATGCACCACCATGCCCGGCTTTCACCTCTTTCTTAAACAGACCCTAGCCTGCTCCTTTCCTCCCACCACATGAGAGCACAATGAAAAGGCAACCGAAAGCCAGTATACACCAAATCAGCTGGTGCCCTGATCTTGAACTGTCAGCCTCCAAGACTATGAAAAGTAAGTTTCTGTTGCTGCCAACCCCCCAGACTATGGTATTTTGA
The DNA here is from genome assembly GCA_036346955.1 of Dipus sagitta. Classification (NCBI taxonomy): domain Eukaryota; kingdom Metazoa; phylum Chordata; class Mammalia; order Rodentia; family Dipodidae; genus Dipus; species Dipus sagitta. Next base: position 2,240,998 of record CM070779.1, on the reverse strand, counting down.
CCACAGCAAACTAACTGGCCTATGGCAAATAGGAATTCCTCAATCTAACAAAACCTACCACTAAAAACCTCAACACTGCCCCCTCAGCTCACAAACAAGGCACACGCGTCCCTTCCTATGACTATTGAGTGCGACATTGGAGTAGACCATGCAGTAAGGCAAATCAAGAAATGGATGAAAGAAAAAGAAAAAATGGAACAGGGGATACAGAGATGGCTCAGCAGGTAAGACGCTTGCCTGCAAGCCAAAGTACTCAGTTTCAATTTCCCAGGACCCACATAAGCCAGATGCACAAGGTGGTGCATGTGTCTGGAGTTCATTTGTAGTAGCTGGAAGCCCTGGCATGCCCATTCTCTCTATCTACCTCTCTCTCTCAAACACTAAATAAAATATTTTTTTTAAAAAAAGTGGAACAGAACAAAAGGAAGCCTCTATTATGACAATGTAGTCATGTCTGAAGAAAGAGCCCAAGACATCTCAAGAAATTCATATGAACCAATGACTTCAGCAAAGCCACAGGATGTAAGGTCCGTGTTTTTAAAAGCAGTTATAAACCAGGCGTGGTGGCACACACCTTTAATCCCAGTACTCAGGAGGCAGAGATAGGAGGATTGCCGTGAGTTCAAGGCCACCCTGAGACTACATAGTGAATTCCAGATCAGCCTGGGCTAGAGCAAGACCCTACCTCAAAAAAACAACAACAAAAAAGCAGTTATATTTTTAAATACTAGCAATAAATCAATAGACACTGAAACATGAGAAGTACCGTGCATACTGCATAAAATATGAATACTTAAGAAAGAACACATAAGGCAGGCTGGAGAGCTGGCTCAGCATTTAAAGACACCTGCTTGTAAAAGCTGCTGTGTTCATTGCCCTAATACCCACATAAAAAGCCAGAGGCACAAAGTGGCATACGCACCTGGAGTTCATTTGCAGTGGCAAGAGGCCCTGACATACCACACAGACATTCATTGATAGTCTCTCGCCAAATAAATTAATAAACGTTTATTAAAAAGCATAAGAAGCCTGACGTTTTGGCACACACATTTAATCCCAGCACTTGAAAGGCTGAGGTAGGGGGATCACGGTGAGTTAAGAGGGCAGCCTGGGACTACTGAGTGAATTCCAGGTCAGCATGGGCTACAGTGAAACCCTACCTTAAAAAAAAAAAAAAAAGGGCTGGAAAGCTGACTTAGCAGCTAAGGGGCTTGCCTGCAAAGCCAAAGGACCCAGGTTCGACTCCCCAGGACCCACGTAAGCCAGATGTACAAAGGGGCGTACACATCATGAGTTTGTTTGCAGTGGCTGGAGGCCCTGGAGTGCTAATTCTCTCTCTCTCTCTCTAATAAATAAATAAAAATAAAATATTTTTTAAAAACATTTTTTAAAAGACATAAACACTGAAAACTAAAAACCATTCAGAGAATCTTGATTTGTTTTGTTTCTTCAGATAGGGTTTCAAAAGTGACTCTTTGGGGCTCACTGGCCAGCCAGTCTATCTAGCTCAGGAACGAACACATTATGCAGTCCTTATGAAGACCACGCTCAGAAGCCCACACACCATGCAGTCCTTATGAAGACCACGCTCAGGAGCACACACACCATGCAGTCCTTATGAAGACCACGCTCAGGAGAGCACACACCATGCAGTCCTTATGAAGACCACGCTCAGGAGCCCACACACCATGCAGTCCTTATGAAGACCACGCTCAGGAGAGCACACACCATGCAGTCCTTATGAAGACCACGCTCAGGAACCCACACATTATGCAGTCCTTATGAAGACCACACTCAGGAGCGCACACACCATGCAGTCCTTATGAAGACCACGCTCAGGAGAGCACACACCTGCAGTCCTTATGAAGACCACGCTCAGGAGCGCACACACCATGCAGTCCTTATGAAGACCACGCTCAGGAGAGCACACATTATGCAGTCCTTACGAAGACCACACTCAGAAGCGCACACATTATGCAGGCCTTATGAAGACCACGCTCAGGAGCGCACACACCATGCAGTCCTTATGAAGACCACACTCAGGAGCGCACACATTATGCAGTCCTTATGAAGACCACACTCAGGAGCGCACACACCATGCAGTCCTTATGAAGACCACGCTCAGGAGCGCACACACCTGCAGTCCTTATGAAGACCACGCTCAGGAGCGCACACACCATGCAGTCCTTATGAAGACCACACTCAGGAGAGCACACATTATGCAGTCCTTATGAAGACCACACTCAGGAGAGCACACACCATGCAGTCCTTATGAAGACCACGCTCAGAAGAGCACAGCCACGCACACACCTGCAGTCCTTATGAAGACCACGCTCAGGAGCGCACACACCATGCAGTCCTTATGAAGACCACACTCAGGAGAGCACACATTATGCAGTCCTTATGAAGACCACACTCAGGAGAGCACACACCATGCAGTCCTTATGAAGACCACGCTCAGAAGAGCACACGCCATGCAGTCCTTATGAAGACCACACTCAGAAGCGCACACACCATGCAGTCCTTATGAAGACCACGCTCAGGAGAGCACACACCATGCAGCCCTTATGAAGACCACGCTCAGGAGAGCACACACCATGCAGTCCTTATGAAGACCGCTCAAAAGCCCACACATCAGGTACTATTCATAAAGATCATACTCGTAAGTCACACACCATGTACTTCATATGAAGTACACGTTATGGAGTCCACACACCATGTAATCCATACAAACACAGGAGTCTACTCATCATGTAATAGTACAAAGGCCATGTTCTTGAGACCGCACAACACATACTCCATACAAAGGCCATGTTCAACAGTCTACACACCATGTAGTCATTATAAAGATCAAGCTCAGGGGCTGGAGAGATGGCTTAGTGGTTAAGGCGCTTGCCTGCAAAACTGAAGGACCTAGGTTCTACTCCCCAGGTCCCACATAAGCCAGATGCACAAGGGAATGCATGCATCTGGAGTTTGCAGTGGCTGGAGGCCCTAGCATGCCCATCCTCTCTATCTCTCTCTCCCCCACACCTGCCTATTTCTATATCTCTCCCTCTCTCTCTCCCCCCCCCAAACTAATAAATAAAAATAAAGTATTTTTAAAAAGTCATACTCAGAAGTCCCAGAGAAACCTACCTCAAAGGAAGTAGACAGGCAAGAACCAACCTAAAAGTGGTCAACTGACCTCCACACACAGCCTGCACAGGCTGGGGGTGAGTTAGCCAAGAATGAATGCAGAACTCCCCACACAGACACACAGCACCACACATCACCCTCTCACCCTCCACAAGAGCTCTGTGGATGGGCTCAGAGGGAAGTATGGTGGCTGGACCTAGTGGAAGGCCTTTTCTGGGCCCTGGAGGGTCACTGGCTCCTGGGTGCATGATGAAACAAAGCATCCTGGCCACCTTGCCCACAGTGCCCCTGCTGACATTGGCATCCAGCTCAGCTAGTTCATGCCTTCCTTTCATACTTAAAAACGCTCCTGATGGACAGGGAACTGCCTGCACCCCAGCCTGGTCCAAGGACAACCTCAGTCAACCCACCATCCCTCAAGGGTTCACCTGCTAAGAAGTCTGTCACCTACTGGATTGGCCTCAGGGCACAGACTTCTCATGGGGTCCCTATCCAATACCAGTTCCATAAAGCCACAGGATGAGGGACCTATCCCACCCCCAGGAGTTCTGATGTCCTGACAAGCACGCCCACATCTAACCTGGTTGCACCCACTAGCCAACTTCCTGCCACTTGCACATGCAACACTCATGGCTGTGTCAAGCACCACCTCGGGAGGATCTAGGGTACATCATTATTGGCTCAGTCTCCTTCCCCACATGCTAGTGACCTCCAAAGCCCCATGGTCTCCAGTAATCCTCCTTGAGGGCTGGCCACTCACCTGTTAAACTTCCCATGCCTGACCAGAAACCAAACACTTCATATAAAAGCCATAATCCCACAATGATGGTGCGGGGGGTGGGGAGGACATGGAGCACAGGGAGAGCAGCACAGCTACATCAGGGATGGAGACCCTGCCTCAAATGGACTGTGAAGCAAGGACCTGCCCCAACACTGTCACTCACACATGCATGCACACACACAAAAATAAATCAGTTTAAAAAAATAGTTTAGGACTGGAGGGATGGGTTAGTGGTTAAGGCGTTTACCTGCTAAGCCAAAGGACCCAGGTTCGATTCCCCAGGACCCACAGTAGCCAGATGTACAAGGGGGCACATGCGTCTGGAGTTCGTTTGCAGTGGCTGGAGGCCCTGGCACGCACATTTCTCCCTCCCTCCCTCCTTCCCCCCGCCTCTCTCTCAAATAAATAAATACGTTTTTAAAAAATCTTGGACTATGGAAATGTTTGAACATCACTGGGATTGAGTAAAACTAGGGGGACATTTAAAGTTGGATGAATGCACCACACTTTGCATCATGGATGGCTATCAGTTTATGGGGGCCAGGGGCGGAATGTGGTGGTTTGATTCAAGTGCCCTCCATAAAGTTAGGTGTTCTGAATGCTAGGTTCCCTGCTGATGGAGATTTGGGGATTAATGCCTCTTGGAGGCAGTGTGTTGTTGGAGGTGTGCTTATGAGTATTATAGCGAGTTTCCCCTTGTCAGTGTTTGGCATATTCTCCTGTTGCTATTGTCCACTTGATGCTGGCCAGGGGATGATGTCCACCCTCTGCTCATGCCATCATTTTCCCCTGCCATCATGGAGCTTCCCCTTGAGTCTGTAAGTCAAAATAAACCCTTTTTTCCTCCCACAAGCTGCTCTTGGTCAGGTGACTTCTGTCAACAATACGACCTGACTACAACCGTTGCCCATCAGAACAAGACAGTAATACCACATGCTTGGGTTGCAGGACACTGAAAAATTAAGCTGGAACTGAGTTGGAAGCCCCTTCCTGTTGACTAACTGTTCAGGATACTGGAAAGACCCATTTAAGGAGAAAAATCACCAACAGTCTTATCCAGCAGTGGGTCCTACAAACTTGACCAGCCAGGCCAAGTATACCAACTGGCGCAATGGTGGCATGCCTATTATGGGGGAAACCAACAGCTCTCTGATTGAATTTGAGGCCTGCTCCAAAGGAAGGAATTCATGCGTGGTACTGAAAACCTAATGAAAATTCTATGGTTGGTGAGGTTACAAGACCTAGGCAGGAAACTATTATTATTGTCTGGCTAAATGGATATATTGTGCCCATGAAACTGCTCTCTAAATATGGGTGCTTATGCCCATATATTAATGCTACTCTCACTTTTGGTTAGAAAAGCTTCTCTTTTCAGATGTGGTGACCACTGGGATGACTTAAAACTTTTATCAAAGAGTTGAAAAGAAATGATAGTGGTGTATTTAGCACTAAGTGAGACAGCTCTATCACATACTCCAAGGCTCAGGGACAACTGCAGAAAGGTGGCAAACAGAATATAAGAGCCAAAGGAAGGAGAGGACTGTAATACTGATTTCCAGACACAAAGGGGCAGTGGTATTCATGATCTTACAGTGGCTGACATCACCTACCAAAGACCTGCATAATAGGAGGGAAAGGAGCTGGAGAGATGGCTTAGCAATTAAGGCACTTGCCTGCAAAGTCAAAGAACCCAGGTTCAATTACCCAGAACCCACATAAGCCAGATGCACAAAGGGATGCATGTGTCTGGAGTTCATTTGCAGTGGCTGAAGGCCCTGGTATACCCATACTCATTCTCATTCATTCTCTCCCTCTCTCTCCTTCCTCTTCCTCTCTAATAAATAAGTAAAAATAGAAAAAAGGTTTTAATAGGAGGGGAAATGATGACATTGAAATAGAAAAGAGGGGCTGGGCAGATGGCTCAGTGGTTAAGGTGCTGGTCCGCAAAGCCTAAGGACCTGGGTTTGATTCCCTAGTACCCATGTAAAGCCAAATACACAAGGTGGCACATGCGTCTGGAGTTTATTTGCAGTGGCTAAAGGCCCTGGTATGCCCATTCGTCCTCCCTCCCTTAAATAAATAAATTATATTTGAATATATATATATATTTGAAAGAGGCAGAGAGTGAGAAAAAGAGAGGGAGAGAATGGGCAGGCCAGGGCCTCCAGCTGCTGGAAACAAACTCCAGACACATGCGCCCCCTTATGCACCTGACTTAGGTGGGTCCTAGAGAATCGAACCGGGATCCTTTCTTTACAGGCAATGCCTTAACTGCTAAGCCACCTCTCCAGCCCAATAAATAAAATATTTTTTAAAAAACATGGCTGGAGCTGGGCGTGGTGGTGCACGCCTTTAATCCCAGCACTCGGGAGGCAAAGGTAGGAGGATCACCTTGAGTTCAAGGCCACTCTGAGACTCCATAGTGAATTCCAGGTCAGCCTGGACCAGAGTGAGACCCTACCTCGAAAAAACAAAACAAAAATAAATAAATAAATAAAATAAAAAACATGGCTGGGACGCCAGGCATGGTGGTGCATGCCTTTAATCCCAGCACTCAAGAGACAGAGGTAGGAGGATTGCCATGAGTTCGAGGCCACCCTGAGACTCCATAGTGAATTCCAGGTCAGCCTGGGCTAGAGTGAGACCCTACCTCAAAAAAAAAAAAAAAAAAAAAGAATGTTTACTTCCAGATGCACAAGGCGGCACATGCATCTGGAGTTCGTTTGCAGTGGGTACAGACCCTGGCGTGCCCATTCTCTCTCTGTGTGTGTCTCAAATAAGTAAAAAATAAAATCTTTTAAAATATATATATATATATATATATATATATATATATATACATGGCTGGAGAGATGGCTTAGCGGTTAAGGCGTTTGCCTGCAAAGCCAAAGGACCTCAGTTTGATTCCCCAGGACCCATGTAAGCCAGATGTACAAGATGGTGCATGCGTATGGAGTTGGTTTGCAGTGGCTGGAGGCCCTGGAGCACCCGTTCTCTCTCTCTCTCTCTCTCTTTCTCTCTCTCTCAATTAGCCTGGGCTCAGCAAGACCCTACCTTGAATAAACAAAAAAATAAAAATAAAAAAACAGGAAGGACTACTTGGAAAGAGGAAGATGCAAAGCTGAATGGCAGTGGGAGTGGGGGAACAAAGAATGTAACAGAATGGAAATACAATCAAATTGCAGTATATTTATGAATTAAAGTTCTCAATAAGAAATGTTTTTTAAAATCTCTCCTTTATGGCTTCGTGGTTAAGGTGCTTGTGTGCAAAACAAAATGACCCAGGTTTGATTCCCCAGTATCCATGTAAAGTCAGATGTATAAGGTCGCACATACATCTGGAGTTTGTTTTCAGTGGCTGGAAGCCCTGGTGCCTCCATATTCATGTTCTCTCTCTCCCTCTCTAAAATAAATAAATTAAAAAATAAAATATATTTTTAAAAAACAATCAAGGAAGCTGCCCTTTGACCCCATTCCCAACATCAGTGACCAGCTTTCCAACATTCCTTCTGGAGTAGCCTGGGCAGGCCCTGCATCCTCTACCAGGGCTGGCCTGTTCCAGCTTCCCTCATCGCTATGCCTCAGGCCAAAGGTCAGCCCTATGTCCTCTGGCTCCAACCTGCCAAGGAAGGTCCATACCTCCCTCACATACTGCTAAACCAGGTGTGGTGGTTTGATTCAGGTGTCCTCCATAAACTTGGGTGTTCTGAATGCTAGGTTCCCAGCTGATGGAGATTTGGGAATTAACACCTCCTGGAGGGAGTGTATTGTTGGGGGTGGGTTTATGGGTGTTATAGCCAGTTTCCAAATGCCAGTGTTTGGCATACTCTCCTGTTGCTATTGTCCACCTTATGTTGGCCGGGGGTGATGTCCACCCTCTGTTCAGGCCATCATTTTCCCCTGCCATCGTAGAGCTTCCCCCTCGAGCCTGTAAGCCAAAATAAATGTCTTTTTCCCACAAACTGCTCTTGGTTGGGTGATTTCTACCAGCAATGCGAACCTGACTGCAACAAAGTGGTACTGAGGAGTGGGATTGCTGCCAGACACCTGACTGTGTGGCTTTGGCCTTTTGGAGCTGATTTTCAAGAGAAATGTGGAAGGATTTGAAACCCTGGCCTGAGAGATGACTTGCAGTGCTGTAAGTATAGTTTGATGGACTATTCTGGTCAGAGCTGCAAGACCTGAATGCAGTAAGAATTATAGACTGTGAGGTTTAGCTTATGAGGGTGAGAAACAGCTTTCTTTTCCTGTACTGGGCTAGCAGTTTGTGCAAGGCTTGCTGTTATGCCCGTGTCCTGAGAAGTTGTGCAGGGTTGCTTTGAGCAGAAATAAACTGGTATGAACAGAGGGATATGGCACAGAAAAAAAAATCTTTGGGTGAACTGCTGCCCGTTCAGCTGCAATTGAGAGATTACAACCTTTGAGATTGGGCCAGGTGACCTGCACTGGGCAACAGGAAGAATGTAGACTCTTTGGAAGGGGCCTGAGTGCTCAAGAAGTGTTCTGTTCTTCAAAATTTGCTTTATTCCCCCCTGGATTAACAAATTGGCACCCTACCTGGTATTGTGGAGTATAAGAAATGCAGGAAAGAGAGGGTCATTGAAAGAGGGTCAATGAAAGAGAGGGTCTTGTCTTTTGGAAATGGCCACGGGCAGTGTGAAGCAGGTTTGCTGGATGCCTGCATGGAAACCCCAGGGGACTGTGAGGATGAACCGTGGCTTGCAGTGGAGACCCAGTAGAGATGCCGGAACCACAAGATGGCTGCTAAGGAAAGCTGCCGGCCCCGATGAAGTTTTCCAGGACTGAGAGTAGCCTAGCTGGAGGGGCAGAATTGGAATGCCAGAGACTTGTTGCTAGTTAGAATCATCAGACTTGGAGATTTGTCACTGGCTAGAATTGTTGGACATGCAGCTACAGAGTTTGATGTTTGCCCTGGTTGTTTTAAATCATGTATTGGCTGAATGTTTCTTGGCTATGTTCAATGCATCTTCTTCAGTGTGAATATTTATTCTGTGCCATTATGGGTTTTTTGAGGTTATTTTTTGGTATCATAGCTCAGCTAAAAGATCTTGGACTATAGGGATTTTTAAAGTTAGATGAATGCATTGCATTTTACATCATGTATGGTTATCAGTTTACAGGGGCCAGGGGCGGAATGTGGTTTGACTCAGGTGTCCTCCATAAACTTAGGAGTTCTGAACGCTACTTTCCCAGCTGATGGAGATTTGGTAATTAATGCCTCCTGGAGGGAGTGTATTGTTGGGGCTGGGCTTATGGGTGTTATAGCCAGTTTCCAAAGGCCAGTGTTTGGCATACTCTTTTGTTGCTATTGTCCACCTTATGTTGGCCAGGGGGTGATGTCCACCCTCTGTTCATGCCATCGTTTTCCCCTGCCATTATGGAGCTTCCCCTCGAGCCTATGAGCCAAAATAAATCTCTTTTTCCCAGAAGCTGCTCTTGGTTGGGTGATTTCTACCAGCAATGTGAACCTGACTGCAACACCAGGCTTCCCTGTGTTTCTGCCCACAGGTACCCCTGCCCACCTGCCCTACCTACCTCCCCACCTCCATACCAAAACTAGTTTCCGCAGGCCTTCCCTGCTCCTCCCCAACCAGATGAATGAGCAGTCATGGTTTCAGGTGCTGAGTCTCTACCTGGACCCACCTGGGTATTGCTAGACAGCCCAAACCGCACACCTACAGTCACATTCTCTAGTCTCACAGACAAGCTAAAATGAATTGCCTGTTCTCATAAGGGCTACAGTGCTGGACAGCGACAACTCGGTAATGTAGAAGGCTGGGCAGCCACACACTCCCTGCCCATCCACTCCTACTTGTGAGGGGCTAGGGTACTTACAACAGCAAATAACACAAACTCATATAACAGAAGAAAAACCATGGTGTACTCACACAAGAGATACCACAGAACCATGGAGACAGAGGCCAGTGACTGGCACCAACATAGAAAACCCCTGGCAATAGGCAGACCAGCAGCCAAAGTCCCCAGAGAACACCAGAAAAGTCCAAGCTAAGACAGAGCACCCATGCCTAGGATTAAACGACAAGAGGCGATTGACACACAGAGAAGGCATGGAGGGCGGAGGGCAGCGGCTACAATGAACTACAATGTAGTTGGTCACCGGGACAGCGACTCAGTCCTCCAGGCTCTGCTACAGGCAAGTGCTAGTGAAAGTGTGGAAATGGCCACATCAATGACAGCAGGAGGGACAGGCTTCAGGTGACTCAGGCCTATGCACTGAGATCCAAGGGCACACGCCAGCCCCTGCAGTTTCCCACGCCAACTAATGTCCTCCAGGATGCAGGCCACTGACCTGCAAACAGGCCACACCTCCTCCCAGAGCCGCCCTGACTCAAGCCCAGGGAATTCCGGTCACTGCAAGTCCCGCGCTGAATGCTGGGTGCCGGAGCGTGTGGGTGCTCCCGCTCAGCTGACCAGGCCACAGCAGAAGCCAGCGCTGAAGACAGTGGGGTGGGCTCCCCTGAGCTGCTTCCCTACAGGGCGTCCTTTCCCAGCCCAGCGACGCTGAAATCCAGCGGCAATGAAAGAAACCCCAAGCTTCGCGGAGGCCAAGCAGGCCTGAACGTCAAGTACAAATCCCAAGGGGTGGATGACCCACGAGGTGTGTGGGGGGGGGGGGGACAAAGCCCAAAGCTGACAAAGGGCCAGGCTGACCTCTGAGCTCACTCCAGAATCAGCAAAGAACTCAAGAGGTGTGCAGGGCAGGAAGAGCCTGAGGCAGGCAGCAGCTGAGGGCTAGCCAACAGTGAGGGAGGGCATAGAAGAGCAACAGGGACCACCAACTACTACTGAAAAGGGTGGTGCACAATCACCTCCGGTGCCCACGTCGGAGCTGGCAGAGGCATCTTTAGTCACAAGAGCAAAGGAAACGCTCTAGTGCCAGCCACCAGGGGCAAGGCTAGTTAGACCTATAACAGCTTCAGGTCTCTTTAAGAAAACTTCAGTAAGCTGATCAAGTGTGTGATCCTCATCCCCCACCTCCCTGGAAGCTGCCACCTCCTTCTAGAGATGCCTCTGAGCTTCTGCACACATAGAAATGCAGTCATGACCTTCAGTAGCCACAATAGGGCCACCAATCAACACAAACATCAGGGCATTGCTTTCTTCCCCCCCCCCTTTTTAAGCAGTGCTGGGGACTGAACCCAGAGCATCACATATGCTAGACAAGGGTTCCACCACTCAGCTATATTCCCAGTCCCCTTTTTACTTTTTATTTTGAGTTCGAGGCCACCCTGAGACTACATAGTGAATTCCAGGTCAGCCTGGGCTAGAGCAAGACCCTATCTCAAAAAAAAAAAAAAAGTGGAGAACGACTGAGAAAGACACCTAACATCAATCTATGGCCTACACACACACACACACACACACACACACACACAGGTAACATGTGCACACTACACATACACATGCCACAAAGAAAAGGACCTAGGCTCGATTCCCCAGGACCCAAGTTAGCCAGATGCACAAGGAGGCACACACGTCTGGAGTTCATCTGCAATGGCTGGAGGCCCTGGTGTGCCTATTCTCTCTCTGTGTCAAATAAATAAAAATATTTTAAAGAAAAGAAAAAGAGAGGGGTAATCCTTTCTCAGTATGCTCTTCCCAGCCTGGGAGCCCTGCCTGGAAACAGGACCAGTCAATGATAGGTGGTAGCACCATCCATGCCAGGATTCCGGGGACAGCCAGGTTGGAAGCTAGGGCTCTGGAAGCAGAGCAGCTTCTCTCCATGGTGCTGAGACAACACTGTCCCCAGCCAAGCCTCAAGTCTCCAAAGGAGCTTAGTCTGGCCTACAAAGCACCCCAAGGATGGAAGGGTCCCACCATCAGCTCTAGCAGCAGGCCCTCGGCCAGTGCCCTGTCAAGGGTTCACAAACTTTTTCGCCTCAGAGTCCCATGTTAAAGGAGTTGGGAGTAGGGTGAAAGCACCATCCCAGAACCAGTCAGAGTCCCCCTGTACCAGAGATAGACCAGGGCACACCTGGAGCCACAAGGGTAATGAACTCCAGCATACCAGTGATTTCCCAGGTCATCCTAGGAACCAAATTCCCTCACTACTAAGTACATGGGTAAATGGTACCAAAGTGACTCCACCCAAAATGCAACTGATGAAAGGCCTATTTTGAGAAATGTCAATGAGGAAGAGCTGCCTAGATCCTGTGTTAGGAAATTGTAAATATAAACCCCATTCTCCACTCCTTACACAGCTGTGTTCCCCAAACACTACACACCAGCAGTCATCTCTCACTCCTCACACAAGGCCCAAGGTAAGGTAGATCTGAAGTTACCGCTGAATTAATGCTTGACTGACCGATTCCTAGTTATTCCCTCTTGTCTGCTTGGTCACATCTGGAGCCTGGTCCCTGTTCCCTCGCCCTCCCCCTCTTCTAAACAGCTTCACGAACCATTTACCAGAGTCTCCCAGCTGGAACAAGACTGAACTGCATTTCTTCTGAGTAGACCTAAGGACTGTGGAAAGCCTCTGCCATTACCTGCTGCCCTTCCAGCTGTAATGCAGCCTTATCAGGCAGCCCAGTGACCCAAAGTAGAACTCAAGGAACTCAAGCCAGAAGAACCTTGTAAAATAAGTCCACAGAGCCCAGGTCCTATTGGCCCAGACAGAGCAGCAGGCAGCTGGAAATGGGCACACACACACCTACCCTGAGTCTGGACCAAATGGGCTTCCCCATTAGCCCCTGACAGAGTGAGGAGAGACTGAGGCACCTCACCTCATGAGCTCCCTCTGGAAACCTGCCCCCTGCACAGCTGGGGTATCAAGTATGCAAGCAGACGCTAAGGTAAACCATATCAGGCCCACAGGGCTGCAGGCACCTCAAAGCTGCAAGCCTCCTTGAAGTGGCCACAATACCCCCGCACGCCATTCTCCTGCACTTACCACCTTCTTGGAGGGGGACCTTCTAGATCCAGAGAGAGGCTAGAATGAAGGTTCACACATCAGCATGAAGTAAGGGACTGAGACAAGAAATGCCCACCTACAGCATTGCTGTAAGAGCCTGAACCAAGGATGAAACCACACCTGTCCCCACAACTCAGGGACCTGACATAGTGGCTTATGGCAACCCCAACCTGCTGACTCTGCCTGTTGACCATGACCCCAGACTTGAGGCACCCCCACAGCCCACCTAACAGCAGCCAGCATCTTCATTGCAGAGCACACCTACGAGAACCCTGCTTTCAACCCTAACCCTAAATGCCATCACATGCCCCAATTCCCACATGCTGACTGACCCCTTCCTGGGCTTCTCATACAAGGTCCCCTTAACCAACCCTCAGTCTAAGATACTACGTCCCCTGCCCTGACCAGTCTCCAGCACCTCTTCACCTCTGCATTTCACAGTTGTCACAAAGTGACCTCAAAACTCAATCTTGGGCTTAGCAGTAAAGGCACTTTCCTGCAAAGCCAAAGGGTCATAGTTTGATTCCCCAGGACCCATGTAAGCCAGATGCACAAGGTGGTGCATGCATCTGGAGTTTGCTTGCAATGGGCTGGAGGCCCTGGCATGCCCATTCTCTCCCTCTCTCTCTCTCCCTCCCTCCCTTCCTCTCTCTCTCTCTCTGTCCCCCTCCCTCCCTCACCCTCAAATAACTAAAAATATTTAGCCAGGCGTGGTGGCACACACCTTTACTCCCAGCACTTGGGAGGCAGAGGTAGGTGGATCACCGTGAGTTCGAGGCCACCCTGTGATCACAAAGTGAATTCCAGGTCAGCCTGGGCTAGAGTGAGACCCTACCTCGAAAAACCAAAAAAAAAATAAAATAAAATAATAAAATAAAAAAAATAAAAATAAAAAACAATAACCCTCAATCTCCAGGTCAGCCTGGGCTGGAGCGACAGCCTACCTCAAAAAAAAAAAAAAAAAAAAATCTGATGCTATCACCACCCTGCTTAAACCTTCAACAGCTCCCAGTTGGGGAAAATTCAAGCTCTCAGACCAGGCAAATAAGTTCAGCTCACCTCCTACTACAGCTCACCTCACTGGCCACATCGGCCCCGCCTTCCTGGCGGCCTGAGAGCCCCACCCTGCCGAGTCCTCCCACTGGACAGACTTCACACAGCTAAGCCCTTCTCATTGGGGCTCCCCAGGAAGGCCCTCCCTGCTCAGCAGTCTCCCTAGACCACAAGCACCCATCATAACCAGAAATACTTGATGAGGGTCTTTAACTACCTGGCCCCCCACAAGGGCCACCCCAGGAGAGTGGGTCCCGGCGTCCAGACCCCTATGGCAGGACACGCAGCATCCACCTCAGCCTGCTCACTGGCCAGCCCGCACTTGTTCACCAGACCGACCCTCCAACCTACACGCTGACAAGGCCTGCTCCCGCTGAGCCAGAGCTGCGCCTCAAACAAGACCCAACATTCTTCTGTGTAATGTCACTGGCTCCCCAGAAGTCATGACTGGGCAGTGGTTAAAAGTGTAAAGCTGCCTAGCCTGTACAGCAACCATGTCAAAAGTCTGACAACGTTCAAACCATCAGACACACAGCTGGGTGGTATCCAGGGAGGGGTGCATTTACAACAGACAGGTAAGAAGACTTGAGTGCAGAACCTGCACAGACTGAGATGCCTAGCAATAAGCAGAGCCTCAGAGGTCACCAGGGAAAGGACACAAAACAGGCAGGGCAATGCAAGTGGCACTCTGCAGGACCAGGAGGAAGTTCGAATGCTGTAAACCCGAGAACAGAAACGCACCTGCATGAGAGAAGACTGAAGCAGCCGGCCCTCACCAGAAAGTCTGGGCAAGGAAGACGGTGAGGGATTTCAGCTTCTTCAGTTTTCTTAATGTCCAAACTTTCTACAGTGAATACAAACTCATGTCATAATCAGAAAAAGCAAAAATTTAGAAGTCATTTTCAAATAACTGATAATTTTATAACAATGTCACTTTAAAAAAAGTCAAGGAATCCCAGCATGGTGGCACACTCCTTTAATCCCAGCATGTAAAAAGACTGTCATGAGTCCAAGGCCATTCAAACTACATGCTGAATTCCAGGTCAGCACGGGATAGAGCAAGACCCTAGCTCAGGAGAAAAAAGAAAAGTCAAGGGATGGAGAGAGATGGCTCAGCAGTTAAGGCACTTGCCTGCAAAGCCTAACAACCCAGGTTTGATTCCCCAGTGCCCACATTAAAGCCAGATGTACAAAGTGGTGCATGCATCAGGAGTTTGTCTGCTGTGGCTAGAGGCCCTGGCACATCCATTCTCATTCTTTCTCTCTCTTGCTCTCTCTCTTCTCTCTCTATTTGCAAATAAATAAATAAATTTTTAAACCATCAAAGTATGGTGGTACACATATCTATAATCCTACTTGAAAGGCTCAGGCAGGGCTGCAAGTTCTAAGACAGCCTGGGCTACATGGAGACCCTGTCTCAAAACTAAAGTGGTTGGTTGAGGGGGAGTGGGGTGATGGCTCAGTGGGCAAAGTGCTTACCACACAAGCATGAGAACCTAAAGTGGAACCCCACCACCACCACCACCACACACGTAAAATGCCAGTGGAATCCCAGCATTAAGGGGCAGCAAAAGGGAATCTCTGAGATTAATTGTCAGCTGGTCTAGAGGAATCAGTGAGTTCTAGATTCACGAAAGACCTTGTCTCAAAGAATAAGGTGGACAGCAACTGAGGAAGACCCCTGACGTCTATCTCTGTCCTCCACATACACATGTGCACATGCCCACACACACACACACACACACACACACACACACAAAATCAGCCAGAAATGCTTTCCCTCCCCCCTCAAGTATGTGTCCTAACCCTTATGAAGCCAGTATTCTACAGCATCATCATGAGGCTCAAGCTAGCCTCAAAGCAGGCTCACCTTTAGCCAGAGCTGCCTGCCCGCATAGCCTGCATATGAATTATAGGAACAGCCATGAAGACAGGGCTCCAGTTAGAAACCTGAAAGAGTGTTCGCTTTGGCAGCACATATACTAAAATTGGAACGAAGCCGGGCATGGTGGTGCACGCATTTTAATCCCAGCACTTGGAGGATTGCTGAAAGTTCAAGGCCACCCTGAGACTACGGAGTGAATTCTAGGTCAGCCTGAGCTAGAGTGAGACCCTACTTCGAAACACCAAAAAAAAAAAAAAAAGGAACAATACAGTGATTAGTGATTAGTGATTACCATGGCCCCTGCACAAGGATGACATGCAAATTCATGAAGCATTCTATATATTTTTATAGCAATAAAATGGAACTTTTTCAACAATAAAAAAAAAACCCAAAAGACAAATACCACTTAAAACTTCTCCTGGGCCACTGCCCATGTACTTGAGCACAGTCGAAACTAGGAAAAGGCTCATTCTCCTTCCTTCACCCACTGTGAAACAGGCCACCTGCCAGGCCCCTCTCCCCAAACTCTGTCACCAGATCAAAGGGACCCCAACCTCCGCCCCTGCATGTGCTCTAAAATGCACCCTCCCCCCCAGTCTCTGCCCCTATGGGTGCTCTAAGCAACATCCCCCTGGGAGGAGAGTTTGAGTCCTGCCCATCCATTCAGCACCCACTTAGACCTCAAACTCACAAAGAACTCCTTCAGAGACAGAGCCCTCTTGCTGCCTAAGCCTCCTTCTAAAGCCCGAATGTCCAGTCTGGGTGTCATGAGAAGTAGGAGGCCCCAGCCTCCAAGGTGCACACTCCCAGAAGCAATGCCCCGAAGACTCAAAATCACCAGCACCATCCCACTTGCCCATACGCCCTCTGCAAGTTTAGGGCCAGATGAGGCAGCATGCACCTTCCCTGGGCCATGCTCTCACATCACCTCACTCAGATGAAGAGACAGAGAATGCCCTGACAGATACCCAGAAGGCAAACCAAAGCCCCACTCAGCTTCACAGACCCACAGAGCTACAAAGGTCCAAGCTCACAGGCCCTCCAAGGACATCCAGAGGACAAGCATGGCACAGGCAGCAGGGAGGCGACTGGCTTCCCAGTCCTGTGCTCAGCAGAGGCTGAGGGGCGCCAACCTGCTGGGCCACAAACAAGTGAAACTTTTACAGCTGGGGCAGGGAATCTAATACAATTTTATCCCTCTGTGAAGTTTTTTTGAAGGTTAAATTGCCTTGGTGCAAATGCTCAGAAGTATGTAGAAATCAACACTATGATGGCCCTGCCCTGGGAATATAAAGCTCTTAAGTCTCACACACAACTCTGCAGTACCTGATCCACCTTGAAGAGCAACACAGCCACCCAAGTTCTGAGAGCTGCCCGGCCCTGTGTGTGTGCACTCACGAGGACCTGCCGCACACACGGGCAACCCCAGTTCCAGCTGTGGCAGAAAAGCCAGGAAGCTGCCAGCTGCACAGCACCCACAAGTCCTACAGCAAATCCTCCCTACTCCTGGTTTTTTTAAGTTAAGTTAGCTATTTTATTACTAGCAAAGGCCTGATTAAAAGGCTGCTAATTGCAGTGCACAAGTTTAGCAGGCGAAAACCCTCAACAGCAACTGCTTCCCAGGTCAAGAGACAGAGGCTCCAACATACTACCCTGGGAAGACACCAACATTGTTTCTGAGAACTCTACTACCACCCCAAACCTCAGGCAAGTTTCTCCAGAGCCAAAATCTCTGCTTCAAGAGTCAACTCACATGTAACCAGCTATTTTTAAGAGCTGTCTCCAAATTTATCACTGAAACGAAGGAAAGTGTACATTTAAACACCAAGACAGGTTTTGGGAGTATGGAAGGAACCACCCTGACTTCACCTTGACTTCCAAGATATCCATGCAGGATCCACTGTCCCACTGAGCCAGTCCATCTTCAAGACCGGCTGAACGAGGTCAGTGCCATTCTGATCTAATGGCACCTCTGGGACAACTGTGTGGAAGTTTAAGGGGCAACTGCCCCCAATAAAATCAGTCCCAACAACCCCTAAGTCAGAAGCCCCTTTTGCTATGCAGCCCCAGCACACAGCACTCTGCCTGTTAAGTGGCAGATACAAGGACCTGGAGAAGAAGCCAAGCATGATGGTGTACACCTGTCATTCCAGCACTTGAGGAGTGAGGAGAAGCTCAAGTTCAAGGCCAATCTGGGCTACAGAGCAAGTCCTAAACAACAAACTAAGACACTGCCTTCGTGGGAAGGGGAAACAGGAGCCTCAGAAACGGACTCTTCTCAAGCTCAGAACCTCTTCCATGACCACATAGTGCATACCAAGACATGACAGAGTAACAGACACTCCTCTCCCAAGGAGTGTCCACAGACTTCTCTCATGCTTCTGAAGCTCAAGACCCCTGCAGATGACAGTCATCCATCCCAACCCCATCACCACAGGCTCTAGATCTCTCAAAGATGGTGGTGACAGGCCAGCAGTAAAGCCCCAACCATGCAAGGAGTCACCTCAGAGGACCTGAGGGCACCCTCCCACCCCGCAGTACTGCAGGGAAATGAACACTGGAACTGCCTCATGTTCTACACTAAGCAGAGTGACCCTGTGCTGTCCTTTACAGCTTCCAGTAAATTTCTTCTTGTTTCTTCAAACGTCCCTGCTGCCCTAGGTCTACAGCCAGCCCCCTACCCAGTTCCTCTTGGCAAGCACTCCATGGGGAGGCAGGGGACTATTTGCACAACTTTCCACTGAACAAAGCAGCCATGCCCCCAAACTTCTTGTCCACCCTGGAGATGGATTTTCACTTGAACAAAACTGTCCTTAAAAGACTTTTCTGGGCTGGAGAGATGGCTTAGCAGTTAAACGCTTGCCTGTGAAACCTAAGGACCTCGGTTCAAGGCTCGATTCCCCAGGACCCATATAAGCCAGATGCACAAGGGGACACATGTGTCTAGAGTTCGTTTGCAGTGGCTGGAGGCCCTGATGTGTCCATTCTCACTCTATCTGCCGCTTTCTCTGTGTCTGTCTGTGTCAAAAATAAAAATATTTTTAAAAAAAGACTTTTCTACTTCTACAACATTATGCTTGAGGCAGTAAAAATGTCACAAAACTGCACATGAAGGACGAGGAGGCACAACCTGATAGAATCTGGAGCTCTTCACAAGTCACCCACCTTTACCACTAGTCAAACTGAGGCTCTATGAGCAACAGGCCTCGACTTCCAAGAATGTTTCTTGTGTCAAAGCACCCAGCCGAGCACCCTCCTGGCAGATGTCAATCACCAGCTCAACCAGGAGGGGGCGGGGTCAGCGTGGGCAACTTCCCCTTCTCCACCAACCAACAACCCACCCCAGGTGGGAACCAGCGCAGGACATCTGTCCTTACCCACAGAACAACCTGTGAACTTCATCGTGGAAGCAGTACGCAGATGCTCTGTGGGCCACATCACCTGGCCAAGGGCAAAGAAATGGCTTCTGTCCTGGAATGACAGAGCTCTAGCAAACCCTAGAGCAACAGGAAAGTAAACTGCACTTGGAAGCAGACTGACAGAGACATGCAAAGGAAAAGGACAATTTGGCACACCAAAAGATAGCCTGCAGAGAGGTGCATCCTGGCCCAGCCGCACCCTCCACAAAGACCTTTCAAACCACTGAAGCACACGTTAATTCTGGGGTCCTATCATACTCGCCCCTTCTTTCCACTGAAATCACAATAGGGCTCTCCTTTATGACCATCCTGAAGTGCACACAACCAGCCGGTGCTTTTCAGTGCCGGTGCGCTCACTCGGGACAAGTGTGGAGGTTAATAATCCTCACTGTGGAGAAAACTCACACTCTGGCCTTGAAATGAGAAGTTTACAACCACAATAACAGAAGTGTCTCTATAAAACCTTACTGACAAAAAATGCTTGGACTGAGTTTTCGAAAACCAAGCTCCCAGTGAGCTGTGAGGGTGAAACCTGGCCTCAACAGAGCTCAGGTTGAACCTCCATCCCTCCTCATTCCCACCATGACCTCCACCAAAAGAGGGCACTGGGAGGGGCTCAACCCCTTTCACACTCTGCACTCAGCTGCCAATGGTCTCTTATTCTACTTCACACCTAAGTGTAGGTTGGAAACCTGCCCTCCCCTGAACCTCATTCCCGGCAATGCTGTGCTTAGCCAAGCAAGAGTTTTGTTAGAACTTCCACCTTTGCTCTGTACATTTTATTATGAAAGAAGTCAATGAAGTTGGGCCTTTAATCCCAGCACTTGGGAAGCTAAGGGAGGAGGATCGGATTGCCTGAGTTCAAGACCACCCTGAGACTTCATAGTGGATTCCAGGTCAGCCTGGCTAGAGCAAGACCCTACCTCTAAAAACCAAAATAAAAAAAAGGTCAATGAAGAAGGAACATCAGCCGGAAGCTACTAGTCTCTGATCAGCTACAGAACAAAACTAGACCGTGTAACTATCATTGTGGCTCTCAGATGGAACTTTTGGCTGTGACAACAGGTGGTATTTTAACCCCAACACTTGCTTAACAGTGGCTGTTATTAACCAACGTGACTTATCAGAAGGGCAGTGGAGGCAGAAGCAGGAGATAGATGGTTGTGAGCCTTGTCTTTCTAGAAAGCATGTGGCTACTCTGAAGCTGCAGGATACAAACCACCCACCTGTCTGCTGTCACTCTGCTTTTGCACGCATGAGGACTGACCCAGAGATGCACACCGAGTGTTCTCGGAGTTATCTTCTGCTCAAACACATCAACCCTGAAACTGACCCGTAACCAGGCAGAGGAAAGGCTCTGCAGCTCAAGACAGAGAGGGCAGCAAATCGTCTTCCTTTTCTCAGGGAGAGAGATGAGAATTACCCGGATGGCGCTCAGAGCAAAGGCCAAGCCCACATCACTACAGTTAAGACATGGCAGCATGGTGGTATGGGGAACATTCTTGCCATGAAAGAGGCACTGCTGAAGACCCCTGGAAAGATGCTCTATGTGCAGGCACAAACCACCCTGGCATGTCTCACAACAGGCCACAACCATGAATTGCCTTCCTAAACCATAAACACCAACCACACTTTCTACCCAAAGGTCAGAACACACATAATGAGTGCAAAAGCAGCTTCAATCAAACACAAACAGCCCTGCAAACTTCGCGGCACCTCCAGCTGTGTGGCAAGGGACACCTCTGCAGCTCCTAGGTGCATGTCACATCCCCTCCTAGGAGCTCGGCAGCCCCCCCACCACACACACACACACCCGCAGTGAATGAAGCGGATCCCTTGGACCTTTGACAGCCTTCCTGACCCCACAGGCTTCGACAGGAAGATCTCCCGTTCCTGAGGTGCTGCAGCTCTTTCGAGAGAACAGGAAGGACCGGCGGCAGCATGCCGTCCAGGTCTCCACTACCACCACCGCCACGGAGACAGCAGCACAGCTACTACTGCGAGAGCATGGCCCGGGGCTCTGCGCTCCAGCCTAAGGTAAGTGGGAGCACTCCTCTGCAGAAGACGCCCAAACAAAAGCAGCCTGCGAGCTGGGCCAACAGCCACGCACCAAACTGGAAGCCTGGGAAATCACAGGGCCAAAGGGCAAAGCAGCGGCACAAGACAGAAGGGGTGAGGAAGGGAGGCTTCTACACCCAAGCAGCCACCTCACCCACATCACCATGACTTCCTGCACCCCAGGCCCCTCCTTGACCTCCACGGATGGCAACAACAAAACCACCCACAATTCCCTTAGACACCAACGTGGAGGTAAACCAGCCGGGGCTCCAGAGCATGGAGTCAGCATCCCTGGCAGCAAAGCCTGCAAGGGGGAGGGGTTCACCCAGCCTTGACCTCACCTGCAGGAGGGGGAGGGCTCCCTGGCACACACACCATGGCAGCCCAGGGTAATAAGCTAGGCAGCAGGGTTCCGCGAGGACACTGAGCACTAGGAAGGGAAAGCCCTGCATAAACTTCAGCAAGGGAGAACCCCAGAACAGGCATGTCCCCACACTCCTCCAGTCCAACGTCTCCCTAAGGAACCCGGGCCGAGCAACTCCCAAGCACCGGCAGGCGGCAAGCCCCAAAGCGAGGGCACCACCACGACTGGCTCCCGGGTCACCCAGGTCAGGCCGGCCCGCACCTGGGCAGAGGCCGCCCTAAGGCAGGCCGCAGCCACCGGCCCGGGCACGGCCCCAGATCTCAGCCCAGAACTTCCTGAAACGGCGGCGGCGGCCGCTCCGCCCGTCCCGGGCTCCCGCCGTGCGCGTCCACTCACCTGGGGGCAGCTGGAAGTTCTGGATGTTGGTCGGGTTCTGCGGTGGCTGCGGCAGGCGAGGGGCCAGCACGGTGGGCGTCAGGGTGGCCCGGATCCCGCTGGTGGTGGCTGTGGGCGTCCTGGGCAGGGTGGGGGTCACCGCGCTCGCCGCGCCTTTGGGCAGCCCCGCGGGAGTCCCGGGCGCTGGAGGAGGGACCCCGGCGGGGCCCGGCAGCGTCCCCGGCATGGCGGGCCCGAGCAGCACCCCCGTCGCCGCGCTGGCAGGCGCCGCCGTCTTGGGCGGCTCGGCCTTGGCCCCCTGCGCGACCGCGCCGGGCCCCGCGGCGCCCCCGGAGGCCGGGGCGGGGATGGGGGCGGCCCCGGCCCCGTTCTGCGCGGCGGCGGCGGCGGCGGGCGCGGCGGGCGGCGCGGGCGCGGCGGGGTGCCCGGGCGGCCGGGCCGGAGCGGCGGGCGCGGGGGGCGCGGGCGGCGGGGGCGCGGCGGGCGCGGGCGCGGCGGGCGGCGAGGGCGCGGCGGGCGCGGGCGCGGGGGCCGCCTGGATGACGGAGCCGGCGGCGGGCGGCGGCGCGGGCCCGTTGTTGACCGGGCTGACAGCAGGTGCGGCGTGCGGCGCGGTGGGCGGCGCGGCGCTCCCATTCAAAGTTTGCGCGGCGCCGGGGCCGGGCGGGCCGGGCTTGGTGGCGCCGGGGCCGGGGCCGGCGGGCGGGGCGGCGGCGGCGGGCTCGGGCCCGGCGGCGGCGGCGGCAGCGTGGACGACTGCGGCGGCGGCGGCGGCGGCCGGGCAGGGCCCTGCGCTGGCCTCGGGCGGCGGCCTCAGCTTGGCGGGCGCCGGCGCGGGCCCTGCGGGGACAAGCGGGCGGCGAGGTGAGCCGGGGCCCGGGCGCCGCGGCCCCCCGCCCGCCGGCCGCGCTCTACCTGCGGGGGGCGGCTCCGGCGCCGCTGCGGGCGCGCCCTCGGCGGGGGCGGCCGGCCCTGCGCCCGCGGCTCCGGCCGGGCTGCCGCTCACAACATGGTTCCCGAGCGCGCCGGCGGCCGCGGCCCGCAGCTCGGGCGTGCGCGGCGCGAGGTGGTGGTGGTGGGCCGCGCTGGCCGCCAGCTGCGACTCGAGCGAGCCCACCAGGTCGCTCACCACTTTCTCGTCCACCTCGCTGTTGAAGAAGACCTCGTCCAGCAGATCCGAGCCCGCCGCCATCTTTCCTCCTCGCCGCCGCCGCCGCCGCCGCTCGGCCGAGCGCGCCTGGGCAGGAGGAGGAGGTTCCAGCGGGGCGCGGGGCGGGCGGGCGGGCGGGCGGGGGGAGGGGGCGGCGCGCTGGGCGGGCGGGGGCGCGGCGCCGAGGGCGGGGGAGGGGCGGCGCACTGCGCAGGCGCGGAGGCGCGCACCGCCCCCGCCCGCACTCCGGCGGCCTGCGATTGGCTGCGGCCCGCGCTTAAAAGGTGCGGCCAATGGCTGCGAGCGCCAGAGGCCGGGGCGCGGGCGGGCGTGAGGGTGTCGGTGGCCGGCTCCGGCGAGCGGCGGCTGCGCTTCCTGGACGGCCGCGGCGCTCCGAGCCCCGCGGGCCGAGGTTGACCGCCGAGCTGCCGCGGGGTCTCGCCCTTTGTCTCTGCTGTTCCAAAATGGCTGCGGCCGGCAGTGCGGGAGCTCCCGGGGCGCGGGCCGCGGACGGTGCCCGGGCGCGAGGCCGCAGGTCCCCAGGCGGGACCCGCGGACACGGAGCGGGATCCTGGCGGGAAGAGGCGCTCGGGGCGGCGGGCAGTGCGCAGGGCCCGGCGTGCCCAGGACGCCGCTTGCCGACTGTCAGTTCCCCGGACTTAGGGCCGTGGATGCCCGCACCAAGCAAGTTCCAGGAGCCAGGCTGGACATCCGGAAGCAGTTTTGTTCTTCACGTTTTTTTTTTTTTTCTGTGGGGCGGGGATGTAATAAATTAAATTGTGTTTGCAAGCACCTTTCCTATAGTGTTCAAACATGTCATCCCTCTCTGCGTGTTATTTTCTTAACCAGAAGCTCGTGTTACTAGTGGTTTTCTTCTCTGCTGTTTGTTGAGAATAACTAAAACGACTTATAGAAAAAAGAGCCCCTTACCTGGGGCCTCACCGTAACAGATCTCAGGAGGGTCGTCCCTGCTGAGAGACATGCCGCAGTAAACACAGACCCGGAACAGTGGGTGAGGTGGCTGAGATAGTATGAAAAAAATTTTCGTCTGCCGTAAAAGGGATTCTTCCCTCAAGAACAGTATAACCGAGCCTCTTGTGCTGGTCTTGTGGGAGCTTGCAATTGATTATTGATGACTGCACCCCCACCACCAGTCTGTTTCAAACAGTAGTATTAAGCAGTGTACAGTGGAGTTAAGGAAAATCCTGGAACAAACGCCCTCAGGGCAGGAAAGTCAATGAAAAGAGGAAGTATGGGTGCTGCAAGCAGGCCCGAGGGTGCCCTGCCCCACTCCAAGGGGCACCTGAGCTCAGTATTGGCATGGCTTGGGCTTTCCAACACAACGGAGTTGTAAATAAAACCTAAGAGTTTTGATGTGGTTCCAGTAAAGATCAAACTCCAAGCCTAAAGCATGCTAAGTCGGTACTGTACTGCTCACTGACCTGCACTCCATCCCCAAATCTTGGATTTTTTTGTTGTTGTTCCGTTTTTCGAGGTAGGGTCTCAGACTAGCCCAAGCTGACCTGGAATTCACTATGGAGTCTCAGGGTGGCCTCGAACTCACAGCGATCCTTCTCCCTCTGCCTCCCAAGTGCTGGGATTAAGGCATGTGCCACCACGCACTGTTTAAATCTTGGAATTTTTCAAATGTTTGCTACCGGTGAGATTTCAAACTGGGTCAGACCATCAGCAGGCTACTGCCACCAGTCAGTCCCCTGAGCAGTTTACATCATAAGGAACCACAGGTGCTTAGCAGTCTGCACCTCAAAAACCTTAGATGAGCAGGGCATGATGGCGCACGGCCTTTAATCCCAGCACTCTGGAGGCAGAGGTAGGAGAGTTTGAGGCCAGCCTAGAACTACAGTGAGATCCAGGTCAGCCAGGATCTGGGGGGCAGGGCTTAGATAGGAGTCAGACAGAAGGCGGGATACCAAAGGACTGAGCCCCATATCAGGAGGCTGCTGCCCAAAGGCCTGTGTGAAACTGATGATTCAGGTGCTTGCATCCCCACACTGCTGCCACACTCCCAAGACCTTTTAGTGAGGCTCAGCACTGCATCTTCCAGAGTGGTGACTTTGTCACCCTCCCAAGGCCCACCAGGAACCCTCTGACTAGAGAATGGTGCCAAGCTTCAGCAGGATGGGCTCAGCCTCCTCCTGTACTTTTGCAACTGCTGATACCACCCCCAGGCTCTTGGAGTCACTTCAGTCACAAATAGGGAGGTAAGGGTCTGTGCCCACCCATAACAACGTCTCAGGCAGGAGGGTCCTTTGCACCAAAAGAACTTGGGGAGGGGGGAGGGTCAGCCCTTAAGGCTGCAGAGTACTGAGTGAGGAAGCCACGTGGCTCCTCCCCTCCTAATGTGCTTGCAAGGGGCAGAGGACACTGAGCTTCTTAACCTTTGTTACCCTGGAGACTCTGGGACAGATTTTCTTTAAATATCTCTGTGTTTTTTACATGCTGCCACACACATTATGACAAGTAATTTAATCCTACCACTGTGGGGGCAGAGGTAGGAGGATAGCCTTGAGTTCAAGGCCGTCCTGAGACTACATAGTGAATTCCAGGTCAGCCTAGGCTAGAGTGAGGCCTTACCTAGAAAAAAAGAAGAAAAGCAGATTTTAAACCTAGCATAAATAGAGAAAAGAAGGAATTAAGGCAAGTGTAAATTATAAAACTGGTAAGACTGAAACAGCTCATAATTACACTGTCAATGAGGGGCTATGGGCAGAAAGGCAGCTTTCCAGGCCAGCAGTGTTTGGGCCTTTTAAATTTATTAAGCAGCATATTGTCTTGTTCAAAAGGAGTAGACACACTCAGTTAAATATAAGAATAAATGGGCTAGTTGGGTGTTCACGCCTTTAATCACAGCACTCAGGAGGCAGAGGGAGGAGGATCGCCATGAGTTCAAGGCCACCCTAAGACTACGTAGTGAATTTCAGGTCAGCCTGGGCTAGGAGTGAAACCCTACCTCGGAAGAAAAAAAAAATAGAATAAAGGGGCTGGAGGAATAGCTCAGCTATTAAGGTACCTGCCTACAAAACCTAACAAGGCAGGTTCTATTCCTCAGTACCCATGTACAACCAGATACACAAAGTGGCACATGTGTCTGGAGTTCATTTGCAGCAGCCGGAGGCCCTGGCACATCCATTCTGTCTGTGTCTCTTCTCTCTTTCTGCTCACAAATATTTCTTTCAAAGCTCTTGGTTCCCCACTAGAACTAGATGGTAAGACCCTATTGCTAAAGACGCCCCATGCTTTGACTACAAGATCACTGAGAAATCAAGCACTACCTAGCACTACTTCACAAGACCCTCATAATTGGAGGAAAAGATGATGACATCAAAATAAAAGAAAGTAATTGAGAGAAGGAGGATATATGATAAAGAGTGGATTTGTGAAGGGGAGAGGGGGGGACGGAAGGGAATTATCATGGTTTATTGTCTATAAAGTTGTCAGTAAAAAAAAAAAAAAGTTTAAAAAATACTTTTTAAAAAGTTACCCCTTGGCGCACACCTTTAATTCCAGCACTTGGGAGGCAGAGGTAGGAGTATCACCATGAGTTCGAGGCCACCCTAAGAATACAGAGTGAATTCCAGGTCAGCCTGGACTACAATGAGACCCTACCTTGAAAAACTAGAAAAAAAAGAAAGAAAGAAAGAATAGTTTGATTCCCCAGTACCCACATAAGGCAGATACACATGGTGGCACATGTGTCTGGAGTTCGTTTGCAGTGGCTACAGGCCTTGGTGTGATCATTCTGTGTGTGTGTGTGTGCCTGTGTGTGTATGTTTCTCTCCCTCAAATAAATTAATAAAAATAATTTTTTCTTTGGTTTTTTTTTTTTTTTTTTTGAGGTATGATTTCACTCTAGTTCAGGCTGACCTGGAATTTACTATGTAGTCTCAGGGTAGCCTTGAACTCACGGCAATCCCCCTACCTCTGACTCCCGAGTGCTGGGATTAACGGCATGTGCCACCACGCCCCGCTAAAAAAAAATTTTTTTTTTGGTTTTTCGAGGTAGGGTTTCACTCTAGCCCAGGCTGACCTGGAATTCACTCCATAGTCTCAGGGTGTCCTCTAGCTCACAGCGACCCTCCTACCTCTGCCTCCTGAGTGCTAGGATTAAAGGCATGTGCCACCACACCCAGCAAAATAAAATACTTTTTATAAAAAAGA
This sequence comes from Dipus sagitta, assembly GCA_036346955.1. NCBI lineage: Eukaryota > Metazoa > Chordata > Mammalia > Rodentia > Dipodidae > Dipus > Dipus sagitta. The sequence continues at coordinate 2,213,622 of CM070779.1, read as the reverse complement.
ATAAATAGCTGGGCATGGTGGCGCACACCTTTAATCCCAGCACTCGGGAGGCAGACGTAGGAGGGTCGTTGTGAGCTAGAGGACACCCTGAGACTATGGAATGAATTCCAGGTCAGCCTGGGCTAGAGTGAGACCCTACCTCAAAAAAAATAAAAAATAAATAAATAAATAAACAGCCAGGAGACTAGCGAGATGGCTCAGTGGATAAAATGCTTGTTGGATAAGCATGAGGACATGCGCTCTGGTCCCTAGAATGTATGTAAAAGCCAGGCATGGTGATACATACCTGTAGCTCAGTATTGGGGAGGCAAAGATGGGGTCCCTAGGGCTTGCTGGCCAGCTGGTCTAGCTGATTTGGTGAGCTCTAGGTTCAGTGAGAAACCCTGTCTCAAAAAATAAGATATAGGGGCTGGAGAAATGGTTTAACAGTTAAGCACTTGCCTGTGAAGCCTAAGGACCCCGGTTTGATTCTCCAGGTCACATGTAAGCCAGATGCACATGGTGGCGCATGTGTCAAGTTCATTTGCAGTGGCTGGAGGCCCTAGAGCATCGATTCTTTATCTATCTATCTGCCTCTTTCTCTTTGTCTGTCACTCTCAAATAAATAAATAAAAATAAACAAAAAATATTTAAAAATAAGATACAGGCCTGGAGAGATGGCTTAGTGGTTAAAGTGATTCTCTGAAGCCTAAGGACCCAGGTTAATTCCCCAGGACCTACATAAGCCAGATGCACAAGGTGGCACATGCATCTGGAGTTCATTTGCAATAGCTAGAGGCCCTGACACACCCATAACTCCCTATCTAACTCTCTCTCCCCTCCCCAATAAATAAATAAAATGTTTTTTAAAAATAAGATGTACACTGGAGCCGAGCGTGATGACGCACACCTTTAATCCCACCACTCAGGAGGCAGAGGTAGGAGGATTGCTGTGAGTTCGAGGCCACCCTGAGACTACATAGTGAATTCCAGGTCAGCCTAGACTAGAGTGAGATCCTACCTTGAAAAAAAAAAAAAAGAGAGAGAGAGATAAACCTGATGTGGTGTTGCACATCTTCAATCCTAGCACTTGGGAGGCAGAGGTGGGAGGATCACCATGAGTTTGAGGCCACCCTGAGACTACATAGTGAATTCTAGGCCAGCCTAGACTAGAGCAAGTCCCTACCTTGGAAAACCAAAGATAGCTGGGCATGGTGGCACATGCTTTTAATTCCAGCACTTGGGAGGCAGAGGTAGGAGCATTGCCATGAGTTCAAGGCCACCCTGAGACTACATAGTGAATTCCAGGTCCGTCTGGCTAGAGTGAGACTCCATCTCGAAACACTAAAAATAAAAAAAGAAGAAGATGATGATAAAATAAAAGAAAACCCAATAATAATAATAATAATAATGTGTACCTGGGCATAATGGCGCATGCCTTTAATCCCAGCACTTGGGAGGCAGAGAGGTAGGAGGATCACTGTGAGTTAGAGACCACCCTGAGACTCCATAGTGAATTCCAGGTCAGCTTGAGCTAGAGTGAAACCCTTCCTCAAAAACCCAAAATAGGGCTGGAGAGATGGCTTAACGGTGAAGCGCTTACCTGTGAAGCCTAAGGACCCAGTTCGAGGCTCAATTCCCCAGATGCACGCGTCTGGAGTTCATTTACAATAGCTGGAGGCCCTGGCACGCCCATTCTCTCTCTCTCTCTCTCTCTCTCTCTCTCTCTCTGTCGCTCTCAAATAAATAAATAAAAATAAACAAAAAAGTTTTAAAAAAACAAAATAATAATAGTGATAATAATAATAATAATGTGGAACTGGTTGTGGTGGTATATACCTTCAATGCCAGCACTCCACTTGGGAGGCACAGGTAAGAGGATCACAGTTAGTTCAGGGCTAGACTGGAACTACAGAATGAGTTCCAGGTCAGCTTGGGCTAGAGTGAGACCCTACCTCAGAAAAAAACTAGATACATATATATAGCTAGGGAGTTGGAGAGATGGCTTAGCAGTTAAGGTGCTTGCCTATGATACCTAAGGACCCAGATTCGATTTCCCAGTACCAACATAAGCCAGATGCACTAGGTGGTACATGTGTCTGGAGTTAAATTTGCAGTGGCTAGAGGTCCTGGCACACCCATTTTCTCCATCTGTCTTTCTCTCTCCTTTCTCTAACTTGAAAAAACAAAACAAAACAAAAAAACTAAAAATGGTATCTGTACTGTACATGTACGTCACGCATGCTTTTTGTTTGTTTGTTTTGTTTTGTTTTCCGAAGTAGGGTCTCTAGCTCAGGCTGACCTGGAATTTAATTCACTATGTAGTCTCAGGGTGGCCTCCAACTCATGGCGATCCTCCTACCTCTGCCTCCTAAGTGCTGGGATGTAAGGTGTGCGCCACCACGCCTGGCTCACGCACGCTTTTGTCTGCCTGAAATATCCTTTGCCAGAAGAAAGTTTGAGACAGAGAGAGGGTCAGATGGCAGCTAGAGGCCTGGGGCTGATCCCCAGGGTCCCACTTCCTGGGTGAGCTCACCAGTGCATCCAGCAGCCTCCCTCACACTCAGCAGGATGCTGGTGATCAAATGGATTCACAACCAAGAGCCCACTGTATAGACAGGTGTGCACATTTCTAAGGGCTGCAGCAACCTCAAAGAGTGTGCCTCAACAACACACAGACATTCACGTAGGGTTCTCAAAGCCACGTGTGGCAGGAGTGGGGTCACGCTCCTTCTGTTTTTGTTCATTGTTTTGTTTTGTTTTTTTGAGGTAGGGTTTCACTTTAGTCCAGGCTGACCTGGAATTCACTATAGTCTCAGGGTGGCCTTGAATTTACAGTGATCCTCCTACCTCTGCCTCCCAAGTGCTGGGATTAAAGGTGTGCACTACCACTCCTGGCCGTCTGGAAGTCACACTCCTTCTGAGGCCTGAGAGGAGAAAACTTTTTTTTTTTTTCTGAAGTAGAGTCTTAACTCTAGCCCAGACTAACCTGGAATTCACTCTGTAGTCTCAGGGTGGCCTCAAACTCACGAAGATCCTCCTACCTCTGCCTCCTGAGTGTTGTGATTAAAGGCGTGCGCCACCACGCCTGACCCTGAGAAAACTTTTTTCGTCACTCCAGCTTCTGCTGGCTCCAAGGAGTCCTTGCATGGTGGTAGCATCATTCAACCACTCATCTGCAACCTCACTTGGCTTTTCTCTCTGTGTCTGTGGCAGCAACTGTTTGGATTTTTTTTTTGGGGGGGGGGTTCTTTGAGGTAGGGTCTCACTCTAGCCCAGGCTGACCTAGAATTCACTATGGAGTCTCAGGGTGTCCTCCAACTCATGGCGATCCTCCTACCTCTGCCTCCCAAGTTCTGGGCTTAAAGGCTTGCGCCACCATGGCTGCCTGTTTGGGGCTTTTTTTTTTTTCTTTTTTGATTTTTCAAGATAGGGTTTCACTCTAGCCCACGCTAACCTGGAACTCACTATGTAGTCTCGGGATGGCCTTGAACTCACGGGGATCCTCCTACTTCTGCCTCCCAAGTGCTGGGATTAAAGGTGTGTGCCACCACCCCCAGCTTCTTATTTTGCTTTTTTATTTTTTTGAGGTGGGGTCTCACTCTAGCCCAGGCTGACCTGGAATTCACTATGTAGGCTCAAGGTGGCCTTGAACTCACGGCGATCCTCCTTCCTCTGCCTCCTGAGTGCTGGGATTAAAGCCACCATGCCCGACTCCTGCCACTTTTTTTTTTTTTTTTTTTTTTTTTTTTTTTTTTTGGTTTTTCGAGGTAGGGTCTCACTCTAGCCCAGGCTTACCTGGAATTCACTATGGAGTCTCAGGATGGCCTCGAACTCACAGCGATCCTCCTACCTCTGCCTCCCGAGTGCTGGGATTAAAGGCGTGCGCCACCACGCCCGGCTTGACTCCTGCCACTTTTTGCACATGGGTGTTGGGGAATTGAACCCAGACAAGCAAGTTTTATAAAAACTTTGAAAGCAAGTGCTTTTGATCACTGAGCTGCCTCTCTAGCACCTGCTCCTCTGTTTAGTTTTGTGACACAATCTTGCTGTGTCGCTGGCCATGCATTGTCCTCATGTGACCCCATCTTTCCAGTAGCTGCACTTCTCTTGGAAGGACACTGGCCCCTGGGTTTGGACCCAAGGAAATCCAGGCTGATTCAGAGAAGTCCTTACTTCATCACATCTGCAAAGCCTCCCCTCTGAGTGAGGTGGCTCGTGTGTGAGGTGGACGTGAACTGCGGGGTGGGTACCACTCAACCCTCTTCATCAGTGTATCTACTTAGGGAGAGAAACCCTTGAAGAGGTCAAAAGGTGCTTGTTGCCCAGACCAGTCCCTCATCCCAAGACACAAGCCTGGGAGGCTGAGGAGGACACAGCAGTCTGTGACTTGAGGTGTCTGGAGCCCCTCCCTGCTTGCTCTAGAGGGTAACAGTGCTCAATTCTGCCTGGTCAAGACTCCCTCACTGGAGATGAGGCTCAAGCGGCCCCAGTCTGGATCCAGACTGAAGCTTCTTAAGGGCACGTGGCCCAAGGTCTTGCTCTTGGAGGGAAAGAAAGCCAGCACTCAGACCCTGAAGCTGCCAGTCACTGGCTCCATCCACTCTGTCCTGGTTCCATGGTTTGCCACCTTGCCGTCCCTATCCACCTGCAGTTGAACTCCATGGAGTTCACACCTCTCCTCTTCCCCTGAGAATGACCCAGATCACCAGAGTGGGTTGTCTGTAAACCCTAGGGTGACTCATGGATATCAGCCTCTTGGCTGACTCCCACGAAAGGCTAACTATAGCTGTGCGGCTGACCGGGTGTACAGCTTGCTCAGAGTTCACAAGGAAGCCCTGCCTGACAGCAGGGCCTCAGCCCTCCGCAGTGTCCCCAGAGTGCCACAGGATTGGCCTTTCTTCCCAGGGAAAAGCCAGGCTCGCCTCCTCCCCCACCAGGAAGGTGCAGTGTGGCTGGGCTCCATCAGGTGGCTCCTCAGAATTTCCTGTGGTTCTGTTAACTCCTACTACAACTCGTCCCTCATTCAGTCTGCATGCTCAGCTTGTAAAACCCAAACTCAGCCCAGAGCTGGCAGTGTGAGGCAGGATCAGGAGCTCAAGGCCAGCCTCAGCTACATAGCAAGTTCAAGACCAACCTAGGGACCCTGTCTCCAAAAAAAAGTTTAAAACAGAAAAGGGATAGAGAGATGGCTCCGTGAATAAAGTGCTCATTGCTCAAGCTGGAATACCTGAGTTTGATTCCCAGATCCCATGTAAAAAGCCAGAAGCCATGGTGGGCTTCTATGATCTCAGCACATTGACGCTGATAGCGAGATGGGAGACAGGCTGGAGAATTCCCCAAAAGTTCAAGATGAGCCCAGGTAAGAACAGCAGAGCAAGAATCCAGAGATGGGGCTGGAGAGATGGCTTAGCAGTTAAGGCACTTGCCTGCGAAGCCTAAGGACCCAGATTCAATTCCCCAGTACCCACATAAGCCAGATGCACAAGGTGGCGCATGTGTCTGGAGTTTGTTTGCAGTGGCTAGAGGTCCTGGCACACCCGTTCTCTCTATATATCTGCCCCTTTCTCTCTCTCTCCAATAAATAAATAAAAGCTTCAACTCAGCTAGGCATGGTGGCGCACACCTTTCATCCCAGCACTCAGGAGGCAGAGGTAGGAGGATCGCCATGAGTTCAAGGCCACCCTGAGACTACATTGTGAATTCCAAGTCAGCCTGGGCTAAAGTGAGGCCCAACCTCAAAAACAAAAAACAAAGCCGGGCGTGGTGGCGCACACCTTTAATCCCAGCACTTGGGAGGCAGAGGTAGGAGGATTGCTGAGAGTTCGAGGCCACCCTGAGACTCCATAGTGAATTCCAGGTCAGCCTGAGCTTGAGTGAGACCCTACCTCGAAAAACCAAAAAATATATATATATTGAATATTCATATGTTAAAGGTGTGATCCCTGGGTGGCAATAATGCAAGGTGTTAAGACCTAGTAAGCAGTCCTCAGGTCACTGGGGACATAGCCTCAAACGAGAGATTGTGGGACCCTAGTCCTTTCTCTTCTCACTCCTGTGACAGAATACTTTGAGAAGCAGCTTTAAGGAGGGATTTATTCTGGCTCATGGTTTCAGGGTGCAGCCCATCACGGCAGAGAAGCTATGACAGTGGGGGCGGCTGTGGTGGCAGGAGCTTGCTGCTGCTTGTTCACATGTGGGCTCATCAGGAAGCAGACACGACAGGAATCAGGGTACTTCAAGGCCAGCCTCCCCGGTGACCTAGCTAGGCCCCATCTCCTAAAGGCTTCACATTTCCCAAAACATTTGCACCAGCAGAGGACCAAGTGTCCAAGCACATGAGTCTATGGGGACATTGAGTGTTCAAACAACCAAACCTCTTGTTTATTATTAATTTATTTTATTTATTTAATTTATTTTATCTAGTTTATTATTAATTTATTTGAGAGAGGCAGACAGACAGAAAGAGGCAGAGAGAGAGAGAGAATGGGTGCACGAGGGCCTCCTACAGCCACTGCAAACAAACTCCAAATGCATGGGCCACCTTGTGCATCTGGCTTACATGGGTCCTGGGGAATCAAACCAAGGTCCTTTGGCTTTGCAGGCAAATGCCTTAACCACTAAGCCATCTTTCCAGCCCTCTTTTCTCTTTTCTTTTTGGCCAGTGAGATGTGTATCTTTGCTGATCACATGCTCCTTCCATGACAGGCTTCCTCCCCACTGGTTCAGAGTCAGGAGTCCGGGCAGTCACAGAGCCGACCTCCACAACTGTGAGCCCAAATGAGCCCTGTTACAGGTTCACTACGCCAGGTACTCTTATACCAACAAAGCCAACTGGCACCTCTCCTGAAAGCTTTTGGTGTCTGAAAAGGGGCACTGTGGTGGTTTGAATGTAAATGTATGCCCCATGGCCCGAGGTATTTTTGGTTAAGCCTCCAGCTGCCTGCTGGAGGACGTGTGTCACTGGGGGCAGAAGTTGAGCGCAGCCCTACGAGGCGTAGAAAGCCAGGTTCAGCTCTCGCTGTTTGTGCGTGGTGGTGCTGGCTTCGATCTCTCTGCTGTGGATGCTGAAGTGAGCAGGTCTTCTGCCATGATGAAGCTTCCCCTGGAATCTATAAGCCTGAAATAAACCCTTTCCTCCCATAAGCTGTTTTTGGTCAGATGTTTGTCCCAGCGATGCAGAGGTAACTGCAACAGGCACCAAACCATAGGTTTGTCACAGGTACACTTTAGTAAGCATTGGTGGTAACAGTGTGATACAGAAAGCTAGGATACTACACCCCACCAAATGTGAACTAAAACTAAAAGCTATTTATTTATTCATTTATTTGCAAGCAGAGACAGACAGACAAACAGAATGGGCATGTCAGGATCTCATGCCACTGCAAACAAACTCCAAATGCATGCACAACTTTGTGTATCTGGGCTTACATGGATACTAGGGAATCAAGCCTGAGACATCAGGCTTTGCAAGCAAGAGCTTTTAACTGCTGAGCCATCTCTCTAGCCTAACCTAAAAACTTGTGAAATGAGAACCTTGGGTGTGGTGGTGCATGCCATTCAGGAGGCCAAGGCAGGAAGATCTCAAATTTGAAGCCAGCCTGGCCTACATAGCAAGAGCTTTGAAAACAACAAAGGGCTGGAGAAATTGCTTAGTGGTTAAGGCACTTGCCTATGCCTGCAAAAGCCTAAGGACTGAGGTTTGATTCCCCAGTACCCACATAAGCCAGATGTACAAAGTGGCACATGCTTCTGGAGTTCCTTTGAAGTGGCTAGAGACACTGATGTGCTCTCTCTCTCTCTCCTACCTCTCTCTCCCATAAATAAATAATATAGGGCTGGAGTGATGGTCTAGCAGTTAAGGTGCTTGCCTGCAAAGCCAAAAGACCCAGGTTCAATTCCCCAGGACCCACGTTAACCAGATGCACAAGGGGGCGCACGCGTCTGGAGTTCTTTTGCAGTGGCTGGAGGCCCTGGCAAGCCCATTCTCCCTCCCTCTCTCTCTCTCTCTCTCCCTCCCTTTCTCTGTCAAATAAATAAACAAAAATAAAATATTAATAAATAAATAAGAAAGAAATAATATAAAATTTATTTGAATAAAATAGCTGGGCATGGTGGTGCACACCTTTAATCCCAGCACTCAGGAGGCATAGGTAGGAGGAACACCATGAGTTTGAGGCTATCCTGAGACTACATTGTGAATTCCAGGTCAGCCTGGGCTAGAGCGAGATCTTACCTTGAAAAACCAAAAATAAAATAAGGACTGATGCAGTGGTTCAGCAGATAAGAGTGCTTGCTGTGCAAACATGAGGACCTGAGCTCAATCCCCAGAAACCACATGAAAAGTCAGGCATGGTGGTGCATACCTTTGATCCCAGCACTCAGGAGGCTGAGGCAGGAGGATCGCTGTGAGTTTGAGGCCAGCCTGGAGCTACAGAGTGACTTCAAGGTCAGCCTGGGCTGGAGTGAGACCCTGCCTCAAAAACAATGCAACAACAACAAAAAGTCAGGTGGGGATAAGAGTGGTCAGCCAATGGAACAGAAAAACAGCTAGCTCCAGGATCAATGAAAGACTCCACCAGAGAATAAGGCGGAAGAGCAACAGGGGAGAACACGCAGTAATTCTTCCTCTGATCTCCACACGCATGTCAACAAGATGTGCACATCTACACACATACACACCAAACCAAACCAAAAAGGACCCTTACAAAAGTATTGAAAGCCAAATACTTCAATATAAAGCTAATAAAATAGGACCTATAACCAGAAATTTATGAAACAGGGCTGGAGAGATGGCTTAGTGGTTAAGGGGCATGTCAGCAAAACCAAAAGACCCAGGTTTAATTCCCCAGGATCCACACAAAGCCAGATGCACAAAGTGGCACATGCATGTGTAGTTTGTTTGTAGTGGCTAGAAGTCCTGCCATACCCATTCTCTGTGTATGTGTCTTTCTTTCTTTTCTTTCTTTCTTTCTTTTTTTTTTTTTTTTTTGTTTGTTTGTTTTTCAAGGTAGGCTCTCACTGTAACCCAAGCTGGCCTGGAATTCACTATGTAGTCTCAGGCTGGCCTTGAACTCACAGCAATCCTCCTACTTCTGCCTCCCAAGTGCCAGAGATTCAAGGCATGTGCCACCACACCTGGCTTCTATCTATCTTTTCTCTCTCAAATAAATCATAAAATAAAATAGAAAGGAAATTTGTGGAACATAATTGCGAGAAGAACAAAAAGTACCTAGAGGAGCATACCAAATTAAAGAGTGAGAAGTCATGGGCTGAAGGATGGCTTATTGGTTACGTTGCTTGCCTGCAAAGCCTAAGGATGCTGGTTCAATTCTCTAGATCCCATGTAAGCCAGATGCACATGATGGCATATGCATCTGGAATTTGTAGTGGCTAGAGACCCTGGCATGCCCATTCTCTCTCCTTCTCTCTCTCCCTCTCTCTGTCTCTAATAAGTGAATAAAAAATAAAAATGTTTTTAAAAAAGAATGAGAAGTCTTGGGCTGGAGGGATGGCTTAGTGGTTAAGGCATTTGCCTGCAAAGCCAAAGGACCCAGCTTCAATTCCCCAGGACCCATGTTAGCCAGATGCACAAGGGGGTGCACGCATCTGGAGTTTGTTTGCAGTGGCTGGAGGTCCTGGTGTGCCCATGCATTCTCTTGCTCTCTCTTTCTCTGTCAAATAGATAAATAAATACAAATAAAATAAAAAAGAATGAGAAGTCTTGATGTTGTATAAATGTCATTTGTCTTCAATATAATCTATAGACTTGGTGCAAAATGAAATTCTATTTTATTTTATTTTTGAGGCAAGTGCAACAGACTGGCCTTTTTTTTTTTTAAATCAGAGAGAGAATTGACGCATCAGGGCCTCCAGCCACTCAAATCAAACTCCAGACGTGTGCGCCACCTTATGTGCATGTGCCACCTTACGCGCTTATGTTACTTTATGCATCTGGCTTACGTGGGACCTGGAGAGTTGAACATGGGTTCTTCATCTTTGCAGACAAGCGCTTAACTGCCAAGCCATCTCTCCAGCCCTGAAATTTTATTTATTTAAATTAATTAATTTATTTTGGTTTTTCGAGGTAGGGCTCACTCTACCCAGGGCTAATCTGGAATTCACTATGTAGTCTCAGGCTGACCTCAAACTCACAACCATCCTCCTACCTCTGCCTCCTGAGTGTTGGGATTAAAGGAGTGTGCTACCATGCCCAGCCTGAAATTTTATTTTATTGGATTTTCAAGGTAAAGTCTCACTCTAGCCCAGGCTGATCTGGAATTCACTCTGTAGTCTTAGGGTAGGCCTTGAACTCATGGCAATCCTCCTACCTCTGCCTCCCAAGTGCTGGGATTAAAGGCATGTGCCACCACACCCAGGCTGAAATTTTATTTTATTTTATTTTTTTTATTTTTATTTATTTTACTTATTTTGGTTTTTTTGAGGTAGGGTCTCACTCTAGCGCAGCTGACCTGGAATTCATTATGTAGTTCTCAGGGTGGCCTCGAACCTTTGGTGATCCACCTACCTCTGCCTCCCAATGCTGGATTAAAGGCGTGGTGTCACCAGCTGGCCTGTTCTTTGTTGTCGTTTACCAAAGTTGACAATGGGCTATTTCGGTATGCAGAGGCCCTTCCTCAGTGCACCCTCAAGTTGGGTAAAAAAAACTGACACTTGCTAGAAGAGCACGAGCCAGCCTGGTCTGGAAGGAGAACTCCAGCAGTTGATGGCTGTATTCACAGCTCTAGGCTGAGGTTAGGGCACGCTGGCAGAGAAAGCTCCAGGAGGACTCTGAGAGCTTCCTAGCCCAGAGCTGCATGTCAGAACTCAGTAGCGAGGCCCTCTGGAAGCTGTGGGTGTCCTAGGATGGAGAGGGCTTGGTAAAGCCCTGGAATCAACCTCGTGAGTGTTGCCTCCATCTCTCGCTGACCTCTGAGCCCGGGGGGGGGGGGAGGGTAGACACCAAGCAGCCTAAAACAAGATAGCTGCAGTGAGAGGTGAGCGGCTGTCCAAGGGATGAGCAGGGGTGACAGTCTGAGTCCTCAAGTGAATTGCAAAGTGACACATAAAACTCAACATTCAGCCAGGCGTGGTGGTGCATACCTTTAATCCCAGCACTCAGGAGGCAGAGGTAGGCGGATCACTGTGAGTTTGAGGCCAGTCTGGGACTACAGAGTGAGTTCCTGAGAGCCTACCTTGGAAAGAGAGAGAGAGAGAGAGAGAGAGAGAGAGAGAACTCAACATTCAATATGAGACAAATGAGGGCTAGGGAGATGGCTCAGTGGGTAAGAGCCTTGCTACCCAAGTATGAGAACCTGGATTCAGTCCCCAGCCCATCCAGCTCATGCACTTGCTTGCAAAGCTGGTCTCTGGTATACCCATACCCATACCCATGCCCATGGCACACCCATATTCATTCTCTCTTTCTCTCTCTCTCTGAAATAAAGATTTCTCTTAAAAGCCTAGCATGGCTCTGCATGTTTGTAACTTCAGTGCTGAGTGGGGGCAGAAACGAGAGGATGGCTGGAGCTCGCTGGTCAGACATTCTGAATAAAAAATAGGGAGTTTCTGCTGGGTGTGGTGGTGCATGACTTTGATCCCAGCCAATGGGAGGGAGGCCAGAGTTAGGAGGAGCCAGGCCACCCTGAGACTACATGGTGAATTCCAGGTCAGCTGAGGCTAGAGTGAGACCCTACCTCGAAAAAAAATAAAACAGGGCTGGAGAGATGGCTTAGCGGTTAAGGTGCTTGCCTGCAAAGCCAAAGGATCCCGGTTCAGTTCTCCAGGACCCACATAAGCCAGATGCACAAGGGGGCACATGCGTCTGGAGTTCATTTACAGTGGCTGGAGGCCCTGGTGCACCCATTCTCTCCCCCCCCCTCTCTCTCTCTCTCTCTCTCTCTCTCTCTGCCCTGGTGCACCCATTCTCTCCCCCCCCTCTCTCTCTCTCTCTCTCTCTCTCTCTCTCTGCCTCTTTCTCTCTCTGTCTGTTGCTCTCAAATAAATAAAAAAAAATTGTTTATTTTTATTTTTATTTATTTATTTGAGAGAGAGAGAGAGAGATACAGAAATAGGCAGGTAGAGAGAGAGAGAATGGGCGAGCCAGGGCTTCCAGCCACTGCGAACGAACTCCAGATGCGTGTGCCCCCTTGTGCATCTGGCTTACGTGGGTCCTGGGGAGTTGAACCTGGGTCCTTTGGCTTTGCAGGCAAGCGCCTTAACTGCTAAGCCATCTCTCCAGCCCCAATAAATAAAAATTTTTTAAAAAAATTTTTTTAAAGTTTGGGCTGGAGAGATGGCTTAGCAGTTAAGCGTTTGCCTGTGAAGCCTAAGGACTCTGGTTCGAGGCTCGATTCCCCAGTACCCACGTTAGCCAGATGGGCAAGGGGGTGCACGCGTCTGGAGTTCGTTTGCAGTGGCTGGAGGCCCTGGCGTGCCCATTCTCTCTCTCTTTCTCTCTCCCTCTCTCTTTGTCTGTTGCTCTCAAATAAATAAAAAATAAAAAAAATATTTTTAAGTGGAGAATTTCTATGAAAGACTATCAGGGAAATAAGACAGAAGAACAATAGATAAAGACACTTAATGGCTCAACTTGTACAAACTTCTGATGTCCGGGGTACAATAGTTATAATGAGAACTAGATTAGACTGGAGAGATAGCTCAGTGCATCGAGCACTTGCTGCACATGAGCACCTGAGTTCAGATCCCCAGGCCCCACTTAAGAGGCCAGAAACTGTGGCAGACTTCCATAATCTTAAGCATGTCTATGGAGAGAAGGGAGGTGAGATGGGGGAATTTTCCAGAAGCTTGTGAATGGAGCAGTGAATGAGAGGCCCTGCCTCAAATGAGGTAGAAAGCAGGGCAAAAGCTGTCATCTGAGCTCATGGCACATGTCACCTACACACACACACATGCATATATGCACACCAAGTAAGTAAATTACTTTTTAAAAGAGGTAGGATATTATTCACCCTCATTTTAGAAAAAAAGGCTGGAGAAGATGGCTTAGTGGTTAAGGCATTTGCCTGCAAAGCCAAAGGATCCAGGTTTGATTCCCCAGGACCCATGTTAGCCAGATGCACAAGGAGGCACATGCATCTGGCGTTCGTTTGCAGTGGCTTGAGGCCCTGATGTGCCCTCTCTCTCTGTCTCTCTGTCTCCCTCTTTCTAAAATAAATAAATAAAATATTTACAAAAAAAAAAAAAAAAAGAGTGGCCAGACATGGTGGTACACACCTTTCCTCCCAGCACTTGGGAGGCAGAGGTAGAAGGATCACTGTGAGTCCGAGGCCACCCTGAGACTACAGAGTGAATTCCAGGTCGGCTTGGACTACAGACAAAAAAAAAAGTGGGCTAGGAAAGTTAAGTGCACTTCTTGTGCAAGCAAGGGGGCCTGAGACGGCCTGAAACCACCCAGCCTGGAATCTCCAGAGGCCACATAACAATTGGCTGTGGCCACAGTGCCTGTGACTCCATTTCTGCAAAGGGTAGCAGAGCCCAGGTAACTGCCAGGGCTCAGGAAAAACAGCTCCCAAATCAGCAAGGGCCTCGAACTGAGGACAGAGTGCAGCGTGATGGCGCGGGGTGCCTGCTCTGGCCACTACAGACAAGTGCTCCTCACCTGGGCAAAGCCACAGGGCCCTGCAAGGGCAGATGCCACACGCGCACACACAAACCACACTGCACGCACACAAATAAAAAGGAAACACTAGCCGGGCGTGGTGGCGCACGCCTTTAGTCCCAGCACTCGGGAGGCAGAGGTATAAGGATCATCGTGAGTTCAAGACCACCCTGAGACTACATAGTGAATTCCCTACCTCGAAAAAAAGAAAGAAAGAAAGAAAGAAAGAAAGAAAGACTAAAGAAAATTATTCAGGTTGAAGGAAGATGATAGATGATACCAGACAGAAATCTGATGACCAGGAAAGAATAAACAGGTTCAGAAATGATAACAGAATAAATATAAAATGGTGTTTTTCCTCGTAGTTTCTTAAAAATACATGTCTTTTTTCTTGGCGTATGTGAACGTGTGGAGGTCAAAGGACAACTTTTGGGTGTCGGTCCTCGAGGCAGGGTCTCATGTTCACAGTTCCTTTCACCAGGCCAGCCAGTCTGCCAGCTTTGGACACATCCTCCTGTCCCAGCCTCCATCCCCTCTCACTGTCAGCGCGCTGGGATTACAGAAGCCAATCACAATTTTCATCTTTGACGTGAGGATCTGGGGATCCAAACTTGAGTACTTAAGCTTGAGTAGCAAGCACATTGTCCACTGAGGCTTCTCCCTAGCCCTACATATGCCTTTTAAAAAATATATTTACAGAGCCAGGCATGGTGGCGCATGCCTTTAATCCCAGCACTCGAGAGGCAGAGGTAGGAGGATTGCTGTGAGTTTGAGGCCACCCTGAGACTACAGAGTGAATTCCAGGTCAGCCTGGACTTGAGTGAGACCCTACCTTGAAAAACAAACAACAACTCTGTCTCTCTCTCTCTTTCTCTCTCTCTCTCTCTCTCTCTCTCTCTATATATATATATATATATATATATATATTTACTATTTCAGATCTATCTTGGGCTAGAGTGAGACCCTACCTCGAAAAATCAAATAAATAAATAAAAATATATTTACTTGGGGCTGGAGAGATGGCTCAGCATTAAGGCACTTGCCTACAAAACCTAATGGCCTGGGTTCAGTTCCTCAGTACCCATGTAAAGACAGCTGCATAAAGGGGAGCATGTGTCTGGAGTTTGTTTGTAGTGGCTGGAGACCCTGGTGTGCCCAATGTAGTCTCAGAGTGGCAGGGTGACCTCGAACTCACGGCAATCCTCTTACCTCTGCCTCCCGAGTGCTGGGATTAAAGGCAAGGCATGTGCCACCACGCCTGGCAAACATATTTAAAAAAAAAAATTGAGAGTGAAACCTTACCTCGGAAAAGAAACAAACAAACAAACAAATCTATGAATAAAATATAAAAATACTATACATCTGATAGAGGATTAATATCTAGGATATACAAAGAACTCAAAAAAAAACAAAAATATATTTAAAGCCAAGTGTGGTGGTACATGCCTTTAATCCCAGCACTAAGAAAGCAGATGTAGAAGGATTGCTGTGAGTTCAAGGCCACCCTGAGACTACATAGTGAATTCCAGGTCAGGCTGGCCTAGAGTGAGACCCTGCCTCAAAAAAATAAAGTTGGGTGTGGTGGTGCATGCCTTTAATCCCAGTCCTCAGGAAGCAGAGGTAGGAGGATCACTGTGAGTTCGAGGCCACCCTGAGATTACATAGTTAATTCCAGGTCAGCCTGAGCTAGAGTGAAACCCTACCTCAAAAAAAGGGGGGGGGGTGGCTGGAGAGGTGGCTTGACGGTTAAGGCATTTGCCTGTGAAACCAAAGGACCCAGGTTTGATTACCCAGGACCCACGTAAGCCAGATGCACAAAGTGGTGCATGTGTGTGGAGTATATTTGCAACAGCTGACCACCCTGGTGCACCCACTGTCTCTCTCTCTCTCTCTCTCTCTCTCTCTGCCTTGTTCTCCCTCTCTCAAATAAAAATTAATTTAAAAAATCTAAGAAAATAAACATTATCTTATGGTCATGTACACAGGAGTGACAGAAATTCTCCAGACATTGAGAATTCAAATTAAATATTCTCATGGGAGCTGGGCATGGTGGCGCATGCCTTTGATCCCAGCACTTGGGAGGCAGAGGTAGGAGAATTGCAGTGAGTTTGAGGCCATCCTGACACTATGTAGTGAATTCTAGGGCAAGTGAATAAATAAATAAATATATGTATACATTATATATAATATATATTACATAACATATATATAGTATCATATATAATATATTATACACATATTATATCATATTATATTATATATACATATATTTATTTATTTACTTGGGGCTGGAAAGATGCCAAGGTTAAAAGTATTTGCTTGCAAAGTCTGATGGCCCAGGTTCGATTCCCCAGTACATACACAAAGATAGATGCACAAAATGGCACGTGTATCTGATGTTTGTTTACAGTAGCAGGAGGCTCTGATGAGCCTACTCTCAATCTCTCTTCTCTTCCTCAAATAAGTAAATACATATTTACTTATTTATTTGCATGTGAGTGTACGTATGTATGTTTGTGTATGTATGCAGATGTACATATGCTATGGCACACATGTGGAGGTCGGAGGATGTTCAAGATGTCTTCTTCCACCGTCTTATTTATTTATTTTTGGTTTTTCAAGATAGGGCCTCACTCTAGCCAAGGCTGACCTGGAATTCATTATGCAGCTTTAGGCTAGCCTCGAACTAACAGTAATCCTCCTACCTCAGCCTCCCAATTGGTGGGATTAAAGGCGTGTACCACAACACCCGACCCACCTTCTTTTTTGTTTTTATTAATATTTTATTTCTTTATTTATTTGAGAGAAAGAGACAGACAGAAGAATGGGCGTACCAGGGCCTTTAGCGGCTCCAAAGAACTTCAGACACAAGTGCCACCTTGTACATATGGTTTTCATGTGTACTGGGGATTTGAACCTGGGTCATTAGCTTTTGCAAGCAAGCGACTTAACCACTAATCCATCTCTCCAGCCCTTCTTCTGCCTTCTCTGAGACAGTCTCTTCCCACTGGATTCTCTCATTATCATATGTGTTTTGCATCTGGCTTTACATGGATGCTGGGGAATCAAATTCAGGTCAATAGGCTTTGCAAGCAAGTGTCTTTAGTCACTGAGACATCTCCCCAGTCCCATATATGCCTTTTATAGAAAAAAATAGCACTGAACAGTGGCGATTTTATGATGTAATACCACCATACTGAACAATGAAGCTGGGCATGGTGGGGCACACCTTTAATCCCAGCACTGGGGAGGCACAGGTAGGAGGAGCACTGTGAGTTCAAGGCTATCCTGAGGCTATATAATAAATTCCAGGTCAGCCTGGGCTAGAGAGAGACCCCCCCTCGAAAAACCAAACAGAAAAAAAAAAAAGTGAGCCTATGAAAGTGAAATGTTCCCATGTGCAAACTGAGCAGTATGAAGGTGACTGAAAGTCACAGACCTAGAGATGAATAACTAAAAACCCAACAGATATGGCCTGGAGAGATGGCTCAGGAGGTAAAGGCACTTACTTGCAATGCCTGACAGCCAGGGTTCAATTCCCCAGTACCCACATAAAGCCAGATGCACAAAGTGGTGCATACATCTAGAGTTCGTTTGCAATGACTAGAGGCCCTGGTGCACCCATTCATTCTCTCTCTCCTCTTGCAAATAAATACTAAATAAATATTGTTTAAACCCCACAGATAAATTAAGCTGGAATGCTAACGACTTTTAAACTGCTGAGCTATTATACCCCTGATCCTGAAAGCAGGAAAAGATTTTTTTAAAAAATTATCTTTTTTTAGTATTTATTTATTCGAGAGGTGGGGAAGGAGAAAGAGAGAGTATGTGTATGGGCGTGCCAGGGCCTCCTGCCCCTGCAACCAACTCCAGATGTATGTACCACTTTTTTGGCCTTATTTGTGCACTGGGGAATTGAATCCAGGTTTTCTAAGCAAGAGCCTTTAACCACAGAGTCATCTTTCTAGCCCAGATATTTTTTTCTTTTTGTTTGTTTTTATGGTTTATTAAAATTAATTAATTATGTATTTTTAATTCTTTTTATTTTTCAAGGTAGCATCTCCCTCTCGCCCAGGCTGACCTAGAATTCACTATGTAGTCTCAGGCTGGCCTCTAACTCACAGCTATCCTCTTACCTCCGCCTCCTAAGTGCTGGGATCAAAGGCGTTACCACCATGCCTGGCTGCTGTTTTTTGTTTGTTTGTTTTGTTTTGTTTTGTTTTGTTTTGAGAGCAACAGAGAGAGAGAGAGAGAGAGAGAGAGAGAATGGGCACACCAGGGCCTCCAGCCACTGCAAACAAACTCCAGATGCATGTGCCACCTTGTGCATCTGGCTTACATGGGTCCAGGGGAATAGAGCCTCAAACTGGGATCCTTAGGCTTCATACACAAGCACTTAACCACTAAGCCATCTCTCCAGCCCACGCCTGGCTGTTTTGATGTTTTGAGACAAGGTCCAATGTAGCCCAGGCTGGTCTGATCCTCCCGCCTCTCTGACAGACATGTGCTACCACATCGCGCAAAGGGGAAATTTTAGAATGAAGAAATAGAAAACAGAAAAATGAAAGTCAGGGCTGGAGAGATGGCTTAGAGGTTAAGGTGCTTGCCTGCAAAGCCAAAGGACCCAGGTTCAATTCCCCAGTGCTCAGGTAAGCCAGATGCACAAGGGGGCACATGTGTCTGGAGTTCATTTTCATTTGCAGTGGCTGGAAGCCCTGGCATGCCCATTCTCTCTCTCTCTCTCAAATAAATAAAGAAAACTAAAATATTTTTTAAAAAGAAAAATAAGAACTGGAGAAATGGCTTAGCGGTTAAGCCATTTGACTGCAAAGCCTAAGGACCCTGGTTCAATTCCCCAGTACCCACATAAGCCAGATGCACAAGGGGGCACATGCATCTGGAGTTCATTTGCAGTGGCTAGAGGCCCTGGAGTGCCCATTTTCTCTTTCTCTCTACCTCTTTCTCTCTACCTCTTCCTCTCTCTCTCTCTCTCTAAAATAAATAAAGAAATAAAATTTAAAAAAAGAAAAATGAAAGTTTTAAATCTCACCAATTAGTCCTAGTAAATGGTAATTCACAGAGCACATCAATTACAAGATGGGAACGTGACCACCAGAGATTGTACTGTAACATATGCCACAGGAGCAGGAGGCCAAGATGGCTGGAGTGGCTCTGTTGGCATTACATGGAACAGAGGTCAGCACAGAGCATGGCCAGCAATTCTAAGCACAAATAACCAACGAAAACGAGGCTAGCTCATGAGAAGACAGAAATCTTCATTAATTGATTCTTTTTCAAGGCAGGATCTCACTCTAGCCCGAGTTGATCTGGAACTCACTCTGTAATCCCAGGCTGGCCTCGAACTCATGGCAATCCTTTTACCTCAGCCTCCCAAGTGCTGGGATTAAAGGCATGCACCACCATGCCCAGTTGAAATCTTAAGTTTGTATGAGCTTCAAAAGTGATTCAAAATACATAAAAGAAAAGCTGACAGAAACTGAAAGAAAACTAACCTGTCACCAGGTGTGGTGGGTGTGGTGACACACACCTGTAATTGGTGACACACACCTGTAATCCCAACATACAGGAGACGGAAGCAGGACTGAGAGTTTCAAGCCAGCTGGCGTTCTAGTGATAACCTGTCTCCAGAAAGGGAAGGAGGGAAGGAAAGGAAAGAGAAGGGAAGGAGAAGGAAAGAAAGGAGAAAGGAAAGGAAAAGTCACGATTATCAGCGAATTTTGACATCCACCTCTGAGCACAGCGCCCAGTCAGGGCAAGAAGTCGCTGACAGCAGTGGGAACGTCTCCAACAGCACCCATCAAATGCTGCACTCAGCACGCTCCTTCCTACTGTTCACAATGCGCTCAGCAATGTAACTGGAATGCACACTGGTTTCAGTAAATTTGAAAGGACAGAAATCATACAAAATATGTCTCTAGCCAGGTGTGGTGTTGCACGCCTTTAATCCCAGCGCTCGGGAGGCAGAGGTAGGAGGATTGCCATGAGTTTGAGGCTACCCTGAGGCTACATAGTGAATTCCAGGTCAGCTTGGACTAGAGTGAAACCCCACCTTGAAAAACAAATAAAATAAAATAAAATGAACAATAAGATGACTAGAGAAGAAACAAGCATTTGGAAATATCCAAAGAGATCACAAAACACACACACACACACACACACACAGCCCTTTGGGAGGAGCAATGAAAGCACACATGAAAGAAATGTTATTTTAAACTGTTGATAATTAGAAACTGGCTAATTCTAAAGTCCATAAGGAAATGAAAAGGGTCAAATATAGCCAAGGTCATCTTGATCAGAGCTGAAGTGCTGACACCATCCAATAGAGTGACAGGACAGTGATTCACAGTGTGGTGCCGGTGCCCAGTGGAACAGAGTGCAGGAAAAGACATGTCCATGTGCAGGCAAACTGCCACGGGTCCTTACGCTGAGGGCAGGGTGGCCTTTCAATCACTGGTGCTGGGTCGGTTGTCTACCCACAGGGGAGAAAATCAATTCCAGCTGAACTAAAGATCTAAACGTGAAGTGACAGAGGGTTTGGGGCCTGGCTACATGCATGATCTGATTCTATGCACATGGTCAGATTCTGATTCTGGATACATGTTGAAAGTCAGGCCACATGATTTCCTGGCCACGGTGGGAGAGCAAAGGCTGTCATGGAGATGTCAGGACCTCTGCCCTAGTGCACCTCTCACCTACTTCACACACAAGTGGAAAGGGGAGCCTATAGCCCAGGAGTCATGGAGGACGGCCCCCCCACAGGAGAGGGTCCACAGAACGTAGAACAGGGCCAGGTCAGTGCTCGATAATAAGTCTTGGAAGGAACCCAAAGGTGACAGAGAGGCAGGGCAGCTCCTCCAGAAAGGCCAGCTCACAGGGCGTGACATCCTGCAGTCCACTGGCGACCTTGCCAGCTTCACCTTCATCTCCGTGCAGGCTGAGAGCAGCAGAGCTTCTGAAGGGGTTGCCATAGAGGAGAGCAAAGAGACCGGGCAGAGCTGGCCAAGGAGCTGTGTGTATGGGGGGTGCAGCTTAGAGCAGGCAACCTGCAGGGTGACTACGGAAGGCAGAGGAAGCAGAAGACTGAGGGAAAAGGGTTTGGCCTCAGGCAGGTGTCCAGCCAGTATAAAAAGTGGTGTTACCACAACCCAGGCTCAGCTCTTTCCAATCTCACTCAAGCCCAGCTGCGTTGAAACAACCAAGAGCAGTGAACTCAGTGGTCACCCTATGCCTGTGAGGAGGTGACTACAACTTCCTTCATCCAAACAGTGGCTTCTCTCAGAGCTTCTAAGAAACACAGGTCACCACGGGTGCCAGTTAAGGAATCCTTTCTGGAAGGGGAGGTAGGAGGAAAGACACCAAGGAGGGAGGAGGGACTGGCCTTCCAGGCAGGACTATGGGCTGAGCAAAGGTCCCAGTTTTGGGGTGAGTCTGTGTCTGCAGGTGGCCTGGAGGGGTATGAGCTAAGATGGCGCTTGCTTCTCCTCAGCTTGAAGACAGAATTAGTGCACCTGCCGGAGGAAAGGCCATGCCCAGCCGCCTGCCATGGCTAAGAGAGTGCACAAGCAGACTGAAGGGCTCATGTCACCTGCACCCACAGGTCCAAATGCAATAGGAACAGCCTCCTGCTGCTGTGCCTTCCCTGCCAGGATGGGCTGTTTCCTCTCAAACCTTAGCCACTCCCAGGGCTACAGAAGGAATATCCCCAACAGTGTTGTGCAAGATCTGTTTGTGAGACTCACAGATCTGTGGGCCACAATTACACCTGGGCAGAGAGAGCACCCCTTGTCTCATCTGCTCCCTCAGCCTCAGCTGGTCTTGGGGCCTGGGCCTAGAACTCTCTGAAGACCCGTCATGTATATGCCTGTCGCTCACACAGCTGTGAGTGTTCCCCAAGACAAGCCCTGTCACCCCAGCTCCTTCATCTGGAAGCCCTTCTCATCTTTCCAGATGGAGTGGCACTTCCACCCTGCCTCTGCCATCTCTCTGCTGGCTGCAGCTTTCCCTTAAACAATGTGACCCCTGGGAACCAGGTATCTGTGGTGCATAAAAAGTGAAATGTTTGTCTTTGCTGCCAGTTGTGTGGACTCCATGAGTTGTGCTGGCAACTGTCAACTTGATGGGCTTTGGAATTACCTAGGAGACACATCTCTGGGAGTGTTTGTGGAGGCATGCTCAGAGAGGCTTAACTGAGAAGGAAAGACCCACCCTGAAGTGGGAGGTGGTGCCACCCCCTGGGCTGGAGTCCCAAAGTAGATAAAAGGCGAGAAGTCAAAAGCCACATGAGCCTCAGCATTCATTTCTCTGCGCATTCTGACTGCAGACACAATGTGATGAGCCACTGCACGCTCCTGCCACCATGCCTTCCCTGTCACGAAAGTGTACTCCAACCGTGAACCAAAATAAATCCTTCCTTCCTTAAATTGCTTCTCATAGGCATTTGGTCACACAGCAATGAGAAAGAAAACTCAAACAGAGCTCCATCATGACTGCTCACTGACAGGTGCCCAAACCCAGCATAGTGCCTGGTATGTGGCAGACAGTAATAAATGTGTGAATGACTAGATAATGGAAAAAAGAGGGGCAAGCGGAGGTGGATAGAGGAATGAGTGCTCAGTGGATAGAATGGATGGCTGGGCTGATGCATGAGTGGATGGGCATGAGGACAGGAGAACGAATGGATAGGGGGTTGGCAGGTGGTTGTGTGGACAGGTGGATGAATGAGTATCAGCTCAGCCTTACTTTTCTGGCACAAGTTTTCCTCCCATATTCTTTTTTAATATTCTTTTTATTTTATTTTTTTATTTTGAGAGAGAATGAAAGAGGGAGAGGGAGAGAGAGAATGGACATGCCAAGACCTTCAGCCTGCTGTAAACGAACTCCAGACACACGCACCCCATTGTGTGCATGTGCAATATTGCACACTTGTGTCACTGTGTATCTGGCTATGTGGGACCTGCAGATTTGAACATGAGTTCTTGGGCTTCACAGGCAAGCGCCTGAACCACTATGCCATCTCTCCAGCCCTGTCTCCAACATACTAATACCTTTCTCCAATGGTTGTCTCACTTTCTTTTGTTCTTAAGGAAGTCTTACCTTCAACCTTTATTTTAGGACATAGTGACAAATAATCTCACATTGTCTTTAAGTTCTTCATATGGAAGTTTCTAGTGCTGCAGGCTCCCTGTGAGTGTAGCTACTTTGTAATTCTCATCATGGATACAGTCCTTTGAGTCCTCACTAAATACTGGGCCTGGTGCATGTTAGTATGTGCCATCCCCACCTAGTCTAGAGACGTAAGTGGCCTGCTGTGAAAACCTCTGGAGCCCCCTGAGCCTGCGGCACTCACCCACTTGTGCCATCATCCCTACCTCCTGTTCTCCAGCCACTCTGGCTTTCTTTCAGCTGTCCCAGGCAGGTGGCATCTCCCTGCTGCCACAGGGACTTTGTATATGCAATTACATGTCTTTATCTGGTTTCTATGCCTTTGTAAACTTGAGGCTGGAAAGTCTTGGGGAAGAGCCTTGTGAATCTGTAACTTTCTGACTTCCCCAGCCTTGTAAATTTCATCAGCTTCTTCAGTCTTTAAGCTTCTGTCCAGGAGAAAATGTTTCCGTTCAGAGGAAACAGTAAAACAACAGAAAACAATTACATAAAGTCCTTAAAAGCAAATTTTTAAAACACAAAGTATGTGTTCTCAAAGCTGCAATGCCTTGTTGAAAGAAATTAGGAAAGACACAATAAAAGGAAAGACATCTCATGTTCATGGATTATAAAGTTGAATAATATTAAAATGTAAATACTTGAAAAATGGTTTTCAGTTGCATTTTCCAATGCCATTTTGGTATTTCAGATCCAACATAACCACCGCTAAACTCCCTTCTAGACTCTTCAGCCTTACATTTGCACAAAGGATCAAGGCAGCCGGAACTGCCAAAGAAATCTCAGAAGAAACAGTTGTGGGACTCATTCCTCCTGGTGTGAAAACTTACTACAAAACTACAGGAAAAGGGCTGGAGAGATTGCTTAACGGTCAAGGTGCTTGTCTGCAAAGTCTAAGGACTCAGGCTGGACTCCCTAGAATCCATGTAAGCCAGATGCACATGGTGGTGCATGTGGCTGGAGTTCCTTTGCAAGGGCTGGAGGCCTTGGCATGCCTATTCTCCCTCCCTCCCTCTCTCTCTCTCTCTCTTAAATAAATAAATAAATAAATAAACCACCGGAATAAAGAACTGTGTGGTTCTGGACTAAGGATTAACATACAGATATATAGACTAGAAAAGAGAGTCCATCTATGGCCAACTGATTTTTGACAAAGATGTCAAGACAGCCAATGGGAAAAGAATAGACTTGTCCACAAATGATGCTGAAACAGTTGATATCTACACGCAAAATAATGAAGTTGGACACCTACACATACTGTACACAAAAACTAACTCAAAACTGATCAAGGGGAGCCAGGCGTGGAGGCGCACGCCTTTAATCCCAGCACTCGGGAGGCAGAGGTAGGAGGATCGCCATGAGTTTGAGGCCACCCTGAGACTCCATAGTGAATTCCAGGTCAGCCTGAGCTAGAGTGAGACCCTACCTCGAAAAACTAAAAAAAAAAAAAAAAAACTGATCAAGGGGGCTGGAGAGATGGCTTAGCAGTTAAGGAGCAGACCCAGGTTCAACTCCCCAAAACATAAATAAATAAAATATTTATGTATTTGACAGGAAAACAAAGAGGCAGATAGAGAGAGAATGGGCACACCAGGGCCTCTAGCCACTGCAAACAAATTCCAGCTGAATATGCCACCTTATGCATCTGGCTATATGTGGGTACTGGGGAATGAAACCTAGGTCCCTTGATTTTGCAGACAAGTGCTTTAATTGCTAAGCCATCTCTCTAGCCCTCAAGGAGCTAAATTTCAGAGCAAACACTAGTGCTGGAGCTGGGCGTGGTGGCGCACGCCTTTAATCCCAGCACTCAGGAGACAGAGGTAGGAGGATCGCTGTGAGTTCGAGGCCACCCTGAGAATACAGAGTAAATTCCAGGTCAACCTAGGCTAGAGTGAGACCCTACCTCAAAAAACAAACAAACAAAAAACTAGTTCTGGGAGAGTAGCTCTGCATGTATGAGGTCCTAGGTTCAATCACCAGTTGCACACATGAGTACACCCAAACACCACAAAGAACAAACAGTGTGAAATCACATGGCTATAGTGGTGTGTACCTTTACTACTAGCACTTGAGGCACAAATACAAACAAAAGGGACTGAGGAGATGCTCAGTGGATAAAACACTTACTACTTTATCCACATCATGCTTACCTCAAGCATGAGTACCTGACTTTGGATCCCAAGAACCCAGATAAAAATCTAGATGCTAGAGACTGGAGAGATTTCTCAGTGGTTAAAGACACTTGCTTTCAAAGCCTGCAGGCCCAGGTTCAATTCCCTAGTACCCATGTAAAACCAGATATTCAAAGTGGTGTATGCATCTAGAGTTCGTTTGCAGAGGCAGGAGGCCCTGGTATGCCCATTCTCTCTCTCTCTCTCTCTCTCTCTATTAATATATATCTTTTTTAAAAAATATTTTGTTTTGTTCCCAAGGTTATGTTGTCAGGCTTGGCTCCCAATTGTTTCCTTGATGCTGGTCACATGACCATAAGCCCTTTGTGGCCACTCTACCAAGAACAACCTTGAACAAGTTAGTATCTAGAAAAATCAAACAGTATCCAGAGCATCAAAAAAATTTTTTTGTTTTTATTTATTTATTTGAGAGAGAGAGACAGAGAGAGAGAGAGAGGAAGAGAATGGGCACACCAGGGCTTCCAGCCACTGCAAATGAACTCCAGATGCATGCGCCATCTTGTGCATCTGGCTTACGTGGGTCCTGGGGAATTGAACTGAAGTCCTTTGGCTTTGCAGGCAAGCGCCTTAACTGCTAAGCCATCTCTCCAGCCCAAATACTTTTTTTTAAAGCACAAGGCTGATGCTGTACTCTTAAGACAAAGCCAAATGTAGTGAAAGCATCTGTAATCCCATAACTAGGGAAGTGGGAGCAGGAGGGTCATAAATTCAAGGTCATCCTCAGCTATACAGATCTGGGAGTCCAGCTTCCCATGTCTGCCTGCTCTGGGGTCTGGGAAGGGTCCCGGGGTAATCTCCTGGCTCAGGTTTAGCTGGCTCTGTAGGGGCTGTCCCATGAGCCAGTAATAAGTGGCAGACTCCAATGCTCTTCACTGGCTCCCTTAAAGTGACAAAGGCCCAAGTGGGTTGGGGCAGCCAGCAGCTTCTGGAGTCCAGAGTCATGGGAGCTCCCACACATTTGCCAGCTCTGCAGTCCCTGGGAAGGAGAGAAGCTATGGTCAACTGGACATCAAAAGTCCTGGGCCCTTCTCCTCTGGACAGGCCTGGCCCACCACATGCCCACAGCTTGAGCCAATGGTTGTGATCTGTCCATACAGGAACGGTGGGGTGAGACTTCTCCTTGCCCAGCCTTCAAGATTCCTGGATGGTGAAGTTTACAAGCACAACAGAGACTACCATCTAATTCCTGGGGAGCTGAAGGCCGACAAACCTGAAAAAGACTTTGTCCTTTCCTGTACAAAGTCAAAGGCCTGGAAGTCCACGGGGGATTCATCATGACGACCAAAAGTGCCAATGAAGGTGAGCACAGGCAGAGAGTTGCCCACCAACTGGGCAGCACGGACTGGCGTGAGTAGCACCCTCTTTCTTCTCCTTCCTCCCTTCTCCCTCTCCCTTCTTCCTTTCCCCCTCTTGGTATAGTGAACCTAGTGGGGTAACCCTCCCACATCTCTTGCTTTTGAGGGACACTGCAGCCCCATAACACATGTAGCCATGTCACCCTGACATGGCCCTACAAATCCCCTATCTGTATGAAGGCCTACTACATCAGTCTCAGCCCCGGGAGCTGGAGATCTGCCAGGGCTGGCCTAGGAAGAGGCTCTGGGCCAGGTGACCATCCCATTCGATCAGGAGAGGTCAAGAAGCTGACCCCATTCAGCTCAGGCTCTGGAGCCGCCCCGCTCCACCAGTGACACACAGTGACTCGCCAACAGTTTTCTCCAGGAGGGCTTCCTGAATAGCAGTACCCTCTTGCTGGCAGACACAGAGGCAATGTTCCAGTTCTCTCCAAGAAAGGACTGTTGCCCAGCTTCAAGGAGCTCCAGGAGTGGGCTGGGCTGAGCAAAGCTGGGAGAGGGGCAAGGGCAGCCTTTCTGTCCAGGTGGCCCCACCATTGGCAGCCAGCTGCCTTGGACTTCATTACAGTCCTTGGTTCCTCTCTTGCTTCTGTCTGGTGCTGGAAGGCTGTTAACGCAGTTGTACTGACTTCAGGAGACAATGACAAGCTGAAGGCAATTAAGAGAACAGGCCAGAGTGGGACAGCCGGCAGTTGTTACCACAGCCTCAGAGCCTTTAGCTCAGAGCAGACAAAGCTCAAGTTCAGACCCAGGTTTGACTGCCAGGGTGATGGATTTCAAGATGGCTAAGTACCCAGATCCCATGGCCGGAAGGCCAAAGTCAAGGCTCTCTACAGGGGATGATGGGGCCTGAGTAAGTGGACAGACATCCTGAGGAGTTCATAGTTTGACCCTCAGATGTCCCTTCCTCTCCCATGTGGGACTGGCTGACAGTGGGGAGACCATGAAAAGCCTTTCCCATAGGAGGCAGCAAGCGCCTTTCTGTCTGGGCTGATGATAGAGGGAAGGGGACATTCTTCTGAGACTAGACAGGGGTGTCTAAGGGATGGACTCTGAGGGCCCTTGAGGCTCTCGGCACCATGGTTCTCACCTGGTTGGTTGTGAATGGACAGTAGCAGCTGTGCCAGCCTGAGAAGATGCAGTGGCCATGGCTCAACCCCCCAGGAATGAGGACAGGCACTCAGACCTGCAGCAGAGAGTGTGGGATGGTGGGGCCTGAAGATGGAGAAGGAAGGGGATGCTCATGGGTGAGGAATGGGGCTGGCTACAGTCATAGGAGTTCATCCACTCACCCACAGGAGGGGCGTGAGGCATAGCCACCAGATCGTCCTTCAAAAGGGACACATGAGCTTAGTAGTAGCTTAGAGGCAGAGTGCTCTCTCATAGCATATGTGAGGCTGGGGTTCCAGCATCCCAGCGCCCTTCTCCTCGGTCTGAATGCTTGCTTCAGATTTTGCTGAGGTAGCACCTTCTGAATCCAGCTGTGGTCCCAGTAGAAAAATGGATAAGTATGTTGGTGCTGGAGAGATGGGTCAATGGTTAAGGTGCTTGTCTGCAAAGCCTAATGACCCAAGTTCAATTCCCCAGTACCCATGTAAAGCTAGATGCACAAAGTAGTTCGTTTGCAGCAGCTGGAGGCCCTAGTGTGCCATTCTCTCTCTTGCTCTCAAATAAATAAATAAAAATACTAAAAAAAAAAAAAAAATCTGGGTGGGGTGGCACAAGCCTTTAATCCCAGCACACGGGAGACAGAGGTAGGAGGACCACCATGAGTTTGAGGCCACCCTGAGAATACATAATGAAGTTCAGGTGAGCTACAGTGAGACCCTACCTCAAAAAAACAAAACAAAACAAAACAAACAAACAAAATCATTGAGGGCTGGAGAGATTGCTCAGCTGTTAAAGGCACTTGCTTCCAAAGCTTGCCAGTCTGGGTTTGATTTCCCAGAACCCATGAAAAGCCAGATGCACAAAGTGGCACATGCATCTGGAGTTCATTTGCAGTGGTAAAAGGTCCTTACATGCTCATTCTCTCTCTTAAACTCTCAAATAAAAATATTTTTTAAGGGCTGGAGAAATGGCTTAGCAGCTAAGGCCTTTGCCTACAAAGCCAAAGGACCTTGGTTCGATTCCCCAGGATCCATGTAAACCAGATGCACAAGGTGGCACATGCGTCTGGTGTTCAGCTTCAGTGGCTGGAGGTCCTGGCGTGCCCATTCTCCCTCTCTCTCTGCCTCTTTCTCTCTCACCCTCTCAAATAAATAAATAATTTTTTTAAAAAAAGCAAAAAAAAATTTTTTTAAATAATTTTTAAAAATGAGAGAAGCTGGACATGGTGGCGCACATCTTTAATCCCAGCACTCAGGAGGCAGAGGCAGGAGGATCACCAAGAGTTAGAGGCCACCCTGAGACTACATAGTGAATTCCAGGTCAGCCTGAGCTAGAGTGAGACCCTACCTTGGAAAAGCAAACAAACAAACAAACAAAACAATGAGAGTCCCAGCAGTGTGCGGTGTGCGGTACTCGACCCTGTGCTATAGGGAGGAAATAAATGGTTGTGGTTGGGTTTACCTTGAAAGGCACAGCAGGAATGAGCTTTTAAAATTGGGTGGTGGGGAGCATGGACTACCAGCGCGTGAGGGCCTCTAGTGGGTAGTTCTCAGTATTAAATAAGGTGGGATATCTAGGTAGGAAAACAGCACCTCCTTGAATATTTTGAAAGTTCTTTATAGCAAAAAAAAAAAAAAAACTGGAGGTAGGAGATGGCTGTGAGTTTGAGGCCACACTGAGACTGCATAGTCAATTCCAGGTTAGCCTTTGAGAGAGACCTTACCCCCCCAAAAAAAATAAAAAATAAAAAACCACCAATGAACTGGGCTGCAGAGATGGCTTAGTGGTTAAAGCACTTACCTGCAAAGCCAAAGGACTCAGGTTCGATTCTCCAATACCCACATAAGTCAGATGCACAAGGTGGTGCATGCCTCTGGAGTTCATTTGCAGCAGCTAAAGGCTCTGACATGCTCATTTTCTCTCTCCCTCTCTATCTATCTATCTACTGACTCTCTCTGTCTCTCAAATAAATAAAAAATTAAAAGGAAATAAAATAAATAAATAAATAAATTTTTTGAAAAGTACTGTGTTGGCTTAGGGCCAGAATGGTTGTAACCTTGAGTGTTACCTTATCAGCACTCCTCTCTCATCCCTAAATCTAAACAAGGCACCTCATAAAACCACTTTACAAGTTAATTTATAGGAGGAAATTATTTAGTAAACTGGTTCATATATTTTTACTTAAAATTTAAGCTTTGCTTAATCTTTAAACCTTGTAAATGACATCCTTTAAGGAATATAACTTAGAAAGCCACAGGGTCAGGCCTGAGAATATTGCTCAGTGGTTAAAGGCACTGGCTTGCAAAGTTTGTTGGCCCAGGTTTGATTCCGCAGTACCTATGTAATGCCAGATTCACAAAGTGGTTCATATCTCTAAAATTTGTTTGCAGCAACAAGAGGCCCTGATGTACCCACCCTCTCTCTCTCTCTCTCTCTCTCTCTCTCTCTCTCTCTCTCACACACACACACACACACACATATACAAACAAATACAGTATTTTAAGGCCACAGGATCAGATATATAGTCATTGTGTAGACATGTAAATGCACTCTCTTGAGAAGCCCCTGCCCATGTCTGAGGTGTGTACTGCCCTTGTCCTACATGACTCTCTCAACGCCTGATCATATCACTAACTCTGCTTTCCTCTAGCTTATCCTGAAATCCTTTTCTGCAGTATAGTCAAGCACCTGGCTTTACCTGAGTGAAGGTTCCTATGGAGAAAGAGAACTCCTCAGGCTGCTGACAGGGCTGGGCTGTGTCTTCCTGCCACCACAGAGTCCTAGGACTAGACATTCCTACCCACTGTGGAGCTCTGCGCTGGGCACTGTTCTCAGAGCTCTTGCTGGCCTGGCAGAGACTTGTGGACTTGGCATTTTGGCCTGGTGATGGCTTCCAGCCCGAGTCTGCTTTCTCCCCTTCAGTTCTCACAGATGTCATTCTCCCACTGCCACCTCCTCCTGAACTCAGCACCCGCGTCGCGGAGGAGTGGGTACACAGTTTGGCTGCATGCCCTTCCTGGGAAGATGTGAACACACAAACATCTTTTCACCTCAGGTAGGGCGTC
This sequence comes from Dipus sagitta, assembly GCA_036346955.1. Taxonomy (NCBI): domain Eukaryota; kingdom Metazoa; phylum Chordata; class Mammalia; order Rodentia; family Dipodidae; genus Dipus; species Dipus sagitta. Next base: position 2,183,120 of record CM070779.1, on the reverse strand, counting down.
AGTGACAGGAACCATTCCTCCCTCATCCTGCTTTTCACCGGGCTTACTTACAGGAGCATGGGTGACTCCCAAACAGCTATACCACTGAAAAATCTCACTCTAGCATGACGATAACCCCCCAAAGCTGCAGAGATAGAGTCCTTCTTCCATTAAACTTGTACCTTCTGTATACTCTAGTACCTCCTAGCACCAAGTGTGGCTGGATCATAATTGTAGACAGCTGGTGCTGGAACACAGGAGTGAGTGGCTGGACTGTCAAGTGAGAATCTAATGACCAGCCCCAACCCAGTGTTTTGACGGTCTCCTCTGGGTAGGCATGGCTGCTCTGGTTAAGATGCTGGGACATGGTTCAGTGGATGAAGCACAAGGACTGGGATTTTGACACCCAGCATCCATGGAAGTGCTGGGTGGGTGTAGCAGCTACCTGTAATCCTGACACTCAGGAAGTGGAGGCAGAGGGTGACCCCTGTGCAAACTCGCTACTTAGACAAGCTGAGTTGGGTTCAAGTGAGAGACCCTATCACAATGAACAAGGAGAAGATGCCCATTGTCAAGCCCTGCCTTCCACATGCACACGTTTGCTCACATGCATGTACAAATGCATACATGCCACACATGTACACACATGGTTGGTAATGCCATGTTATGTCTGGAGGCCAGGGTTCCACAATGCCCTCTCACACATCTGTGTGCAATGCCAGATGGGAAGGGCTGAGTGGGTTCATTTATTCACTCAACAAACATTTTGGGAGGACAGTGACATCATACTCAAGACCACGGGTTTCTGTGGTGGTTGGAATCTTAAGTGTCCTCAATAGCCTCATGTGTTTGTGATTAAACCTCATACTTAATCCCCAGCTGGTGGGACCTTGGGGAGGTGGAGCCTTGCTGGAGGAGGCATGTTGCTGGGGGCAAGCCTTGGGTTGTTATACCCCATCCCTGCTTGCCACACGTAGTTCACTCTCTTCTTCCTCCCTGTTACTGATGAGATGTGACACCTGGCTGTCTGCTCTTGCCATGTTTTCCCCACCCTCAAAACTGTAAGCTAGAAACAAACCCTTTCTTTCCATAAGTTGCTTCTGGCAGGGTGTCTTGTTCCGGCAATGAAAAGTTAACTGCTACATGGGCTGCAGAGATGGCTTAGCGGTTAAGGCATTTGCCTGCAAAGCCGAAGGATCCTGGTTTGATTCTCCAGGACCCATGGTAAGCTGGATGCACAAGGTGGCGCAAGCATTTGGAGTTCGTTTTCAGTGGCTGGAGGCCCTGGCATGCCCATTCTCTCTCTCTCTCCCTCTTTCTTTCTCTCAAATAAATAAATAAAAATATATTTTAAAAAAAGTTAATCTCTACAGTTCCCCAATCTGGGTCTTGCATCCTGGTTGTGCTGGCATGGTAAGCATGTTTTTCATCTGCCCTGGTTCTCAACTTCATGTCTTTAAAATGAGGCCAGTTATAAAATCTGTTCTGAGGTCATGTGTGTAGATTCTTGAGCACAATGCCCGGCACACACTCCACTCAATAATGACAGAGTTAGTCTGCTGTCATTTCTTTTTTTCTTTAATTTTTTAATTTTTAAATTTATTTTTAAGCAGAGAGAGAGACAGAGAGAGTGATAGAGAGAATGGGCACATCAGGGCCTCTAGCTGCTATAAACAAACTCCAGGTACATGTGCCACTGTGCATCTGGCTTTACATGGGTACTGGGGAATCAAACTCCGATAGTTAGGCTTTGTAGGCAAGTGCCTTAGCTACTGAACCATCTCTCCAGCCTCTGCTGTCTTTTTTTTTTTTTTTTTTTTTTTGAGGTAAGGTCTCATTCTAGCTCAGGCTGACCTGGAATTCACTATGTAGTCTCAGGGTGGTCTCCTACCTCTGCCTCCCAAGTGCTGGGATTAAAGGCACTGTGCCACCATGCCCAGCTCTGATATTTCTTTTTGCAGCATTCATCTTAAGGTTTTTGCTCCATTGGTTTTTCTATTCAGAAATGCCAGGTAGGAATGAAGGTGGGAACTGGTAATCTGGGTGAGGTAACCCACCCCTACAATACCAGCATTAGGGAGGCCAAGGCCAGCCTGGGCTACAGAATGAGGTCCAGGCCTCAAAAAAAAAAAAAAAAAAAAAAAAAGATGGGGACTAAGAACTGAGGATTGTGGGTAGACAGCTGCTGTTCTCAAGCACCCATATGACTGGCTGGAGTGAGACAGGCTTTGTGGGTGGGCAGCAATCCCAGTCACTCTATCCAGGAGGGGCTGGCTAGTCCTGTCTCCATTAGGAAAGAAGCTTCTGTCCACTTTGCTCCTCTGAGCCCCTGGATAAGTGCAGTGGGGATGAGATGCTGTCCCCGAATAGAGAAAGAGCCCACTGAGATGTGAACGCCACATCCCAGCCCCAATGAAAAAGAGCCACCTCACACGTGGCTGCTGGGAGTGTGGAGTGGGACAGCCACGTTGGCAAACAGTTGGTAGTTATTTACAGTGTGATATGTAGAGCCTCCGCGCAATCCAGAAACCATACTTGTGGGTTTATGCGAAGGATACATGAAAAGTGGCCACACAATACAAAGATGTTCATAGCAGCTCATATGAAGTAACAGCTAAAGAGAGTGGGAACAACTCAAATGTGTATCAGCTGATGGGCAGGGAAGCAGCACAGTAGACTGGAACATTATCCAGCCGTGAAAGGAAGGAAGCACTGATCACATGATAATGGGATGAGCATCTGAGACATGGCTATGGGTGCAGCAGACTCTGTGGTGACAGTCAGGAAGCCACAATGCAAGCCATGGTTGTGTGTGTGAGGAGGCCAGAGGCTGACAGGTCCTCTATTGCTTTCCCCCTTCTTTTACTGAGTGAGGTCTCTCACTTGAACTCAAAGCTCACTGATTCAGCTAGTCAAGCTGTCTTTGCCTCCTGCATGCTAGGATTACAGGTGGTCTGCCACACCCACCTGGCACTCGTGCGGGTACTGGGGATCTGAATTCCAGTCCTCATGATAGGGTGGAAAGTGCACTGTCCACTGAAACATTTCCAGGCCCTCACAGCCATGGCTTTTTTCTCTTAATGTTTTTATCTATTTGCATGGTGTGTGGGGGAGTTCCAGGGCCTCTTGCCATTACAAACGAATGCCAGATGCATGTGTTGCTTTTTGTATCTGGCTTTACATGGGTACTGGGTATTTGATTCTGGGCCAGCAGGATTTGCAAGCAAGCACCTTTAACCACTGAGCTATTTTTCAGTCCCCACAGTATAGCTTTTTGTTTGTTTGTTTGTTTGTTTTAGTTTTCCATGGTAGGATCTCAGTCTAGCTCCGGCTGACCTGGAGTTCACTGTGTAGTCTCAGGGTGGCCACGAAATCACAGTGATCTTCTTACCTCTGCTTCCCAGGTGCTGGGATTAAAGGCGTGCACCACCACACCATTTTTATTTCGTTGTTGTTGTTTGTTTGTTTGCTTTTTGAGGTAGGATCTTGCTCTGGCCCAGAATGACGGGGAATTCACCCTGTAATCCCAGGCTGGCCTCCAATTCTTGGCAATCCTTTTTATCCTTTAATCCCAGCATTCAGGAGGCACAGGTAGGAGGATCACTGTGAGTTCAAGGCCACCATGAGACTACAGAGTGGTGGGCAAGAGTGAGACCCTACCTTGAAAAGCCAAAAAAAATTTTTTATTTATTTGCATATGTGTGTGCACATGTGCCAGGGTGTTTTGCCTACAAATGAATACCAGACATATGTGCCACTTTTCTGTCTATCTTCACATGAGTGATAGGAAATTGAACCTGGCAGGTTTTGCTGAGCTATCTTCTGGGCCTCTAAGCCATAGCTTATGAAGATACCAAAAAAATTCCCACGGAACTAAAGGTGGAGATTCACTTGACAGGAATTACCCTCACTAGTTACAGGGTGCAGTCTCTGGAGAAGGTGTGTGGTGACTTGATTGGAGGAGCAAGAACAATTTGAAAGTGAGAAGACCATTTCCAATGGCTACCGAGGCCTTGACAAACACTACAGGGGAAACAGCTCATGGTGAAGGTTCTGTGACATGGGATAGCTTCCCGATGAGAATCCACAGTGACTCACACACTTACAATCCTTCTGAGATTGGTAAGCAGATGACTTCCATCAGCATGGAGCCAGGTGTCAACTATTTTAACAAATTGACTCAATCAGAAAAAATAATTCTAAATTTAAAGAATTTTTTAAAGCCTGGCATGGTGACACACGCCTTTAATCCCAGCACTTGGGGTGGCAGAGGTAGGAAGATTGCCATGAGTTTGAGGCCACCCTGAGACTACACAGTAAATTGCAGGTCAGCCTGGGCTAGAGTAAGACCCTACCTTGACAAAAACAAATAAACAAAAAAAAAAAAAAAGAGAGAGAGAGAGAGAGAATTTTTAAAAATATGCCAAATGAATGAAGCCAGTCACAAAACACTATTGTATGATTCCATTTATATGAAATGTTTGTGAAATATTCAGACTAGGAAGGTCATGGGGACAAAAGTCTTCAATTATTTAGTGGTAGGGGTAGGAAGCAGAATATGGGTTTTCTTTTAGGATTATGGTTGCACATCTCTGAACATGCTAAACATGTTCATGTGTGAGTGACTTTTGTAGGAAGTAGTTCCTTAACAAAACTGTTACACAAACAAATAGACGGATAAGAAATGAGTTTGTGTCAGAAAAGAAGCCACACGCTGGAGTGCTACCTCTAAAGCCCCCATCACTGGCGAATGCCACTTAAAACAATGTTATTATCCTATAGGACTCTCAAGGCCAGAGGAAGCATCAAGCTTTGGTTCTTGGAAAATATAGTTATGGTGGGGACTGTCTCTTAACAAAATGAGCTATGAGGAATGCATTCGAGGCAGCAGCTCCCACATGCAGCACCTGGTACTAGCTGAAACCGTGGAGAGAAGGCCAGGGTGCATTGGGAAATGGGCTGCCTCTAGTTCACCCGGCTTTTCCATCTCTGTCTCTCCTGCTAAAATGCTTCACCACCCTTATCCTGGCTTTCCCGACAGTGTCAGGCCTCTGTGGCCCTCAGCCCTGGAGCTCAATGGTTCCACTACCTGGAGCCTTGATCCAGCCTTTGCTCTCAGGATGGTTAAGGTGGAGACAGAAGGAATGGGTTATAGTGTTAAACCTGCATGTGAGTAAAAAGAGCAGAATGCTATGGCCTGGCAGTAAGAAAGCCTCAGAACAGGGACAAGTGTCCTAGGTCAGCTAATGATGCCCAGAAGGTTGAGGACTGGCTTGGGAACACAGACACTCCTCTATTCACATGACCTTACTCTTGGGGCAGTGGCTCTGCTCAGCAGCCACTGTGTACAATCAGGCAGGTGCCAGAAGTGCCCAGACTGGCAGGGATGCTCCCAGGTAGGCTTCTGGGTTGTCATGGCAACTCCCTATGAGGCTTCCTGCATCTTTAGTGTGGATCCAAGAGAAGACACCCTTTCTGGTGGTTTGAATAAAAATGTCTCCCATAGCCTCATGTGTTTGTGATTAAACCTCATACTTAATTTCCAGCTGGCGGAACCTTTTGGGTGGTGGACCTTGCAGAGGAGGTGTGTCACTAGGGGTGGGTCTTGGGATTTTATAGTCCAGCCCTGCTTTCCAGAGCTAGCCAGGGCTCCACTTCCTCCCTGCTGAAAAAGTTGTGCCACTTGATGTCTGCTCTTGCCTTGCTTTCCTCACCTTGATGAAACTTCCCCTGGAAACTGAGAGCCAGAAATAAACTCTTTCCTTCCGTAAACTGCTTGGATGTTTTGTCCCAGCAACACACTTGGAGAAATAGGCTTCTTTGCCCCACTGCCGTACTGCAACTTCAGGGCAGCCTCTGTCCAGACATCTGTGGAGTCTGAGCTTGAGGACAGAAATGCATCTGGGCTCTCTGTCCCCAGGGCTGAGTGCAAAGATCCATGAGGTAGGATTCCCAGAGGCTCAGAACCGAGGGTCAACAGTTAGCCAACTTAGATCAGAATCCCCAGCCTAGGGGGTAGAGCTCAGGGGTAGAACAATTGACCACAGAATCCCCAGCCTGCCACTGGCCTGGTGATATGAAATGGGTGGGCTCTTCAGACCTGCACACACACTAAGGAGAGCTGACATTGTGGAGATGTCTCAGCCTAGTAACAAACCTCACCAGTGGCGGCCCAGGTCAAGTTTCAGCCCAGCACAACACTCCCCTTCTTGGGCTTTTCCCAAGCACCCTTCATTCCTGTTGCTGGGCAGGACACCAGCAATGAATGGTAGGGCCTGTATTCCTGGACCCCGGCACTGTGTGTATTTTTAGTTTCTGCGCTGTGTGGGCATCTACACTGTGGCTAGTGTCCTCAGGGAGCCACCCAGCTGCAGACACAGGAACCTAGTGGGCACTTGGGGACCTCTGGGAGCTGCACCCCCACCACCTCAGATCCTGAGGCTCAGGAAGCAAATCCCTTTAGCAAGACAGAATCAGCTTCCCTTAGGGAAGAATGCACATGCCCTAGCACACAGGCTTGTGGCTCAGAAATGGGAGGCATGAGGATCCACTCTGTGACCTTGTATTCCTAAGTTGGAAGGAGGACCCTAGGCAGAAGTTGGCAGAGATGTATGGCAGCCAAGCAGTGCTGAGGGCCTGGGTGCCACAGACAGGAGACATCTCTCCCCCCAGCAGGGCTACAGCTGTGTTTTGCTATCTCAGTGCTCCTGAGCAGTTTTCAAGGGCCAAGAAGTAATTCTGGAACATACAGGTTTCAACCTCCTCTTGTTTCCTATGCTTCTTTGACCATTCCGGGCTAGACATTGGTGGGTTCTGGTGATACTGGCTGGGCTTCACAAAGGCAAGAAATGTGGTGAGGTACAGTGTGTGGTGCTTGGGTGGCAGGCTAATATCTCAGAGTACTGGCTCACCTGCACTTTGCCTACACACTGGGCTCGTTTCTGCCTCTGTAAACTTGGGGAAGTGAGTCCAGAGTGGTGCCCAGCATGGTGGCTCATACTAATCCCAGCACTTGGGAGACTGAGGCAGAATTGCGAGTTTGAGACCAGCATGGGCTACATAATGAATTCCAAGCCAACCTGGAATACAGCATGAGCCTCTGTCTCAAAAAAAAATTAAATGAGTAAGTAGAAAATCATAAACTGGAGAGGTTCCCACCATCTATCTGGCATGGTGATAAGCAAAGCACACTTTATGTCCCACAGTAATACATGGACAAGAGACGTATACGCCCTGCTCCACAAAACATCTCTGCTGTTCCCCCATCCTCATTCCATGTATCTTTTACAAAATACTGCTCACTACTGACCCAAATTCTCAGAGTACTTAGTGAGCCCTGATCGGATGATGTTCACGGTGAAGATGCAAAACAAAAACAAACCAGACGCACAGTCACGCCACGCAAGGAAAGCACACTGGACGCTAAGGGGGAGCGCTCCCTGTGTGAGAGCCGCGGCTCGTCAGGGTATATTTTAAGAGCTCGGGCGCCGCAGGCTTGGAGGAGGGCGGGGCTCCACAAGCAGCGCTCCGCTTGGGGGCCGCCTCGCGGGAAGCGTAGCTGGACCCGGCGGCGCGGTCCTCCGCGCTCCCAAGCCCGGGCACCCGAGGAGTCAGAGACGCACCCGGCTCCACGCCGAGGCAGACGCGGAAACCGAACGAAGTGGGGGACCCGGTGCCCAAGGCGGGGGGCGGAGCCGGCACGCGCGTGGGGCGGATCCTGGCTTTCCTCCCGGCCCCGCCCCCGAGTTTGCAAACAGCGGCAGCGCTCCTTCCGCGCGCACGCGCCCTCCGCCCCACCCGCTCCGTCTCCTGTGCCGAAACCACGCGCAGGGCCTGCCGGGAGCCAGCGGTAGAAAAGTCTCAGAGGCAGGTCACTAGCCGGCAGGTGCGCAGGCGCGGCCCCGCCTCCTGCCAGCCGTGCGGCCATATTTAAAGGGCGGCGGGCGCAGTGAGCCAATGGGTGGCGAGCTACGGGGGGCGGCGCGTGGCGGCGCGAGGCCCCGGATGTGGCTGCGGCGCCGCTCCTCCCCCGCTCCCCTCAGAGCCCCGGCTGCGGGCTCTTCTCCGTTCGGTCTCTCGCTAGCTCGCTCGCTCGCGGCCCGCAGGCCCTTAGGGCGCGGCTGGCAGGAGGCGCCTCGGCGGGGGCGGCGCGGAGCAGCGCCGGAGCGGGCTGCCGGGCGGCCGCGCGGCGGCGGAGCGGGCGGGGCCCGGCGCTGGTTCCCCGCGCCCAGCGCGCCCCGGCCGCCGCCATGAGCGGCTCGTCGGGCACCCCGTATCTGGGTAGCAAGATCAGCCTCATCTCCAAGGCGCAGATCCGCTACGAGGGCATCCTCTACACCATCGACACCGACAATTCCACCGTGGCTCTCGCCAAAGGTAGCAGCGCGCGCGCCGCCGCCGCCGCCGCGCGCCCAACCGCCGCCCCAACAGCCCGGACGCCGCTGGCCGGGTTCCGAGCCCGCGGGCTCCTCCTCGGGGCGCCGTGCTCCGGCCCGCACAATGGTCTTCCCCGCTCCCGCGGGGGCGGCGCGGGCGGGCAGGCGGCACAGGCCCGGGGGCGGGGCTCCCGCCAGCTGCCGTTCCTCTCCAGCGGCGGGGTGTCCCCTGCGCGGCGATGGGTGGCCCGGGGCTCCCCGGCGGGCGGGGTGGGCAATAGAACCCGTTAGGTGGGTCGCTGGGGCGTCCTGCTGGAGCCCCTGCCGAGATAGACATCGGTTAGCCCGGGGCTGTTCTGCTCTGAACTCTTCCCGCCCTTGTCCGGACGTCCCGACCCGGCTGTCTTTGGTGACCCACGCCCGTGGGCGCTGGCGGCCTTCGGGCGGGGGTGGGCTTGGGGTTAGAGGAAGTCCGGAGTCGGAGCGCCAGTGCTGACAGCGTGAGGCCCCCGGGCCCTCTTTGTCTCCGTCCTCCGCGAAGATGGGGCGCGCTTTCCCTCTCCCCTGCTGCTGTCTGCAGCCCCGGGTGGGTGCTGAGCCCGCCCCTGGACCCCCGCGGGTCCCGATGGAGGGGGCGAGGGTTATGAGAGGCCAGTGTGCTGAGGTCAGAGAGAGCACTGCGGCCTGAAGACTGTCGTCCCGAGCGCTGGGGGCTGCTGCTTTTGAAGCCTGGTACTTGGACTGCGGCACTGCAGGAGAGCTCAGGATTCCAAGGCTTTGTGTTCACTTGCGCTCCATAGCGTATCGCTTTCGACCTGAGAGCCCCAATTGGAGAAACTGAGGTTCAGAGTAGGCTCCTGTCCTCGGGAGTTGCGGTTCTACTAGATGGAGCCGGCTACCTAGCCTACTTCAAGTCAGGAGCCCTCCTAAAGAGAGAGATGGTAGCGTTCCTACAATCTTGTGCGTAGGGTATTTAGACACCATGGAGGTCCCATGGGCTCAAGATTTCCTTATTAAGTAGCTAGCATTTGGGGGTCCAACTTCTGGGACTTCCTTTTCCCGTTTTTTCTGCAGCAGCTACCCAAAAGCTGGGTGTGTGACAAGGGTTAGGGAAACTTACAGCTTACTGGCTTGCCTAAGAAAACGATCTTCCCAGCTGAAGCGTTTAGTGAGGTTCAAGCGCAATGGTTGGCCCATCCGCAAAGTCAGATGTGAGGAGGCAGATTTTTCAGAGCGCTCTGCACGTGTGCTGGAGAATGGGGAGCTTCGTGAAACCAGGAGCCAGTGAAAATTTCCTTGTCATCCTTGTGACTTCAAACTCTTGCAGGCTTCAACTGGTTCCTTGCCTGCACCATTTGGAGATTGAGCAGCTGTTGAATTGTAAAGACTGCTCTGTGTTAGGGAGGGGGCCTAGGAGCCATAACGTCACATTGCTGGAATAGACTTGGCACAGAACAACAACTTACTCCCCCTTCTTTTTCTTAACCTTTTAAGTGAGGTCCTTTGGTACTGAAGACCGTCCCACAGATAGACCTGCTCCCCCAAGAGAGGAAATTTATGAGTACATCATTTTCCGGGGAAGTGATATCAAGGATATCACTGTGTGTGAGCCTCCGAAAGCTCAGCACACCCTCCCTCAGGATCCTGCTATTGTTCAGGTAAGTGTGTTGCAGTAGCTGTGTGGACCATTTCAGAGACAGGAACTTGGTGTCTTCTGCTTAGTAACACTGGCCATGTTTCTATTTGGGCAGTTTCTCTTCCCATGTAAAGTGTTCATTCATGCAGCATGCACTGAGTAGTGGTGTACAGCAAGACTCCTCAGGGAAGAGGCCTGTGACTTGCTGTGGTGTGCAGGGGGTGCTGGTGCGGATCTTTCTAGACCTCAGGTGCCCAGGACATAGAAGTCAAGCCCTGAGTGGCATGGTGTGTGTGTCATGAGATGCTTAACAAGGTTCATTGCCTGTATCCAGCTGTTACATTCCAGTGCTTGGGCACTAACTTGGAGGTCTTAAGCCACTTGGCTGTCTGCTAGGTTATGGCCCAGGATTACTAGGCTGTCCCAGCTCATTGTTTTCTTTTGTAAATTTATTTTTTTTAAAGAAGTTTATTTATTTATTTGGGGGACAGGTTAGGAATATGGATGCACCAGGGCCTCCTGTCACTGTAAATGAACTCCAGTTGCATGTGCCACTTTGTGTATCTAGCTTTATGTGGGTACTGGGGAATCAAACCCTGGCCCCCTGGTTCTGCAAGTAAGTGCCTTTAATTGTTGAGCCATCTCTCTAGTCCCTCTTTTGCAAATTTAGGCCTTACTTGGCTCCTCTGGGGTTTAGGTTGCTCTGGGTTCTGAGATGGGGATATACCTGCCAGATGGGAGCATGTGGGGTGGGCTTCCAGGGCACTTGGTGCAGCCCAAGTCAGACTTTCGAAGACTAGAAGGGATACTCAGGGTTTTCAAAATAAAGTAACTGAAGTAGGCCTGAGAAGTTGGGAGGATGCAGTCAAGTGAGGGACTAAGGAAAAACCATGCTTCTAGATATGTGGGGATCATAGAGAAAAGGGATGGGGTGGGAGGAGAAGATGGATGTTTGGGGAGGCCCAGGTAGTTCCTGGCCTCACACCTACACCTCTGCAGGGAAGTGTACTTCCAACTGAGGGTGGCATTTCTTCCTATAGGAAGGCCAGACTGGCATTGGCAGAGGAGAGATATTAGTGTTTTAATGGGGTTGGAAGTTCATGCAGCTAGGAATGAAATGTTGGGGAAAAGGCAGTTCAAGCCATAATGAAAACTCCCCCAGGACTGTCGTGCATATCAGGAGTGCAGGCTTACAGAGCAGGTGCCCTCTTCCTGTTTGAGCAAGTGCCCAGTGTACAGACTGGCAGGGTGACTGGATGGCCTTGCACTGCTCTCACCTCTGTGTGTGTCTCATTGTTCAGTCCTCCCTGGGCTCTGCCTCCGCCTCGCCCTTCCAGCCACATGTGCCTTACAGCCCCTTCAGAGGGATGCCGCCCTACGGCCAGCTGGCAGCCAGCTCCCTGCTCAGCCAGCAGTATGCCGCCTCCTTAGGTCTAGGTGAGTGACTGTTCTGTGTGCTCAGCTACCATTCCTCATGACCACCAGGTAGAACCATAGACCCTGAGGGTGGGACACATCCTCATGTCTTGTTCAGTTCCCAGACCAGTTACCTGTCGGGCCACTCGATAAATTACCCAGTGCAGCTTCAGCTTGTTAGAATGTTTAGTTGACTGTCAGCTGAGACTAAGAGGCAGCCACCCGGGCTTTACACCAGACGACTCAAATCAAAACATATCTGAGGACTGGGAAGATAGAGTAAATTGCTTGCCTTGCAAGCATGCGGAACCTGAGTTTGAACTCCAGGATTCACATTATCTAGGATTCATATTTTTAAAAAGTCAGGCATGGTGATGCATGCTTATAGTCCCAGTGTTTGGGAGGTGGAGACTGGTGGATCCTTGGGGCTTGCTAGCCATCCAGTTTAGCCTATTTGGTGAGTTCAAGGCTAGCAAGAGACCCCATCTAAAAAATTAAAAGAAAAAAAAAGGTTGGCCATGTTCCTGAGGAATGACACTATCCTCTGACCACACACATGTGCACCTGGAAAACATAACACAAATATCTGAAATGTCCAAAGTCTTGGTACATCTGCCTCTAACAAGAAATGCTGTTGTAGGTTTTATGGATGAGGTCTAGCTATTGACACATCTAAGACCCTGTAACATATCTTTATTATTCTACTGCAAGTGCCCTGCACAAAAATGGTCTCCACCAAGGTTGGTTAATACTAGAGCAAGGATCTAGTCTCTGTGTTGAGAGGTCGGCCTTGTCCTTGACCTGGACATAGTTCTATAGCTGTGTTTAGAACATAGAGTTGGTTTGTCGACCACCCAACTCTGCCTCAGACTTCAGCATGAGGCAGCAAAGGCAGGGAGCGCTAATTAGGCCCAAACAAATTCTGTGGATCACTTGTTTGTCGTGTGTGTTGGGTAGCCTCTTAGCCTGGCTGTTTCTAAAATAAGTTTGGACGAGAAAGTGCTTGGCTCTTTCCAAGCTTGCCAGACACGGCTGTCCTGACTGACTTGTGTGCTCTCTGCTCTTCTCCCCTTTGCCTTCTGTAGAGAAGTTGGTAAGCCCTCCAGCCTCAGCCGCTGCTTCCAGCCCTAGTTCTTCTCCATCTCCACAGCCCGTTTCAGAGCTTGACATGTCCTCAGAGCCACCTCAGCTCACTTCCAAGGGTAACAGCAGTTTGGAGAACTAACTGCATGCTGTCTTGCAGACCATTCTGAGAGCCAGGGGGTAAAACTGAGAGCCAGGATGGCAAGACCCGAGCAGATTGTGCACTAGGCCCAGGGATCAGGGATCATGTTTCTGTTTGATTCAGCATGTGGCCTGATTCATTATCAGGGTTTCTAAAGAAGGGGTTAGTGAGTCATTGGAGTGCTCTCTTCACTCTGCTTGGGTTCAGGGTCTGACATGTCCCTAGCTGTTGCATGGGAAACTACAGAGCTGTTTCCCTGGGATTTGCTTGGTCCTAAACACGTTCTCTATTCCTGCAATGAAACTTTCCTAAGTGGCTCAGATGTGGCATGTCTGTCACTCTTCTACTTGCATGACAATCCCTGGATGTTTGGCTACGTAAGCAGTACTGTCCTGAGGGCTACCTGGTCAGTGCTGGTGTCCACCACCTCGCTGCCGAGAGCGCAGCTCCTGTTGGACATTTTGGCTTTCCTAACATTCTCACACTGATGCTTGTGCCTGTGCTTCACACACGACGCCCTGTCCATTGCCACAGCTTGAGCCTCTTTTGAGGCCTCAAGGATGTATGAGTATTGATCTGTTTGTACATTGCTTTCCAAGTCCTGCAGGGTTCATTGTCTGAGTTAGAGCAGTCCTAATCTAATCTTTTCCCACCTGAGAACTAGTGCACTAGATGCTTTCATTTGTCCTTAGAACCACTTACTTAAATCTGCCCATAGGGCAGAATTATGTTAGCTGGTTTGGTTTTATAAACAGTACATGAGCCCAAGATTCTTGCCCCATCCATTTATGTGACTGCCTCCTTTTCCTCTGAGGGATGATCTTGCTGAAATAATAGACCTGAGAAGTGGTCCGTGTTCCTGTCAGAGAGGACATTATGGACACCTCTCCTGGAAGTGCTTCTCTGACCCAGTTGCAAAATTTTCTCTTTCAATTTCTCCAGGTTCTGTTACCCATGGTCAGGACTTTTTTTTTCCTGTCTCAAATCTTAGTCCATTTCCATCCAGGCTCAAGGACTTAGTAATTCCCATGGCTAATGGCCAAGAGAGTAGACAGCACATAGGATCTGTTTTGGGACCCTCACTGAGCCTCAGTTTTGGGCATGAATCCCATGCAGTTCTGGAGGCACAGCTCCTTACCAAGGCCACCTGGATCACACCCTTGTTTGCAAGGATCCTTTACTCTCAAGAGACTATTAACTAGTCTGACCACTGCACTTTATAGAAAGAACAGGAGGATCCGACTTGTATCCCATGGATAGCTATGAATGAGGCCCAACCCATTTGTAAATGACATCATTGTCAAAATGTTAGATGCTTCTGTTCTGGAAGATCCCAGACTTGGGTCTCAGTATGAACCAGAATGTAACATTCTTGGATCCAGAATTCATCTCAGGGCTATTGACTCCTTCAGGGTTGGTTAGAGTTTGTCTGGAAAAGCCATTCATAAGCCTCTGGGGAGGTACCCATTGGTAGGCATAGTGACTCCCCTCCTTACAGTTCCCTCAAGTTTTGGAACTGTTGAACATGAACTGGCCTTGGACCCAACCTATGACTTGGCCTTTTCTTTCTTTCCTTTTTATTTGGGGGGGGGGGGCGGGGGGAGGACCTGTCCTGGGTTCAAACCTCTAGGCAGTTACCCTCCTCCACCTCAAGTGCCAGCCAGAAGAGAAGTGGCTGGAGATAAAAAGCTTTCCTTTATCGTTTTAAACCTTCCTTCCCTTTCAACTCAGGAGCTGGCTTTCCATCTACCCCAGTCGGCAAGAGCCCCATGGTGGAGCAGGCTGTCCAGACTGGTTCTGTTGATAACTTGAATGCCAAGAAGTTGTTACCCAGCAAGGGCACTTCCGGAACGCAGCTAAATGGTCGCCAGGCCCAGCCAAGCAGCAAGACTGCCAGCGGTACTTGAACAGTTTCCCCTGCAGTTTGCTTTGTGTTACAAAAGTGGCGCACTCTTCACTGGGCTAGTTTTTAAGCATTAACACCCCATCCTAAGCCCCACATACTTTGGCTGGGCAGGCCTACGGGCCTCTTGGCCCCATGCCGTGGCTCTGCGGTGGTGGACCTGCTCTGGTGGCTGGGCTCTGCTTCTGTGCGAGCTTTGCCTCACTTTCCCCTTTGCACCTTAGATGTAGTCCAGTCGGCACCTGGGCACACTCAAGGGCAGGTGAATGATGAGAACAGAAGACCTCCACGGAGGCGGTCAGGTAACCCTGCAGCCGTGAGCATCATCCTGTGCTTCGCTTGGCCTTCCTCGGGTGATGGGACTGAGGGGTGCTTCACTGTGCAGTGTCCCCTCCCCCCAGTCTGCAGAGCGCCTGTCAGCTGGAAACAGGGTGGTGACTGACTTCAGCCGTGGCTGTCCTTTCTCCAACCAGGGAACCGACGGACAAGGAATCGATCCAGAGGGCAAAGCCGTCCCACGAATGTTAAGGAAAACACAATTAAGTTTGAAGGAGACTTTGACTTTGAGAGTGCAAATGCCCAATTCAACCGAGAGGAGCTTGATAAAGAATTTAAGAAGAAACTGAATTTTAAAGGTCTGAAAATAAGAATTTTCATATTGAAAATTTTCACCCACGAGAATTCCTAAAGTATGTGAAGACGACTAGGGTGGTCCGTGGAGCTGGCCGAGGTGCTAACTAGTTTGGAAATGAGTATATAAGGAGTTAATGAGATGAGATACTGAGTGGTTCTGTGAAACTGTTGTGACTTTATTTTGGTTTTTTGGAGGAAGGGTCTCACTTTAGCCCAGGCTGCCCTGGAATTCACTATGTAGTCTCAGGGTGGTCTCGACCTCACGGTGATCCTTCTATTTCTGCCTCCCAAGTGCTGTGATTAAAGGCATGCACCACCATGTCTGGCCTGTTGTGATTTATTTATTTAATTTGCTTATTTAAGAGAGAATGGGCACGCCAGGGCCTCCAGCCACTGCAATTGAACTCCAGATGCATGTGCCCCCTTGTGCATCTGGCTTATGTGGGTCCTGGAGGGTCAAACCGGGATCCTTTGGCTTTGCAGACAAGCACCTTAACCACTAAGCCATCTCTCCAGCCCCTGTTGTGATTTTTTTTAAAAAATATTTTTGTTTATTTTTATTTATTTGAGAGCAACAGAGAAAGAGGCAGAGAGAGAGAGAGAGAGAGAGAATGGGCACGCCAGGACCTCCAGCCACTGCAAACGAACTCCAGATGCAGATGCGTGCGCCCCCTTGTACATGTGGTTAACATGGGTCCTGGGGAATTGAGCCTCGGACCGTGGTCCTTAGGCTTCACAGGCAAGCGCTTAACCGCTAAGCCATCTCTCCAGCCCCCCTGTTGTGATTTTTACATGAAGAGAAGGGATTGTCTTGGCATGAGACATAGGTCACATCTGGGCCTGAAGACAGGAAGTAGACCTTTGGGGGAGACCACCTGGGGTTGGTGTCTGCTAGTGCACTTTTGTACTTGCTTTTTGTAGATGACAAAGCTGAAATAGGGGAAGAAAAGGACTCCACTATAATGACCCAGAATGATGAAACTCCTGCTGAGGAAGACCTCCTGGGGCCCAACTGCTACTATGACAAATCCAAGTCCTTCTTTGACAACATCTCTTCTGAACTCAAAACCAGGTAAGGCCTGAGTGAAGGAAAGGGTGGCTGTTCTGTGAGTCCCAGAAGCACATAACTGAGGTGAAGACCAAACTTGGAGCTACATATCAGGGCATGTTCTGGGATCTTAACATTTGTACATAGTGGGAACAAGAGTTTCAGATGTGGCACTGGAAGCCTCTGGCTATCACCCATCCTAACAGGGACTCCTGAGGCCAAGCCCTGCACCTCCTCCCCCCTACTAGGCTACAGTAAAGAGTGCTCCATTCTAACTTGTTTTGTTTTTGCCTGGCCTGCCTGCTGGCCTGAGTGACCTAAGATCCTTTCTACCTAAGGCAACAGGTAGAGCATTCTACCAAGTGCTGACAGCCTGTGACCGCAGTGTGTGTTGATCTTTAGCATGGTGAATGAGCACCCTAGACTGCTTGGCAGTCTGCACAGCTGGAGACTCAGCCAGAACATACAAAATGAGGAAAGGACTCATAGGGGAGGCCCAGCTGTAGAGGGTAGGAGTGACATGGCCGGGTTTTGGCAGCAACTGTGGGAGTGGGGCAAGGGCTATTTCCAGATGGAGCCAAGCTCTGCTGTGCTGTGGGGCTGAGTCGGGTGGGCAGGGTGGTGATGGTGTGTTCTGAGCTGAGGGGCAGTCATTCAGGATAACAGGATGACCCTGTACAGCCTCTTGGGAGAGTGGCTGAAGGTGGGTAGGTAGGTGGCTTGAATGAATCCAAGTGTCTTGAAGCAGGAATGGCTTGAGTTTGTTTTGTGGTAATGCTAACAGGATGAGGTTGACAAGAGTATGGGAAGTCCAAGATGACTGTCAGGGTCTGGATAGCTGAAGGACAAAGTTGACTTTTTTTTTTAATGATATCTATGTGTGCAGCAAGCTCTGGGATCAGTTGCCTGAGACCACCCAGTGGAAACACTTGGGCACACAATTTGGACACGGGAGTCATGTCTCTGCATGTTGGGGCAGCAGAGCACGTTGGTGCTGTACTGTCATCTTCCCACCTCCCCCCAAAGCAAACGCATATTCTGTGGGATCTTGCTCCCCCACTTAGGAGAAACCCAGTCTAGAGGGCTGTGTGTTTTATGCTTTGCAGTGTGCCTGGGCTTCCTAGCACTCCTCTCCTTGCCTAGCAAGCATCAGTGCTTCCGCGGTCACCCATTGTATTGGTCTGACATTTCCCAGAGCCGTGCATTGTTAGCCTCCAGCTCCAGGCCTGACTGTATCCCCACCTCTGCAGTGGCTGCAGTAGAAGCCCATTCCTCTTTCTTGGCTCTCTGAGGATGAAACCTATTTCATGTTGTTGCCCATAGCAGTCAGTATTCAACCTTGTTTGGTTTAGTTCCAGACGGACAACATGGGCTGAAGAGAGGAAGCTTAACACCGAGACCTTTGGGGTGTCAGGGAGGTTTCTTCGTGGTCGTAGTTCCCGTGGTGGATTCCGAGGAGGCAGGGGCAATGGGACAACCCGCCGCAACCCAACATCCCATCGAGCTGGAACTGGTCGTGTGTAAGGGTACATACAACCTAGGTGAGTGGGGAGCCTTCTGGGTCCTTCCTTGGCTTGGAGTTGGTGGGACTGGTGACCCAAGACAGAAATAAAGGCATGCAGGACACATTGAGTCTTGGCCCGGAATCATTCAGTTAGCTCTTAGGAACATTGGGTCAGGCCGACTTGGGCCTTTGCTGTGGACCCAGGCCCCTGCTTCGTCTGAGGCTGAAGACTGCAGTGCAGTCAATCATCTGTGGTCTGGGGGCCTGGCTTGTTGCCTTCTGCAAGCAAGAACATCACAGCCCCATCAGTATTAAGCAGGAGACTATTAGCAAGGCCTCAGCTGACTGCATGCACTCTTGATCTGGCTAGAGCATCCCTATACAGTACCATATAGGACCTGCAGGAGCCAGGACATCCTGCCTCTAGCTGCCTCCTGGTCCCCGAGGTGATAAGAGTGGGCAGCCTGGCCAGTGATGGTGGGGGGTAGTATCCCCAGTCCTCTGCAGGCAGCAGTGCCTGTTGACTTCCTCTCTTGCAGGCTCCTGCCGAAGCAGCAGAGGTGATGCTCTGCAGTGATGACATAGGAATGCCATACTCACAGGAGACATGGGTCCTGTTTACCAAGTCTGGAAAACTCCCCACACTGCTACTTATGTTTTGGACTTAACTGAGCTTGGACATGTTCTAAGTTAGAACCACTTGTTTTGGGGAAGCATTTGTAGTTAGTCTCTTGGAGGTGTCTTGACCTACATTTCCTTCTTGGTTGCTCACAGCCTAATTCTAAGGTTTTTGGCATTTTGCAAAAAGGTTTCTATAAGGAAGGCTCTATCCTTACTTTATGACTGTTTTTTTCTTTCTTTTTTTTTCTTTTCTTTTTTTTTTTTTTAATGACAGCTGTGACTTTTAAAATGGAACCAAACCTTATTTGGCACATGTGGTGGCCAAATGCATCATTCTTCAGCCTATGTGGCCTGGCTCCCTACTACTAAGGGTGGGTCTGAGGTATGTGGGGTGGGTGGGTGTCCCATGGATCATGTTATGTAAGGAACCAGTGACTTTGCGAGGGGGGGGCCCTGACAGTGGGTAAAGTCATGGACAGTGCCCTGAATACTGTCAGGTCATATGGAGCCTGGGTAACATAAGCAGCAAGGCTTCAGGTCTAAGGCCAGGTAGCCTGCCCCTGACCCTCTGTCCTGTCCCTGTCAGCCTCCAGCCCAAGGCAGTCAGTGTTTGTACACAAGCGTTCTCATCCACTTGGAAATGAGCCAGTCTTTTTTTTTTGGGGGGGGGTCACTTGACCCTATTTCCTCAATTGTAAATAGTTCTGTGTTTATTTTAGAGGTGGTGGAGGGAGGGTGGGAATATAAATTTGTTGCATGAGTAAAAATGGGTCTGACCTTAAGTATAAGCATGCATCCTCTGATTGACAGGGCATTTTTGTTGAAAATAAGCACCTTGATAACTAAATTCCCTTCAAATAGCTGTAAAAGGCTTTAGTTCTGTATTGAAGTCACACTGTAAAAGCTTGGATTTATTTTTGTAGGGACTTCATGGCTGAGAATAGAACAATAGCATTGGGGCTACTCTGTCAGGGTAATGTAAGCTCTAAATAAACATGCAGATTTTCAAATTCTGCCCTTGTCATGTGTGTTATGTCCCGGTGGGCCCAGGGACAGGCACTGTCCATGCCTGGACCACACTTGGGCTAGGAGGATTTGGGGCTGGAAGGAGGGGAAGATGCGGGCTCTCATGTGTACTCCAGAAAGGTGGTGACCTTGCTGCTGCTGGTGGTTTTCACTGCAGGCTGCCCTGCTGGGAGGAACACCCTGTCTAGACTGGATAGAAGTAGCCTGCTCTATTGTGACTCTGCAGGTAATGCTTAGAGTCCTCTTGAGGGCCATCAAGCACATGTAAATGGCCAGTGTTTCATCCATTACCTTTCTGTGGCAGCAGACTCTAG
The DNA here is from genome assembly GCA_036346955.1 of Dipus sagitta. Taxonomy (NCBI): domain Eukaryota; kingdom Metazoa; phylum Chordata; class Mammalia; order Rodentia; family Dipodidae; genus Dipus; species Dipus sagitta. The sequence continues at coordinate 2,163,440 of CM070779.1, read as the reverse complement.
GGTAAGAGCTTTTAGGAGACAGGAAGCCTGGGGATGGTGACAAAGGCCCCTGTCCTTGACCAGTAAACTTTTAGTTCATGTGCTAAGTGCAGGTGGTCACAGCCTGCATTCTAAGCCGGTATAACACTGGTGATCCTGCTACGAATCTAAACATTAAGTCACAGCTTGCCACCTGTGATTACTAACCTTGTTAGTCATTTTATCATTCACACACTTGATGCTGGTCTAAGCCTCCTTTTAACAAGACTGGTGTAAAAGGAGAGGGCTGGAGAAGCTGAGGCAGGGACAGTGTGGGTGCCCACAAGACTGAAGCCTGGAGGAACTCCCCTTCCTGGCCAGAAAGACACATGACTGTAATCTGAAGGACTGGACTGCTCACTGTGTACCACAAAAGGACCACCCTGGGTCTGGCCTGCCAGCTGCCGGAATTCTGCAGACCCGCCTACCCGCCTTCCACTGGCTTGGCTTGGGGCCTGCCAACAAGGAAGGAACGCAGGCACTCAGGTGTGAGAAATGGGGAAGAGCCCATCTGAACTGCCAGCTGCACCTAAATAATACAGTTTTCACAAGAAAAGGATAAAAAATGGGGATGTTTATTGGGCACTCAGGGATGGGCAAGAGGATGGGAAGGCCTACATGTCACCACAACTGGTTCATGATTGAGTTTAAAAGCTGCTCCAATCTTAAGTATTTCATCATGATGCTGCTTTCTTCTGTTTCTTCTTTTCATTTTCTTCTTTTTCTTTTTCAATCTCAGCAACATATTTCTCAATTTCTTCAGGATTTAGAATCTGCTCCAAAGAAACAAGTACAAGGTTAAGACTGTCCACATGGTACCAGCACCATGGGGCAGGACAGCAACTTCACAGCTGCTGTGGAGAGGCTTTAGGAAACTGACCAATCTGGGCAGCAGAGCCGCAGCTGGCAGCCTCGGTGTGCTGGGAGAGCATGTAAGCACTGTCTCCAGCCACAGAAGGGAAGTTTAGACATTCACAGGGAGCTAGAGCGACAGCAGGAAGGGCGGCTGGCAAGGCTCTCTACTCTTGGCTCAGAACTCTGGTGAAGAAACAACTGGGGGGAGGGGGTGCACACCTACAATTACAGCACTAGGGATGCCAACGCAGGGGGATTACAAACTCAAGAACAGTATGGCACATACCTTGAGGGGCTGATCTCGCCTCATGACAGCAAGTTCAATGTTTTTGCCACCTGACTGGACCACCTTGAAAAAGAAGGTCTACTGTCAAGACCAAAGCTGGTCTTAAAGGGACCCCAGACAATGCACACCAACTGCACCGCCACACAGGAGAGTGAACACCTGCACTTTGTCCCAATGCTCTCATTAGGCTGCCTAGGCGACCTGTCTGCACAGTGGGCACTTCCAGCCGGCACTCATAGCCTGGCTGCTCCCTTTGGCTCCAACTGCTTCATCTTGCAGCCGTCAGCCCTGGTCTTTTCTTCCACAGGCCTCTGAAGGCCAGGATATTTCTCATGCTCCACCCTCGGCCTAACCTCAACTGTGTAAAAGAACCAAGAGCCACACCACCTCCTCACCTCTGTGAAGAGCAGCAGTTAAGACAGCCCGTGGCCCAGAGCAGGCCTATCTTTCCCAGACACACTTACTTCCAAGAGGGCCTTGATCACCAGCTTGATGGTCAGGTCATCTGTCTCGATGGCTTCATCAGTATAGTTCTTCTCCAGGAACTCACGTACTGACTTGGCCCCCCGGCCTATGGCATTGGCCTGAAAAGAGACTTGTGTGATCACATAGCACGTGTGACACCCAGAGCCTGCCAGTGGTTCTCCAGCAGTATCTGAGCTCCTGTAGACCCAGGCCCTGCTTTTTTCAGCACAGAGCTATTTAAACAGTTGTTGGGCTGGAGAGATGGCTTAACAGTTTAAGGTGCCTGCAAAGCCTAAAGACCCCAGGTTCGAACCCCCAGTACCCATGTAAGCCAGATGCACAAGGTGGTGCATGCAACTGGAGTTCATTTGTTTCTCAAATAAATAAATGAGGTAGTAATTTGTCCACAGTAAAGGTAAACTGTCTGTGCTCACTAGTAGAAGGGTCACAGAGTAGGTGATGCGTGAAGAACCAAGCTAAGAAGCTGTCACCAGTCACTGATGGAGTTCATAGGGCAGTCAGCCCGGTACATTCCAGCAGCCCAAAGTCCCTGTGTCTTGCCATGAACTCACCTTCCATGCATGATATGTGCCTGAGGGGTCTGTCTGATAGAGCCTGGGAGTGCCATCAAAGTCAAAACCCACAATAAGGGCAGAGATGCCAAATGGTCTGCGCCCGTTGCTCTGTGTGTAACGCTGCAAGAAACAGACCATAAAGAGACTGCCACTAAGACCACTCCACACAACCCGCAGTTCCAACAACAAATGGCCCCTGCTGACAGCTTTCAATAGCCTCCCTTTCTGTACTTTCACCCTTAGATGTCCCGGAGACAGGGATTGCAGTACAGAATTTACCTGGGCTACCAGAGAGTCATTGGCACATTCAAGCTACAATGACTAATAGCACACCATGAAGTGGAGATGTCTGTCAGCCCTCTCCCAAATGCTTGGCAAATAGTGGTTCAGCACAACAAGGTAAAACTAGTATTCCGTCTTAGGGAGATGGTTCAGTGGTTAAATGTGCTTGCTTGCAAAAGCCTGTGAGCCCAGGTTTGATTCCCTAGTACCCACATAAAGCCAGATGTACGAAGTGATGCACGTACCTGGAGTTCCTATGCAGTTGCAAGAGGCCCGAACGCCCATACCCACTTTCTTCCCCTCTCTCTTGACCCCCACTTCAAATAAGTAAAAATATTAAAAAATAACATTAAAACCAGTATTACCCTTCCTGAAACATAAATTAGGATTGTCCCAAGCCAGAAGATGGCATCAGAACTGTGCCACCAAACTGCAGAAGCTTGTCTGGCATGGTGGCACATGCCTTTAATGCCAGCATTCAAGAGGCAGAGGTAGGAGGACTGCTGTGAGTCTGAGGCCACCCTGAGACTACATAGTAAATTCCAGGTCAGCTTGGGCTAGAGTGAGACCTTATACCTCAAAAAAAAAAAAAAAAACAAGGAAAAAAAAATGGAGAAGCTAGACTTAAGTTACATGCACACAAGAAAACAGCCACACCTGCCAAGACCAAGTGAGTGTGTAGCACCCACCTGCTTCAGACTGGCGATGTAGCGGGTGATGTACTCCACTGTGACTGGGTCCTCCACAGTCAGCCGGTGACTCTGGCACTCTACCCGGGCCCTGTTGATGACTATCCTTGCATCTGCAGTGAGGCCTGCAACGAGTAAAGAATTACAAAAGGTAGCCAGGCGTGGTGGCACATGCCTTTAATCCCGGCACTTGGGAGGCAGAGGTAGGAAGATCGATGTGAGTTTGAATCCACCCTGAGACTACATTGTGAATTCCAGGTCAGCCTTAGCAAGTAAGACCCTACCTCGAAAAAAAAAAAAAAAGCTGTATAGTCACAATCCAAAACAAACTGCTCTCTGAAAGCTTTTCAGCGCAGTTTATGACAGACTGTATCGCATCCTCTTTAAACATGCTAGCTGAGTGCTTAGGAATCTCAAGCAAATCCCTAGCTTTGTTTGGGTGAACTGAGATCTGAAGGAAGCCTTACTGATGGGAGCACTGTGGCTGCTGGGGAAGGCAGAGGAGACACAGTGTTCTCCATGCCACAGGCACTCTCCAATGTCAACAAGGGAGCTACATGCTAGCCTCTCAGGTCCAGAAATATCTGTGGCTCAGTTGCCTGGGCTGTGCCTACCCCAGTGGAGAAGTCCCATTGTCGTACCAAATCCATTTCTTAGAAAGGATTTCCAGGTGGGCGTGGTGGCACACACCTTTAATCCCAGCACTCAGGAGGCAAAGGTAGGAGGATCACAGTGAGTTCAAGGCCACCCTGAGACTACATAAGTGAATTCCAGGTCAGCCTGTGCTACTCTACCTTGAAAAACCAAAAAAAAAAAAAAAAAAAGATTTCCATTCACCCAGTGTACATACAGGTAGGTGCCACAATCACCCAACCATCCAAAGCTCCACTTCTCTCTCACCCAGACTCTGGAGATGGCAGACCCGGCCCAACATGTACCTGCAAAGGCCATGCAGACATTGTCATCCAGAGCACAGATCTTCCGCACTGTTCTTTCATCTTGTAGCTTGGCCACTGATTTTTTTTCCACACCAAGAACAACAATGTCCCTTCCTCGAACACCAACCTTAAACAACAATGCACAAGTCACTTTTTAGAGTCCAATTACATAAGCAGGAGAGAGCTTAACCTGGCACACCAAAGAAAGACGGCTAAGCAAACACACAGCATAAGGGCAGATGTCAGCACAGGCCACACAAGGCTTAGGACAGCTGCCGCACAAGATTGTGTGATCCCCACACCCGGCCCTGCACTTACCTGTCACACACTATTACGACACCAAGGACATTGGTCCACTCTTGTGGATTAGTGCAAATATCAGGACTGGGGTGTCCAATCCCATGCCTTCCCCATTTTTTTTCGAGGTAGGGTCTCACTCTAGCTCAGGCTGACCTGGAATTCACTATGTAATCTCAGGGTGGCCTAGAACTCATGGCCATCCTCCTACCTCTGCCTCTCGAGTGCTGGGCTTAATGGTGTGCACCACTATGCCCGGCTTTCCCATTCCTTTAAAACACAGAGGCAGTTACACATGTACTATACCTAGGAAGGCAGGCACTGTAAATGTTTTCCATTCAACAAGTAGTCCTGCACAAGACCCTGTGGCCTGAGAGGAACCTCTTAGTGCACAGCTGCACTATGGCTGATGTCATTCTCCTGCCCACTTGGCCAGTGTTGGGGGTAGGGTCTCTGCTACCAGATGGACCACTTCCTATGTGTAAATATCTTTTCCCTGTTTATGGCTAGTATCCTAGAGAAGGATGAAGCTATTATTAAAAATAGCAAAAAGGATTGGGTCAGTGGAAGACCACTTGGCTAGCATGTTTGGAGACCCTAGCTCTGGGAAAGAAAAAAGGGCTGGGTAGACGGCTGTGCTGTTAAAGGCACTTACAAAGCCTGTCAGCCTGGACTGAAATCCCCAGGAACCACACAAGGCAGGATCTTTGAGACTAATGTTCCCCTACAACAATGGGATCGTGCCACATGCTTGCGCAGCACACACACACACACAAATTTAATAAGACAAACTGTCAGATAAGCCTTGGATCAAGAAAAAAAAAACAAAAAACAGAAACAGGGTTGAAGAGCTGGCTCAGCAGTTAAGGCAGTTGCCTGCAAAGCCTAAGGACCCTAATTCGATACCCGTTAAGCACAGGGTGGTGCATGCATCTGGAGTTCGTCTGTAGTGCCTAGAGGCCCTGGTGTGCCCATTCTCACTGCCTTTTGCTCTCACTCTCTGAAATGAATATTTCTTCAAAAAAAGAAGCAAAAACAAATGAACGATCAACCAGATAAGACATGCCTGGCATAGAGGGTGCTAGCCCAGTAGCTGGCATGAGCAATGTGCCTGGTCCTGACCGCCTAGGTGCCAGGAACATCTCTACACAGTCCTGTACAAGTGAGCAGCTCCGCCCACAATGCCCAGGTCTGCAGTGTTTCAGTTTTCACAAGCCTCCTGTGCCGATTCTTACAACATTCAGTATGACTCAAGGGCCTAGAGAAGCTAAGTGGGTGCAGCAGGTAACTGCAGGTGGCTGGCAGGAGGGGCACTGGGGATGGGCCCCTGCAGACTCCTCTTTTGCTTTTGGGTCCTGGTCTTACTGACAGCCGGCCTTGAAGCTATCGAGATTCTCCTGCCTCTGCTTCCCAAGTGTGGAGATTACAGAACCTGGCCCTGCCAGAGAGTGTTTCAGATTTGGGGGATTTTTAATTTCAAAGTGATTAAAGTGGGGAAATGGGAGCGCTTCAAGACTCAGAACCACGTGTGCTGCTTTCTGCCCACCCACATCACTGCAAAGCCAGGCGAGTGTGTCCGGAAGACGCCACCACCTTTCCCAAGCGTCGCTAAGGTCCCTGAACAACAGCCCAGGCTAGCCGACAGGGGCCTGCCGGGAACAAGAACGCAGGGTCTGAGGGACAGGCCGACCCGGAAGCGGCCCGTCACCGGCGCAGGGCCGACGGGCCGAGCCGCCCTTTGTGCACGACGCCAACCTTGGGCCCGGGCCAAAATGGCTCCGGCACCGCCGCCCGCATCCACTCGCGGAGCCACCGGCCTCGCCAGCGAGCGTGGCGCTGTCACTATCCTGCGCCGGCCGGCAGGCTCTACACGGCCCAGGGTCCCGCGTCCCCTTCCCGCCCGCCTTGCCCGCGCAGACAGGCGCGCGGGTGCGGGGCCCAGGCGGCGGGCGCGCGCCCCGCTCCCCGCCCGGCCCGGCCCGGCTCACCGCCGTCGAGCCCTTCTTGACGGCCTCCTGCGCGTACTCCACTTGGAAGAGGTGGCCGTCGGGCGAGAAGACGGTGATGGCGCGGTCGTAGCTCATGCCGGCGGGAGCCCTCGCCGCCGCTCAAAAGCGCACACTCACGGCCCGCGCCGCCCGCCCGCCCGCTACGCAGCCCGCGTCGGCGGCGTCCGGCGTCAGGCGTCAGGCGGACGTGCGGCGCGCCGGGGCGGGGCGGGGCGGGAGGAACCACCAGCGCCCGGCGTGGGGGGCGGCGCGGCGGCGGCGGGCCGGGCGCGGAGCGCGGGCTGGGTGCCAGGGGACCCCACGCAGGACCCGGCCCGGGGCGGCGGAGGCGCGCGGCGCGGGGGCGCGGCGGGCCCGGGCGCCCGGCGGCGGCGAGCGGGAGGACGAGCCCACGGCGCGGCGCCCCCCGCGCCCGCGCCCGCGCCCCCGCCCCCGCGCTGCGGAGAATGGGCGCCGCGGGCCGCGGGACGCAGCCGGAGAATAAACCCCGACGATCCCGGGCGGAGCCGGCGCCCGCACCATGTCCGTGGCCTTCGCGTCCGCGCGGCCCAGAGGCAAGGGCGAGGTCACGCAGCAGACCATCCAGAAGGTGGGCCGGGCCGCGGGCCGCGGGGCTGCGGGCGGGGGCCAGGCGTGAACAAAGCCGGGCGCAGCCCCGCGGCCCGGAGCCCGACGGCGGCCCCGGGCGCTCCCCGGAGAGCCGGCTCCAACTTTGCCCGCGGCGTTGGGCGACCGCGCGGGACGGCGCCCGGAGGTGCCATCCCCGGAGCGCGCGTCGGGTCGCGGCCGTGCGGGACGCCCAGGGCCCGCCGCCCCTCGGGGCCCGGCCCAGGCGGGGGCGCGTCGCGCTCCGCTGACAGCCTCGGCGGCGACGGCCGCGCGTCCGTGCGCGCAACTTGACGAGTGGCGCAGCCCGGAGGTGCCCACGCGCCGGGTACAAAGGGAAGCCGAGGTGTGCGCGCGGCTCCCGCGGCCGGATCTCGGACTCTCGGTGCGCAGCTGGCCCGGCGGCCCTGCCCCTCGCCCGGTCACTGGGCTTGCGCAAGCCGCGACCCCTGCCCGCTACCCTCACCGAGACCCCCAGTTCCTCCGGCAGCCTCTGTTCGCTCGGGTCCCCGTGTTCTAGAGATGGCGTTTGCATGGGCTTGGGCACATCTTTAACAAAAGCTCTAAGTTTTGGCGTGGAGACTGCCGTTGTTGCTGATTTTCTGTAGCTGCTAGACATCCTAGCATATGCACCGTCTTTCTGAACTCGAGCTCCTCCTGAGGCGGGCATGGGCCTTGGTGACCGCTTCTCCCTGGAGAGCTGTGGGACTCGTGGGACCCCCTCCACACCCCCCCGCGTTATGATCACCCGTAGTGTCCCGATCTTTAGGAATGTGAGGTTTTTCACAGATGCTTGAACTCCAGCCAGCTCTGAACGGGGGAGATTATTGGAGCGGAGCGTATAGGTTTGTAATGTGGCTTTTTAATTGGCTTTATAAACGCTGCGTTCCAGGCTCCATTTGAAAGGCTTTAGAGATCTTTCTCATTTAATGCTTCTCCGAAGTTATATACAAAGGAAACTGAGGCATGGGAAGGCTGAGTGGTAGAGCTAGGCACTGGTTCCCTTATGGTGGCTCCCGGCTCTGCTGTAACTGTGCCCATTAGTTGGGGACTGAAGTACGCAGAGGGTTGAGCACCAGGCATGTGGCAGAAATCCCAAGGGTGTACTGGCCCTGTGGCTTTGGAGCTTGACAGTCACTGTTGCCAAAGCTACCTTTGGCTTCATTTATTCAGAAATTTGTGTTCCTGTTTGGTCTTCATTGAAGCTCCCCAGACTCTCCAAGCACAAGAGTGTGTTGGAGAGCTGCCCCTAATACCAGATCAGAATAAAGGGAGGTTTGCTGGCTGCACCCTAGCATGCCAGACTGAAAATCTTCCCGTGGGCACTTGGAAGTAGTCATTAGGGAGTCACTGGCCTTGACCTGGTAAGGCTAGCAATACACTTAGTTTTTTTTTTCAAGGCAGGGTTTCACTGTAGCCCAGGCCGACCAGGGACTCACTTTCTAGCCCTCCAGGCTGACCTTGAATTCACAGTGATCCTCCTGCCTCAACCTCCCTCAGCCCTCCTGAGTGCTAGGATTAAAGGCAGGCACCTGACCTGGAACTCATTCTGTTGCTCAGACTGGCCTCTTAACTCACAGTGATCCTCCCACTTCAGTCTCTTGAGTTCTGGGGTAAGGGCACGTGCCACCATACTGGCCTTGGCGTTAAGGCATTGAGCCTTTTTCCCACGTGTGTGCAAGTGCGTGTGCACACATGTAGAGGCCAGACATTGATGTTGGGTGTCTTCCTCCGTCACTCTGCCCCTTACCTTTTTGAGAAAGGCTCTCCAGTGAACCAGTTAGGCTGATCAGCTGGTTCCAGGGATCCCTGTATGCCTCTGGTGCTTTTGCTGAAACGCTTGGATTACAAGTGGGCCGCCGCACCCACTCAGCATTTACTGAGTATTGTAATTCCAGCCCTCATACTTGAGTGGCTCAGTTGTCTTCCCAGCCCACAACCACTATTATTCATTCATTCATTTACAGTTGACAAGGTGTCAGGGAGATTGCCTCACCCCACCTTCTTGGCCTCTGGTGGCTTCTGCAGCCTCTGAGGCGTCCTTGTGTGTGTTTCACTGTCACCTAATCCAAGGCGACCACCTATCCTAATTTGATCAGTTTGCAAAGTTCAGGGTGTTTTTTTTTTTTGTTTGTTTGTTTGTTTGTTTTTGAGGTAGGGTCTCATCCTACCTCAGGCTGACCTGGAATTCACTATGTAGTCTCAGGGTGACCTCGAACTCATGGTGATCCTGGTACCTCTGCTACCCAGGGCTGGGATTAAAGGCATGTGCCACCACGCCCAGCTAGTTCAGGGGTTTTTCAGGAAAGCAGAAGTGAAATCTGCAAACTTGAGCAAGCCACAGGCAGTAACCCTGCTGTGTATGGCCAAGGGCAACCCTGTGCATGGTCTGCTAGTGTAGGCAGCAGGGACCGAGAGCCGAAGGTCTGAAGAGCTGCCTTGACCGGGAGCCAGTGGAGTCCAGTGCATGGGGAAGATGTGATGAGAGCTGGGTGTTGGTGAGGACAGCGGAGACATGACTGTGCCTGAGACCTTGAGCTGTTGCTGAGCTGTAACCCCACGGACCCTAGTGGCCCAGGACCAACCCTGACGTACTCTCCGCTAGCTGGAGAGCAGCCCTGTGTCTGTGCAGTGGTGCTCACGGCTGCATTCCTGGGCACATGAGAAGGATGCTGGCTGCTTCCTACCATTTGGTACACAGTAACTGCTCAGTAAAAGTTAAGTGTCTCGGTTACTGTGTTCGTGTCCTTAGCTAGAGCATGGGAAGGTGTCTGTCTGTCTGCTGGTGGAAGGCCCCCCAATGCTCCCAGGAACAGGGTTGGGACGCTGAGAAGGGTTGCTCTGTGGGGGCAGGACTGTCTGCTCGGATGGGCTAGACGACAAAGCCAGCAAAGGGCTGCCGCACCAGGAGCGCACAGGCAGCGCGGTCCCAGGGCACCTGTGCCCACATGCAAGGTGGAAGCCTAGGTGAGGGTGGGCAACACAAGAGTGTTCGGGGGCTGAGCAGACAGCAGGCGCCCTGTGTCTTCCTGAGACGTGGAGCTGCTGCCTCAGAGAACATGACCAATCCAGTTGAGATGGCAGCTTGGCCTCTTAGAAAGTTAGAACTGTCCCTACAGTGGTAAATGACTTCCAGGTAGCTGCTCTTGAGCAGGGGTCCCACTCCCCATCATCTCCCCACGCCCAGCACAGGTCTCTTTCTGCCTCTAGGGTGGGCAGGAGTGATGTTCGCGTGCTCTGGCCTGGGGTCCACTGGGGAAGGGGAAGGGGCAGCCCTTTTGCTTCTTTTTGCCTTCTGTCAGGCAAAGGAGCCGCACTGCAGGGCCCTTGGATCTGAAGTGTGCTCTGGCAGGCAGGGAGGAACAGGGACAGGTGTTCTCTGAGGGCACCAGCAGGCCCATGCTATCTACTCCTTGAGGCCTGGCTGGGAGCCCCACTGAGCACTCCAGAGGTGTCTCTGGCCTGCCCCACCCCTAGCCTGAAGAGGGAGGGTGTTGGGAGCAGGGCTGAGTGCTGCCCACCTCCCTGTAACACCCCTCCTGTATAGGCCCTGGGGTTTCTCGGCTGTGTGGAGACTGGGTGAGTGAGAGGACAGCTGCTGGTGGCGTGGCTCCTTCTTTATGCCCCGGGCATGTTCCTGGGTTTCTGAGCCAGTGGACTCACCCCGCACCTGTCTCTGTACTTGGAGTCCCAGAGCCACTTCCCAGAAATCTCCAAGCTTTGGGCATTGGGAAGGGCCAGCCATAGTCACCCCTAGTAGGTGCTGAATAAAAGTGGGTGGGACTACCAGCAGCCCTGGGTGCCTGGCAGCTAGGGAATTGGGGGGGGGGGGCTGTTGTCCTCTGATTCCCGTGCAGTCTGGGGAAAAGTGGTGCCCGACTTCTGAGCCTGTGGCATGTAAAGGAGACAGAAAACCAATAGCTGAGAAGGTGCCAGCATGGGGGTAGGAAGAGAGCTTGGGGGGGGGGGTGCGGTGCAGAAGGAGCCATGGGCAAGGCCCACTTAGCCTGCATGTTAAAGGGGCACAGATATGATTCTCGGACCTGAGGGAGGCAAAGAAGGGCCCCTTAGGCTTACTGGGCTCAAATTCTCGGTTTCCTGTGTATGCTTTCTGGGCTTGTTTGCTTGCTTTCAGCAAGCAGGTGATGTGACCTGACAAGCTGTACTGTGGCTGAAGTGATCAGCTAGCCCAGTGTTGTGACTGATTGTCTTTACCCATTTGATTGGGCACTTGAGCAGGAGGGAGAGGGCCAGAACGTCTCTGGCACTTGGCAAACCTTAGGAGACTGCCAGTCAAGAGTCGTGTAAAGAAGAAGCAGTTACTAGCACAAGGATGGGGTGTGTTTATTATAGCCTGGTTTTTATTTTTGATAATTTATTTATTTATCTATTTGCAAGCAGAGGGAGAGAGAGTGGGTGTGCCAGGGCCTCTTGCAACCGCAAATGAACTCCAGATGCTTGCACCGCCTTGTGCATCAGGCTGATGTGTGAACTGGGGGATTGAACCTGCACTGCCAGGCTTTGCACACAAGCACCTTTAACTGCTGAGCCATCTCTTGAGCCCCGCAGCCTGGATTTTAATGTAATCTGAGGAGATTCTCATGGCGGCAGGATGGTGTGGTTGTGCTGAGCTGTGGTAACCTGCATTTCTAAGTATTCAGAGAAGCTCAGGCAGAAAGTGAAGCCTGTGTCGTATGAGGAAGGTGAAAATCTGTTTGCTCTGTGTCAGCATCGTTGTATTTTACCATGTGCTTAGATAAGTCTTTGAAAATTGGACATAAAAACTGGAAGATGGTCTAGCATTTAAAGGTACTTGCAAAGCAGACTGGCCGAGGTCACTTCCCCAGAAGCCCATGTAAAGCTGGGTAGGCATTTGTTTGCAGTGGCAAAAGGTTCTGACATGTCCATGGATACACATACACACAAGTGCAAATAAAAAAAATTTGTTGTTGTTGTTATTGTTGTTTTTGTTGTTGAAGTAGGGTCTCACACTAGCCCAGGTTGACCTGGAATTCACTTTGTATTATCAGGGTGGCCTTGAACTCTCGGTAGTCCTCCTACCTCTGCCTCCCGAGTGCTGGGATTAAAGGCATATGCTGTTACACCTAGATCACACAAAAAAATTTAAAGCCTCCTTAGGTCATTTTTGAATCCAGAAATTTCAGAATGAAGTCACTGCTTCTTCCCAAGTCTCCTCAGGGTTAGGTCATGGTTTCTCCAGAAGTCTCCTAATTAAGTCATCAATTCTCTGACTGTCTCCCTCAGGGGTGGGTAGATCATTATACCTCCAGACACCTTCTCAGATCATCACTCCTCTGAAAATCTCTTCACAGTTAGGTCATTGCCCAGAAGTCAGTTAAGTCATTGTTCCTCAGGAAGCAAGGGCATTTGTCCTCCAAAAGTCTCTTCAACAAGATGGCTGCTCATGTCATCCCTCCTTTGGAAGTTTCCCCATGTTTTCTGTTTGGGGTGTAATTGATTTTTGCCCCCAATTGAACCATTGTTATAATTTCATTACCTTTCTTATTTTCTGACTCTTTAGAAATGTGTTTGTGTTTGGGCCACGTGGGCCTCTTGTTACTGCAAATGAATGCCACATGTATGCAACGACTTTTTTGTTTTGTTTTGTTTTGTTTTGTTTTTGTTTTTTGAGGTAGGGGTTTTACTCCAGCTTAAGCTGACCTGGAATTCACTATGTACTCTAAGGGGGCCCTCGAACTCATGGCGATCCTCCTTCCTCTGCCTCCCAAGTGCTGGGATTAAAGGCGTATGCCGCCATGCCCGGCTGCAGCTACTTTTTTTTGCATTTGGTTTTACATGGATGTGGGAGCATCAAACCTCAGCCAGCAGGCTTTGCAAGTGGGGGGCTTTAACTGCTGAGCCAACTCCCCAGCTCTCTGACTCCTATTTTTTTTAAAGATTTTATTATTATATTTTTTAACTTGGGCTTCTTTTTTTAAAATATTTTTGTTTATTTATATTTACTTATTTGAGAGCAGCAGAGAGAGAAAGAGGCAGATAGAGAGAGAGACAGAGAATGGGCGCGCCAGGGCCTCCAGCCACTGCAAGCGAACTCCAGACGCGTGCGCCCCCTTATGCATCTGGCTGACATGGGTCCTGGGGAATCGAGCCTCGAACTGGGGTCCTTAGGCTTCACAGGCAAGCGCTGAACCTCTAAGCCATATGTGCCTTGACCACTAAGCCATCTCTCCAGCCCTTTTTTTTTTTTTTTTTTTTTTTTTTTTTTTTTTTTGAGATGGAATCTTGTGTTGCCAGGCTGGCCTTTTGAACTTCTGGGCTCAAGAGGTTCTGTGGTCTTTTCCTGGGAGTATTTTCATTTATTTGTGAGCAGAGACAGAGGAAGAGAGAAAAAGAAAACATGAGAATGGACATATTAAGGTCTCTTGCCGCTGTGAACAAACTCCAGGTGTACGTGCCACTTTGTGCATCTGGCTTGGCATGGGCACTGGGGAATTGAATCCAGCCATCTCTCCAACCCCACTATGAGTGTTTTGTTTTGGTTTGGTTTAGGTAAGCTGTTGCTGTGGCCCAGGCTGACCTGGAAGTCACTATGTAGTCTCAAGGTGGCCTTGAACTCACAGAAATCCACCTACTTCTGCGTCCTGAGTGCTGGGATTAAAGGTGTGTGCAGGACGCCTGGCCCCACTCTGAATGTTTTTTACTGAAGTGGGCTAGCACACACACTATGTGCTACTTTAGGAGAACATTGTAACAGTTCAGTGTTTCCTGGTACTTGTAAATACTGCATAATGGCCGGGTTCTCCCTCTTGTTTACCTACTGTGCCTGATGCCCAGTGACATCCTGTCCATACCACTGTGGGGTTTACTTTGCGTCCTTGGAAAAAATCCCTGCCTGCGAGTGAGGAGTCAGGAGGTTAGGAGGGGCACCTGAAACCTGGGAGGAAGTGTTGTACCTTCTAGAGGTTGTTTCCCAGCGATTAGTCTGCAGGAGCTGGGTGGGGAATGCCTTTCTCAGTGTATTGAAAAGCGCCCTCAGGGCGCATAGATGAGCTCACTGGCAGTTCTGGCCAGCAGCGCCACCTGGTGGTTCGCTATATTGGAACAGCTTTTCTGGTGAGCTCGGTATATTGGGTATAGTATCACCTCACCTTGGGGTGAAAACAGTAAATAGCAGAGAGAAGACATTGAAGCTGACAGAAAGAACAGAAGAGACCACTCAGATTGTGCAAGCTAAAGGGTAGAGCAGAAAGCTGAGCTCAGTTGACTCACCGACAAACAGCAGTTATGGGGGCCCATGTTACAGAGTGGAGTAAGGGCCAGCAACTATGGGGGACAGAGCAGGAATGTGCCCCTCCCCCACCTCACGGCCAGGAGGACTCCACCTACTTCTTGGGCCTGCAGAGTCACTGTTCATGGTGACTCCTGTGGCTGAGGTGGAAAAAGGGCTGTCTTTGAGTGGCAAGCAAAGGCTTTGAGTGGGCTGGAGAGATGGCTTAGCAGTTAAGTGCTTGCTTGTGAAGCCTAAGGAATCCGGTTTGAGGCTCGATTCCCCAGGACCCACGTAAGCCAGATACACAAGGTGGCGCAGCATCTGGAGTTCGTTTGCAGTGGCTGGAGGTCCTGGTGTACCCATTCTCTCTCTACCTCTTTGTCTGTTGCTCTCAAATAAATAAATAAAAATAAACAAAAAAAAATTATCAAAAGGCAGCAGGTCACTGGGCTTGGTCCCCCTGGGAGCCTGGTCACTGGTCACTCCAGGTGAGGAACAGCCCACGCTGTACCTGCCTGGCCATTGTGTGTTTTCTGATCCACCATACTTTCCTGTCTCCTCCAATTGCAACTCTTCCTAGCCATTCTGGTGCTGCCCCCAAGTGGCCATCCCGGCGGAGGGTTAAGTGTGCTTTACCTGCCCAACGTCTGATGTGACGCACCCACCCACAGACGTCTTCATGCCCGGCTCCCATCCCTTTGTTCCCACCCATGCCACACACAGTTAGAGCCAGCACATGAGAGTGTGCAGGAGCCCTGGGGTCTACAGAAGGCAGGCCTTCAGACAGCTGGCTTCAGCAAGCATTCCAGTATCTCCTGCAGACTTGTCAGCACACCCAGGAGGCCTTGGGATCACAACCCAGTGCTTTCCTGCACTGCTGAGCGCACCAGCCACTGGCGGAGCAGAGTCAGGGGTTTCTGACAAGTTCTCAACATTGCTGAGACTGCAGCCTCTGGCCTGTCCCATGGTGCTGGGAGCCCAGGGACCACCTCTGGAGTGCCCATGTCTGGTCACTAACCTATATCACTCAGTGAGATCAGTCTCAGGCCAGGATTTTAGGTCATGAGCCTGTGCATACGCACATACCTACAATACGAGTAAGACAGGGTAATAGAGCAGTA
The DNA here is from genome assembly GCA_036346955.1 of Dipus sagitta. Taxonomy (NCBI): domain Eukaryota; kingdom Metazoa; phylum Chordata; class Mammalia; order Rodentia; family Dipodidae; genus Dipus; species Dipus sagitta. The sequence continues at coordinate 2,148,047 of CM070779.1, read as the reverse complement.
TTGACTTCTTTAGACCGCAGCCTGGTCCTGCTGCCCCACTACATTTAAAAAAAATTCTTTTTTTGAGGAAAGTCCAACAGACTGCCCCTTTTTTAATGAAAGGGAGCGAGTGAGAGAGAGAGAGAGAGAATTGGTATGCCAGGGCCTCCAGCTGTTGCAAACAAACTCCAGACGCATGTGCCACCTTGTGTATCTGTCCTACATGGGTCCTGAGGAATCGAACCTGAGTCCTTTGGCTTTGCAGGCAAGCACCTTAACCACTAAGCCATCATTCCAGCTCCCCACTTTATTTTTTGTTGAGCTCAGGGCTCGTGGGAACCAAGAGGGGTGAGGCAGAAAGTTGGTAGCCCATAGTTCCCTAGTCCCCCCACCCACTCCATGCAGCTAGCCCAAGTCTGTATCTGTGGCTCCTCATGATTCCCACTGGTGGTTCTGTCTCCTTCCATTCCCTCACTGGTCCTAACTGAACGTAGCCCCTGTGGGAAGTCTTCATGAAACTCTGCAAGAATGTGAGTCTCCTGCCCCAGGGACACCTCTGCTGGCCCCATGTGCTTGTGCAATTATGGTTTCAGTACCTTCCCTTCCAGTGGGGCACTGGGATCTTGATTGTCCCCCACACACCCGAGCGTGCGCTCTTGGCATCCTTGTTGTGAACCTGGCGGGATCTTGTTGAAAGTAAGTGTTGAGGGCACCACACACCCTGCTTACACCATTTTCTTCACAGATGCTGGATGAGAACCACCATCTGATTCAGTGCATCCTGGACTACCAGAGCAAGGGCAAGACAGCCGAGTGCACCCAGTAAGTGACCATGTTGCCCTGGGTGCCGAGCCTGGCCCCCATCCAGGTAGCACCACCTCGTTTTCTCCAGGTACTGGGAAAGCTTCCTTGAGTGCAGAGCAAGCTGTGGCTGAGGAGGTCAGATAGGACCCTAGAGGACAACCCCTGAGGGAGGTGGGAAGCCTTGTCACCAGAGTGGGACCAGCTTGAGAAAACAGGGAAGTGGGAGGAAGGAAAACCATTGGTGCAGGCCTGCCACATGTGGCTGTCCTGGGAGCAGTAGCAGAACACTGAGGGACAACTAATGTCTCTGGGTGGACAGAGTAGGTTTACTGGCCTACCTAGAGGCAAGAGGTTTGTAAAGGACCTCAGATCTCTCCTTTCCCACTGATGACCCTCATGTGGGGCATTGTGCCCCCAGGTACAACTGGTACGAGGGCTTCAGACCCCTCAGGTATTGTGTGAGAGGCTAAGGGCCTGGCCTTGTGGTATGTGTGAGGCCTGGATCCCTACCTGGTGTGATGTGTGGGTGACAGCTTGGGCTCCTTGGTCATTCCTGTTTCCTTGCTGGGCTTTCAAGAGATCTTCTGCCAGGGAGTTAGCTTGGTGCCTGGCTCCACAGAGCAGCACCTCCTACCTTTCTTCCTCTGTTAACGTCAGGTTCTACCTCCCATGGCTTCTTCCCTCTTTTTTCATTTTTTTAATTTAAATTTATTTTTATTTATTTATTTATTTGAGAGTGACAGACAAAGAGAGAAAGAGGCAGATAGAGATAGAGAATGGGCGTGCCAGGGCTTCCAGCCACTGCAAAAGAACTCCAGACGCGTGCTCCCCTTGTGCATCTAGCTAACGTGGGTCATGGGGAATCGAGCCTCAAACCAGTGTCCTTAGGCTTCACAGGCAAGCGCTTAACCGCTAAGCCATCTCTCCAGCCCTTTTTTCATTTTTTTGACCATACCTAGTGCCACCTTCCTCCTGGCCCTTGCCTCCCTCTTTTCATGGGGACAGGAGCCTCCTCCTTCCTGACCATGGAGAGCTGCAACGGCTGCTTGTCTCCAGCTGGGCCTGAGCCTAGGTGTCACTGAGGCCAGTGTCCTGGACAGGGTTTGACTGGAGGTCAAGGCTGACTTTGTTAAACAGTTTCTTCCTCAGATCTGCCTCAAGCATGGCATTTTTGTCTTCCTAAGTGACCCATGTACTTCCCCCACAGGTACCAGCAGATCCTGCACCGGAACCTGGTCTACCTGGCCACAATAGCTGACTCCAACCAGAACATGCAGTCGCTGCTCCCTGCTGTGAGTACTGCAAGGCTCTGAGTGTGTCACCTCAGGTGGTTCACCAGGAACCCCGCACCGTGAGGCATCAGAAATGGGGGTAGAAATGACCATGAAGTGATCCTCCCTGTCACATGGGTGAGGATTGAGGATACAGCGGCTGAGGTAGATAAGTGAGGTTGTGGTCAGCCTATGTAGTGGAGGGAAATGACCCCAGAATCAGCCAGGAATGGTGCAGTGATGCCCGGGCAGACAGTGAGGAGCAAGAAGGTATTCTCACTAACATTGTGAGCCCTTCTTAATGACATGAGCACTTAAAAAGAATGCGTGTGCTCCACCAGGATCACAAAACAGCTCAGTAAAGGTTAGCATGTACTCGCTCTGTAAGCCAGTCAGGTCTTAAACTTGCCATCCTCCTGTCTCAACTTCCCAATGAGCTAAGATTCTAACCCTGTGCCACTAGGCTTTGCTGGAGACTCTTGTTGGTCAGGTACAGGCAGCCTGTGTGTGCAAATCTTTGGAGCTATTGCTTGATCTGGTTGGGAGTTTGAGCATCACCCGTATGTGCCACCTCCCAACTACGTCCTGTCCTGGGACTGAGGGGATGGAGGATGAGAAGGAGGGGATACGGGCAGTGAGAGTGTAGGGATCTGACGGCAAGCCAGCTCCACAAGGGCCCTCAGTCACTTGGCCAGCTGAGTCCATGAGGGCTGGGGTGGGCATAGCACGGTAGCAAGAGAAGGGATTCCCTGACATCCTAGGAAGGAACCAGTTTTTAAAAAATATTTTATTTATTTATTTGCAAATAGAGAGACCGAGACAGAGAGAATGGGCATTCCAGGGCCTCTAGCCGCTGCACATGACCTCCAGATGCATGTACCCCTTTTGTGCATCTGGCTTTACATGGGTACTGGGGAATTGAACTGGGGTCATTAGGTTTCGAAGGTAGGCGCCATAACTACTGAGCCAACTCCCTAGCCCAGGAGCCAGTTTTTAACTTCCAAATGTATGTGGATGAACTTGGCTCTCATTTGTGTTCAGAAGGCTTACACAGACTGCGTGTTTTGTATGGTCTGCATCTTGGCCGGAAACCATCACCATCCTGCTAAGTGTGACAGTGGTCATAGTTGTGGACACGCAGCAGATGTCTGTGCAAGCCTTGTGATCCATTGAATCTCTGGGGTGGCTTGTGGTAGCTGTCCTCGGCACTGACCTTCCCGTTCCTGCAGCCTCCCACACAGAACATGAACCTGGGCCCCGGGGCGCTGAGTCAGAGTGGTTCCAGCCAGGGCCTGCACCCTCAGGGCAGCCTCAGTGATGCCATCAGCACAGGCCTGCCTCCCGCCTCCCTCATGCAGGGCCAGATTGGTAATGGTGAGTAGATTTTCACTTATGAGGGTACTGAGGCAGCTGTGGGTGGCTGGCTGCTGTGGCAGGGCACATAAACCCTGCAGGGCTGGTCATGGTGACAATTCCTCTCCATCCTGGCTGCAAATCCGCTGCCAGTGCCTGGCATATGGGTGGTAAAGTAAAAATGAGGAAGGCATGAGGCTGTGACTTCAGCTGAGCAGCTCCATGTGATTGTGTCCAGTGTGTACCTCACTGCAGAAGCAGAATGTGGGGCTCCTTGTGAATTTGCTGCTAAGAATGAAATGCTTTGGCTTTGAAACTGTTAGTAACGATTGAAAGCTGTCGGAAACAGTGGGCCCAGGCGCTTCTTGTCCTTCATTAGCACATGTGTCTTTTTATTACTCACTTGAACATGAACTCCATTCATAGTGTTGCTGACTGTGGTGTAGCCTCCCTCCTCATCACCTGAAGGGTGTCTTTACCTTTAAGTGGTGACCTGGCCCCGGCACCTGACATGCCCCTCTTCTACCCCTCCCGGCAGGTCCAAACCACGTGTCCATGCAGCAGACGGCTCAGAGCACACTGCCCACAACCTCCATGAGCATGTCAGGCAGTGGCCATGGTACTGGGCCTGGCTACAGCCACTCAGGACCCACCTCACAGAGCGTCCCCATGCAGGGCCAAGGTGCCATTGGCAACTATGTGTCTCGGAGCAACATGAACATGCAGTCCAACCCAGGTAACAGCCCCATCTCCTGCTGACCAGGGAGCCCAGGTTCGGCTCCAGACCCAGGGAGGCATGAGTGGGTCGTGCCATCCCCGACATGTGGCCTTGCTGGTGGGCACTGCTTGCTGCTCTGCCTGGAAACTTCCTCAGGGCAGGGCTGTGGGTAGGCAGCAATTCCAGCCCTGGACTGTTTCTCAGAGGCTTCAGGGAACTGGGTCTGGAAGGACAGCACAGGGCTCAGAGGTGGAGCACAGTGGTTCCCATGCAGGGACATCCTGGCAGAGGCCAGAGTGCAAGTCAAGTGCTCCAGATGCCGGGCTGGAGGTCCAGGCCTGTCTGCAGACTGGAGGCTCTCGAGCTCGCCTTCTACGATACTGGCTGCTGCTCATGGGGCCATGAAGCGTTTGAAAGCTAGTGGGTCCCAATCCAGATGTGCTCTGAGTGATAGACACCAGGTTTAGACGCATATTATTAAAAGGTTGTGAAGTGTCTTAACATTTTCTATGACAATTACATGCTAACCACTAATTTGGGAAATACGCAGAACATATTGTTGAAGTTTACTTCACCTGTTTTTTACTTTTTCAGCATGGTTACTAAAAGCTTATTTATTTATTTACTTATTTGCAGTACTGGGTATTGAACCCAGGGCCTTGTGAACACTAGGCAAATGTCCTACCACTGAGTTACACCCCTAGCCCTTTTTACTTTCATCCTGAAATAGAGTCTCACTAAGTTGCCCAGGCTGGCCTTGAACTTTTATTTTATTTGAGAAAGAAAGACAGAGGAAGAGGCCGATAAAAATAATGGGTACACTAGGGCCTTCAACTGCTGCAGATGAGCTCCAGATGCATGCGCCACCATGTGCATCTGGCTTACATAGGTCCTGGGGAACCAAACCTGGGTGCTTTGGCTTTGCAGGCAAGTGCCTTAACCGCTAAGCCATCTCTCTAGCCATGGCCTTGAACTTTTGTTCCTCCTGCCTTAACCTCCCCAGTAGCTGCAATGGTAGGCATTTGCCACCAACCCTGGCTTCCTGCACACTTTAATGTATGACTCTTGTCTCATTTCTGTTGGAGGGTTTCTAAGCAGGCAGTGGGTGAACAGAGCAGCAGTGGGAACAGCTCATCCCCAGTTGAGAAGGGTTACTTTGTCAAGAGGTGGTCGGGATAAGAGTGACCACTCCAGGACTAATGTGGGGGCAGAGAACTCTACTCCATTTTCTGTCACCTGGGATGGGCAGGGAAGTGCCTCTTTCTGCTTGCCGTGGGGGCCCAGGCTGTTCTGCCCAGTGATCTTTTCTGTGTTGGCTAAATGTTGGTGTTAAGGGCGGAGGTCTGACCATGTGCCAGGGCATCTCCAGGGGTGTGGCTTGGAGTTATGGTAACTTAGAAAAATAATAAGGGGCCAGTGTGATGAGGAGGGAGTTGGGTGTACGCTGGGCAGGAAGGGAGGGGGACTTCCTGAGGGTTGTTTTGAGGTCTCTGTCCTTTCATGCAGTCTCCATGATGCACCAGCAGGCGGCCACATCCCACTACAACTCTGCACAGGGCGGGAGCCAGCACTACCAGGGCCAGTCGCCCATCGCCATGATGGGCCAGGGAGGCCAAGGGAGCAGCATGATGGGGCAGAGGCCCATGGCACCCTACCGGCCCTCCCAGCAAGGTAGAGCTGCATGCACGGGCCGGTGCTCCTGTGTCTCTGTGGAACCTGGGGTCGTGAGGTTCCCTCTTTCCTGTGAACCAGGATGTTGAGCCTGGAGGTGTGGTGGGGACCAAGCATGCATGCATCAGCTGTCCGTGGAGCAGGTGGTGGTTATTCCAAGTGCACGGTCAAGAGCATCCAGGGAGCTGGAGATAGGAGGAAAGGGAAGGCTTGTAGTCAGGTGGCCCTGGGGTGTTCTCACTGGGCCAGGCTGCTTGGTAGGGCTCTGTTGCTCAGCTGGGTCTGTAAGGTGGCCACACCCCACTGCCTACTGTTCTGAGTGTCCCCTCACCCCCTCAGGCACTTCTCAGCAGTACCTGGGCCAGGACGAGTACTACAGTGAACAGTACAGCCACAGCCAGGGCACTGCGGAGCCCATGAGCCAGCAGTACTACCCAGATGGTAAGGCCTGCCAGCTCACGACTTCTGGGACCTAAAACCCCTGTGGTCTGCAGTCCAAGCCTCCCATGTCTCCTTTGTGTGGTCACATAGGGACGTAGGGTGATCCTGGTCTCTGGAGAAAAGCTTCAGCTCATGTCGCCATCCACACCTACTTTCTTGGGGCCTCTCACCTCCATTCCCAGAAAGCAGTAGGTGGGGCCTCCTGTCACCCACATTTGTGTTTTAAGGTGGGCCCAAACTCCCAGCCTCCTGTCACTTTTACAAATTGTCTTTGTCACCTTTCAGTCAACTTCTAAGTCATTCCAGGATTTGTAGAAATAGCATTTGAAAAGATCTTAAATGCTGCGTGTGGTGGCCTATGCCTATAATCCTAGCACTTGCCTGGCTAAGGAACGGGTGCAAGGTAAGTGACAGAGAGCAGCCGTGGGGCAAGACATAGCACCTGGTATGAGATGGTGCATGCATTATGGGCCTCCTGTCAGTCACCTGCCCAGGCGCTCCTGGGCGCCTTGCAGGCGCGGACAGTAGAGCAGTGTGAGCAGTCTGGAGGTAGGCGTGCACAACTCGGACCTGTAACCTGCAGCAGCTTCATGGCAACAGGAGGTGGGACTTGATGGCTGCCTTTTAGAGAGAGAGGAGTCTCGGGGAGGGCAGGCTTGGCCAGCTCAGCCTTGTCTGCCCCCCTGGCCTGACCACTGTGCCCTGTTCCATGGGCCTGGTTGTTTCCTCAGAGTCTGGGTAAGAAGAGGTCGCCACCGACAGCTCATCTCTTCCTTGCAGGCCACGGTGACTACGCCTACCAGCAGTCATCCTACACGGAGCAGAGCTATGACCGTTCATTTGAGGAGTCCACGCAGCACTACTATGAGGGGGGTAAGGAGCCCGGGAGGTGTGTGTTAGCCCCAAAGCGTAAATACCACGTGGGCACAGCAGTTATGGCGCCACCCTCTTAGGAACAAGCGGTGCCCAGCTCCAGTAAGTCTCTCCTGTGTCACTGCAGCAGGCACAGAGGGCAAGCAGCTGGTGTGGTTCTGTGAAGTGGGGTTTACTTCTGAAAGCTGCAAGTGCCGGGCTCTGCGTTGGGATCTCGCTTGCCTTGTATATTTGGGGAACAAGGCAGGGTTCACCTGGCCATGGTGGGAGCAGGGTTACTTGGGGACAAGCCATCCTTCCAACCAAGCAGCTGAGGCCTAGAAGTGACTTTCACAGCCATCCAGACATGGTTGTTCAGCAGGGTTGAATGCACTCATAGCCTCCTGAGACAGGCCAAGCATGCTTGTGGGTGACAGAACTGTGCATTTGGCCCTAGCATTTCTTCTAACCTCTACTGGCTAAATAGTACATCTTGTGACTCCAACGTGGAGAATCTTTATGGTGCAGGATGGCTGTTCTGGGATGGGGTTAAGCAGCTATGTGCCTGAGCATCACTCTGAGCAAGAAGCCTTGCTTTGTAGTACCTGCCCGCTCCTGACATAGACCTGCCCACTCTGACATTGACCTGCCCGCTCCTGACATAGACCTGCCCGCTCCTGACATAGACCTGCCCGCTCCTGACATAGACCTGCCCGCTCCTGACATAGACCTGCCCGCTCCTGACATAGACCTGCCCACTCTGACATAGACCTGCCCACTCTGACATTGACCTGCCCGCTCCTGACATAGACCTGCCCGCTCCTGACTTAGACCTGCCCGCTCCTGACATAGACCTGCCCGCTCTGACATAGACCTGCCCGCTCTGACATTGACCTGCCCGCTCCTGACATTGACCTGCCCGCTCCTGACATAGACCTGCCCGCTCTGACATAGACCTGCCCGCTCTGACATAGACCTGCCCGCTCCTGACATAGACCTGCCCGCTCTGACATTGACCTGCCCGCTCCTGACTTAGACCTGCCCGCTCCTGACTTAGACCTGCCCGCTCCTGACATAGACCTGCCCGCTCTGACATAGACCTGCCCGCTCTGACATAGACCTGCCCGCTCTGACATAGACCTGCCCGCTCTGACATAGACCTGCCCGCTCTGACATTGACCTGCCCGCTCTGACATTGACCTGCCCACTCTGACATAGACCTGCCCGCTCCTGACATATATCTGCCCGCTCCTGACATAGACCTGCCCGCTCTGACATAGACCTGCCGGCTCTGACATAGACCTGCCCGCTCTGACATAGATCTGCCCGCTCCTGACATAGACCTGCCCGCTCCTGACATAGACCTGCCCGCTCTGACATAGACCTGCCCGCTCTGACATTGACCTGCCCGCTCTGACATTGACCTGCCCGCTCTGACATAGACCTGCCCGCTCTGACATAGACCTGCCCGCTCTGACATAGACCTGCCCACTCCTGACATAGACCTGCCCACTCCTGACATAGACCTGCCCTCTCTGACATAGACCTGCCCGCTCTGACATTGACCTGCCCGCTCTGACATTGACCTGCCCGCTCTGACATAGACCTGCCCGCTCTGACATAGACCTGCCCTCTCCTGACATAGACCTGCCCTCTCCTGACATAGACCTGCCCGCTCTGACATAGACCTGCCCGCTCTGACATAGACCTGCCCACTCCTGACATAGACCTGCCCGCTCCTGACATAGACCTGCCCTCTCCTGACATAGACCTGCCCTCTCCTGACATAGACCTGCCCGCTCCTGACATAGACCTGCCCGCTCTGACATAGACCTGCCCGCTCCTGACATAGACCTGCCCGCTCCTGACATAGACCTGCCCGCTCCTGACATAGACCTGCCCGCTCCTGACATAGACCTGCCCGCTCCTGACATAGACCTGCCCGCTCCTGACATAGACCTGCCCGCTCTGACATAGACCTGCCCGCTCCTGACATAGACCTGCCCGCTCCTGACATTGACCTGCCCGCTCTGACATTGACCTGCCCGCTCCTGACATTGACCTGCCCGCTCCTGACATTGACCTGCCCGCTCCTGACATTGACCTGCACGCTCTGACATTGACCTGCACGCTCTGACATAGACCTTCCCGCTCCTGACATAGACCTTCCCGCTCCTGACATAGATCTGCCGGCTCCTGACATAGACCTGCCGGCCCTGACATAGACCTGCCCGCTCTGACATAGACCTGCCCGCTCTGACATAGACCTGCCGGCTCCTGACATAGATCTGCCGGCTCCTGACATAGACCTGCCCGCTCTGACATAGACCTGCCCGCTCCTGACATAGACCTGCCCTCTCCTGACATAGACCTGCCTGCTCTGACATAGACCTGCCAGCTCTAACATAGATCTGCCGGCTCCTGACATAGACCTGCCCGCTCCTGACATAGATCTGCCGGCTCCTGACATAGACCTGCCGGCTCCTGACATAGACCTGCCGGCTCCTGACATAGACCTGCCGGCTCCTGACATAGACCTGCCGGCTCCTGACATAGACCTGCCCGCTCTGACATAGACCTGCCCGCTCTGACATAGACCTGCCCGCTCCTGACATAGATCTGCCCGCTCCTGACATAGACCTGCCGGCTCTGACATAGACCTGCCCGCTCTGACATAGACCTGCCCGCTCCTGACATAGACCTGCCCGCTCTGACATAGATCTGCCGGCTCCTGACATAGACCTGCCCGCTCCTGACATAGATCTGCCGGCTCTGACATAGACCTGCCCTCTCCTGACATAGACCTGCCCGCTCTGACATAGACCTGCCCGCTCCTGACATTGACCTGCCCGCTCTGACATAGACCTGCCCTCTCCTGACATAGACCTGCCCGCTCTGACATAGACCTGCCCGCTCCTGACATTGACCTGCCCGCTCTGACATAGACCTGCCCTCTCCTGACATAGACCTGCCCTCTCCTGACATAGACCTGCCCGCTCTGGCTGACTTGGAGCCACCGTGGGACACCACCGAGGAACTGAGACAGATGAGTCAGGCCCCACGCAGGCTGAGGGCGCCCCCAGACAGACACTACTCATACTCATAGACTTAGTTAGTCTTTGGCTGCCTCAGGCTTCGGACTTGCTGGTCTAGCTGGCGTGGGGAAGCTGTAAGGGCCACTGTTGGACCCAAGGGGAGGGAAAGCAGAAAACACCGGCGGCCTGCAAATGATGCAGCTTGTTCTTGCTGTTGTTTTTCGAATAGAGTCTCACTCTAGCCCAAGCTAACATGGCACTCACTTTGTAGTCCCAGGCTAACCTCCCAACTCAAAGCGATCCTCTTACCTGTACCTTTTCTGCTGGAATTAAAGGTGTGTGCCACCACACCTGGCAAAATTTTTAAAAACTTAAAAAACAAAAAGTATTTGTGGAGCTGGAGAACTGGCTGGCTCAGTGGGTAAGAGTGCTTGCAGCCCAGACATGAGAACAACAGCCAGACATGGGCTGTTGCCCATGTAGAAAGCTGGGCATGGCACAGGTACCTGTAACCCCGCTACCGAGGGTGGAGGTGGAGCCCAAAGGGTCAGTGGGCTTCTTGTTAAACAGCGAGCTCCAGGTTCAGTGAGAGGCTCTGTTTCAGGGGAATAAGGTAGGAGAGCAATGAAGGAGGACACCAGACGTCCTTCACTGTCCTCTGCATATGTACATACAAGGCTCATGCATTTGCACACAATTACATGGTGTGCACACAACAAACACACACCAAAAAATAATTTGTGGTTAATAAGCCCACATACTGAAACTGTTCCATGGTTGGCCCGTCCTAGGGTGTGAAAAAATGCCCACCCTATGCATACGGCTTGGAGCTGGACAGGCCTGGGACGCCCTGTGTGGCCCGAGCCAGTAGTGAACCCATGACAGTCGTTTTGCCTCAGCCTCCCAGTACTGAGAGTATAAGCATAAGTTCCTGCAGCTGGGCGAAGTTGGATGCATCATACCGTTTTTAAATGGCCGGTCCAGTAGCACAAAGCACAGTTCGATCGCTGCAAAGCCCTCAGGCCATCTTCAGAATAAGAATATTCCAGAAGGCAGCACTAAAGGTCTACCTTGTTAAGCACCTCTCCCCCCCCCCATCCCAGCACCATTCCTCTTTCTGCCTCTGAGCATTTGACTGCTGGGGACCTCCCGTGAGTGGAGTCAGTGTTTGTCCTTCTGTAACTGGGTCCTTCACTCACCTCGTCTCTAAGCTTCGCATGTGTTATGGCTCATCAAGATTTCCTTCTCTGAAGACAGTGATATCCAGTTTGTTTTCTGTTCCTCTGCCCACAGACAACTGGGTGGCTCCCATGGTTTCACTATCATCAATAAGGCTGCAGTGAACGTGGGTGTATGTCCCTGTTCCAAGTTCCTTGGGAATCTACCCTAAGTGGGATCACTGGATCCTATGGCTGCTCTGTTTAACTCTTTGAGGAACTCTGGTGCTATTTGCCGCAGAGCAGTTTGAAATTTTTGTTCTACGTGATGTACCAGAAAAATTTGGAAGCAGGAAGTTTTACCCAGAAGGCTGTGCTGCTGATCGCATGTTGTGATTGCTTCTCATGTTCTCTCACATATTCACAGCCACCTTCTGGACCCCTTCTTGACCGATCCTTTTCCTCTCTACCCAGTGCAGTCAGCCTGCCACACAGTGGTGCCCAGATCTGTGGGCCTGTGAGGAGCACTTCTCCATTGGCCTTGCCTGTTCTTAGAGCCGGTGCAGTGACCTGGCTGGGCTAGACACCTAAGAATGAATGTGAAATGAGAGAACCAAAACCTCCCAAGGGTCTCAAAGCACTACTACTCACAGGCACCTGATGTCCCCTGTTCATTGCACAGACATCATCTGAAATGTTTTGGCTCAGTTTTGGGGACTGGTAGTATTTTAGCCTGCCTTGTTATTTATTTATTTATTTTTGAGAGGATTTCATTCTGTAGTTCTGGCTAGCTTGGAGACCCAGGGTATTTTGTTTTATCTTATTTTATTTATTTATTGGTTTTTCAAGATAAGGTCTCACTCTAGCCCAGGCTGACTTGGAATTCACTCTGTATTCTCAGGGAGACCTCAAATTCATGGTGATCCTACTACCTCTGCCTCCCGAGTGCTGGGATTAAACGTGTGCGCCACTATGCCCGGCTTTTGACCAGGGTGGTTCTAAACTGGTAGTGATCCTCCCGGCTCTGCCTCTCCTGTGCTACCATCATGCCCATTTAACCTGCCTTTTCCTTGCTACTGTGTTAGAGAGTCCTGTGCCCCCTCCAGTGTTTCCTGTTGTCACCAGAGAGGAGCCCTGCCATGGCCCTACCACACAGGAGGAAGACAAGCTGGGGTCCCTTCCCATAGCCATATAAGGAATGAGACATAGCCACCACAGGCACGGATCTTCTCCAGCTAAACCTTGGCTTAATTTAACTTGTCACCACTGGAAATAGGTGCCAGCACGAGTGCTCTCTGCCCCACAGATGCATCACCTAGGGCTTCTTGGGGACAGCTCCTGAGCTGAGGGCTAGCTTTGTAATCCGGGAAAATGTTTATGGGCTTGGGTTCATGGAGAACATGAGGAGGCTCGAGGGTCATGGGGATTGGTGTGGAAAAGGTGGGACAAGAAATAGGAGGACACGTCATTTGGCAACATTGGGTCATCCCTCAGCATGAGACCATGCAGATGCTTTGGGGTGGGAGAGTGGGCTGGCTTCATGTCTGGTGATGCCCATGGGGAGCCTCTGGGCTGGAGGGTGTTGGAGGTCCTGTACTACTCACAGGGAGAGTTTCTGTGAGGGTTCACCAGGTGTGCAAAGCAGGTGCAATCTAAATGTTCATTGGTGAGGTTATTTCAGTCATTTTTCAAGTTTTTTTTTTTTCTTCTTTTTTGGTTTTTTTGAACTAGTGTCTTGCTATAGTCCAGGCTGACCTGAACTCACTATGTAGTCTCAGGTTAGCCTTGAACTCATGGGAATCCTCCAACTTTGCTTCCCAAAGTTGAGATTAAAGGCATGCACTACCATGCCCAGCTTTCAAGTGTGTGTATGTGTGTGTGTATTGTTTTTTGTTTTGTTTTGTTTTGTTTTTCAAGGTAGTGTCTCACTCTAGTCCAGGCTGATCTGGAATTCCCTATGTAGTCTCAGGGTGGCCTTGAACTTACAGTGATCCTCCTACCTCTGCCTCCTGAGTGCTGGGATTAAAGGCATGTTCCACCATGCCTGGCTCTTAAATATACTTTTATTTATTTATTTGCAAGGTGGGAGTGAGAATATGGGTGCACCAGAGCCTCTTGCCACTGCACACGAACTCCAGATGCAAACAGCACTTTATTCATCTGGCTTTACATGGGTACTAGGGAATTGAACCCGAGCCATCAGGCTTTGCAGGCAAGCACCTTTAACCACTGAGCCATCTCTCTAGCCCCTGAAGTTATTTTTCAAAAGTTGAATCTGAAAATTTGTTACTAGATCCTCCCCTTCTGTAAAAACGTCAACCATGCAGGTGTGTGCATGTGTCGGCAGCACCCTGTATTTGCACACACGTTTACTTTGTTGTTTTGGTTTCGTTTTGTTTTCATACTGGGTTTCATGCAGCCCAGGCTGACCGCAAACTTACTGTGTAGCGGAGAATACCCTTGAACTTCTGATCCTCCTGCCTTCACTTCCCAAGTGCTGGGGTAACAGGACTGTGCCACCACACATGCCACTTGGCTATTTTTGAAAGAGCCTCAATATATTGCTCAGGCTGGCCCCAAATTCAAGATCCTCCTGTCTCAGCCTCTCCAGGACTGGGATTATAGATGTGTATATCCATACGTAGAAATACTTTTATAGGGGCTGGAGCGATGGCTTAGCGGTTAAGTGCTTGCCTGTGAAGCCTAAGGACCCCAGTCCAAGGCTCAATTCCCCAGGACCCACGTAAGCCATGTGCACAAGGTGGCACATGCATCTGGAGTTTGTTTGCAGCGGCTGGAGGCCCTGGTGCACCTATTCTCTGTCTCTTTCTCTCTCTCTCCCACTCTGTCGCTAATAAATAAAAATAAATCTTAAAAAAAAAAAAACTCATGGGCTGGAGAAATAGCTTAGCAGTTAAGGCCTTTGCCTGCAAAGCCAAAGGATTCCGGTTTGATTGCCCAGGACCCACTTAAGCCAGATGCACAAGGAGGCGCATGCATCTGGAGTTCATTTACAGTGACTGGGGGCCCTGGTGTGCCCATTCTCTCTCTCTCTCTGCCTCTTTCTCTGTCTGTCGCTCTTAAATAAATAAAAGTAAACAAAAAATTTTAAAATAGAAATAATTTTGTATGCCAATTATACCTTGATAAAGTTAAGAGGAAAATTAGATTTAAAAGAAGTTAAAGCTGGGAGTAGTGGTATGTGACTTTAATCCCAGCACTCGAGAGCTGAGGTAGGAAGATCGCTGTGAGTTCAAGGCCAGCCTGAGACCAGTTCCAGGCCAGCCTTGGCTAGAGCAAGACTACCTCAAAACTACACACACACAGCGGAAAGAATGCAAGAGCCAAAGGAAGGGTAGGACTCTACAACGTGCTCCCTCTAGACATAAAATGGCCTGGATATCCATGACCTCACAGTGCCTGACACTACCTACACAAGACCATCATAAGAGGAGGAAAAGATCATGACATCAAAATAAAAGAGACTGACTGAAATGGGGAGGGGATATGATAGAGAATAGAATTTCAAAGGGGAAAGTGGGGGGAGGGAGGGTATTACCATGGGATATTTTTTATAATCATGGAAGATGTTAATAAAAATTGAGAGAAAAAAAACTACACACATGCACATAAAAATGCTTAAAGCAAGCAAGCATGCAGGTCATTGGCAGGAGCCATCTTTGGCTTTGGGAATTCTGTGAGTAGAGCTCTGTCCTCTTCCCCTGAGGAGCCACCCTGCCTTCCTTGACAGAAATCTTTCCAAAGACAAACCTAGGATGTACTGCTTGCTTTTTAATGTTTGAAGTACTTTTTTCTTTGTTTGTTTTGAGGAAGGGTCTCATTCCAGCCCAGGCTGACCTGGAATTCACTGTGTAGTCTCAGAGTGGCCACTCAGTGGTGACCCTTCCACCTCTTCCTCAAAAGTGCTGGGATTAAAGACAAGCACTACCACACCCGACCAAAGTACTTCCCCCCCCCCCCTCCCCGAGGTAGGGTCTCACTCTTATCTCAAACTGACCTGGAATTCACTGTGTAGTCTCAGGGTGGCCTGGAACAGAGATCTCCTACCTCTGCCTCCTGGGTGCTGGGATTAAAGACATGCACCACCACGCCCGGCCAAAGTACATATTTTTATATCCTGGTTTAAGTTACATATTCATGCTTTCCATATTTGCCAAGTTTGCTTAAGTGTTTCAGTGGCCCCCTAGCAGTAGGTAGCAAGCGATGTCACTTCCTCCTGATTCAGAAACGTCTTGTTCGCTCTTGCTAATCAGGCTCCAACATGGGGACACGTTTGCAAACAGCACACATCTCTGTCACCCCACAGTGGAACTGCCACAAGGTCATATGTGGGTGAGTGGCCCAGGGGTGCTGTTTTGAGAAGACTGGGAGACAGGTTGCACCTGACTTTAAACATAATGCCCATGGCACTATGCATAGGGTTGAATACATTTAGAATTACTTAGGCTGAGACCAACACACAGGACTTTTCAAAGTTAGTCCCATAACAAATGAGGAACCTTGTGTGTCCTGGGCATCTAGACCTGCTGGAACCTAGCGGAATCCTGTAACAGATTGCACTGATTACAGGACCAAAGGCAGGAAGGCCCTAGTGAGCCAGGTAGGACATTAAAGGGTGCTATGGGGCACATATGGTACTTGGGTGGTGAGGAACTGTGCAGTGAGGAAGGTCCTAAATCTAATGGCATTTGCAAAGTGAGGCTGTGGCCCAGTCTTGACACAACTATGGTCCATCCTGTTGAGACTGGATGCGCCTTTTGTGTTAAAGGGAAATAAGGCAGTGTGAGTGCATTCCTGAATAATCCCATGTACACGCCATGAACTGGCAAAACAGGCAGGAAGCCAAGAACAGTGGTTGCCAGGGCTACTCAGGGCTGAGTAGTGCAGGCGTGGAGGGAAGTGGCTTCTCCCTCTTGAGAACCATGAGACACCCTTACTTGCTCAGAAGTGAAAGTTCAAGTGTAGACTGTTTTTGGCTGTCACTGAGAAGGACCCTGGGTTTATGGCTGTCCACACTGTCGATCTTCCTAGAGGCCCAAGACACACAGGTGTGTGGTCTGGGACATTTCTCAGGGCTTTGCCAGATGGTGACCTATATGTCCTTGTAGGAACGGACATTCACAATGGTGGTGTCCTTCAGTTTTAACCCTGACTGGCCTCAAACTTGCTATGTAGCTGAGGATGACCTTGAACTTCTGATCCTCAGGTTTTTACCTCCTGAGAGCTGGGTTGTAGGTACGTGCCACCACACCGATTTATATGGTGTTGGGGACAGAACTCAGGGCTTTGTGCACACTAGGCAAGCACTCTGCAAAATGAGCAGCCCCCAGCTCTCCCTTAGCTGTTCTGTAACGAGCGGAGACCCTTGTGCTCAGGTGATTAAAGGCATCAAATTTGTTGTTGTTGTTGTTGTTGTTGTTGTTTTTGGTTTTTTGAGGTAGGGTCTCGCTGTAGCTCAGGCTGACCTGGAATTCACTATGTAGTCTCAGGGTAGCTTCAAACTCACGGTGATCCTCCTACCTCTGCCTCCTGAGTGTTGGGATTAAAGACGTGCACCACCACCCCTGCCTACATCTGCCTGCCTGCTTGCCTGCCTGCCTTCCTTCCTTCCTTGCTTTTTCTTCATGTTTTTTGTCAATTCCCATTTATTTTTGGCTCTTGGGGAAATGTCATCTTTTCAATTTGAAAAAAAGCAAGTTCAACACAAAATAGAAATCTGAAGTGTAGGATAGGGCAAAACCAAGGATGGGAAGTAAATAGCAATTGCAAAAAGATGTAAAGATGGAGGGCACCATTACCTCACTTCTGAGGAGCAACCCAAATATCTAAGTAGCAGCCTGTTAATGTCTGGCACAAGCTTTGAGGAGGAGGGGAAAACCCATGACAAGGACACAAGAACAAGCTAGAACTGGGACCTTGACTGACCTCTGCCAGCAAATACAGGAGGAGGCATGTGCTGCTGAAGCCAGGGTACTCCACACGCTCTTGGACTGTGGGGAGCGGAGCTCAAACTAACGGGCGTGTCCAGGAGGTGGTCCTCGGCGCGCCTGTAACCCCATCACCCGGCCGGCCCCGCTTTGCACACAACTCAGTCAGGGAGAGGGCAGTGGCCTTATGACAGAATATGTGTCTACTCCCAACTCACAGGGCCCTGCCTTCACCGGCTGCCCAGGATGAAAGGCCCCACAGGTTTGAATCTTTGCTTTTCTGTTTGCTAGATCTGTACCTCAGTTTCTCCAAAATCTGTGCAGTGGGAATATGGCTTTTATTTATTTATTTTTTTTTTTGGATAGGGCCTCACACCATAGCCCAGGCTGACTTAAAGTCATGATCCTTCTGCCTTAGCCTCCCAAGTGATGGGGCATATATTTTACAGTCATATATTACCATACCCAGCTGGGTTTAGCCGCATTGTTTGCAATTACATGCAGTGGCCAGTGCTGGAATCAGGCAGTGGTCCAGTCATCCGCTCCAGTCTCTGCCTCCATTGTCACATGTTCACCCTTTGTGTCTGTCTGCATTTCCCTCCTTTCATAAGGACTCCAGGCCTAGTAATCAGAAGATCTCATCCTGGCCAGGCATGGTGGCACACGCCTTTAATCCCAGCACTTGGGAGGCAGAGGTAGAAGGATCACCATGGGTTCGAGGCCACCCTGAGAGTACATAGTGCATTCCAAGTCAGCCTGAGCTACAGTGAGACCCTACCTCAGAAAAGAAAACTTCATCCTATTATGTCTGCAGAGACCCTGTTGCTGAATCAGGTCACATTCACAGTTTGGGACATACACGTCTTTGAAAATACCTTCATAGACGCTCCTGGGGAGATTCCAGATCTAGTGGACAATCAAGATTAGCCGTCACAGGGGAGACAGGTTCAGTGAGCAGTGCTGTTTTCCTGTCTTAACTGTTGCATTTGCAGTTCATGTTTTCTGGTTTTCCATTTGTATTCTGTAAAATAATAGGAGGGGGTGTCATACAGTGATTGAATCATTGTGGAAAGAAAATGTATGGCTGCAGTAGACCTGGTCTAGGGATTCCACAGCTGAGAAGGGAGAACTCTTGTGGGTGACAGCAAGCCACCTACACAGGCTCAAATGAGATTGTGTTCACTTCTTTTTGCAGGGAACTCCCAGTACAGTCAGCAGCAGGCTGGGTACCAGCAGGGCACAGCCCAGCAGCAGACATACTCACAGCAGCAGTACCCCAACCAGCAGAGCTACCCAGGGCAGCAGCAAGGCTACGGTAAGAGAGAGGGCATGTTTCCATAGGGACCCCCGCCCCGCCCCCGCACTAAGTGGGCTACACACATTGCAGTGCTGTCACTCAGGCAGGTGCTTAAACTCATTTGAAGATATTGGTGTGTGGAGGAGTTGCGAGGACGGTGCAGGCGTCACCAGTTTTCCTGCACGCCCTTTCCTTTCTATGTTGCCAGACCTCACTCAGGATCCCACGTAACGTTTACATGTGCTGGGTGCCTCTTGTCCCTGCCTGTTTCTCAGATCTTTCTCTGCTTTTGTAGCCTGGACAGTTTGGGGTGGACTGATGGGCACTGTGGGGAACGCCCCTCAGTAGGGTTTGTGGAGAGGAGACTGGTTCTGGATTTGGAAAGCAGACACAGGAGCAGGGCCCTGCCTGGCTCTTCTGTGAGGACACTGGCCTGGCACCTGGCCGTGGTGATGTGTGTCAGGCGTCTCCACCGTCACGCTCCTCTTTGTCTCGTCCCCTTGCGTTCTTTGGCAGTGTATCATTCAGTCCCATGCAAAAGGGGATTTCTGCATGTGTTACTTGGAGTTATTATGATTATTTTATTTGACAGAGAGAGGGCGAGAGAGAGAAAGGCAGATAGAGGATGGGTGTACCAGGGCTTCTAGCCACTGCAAACAAACTGAAGACACATGCACCACCTAGTGTATCTAGCTTGCACGGGTACTAGGGAACCGAACCTGGGTCCTTTGGCTTTGCAGGCAAGCGCCTTAACTGCTAAGCCATCTCTCCAGTTCTGGAATTATTTTTTAAAATACTTTTTAAGGGCATGTTGGCACACCTTTAATCCCAGCATTTGGGAGGCAGATATAGGAGGATTGCCATGAGTTCAAGACTACCTTGAGACGACATAGTAAATTCTAGGTCAGCCTGGGCTAGGGTGAGACCCTACCTCAAAAAAACAAAAAAAAAAATTTTTTTTTAAATGTATCTGCATGTGTGTATGACCACACCAGGGACTCTTTCCCATGGAAACAAATACCACACACATGCTTCAGTTTTTGTGTCTGGGTTTCCGTGTATACGGGGCCGTTGAACCTGGGCCGGCACACTTTGCAAACAAGCACCTTTAACTGATGAGCCATCTCACCAGCCCATGGAATTCTTCAGTGAGAAAAATTTGTTCCTTCTCCCCCCACTCACTTACTGATTTTAATACGTGCTTGTATAAATGACTGTCATTGCTGGGACAGAACGCCCAGGCCAAAGGCGCTTAGGAAAGCAAAGAGCGCATTTCTTCAGCTTTTGCTTCCAGAGGGCAGAGCCCATCGTGGCAGAAAAAGGCAGAGCAGGGACAGAAAAGCAGCATGGTGGCATCACATCCGCAGGGAAGAAGCAAAGAGAACGGTAAGGTGAATGCGGCTTGTGTTCTTGCTTTTTGTTCTTTTTTTCCCCTCTAGCCCAGGGTGACCTCGAACTCACAGCAACCCTCCCACCTCTGCCTCCCGAGCTCTGGGATGAAAGGCGTGCGCCACCATGCCCAGCATGCTCTCCTTTTATACAGTCCAGGACCCCAGCCCATGGAATAGCACTGCCCACACAGGGTAACCTAATCTAGCAAATCCCTCACAGACATGACTGGAGATTCATTTTCATGGTGATTCTAAAGCCTGTCAAGTTGACAGCCAGAGAGTAATTGTCATAGTGTTCGTATATATTGAGGCCTATGTTGGGTGAGAACACAGTACTGCTTATTGTGTCAGATTATCCTGGTTTGGGCCCTTAGAAGCTCTTTCAGCTGAAATGCTCTCATTTTGGCTTGTTGAACACATTGGGATTTTTAAAAATATTCTATTTTTATTTATTTAAGAGAGGGAGAATGGTCACACCAGGACCTTCAGCCACTGCAAACAAACTCCAGACATATGCACCACCATGTGCATCTGGCTTACATGGGTCCTGGGGAATTGAACCTGGGTCCTTAGACTTTGCAGGCCAGTGTCTTTACCCACTAAGCCATCTCTTCAGCCCCACATCAGGACTTTTTTGTACCATGTCATCTTCCTTGCCCTTCCCTGCATTAGCACTTAACTAAGGAGCCTGACTGCCCTGTTGGAGAGGAGAGATGGTAGCCAAGGTCGAGCAAGCAGAGATCCCACCCGGCACGCATGGCCCCGCTGGGGTGGGCAGTGATGTCATAGGGTCAGATACACTCACCACCACTTATCCATGTTTATTCAGTGTTGTGAGAAATGACTGCTAAATCTGCCCCAGACTTGATGGGTTATCAGCAAACTGCTTTCAGGACCTGTGGGAGCCAGACAAGTAGACAGAGGGGACACAGGGTCAGGGCAGGAGTAGGCTGTCCCTAATCCACTTTGAGGCCCATATCACAGAGAAGGCTGTGTGCTGCTGATCCATCAGGACAAGCAGGTGACACACTCATCAAAACTGAGCTTAAAGCCAGGAGTAGTGGCGAACGCCTTTCATCCCAGCACTCGGGAGGCAGAGGTAGGAGGATCACTGAGACTTCGAGGCCACCCTGAGACTACATAGTGAATTCCAGGTCAGCGTGAACCAAAGTGAGACTCTACCTCGAAAAGCCAAAAAAAAAAAAAAAAAAAAGAGTGAGCCATGCCCATGCTAACTTAAACACACCCAATGCAGAGCATTTTAAGTGAAATGTAAACATGTGGTCCTGGGTCTCCCCCAGCTGGAGGCCATCACTCCTCCCGCACACCACACACTGCCGCCTTGTCCCTTATAGCAGCTTCAACTGTGGGGAAGTGAGGTTCACTGACGATCACCTGAGCAGCTTTTTAAATTTGTTTTTGTTTATTTTTATTTACTTATTTGAGAGCGATAGAGAGAGAAAGAGGCAGAGAGAGAGAATGGGCACACCAGGGCCTCCAGCCACTGCAAACGAACTCCAGACGCGTGCGCCCCCTTGTGCATCTGGCTAACATGGGTCCTGGGAAATCGAGCTTCAAACCAGGGTCCTTAGGCTTCACAGGCAAGCGCTTAACCGCTAAGCCATCTCTCCAGCCCCTGAGCAGCTTTTTGAAAAGTGAGGATCTGGGGCCACCACAGACCAGCCAGAGTAATGCCTCTGCTCTCAGGAAAGTCCCAAACAGGGGCTTCTCAAGCTCACAGGCAGCTGTGCCTCAGCAAAGGAAGAGAGCACAGCTGAAGATGGTTGGAGGGTTGAGGAGACGACGCACTGGTTAAAGCACTTGCTGCCCACACTGGAGCACTGGAGCTCATACCCCAGGCCCCATGGAAGGCTGTGGAGGCTGCTGTGATCCCAGTATACTGAGAGTGAGATGGGAAGCAGAGACAGAATTTCCTGGAAACTCATACCAACACAGCAGTGGACAGGAGACCCATCCTCAAAACAAGGTAGAAGTCAAGGTTCGACCCCAGAAGGTTGTCCTCTGACCTCCATGGACACATATACTAACACACACTAAGAATATTAATAATAAAAGAGGATTTGAGGGATGGAGGAATGGCTTAACGGTCGAGGTGCTTGCCTACAAAGCCAAAGAACCCAGGTTCAGTGCCCCAGTACCCATATAAAGCCAGATGCACAAGATGGTGCATGTGTCTGGAGTTTGTTTGTAGTGGCTAGAGGCCCTGGCACAGCCAAAATTTTCTCTCAAATAAATAAATAAAAATTTATATAAAACATGATTTCACTGAGCTAGGCATGGTGATGCATACCTGATTCTGGCACTCAGGAGGTTATATATCTTGTGATACATAGCAAGACCCTGTCTAAAAACAAAAAGAAAAAAGACTGCCCAGCCTTTATGATCATGACAAATTCAATCACATTTAAACAAGTTACCAGGGGGCTGAGGTATAGTTGGGTAGTAGAGTGTTTGGGAGTGTTTGCCTAACATGTGTAATGAGCCGAGGTTCCATCCCAGCACCACACATACACAAAAAAGGGTAAATAAACAAGCATTGACATTTTCTTGGTCTTCATCAATCCTTTCCTATACACCTTCAACTTAGTTTCACAGGAAGTATGACATTCTCTCCTGCCTGAGGGGTCTTCCCATTCCTGTTATGTTTAAGGTCCAACTCTCTCCAACTACTGTAACCTACACCAGCTATTCCTGGGCTAACCACCACTTGCTTCCAGGAAGTGGCAAGCCAGGAGTCCGGGGAAAGCCCCTCAAGGCGGGGGCACAGGGCTGGCAGGTTGGTGAGCTGGAGTGGAGTGCTCGTGCAGTGAGGGATGCAGCTCATGGAACTGGAGCACAGCTTGGTTGGTCTCACAGCCCCTGCTGTTTTCACAGGCCCTGCCCAGGGAGCTCCCTCCCAGTACTCGAGCTACCAGCAAGGACAAGGTCAACAGTACGGAAGCTACAGAGCATCGCAGACAGGACCCTCTGCCCAACAGCAGCGACCTTATGGCTATGAGCAGGCAAGCTTTCTGGATTTTTCCAGCTGTGCTGTCCACCATGTGTCAAGGCATGGCAAGGTTTTCCCTTATGATCGTGAGGAATGGTGAGGTGGAGCTAGCTGGCTTCTTGGAGGAACCACCACTGAGCTAGAATTACTAGGATTGTCCTGAGGACACAGAGGTCTCT
The DNA here is from genome assembly GCA_036346955.1 of Dipus sagitta. Lineage (NCBI taxonomy): Eukaryota > Metazoa > Chordata > Mammalia > Rodentia > Dipodidae > Dipus > Dipus sagitta. Next base: position 2,124,941 of record CM070779.1, on the reverse strand, counting down.
TCCCCAGAGGCCTGAAAAGAGTGTCAGGAATTTGTAGAATGACAAGTGGCATGCTAACTTAAATCATAGACTGAACTAAATACACCTGCCTGTAGGGAGGAGGTCTGGCTGTGACATCTTCAAGTGTCCTCACCCCAGAACTCTAATGCATTCTTTTTTTTTTTTCAAAGGCTTTTATTGTGGTTATTATTTATTTATTTTTATTTGAGAGAGAGAGAGAGAGAGAGAGGATGGGCATGCCTAGGCCTTCAGTCACTGCAAATGAACTCCAGATACATGTACCACCTTCTGCATCTGGCTTATATGGGTCTTGGAGAATTGAACCTGGGTCCTTTGGCTTCACAGGCAAGCACCTTAACCACTAAGCTGTCTCTGTAGCCCTCTAATGCATTCTTTTAAATATTGTTTTATTATTTATTTATTTATTTATTTGACAGAGAAAGAGGGAGAGAGAGAATGGGTGTGCCAGGGCCTCCAGCCACTGCAAATGAACTCCAGATGCGGGTGCTCCCTTGTGCATCTGGCTAACATGGGTCCTAGGGAATTGAACTTGTGTCCTTCAGCTTTGCAGGCAAACACCTTAACCACTAAGCAATCCCTCCAGCCCCCTCTCATGCATTCTTTAGGTTCGGGTTTAGGCATGGGCCATGAGGTTCCCACGGAGCTAGGCAAGCAGGGCCGTCATGTGTACTGTGGGTGTTTTACAGTGTTCCTAGTTTCTGTCCAACGAAGTCCAGCCTGGGTTACATAACAAGATCCTGTCTAGAAAAAACAAAAAGAAAAAAGACTGTCCAACCATTATGATCATGACAAATCACATTTAAACAAGTTACCACACCGCCGCCCCACTCCCCAGTTCTGACAATTAGAATGTCTCCAAGTACTGCCAGCTGTTCCCTGGGGGCAACATCAGCCAGCCTGAGCAGAGCTATGGTGCTGGCTGCCCTTGCCCTGGAGTTTGAACTGAGGGCCCACCGCGCCTCTGCTTCGCCCACCTAGACACAGGCACCAGCAGGCCATCAGACTGGAGCCGCGGTGGAGGCTCCTTGCTGTGAACACACAAAGACCTGCTCATTAGCCGGTTGGGGTGAAGGGAGAATGGGATTGAGTTGACTGCCCCATTTCACTGTGGACAGCAGTCCGTCAGCCAACTTCCTCAGGGATAAACCCATTCTTTCAGCCTTCATCCTGCATCCGAGAGACATGGGCTCCAATTTGCTCTTCTTCAGATCTTGTATTGATTGATCCTGTTACCTGGGTCACCCCCACCCCCAATTCCTACCAAGTTAGGGGTGGGGGCAACAGGAGTTAATATTAGCCCTGCTGCCCATCAAGTCACTCTAGGAAGCTTAGGGCCTAGTTGTAGTGGTAGGGCCAACATGGTATCTGGTTAGGCACATGGCCAGGCCCAGCCCCCAGTGCTTCATGAGGTCACAAAACTCTCTGATCGTCTGATATAAATCATCACACAGGATGAGAGAGACATTCTAAAAGGGTTACTTCCTACCTCATAAATTCAGACAGACTGGGCTGGGGAGATGGCTCAGCAGTTGAAAGCACTTGCTTGAAAAGCTTGCCAGCATTGGCTCAGGGTCCTAAGCTTGATTCCCAGTGCTCACATAAAGCCAGATGCACAAAGTGGTGCATGTATCTGGAGTTCATTTGCAGTAGCAAGAGGCCCTGGCATGCCCATACTGTTCTCTCTCACACAAAAATAAATGAAAAAAAATTAGGACTGGAGAGATGGCCCAGAAGTTAAAGGTATTTGCTTGCAAAGCCTATTGATCAGGGTTCAGTTCTCCTGTACCCATGTAAAGCCAGACACACAGAGTGGTGCATGCATCTGGAATTTTAAAAAAATATTTATTTGAGAGAGAGAGAGAGAATGGGCACACCAGGGCCTCCAGCCACTGCAAACAAACTGCAGACGCATGCTCCCCCTGTGCATCTGGCTTACATGGGTCCTGGGGAATTGAACCTGGGTCTTTTGGCTTTGCAGGCAAGCACCTTAACCGCTAAGCCATCTCTGCTTCCCTGCGCCTGGAATTTGTTTGCAGTGGCAAGAGGTCCTGGCACACCCATATTCATTCTCTCTTTCTCTGTCTTGCTATCAAATAAAATAAAAAACGAGTTATTCAGGCAGACTCTTCATGTGCCTTTGGACCTCCATCCCTCCACCTGTGATGGGGATGCTGGCTGTGGTAGGAGTCTGCCTAGCCTTTGGATGTGGCCTGTGGAGGAGTGATCTATGTCTCTATCTCTTTTAGGGCCAGTATGGAAATTATCAGCAATAAGGGACAAGCATTCAAGATGGCGCCCGTGTGGTTGTATGCTCACCCAGGAGATGGACGAGCCAGTGGCAGTTCTGATGAATTGTAACATGTTGGTTACCCTTTGCCCAATGCCACATCTGCATGTGAAGCGTGCTCATTTCATGCTGGGTATGATGCCGAGTGTGCACCGCTGACACAAGACAGCGCTGCAGTGGTGTGACATATTTGGTGCTGTGTATAGTATTGTATGTCGATACAATGGAGAGATTGTCCATTTTTTTGTCCCCTTACCCCCTCTTCAGTGTTCTTAGCTAGCTTTGGGGGTCATTTTGTCACTAGAGTGTTCGTCTGTGCTCAGTGATGGGACACAATCTCAGAGACACCATGCCCCACGTAGTCCGGTAAACAGACCTGGTCTGCCCCAACTCCCCACACCGTTGTCACAGTGTGGGTTGTAAATGTTTCTTTAACTGCCTACACTGTAGCCGGACACATACACTGCTCTGGGTGACCACTGCCGCCTGTGCCTCAATGGGGTTTAGGGGCACCATCTGTGTCTTGGGCCAGTTTCTTTCCCACCGGAACAGAAAATAGGCTTCCTCTGGAGCAGCTGTGAGCCCTTACTTCCAGGGCTCGCCCAGTGCTGATGTCTTACCACTGCGCATGATCCCATAAAGGGATGCGTCTCTCTATTAAAAAGTGAGCATGTTCCACACAGACGTGTCCATGAGGACAGTGTGTGGGGAGCTGGAGGGTGGTGTACTGAAGAGTGAGGCCCGCCTGTAGTGTGTCTTTGCCTTTGTGTGATGTCATTTGTAGGGTTTCAATATGCCTGATCCTAAACTCGTAAGTATTGGTAACAAACTTTCCAAACAGGTAGCAAGTGGCTTATTTTATATTATCTTTTCCAAGACCTGCTTGTTCAGATCTCCAAGTGAGTATTCCTTTTCTCTTAGGGCTGTCTGAAATCCAATCATTTTTAAAAAGAACCCAGTATCTTTACTATGTTCTTTCAAATGAGAAGCAAAGATTTTACATAGTAAAATTTGAGTGATTTTTATGTCCCTAGGACATTGAATTCTGTTTGGATTCTGTGCAAACATTAAAGACAAGTAGCATGGATATTTGATCAGTTTTGTTTAGATAATAACCATATTTACTATGAATCCTTTTTAAAACAAATCTTCAGATAAATGTTGGTGTATTTCTGAGAATCACTAAGAAAATACAAAAAGTATCCAGTTACCTAATACTTGACATATCAGGCCCACCAAAGCAGATACATTTCTTTTTCTTTATTTTTTCTTATTTATTTGTTTATTTTTATTTATTTGAGTTAGGGTCATATGTAGCCCAGAATGGCCTTAAACTCGCTATTTTCACTGAGACTAGTCTTGAACTCCTGGTCCTCCTGCTGAGATTATAGATATGTACCACCATGCCTGGCTCAGATGTGTTTGATACCGTTTTATGTTGTAAAAACTAATTTTTTAAATCTAAAATTCAGTGCTTTAGAATTCCTAAAGCACTATTTTCTCTTGAATTAATCCTGATAGCTCACACTAGGCAATATGGAGCCAGGACTGTTTCCATTGACAGATAGGAGCTGAGGTCTGTGCTGACTACCGGTCCTTTTCCAGGACATTCCTGCAGGACAGATATCGATAAACGTGGGCATACGAGTGTTTCACTTGAAGGCGCAGGGCTTAGCAAACTCTTAACACTGGTTAACACTGTGACCATGTTAAATTTACAGAAACAAGATTTTCCTACTTGCCGAGTGACAGTGTTGGCAACTTCATTTAGGGAGTCATCATATTTGTTCTTGTTCTTTCTGTCAGTTTTTATAGAATCATTCTGTAAGCTCAAGAGGGGGCAAAAATCTCCCACTGAAAAATATCAGAACGTTTTAAGTAACTGTGAAAACAGGCTTTATTCCTTGCCAACTTGGGAATATGCTGTGTGTGTGTGTGTGTGTGTGTGTGTGTGTGTGTGTGTGTTTTAAGTGCTGTATTAATACTGTCTGGAAGAAAAGGATACTTAAAAGACATCAATCTGAAATGTCTTACATTAAGAATTTCTTGAATGTTGTACATATATTTTAAAGAGCACTTTGTGAAATAGTTTGTACATTTATTTCCTAATTTATAATGATTCTTGGTGTTAATATATTTAATGATTAATAATGTTTATTTAATGTTTTGTCCATTTTTATGTAATATTGTGGCGAAAAGTGATGCCAGCGATTCCTTTTCGTTACCTGTTCTGTACCTTCTCTTCTGTGATATGAATGTCTGAAAAAGCCTAGACTGAAATGGAATTGTTCGTGCAGGTGTGGTTGTGCTGTTTTTATAACCCTTCTACGGAAGGCCAGGAAAGATGCAAAGAGTGAGGTGGAAATTGCTGCTCTTTCTTCCTCCTGTTTCCCGACATCCATCCAGCCAAGGGTGGCCGCGAGGGCGAGGGCGAAGGCCGCTGTGTCCCAGGCGCTGGCGTGTGGCGGAATCAAGATCTCTGGACTGAGCACAGCACTGGACAGCACGTTCAGGGCCTGGAACCGTCTAGAAGGCTGCCTCCTTCTGGACTGTAGAACAGGCGGCCTCTGCGTTTGTCAGTTCCAATGTCGGGTGTCCATTGAAATTTGTAAAAAAGAGGAAGACCTTTTTCCATTTCCATTAAATTTTTTTAGCCATTCCTTCATTTCTATTTATTGAGGTGGTCGAATCCGTCTTGTTATTTTGAAAACATTCTGGATTTCTTTTCTAGTTTTTTTTGTTTGTTTGTTTGTTTCTGTTTTTTGAAGCAGGGTCTCCGGGTAGCTCAAGCTGGCCTGGAGGTGGCGGCGATCCTCCTGCCTCAGCCTCGGTGGCTGGGGTTGGCGGGCGCGCGCGCTCCGCTCGTAGTCAGGGGCCTGGCCCTGGCCCTGGCCCGGGGCTGCAGTGCGCAGGCGCGCCCGAGCCCGCCCCGGAAGCAATCGGGTGTCGGAAGCGGTGGCTGCCGGGAGCCGGTGGGTGCGCGCGGCGCCGGGCGGGGGACGCGGCGGCGGGGCTCTTCCCGGGCAGGTCTGAGGGCGGGAAGTTGGTTCCGTGAGGGCAGTCCGTGCGTGGTGGCGCGCGGCCGCGGCGGCCCATCCCGGGTCGGGCGGGAGGATTGCCGGGACCTGGAGGCCCGGGGGGCGCTCTGCGCGAGCCTCCGGCTGCCCGGCACCGAGCCGGCACGGAGGAGGGCGCGTCTGCATCCCGAGGCTGCCCAGCCTCCCCGCGGCCTCGAGCCGGCGTCTGGGGGCTGCTCGTGCGGCGTGCGCCGCACAGCAGCCTTGTTGGAAGGAATGCATTTTATATGGGTGAAATTTAAAACATGCAAAAAACCAAAACAAGCCCACATGAGAGCGCTGGAGAGGTGCAGTCAGGAAGACTCCCAGGGCCTGCTGGCCAGCTAGCTGAGCAGAATGGATGCGATCTAGGTTGAGTGAGAGACCCTGTCTCAAAAAACAAGATGAAGAGCGGCCTCCACATGCATGTTCGTGCACATACACCCCACACACAAACACGTACGTACAAAGCTGACATGTTCCACCGTGCTTGGAGCCAAGGAAGGTATAAAGTCTGCAGGAGATTCCTGGCGGCCCCTCCGTGCACTGATAATGAGCTCAGCGCTCTGTAGAGGAGCGGTGGCCATGCGCCATCCTTCCCAGTGTGAGCGCCTGTTTATGGCATTAGTAAAAGCGGTTTAGAACCATCCTCTGCCGGGCTTCCACCAGTTTCCACTGGGTGTGGCAAAGGGGTCTTCCATGAACGGATATGGGCTCCCTCTGTGCAATTCAGGTGGATGCTGCTTGGTGGCACTTTCCTGTGGTGGTGCGATGTCATGGCGCATGTGGCACTGTGGGACCAAATGCTTTCCATTTTGTTTCATCTTAACATTGGTGGCCCCATGTGGCTCGTGGATTCTGCATCAGACAGTGCCAGAACAGCCCTAGGAGGAAAATGGGACGGCTGAACAGCAATAGGAAGAGGTTACTCAGTGTGTCTCCACACAAATTGAAAGGATAGAAAGGAGAAAGTGTGCCAAATTGGGCTCAATGCAGAGTTGAGGGCTGCGGGGGCCTTTGAATCTGATCCCCTTTCCTGTTTCCAACCTTCAGGTTCTCCACCAGTGCCGGAGGCCTAGCTTCCTGCACACAGATATGTGGACGGCCTGTGTCCTGCAGGTGCGGTGGTGAGCAGCTGAGAACGGAGCTGTGTTGTGATTTTGCCCCTAACTACCTGCTTTCATTCTCCCGCCCTGCCCCGTTCATCCAATCTCTTGGGACCTTGGTAAGTCACTTACCCTCCCTTTGTCTCAGTTTCCTCCTTTGTAAAGTGGAGATAGGAAAATAATTTTCCCCACATAGTTTTTATGAGCACTAAATGAGTTAATCTCTGGAAACTTTCAAATAGAACAGAATCTCAGAAGTAATGAAGTAGGGATTTGGAATGTTTGAGTTGGTACGTTGGTTGATTAATTTTTTTTAATTTATTTATTTTTTTCTTTATTTGCAAGTTGAGATAGAAGAGAAACAGACCAAGAGAGAATAGGTGCGCCAGGACCTCCAGCCACTGCAAATGGGCTCCTTTGTACATCTGGCTTTATGTGGGTACTGGGGAATCAAACTCAGCTCATTAGCCTTTGCAGGCAAGCACATTACCTGCTAAGCCATTTCTCCAGCCTGGTTGGTTGATTTTTGAGACAAGTTCTCATGTTGCAAAGGCTGGCCACAGACTTGCTATGTAAAGAGAGGGTGACCGTGGATACATGATCCTCCTACCTTCACCTCTGAAGTGCTGGGTTTACAGGTGTGTGACATCATACTGAGACAGTTTGTTTGTTTGCCTTTGTTTTCAAATTTTATTTTTAAGGAAGGAGGGAGAAGTAGAGGCTAATACCTGTCAGGACCTGACAACACAGCTTAATGGGCTGATTCTTTCAAGTACACATAAGGTAGGGGAGAGCCACAGCCTCCAGCCACTACAAATGAACTCCACATGCATGCACCACTTTGACTGGGGAATTAAACCCACATCATTAGGCTTTGCAGGCAGTCACCTTAACCACTGAACCATCTCTCCAGCCCTTGTTTGCCTTTTGAAACAGTCTCATTCTGTCACCCCAGGTAGCCTAGAGCTCATGGAAATCCTCCTGCCTCAGCCTCCCATGTTTTGGGATTATAGGCATGAGCTGCCACATCTGGCTTATGTTACTTAAATTCATGTGTTTTTTATATTTGGTACTCCTATAAATGAGATTGCTGTCATAGTTTTAATTCCTAATTACTTGCTAGTAGCATGTAAAAACATACTTGATTTTTTTTTTTAATTTGAGGGGGAGAGAATGGGTGCACCAGGGCCTTCAGCCACTGCAAATGAACTCCAGATGCATGCGCCACCTTGTGCATCTGGCTAACGTGGGTCCTGGGGAATCAAACCTGGGTCCTGTGGCTTTGCAGGCAAGTGCCTTAACTGTTAAGCCATCTTTCCAGCCCAAATAATACTTGATCTTTCTGGTGTGTGTGGTGTGTGTGGATGTGTACACATGTATATGTGCATATGCAGGATATGTGGTACATGCACATGTGTTTGAGGATGCACATGTGTGCAGAGCCTGGTACCCATACCTTATTTCCTTGAGGCAGGGTCTCTTACTGAACCTGGAGCTCAGACCATTTTTTAGTTAGATTAGCTGACCAGGGAGCCCCAGCAATCCTCCTGTCCCTGCCCCCCTAAGTGCTGGCTGGGGTTACAGTTATGTACCTGTTTTTGTACGGTGCAGAGGATTGACCTCAGGCCCTCACACTTGCACAGCAAGCGCTCTAAGTCAGCCGAGCCGTATCCCTAATGCCCCCCACGTGATACTTCAGGTAAACCTTGTCACCACCTACAACTTTGCCCACTTCATTTTTAATTCTGGTGGTTGTTGAGCTCTCCCTGGATGTTCTGTAGAATCAGTCCACTCCTGCAAGTGGAGGAATGTCACTTCTGTCCCCTTACTGCAGCATCTAAGAGGACCATAGTTTACAGGAGAGGTGAGCACAGGCAGGCCTGCCTTTCCCTCAGTCACAGGGTAGCTCTCACTCTGTGCATTAAGGGTGGCATTACCTTAGGCTCACCCCTTCCTTGCTGGTGACATTCCTTTCCCTTCTCGTTTGCTGAAGTACTGGTCTTCCTGTTCTTGAGTGGGTCTCAGGGCTGCCATGTGCTGAGGCTTCCAGCTGGGCTCTGCTGCTGAAGGAGATTGTGGTGCCTCACACCAGGCCTTCCGGGTGCTCGTGGGGAGCCCTTTGCCCCTCTGCCGCCCATTAAGCTCTCTTGTCCAAGGTCCTGACAGGTATTAGCCGCTAACTTTTTTTGTGTGTGTGTATGTGTGTGTAGTCAAGTTTTGGATCGGGGCTACACTTGCCTCGTGCATCAGTTACTTTTTCATTGCTAAGACAAAAGACCCAACAGGACCAGCTTAGAGAAGGAAGGCTTACCTCAGCGTGCAGTTCATCGTGGCAGGGATGTATGGTGGCAGCAGCTTCAGCTGGCTGATCACATGCAGTCCACAGCGAGGAGGCAGAGAACAACGGACACTGCTGCTTAGCCAGCTCCCCTGTTTACACAGTCCAGGACCCTGTCCATGAAGTGGTGCCACCCACAGTTAAGGTGCCCTTTCTACCTTTAATTAACCTAATCAAGATAATCCCTCCCTTGAAGGCATGCCTAGAGGCTAAAGTAATCTAGATAATCCCTCACAGGTAATTCTAGGTCCTGTGAAGTGGAAGATCAATATAAACCATCACACCACACCTAGTAAAATGGGTTGGATAATATAAGATTGGCATTATCTATTCCTTGAATGTTTGATAGAATTTACCAAGAAAACGACTCAAGTCTGGAGTTTGTCTTGGGGATGTTCTTTCCTGGCAAATGCATTTTCTGGAGTAGATATGGGCCTGTTGGTTTGTCTCTGTTTATCTGGTTATCTGATTCTTCTATCTGGGTTTCTTTTGGGGGGAAGGGTCAGCTGAATCTTTCAAGTACATGCCCGTTTGAAAACTGTTCAGGCTGTCTGAGCATGGGACTAGAGGGATACAGGAATACTTTTGCTACTTCTCTGTAAATTTAGTCATTCCCGTATAGACTTAGTTTGACAAATACTAGGGGTGGGGTGAAACACCAAGGATGTATAAGCACAGATTTTTTTTTTTTTTTTTTTTTTTTTTTTTTTTGAGGTAGAGTCTCACTGTAGTCCAGTCTGGTCTGGAATTCACTCTGTAATCTCAGGGTGCCCTCAGACTCTTGGTGATCCTCCTACTGCTGTCTCCCGAGTGAGTACATATTTTAAAAAGAGAAAAAACATATTTATGCAGGCAGGGCTGAGGGTGTAGTTCCATGGCAGAGCACTTGTTAGCATATATGAGGTCCTGGGTTCACTCCCCAGCACTAGGAATGAAAACCTCCCATAGGAGGGATAGCAAGAGGAGAGAATCCCTTGGAGGAGGATGGCCCAGGTTAGGGAGAGGATGAGGTAGGTAGGCCATTGGGTGAGGCCACTTACTGGGCACATAAAGAAATGCATTAACACGCGTTTAATCCAAGCACTCAGGAGGCAGAGGTAGGAGGATCACTGTGAGTTCTAGACCAGCCTGGGACTACAGAATGAATTCTAGATCAGCCTGGGCTAGAGTGAGACCCTACGTCAAAACACCCCTCTCCCCCCCAAAAAGGGAAATGCCGTAAGGAGCAGGCTTGGTGGTACACACCTCTAATCCCAGCACTTGGAAGGAAGAGGTAGGAGAATCACCCTGAGCTCCAGACCAGTTTGGGATTACAGAGTGAGTTCCAGGTCAGCCTGGGCTAGAATGAGACCCTATCTCAAAAGTAATAATAATTTAAAAAAAAAGCACCAAAAAAATAAAAAAGAAATGCAGTAAGGAAAGCCTGGTGTGGTGGTATACGCCTTTAATCCCAACATGGAAGCTGAGGCAGGAGGACTTCCATAGGCTCAAAGCCACATGGGACTACATAGTGAGTTCTAGGCCAACCTGTGCTAGAGTGAGACCCTGTCTCAAGAAAAGAAAAAAGACAAAAACTTTCAAGGAGACTGGAAGCTTGCACTGTTGCAGTCAGAGTGGAGTTGCAAAGACAGATGGAACATTAGATTAACACTGATACTGGATTGGGTATGACCATGTGAACTTGTGGTTTCCAGCAGACCTGCTGTGGTGGACATGACTGTAGATGTAAGTGTGGGAGGTAGGCACAGGCACACGTACACTCCCATCTCTGTCCACCACAGGTCAGGGGACAGCACCTTCCTTTAGCAAGCAACAGATGCACCTAGATCTGGTCCCAGGGCTCATGGATCTGAGGCATCTGCGGAGTGGGCCGAGGGAAGACAGGGCTAGGGCTGTTTTCCTAGCTGCTGAGAGCAGCAGCACAGGCCAGGAGTACACAAAGCCTGAGGTAGGCTTCTGCCGACCAAATTAGGCACAGTTGGAGTCTGAGTCTCTAAATAATAATAGTAAGTGCTAGTAGTAACAGTGTAGCTCACTGACTCACCTGGAAGCCACACATGGATAAAATGAATAAAGAGGCATTAAGGAGGGAGCAGGATGCCCACACAGCTTCAGGGTGCCTCCCCCTGCAGAGGTGCCAGGTGAAGAGCACCCCTATGCAGGTGCAGCCATCCCTGTGGAGCTGTCCCTTGGCCACAGGGGTTCTGCAGGCTTCTTCATGAGTACAGCTGCTACGGACCCGTCCACCTCATCCTGCTGGGCGATGGGTGAGGTGTAAGTACCAAGCTTCAGTCCTGGCCAGTCGTTATGGAGACTAACCCTACCCTGAAGCCATCCAGGGCCCAAGTGTCACCTCCTTAGAGCCAGAGTCTCCTGTCATTTGGATTCAGGGACTCTAGGTCAGATGTGCCCATCACTCCCATTGCTCAGGAAATTAGAAGGGTTTGGAGCTTTGTCTGGAACGGGGGCCATGACACATAGATACTGCTCATTGTGTCCCAGTGGAACAGGAAGACTGCTGGGCACCCATGCGTATCAGCTCAGCCTTGCCCAACCATGCGTTTGCAGGTGAGGTAACTAAGGTGGCAGGTACACGACCTTGCCTGGGTCACCCAGGAAAGCAGCGGAGCTAGGCATCTGTCCCCAGTGTCTTGGGTGCTTCAGGTCCGATTGTTGCTTTGGAGGGATTCTGACTTGAGATTTAGACTCCTAGTTAGTTAGTACCCTCCCTGAGCAGGTACTGAAACTTCCCCAGTTTCAAAGCAAACTGACGTCTGAAGTGCCGTGTACACAGGCCCTTCCCCATGCTCAGACGGGGTCAAGAGAGTTCATTGTTGGGTCTCCACACAGCTCTGGGTGTGCTGTGTGCCAGCTTCAGTTTGACGTGTAGGGTTAAAGCTGGTGTCTGACTTTCGTTAGGACCATGATACCTGCCAGGCTTCTCGCTGCAAGATGTCGCGCCATGTCGGAGGGTGTGGTGCTGTGGTCTCTGTGTACACGGGCTGACAAGCCCCGCCAGCTCCTTCCTCGGCAGGCGTTGTCCAGACTGCTGTCGGTGGGCTGTGCGGACTGCACCAAGCACCGGGAGCCCCCAGGAAAGAGGCCACTATCTGAGAAAAAAATGGTGAGTGCCGGTTTAGGGCAAGGCAAACTTTGAAGGCTTTTTTTTAAACATATGCCTGGTGTGCATGTTTGTATCCTTATTTTGTTGTTGTTTTTAAAGCAATCTTAACTTAGCTAGATTTTAATATTTTTATTTGTTTATTTGCAAGCAGAGTAAGAAAGAAAGAATGGGTGCACCAGTGTCTCTAGCCACTGCAAACAAACTCCAGATGCAGGCACCACTTTGTGCATCTGGCCTTATCTGGGTACTGGGGAATCCACCTGGGTCATTAGGTTTTGCATGCAAGTTTCTTAACCACTGAGCCATCTCTCCAGCCCTGTGTGTTTTATATGTGTGGATATACATGTACATATGCGAATGTGGAGGCCAGAGGTTGATGTCAATTATTTTACTTGGTCACTCACCAGTTTTTGTTTTTGTTTTTTTTTTCAAGGTAGGGTCTTACTGTATCCCAGACTGACCTGGAATTCACTGTGTAGTCTCAAGGTGGCCTCAAACTTATGGCAATCCTCCTACCTCTGCCTCCTAAGTGCTGGGATTAAAGGTGTGTGGTATCACACCCATTCCCTCACCTTTTTTTGGGGGGGGGACAACTTCCATAATTGTAGACAACATCCCATGGTAATGCCCTCCCTCCCCCAACTTTCCCCTTTGAAACTCCATTCTCCAACATATCCCCTCCCCCTCTCAATCAGTCTCTCTTTTATTTTGATGTTATGATCTTTTCTTCCTATTATGATGGTCTTGTGTAGGTAGTGTTAGGCACTGTGAGGTCATGGATATCCAGGCCATTTTGTGTCTGGAGGAGTACACTGTAAGTAGTCCTACCCTTCCTTTGGCTCTTACATTCTTTCCACCACCTCCTCCGCAGTGGACCCTGAGCCTTGAAAGATGTGATAGAGATATTTCAGTGCTGAGCACTCCTCTGTCACTTCTTCCCAGCACCATGATGCCTCCTGAGTCATCCCAAGGTCACTGCCATCTGAGAAGAGAAGTTTCTGTAACCAAAAGTGAGAGTCATTAATATATGGGCATGAACATTAAGTAAAGTGCCTACTGGGCAGTTAGCATCACCACTTTTTATCTACTGAGGCCAGGTCTCTCATTTGAACCCAGAGCTTGCCAGTTCAGCTACCGTACCAGCCAGCTTGCCCTGGTGATCCCCTGTCTCTGCCTCCAGCTCTGGGTTCACAGGCACTATGCCCACCCAGTATTTGCATGGGTGTTGGAGGATCCACACTGGTCCTTATGCTTGCATAGCCAGTGTTTCAGCCACTGAACCATCTCCCCAGACCCTTTGACTTGTTTTTCCCACCTTGGCTGGCGCTGGTTATGCCACTGAGGCCACACCAAGCAGCTCAAAGAGGGGCCTGGGTACTTCCGTGTGTCAGAAGCCCAGGTAAAAGCCTGGGTGGGGGCAGGGTGGTGCACTGGCTGTCTCTCACCTGTGTGCCTGACTTGGCAGCTGAGCAGTTCTTTTCATTTCTTGATTTGTGCTGCTAGGAATTGAACCCAGGGCCATGTGCATTCTAGACATCCCTAAAAAGAATTGCTGTCATTACTTTGTTTTTATATATTTTTTTCAAGGAGTTTTAATTTTAAGAATTTTTTGTTTTATTTATTTAGTTGAGAGTGACAGACAGAGAAAGAGGGGGAGAGAGAGAATGGGCAGGCCAGGGCCTCCAGCCACTGCAAACAAACTCCAGACACGTGTGCCTCCTTGTGCATCTGGCTAATGTGGGTCCTGGGGAATCAAGCCTTGAACTGGGGTCCTTAGGCTTCACAGGCAAGCGCTTAACTACTAAGCCATCTCTCCAGCCCATTATCTTGTTTTTTTGAGAGTTCAGCTGGAGAGATTGCTCAGTAGTTGTTAAGATGCTTGCAAAGCCAAAGGGATCCAGGTTCAATTTCCCAGTACCCATGTAAAGCCAGATAAGCCAGATGCACAAGGTGGCACACGTGTCTGGAGTTTGTTTGCAGTGGCTGGAGGCCCTAGTGCCATTCTCACTATGTAGTCTCTCCCTCCCTCCTTCTCTCTCTCTTTCTCTCTCAAATAAATAAATAAAATATTAAAAATAAATAAATAAAATATTAAAAATAAATAAAGGTGCTTGCTTGCAAAGCAAAGCTTGGGTTTGATTCTGCAATACTCATATGCTGCTGGATGCACAATTGGGTTATTTTTTCTCTCTCTCTTATTTTTTTTTTTTCAAGGTAGCCTAGGCTGGCCAGGAATTCACTATGTAGTCATGTAGTCTCAGGCTGGCCTTGAACTCACAGTGATCCTCCTAACTCAACCTCCGCAGTGCTGGGATTAAAGGTGTGTGCTACCATGCCTGGCCTCCTCCTCTTAATAATAAAACAGGCTGGGGCTATAGATCAGTGTTCCAGTACTTGGCTAACATGGTCAAGGCCCTGGGCTTAATCTTAGTGTACAAAAAAAAAAGTAGCCTTTTTAGATAGAAACACAGCTGTCCTGAAGATGCTCTGTGGCATGGTATCTGCAGTTCACCAGTAAGGGCGGTGCCGGCAGCTTTGGGAGCTGAACTTGTGTGATGAGCTGATGTGTGCTGGCTGCTAACAACAGCCAGGCGTGGTAGTGTCCAGCACTTGGGAGAGTGCAGCAGGAGGGTCACAAGCTGGAGGCTACCCTGGGCTCCAGAATGCAATCCTGTCTAAACCGTAGGCGGGGGCTGTGGGGGGGGGAGGCAGAGAGATGGCTCCGCAGTTAAAGGTACTTGTTTGCAAAGCCTGACAGCCTGGATTCAACTCATCAGTGCCCACATAAAGCCAGATGCATAAAGTGTCACATGCATCTGGGGTTCATTTGCAGTGGCAGGAGGCTCTGGCGTATCCATGTTCTCTCTCTCACTCTGTTTGCAAATAACTTAAATATTTTTTTTAAGTGCATGTGTCTGATTGAGAGAGAGAGACCTGCTGGGTTAGCTCTCATTCTTCAGCTGGTCGTTCCTGCTTTAGGGTTCAGAAGAGAGGCCTTCTCTCCAAGAAAGGTTCCAGCCACATCTCTGCAGTTTATACATTAGCCCTGGTGTTCATGCCGCAGAAAGCTATCTTTCTTCATAGCTAAAGCCTGGGCATTGTCTAATAAGGGCTCTACCTCATTCCCCCTTGCCTCTTAAGGATCTAGAGCTTTCCACTAAGAAAGATAGACCTGGTTTTTCAGTAATGCGATTTTGTCTGAAAGAAGCTGGAAGGACACTTGGTTCAAGGAACATTTCCTAAACAGGCTGTGCTCTCCTTAGGTTGGAATTGCTCAGTTCCCTTTTGAAGTGTGTGTTCCATACTTGCCACCCGTGGTGTCTGCTGTGATTCACCTCAGCCTGTGGGTTCTAGAGACTTGTGGGAACTGGGTTTTTCCTGTGGGTTTTAGGAGTGATTAGTAATAACATGAGAGCATTACTAACATCTGGCTCTGACAGACAGGAGGCAGGAATCGAGTGGGTGCTAGGTCTCCTGGATGGACTTCAAAGGTCACTAATACCTGGCTACTTTGTATTCTCTGTAGAAAAAACATTTTGTGGACCGCCGGAGAGTGTTGGTCCGCGGAGGACACGGCGGCTCTGGCATGAGCTGCTTCCACAGTGAGCCCCGCAAGGAGTTTGGAGGTCCCGACGGAGGGGATGGTGGTGACGGTGGCCATGTCATCCTGAGAGGCATGTGTCCTGGGAACTGGGAAAGAGCAGGGCTACATGGGGTGGGTAGAGGTTCCACACCGTCCTGGCATGAAAAATTATGCTGTGCGGGCACCTTTTTTTTTTTTTTTCGAGGTAGGGTCTCACTCTAGCCCAGGCTGACCTGGAATTCGCTATGGAGTCTCAGGGTGGCCTTGAACTCACAGTGATCCTCCTACCTCTGCCTCCCGAGTTCTGGGATTAAAGGTGTGCGCCACCACGCCTAGCTGGGGCACCATTTTTACAAACGATTCTGTCCAGCAGCTCTGGATGCCACTTGGTTGCTTAATCTCAGGAATCTGAAAGTGCTTTCCCATCAGGAACCTTGCTTGATAGTGTGTGTCAGAGGTCGCCTCTGTACCACTGCCTCCAGAAGTGCAGCAGAGGCCGGGACTGTGTTCACACAGAAGTGTCTGCAGCATGGTAAAGTGTAGCTATGCTTTTAGTTGATAGTATTAAGAGAACTTCAGATTTTCTAGAAATGGGCATGTGTTTTGAAGGCAAGTAAGATACTGGCTTTCTTATCCCATTCTCCTGTTTGTGGTGATGTGTACCTATAATCCCAGCACTCAGGCGCAGAGGTAGGAGCAAGTTCCAGACCAGCCAGGACTAAGAGAATAAGATTTTGTCTCAAACCAGTTTTTAAAAAGTTGGCTGAGGGCCTGGAGAGATGGCTTAGTAGTTAAGGCGCTTGCCTGCGGAGCCTACGAACCCATGTTCTACTATCCAGATCCCACATAAGCCAGATGCACAAGGTGACGCAAGTGTGCAAGGCTGCACGTGTGCACAAGGCGGCGCATGAGTCTGGAGTTCTACTGCAGTGGCTGGAGACCCTGGTGTGCCAATTTGCTCCCTTGCTGTCACTTAAAAAAAAAAAAAAATGGGGCTAAGGAGATGGCTCAATTAGTAAAGTGCTTGATGCACAAGTGTAAGGACCTAAGTTTGGTTCCTAGTAACCATATAGAATACCAGGCATGATGGTGGCCACTTTTAATCCCAGCCTGGGGAGGCAGAGATCCCTGGAGCTTTCTGGCCATTGTAGCCTAATTGGTGAATGAAATCCAAGATTGTCCTCCAGCACACACATGCACAAACAAAAATTAAAATAAAAAGTTATGTTCTAGGGCTGGAGAGATGGCTTAGCAGTTAAGGCATTTGCCTGCAAAGCCAAAGGATCCCAAGTCGATTCTCCAGAACCCACGTAAACCAGATGCACAAGGGGGTGCATGCATCTGGAGTTTGTTTGCAGTGGCTGGAGGCCCTGGCATGCCCATCATCTCCCTCCCTCTCTCTCTCTCTCAAATAAATAAATTATATATAAATATAAATAAATATATGTATATATATTTAAAAAGTCATGTTCTAGCTGGGCATGGTGGTACATGTCTTTAATCCCAGCACTTGGAAGCAGAATAGGAGGGTCTCTCTGAATTCGAGGACAGACTGAGACTACATAGTGAATTCCAGGTCAGCCTTGGCTAGAGTGGGATCCTACCTGGAAAAGCCAAAAAAATATGTTATGTTCTGCCTGGGCTAGGGTAGGTGAGAACACGCTTGAGCTCACCAGCAGCACACCCAAGGAGGGCAAGTATGAATCATGCCCTTCCTTGAAGCGCATGCCGGCCCCTCTGCTTCAGCATCATGCCACATTTTTAGGTATATTTTGAGGCACTAAGCACAGGCCATGGCGGCAGGCCTCACACAAGACAACCTGAGGCTCTTGCTCTCACTCTAGTGGACCAGCACCTCAAGTCTCTGTCATCGGTCCTGTCCCAGTATCAGGGTTTCAGTGGAGAAGATGGGGCCAGTAAGAACTGCTCTGGACGAGGTGGTGCTGCCCTCTACATCCGGGTAAGCTGAGGGCTGGGTCCAGCACTGCTCCCTTGTTTGTCACTGATCCATGGGTGACTGGAGACATGGTGAGAAACAGAAAGAGTCAGGCAGGTGTGACATACCCACACCAGGACCTTTGCACTGGTGTGGTGCTTCATGCTGTGATCCAGGATAGTTGAGAGGGGGTACCTTAAAGACAGTCTGAGAGCACACCCTCCTCCCGGCCAGCCGTTGAGGGTGGGACCCCTTTCTTTGTGCTCAGAGGCTGAGGGCAAGGGTAGAGTGCCCCACACACCTCCGCCTGGCCGATTGTAGGACACAGCCCCACCATGCATGCTGCTGCATTTCAGGTCCCTGTGGGTACTTTGGTGAAGGAGGGAAGTGAGATTGTGGCCGACCTGTCCCATCCTGGTGACGAGTACATCGCTGCATTTGGGGGCGCAGGAGGAAAAGGCAACCGCTTTTTCCTGGCCAATGATAACCGTGCCCCTGTGACATGCACCCCTGGACAACCTGGACAGGAGCGCATTCTCTACCTGGAACTCAAGACAATGGCCCATGCTGGGATGGTGGGTCCCTGTCGTTGGCATATGCTGGGATGCTGGTCCCTGATGGTGGGACATGCTGGGATGGTGGTCCTTGTCATTGGGGCATGCTGGGATGAGGGTCCCTATCATTGGGATGTGCTGGGATGCTGGTCCCTGACAGTGGCACATGCTGGGGCCCTGGGAAAGAATGGCAACTGTCCTTCCTCTGAACCTGGTGAGCGCTGCAGGCATATTCTAACCCACCTCACCTCACCTACCCCTTCCCTCAGCCAGCTGCAGGAACCAGTGACAAAGTCCCCCCTGTGAGGTCACATGGCACTTTCTTTTCCTTTCAGGTTGGCTTCCCCAATGCTGGGAAATCCTCGCTCCTCCGAGCCATCTCAAATGCAAAACCTGCCGTGGCTTCCTACCCATTCACCACCTTGAATCCCCACGTGGGGATCGTTCACTATGCAGGCCACCAGCAGATAGCAGGTAGAGTAGAGCCTCAGACTCCTGCAGAGTCAGGTTTGGATCATCTGACTGACTCAAGAGAATAATTATGTAACCCTAAGATTAGCTTCCTACTTAAGAAGTGGCATTGTTTTCCCTAATTGAAACAATTTTAGCCAATTGTTCTCTATCAAAATTAGCCCCGCCCCCACCTTGTCTCAGAAATCTGATCGGTTCAGTTCAAAAACACGAGTGTGAATTTAGAAGCTGAGGAGAGAGTTTTCTTCTCGCTCCCTTTCTTCTCTTCTTTTGTGGAACCCGGCAACATCAGTCATGCAGACAACATGTGATTTCAAAAGCTTTCCCTGTACCATTTTGAGAGGAAAACTTTTTTCCAGAAGATAATGTACCCATTAAAAATAGTAAGCCTGCTGGTAAGGTTATTTGTATAGCACTTTATATCTGCAAAGTGCTCTGTAATGATTTTTATCTGTAATCAAATTATTCATAGAGTGCAGGAAGCCATTTTCCCCTTTTCTGAATCATAGTTGAAGCTGGAGAGACAGGAATGTGTTAAAAATTCCTCATTAGATTGAACCGTCTTGCCTGTCACCCAAATATTCCAGAGCGTGTTGTAAACCTGAAGGCTGAGGTGCCTAGATGTCGCTTGGCCTGCTGAGTCACCTGGGGGTGGATGAATGGCTTTAATTTCAGGTGTTCCTTGAAAGTCGTAGAATACCAGGGGTTGGGCCTAGAAGGGTCTCCAGGTCTCCTCTCCTGACCCAGTGTTGAAGGCTTCGCAGGGCAGCCGTGACCCTACCTGACCCGACGGGGTCTCAACCTGGCCGTGTTCTCTCACCTCCCACAGTGGCAGACATCCCAGGCATCATCCGGGGCGCGCACCAGAACCGGGGCCTGGGGCTCGGCTTCCTCAGGCACATCGAGCGCTGCCGCTTCCTCCTGTTTGTGGTTGACCTTTCCCAGCCCGAGCCGTGGACTCAGGTCGAGGATTTAAAGGACGAACTAGAGAAATATGAAGAAGGCCTGTCTGAGAGACCCCATGCCATCATTGCAAATAAGATTGACCTCCCACAGGCCAGAGCCCATCTGCCCCAGCTCCAGGCCCACCTAGGGCAGGAGGTCATTGCCTTGTCGGCGCTGACGGGGGAGAACCTGGAGCAGCTGTTGTGGCATCTGAAGGAGCTACATGACGCCTACATGGAGGCCGAGCTGGGGCAGAGCCTGCAGCCTCTCAGGTGGTAGTATGCACAGCAGTGACATGCCCAAGGGCCGGAGTGTCGCACGGGGTTGGGCGGATGTTGACTGTAAAATGGCAGTTTTGAATGCCTGAGAGAAAATACTTACAAATATTTGAGAGTGTTGCTGTGTCTGTCTTCCAACCAATTTGGGGCTCCCTGCTAAGGTGACCCCCACCCTCTGGCTTGGGACAATGGAATATTCCCTGCCACCCGCTCTGCTCCAGCACTTGGCATACCTGTCACCTTTGCTGACTAGTTTGCCAGAGTTGACTCATTTGCGCTAATTACCACCTAATTAGTAGGAGGACCCGCTGCTAGCTGAGGGCAGCAGACGCTGCTGCTGGGCTGCTCATGCTTGGCTATATTTGCAGCACAGCAACCCTTTGGTTTCCTCATGGAGTCAAGCCTAACCCAAGACCCCATGACCGTACGATCCTACAAAACATGGGGCCCCTCACTAGTCTCGGTGGTCTCTGCTAAGTCAGGGTGACAGTGCAGCAGCCTTGCTTTGTTCTCCAGCGCCAGCCGAACGAGAATGGGGAGGGCCGACTCCTTCCCTGTCGTTTCCAGAACGCAGTGCTGAGCAGTGTGGGGGCCGAACGCCACGGCAGCCTCAGGCTTCACGATTGAATGCACCCAATATCCGACCGAGGCACGCGGCCTCTGGCTCCGCATCAGGATGCGCCAGCGAGTTGTCAACAAAAGGGGACGTGAGCCCTGAATTGCCAGCATTGTTCCTGATAGCCCAGTGGGGCGTAGAAGAGGGTGTTGGGAGAGGCTGAATTTCCAGGCTGCCCTGGCCCAGGCCAGGCACTCAGCTCACCAAGACACTCCTACACCAAGACACTCCTACGTGACCTTGTGGGCCATCTTCTTGCAGGGGTAGGGGCACGCTGCAGCCAGGAGAGCCACATCGGGACAGCCACATTGCTCTTCCAGGTGCTGCCCTCTGGAGAGCGACCTCTTGTCCCTGGCACCTCCCTGAGGCAGGCGGCACTGGCTGAGGACTGTGTGCCCCAAAATGCTCCCCCGGGAAGCTGCTGCCTTAGCATAGTCCAAGGGACTTTCAGAAACACAGTGAGGGGGCAGATGGAAATAGGGCTCACCCTCTGGGGAGACCCTTGCCCCAGGGTGAAGTTAGGTACGCAGCTGGCATGCTGAGGACGGGTGTCCCTCTACATGTGAGGTGGGCCGCTGGAAACACAAGCCTGCTCTCCGCTTTCAGGAGCAATTCCGTTTTGATCTACAGAGTGGAACACGAGGTCCTTTTCCCCGAAGCTTCATTTTAATGTCTTATAATTTCAAAGGTCCTCGTGTTCTGGAGGCCAGGGCGGGTCTCAGATCTATTGCTTTCTCTTTCAAGCCACCAAAGGGTTTTGTAGCCAGGCCAGGCTGGCGTGCGTTAATTATCTGCCACTAGCTTTCATCTTTGTGCCAGCCCTGGGGGGAGGGGCTCAATATGCCTCCTGCCCCGACCCTTGCCCACCTTCCCAGGGCTTAGAGACCTGGGCTGATTCTTCAGAGTGGCAGTGTGTCCAGGGACCCACCAGCCATCCTCGGCCGAGACTCCATTGCCACACAGGTTATTGAGGTCCAATATTACCCCTGGGACCACAGCTGCAGAGTATTTTTCGCTGTTGCTGGAGTTGGTTTCCACCCTAATGCTCTGTTCTTTCAGGGGGAAGCTAGACTTGGTCTTCTCATGAAGGCACCTGGTGCTGCCAGTCTTAGAGGTAAATGTTTGCAGGCTTGTGACTGAGAATTCACATGTCATAAAGTGGCCATATTGAAGTAGGCCATGGAGGGCTGGGGCATGGCTCGATGGCAGTGCACTTAAGATGTAAGCCTCTGGGTTCTAATCCTCAGCACTACAAAAACTACATAACAATAGTAATTTTCTTTTCTTTCTTTCTTTTCTTTTCTTTTTTTTTTTTTTTTTGAGGTAGGGTTTCACTCTAGCTCAGGCTGACCTATAATTCACTCTGTAGTCTCATGGTGGCCTCTAACTCATGGTGATCCTCCTACCTCTGGCTCCTAAGTGCTGGGATTAAAGGCGTGCGCCACCATGCCTGGCAACAATAGCAATTTGAAAAGCCAGGAACGGTGCCACACATAGGAGAATCAGAGGTTAACGGTCATCCTCTGCCAGATAGCAAGTTCAAAGCCTATGTGGGATACATGAAACCACCTCTAAAATAAAATAACAATAATAATAAGTAAAACATGCTACTCAGTGTATGTCAGGGTCACAAGTTCCTGCTGTCAGTATGGCCCACTTCCAACACACTTACCCCCAGAAGCAGTCCCATCTCCATTAGCAAGTCTCCCTTTCCAGGGTCCCAGGCATCCTAGTCTGTTTCCTGTCCCCACAGACTGGCCTCTGGACTTCCACAGACAGGAGCCAATGTTGGCCCGCCATCCTTGCAGCCACTTGTGGTAGGTACGCACTGCACCTCGTGTTGGGACTTGGGTCGCCTCTGATGCCGAGGCCTTTGGCTCTGGGCCGGTGCCCAGGAGCGTCCGTGGACCTGACCCCAAGGAAGCACACAAGTGTTGGGGATGAGTAAGCAGTGTTGATGTTTTAGGCACATGTTGGTTCCTCTTCACTCCAAAGCACTTTGAAAGTCAAGTGGTGCTGCAAGACTGCAGCAGCCTGGCCGCCGCCAGCCACGTGCCACTTGCACAGAGCTGGCCACGTTTCTGATCGCCTCTCTCCACGCTGGTCTGTGCCTTATGCTGGGGTTGTGCTGCCTATAGGAGCCACGAGCATGCACCTGCCCTGTGTTGTTTACTGCCTCCCGTTATGTTTCTGGATTCTTCCCACCTCCCAATGTCTGTCCCCACCAACGGGTGACATTTCCATAGCAGACCAGCTTCCCACTGCTCCGGGGTGTCCTCCCATGCCTTGCCCTTGGTCTGTCCTTGCTGAGGCACCCTCCTGTCAGTGGTCACCCCCCAGTGATGCCCTGTGGGCATCAGCTACATCTGGCCTTTCCAGAAGCAGGCTTGAGGATGGGAATCTCAAGGCTCAGGCTGCAAAGTGTCTCCTAGCTCAGCTTTAAGCTGTGCATTCTACTCTCAGGCCTGATGCCCTCGTCCAGAGCTCCTGTCCTCTTGTCCTGGGGGCCTGGCCTCCAGCTCCTGCACGGCTTTAGGGGATGAGGGGGGTCCTTGTTCTCAGCTTGTTCTCACAGGTGCCACCAGGTTTTGTGGAGGTCCCACATCCACTCTTCCCTGTCTGCATAGAGGTTCTGCCTACCATAGTCCTTTAAATATATATATTATTAGCTAGGCGTGGTAGCGCACTCCTTTAATCCCAGCACTTGGGAGGTAGAGGTAGGAGGATTGCTGTGAGTTCGAGGCCACCCTGAGACTAGAGTGAGTTCCAGGTCAGCCTATGCTGGAGCAAAACCCTACCTCAAAAAAGCAACAAAAAGCAGGGCATGGTGGCGCACGCCTTTAATCCCAGCACTCAGGAGGCAGAGGTAGGAGGATTGCCATGAGTTCGAGGCCACCCTGAGACTACAGAGTGATTTCCAGGTCAGCCTGAGCTAGAGTGAGACCCTACCTCGAAAAAGAAAAAAAAAAAAGTTTATATATATATACGTGTGTGTATATATATATATATATATGTGTGTGTGTGTATATATATATATATATATATGTATATATATATATACACACACACACACATATATATATATATATATATATATATATATATATATATATGAATGAGAGAATGGCCACACCAGTGCCTCCACTCACGGACACATGAGCCACCTTTTGAATCTGAGTTATCTGGGCTAACCTAACCGGGTGCCTTAGGCTTCACAGCCAAGTGCCATAACTGCTACCCCTCTCTCCAGCCCCCTTTTTTAGTGGGAACAGAAGCAAGCAGTTACTGCCATGTGGACAGGGACCGAACATGGCTGGGCAAACCCAGGGCCCTGAGGTAGCACTCCATCAGGTAGCTGTGAGCTATAGGCTGCAGCTGTTTAGATAGCAGATGGCTGTCCCAAGGAAGTGAAGCCCAGTTCTCACCCTTCCAGTCTGGGTGCCCTGACCAACATAATGGCATTGACTAGGCCTCAAGGGGCTTGCATCTCATGCTGTGAGTGCTCCCTGGCTCACAGCACGTGACTCAGGCAGGATCCCTTGTGTCCTGCAGCACAATAGTGGCAGAGACCCACAATGTGTATGTAAGGTGAGAGAACTGCACACAAAACAGAAGTCATCTTGCCCATTCTAAAGGCTAGGAATGGGGCAGGTATCACAGGGCCATACTACGTCTCGAGATTCTGGGAAGGAGCCTGTTTGCCTTTTCCAGTAGCTCCTGGTGTCCTTGGCTTGTGGCTGCATCATTCCAGTCTGTGCCTCCATCTTGAAGGGGCATAGCATGTCCCTCTCCAACCCCACCCCAGCCTTTTTTATTTATTTATTTTTTCCCAGGTCGACCTTAAGATGATTCTCCTCCCTCAGTCACCCATGCCTGAGATTCCAGGCATGCGAGACCACCTTTTCTTTTGTTTTGGGGGGTAGGGTAGCCCAGGCTGACCTGGAATTCACTATGTAGTCTCAGACTGGCCTCAAACTCATAGTGATCCTCCTACCTCTGTCTCCTGAGTGCTGGGATTAAAGGTGTGTGCCACCACACCCAGCTCCTCCTTTAAGAGCACTATTCATTGGACTTAGGGACAACTCTAAATCCAGGATGACCCTCTCTTAGATTCTTTTTTTTTCTTTGTTAATTAGTTTTGTATTCAGCAAATACAGTCAGTTTGGTAGCATTATTAGGCTCATCCGTGACCTACCCCCTCCCCTTGGCCCCTCCTTGTTGAGGTATATGGGTCATGAATTGTGGAGTTAGCCCACAGTTATGGGTAAGATAAATGTCTCTGCATATCATGACCCAACATGTGGCTCTGACATTCTTTCCACCCCCTCTTCTGCAAAATTTCCCTGAGCCATGTTGGGTTCATTTTTGGTCTGCTTCAGTGATGAGGTATTGAGGGCCTCTGAGGCTCTGGCTCTCTGATTTGGTAGGAGTTGATTTTTCTCTGTGTTGATCTCCTTCCCCCTTCTGCTGGTATCCGGTTCATCAGGAAAACAGCACCCTTGCTTGTTTCGCCAATTTTTCATAGTTTCAGCTGGGGCCCTTTCGAGGTTTGATGGGGTGGCTCTCTCCTTAGGATCTACATCTATCTTTCTTTCCCCGGGATTTGCAGCGCAGCTAAGCGGTCGCCATCTTGGCCGGAAGTCTCCCTCTCTTAGATTCTTAACGGACCACATTTGCAGAATTTCCAAACAAGATTTACCCTGAAGCTCCAGGTGGATGTGATTGAGCATTGGGCACTGAGAGCAGAAGCCTTTTCCATTCTTTTCGAACATCACCCCCCCCCCCCAAGGTAAGGTCTCACTCTGGCCCAGGCTGACCTGGAATTTACTATGTAATCACAGGGTGGCCTCAAACTCAGGGTGCTCCTCCTACCTCTGCCTCCTGAGTGCTGGGATTAAAGGCATGTGCCACCACACCCAGCTTGAACATCATTTTCACATCCTGTGTATGTCATAAAGTGAATAACAAGGGTCTGGGGAGCTGGCTCAGTCATTAAAGGCTCTTTGTTGCAAAGCCTGTGGGCACAGGTTCAATTCCTCACTAACCACATAAAGCCAGATACACATAAAGTTCATAAGATGCTAGTTTAGGCATCCTGTGACCCAGTCTCCTCTCCTCGTCCACAGCAGCCCATCAGCTCAAACACAGAACTACCCAGAACCCAACTCCTCCCTCAGATTGTCACAGAGGCCATCTGACCAGTCCTGCTGGGCCTGGCCCTTCTTCCAAGAAGCAGCAGCCTGTGAAACGTTCTGCCTTCTCGCAGGCAGAGCTCACAGTGCTGCCTCCCCATTCCCTGATGCCCACCCGCTGGTCCTGGGCCACTGGAGGCTGCACTCCAGGCTTCTGCTCTCAGTGCCCAATGCTCTGCACAGGCACCCCACGGCATGCCCCTGCTTGGGAAGCTGAGGGCAGCCCACACGCCCACTCAGCCTTCACAGAACGGACCACCATGGTTTGAAGCTGCCAGCATTCTGTAAGGGCTCACCATGCATTATGCTGGCCCTGAGCCTGGGAATAGCACTGGCCTGAGGCTGGAGGCAGGAAGGGTGTCTGCTTGCTGGGGAACGCTGTTTCTAATGCATCACCCTGGACCCGTGCTAAGATGCTGACTGGTGACAGCACAGACACAAGAGTGAGACACTGCTCAGCCAGAAAAGAGAGTGAACTCTGAGAAACTTAGCTAAGAGAAAAGGCAGTCTC
The DNA here is from genome assembly GCA_036346955.1 of Dipus sagitta. NCBI lineage: Eukaryota > Metazoa > Chordata > Mammalia > Rodentia > Dipodidae > Dipus > Dipus sagitta. Next base: position 2,098,923 of record CM070779.1, on the reverse strand, counting down.
AAAAGGTCATCTGCAAAGCTCCTGTCCACATACTGTTCTGGAAGCAATGGAGCTGGAGAAGCGGCCAGCAGAAGGCAGTGGGAGGGATCCTCAGAGGTGGGATCCACATGTGTGAAAAGCCTCTTGGAACTTTGTGTGTGACTGATTACAGGCACCAGTGTGAAGATGAAAATGTTCCTAAGAAGCTGGGCATGGTGATGCACGCCTTTAGTCCCAGCACTCGGGAGGCAGAGGTAGAGGATCGCAGTGAGTTCAAGGCCACCCTGAGATTACAGAGTGAATTCTAGGTCAACCTGGGCTAGATGAGACCCTACCTCAAAAAACAAAAAAGAAAAAACAGAAGAAAGAGAATGTTCCTAAGAGCTGAGCATGATAGTGACATCCTAGCTCTCAGGAGGGTTTGGAGTTCAAGACCAGCCTAGGCTACAGAACGAGACCTTGTCCCAGAAATTAAACTAAAGGGCTGGAGAAATGGCTCAGCATTTCAAGCCCTTGCCCACAAAGCCTAACAACCCTGGTTTGATTCCCCTGTATCCATGTAAAGCCTGATGCACAGTGACATGCATCTGGAGTTTGTTTGCAGTGGCTGGAAACCTGGTATGCCCTCTCTCTCTATTTGCTATCTCTTTCTGCTTGCAAATAAATAAATAAAAATATTTATGGGGCTAGAGAGATGGCTTGGTGGTTAAGGCACTTGCCTGCAAAGCCTAATGGCCTGGGTTTGACTCCCCAGAATCCACATAAGCCAGATGCATATGGTGGCCATGCATCTGGAGTTCATTTGCAGTGGCAGGAAGCCCTGGCGTGCCCATTCTCACTCTCTCTCTTTCTCTCTCTCTCTCTCTCGCTCCCAAAATGAAAAAAGAAATAAGAAATATTTTTTAAAAATTAGCTGGGCATGGTGGTACACGCCTTTAATTCCAGCACTTGGGAGGCAGAGGTAGGAGGATCACCATGAGTTCGAGGCTACCCTGAGACTACATAGTTAATTCCAGGCCAGCCTGGGCTAGAGTGAGACCCTACCTCAAAAAAAAAAAAAACAGAAAAAATAATTAAACTAAACAAAAAACATGTTCCAAAGATGGTTGATAACAGTCACAAGATAGCACGAATGGCACTGAATGGGGCTAATGGGGGAATGAAGTTATGAGTTCCAGGTCAGCCTGGGCTAGAGTGAGACCCTACTTTGAAATTAAAAAAAAGAAAAACGTTCCCCCCCCACACACACACACAGAGGGGTGGCAGATGGAAACTTTAAAAAATATTTGTATTTATTTGAGAGGGAGGGAGAAGGATATATATATATATAGAGAGAGAGAGAGAGAGAGGGAGAGAGAGAGAAAGAGAATGAACATATCAGAGCATCCTGCCACTGCAAAAAATAACTACAGATGCATGTACCACTTTGTACATCTGGATTTACATGGGAACTGGATAACTGAACTCAGGCTGTCAGGCTTTTTGCAAGCAAGCCCTTTAACCACTGAGCCCAGATGGAACCCTTTATGTTGTATATGTTTCACCACAGTAGAGTTTGCTGAGATAGAATTAAGCACACAGATGTGGTGGGATGAACACTAAATGCCTTGGTGGCCATCTCCTGGCCTGACCTGCGGCTTCTGACCGTCCTGCCCCAGCTCCCACAGTGGAAAGGGCTATTCCTTCAAATCTCAACAGCATGCAAATCTGTGGCAATCTCAAAAGAAATAGGCAGCCGGGCGTGGTGGTGCACACCTTTAATCCCAGGCAGAGGTAGGAGGATCACCATGAGTTTGAGGCCACCCTGAGACTATATAGTGAATTCCAGATCAACCTGGGATAGAGTGAAAGCCTACCTTAAAAAAAAAAAAAAAAAAGAAGGAAGGAAAGAAGAAAGAGGCAGATCTCAATAGGAGACTCTGAGAAGGGCCCAGCTGCAGCGGTCCCCCAGTTACTCTCAGGAATGTTTGTGGAGAAGATGAACCCAGGTGGCAGCAGGAACTCTGGGACAAAGCCACTCGAAATCAGCTGCCCTCCCTAGCATCTGTAGTATAGTCCAGTAGCTGCCACTCTCCAGCGACACCTGCCTTTGTGTGAAGAGGCCTCACCTATGTAGCCCATTGGGGCCATGGAGGAGCAGTTGGAGCTCTTAGGGGACTAAAGGGATGTCCTGAGGCCAGATATGGTCCCTGGAGATGTCTATATGACCCCCACAGATCCTCACAGCCTCAGAGCAGCCTACTAGGGGCCTCAGGGAGGAGCTAAGATCAAGGAGCTCTTTCTTCCCAGTTGGAGCTCTGGGTGAAGCTACCACCTAGCACAGGCCAGCACGTAGCTGAAGCCGGAGAAAGAGCAAGCTTCTCCTCCCACAGATGCCCTGGCTGAAGGTGGAGAAAGAGCAAGCTCCTCCTCCCACAGATGCCCTCCTCTTACGTATGAACATGCACTTTACCCACACAGGCACTGGAGCTGTGTCTGAAAAGGTTATCCTTGGTTCTTGTCTTTTCTTCCCTGTTTCCTGTTGGCCAGGATGTGAAGAAGCCCTCCTTCATGACGCTTTGCCCCATGGCACCAAGTGACCACATATTGAACCCTCTGAAACCATGAGCCAAGTAATTCTTTCTCCCCATAAGTATTTTTCTTCAGCGAAACTAAGGTTATATTGTACAGAAAAATTGGTGCCATAAGGGACCCCGTGATTCTTAAACCTTTGGAACAACTGGTTTGTAAGAGGAATTTGGAAGAGTTTGAAGATAGGGACAAGAGAAGCACTAGAATGCTAGAAGATGAATTCTTTATTTTGAGAGACAGGGTTTCTTACTCTCTAGCCCAGGCTGGCCTCAGATTTGCAGCCATCCTCCTGCCTCACTCTCCTAAGTGCAGGAATTACAGGTGTGAGCCACCACTCCTGGCTCTGTGAGGCCGACTCTTAGTAAACAATTCCTGTGGGAGCCCAGGCAAGCAGATTGCGGATGGAAATGTAGCCCGTAAAGCCTGTGCTGACAAGGCTTCAGGTAGAACTGAGCTTCTATTGGAATGAGCCCAGAGGCTGTTCATGTTATATCCTGGCCAGGGATTTGTTGACGTTGCATCTGTGCCCTGAGATATTGAGTGAGGCTGAATTTAAAAGTAGTGGACTAGCTAATCTGGGAAGAAAATGTCACGGCAGCCCCACACACAGGCAACAGCGTATATACTACTGGCTGCTTTTAGCCATGTTGACAGTAGGAACTGGTGCTGAGCATGGTGGCCCTAGCACTTGGAAGACGGACACAGGAGAATTGTCATGAGTTTGAGGCCAGTCTGGGCTACAGAGTGAGACCCTGTCTCAAAAACACACACAAGACAGGCGTGGTAGTGCACACCCTCAATCCCAGCACTTGCAAAACAGAAGTAGAAGGATCACCATGAGTTCGAGGCCTGCCTGAAACTACAGAGTGAATTCCAGGTCAGTTTGGGCTACAGCGAGACTCTGACTCAAAAACCAAAACACACACATCCACTCTCACACAGGCACCGGGTAATGGCTCAGCAGTTAAGGAATTTGCTTGCAAAGCCTGCCAGCCCAGGTTCAATTCCCCAGTACCCATGTAAAGCTGAATGCACAAAGTAGCACACACATTAGGAGTTCATTTGCAGTGGCAAGACGCCATGGTGGACCCATTTTCTCTTCATCCATCTATATCTATCTATCTATCTATCTATCTATCTATCTATCTTCTATCTATCTGTCTATCTATATATATCTCTGTTTGCAAGTAAATAAGTAAACAAATATTAAAGCACACGTGATAAGAACAGTGAGGGCTGGAAAAATGGCTGAGCAGTTAAGCCTCTTGCCTGTGAAGCCTAAGGACCCAGGTTTGATTGCCCAATACCTACATAAGCCAGAGGGGGCACACATGTCTGGAGCTTGTTTGCAGTGGCTAGAGGCTCTGGTGTGCCCATTCTCTCTCTCTCCGTCTTTCTGCCTCTCTCTTTCTTTCAAATAAATAAATAATAATGAGATATTTTCCTATCAACACACATTACCAAATCTGTTATTGACTAATAACAGACTCCCTATTTTTATTACTGAAAGACACAGACATGCCATGGGTAGACGCGATCTGCTTTCCCCTGAGATGGTAGGAGACCACCATGGGCCATGTTGGGAAGGGGTGTTTTCCCACAACAGTTACAAAAGCACATCTTGTATGGCTTTAGGAAACGTGTATCTGGTGACTTGTGACCCAGGGACTACGTCAGCTTCAGGCAAGGCTGGATCAGGTTGCTCAGACAGTGGCATCAGGAAGTTGTCTCCTTCCAGCTCTCCTCTCACTTTTCCTCCCACGTTGGATGCTCAGGTGCGCTCCCTCCATGAGTGGCCTTGGTGATACAGTCTTGGAGACTGCCCAGAGCAACTGCAGCTCGAGAAGTTTTATCCTTCCCAGGGCTCCAGCCAACTCTGACTGGCTGGAGGGATGTGTGCCATTTCAGCCCATCCTGGTGACTCTACATGGCTATCCTGGAAGCCCACCATCCTGAGCTCAAGACAAGGTGACCCCACAGAGCCAACTGTGAGGAAGGAGTGGTTTTGTAGAGAAGAACATCTCCTGAGCAGGTGCGATGGTGGCCCTGAGAGCCGCATGAGTCAGGACTTGGTTCTGAGGGAGCCAGCCCCAGCGTGGCCTTTCATCAGCTGGGGGATGTTGAGCAAGTCACTTACCCTTTCCTGCCTCAGTTTCATCATCATGAAGTGGGAAGAACAGAAGCCAATGTAGAGGAGTTTAAGAAAAGGGCTCCAAGTGGAGCCTGAGGTGATGTGTTACAGCCTCAAGTTGTCCTTGATGTTATGGCCCGAGCACATTTCTTGGAGTGGTACCGTGGTGACCCTTCCCAGGCAGGTGCAGAGGTCCTGCTTGTCCCTCAGCTCCTGCCATGGCCCCTGTGCAGCTGTCTCCCAGCCCTTAATCCTGACTCCGCTTGCACAGTTCCCAGTCCCTGGGTGTCCCCACCCCAGCTCTGGACACTCATGTAGCACAAGGGCCTGGGTACCCAGAGCAAGATGTCCCTCTATCCTATTTGGTCCTGTTTGGTCCTCAAGGCTAAAGGACCTGCTTTGGCTCCACAGTGAGAAAGCTGCCATGTTTGGGCTGAACACAGATCCTGTGCTCTCACCCGACTCACTGTGAGGCGGGTAGAGAGAAGCTGTGGGAGGCAGGTCTCCAGGTCTGGGGCAGCAGGGCCCTCCCCCAGTCCCCTGTAGTCCGCCCGCCTGCAGGAGGGGGGACCCTGCGGGTGCTTAATGACAGGTTAGCACGCTGCTATCCACTGGCAGCAGGTGCAGGCACCGCCAACAATGCAGCAATTTTGGTAATGACAGGGAGGCCTGCAGCGGCCCAAAGAGCTACTTCCTGCTGGCGGGCGGGCGGGCGGGGGCGGGCCTGTGAGCCATCTTGGGGTTATGCTGCCCCAGGCCTCAGAGGAGAAGCAGAGCCCGTGACCTCCACTGCCTCCACACAGCCTCTGACACTTGCTGCCATGGCCACCCTCTTAGGATGCCTTGACACAGACCTACTAGTGAGACTGGGGCAACTCCTGCCTCCGGGGCCTCAGTTTCCCTTGGAAGTACTTGTGCAACCTGGGCAGTTGGGCCTTGATCCCACTGCTGCTGCTCCTGCCTTCTCTTCCCCACAGCACAGACTCAGCAAGGGTCTGGGGAGGGCAGGGGCTGCTTTCTGGCTCTTGCCGTGCCAACGCAGTGGAAGACACAACGAGGTGGCCAGCAAGTGCTCTGTGCTAAGATGAATAGAACTGAGGGTTGGTTCTGGGGTTCATGGAAACTTTCCCAGATGTCCCACTGTGCTCCCCATCCTGAAGACACTCTGCTGTCTACCATGCACATAGGTCATAGGTGACAGGGGCTTAGACTCTGTCCCCTGCCCTGCCCCTCCAGGAAGGCACAGTCCTGCAGAAGGGACTGGCTCAGACGCAGCCATCTCATGGGACCCAGCGCTCAGCATTGCTCCGGGAAGAAGCAATGGAGTGGAAGGACCGTGGGCTTGGCATTGGAGTACGCTTCAGACACCGGCCCCTGCAGACTACTGCTATGCCACGTGCGGTGCGTCCCCAGCCTCCCAGCCCTCTGGTCTACAGAATGGAAAGCAGGTGCGCATGAGGGTCACTGGGAGGACTTGAGGTGCTCACCTGGGCCAGCACCTAACTGGTACATCCAACAACTGTTGGTGAAAGGTTCCTCATACCCCCATAGCCCTCCCAGTAGTGCTGGGGCAGGATGGGGGCACAGAGAGACCACAGCAGCCAAGTAGAAATCCTGCACTACAGGGCTCTGGACGCCTTCCCAGGGAGACCCCAGCCATTCCTGCTCACTGCCTTGGCTCACAAACATTTGACCTGTTACAGCCAAGTAGGATTGCCTGCTGAGGTCCTTGGGGGGCTGACAGTGTCCATGCAGGCTGAGAAGACCCCCCAGCCAGCTTGTGCCCAAAAGCTGTGCCCGTGGGGCACTCTCAGAACCAGCACAAGGGCAGAGGAGGCAACTGACACCCACGGCCAGTGCCAGCCCCAGGCCCTGCTCACCTTGAGCCCCACTCCTCCAGGCGGTCCTCAGCCTGCTCATGGCCCTATTCCAGGTGGGCCGACAATGGCTCCTGGTGGGCGGCCAGGCCACTGCCCAGCCCCAGGGCAGCTGTGTCCTGGCACTGCCTGTTTCTCTGTCTATAGCCTCCAGCTCAGGGACCACATCTGTGTTGCTCCACTGCCAGCCTGCCTCCCCGCACCCGTGCACAGTAGGTGCTCAGTCAACAACAGCTGCGCTGCTGGGCCCTGGCTCAGCTTTGTCTCCTCAGGGCTGGGATTGCAGAAGACCCCCTCCGCTGTTTGTTTGCTGCAGACGCGGGCCCAATAGGCTCCGTGTCTTTCTTCTCTCCTCCTCCGTCCCCACACAGCGGCTCCAGGAGCGGCAGTTTCCAGAGATTGAAGGCAAAATTGCTTGAAAGCCCATGCTTTTATCCTCCAATTTGTAGCCATTTAGCAGGGCCGGGTGGAGGGGCAGCCCGGGTGCTGGCTGTGCTGTCGCGTGGAAGTGCCCGTCGCTGGGGAGAGCAGTCCTTTGTCCTTCTCATATCTCTCTGGACTTCAGGGACAGACACCCGCTGGGGAGGCCACACCTGGTTCAGAGCGAGGGAGGCCAGTGCCAACCTGCAGAGGTGAAGGGCAGGACCTTCCAGGGACCGGGAGGAGGGACCCCTTGGTGCAGAAGGTGGCATCCTTCCTCACTGCTTTCAACAGCCCAGGACAGGGCCCAGCCCAGGGGCAGGGAGTCACAAGGGGCAAGAACTATAAAGGAAGGCCCAGTGTCCCCAAGCGTATGCCGCACTCTGGTGACCAAGGAATAGACTGGGTGTTTTGTGTCAGGAAGAGTGTCCTGCCTGAGCCCAAGGGAAGTAGGAGAGTCAGAGGGCACAGGGGTCTGCAAAAGGTTGGTGAAGCATTCCAGGGAGTTGGGAAAGGGCACATGCAGGTTCAGCTGGGGTGTGAAGAAAGGTCTTGTGGACCGCTGGCCAATGCTGTGACAGAGCCCACTCCATAGTGCCTGGCTATGAGGTGGTAGCTGCAAGATGGCAGGTTCTCCCATGCTCAGGGGAGGGAAGATGAGGACCCTACAGAGTGAGGCAATGGTTAGGTGACAGCCAGGGACAAGGCCCTCCAAGCTGTCCTGTTCCAAGTGGACTGTTGGGCACGTAGGTGAGGATGACCACTGAGACTGTTCATGGAGGAGGGCACCACCTCCTCTCCATTCTCTCATCTTCTCTCTTGCCCCAACCACCACCAGACCTTTGCCTGGGATGGCACCTCTCTATCTCTAACCACCAGCAAGCCCATTGGCATCCGCCACCCCCTAGAAACCTTCTATGGTCCCTCCAGCCCCTAGGCCACCCCTGTCCCTTGATGTATAGGACATGCCCAAGACTCACTGGGCCCTGCATCTTCCTAGAGCACAGCCCCACTACCAGGTGCAAGGTCATGGTCGTTAAGATGGATGAAATCTGCCAAGGAAGCAGAGACCCCCTCATGGGGTGGCCTAGCTATATTCAGGCTGTGGGTCCACATTTTTAAAGCAGGTATGAGCCCCTGCCAGCACCATGTCGCACTCCTGAAGTCAGGTCCCCTCCCCTGCCACTTCAAGCCAGAACTTGAAGAGTATGGGGTCCCTCAGTGAGGGCAGTGCCAGGGCACAACCTTGTGGCGGTTAAACCCTGGGGTGGCCACTTGGCTTTTCGCCCGATAGCCCCCAATTACAACGATGAGGTCTGCGTTTCACATTCTCATTTCCCTGGGGCCTCCCACCAGAGCCCTGGAGCTCTGGCCACTCCCACAAAGTCTTCAGAGATCAGCACCCATACAAAAATACACTTTATTGTGTCTTCACGTTGGCAGAGGCAGCGCAGCGGGCACGGATGGCACAGCATGCAGAGTGTCTGAGGCAGCTGCACAGGACAAGGCAAAGCGGCCCTCCCAGGTGCCCCCAGCTCCGCTCTCCTACTGACTTTCCTGAAAGCCTTGGGTACCCTGGGACACAGCTAGGACCCTTCCTAGCGAACAACCCTCAAGAAATCCTGGTTGCACAGATGGGGCAGGCTCTGGACAGTCAAGCAGGCATCACTACCAGTTGGGCCATCGTCCTGAGCCCAGAGGCGGGGCGGGCAGAAGCAGCTGGAAGAGCTCAGCCGGAAGCCGCAGCATGGAGGGAGGAGGGCGTGGGAGCCCACACCTGCCAATCCAGCCCTGAGTTCCTCGGCAATTTTGTCTCTCTTGATTAAACATCCAAGGAACATCAAGTTCACAGACGTGTTTTCTTCTTCTTCTTCGTCTTCCTGAAAACACCCAGAATGGAAGAGCAGAGAACGGCTTCGAGGTTCCTGGGCACTTGACACTTGACAGGGTAGAGTTGGGAAGGAGAAGAATGAAGGAGCCAGGCCCTGGGCTTAAGCAAGAATAGAGGCAACAAGGGCAGCATGCCCTGCTGGCTGGGAACAGGGAGGGTATGCGCTGTATGGTGGGTGTGTGCGGAGTGTGTGCACATGCAGGGCACACTGCTGGGGCAGGAGCCTGGGGGCACACACCAAGTTCTGCATTTGGGAGTACACCAACCACTAAGTGTGCAAAAGGGGGACATCACGGGCCACTGCACTGTCTGTGGGGGTGGACAACATGCCTGGGACCCCTGGACTGTCCCTTCTGAGCTGAAGTAGGATGTGGTGGAGGGACCAGACAGCATGTTCCAGTTCCACCATCGAGGGCCCCCCGGCCAGCCCACCAGGCTGCCCTACTGCAGGGCAGATGACCTAAGAGGCTGCTGTGACGTTTAGAGTGCGCCAGGGACAAGCCAAGGCCCGCACCCGGGGGCTGCCCAGGAAAGAGAACGCAGGGCGTGGCGGCCGGAGGGCAGAGCAGTGGCTCACTTCCAGCACTGCTCCAGGGAGCCGTGGGGCTGGACCTTGAGCTTCTGGGGACAGAGCAGTTTGGTGAAGGCTCGGCGGAAGCTGTAGTGGCACAGCGGGTAGAGGACAGGGTTGACAGCCGAGTTGGCCCACAGAAGCCAGAAGGACGTCTCGTACCAGTAGTCAGGGATGCAGTGGCCATGGCAAGCAGCTCGGATGATCATCAGGAGAGTGTACGGGGCCCAACAGAGCCCAAAGATGCTCACGATGATGGCCAAGGACTTGGCCACCTTCTTGTCCCGTGACAACCGGAAGCGCTGGGTGATGCTCTGGGATACCATCTTCATGCGCTTCTCTAGGGATGCTGAGGATGCCGATGGCTTGGAACCTCTTTTGAGCGAACGCGGCCTCTCGGTACCCCTCGAGGAGCTGCCGGAGCTGGAGGTGGGTGAGGCTGCGGCTCCTCCGCCACTGCCGCCCCCCAGGGCTGCCTCCCCAGCCTCAGCGCCAGGGCCTGCCTCACCCAGCCCATACCTGTGCAGCGGCATGGCCTCCCCTTGCCCCTTTGGCCAGCAGCCCCAGCAGCTGGGCGGTGCAGGGGGTGGCGAGGGCTGGGCCTCCGGAGGAGGGTCGGGTCCTCCCTCACGGGCCCCATCTAGCCGGAGGCGGGTGCGCCTCTGGATGTTCAGGTAGATGCTGAGGTTGAAGAAGGTGACGCTGAGGAAAGGCGTGAAGAACTCAAGCGTGGAGGCCGTGATGAGGAAATACCAGTTGTAGAAGAACTCGGCATAGCAGTGGCCCTCGGGGATGGAGCTGCCACCAGACACGTACTCCCAGCTCAGGATGGCTGGTCCGTACAGCAGGAAGGCCAGCACCCACACCAGCGCCATCTTGCGCACCGCCCGCCGCGTGTCCCCCTGCTGGGCCCGGTATGAGACCTGCAGAGGCACATGCAGGTAAGAGGGAAGGGTCATTGCACTGAGAACGCAGGGCGCCCTCTAGACACCCGTGACTGCCCTGGGCTTGCAGCCATGTCCGGCTTCCCCACAGACCCTCCCTGCCTGTGCCCTCTGGCTAGCCATGTCCTGACACCCTTCCAAAGCCTCTCACAGTCAACCAGAATCCTGCCTTGGTATCATCCCTCATCACCCGTGAGCTTCCCAGAGTCTTGCCTTTGGCTACTGTATCACCATCTCCAGGTTTGTCAGCCATGCCCAGGAGCCACACACAACTGTTTCTGATGAGAGGACCTTGCAAGGGCCTGGGTCATCTCCAGAGACTTGCTGTGCCGAAGGAAGAGGACCCAGCCCTGCCTCTGCTGTGCTGCTCACTCCTCAACCCTCGAGCTAGAAATGCAGGAATGAAGCCATGTACTGGCCCGCTGCTGGAGAGCCCTCTCACACAAACCAGAACAGCCAAGTACCACACCTCTACAGCACGACCTCTGCAAGGAGCGTGCACAGAGAAGGTGGGACCTGTAAGTCCTCCCGTGCAACCAGCCAGCAGGGAGCAGTGTGGCAGGAGGGGCAAGGGTCCTGATGGGACAGCCAGAAGAAGCCCGGAGGTCCTGGTAGCTGCCCCGACACTGATAGCTTTTACCTTGGGGACCATGAGATGGGGGATCAGAGCTACTGCTAACCACAGCGCTAGGGTGCACCTGCCGTGTGCCAATATCATGCTGAGGGCCTTTTGGATGTCACCTTTCTTAAGCTCACAGGAGGCTTACAACTGCCTCACTCTCTTGGTGGCTCAAGGAGGAGTGTAAGGAACCAAGGTGAGGCTCAAGAGGGTCCCATGGTCCTCTTTGTACACTATCCCTCAGAGGGCTCCTGATAAAACCTGCTGTGGAGCTGGAGAGATGGCTTAGAGATTAAGGCGCTTGCCTACGAAGCCAAAGGACCCAGGCTGGATTCCCCAGGACCCACAGAAGCCAGATGCATACAAGATGGCGCATGCATCTGGAGTTCGTTTGCAGTGGCTGGAGGTCCTAGCGTGTCCATTCTCTTTCTCTATGTGCCTCTTTCCCCCTCTCTCTTTTAAATAAATAAATAAATATTTAAGGAAAAAAACCTGCTGTGGGCAAGTCATCCAGATGAGGAAGTGGGGCTGGACACATGGCTCAGTTGTAGAGCACTTGCCTAGCATGCTTGAGCCCCTCGGTTAAATTCCCAGTATAGCAAACAATAAAAATAAAATAAATGAAAAATTGAAAGAGTGGCCACTGCAGCCCCACCATATGCCAGTGCCCAACTAGCTCCCAGGAAGGTGGCTCTAGGGAGTTTCCAGCCACTCATGGCAAGGGGACCCTGTGCAGTCAGGAGCCATGATGGTCTGCTTCCCCGGGGCTGTGTGTGCACCTCACATCCATGAAAGGGAGGGATGCAGACTTGCCCTCAACTCACAGGATGCTGGACCCACCACAGAGCAGGGCTGGGGGCTGACACCCTTCCTGCAGGAGCGGCACCGGGAGCCACCAGGCGGGTCTCCTGCCTCCTGCCTCCTGCCAGTGCCGGAGCCAGTCTTATTGGTAACCAATGGCCACTGAAGGAGCACGCTCACCGGGCACCGGCTCACAGCTCCGAAGTGGCTGTCGCGTGCCCAGCTCTCCCCGCCCTACAGAGCGAACCCCAGGCCCCACGTCCCAGGACTCACCGCTCTAGTGACGGACAGGAAGCGGTCATAGCTTATCAGCACAATGTTGAACACGGAGGAGGCGCACAGCAGGTAGTCCACCACGAGCCAGAGCTTGCAGAGACCTCGGCCAAAGGTCCAGCGGCCGGTCAGTACATAGGGCACATACAGCGGGATGCAGAAGGCGCCTGCGGGAAAGAGACTGTGGTGGGACCACCAGGGATGGGGTGGGAGAGCAGGCAAGTGGGAGGACCACGGCTGGCGGGTCTGGGGGCAGAGAGAGGGGGAGGAGCCTGGACAACGCAGAGCAGCCACCCTTCTGGGACCAACTATCTTACCCGCCTCCTCGCCAGGCTCAAGTCTGAATGTCTACCAACCTTCATTCCCCGTGGTGCCCCAAGACCACAGGCGTCTCCCGGACTTGGAGGCAGGAGGAAGGACCCCCACAAGGGGACCTTTGAGCGTTATAAGATCAGAGCCTGGGCTTCTGCCAGCTCTGCTAGCCTCGGAAGGGGGAAGACAGAGCCTAGCCTCTCTAATCATCACCTATGCCGGAGCCTGGCCCCCGTCCTGGCTGTCGCACAGCCTTTCTCCTCAGCTTAAAAACCGAGAAAGCTTTTCTCTCCGCTTAAAGGGCGCTTGGCTGCAGCTCCGCCAGCCGCTCTCAGCGCCAAACCCGGCTTCCAGCGTCTGGGAGACGCAGCTCGCAGCCCCAACAGGTGTCTGGCGCTCCGGCCCCCTCCGCGCGGGCCCCGCCCCCCAGTCGGCAGCCGAGCAGGGACACGTGAGAGCACGCTCCTCGGAGCATCTCCCGCACCCACCCCCGCCTTCCCCACGGCCCCCAACACAGCTCCCCAGATCCCCTCCCCCAAGTCTCCCCCAGCGCCCTCCCCGCGTCCTGAGCCCGCCGTCACCGCCGCCTTTGTTTGGCTGCGGCGCTGGAACCGGCGCTGCACCCTCGCCCGGCGGCTGGGGCCGCTTCCCCGGGGACGTCCCTGGGCAGCCCCTGTCCCGCCGCCCGGGAGGCGAGGAACTTCGCCCGCGCCCACCGCACCCCTTCCCCGGCCCGCCGCAGACACCCCGGCCGGCTCCGCGCGCGCCCCCCGCCCCGGGCTCCACCAGCGGGCGGGGGCTGGGGGCTTTACCCACGAGGAAGTCGGAGATGGCGAGGTTGAGCAGAAAGAAGTTGTTCTGGGTGCGGAGGCTCGAGTCCGCCACGAAGGCGAGCATGACCAGCGCGTTGCCCAGCACCGTGGCCACGATGAGCAGCGCCATGAGCGCGGCCAGCACCGCGGTCCAGGCGGCCGAGAAGCCGCGCGCTGCCCCGCCGGCCGCCGCCGCCGCCTCGCCCGCCAGCGCCCCCGACGCGTTGAGCAGCCCGTCGGGCGGCGCGCGCTCCATGGCCCCGCGGGTTCACACGGCGCCCGGGCGCGGGGCAGGGCGCGGGCCGCAAGCTGGGCGGCCGGGGGCGGCCCCCGCCCGGGAGCCTCGTCTTTGCCGGCTCTCGGCCCAGCCCGGTTTCCCGGGGGGCGCCCGGCGCATGGTCCGCGGGGCCGGGGCCGGGGCCGGGGTGGGCGGCGCGGAGGGGGCTGGGGCCGGAGACCAGCCGGAGCGGGGCGGGCGGCGCGACTGCTGCAGCGGGAGCCGAGCCGGAGCCCCAGGCGCCCTCCGAGCGTCCGTGTACCCCGAGCACAGCGCGCAGCCGAGTGCGCCCCGCGCCTGGTCGGCAGCCCCCCGCGCCCCGCGCAGAGCCCCCGCCATTGGCTGGCGCCCTCGCCCCGCCTCCGCCCCGCCCCCGCCCCGCCCGGCGCGGGCAGCACCACGGACAGCGCCGCGTGCCCGCCCAGCCGACTGGAGCCCCAGCCCCGGTGCTCACGGCGGCTGGCAGGGAGCCCGACCCGGGCACCCCCGGGCCATGAGGCTGGGGGCTCGCCTGAGGTCGCGCCTGGGGCCCCGTCTTTGGACTGCCCGCCTGTTCCTGTGTCCTCGGCCCCGGTGACCCCTGCTTGACTCTTGTCCGTAGCCCCTGCGCCTTTGGGGACCTGGGGTGGGGTTGGGGGGAAATGCCTGCACCCTGCTCCAAGGGACTTGCCCGCGGGACCCCGTCTTGCTTCTTGCATTGAGAAAATAGGTTTGCAAAGGAAGAAATGTCCATAGGAGAAGGGCTGGGGAGGGGTCTCTGAGAGTGCTTTTCCAGCCAGGGATCTCTCCACCCTCGTATGCACGGGTCTGTGGGTTTCAGCTTCCGCATGGTCAGGGCCCAGAGCAGGGTCCAGGGTGACCTGCAAGGCGCACACAGATGTGTAGTTACATAAGGGGAAAAAAATCGAGACCAAGCGGACCCAGCCTGGAGCAGTGCATGCTCACCCAGGACTCAGCGGCCCCAGGTGGAGGAGGGACCCGCCAGCAGCTTGGAGCAGACCACCCATCCCCTGGAGACAGCTCGTTGGGTGGTCACTGGTGCAGCGGACAGGCGGGGTCACTGAGCGCCAGGTGCAGCCGGTGGAGGCAGCTGCGTTAGCGCCTGGGGGAGGGGGAGGGGAGGAGAGCGGGTGGGAGGGAGCCCCCTCCTCCAACATTCCCGAGCTTAGATACTCAGGGTCAAGGACAGAGTCAGCCAGAGTGGCTCCCTGTAGACAGACAGACAGACACGCCCACACTCAGACACACAGACACCCACGATCAGGGAAACGGCCAGGGACCCGCGAACAGTCAGACATCAGACAGCAGACAGGGAACAGTGCCCGAGGGAGAGGGAAGCAGAGACTCTCCTCTGTCACCAGCGGCACACATCAGTGGATGCCTCCGAGAGGACGGAGATACGGTCTGGTCTGTGTGGGTGGAGGGGGAGGGGCTGCAGGACCCCAGGCGCTATGCCAGGCACCCCCAATCTGGCAACAGCTGCTGGTCATGTGGGGATTCACCCCTCCCCCAACCCTGTGGGCCCCCAGAAACTTTGGGGAGTAGGGACAGGGACCTCTAGACAGAGGAGCTCCAAGCCCAAGGGTCCAGCCCCTTGGGGACTCAAGAGTCTGCTCTGGGGGAGGGGCAGATTCCAGCACATCCCTTCCCAGAAGTCCTCTGTGACCTGCTCCTCTTCGAGACCCCTCAGCTTCCCCTCACCCCACACCAATTCATTCAGGGCACAAGGGCTATACCTGGACCCAGCACCTAATTAGTGATCGTAGTGCAAAGTTCCCTGGAGCTGGGCAGAAAGGTGTACTTGTCCTCAGTGGACCCCATGAAACCTGTCCTCCAAAGCCTCTCATGGCCTGTGTTGCTGGGCAAGGCTCACCCAGCCCCAGCCAATACTCCCCCCAGGTCCTTTTCCTCCAACCACCTCATCCCAGAGGCTGTCCCAGACAAACATGTTGCATGGGGCCTCCAGGGACCTCAAGAGATGGAGTTGGGGAGTGTTTGGAGGGGGGAGCCTGACTCTCACTCACTGGCCAGAGCCTCAATGTCCCTATCTTGGCATGAGGTTACGGGAGTTCAGTGTCATCAAGAGCTTGAAGAGTCCTTGCAAAGCCTCAGTCAGCCCCAGCCCCAGCTCCCCTGGCATTGGCCATTACTCCAGAAACTTGCAGGATGTTGACCAAGCCTGAGTATGATAACTGGAGGCTGAGACCCCACGCAGAACCAGGAACTGGGTGACATGGAGACCTACCTGCTATTCCCTTCCCTCACCATGCACCCACAACGTCCAGGTCACTTGAGCTATTCCTGCTTTGCCCATCCCCAGAGTGCCACCTGGGGACTACCAGGGGCAGAGGATACTTCCCTGTAGATCTTTCCCTATCCCAGCAACTGGGCAGGGACAACCCAGCCCCTCTGTGTTATGGGATATATGACACACACACACAGGGCAGACGGTGTGTCCATGTCCTGCAGGTCATCTCCCTCCACCCTCATGGGAAGTCTGAGAAGGAAGCCAAGCTCCTGAGGGCACGCCCCTCATACTCTAGCACTGAGGGCCCAGCCATGTGACCTTGGGGGTAAATTACCCTATTTCTCTGAGCCTGGAGGTCTTCATTCTAAAATGGAAACCAGCAAGAGCAGAGAGGCTGGGTCAGCCCAGAGGTTTAGTAAGGACAGCAGCTGGTAGTGATGGGCGCCCCCTATTGGCCAGACTCTTTGCCAGCACTTAGAAGCATGACCTCATTAGCTCCCAGATGCCCCAAGCAGAGCCACTTGCCTAGGGTCACACAGGCCTGGAGTTCACCTTTTCAAGAGTCACACTCCTGGCTCAGCCCTTAAGTGGGGGCCTCTGAGGCCAAAAAAAAAAAAAAAGCCCCAGCGTGGCAACACCCAGGACTGTGCCTTGTCTGGTTGGGCTAAGGTGATGACTGGACAGGGCAGGTCACTGTGTGGCACCTGCCCCGGAGCACAGTCCCAGAAAGGGCAAGCCCATGTGGAGGAATCCAGAGGCAGTGGTCAGTGCCCAGGGGCCTGGGAGGAAAGTCTTGGAGACAGAGACAAGGAACTCTGGTCCAGAGCCATATAGCTGGCATGTGACTGTGGGCACCAGCGTGACTTGACAGTGTGTGTGTCACGTGCAGACACCCACCACAACACATCCACCATAAGGGGTGACAGCCACAAGCTCTTGTCGTTCACTGGCCACCCAGACTGTCATGACAGCTAAGTGTAGTGGCCACACTCGAGGCTCACGTGGGCCCAGGAACACATCCACTGGCTAAGCCCCTGCTCCTGCTGCCTCTGAATGTCAGGCCATAGGTCCAGATCCCAAAGGGCCTGGCCTTCAAGGCAAACACCCAGTAACAAGCTGAGCCCTTGGCCTGCTAGCCTGTCCTCACAGGATTCCACACCTGCTCCACGTGCAGGTTTTCCCGCCTGCCCACTCTGCCTGTACCGTCCTTCTGGGAGCCAGCGTCCCCATCGATAGGCATGTATGTCCATACGTGCAGCATCCAGCCAGGTGCCCACTTTTCAGTAAAGGAGGACATGAGGGGCCCACGGCCCGGAGCTCACACCACTGGGGAGCAGCTTGTGTCCTGGGCTGCAGGGACAGCCTCCGGCAGGCACTCAGCCTGGGAACAATAAGCTGTGAGGGTGCGTGCTATTCTGTGACATGCAAATTGTGATCCAGGGGCCTTTCTATGGCTTTGTATCTACAAAGGATGGATGAGCACTGTGACTGGGAGCCAGATTCAGTGGTGACAGAGTCCTTTTGGCATCCCTCTAAATGACCCACCCGGCTCTTCGAGGTTACAGGACCTTGTCTCCAAAGCTCCTCATGCCCAGGGTTCAGCAGACAAGGAGGTCAGGAAGGATAAGTGGCTCTCATCAGCAGGAGGCACAGCAGCCAGAGCTCACACCCCTTACACATGACTGGAGACGGAGGGAGGCTGTGTCAGTGAGACTGGAGGCCAGCCACCCACGCCCTGCCACTCCTTCCACAGGCCAGTCTACACCTCCAGCCCCAGCTTAGCATCTTCTGTGAGACCTGCCTGGACCAAAGCCAGGTTCTGAGTTTTTACTTATTTATTTATGTGTGATCACATGTGTATGGATGCAAGTGTGTGTGTGCAGGTGTATGTGTGTGCACACGCATGTAGAGGTCAAAGGACATCCTCAGATGTCACTATGTCATGCTTTAAGAGCAATTTACATTTTGGTGGTGGTGGGGAGGGTGGTTGAGACAGGGTCTCACTCTAGCTGACCTGAAACTCACTCTGTAGCCCAGGCTGGCCTGGAACCCATGGAGATCCTCCTACCTCAGCCTTTCTATTGCTGGGATTACAGTCGTGAGCCACCGTGCTCAGTCCCAGTCACCTTTTATGAGGCTAGATCTATAATTGGCCTAAAACTAGCCAATTAGTGTTTATTGCCTGGCTGGTCAGTGAACCCAAGAACCTCCTTCTCTCTATCTCTCCAGCTCTAGGATTATAAGCACATGCCATTGTGCCCATGGGTGTTTTTTTTTTTTTTTTTACATGGATTGTGGGGATCCAACTCAGGTTCTTGGGCTGGAGAGATGGCTTAGTAGTTAAGGCATTTGCCTGAAAAGCCAAAGGACCCAGGTTTAACTCCCCAGGACCCACATAAGCCAGATGTACAAGGTGGCACATGCATCTGGAGTTACTTTGCATTGTTTGGAGGTCCTGACACACCCACTCTCTCTCTCTCAACATCTCTCTCAAATAAATAAAATAAAACAAAAGAAACACCCTCTCGAACTCATGTTCTCATGATTGTACGGCAAGCGCTTTACTGACTGAACCTTCCCCTCAATCCCCCAGGTTCTGATTGTGTGTGTGCACATTTGTACATGTGAGTGTGAGCGTGCATGTGCCGCACAATAGTGGCAGTCACAGGACAACTTCAGACGGTGGTCTCATTGTTCACCGCTGTGTTCACTAGGCTAGCTGGCCCCTGAGCGTCCAGGGATTCTCCTATCGCTACCTCCCATCTTGCCTTGGGGACGTGGGATTATGGCTGCACATGCTCCTGTGACTGGCTTTATGTGGGTGCTGGGATCTGAATTCAGGTGCTCACTTACACGGTAAGTGTTTTATCCACTGAGCCATCTCCTCAGCCCCAGGTTCTGGTTTTTAAATTTATTTATTTATTTATTTATTTATTAGAGACAGAGAGAAAGAGAGAGAGAGTGAGGATGGGCACTCCAGGGCCTCTAGCCACTGCAAACTAACTCCAGATGCATGTGCCACCATGTGCCTATGGCTTGTGTGGGACCTGGAGAAGCGAACCTGGGTCCTTAGGTTCACAGGCATGCGCCTTAACTGCTAAACCATCTCTCCAACCCAGGTTCTGACTTTTAAAGAGCAGTCGGGGAGCCTCCACTGAGAAGGGTTCTCCCAGGCCACAGACCTCGAGGAGAAAGGGAGCTTTAGGTGGGAGGGCGGCAGTAGCAGCGGCAGGTGACACAGTCCAGGTACAGCCAGGGGCCAGTGAGGCTGCAGGTGGGAGAGGTGCGAGGGCAGGTTGAGAGGCACCTTGCGTCACGGCCAGGATGCTGGTGTTTCTTCAGGGTGGGCAGGAACTTTGGGAGATCTTAAGAGTCATCTTGGCAGGAATCAGGCTGCAATGGGGGTTTCCAGGGTAGGATAAGGGCAGAAGCTTGGAGCCTGCTGCAGGCAGTTGCATAATGATGTCCAGGTGGGAGACCTGAAGACTCTGGACATCTTTGGAGGCTGACACAAGCTATGTGAGGTGAGTGAAAGACAGGGCTAATCTTCCTCCATAGTCTAGGGCTCAAAACAAAACAAAACACTACAAAGGCCAGTGTTGGCACCCATGGCATGAACATGTTGGAGGTAATGGGTGATGTGGGTTTTTTTGTTTGTTTTGTTTTTGTTTTTCGAGGTCGGGTCTCACTCTAGCCCAGGCTGACCTGGAATTCACTATGTAGTCTCAAGGTAGCCTCAAACTCACAGAGATCCTCCTACCTCTGCCTCCTGAATGCTGGGATTAAAGGTGTGTGCCACCATGCCCGGCTGTGATGTGTGTGTGTGTGTTTTAATATTTTATTTATTTATTTGAGAGAGAGAGAGGCAAATAGAGAGAGACAATGGGCACACTCTGCCCTTTAGCCATTGCTAATGAAATCCAGATGCATGAGCCACTTTATGCATCTGACTTTACCTGGGTATGAGGAATTGGACCTGGGTTCTTTGGCTTTGCTGGCAAGCACCTTGACCACTAAGCCATCTCTCCAGCCCAAGGGTGCTGTGTTTTGAGAGGTGCAATTGCAGTGGAGAGAAGGGGTTGATTAGGTGACCTGGGCCCAGGGTGAGAGGAGCTCTTGCTGGAGAGGCCCAAAGGCGTCACAGGCTCAGTCCAGCCAGTGCCGTCCCCTGGTGCTGTCCTTGGTGGCCTTTTGCTTCCAGCTTCTCTCACACTGTCAGGAAAGACCTTTCTCCCTTGAGCAGAGGCCGAGCCCACAGAGCTGCGCTCACTAATGAGGAATAATGAGCGAGCAGAGGCTGCTGAGCCAGCTGGAGGACAGCTGTCCTGCTCAGGGTGGCCGAGGCCGAGGCTGAGGCCCTGCCTGGGTCTGGGTCCCTCACTGCCATACCACTGCTTCCGAGGAGCTGCTGCTCTGCTCTCTCCTCTGCAGAAGCTCATTTGAATATGAGAATGCAGATTTTTCTTTTTTTGTTCTTTGCCCCCCCCCACCCCCCATCCCGTGACATTCTGAGCCTGCTCTGGGTGCATCCTGATTAGCTCAGGGCCCGAACGAGATAAAAATGGTGCCTGAGGCCACTGATTTGGGGAACAAAAGCTGGGTCTGACTTTATCTTTGAGGACCAAGCAGAACTGGGCCCAAGGCCCAGGTGTTCAGAAGGAGACAGGGCACTGGGAGGTCCAGAGGTAGAGTTACTGTCATTTAGCTGAAAGTGACAGAAACCAACTCAAGGAAGTCCTAAAGAAAAGGCACATTTGTTGTTCCCTAAGACTGAAGGCATCCAGGGGAGATGGGCTTCAGGCATAGCTGTGCCTAGGCTCGCACTACCAACAGAAGCCAAGAGCCTGCCACACTGATGTGGATTTCTGTCATTCAAACTGAACCCCATGCTGGCCATGGAGGACAGAGGAGTAAAGGGGGGCGGTAGCAGGCAAAGCTGCCCTGCACAGGGTGCCCAAGAAGCCCATGTGATGTCCTGTGTGGACACGGCCTGACCAGTTCAGGGTCCATGGAGCTGGGCCTGCAAATGGCCAGCTGCCTCTCTGAGTACCTGTGTCTCCCTTGCCCACAGGGCGGGGTGGCCACAGGGTTAGCAGGAGCATAAGAGGAGGGTAAGTGGATGTTCACTGCCAAGCCCTGGTCTGAGGGGCGCCAGACCTGACCATTGAGGGCAGAGGCTGCTGAGAAGCCTGAGAGACTGAAGGGTTTTGGGTGTGGTTTTTTTTTAATTTAATTTATTTGGGCTGGAGAGATGGCTTAGTAGTTAAGTGCTTGCCTGTGAAGCCTAAGGACCCTGGTTTGAGGCTCTATTCCCCAGGACCAATGTTAGCTAGATACACAAGGGGGCACATGCGTCTGGAGTTCGTTTGCAGTGGCTGGAGGCCCTAGCACGCCCATTCTCTCTCTCTCTCTCTCTCTCTCTGCCTCTTTCTCTGTCACTCTCAAATAAATAAAAATAAACAAAAAAATTTTAAATTAAATTTATTTATCTATTTATATGAGAGAGTAAGAGAGGGAAAGAGTGTGTGTGTGTGTGAGAGAGAGAGAGAGAATGGGTGAGCCAGGGCTTCCAGTTACTGCAAATGTATTTCAGATGCATGTGCCACCTTGTGTATCTGGTTTACCTGGGTCCTGGGGAATTGAACTGAGGTTCTTTGGCTTTGCAGGCAAACTCCTTAACCATTAAGCCATCTATCCAGCCCCTCTCCTTTTTTTTTTTTTTTTTTGAGGTAAGGTCTCACTCTAGCTCAGGCTGACCTGGAATTCACTATGTAGTGTTAAGGTAGCCTCAAACTTATGGCAATTCTTCTACCTCTGCCTCCCAAATGCTGGGATTAAAGGCATGTGCCACCATACCCAGCCCCAGGCTGAAGGTTTTAAATATATATATATATATATATATATATATATATATATATATATATATATATTTGTTTTTATTTATGAGAGGGGGGAGGGAGGTAGGGAGAGAATGGAGTGCAAGGGTCTCAGAACTCCAGAGGCATGCACCACCATGTTCATCTGACTTACATGGGTACTAGGGAATTGAACCTGGGTCCTTTGGCTTTGCAGGCAAGTGCCTTAAGTGCTAAGCCATCTCTCCAGCCCAGACTGAAGGTCTTTCTTTCTTTCTTTTGTCTGGAGGAAGGGCACCCACTCCTGGAAGTGCTACCACAGATCATACTGGTGCTCATGTGTGAACAGGGTGGGTGGCAAGCTCCTTCAGCCACGTGACCAGAGCCCCAGCGTCCACATAGGCACCTTCCTGGTGAGAGAAGAAACTGAGACCAGAAGCCAGACAGAAGTAATGAATGGCCCTCTCCCCATCTCTCCAGGTTCCTATATGGGATGCAGACTGGTGTGGGGCTCTCAGGAGGGCCTGCAATTGTGTGGATACCACTACCAGAACCCCCCCTCCACCACATCCAGACCTAGGAATGTTTGTTAGAGCCTTTCATGGATGTGCTATGGGACAGGACCACATGCCTGGCCTGCCTAACGCTGCTCCCCAGAGCACTCCTCTGGGGTCTTTGAACCACAGCTTTCCAAGCAGCTATAGATGAGAAATGCCAAACTATGGGGCTGTGTTGGGTCTGGCCAGAGATAGGGATGGGCTGCTCTGATGGAGGGTCCACCCATGGGGAGAGGGGAGGCACAGCCTCTCATGCCCACCTCTGCTGCCCTTGAGAAGGATCCTCTCCCCAAGCCTGGTTGACACCCACTCCAGCCCTCCCCACCTTCGGCCTGGCTCCTGCCAGGTGGGTCTGAGCCTCTGCTTCATCTGGAGTCTTGGCCTGTGGCCAGTCACGGCTGGCCTCCTGCCACTTGCCTCCTCTGCATGGGGATCTGCTCTGTGCCCCCTGCCCATCAATGCCACCATCACAGCCCATTCCAGCCCAAATGCTCCTTCTGGCCTACTTGGCACACGTGAGTTCCTTCCCTTTTTCTCTGTTGCCTGCTAAGCCTTCCTACAGAGATTAGCTGGGATAGCACGGGTGATAGCACCACGATTGGGCATGGTGACCTTTGTCCATTTTGTTGGCGGTATAAGGCTGGGTGCTGGGCCGGGAGCCATATGTGCCAGACCTTAGAGAGCCCTTCCCTGGGCAGCTGAGGTCACAGGGAAGGCCAAGAATGCTCTGTCTACCCGGCCCAGCTCTGAGCGGGGAAGTACACTGGGCAGGGCCACTGGAGCTACCCTAGGGAGTCTGTTGGGCAGAAGAGTACCCCCCAAGCTGGAGCCTGGTGGGGGCAGGTGCCCACCTCATCCTGCACCCTGAGCCTCTTCCCAGATACAGGCCCTCAGGCTCAGCCTATGAGCACTCTGCAGAGCTCTGGCTGTGAGGTCCAGGTGGTGCACATAGCTCTGAGTATGTGGACTCCGTGGCCCTTTGTAGAGCCACAGAACCCCCCACTGCCACAGCCTCACGAGCATGGGAGGCTGAGCACATACAGCCTCAGAACCACCGGGGGTGGGTGGGGAGGAGAGTCTAGTCCCGTGAGGTGGCTCTGTTTACTCCTGATGTCCCCGGGGAGTCAGGCAGTTCCTTGGGGACACAGAAGGTGCCAAGAGAGTAACAACTGATGAGCCAATAGCACTGATCCAATTAATGCAGTAAGTCCCGTGGGTCCTTCAGGGAGGAAGGGTGGGACCCAGGCTGCTTCCAAGGAGTAGAGTGAGGTTGTGGGGGGGAGGAGTCTGTGGACATGGCTATGGGTATGTTTGAGTGTGTCTGGTGAGCTGAGGGCATCAGGAGGAAGTGAGCATGTCTCTCTGTGCTGTAGGGACAGATCAGTGTCAGAGAAATGTCCTGTCCCTTCATATAGTCCTGGGGACAATGAGAAGGCAGCAAGAGGTGGCTGTAGATGCAGACCTGGCCCTGAGTCTGGGTGGAAGTCTCAGACACTTGCTGGCAAACACATTGCACGTTCCCACCTGCTTCTGTGGTATGTTCACACATACATCGAGTTCGAACACATAAGAAAACCAGGGGACAGGGTGTCACCCGGGACCTTCCCAGACCTGCTGGTGACATCAGGGCTAAGATACAGGTGGCTGGACTCTGAGCAGGAAGTGCACAGAGCTAACTGATGAGGCTCCTTCCCACTGACCCAGCCAAGTGGTCTGACTCCTTTCCACTTCCGCCTGGGGCTATGGTGGCTGGTCATGAGTAAAATTGCAGCACTGGGTCTTGACTGAGTTTGACAGAGCCCGGCTGTTAGAGTCTGTCTTGAGTGACTCACCTGGGTGGCATTCTGGAGGGTGACCCCAGCCTGGGGTGCCTGATGGGCGAGGTGGCTCCCTCTTCACAGGTGGAGATATGGGCCTATTGGTCAGAGTCTTCTACTAGACTAGAAACCTTGGCATGCTCCTAAGGGCACAGTGACTCGCAGCACACGTGGCCCTGTCTGGGCTCAGAGGTTGGGGGGATTCAGGGCTGTTCCTAGAAGCAACTGGACATTGGGCCGAGCCCCAGCTGTTCAGTGCAGAGAGCGCCCAGTGCCCCCCAGAGGGCTTTCACACCTGTCACAACGCCTCAGGAGATGGAGATGCATAAGAGCCTCTGAAGCTAAGACCCTCGTGAGCAAACTGCTGGGCCTGGACCCACAGACTCACTTGTGCCACCTCCTGTGGACAGCAGGGGTGTTTCCTGAACACCTACTGTGTGAGGCTGGTCAGAGGCTTGGCAGGCTAGGCTGCTCTTGGGCTGGGGAGCTGTGGAAGACCAGGCTGGCCTTGTTTTCCAAGTCTGCCCTAGGGAGACCTGGCCCCAAGGACCTCTGAAATCCCAGATGTGGCCTTCCTGAGTCTTCTCCTGGCCTAGGTGACCCAGCATGAGGCCCCTTACTGCCCCCTCCAGCTCTTTCCGCAAACAACCCCAGCCTGTTTACCTGGCCGAGCACCATACCTGGAGGTGAGGAGTCACTTGACTGGTTTCATGCCACTCTAGAGAGGGAGTACCCATGGGTCTGCTTCCCACCCTGCCCCCTCCTTCCTGCAGGCCTTGCTGGACATGTTTCAGAATGAAAGCCAGGTCTTTATAGCAAGATGACTGACAAATTCAAGACAGCAATGGCAGAGCAGTAAACTCACCTCAGGCCATGTGTGATGGCACAGAGCTGTGCCCAGTGAGACTCCCAGTGGGGACACAGAGCTACCAAGGGACCACCTAACCTTCTCCTCTGAGAGCCATGGGCCATGCATGGTGAGCGCACCTGCTCTCCACAGTCTGTGGCTGCATTCTCCCTGGCCTCCTCTTCCAGGATGGGCTGGGGTGTACCCTCTTCTGGGGAAAGAGCCCCCAAAGCCTGGCTTGTCTCTTACACATACCCTCAGCTCCAACTGATGGAGCAAGCTGCTGGGGCCAGAGAGGGAGGGTGGGTGCCTACATCCAGGAAGAGCCCGCTTCCCTTTGTCCCAGACCCCATCTCTGCTCCACCTCCACGTGTGTTTAAACTGCCCCTCCCATCCCGTGCACAGCTTCCCTGGCACCGAGGCCCAGCCAGCGGCTCCGGCCAACGCACTTGGCTCCCGGCTAAATCTATCCCAGCCCAGCTGTCGCTCCTCCAGCTCCTCCTGCCCTGCCAGTCCCCCGCACATGCACACGGATGTGCGCACATCCTTCTGGCCCCACGTGGGCCCTGCAGACTTGGGGGTGGGGGCAAGAAATGGGCAACTCCTTTGCCTGTGGGTCCTCTGGGTTTGTGGTGAGGTCCGGGGCAGGGCCAACATGCAGCAGGTGCTTGGAGGTGCTGGGAGGAGAGGAGGGAGCCTGCCATTCATCCACCAGGGTACAGATGGGATGGGAAGGGGAGCCACAAGCTAATGTGGCAGAGTGGCAGCACAGGCTGTATGAGCAGAAGCACTAAGGAGTGTGAGCTTGACTGTGCCTGACATCTGTCTGCCCACCGTCCTTGCTCCCATGGCAGTATTGCAAGCCCACACTTGACCAGTGCAGGACACTAACGGTCACTTCTAGAGTTCTGAGCTTGGGGGAGATCTGATCTGGGACTGCAAGCAGGCCTAGCATGGGCCCAGGTGACCTCGGGGTCTCCCCTAGGTGGGGCCGGTAGGTATGTGACTAGCACATATGTGTCTTCTTAGTCCCTGTTTAATTGAGGATGGCAACACATGTGGCTAAAATAGTGCTGTCCTGTCACAAGCGGCAGGGGATTTTCTCAGTCTGTCAAGTGCTTGCCTTGCAAGCATGAGGACCGAGTCAGGATCCCAGAATCCCTGTAAAACTGCTGGGTGTGGTGGTGCACGCCTGTGCTCCCAGCACTGGGAAGGCTGAGGAATGGAGCCTGAGGCTGTCCTCTTGCCTATATATTCATCCACACACCACACACACACACACACACACACACACACGGTGTCATGAGATGAGACTCCGGCCAGTTAAATGTGAACAGTAGCACCTGGTTCATCCAGGGACAGATTCTCAAAGAGCGCTGACTCATCTGGTGGGGCAGCACTCCTGCCCTTCTTTTTTTCCCTTCCTCCTTTTTGGTCAGACACATTAGTGATGGCTAGAGCACCATTGGCTGTTTTGGGCCATGAGGTGGCACAGACTGGACGCCAGCCCTAGGAGAGTGATACGATAAATGCATAGTCCCCCGCCAGCCCGGACAGCGTTGGCTAGTGTCACATGAGAGACAAGCACACTTCTATTTTGTTGGAGCTGGTTACTCTGGGCTTTCTCACATGCAAAGCTCCAACTGATCCTGAAGGGCAGGCAGCCAAGATGGCTCAAATATTTCCTCTAGTAAGGTAGGAGACCACCCCAGTGTCCTGCAGAAATTGCCTGGGTCCTCATAAAACCCTTTGGTGGCCAGCACCTCCATCCACTTAGTGTGAATGGCCATGACGGCCCTGAGGGGGAAGAGGGTTCCTGTGGACAGGGCAACCTGTGGGCAGGGTCCCCATAGACCCCTTTTCTCCAGAAACTCTTAAGAGTGGCTAGCAAGGCCTTGGGACTCCCGCCGGCAGACTCCTCAGTGCCTTCTGGTTGCACTTCATGGGTGGCTGGGCACTTAGCCAAGATAATGCCTTCAAGGGCACTCACTCAGCTCAGCCCTGGGCACACAGCAAGCCCCCAGTAAATGCTCAGCAAGTAGCATGGTGCTCAGAAGAGGATCCATGGCCACGCTGGGAGCAGACTGCAGAGGGGGGACTTCCCTCACCTCCCCTGCCTTCTTACTCCAGCTGTTCCTGAGCCCCACCCTCAGCTGGGTCTGTCACCTGTCAGTGGGCAGGTTGATATAGCTTCCTTCCCTGAAGAGGCAAAGTGGGGTGGGGGCTGCTGAGAAGATGAGTCACCCCAGGACAACTCCCTACAACAAGGAGGAAGCTGCAGGGTAAAAAGTTTACCGGAAGAACAGTTTTTCCTGTTTTGCTTTTGGGAGTTTAATGAGTGTAGATTTTTCATGTCCCAAAGCCATGGGGGAAAGAACAAGAAAAAACCCTTTACGGCTGCTATTGATAACTTGTCTCCTCACGAGGCGGGTTTAACCTAAAAATACCCTCCCTCCCAACAGGGAAGCCAGCACCGTCACGTTGCAGAGGAGACTTGAGAGTTGGCTGGGAGAAATCAGCTGAGACACGTGAGCTGGGCCAGGCCTCTGTGGTCAGGCTGCCCACTGGTTGCCCAGCTGTGTCCCTATGGAAGATTCCATGGTGTGCCCAAGAAGAGAGCTGGACATGTGCTCTGCCTGGGAGCCTAGGAGTGTAGGGCAGGGACAGCCTCAGGCCAGCATCATTGGGGCCAGGTGGGGCTGCAATGCCAGCCATCCAAGTTCCTGGATGCCACACCCTGATTGGGCTGGTGGGGCTGCCCAGTAAACAGGGCAAGATGAAGAGATAGAGCTCAGAGCCCTGGCCAACAGGTAAGAGTGAACTAGGGTGCAGGGCAATGGGTGGTGGCAGCCTGGACCGAGATTAGCTGCCCCTGCGCTGCATGTCTCAGTTTCCTCTCCAGATAAGAGAACAGAAATCTGGCTGCGCCTTGGTCATGGACAAAGATAGGAGGCAGGATGACTGGGCATGTTCACCAGGTCAGCTGTGGTCGAGGGAAGCATGTTCGTGGGAAGGGGTTAGTCCTCTCCCCTGCCTAAGAGGATTGAGAGGGATCCTGGGAATTTAGTCAGAGAGCTCCTGTCCAATGTTCTCAACGTCCCCAACCCAGGCCTGGGTTGGCCTCTAGGTCCACCCAAGATATGCCCCTCAATTCAGCACGTGGGACAGGAAGGTGCAGATCATTCACACTCTGCCTTGTGGAGGCTTTCCAGAATGGCTAGGTCCCAGAGCAATTCAGGAGGACACACCCCCCCGTGAACAGTCCACTGGACCAGCACACCTCAGACACCAATAATCACACACACAGCTGCAGCTGCCAGATGCCTTTTGGACATGCAGCCACAGCCCCTTGGGAAAACCAGAGCACTGTGTTCAGAGCGTACCTTGGTCTGTACAGTGCTTGGCTTGACTGCCATGGGGCTGGGCCTGGCCAGCCTGTTGGCCTACAAGACCTTACTGAGCCATACACAATACCGGGAGTCACACAGTTGGGTTGCACATCCGTAAAGTGGGAGTTACGACATGTGTTGCCTTGAATGGCTATTGCAAAGGGCGCCACCAGATAGGGCACTTGAGGTTTACTGTAAATGTCACCATCATGATCACCATCAGGGCAGGGCCCCAGGTCACCGGTGCCCTTTGCCACACCCTTCCATCCCATTCCTAGAGAACTATGCCTCTGGAATTGGCTTTTCCAATGATCATGAAGACACCCCAAAGGTGATCCCAAGAAACCCTGTTTCCAGTGTAGGAAGGCTTACATAACCAACCCTGCACCAGGGACCAGACCTGGGAAGGCAGCTGCTGACCCTTGGGTGGGTGCTACATATGTTAAAAGGCTAGAGAGCTGGGTGCAGTGTCGGCGCAAGCCTTTAATCTCAGCAGCAGGAGGACCTGGAGCTCAATGCTATTCTTGGCTACATGATGAATTTGAGGCTAGGGGACTAGTGTCCCCTCCCTGCCCCAGGTAAATCTGAGAGCAGAATCTACCCATTCCACAGCTGGGGTAGAGACAGCCCAGCTCAGCCTGTGTGGTCGCTCTGCCTGAGCTTGTGGTGGTATTGGTGAGGGACCTGGAGCTCAAGGTCAAAGGGCACATGATAAGCTGAGCTCTTCAAGGACATGTCTCTTGCACAAGGACCAGTCTTAGAGATTTAGATGGGGAGGAGGTATGGCAGATGATGGATTTTGGGGACCCTAAGCTGGCCCTGGCTGGGCCCCCTAGGAAGCTGCAGAGCCTGGTCAGCCGGGCCATCTCCGTGGCAACCAGCCTGTCGTCCTTGTCCTGGATGGGGGGCTGGCTGCCGCACCCTTCCCTAAGCTGGCTGAGTCGCTTTCTTCAGCGGTAACCATGGCAACGCTTTTGTTTCGGAGCCGGCCCGCCTCCCTCGTCTCTCTCTTCTGGAGCTGTGTGCACAGGGGGCTCCTTTCCAGTCCCTGCACGTCTCCCCAGTGCTACTGACAACAGGCCACCAGTGAGCCAGGATCCTCCCTGTCACAGAAGCCTGCCCACTCATGCTGCCCTCGTAGAGGGCAGGAGCATCCGTGGAGGGGGGCATAGAGGTAGCCAAGGCCACCCCTGTCATCAAGGTGCTCTTGGCCTTGCTAGCACTGTCCTGTGTGTGCGCCCCACTGTCCTGGATGTGGGAAGACAGTGCTGAGGAGGGAGTGTGGTCCTGGACCAGGCTCTGCAGAGGCAGCCCTGAGCGGGGCCCTCGGCCCGCGCTGTGGGGTCATGGGTTAGCAGAAAAGGACAGGTGTTTGTTCAGGTAACTGGAAAGACTAGGACAGATCTCGTTAGGTGCAGCAGGCTCCGGTGACCCACGAGCATCTGCTGTGGCTTCCTTCCTGTGCGCCTCTCTGCGCAGCTAGACGCCCACCAGCAGCCCCAGACTTCGATCATCCTCTCACCTAACACGGTTCTGAGGAGGCATTTCACTCCAGCTCCCTGTGGTCTGACATCCTCCCAGGGCTGAGCCTCCTGGCCAGAGCAGGGGCACATGTCCACCCCAACCCAGTGACTGTCTGAGTAGCCACCTGTGTTCATGGCGTTCCATTGGTCTTCCAACCAGACCTTCCACCCATATGGGATAAGGGTAGGGGAACCCCGGCTGCCAAGGAAACTCAGAGAGACGTGTGTCCACTTGTCTGAAGGCAAAAGCTGACAAGGGTGCAAACCACAGGTGT
Source organism: Dipus sagitta (assembly GCA_036346955.1). Lineage (NCBI taxonomy): Eukaryota > Metazoa > Chordata > Mammalia > Rodentia > Dipodidae > Dipus > Dipus sagitta. Next base: position 2,068,934 of record CM070779.1, on the reverse strand, counting down.
GTCCTCAGAGCTTCGGGCCTAACCAGGAGCCACTGCAGGCCAGATGGCACCTGGAGGGCGTCAAATGAGACACCGCCAGGAAGGCTGCTGGAGGAATAAATTGGCTCCAGGTTTTGGTGAGCGACGAGTGGCACGCAAAGGCGGGGGTGGGGTGGGGTGGCATTATTCTGCTTTTGTCCCAATAACCGTGGGAAACAGCCCCAGGCGTCCAGTACTTGAAGGCTGAGCTTCGCCGCGCCCTGCAGCGTCCCCGCCCAGCCACCTGACTCACTGTTTGTAAACTACCCTCCCGCGGCCACGCCCCTTCCTCCTTCCCTCCCGCCCTTCTAGGGGTCAGTATCTGCATAACCCCGCCTCTCCCCGGGGTTGATTGGTCGAGAGCACAGTCATTCCTTTGTGTGGGCGGGTCTTCCAGGGGGCGGGAGGAGAGGCAGCCCCGATGACACCAGCAGCATAGTCCCGCCCCTGGAGCGGCCAGCGGGCCGGGCGTTGATTGGCTTGGCCGCGGCTGACGTACTGGCGCGGGGCGCGGCGAGTGGCGCGGCCGGCTGTCGGTCTGCCAGGCGCGGGCCGCACTTCCGCCCGGGTGTCCGCGGGGCTCGGACTGGGGGCGGGGGCGCTGCGGGGCATCGCGTTCAGGTGAGTGGGCCTCGGCGCGTCCGGCGCCACGCGGCGGGCGGGCGGGCCTGAGGAGGGAGTCGCCGGCGGGCCGGCCCGGGCCGCAGCAGCTTGCTCCAGGTTGGGACGTTGGGCCGCGGCCTCGCCCCGCAGGCCGCCGCCGGCCGGCCGGGGCCGGGTGGGTTCTTGCGGGCGCCTCGAGGCCCGCGGTGCGCGGGGAGGCGGGCGGGAGCGGACCTCGGGCGGGGTGTCCGCGCGCCGCGCCCTCCTGTTGTCCTCGCCGACCGCGCCTGCTAACTCGGTCTCACTGCTGCGGTCTCTTCTCTGCAGCTCAAGCCGGGGTTTGCAGAAGAATGCGTCTTTAAGCTGCCCACGACACCGTCAGCGACCCACAAAGCCTGCCCTCCCCCGGGGGCCGGGGGCCCAGCAAGTAGGTTGGAGTAGGCACGCAGCTGTGCCGAGGGGGTCAGGACCAACTTTGGGGGTATGCCCTTTCCCAGGAGGCCTTCCCGCTCATTCCACAAACACTGCTTGCTGGAAGGACTCCATGCTGCCAGAGATGCTGAGCTGTCAGCTCCATTGTGGGGTACCCTGTGGCTGGTGCAGTACCCAGATCTGCAGAGGGGAGGCCCTTCCTAACTGCTACCATCCCCTCTCCTGCCCTCAGTTCCCTGTCTGTGGCATGCGACATCTGCTTTACTCAGAAGAGAAGCAGATGGAACTGTAGTCTGCTTTGGGCTCAGGACATGCAACAGGTGCTCCCTGTCCCCATTGGCAGGAACGGGACCCTGGAGTGGGCCTGTCCTTTATCACCTCCCAGTGCCACCCATGCTGTTTAAAGCATGACGATGAGGAAATGGGTGGCTGCGTGTCCTCAGTAGAACTCACCTTCCTGTTTGCCTCGCATATGGCCTGTTAATAACAGCTCTTATCTCAGGGTTGGTAATATTTAACAATTATCTTTCTTTTTAAATTATTAGGAGCACTTTACAGTTACCTTATCTGTGTGAGCTTCAGAGCAGTCTGCCTCACAGGTACTAACATTGTCCTTACTCCTGAGGAACAGGGAGGTCAGGAAACTTACTACAGCTCACTGTGTAGTAAGTTATGGAACAAGGACTTGAACCTAGTCATTGTGACTCCAGTTTACTTTTCTTTTTTTTCTTTCTTTTTTCTTTTTTTTTTTGAGGTAGGGTCTCCCTCTAGCCCAGGCTGACCAAGAACTCTGTTTTCCCAGGCTGGCCTTGAACTCACAGTGCTGCTTCTACCTCAGCTCCCTAAGTGCTGGGATTAAAGGTGTGTGCCACCATGCCTTGTGTAAATTTACATTTTAAAAATAGTTGTTTATTTGAGAGGGAAAATATGGGCGCGCCAGGGCCCCTGTCACTGCAAACAAACTCCAGATATATGTGCCACTTTGTGCATCTGGCTTTATGTGGGTATTGGAGAATCGAACCCAGTTTGTTAGGATTTGCAAGCAAACACCTTTAATCACTGAGCTGTCTCTCTGGTCCAAATTCACATTTTTTTTTTCAAATTCACATTTTGAAACATTACCCTATATATTTTTAATGCCGAGATTTTGTTTTGTTTTTGCAGCAAGGTCTCACTCTAGTCCTCTCTAGAGCTCACGGTGGCTTACCCTCTTAACTCAGCCTCCTGAGTGCAGGGGTCAAGGCACGAGCCATCATGCCTAGCTTGCCCAGCTAATGCCCAGACTTGTATAATTCCAGCATCCAAGAGACTGAGACAGTAAGATCTCAGGGTTTCAGGCTATCCTGGGCTACAGAGTGAGACTTTGTTTCAAAACAAAACAGACAAGTTCATGAAATTTTCACTTAACAATTTTGTTGAAAACATAATCAGGCTGTATTGCTATGTGTGGGAATTTTGTGTCTTGCAGCACATGTCATATTTTGTGTGTGTTTGTGTATGTGTGTGAATCCAAGTGTTTATAAAACAAGTTCCTTTCTTGTGAAATAAAGTCATTTTCCATCTGGATTATCAGATGTGTGGAAATATTCACCTGCCGTTAGTACCTCCCTCTGGGATGAGCTAGTGGTGGTGGTGTAAGATCACTGTGTGAAGGAGGGCCAGGAGTGGTCTGCGAGTCACAAGGCCTTCATCTCCACAAGTTTTGACAGAAACTTCTTGTCATTAGGGTTAACTATACAGAATGTTTTTCTTCTCTAGTTTCATCATCATAGTCTCCTCTCTCTCCTCCCTTCTCCCCTTCCCCCTTTACTTCCCCTCCTCTCCTCTTTTTTCTTCCTCACTTTGTAACCTGGGCTGGCCTTGAACTTGCCGTCCTTTTGCATCAGCCTCCTCAGTGTTGGTATTACAGGCCTGCACCACTATGCCTGGCTCAGTATTCTCTTAATATTTAATAAGTGCCACTAATTTTTAAAATTCATGTTGGGTCTGTGTGCGTCTGGAAATAAGAGCAAATGAGTCCTGGATGTTGCTTTAAATTTAAAATTTGCTCTTGTGATTGTGAAGTCTTACTAAATTCAGCTAGTGGAAAACATGGCTTTTGTTTTTGTTTTCTGAGGTAGGATCTCACTATAGTCCAGGCTGATTTGGAATTCACTATGTTGTCTCCGGCTTGCCTCAAACTCACAGTGATCTTCCTGAGTGCTGGGGTATTTTGTTTGTTTGTTTGTTTGTTTTGATGAGGACATTTTTGGTACAGTTACTTCTCTGGAGTCCCTCCTCTGTGTTTTTCTGCTGCAGCAGACATAAGGTGTGTGGGGCAGATGCCTTTGGGTGAAAGCTGTAGTGACAGTCTTCTAGTGGCTGATGCAAGTTCCCAAGGTGGCGTGAGGGGTTGTGGGGAAGCTGCTGCTGGAGCTCCTGCATCCCAGCTGTCACCCAGGCTGTTTGACAGGCGCCAAGTCTTTGCCTGCAGAATGGGCTACTGTGAGGAATTGTAGCTGAAAATACAGTGGCAAGAATGTGGGGTGTTATAGGCCCTCAGGTTACCTGAGGTGAGTCCGACACCAGCAATAACACCACACACAGGTGCAGTTTGGGGAGAGAGCCAGGGACCTTTGCCAGGCAGATTTGCATTTGGTTTGGAATGAATTGCCATGGAATGAAGGCCATCCAGTGGGTGTCCTACTTACAGAAGGATCCCTTGGCTCCTGAGCTGTGGGCCTCTGTGGCAGCACTGTGGTGTGGGACCTGTCTCCTGCTCGTGCTTGCTTTCCTTTGGGTGGGCACATCTGATTCAGTGTTTCGTGTGTGGTTTAGTCCCAAGACTTCTGCACATGCAGGTTGAAGGAAGTCAGTATCTGAAATGATGAAAACTCCTTAAATGCTGTAGTTAGACCTTGAAGCTCTGGCTTGACACTAGTTTCAGTGGCCAGTATAGCACGTGAGCTTCTTGGTGCTGTGTGGAGGTTTGGCCTTTTCAGTGTTTCACTACCATATTCCACTGTTGGTGCCACAGCCTCATTCGAGTGCTGCTTCATGTTCAAATGCCAGTGCAGAAGTGAGCCTTCCTCAGTCCTACCTGCATCTCTTGTTCACAGACACGATTAAGTGACTTAACTGCAAAGTGTCTATGAACTTGTGACACTTCTTCCCTTTCCAAATTCAGAAAACAAAGTGGGGGTGCTTGGCAGACCTCAAAGCACTATGTCTTTGAGTCGGTGGTTTTTTTTTTTTTTTTTTTTTTTTTTTTGTTTTTTTTGAGGTAGGGTCTCACTCTGGCCCAGGCTGACCTGGAATTCACTATGTAGTGTCAGGCTGGCCTTGAACTCACAGCAGTCCTCCTACCTCTGCCTCCCGAGTGCTGGGATTAAAGGCATGCGCCACCACACCCGGCTCTGTCAGTGTTTTTTTTTTTAAATATATTTTATTTATTTATTTACTTTTCTGAGAGAACATGCAAGAGAGAGAGAGGGAGAGAGAGAGAGAGAGAGAGAGAGAAAGAGAAGGGGGCACACCAAGGCCTCTAACCACTGCAAATGGAGCTCCAGATGCATGTGCCACTTTTTACTTCTGCAAGTACTGCGGTCTCTGTGTTGGGCATAGTGTGGAAGTAAGCCTGGGAACAGACTAGATTTCAGGGACTATTGTCCCATACTTCCCTATCTCTTTCTCTTTTTGCTTGCTTTTGTCTTTACCCATAAGAATTCCTACCTGGTTAATTTTGAGGAATATACTGGGAGCTCATGGTCCACCCAGGAGTGCTGGGTGGGGAGTGAAGAACCCCCGGTTGGGGTCCACCAGTGCCTGACCCTGGCCAGGTTGGGAGGGTACAAGAGCCTTTTGCTGTCTCTGTGCAGACTTTTCCAGGAAGGGCTGGACTGCTGGTCTGCAAGGACGCCCAGTGCGTGCCTTGTTGTGGTTGGCCTGGGAGCTCTCATGACATGTGGAGGACAGTCTGTTGGGACGTTGTGCTGAGCCTGCTTTAAGACATGGAGAGAAGGTTGCGGTGGCGTGCTGGATGCCCCACTGAGTGATGTACTGAATGTGACTGGTCAAAGGCTGATCATGGAAAGGACCAACTGCTGCCTGATACCTTGTGCCACTGTGCTTGGCTGCAAGTGACATCTGTCTATTATGTGTGATGATAAGTGTGTGATGCAGGTGCTAGAACACCCTGCAGAGGGGTGAGGGTAGTGGGCTTCCTAAGTGAACTGGGAGCTGGCCACCCCAGAAACTCCAAAGACTTGAGTCAGATCCATGACTTATCTTGTTCCCATGTGTGCTCCAGTCTGGTGCTGGCCTCTCCCAGTGGCCAAAGCCAGTGTTCTAGGCTTAGTTTTGAGCAACCAGGAGGTGTCAGGCAGGTGAGGGCAAAGAGAGCGGAAGGAGCTGATCCTAAGTCCTCATGAGCAAACCTGGGAGCTTGTGAGAACACACGTTCCCGCCCAGCCCCGGAAGTCCTTGGGAGTGACCTGGGCAGGTTAGTGGCAAGTTTCTCAGCATAGTAAAACCTGTTAGGGGCCTGCGGGTGAAGTTGGGCAAGATGATGAGTTAGGGCCTGGAGAAGAAGCCAGCCAAAGGGTGAGGGAGCAAGCCTGATGTCCCAGCCTATCCCCTGTGCCGCAGGGGTCATCTGTCGGGTTCTGCGGCAGTGGGCTCCTGCCAGTGCGGTGGGTTTTGATCAGAGATGCAGCAAGGTGGGGGTGGGGAGGTGGCCACTTGCCTGATTCTGCTGTTGCCTCAGTGGCTGTAGCTGGGGAGGCCAATCCAGGACTTTCCCACCCACTCCAGAGTGGCCCTTGAAGGGCTTTTTTCTGTGTTCAGGACAATGCTGCTGATTAAACATTCTTGTGCAGAAGCACTTCTTGAGCTTGCGTGTGTTTGAAGTGCGCTGTACTGGATTATAAGATAACATGCATGGTGTTCTTGAGGTGTGTGCTGTGTTTTTGGTGCTCGCTGTGCGATGCTGAGCAGTTTGATCTAGTGGAAAATAATCCTAGAGGGATTCTGTCATGGACCATGGGCCCCAAGCTCCCCCCTTCAGAGCCCCCCCAACCAGAGCTTACAGCTAAGGGCCCTGCTAGGCTACCCCTTGTCAGCATCTGAAGGCCCCCCTGCTGGTGAGGAGAATGGACACAGCAGGTGATTAATGTTGTGGCTTCCCTGCCCTTTCTCAAGTCTAGACACTTCCTGTTTTCCTGCATGGATTCCTAATAAACTCAAAGTCTTCCTTGATGGCCAAGCACTTGCTCAGCAGGTGCAGATTGTTGCTGGTTAGAATGGAGAGCTGAGGGCTGCAAAGCCAAAAACCCAGGTTCGATTCTCTAGTACCCACGCACAGCTTGGCGCATGTGTGCAGTGGCAAGAGGCCCTGGTGTGCCCATTCTCTCTCTTTTTCTGTCTCTTTCTCTCTCTCAAATAAATAAACAAATGAATAAAATATACATTAAAGCTGGGTGTGGGCTCACGCCTTTAATCCCAGCACTCTGGAGACAGAGGGAGGAGGATCTCTGTGAGGTCAAGGTCACCTTCCTGGTCAGTCTGGGCTAGAGTGAGACCCTACCTCAAAAAACTAATATATGTGTGTGTATATATATGTATGTATGTATGTGTATGTGTGTGTGTATATATATATGTATGTATATATATATATATATATACACACATATATATATATGGAGAGTTGAAATCCAGTGTTCATAGGTTAGGTTCTGACTCTGGCTGCACTGTGTTGCTCCTGGCAGCGCTGTGACAGCTAAGGGAATGGGTGACATAAAGCCCATTTGTTTTGTCCGTCAAAGTGGAGTTAACCGTGTATGACTAAAGAAGAATCCAGTGTCCAGTACAGGTCACTCCTGGTTTCTCCCACCATTGCCAGACCGTATGCTCCCACAGGCAAGGGCCACTGATGACCCGTGCGCTCTGACCCAGCACTGCCAGCTGGCTGGGCTAAAGACAGCCAGCTACTTGCGCTTCTTGCTTTCAAAAAGGCTTTTGTTGTGAAAGATTCTGTGATTCTAAATTTATTCAGATTCTATAAACATAACCACTGTGGGAGCCAGGCATGGTGGCACATGCCTTTAATCCCAGTACTCGGGAGGCAGAGGTAGGAGGATCGCCGTGAGTTCGAGGCCACTCTGAGTATTCAGAGTGAATTCCAGGCCAGCCTAGACTAGAGTGAAACTCTACCTCGGAAAACCAATAATAATAATAATAACAACCACTATGCTTCTGCCTTGATGAGATACTCAGGCATGCTCTTTCCCGTATGCTAGCTCAGTGAGGCTGGGAGAGCCACAGGGCACCGTAGAAGGAGAATGAAGGCACCTGTGTTAGCCACCTTACTTCATCCTGCCTGTTGAGCTGGCCTTCTGGAGTTCGCCGTGGCTATACTGTTGCGGCCTCCAGCATTGGCCTGGCTTTGCAGGGCCAAAGGTTCCCTGCTTCATTTCCTCTAGCCCTTTGGGGCTGCCATCTTGCCACATACTTTAGCTTATTGGTAGGACAATCTTTCCTTGAAGTTGGAGAGTTTGAGTTAGGTGGCCTTGGTGGCTGAGGCCTCCCTGTCAGGGCCCATCATGGGAACTTTGTCCCTCACTCTGTTTGTTAGAGGCTGGTGTAGTGGCTTTGGCACATTTATTAAAAAATATATTTTATTTATTTACAAGCAGAGAGAGACAGAGAGAAGAGAAACAGAGAAAGAATGGGGGCACCAGGGTGTCTAGCCATGGCAAAGGAACTCCAGAGTATGTGCCACTTTGTGCATCTGACTTTATGTGGGTACTGGGGAATTGAACCTGGGTCATTAGGTTTTGCAGGCAAGCACCTTAACCACTGAGCTGTCTCTCCAGCCTGGCACATTGATTCTTGCCAGTATTGCTGGGTTACATACTTCCATGTTAGAAATAGAATTTGGAGTTGATTCTTAACCTCAAAAATGGCCTTAGGCACCTCCCATGTAATTTCAGCTGAGGCAAGGCAATTGTTGTGCATTGGCGGTTAACCTGGGCTAATTGTGAGTTCCAGGTTAGCCTGGTGTTGCAGTTAAGTTTACATTGCTGGCAGAAAACACCCGACCAAGAACAGCTTGTGGGATAAAAGGTTTTATTTTGGCTTACAGACTGAAGGGGGAAGCTCCATGATGGCAGGGGAAAATGATGGTGTGATGGTATGAACAGAGGGTGGACATCACCTCCTCACCAACATAAGATACACCACAGCAACAGCAGAGCATGCCAAACACTGGCAACAGGAAGCTGGCTTTAATACCCTTAAGCCCTCCTCTAACAATATACTGCCTTTAGGAGGATCCAATTCCTAAATTGCCATCAGCTGAGGACCTAACACCACCTAAGTTTATGGGGGACATGTGAATCAAACCACTACACCTGGGCTACAGACTAAGACCCTGTCTCAAAAAAAATGTGGGAGCTGGGCGTGGTGGCATATGCCTTTAATCCCAGCACTTGGGAGGCAGAGGTAGGAGTATCACTATGAGTTCAAGGTCACCCTGAGACTACAGAGTGAATTCCAGGTCAGCCTGGGCTAGAGTGAGACCCTACCTCAAAAGACTTAAAAAAATGTGGGGGCTGGGGAGATGGCTTAGAGGTTAAGTTTCTTGCCTGCAAAGCCTAAGGACTCATGTTCAATTCTCCAGGTCCCACATAAACCAGATGCTCAAGGTGATGCCAGTGCCCAAGGTTGCACATGCATACAAGGTGGCGCACGTGTCTGGAGTGATTACAGTGGCTGGAGTCCCTGGTGCACCAGTTCTCTCCCTCTCTCTCTCTTTCTCTGATTAAAAAAGAAATGTGGCAGTGAAGATACTCAACAGTGGACACTGCAAGCCTTATATTTTGCCAGCCAGGCCAAATGAGCCAATGGGTACAATAGTGGCACGTCTGTCATGGTGGAAACTAACTGCCCTCTAATTGGACTGGAGGCCCGCTCCATGGGAGGGAATATATCCCTGATACTGAAAACTTAAAACAGGTGTAGTCATTAGCCCTAGGGGTGTAACGTCTGCTGTTGTCTGGCTAAATGTATATACTATGCTTATCAAACTGCCCAGTAAGTACTTCTCTTAATGTTCATACCCTTATATTAATGCTACTCTCACTATTGGTAGAGAACCTTCTCTTTTCAGATGGCAGTAACCTTGGGACCTTCGGACTCAGAATGCATCATGGTGCTGGGAAGAAGTGACAGGAGTGCTCAGCACTGCAATATCTCTATCACATCTTCCAAGGCTCAGGGTCCATTGCAGAAGAGGTGGCGGAAAGAATGTAAGAGCCAAAGGAAGGGTAGGACTCCTTACAATGTGCTCCCCCAGACACAAAATGGCCTGGATATCCATGGCCTGACACTACCTACACAAGACCATCATAATAGGAGGAAAAGAACATGTCATCAAAATAAAAGAGAGACTGATTGAGAGGAGGAGGGGATATGATGGAGAATGGAGTTTCAAAGGAGAAAGTGGGGGGAGGGAGGGCATTACCATGGGATATTGTTTATCATCATGGAAGTTGTTAATAAAATAATAATAAATAAATAAAAATTAAAACAAAGAAGAAATGTGAGGCTAGAGAGATGTCTTAATTGTTGAAGCCAGGCTGAAATGAGGGAGCCTTACAGTGCAGGGACCTGGACGTTCAGGCCTCAGGAGAAATAAATAGCCAAGAAGAGGTGTGTTTTTTTTTTTTTCCCCCCCAGGCTGACCTGGAATTCACTCTGTAGTTTCAGGCTGGCCTCGTATTCATGGCGATCCTCCTGCCTCTGCCTCCCAAATGCTGGGACTAAAGGCTTGTGCCATCATACCCAGCACTTTTACCTTTTTTTTTTAATTTTAATTTTTTTTATAATTAACAACTTCCATGATTATAAACAATATCCCATGGTAATTCCCTCCGTCCCCCCCCAATTTCCCTTTGAAATTCCACTTTCCATCATATCCCCTCCCAATCAGTCTCATTTTATTTTGATGTCATCATCTTTTCCTCCTATTATGAAGGTCTTATGTAGGTAGTGTCAGGCGCTGTGAGGTCATGGATATCCAGGCCATTTTGTGTCTGGAGGAAAGTGTTCTAAGGAGTCCTACCCTTCCTTTGGCCCTTACATTCTTGCCGCCACCTCTTCCACAATGGACCCTGAGCCTTGGAAGGTGTGATAGAGATGTTTCAGTGCTGAGCACTCCTCTGTCACTTCTTCTCAGCACCATGGTGCCTTCTGAGTCATCCCAAGGTCACTGCCATCTGAAAAGAGAAGGTTCTCTAGCCAAAAGTGAGAGTAGCATTAATATCAGGGTATGAACATTAAGAGAAGTGCTTACTGGGTAGTTTGAGCACAGTACATACTTTTAGCCAGACAGCAACAGACGTTACACCCCTAGGGCTCATGACTACCCCTGTTGTATCTTTTACCTGTTTTGAGACAAGGTGTCTTGCTTCTACAAATGAATGTCAGCCTAGCTAGCCTGTAAGCTTCAAACTCTTCTGGCTCTACTTCTCATTGTAGTAGGTACATGCTGCTTTAAATTTTTTTTTTTTTTTTTTTTTTACTAGGTAGGGTCTTGCTCTAGCTCAGGCTGACCTGGAGTTCACTATGTAATCTCAGGCTGGTCTTGAGCTCACAGCGATCCACCTACTTCTGCCTCCCAAATACTGAGATGATCAATTTTTTTATTTTTTGTTTATTTGAGCAAGAGAGAGAATGGGTGCGCTAGGGATTCAGCCACTGCAAACAAGCTCCAGACACACGCACCACCTTGCACATCTGCCTTACGTGGGTCCTGGGGAATCGAACCGGGGTTCTTATGATATAGGGTTTGTGGGGAGTCCTTGAAGCCCAAACCCTTAGTTCATGCTTGTTTTTTGTTTTTTCAAGATAGGATCTTACTCGAGCCCAGGCTGACCTGGAATTTACTATGTAGTCTCAGGCTGGCCTCAAACTCATGGTGATCCTCCTACCTCTGCCTCCCAAGTGCTGGGATTAAAGGTGTGTGCCACCATGCCTGGCTAGTGTCCACTTTTTTTGTTTATTTATTTATTTATTCATTCATTTATTTATTTTGTTTATTGAGGTAGGGTCTCACTATAGCCCAGGCTGACCTGGAATTCACTATGGAGTCTCAGGGTGGCCTCGAACTCATGGCGATCCTCCTACCTCTGCCTCCCGAGTGCTGGGATTAAAGGCGTGCACCACCACGCCCAGCCTTTTTTGTTTTTTTGAGGTAGGGTCTCACTCTGGTCCAAGCTGACCTGGAATTAACTATGTAGTCTCAGGGTGGCCTTGAACTCATGGCAGTCCTCCTACCTCTGCCTCCCGAGTGCTGTGATTAAAGCTGTGCACCACCACACCTGGCTATGTCTGCTTTCAACCAAAGAATTGAATAAAATAAGACTGAGAGGGATAATTATTAAATTATTATATTTATTTAGGGAAGTACAAAATCAAGAGAAGGAAAATAGATACACCCATGTGGTCTGAGAGCTCACGTGGTGGGCCTGGAAGAAACATAGAGAGTTAGAGAGGAAGAAAAAGTCCGAAGAGCTCCTGCCATGTGGAGGGCACAGGGGGTTAAAGAGCCCATCTGGGAGTAAGTGGTGGGGGGAGGTCTTCTTTTGGCCCAGCTGTTCCTTAGCGTTTGCATTGATGGAAACTAGTGGTCTGCTAAGAATACATTCTAAAGGTTTTGCCTAATACACCAAAGGATGTTAGGTCAGATACAGGTGGGCTCTTAAGGGAATTAAAGATAGCTCAAGATCATTTTCCTTTGGATCTACAACATTCCAACTCTACAATCTCCAAGTGCTAACCAGTTAGCCTGGTAAATTCACCAACATAGGTGTGGCTTTAAAAAAAATTATTTGTTTGCCAGGGTGGGGGAGAGAATGAGTATGACAGGGCTCCTGCCACTGCAGACAAACTGCAGACACATGTGCCACTTTGTGCATCTGGCTTTATGTAGGTACTGGGGAATTGAATGCTGGCTTTCAGACACTGTAAGCAAGCGTCTTTAACCTTTGAGCCATTTCTCTAGCCCCAGGTGTGGCTTTTTCTGACCTTGTTTCCAGGCACAGCCTCACAGTCTCTCTGGGTATTTTGCTAGACCAAGTAGTTTGAGGTGAGAAATAACCCAGGGCCTGTCAGGTTCAGGGAAGCTGAGGCCCGTGTGCTGGACCAGGCCCTGGAGAAGACCCAGCTGGACAGACCTGCAGAAGGACCCAGGGCTGGCTAGGTGGATGTTCTTCCACCCTGTACGGTGCTCTGCAGAGTGTTTGGGAGCCCAGGTGCCTTGCTGAGACACAGGCCTGTATTCCTGCAGATCTCCTGTTCACATGTAGGAGAGGATTTCTGGAGGCCATTGTCACAGCCGGCCTTGCTGGGCAGGGCCTCTCCATTGCTGCCTGAGGCCCAGCTGCTGGTGGCTGTTGGTCTGCTGAAAGTGGCCTGACAGTCTGCAGTTGTCTTGTTTGTTTTTGAGGCAAGGTCTCACTGTAGCCCAGGCTGACCTGGAACTCACTCTGTAGCTCAGGATAGCCTCAACTCAAAATGATCCCTTTTACATCACCTTCCCAAGTGCTGGGATTAAAAGCATGTGCCACCATGCCCAGCTCTGTGGCAGTCTCTATAGGTCCTTGTAGGGCCTCCCTGAGGGGAAGAAGGCTGAATGGGTGTCTTGGGCTGTGGCTTTCCTCCTGGAGTTAGTTGGAGGCTGAAGTCTCACCTGCAGATGTGATCTAGCCTAAGGCTTCCTGGGAAGCCAGGCTTTGACCTTGTGAAGTCTTAAGGACAGGGTCCCCAGGGTGAGTCTGTGGTCATAGTTGGACTTCGTGGTCCACATGACAGGGGCACAGGACACAAGTGAGTGCATTGTCCCAGAAGTCAGTGAGCTTGTAGCTAACTTCATGTCTTAGGCCATTGATTTTTAAAGACTCCCTGAGTTGTGCTTCTTTTCATTTATGCTTCTTGAAGTGATACATTCGATGTAACTCATTTTTTGTTTGCTTAGACATAATTGAAGTCAATTTTCAAGAATGGATATCTAAAAGCTGTTTGTTCACATGCACATTTTGGAAACTGAGTTCATGCCGAGAATTTCTCCCCTTAGGTCTTCAGCATCTGTTGGACTTTGACCAGTAGTGTAAGGTTACTCTGCCTGAACGTGGGTCACATGCAGATCCAGTAGGAGGGGACCAGACGCCCACGTGGTGACATTACCTGGTCACTGAAAGATGAATGGGGAGGAAGAATTTTTTGATGCCGTCACAGGTGAGCTGAAAGAGACACGGGCCAGAGGCTGCATTGTATATAGGGATCTGTGAGATTCCAGTGTGGGACACGGCCTAGCTCGGTTACATGAGTCTGGCATTGGCTTTTTAGGGAGAACGTGATGTTTTGTCTCAATAGAAGGGAAATTTGACTAGATCTTAGGAATAGTATGGAAGTGAAATGGACCTAGAGTCTTTGAAGAACCTCCCTGGAGAAAAAGGTTTTATTTGGGCTTGGGATGATTGCTCAGTGATTAAAGGCATTTGCTTACAAAGTCTGCCAGCTTGAGTTCAGTTCTCTGGCCACTCATAGTAAAGCGCCGATGGGCATCCATTTGTAGTGGCAAGATAACCTGGTATGATCCATATATATGTACATACATACATACATGGCTGAAAGTGGTGGCATAAGCCTTTAATCCCAGCATTCTGGAGGTTGAGATAGGATCACTGTGAGTTCGAGGCTAGCCTGAAACTACATAGTGAATTATAGGTTAGCTGGGCTAGAGTGAGAACCTACTTTGAAAAACAAAAACAAAACATCAATAAATAAATAAATAAATGGGCTAGAGAGGTGACTCAGTGGTTAAGGCCCTTGCCTACAAAGCCTAATGACCCAGGTTTGATTCCCCAGTACTCAGTAAAGCCTGATGTACAAAGTGGCACATATATGTGGATTTTTTTCAGATAGATGAAAGACAGTTGTTTTCACATAATTTCCCATTTGTTACCACATTGTTTCCAGCCCTGCATGACTCTCAGTGTAGTCTTTTTTTTTTTTTTTTAAGGTAGAGTTTTACTATTTAGCTCAGTCTGACCTCAAACTCAGTCTTTTTTTTAAATGGTTTATTTTTATTTTTATTTACTTATTAGAAAGACAAGGAGAGAGAGGGAAAGAATGGGCGCGCCAGGGCCTCTGGCCACTGCAAACAGACCCCAGATGCATGCGCCATCATGTGCATCTGGCTTACGTGGGTCCTGGAGAATGGAACCTGGATCCTTAGGCTTCACAGGCAAGCGCCTTAACCGCTAAGCCATACCTCCAGCCCTCAGTGTAGTCTCTTGAAATGTGTTGGAGCCCTGGCTATGACTGCCTCACTGAAACTACTCTTAACTGCTGACATCTTTTCCAAGTTAATGTTATTTTCTTATTCTACTGTAAAGAATGACATTTAAATATAACTTTTTATTTTATTTTATTTTATTTTTTTGAAGTAGGGTCTCACTCTAGCCCAGGCTGATCTGGAACTCATTACGTAGACTCAGGGTGGCCTCGAACTCACAGTGAGCCTCCTACCTCTGCCTCCCAAGTACTGGGATTAAAGGCATGTGCCACCGCACCTGGCTTAATAATCACATATTTATCTGTAACTCATTGATTGGTTTTAAAGAATTTTTGGTGGTCTTGGAGATTGAACCCAGGGCCTTTTGCATGGTAGGCAAGAACTACATCCTAACTATTTTCAGACATTTTCACTAAGTTATTCAGGCTGACCTTGAACTTACTCTGTTGTCCAGCCAGGTCTTGAACTTTTAATCTTCCTATAGGCGCAGAGATTTCATGTGCCACCATTAAGCCTTGATCTCCTTTCTCTTCAGCTGATCTTCATTAGGAATGCTTTTTTTTAAAAAAAAAATTATTTATTTATTTATTTTGGTTTTTCGAGGTAGGGTCTCACTCTAGCTCAGGCTGACCTGGAATTCACTATGTAGTCTCAGGGTGTCCTCAAACTCCTGGCGATCCTCCTATCTCTGCCCCCCGAGTGCTGGGATTAAAGGCATGTGCCACCACACCCAGCCTTCTTCTCTCTCTCTCTTTTTTTTTTAAATACTGATTTCAGAGGGAGAAAGAGGCACATATATATATATATAGAGAGAGAGAGAATGGGCACGCCAGGGCCTCCAGCCACTGCAAAGGAACTCCAGACGCATGCGCCATCTTGTGCATCTGGCTTACGTGGGTCCTGGGGAATTGAACCTGGGTCCTTAGGCTTCGTAGGCAAGCACCTTAACTGCTAAACCATCCCTCCAGCCCCAGAATGCTTCTTTTCATTTATGCTTCTTGAAGTGATACATTCGATGTAACTCATTTTTTGTTTGCTTAGACATAATTGAAGTCAATTTCAAGAATGGATATCTAAAAGCTGTTTGTTCACATGCACATTTTGGAAACTGAGTTCATGCCGAGAATTTCTCCCCTTAGGTCTTCAGCATCTGTTGGACTTTGACCAGTAGTGTAAGGTTACTTCTGCCTGAACGTGGGTCACATGCAGATCCAGTAGGAGGACCAGACGCCCACGTGGTGACATTACCTGGTCACTGAAAGATGAATGCATGAACGTAGATCACGTGCAGACCCACTAGGAGAACCAGATGCCCACATGGTGACAGAGCCTGGTCACTGAAAGATGAATGGGGAGGAAGAATTTTTTGATGCCGTCACAGGTGAGCTGAAAGAGACACGGGCCAGAGGCTGCATTGTATATAGGGATCTGTGAGATCCAGTGTGGGACACGGCCTAGCTCGGTTACATGAGTCTGGCATTGGCTTTTTAGGGAGAACGTGATGTTTTGTCTCAATAGAAGGGAAATTTGACTAGATCTTAGGAAATAGTATGGAAGTGAAATGGACCTAGAGTCTTTGGAAGAACCTCCCTGGAGAAAAAGGTTTTATTTGGGCTTGGGATGATTGCTCAGTGATTAAAGGCATTTGCTTACAAAGTCTGCCAGCTTGAGTTCAGTTCTCTGGCCACTCATGTAAAGCCCGATGGGCATCCATTTGTAGTGGCAAGATAACCTGGTATGATCATATATATGTACATACATACATACATGGCTGAAAGTGGTGGCATAAGCCTTTAATCCCAGCATTCTGGAGGTTGAGATAGGATCACTGTGAGTTCGAGGCTAGCCTGAAACTACATAGTGAATTATAGGTTAGCCTGGGCTAGAGTGAGAACCTACTTTGAAAAACAAAAACAAAACATCAATAAATAAATAAATAAATGGGCTAGAGAGGTGACTCAGTGGTTAAGGCCCTTGCCTACAAAGCCTAATGACCCAGGTTTGATTCCCCAGTACTCAGTAAAGCCTGATGTACAAAGTGGCACATATATGTGGAGTTTGTTTGCAGTGGCTAGAGGTACTGGCTCACCCATTCTCCCCCCCTCTTTCTTTCCCTCTCTCTCTCTTTCTGTGTGTGTATCCATGTGTATGCAAATAAATAAGTAAAATATTAAAATGAATAAGAATTAAAAAAAAAACAAAATAGTTTTATTTGGATCCCAAGTGAGATGGTCAGGATTCTTTGTGTTATTTATGCGTAAGTGAAAAGTTTTGGTTGTATAGCTCTTACTTGTTTTGTACTATTCAAATCACATCATAAAATAGCTTGTCTGCGTCCACAGCAGCAGTCTCGAGGCTCAGTTATTTAATGCACTATTGTGCCTGGCTGAAGTGCATGCTGCAGCTCCAGGCAGCAGTGGTGGTCAGGGCAGAGGGCAGAAGAGAACTGTCCCCTCTCCTTGGTCCCTTCTCCTTGGGAAACCCAGTGCTAGAGCCACAGAGGTTGGAAAACTCTTCCTTTCAAGGCTATTAATTCCTCTGCATTAGTCCCTACCTTTTTGTCCCTCAGGGTCCACATTCAGAATGTCACTGTGCTGTCTGTGATAGAGCACTGCCTGTGGGCAGGCCTCCAGGCTTTTCTGGTTCATTTCCTTGTCCTTAGCTGTGGGAGTGTCAGCACAGCAGCTTACGTCTAGCAGTGGCTCAGCAGTTGCCACCTCATCAGGATCTTGATGGGGATTTTTGGAGTGTGCGTTCACATGTGTGAATGCAGGCGTGCGCATGCCATGGCACGCGAGTGGAGGTCAGAAGACAACTTTAGCGCTAGTCCTCATCTGCCATTTTGTTTGTGGCAGGGTCTTCTGTTGACTGCTGCATTGAGGCTAGCTGGCCTGGAAGTTTCCAAGGGATTCTCTTGTTTCTGCCTCCCACCTTGCCATAGACTAGATTACAGATGCCTTCTGTAACATCTGTTTTGTTATGTGTGTTCCGGGGATCTGAACTCAAGTTCTCATGCTAGCGTAGCAGTCACTTTATCCACTGAGCCATCTTCCTAGGCCCCCACCATCAGGGTCTTTCTTCCTTAGCCCTGCCATGCGTGCGTCTGCTGGAACCTCGTTCGTCAGGCCCCACTAGAGCATCTGGGCATCCAGCGCTCACTAGCTATACTGTGTGTCACTGTTGACGAAAGTCTGTTGTTGACTTACTCTTATCTGAAATCCTAAGAAAAAGAGACATTGAAAATACTTTCTTGCCATTTTCCAAGGCTAAATTGAAGCTTTTCTCATTTTATGGCTGAGAGTCTCACTGACTGCTCCTTCTGAGTGTGTGTCAGAGACCAAGTAGCCCCAGCACCCTTCCCGCAGCGTCAGAGGCGGCCTCTCCAGCACGTTGACACACTCTTGGGTCCTGGCCCCACCTGGGAGGCCGTGCCTGTCACAGAGAAGCCAGCCTTGCCCAGAGCTTTCCTAGAAGGTACCTCTCTCGTAGGGACTCCTCCAAACACCCCTGAACTCTGTAAATCTGTCTTGCTATTCCCTGAGATAGATTCATCCTTGTTGGTGCTGGGATGAATTCTGCCATCCCTGTGGGCTGCAGAAAAATGGTACCCACACTGCAGTGTGGCAGGAGGATCTTGAGGTCCCAGTCAACCTAATCTGCATAGTGAAGCCCTGTCTCAAAAATATAAACAAAGCCAGGCAGGGTGGTGCATGCCTTTAGCCCTATCATTTAAGAGGCCGAGGTAAGAGGATTGCTGTGAGTTTTAGGCCAACCTGGGCTACAAAGTAGTTCCAGATCAGCCTGGCTCAGTGAGATGCTGCCACGAAAGAAACACACAAAAAACCAGAAACAAAAAATTGTCTGGGTATGGTGGCACATGCCTTAACCCTAGCCTGTAGGAGGATCACTGTGAGTTTGAGACCAGTCTGGGACTACAGAGTAAGTTCCAGGTCAGCCTGGGCTAGAGTGACACCCTATCTCAAAAACAAACAAAAAGAACCAATAAAAATACCCTAAACTGGGCTGGAGAAATGGCTCAGCAGTTAAAGGCATTTGCTTGCAAAGTCTTATGTCCTGGATTCGATTCCCCAGTACCCAGGTAAAGCCAGATGCACGAGGTGATGCGTACATCTAGAGTTCGTTTGCAATGGCAGGAGGCCCTGACACACTTATTCTCTCTGTCCCCCTCTTTCTGTTGCTCTCTTTTTTTCTCAAATAATAAATAAATAAATAATTGTACAACTCTTCCATCTCTGTGTAGCCAAAGTATTAGAGGTAGGCTTTTATATCTTCCAAGTCTAGTCAAAGTGACCATTTTGCTTGTCTTTCACAGGCTTTGATTCTGATAACTCTGCAGGGGAATTTTCAGAGGCAAATAAAGTCACTGGAATGGTTGACTTGGACACTAGCAAAAGTACCAGGGGTGAGAAAAGTGGAGAGAGAGCCCCTCAAGAAAATGGGATTCAAAAACACAGGTATGTTATCACATACATCGTTTTAGACTTTTCCAAAATTCATCTGTAATCACCTCAATATACATGAATATTGAGCTGTAGCACCCTCATGCCAGTTGTAAGGCTCTTTCAAAAAGAATCTGGTCACCTAGTATCTGGTGAGACTCATTGCTTGTGGCCTAGAGACCATGAGTGATATGCTTTCTTTCCTGTCTAGGGTTTCTCAGGGCCTGACCACAGCACAGCCTCAGTGACCCACATCCCTCCCTTACCAATCCCACAGACCCACCCGCCCTTCCACAGGTACCACATTAATCCTCTCGTTCCTTCTGTGTCTCATAGAGATAGGCTTGGCTGCTGGTCCTGTGGGGACAGGAAGGGTCCTCTTGTCTCTTCTGCATCTTATAGAAACATGTGGGCAGCTAGCCCAGTGGAGGAGACAGCCAAACCACATTCCATTTTCCTCCCACCAGCACATTCATTCTCATGCACATGCACTCTCAGACTGGCTGTTGTGGGACGTCTTCGGTCTCCATCAGGAGGAGGAGCACAGGACCAGCTGTTGGGTAGGGGCAGCTGGTGAGGCCTCCTTGCACGTGCGCTGAGGTGTTTGCCCTCAGGTTTCCTCCAGCCTTACCCTGACCTGTGCACATGAGCCTGTAGAGTACGCCCCTTCCATGCCCAGGGTACTCACGCTCCCCTTGTCTTTCATTCATGAGCTCAGTGGGTGCAGGGACACCTTATGTGAGCTATAGGGACCTGTTCACGGCAGCTCATGTTCTCTTTACACATGGTTGTCTCCTTGCTCAGTGCATGACCCCTTGTGAACAGCAGATAGCGCTAAGCCAGAGGGCACTGTCTCTGATCTAACTGTTTGGCCTCTTTAAATGCACCCTGAATCATTGCGTAGCCCTATAGCTGCTGCATGCAACCAGGCATTCCACCTTGGCCCTCATTTCTTCCTGGCAGATGTAGCAGCACTTCTTACAATCAGAGCTAATGGTGCCACCTCTACCCTCTGTCTGTAGCTCGTGTGGCAAGGCTACACAACTGGCCTCACGCCCCTGGTCCTGAGGAGCTCTGAGTAGCACCCTTCTGCTCACAGAAGTGTCCCAACTTGGGCATTGCATTCTGTGGTTATTATCCTTTTGAAATAGGGGCTGCCTCCCTCCCCATCCCTTGTCCTCAGACCTGGCCCTATTCACACCTCTGGCTCTGGCTCCCTGGGAGTCTGTTGCTTTGTGGTTCCAGCTGCAGGGACATCTTTGAGGGTCTTGGGTGTCTCTGGCAACCCAGACCCCCATCCATGCTGTTCCCTTTGTCTGGAGCCCTGCCCTCTAACTTTATGCCTTAGCCTCTGTTGTCCCTTCCCATCATCACACAGGGTTGTGGCTTGGGGAGCCCCTGACCCCCTGCAGAGCCATCTCCACCTGTGTACCCTGTTACCATGTGGCTGCTGGAGGAAGTTCATAGACCTACACTTGAAAACTGCATTCTAGCTGTTTTGGGTAGGGCATCCAGTTGCATGGTGCTCAGTAAACATTGTCTTTCTTTTCCATTTCACCTCAGAGCTGCCAAACCTTGTCCCTCTTGTGTCTGATTCAGTTGCCCAGTGTTCCCTTCCTGAATACCAGGCAAGACCCCTGTGCTCACTGTCCCAGAGTCAGCATGCCCAGTCAAGGGTCTGCTCCACTTCAAAGCAGCACTTCTGTTACGGGAATTCTACAGGAAACTCGGGTAGCCTGTGGGGGGCTGAGAGCAGTATTGGAGATCTGAGAACTTGCTCCATAGTACCTTCTCCATGCTCCCCCTTCTGTGGTAAAATCCTAGCAGCATGTGGGCCATATGCCTACCCACAGTCTAATCAGATCTATAGTGAGGGCTCCCCCAACACCATGGAGACAGGGCTCAGTGTAGCCCATAGACCCAGAGGGAGCTACAGCCCCTGGGGTAGCCAGAGTAGGGGTTGGGCTAAGGTGGCTTAAGAGGGAATGTACCTTGGAAAAACAGGTGTGTGTCAGAGGCTGGGTGGCTGGAACAAGCTGTCTTGACACATTTCACTCCTGTAGTCTCAGCTTTGTCCATCATTATGGGTTGAGCTAGGAGGCCATTATGAAATGGGTAGCTGAGGGGTAGGCAATGGCTCCCTTCTGGTTGTCATCTTGCCCCCAAGCTCAGGGTAAGAAACAGTAGTCTAACCCACATCAAGGTCAAGGGTCAAGACTCCAAGCATGCCATAGCCATTGCGGGAAACCTTCCTTGAGGTTTCAGCCTCTGGTGGTCTAGTTCTTCTTCCAGAGTCAGGGGTGATACTTAGGTCTCAAAGCTAAGTCTTGAGCATTCCGTATAGGAAATGAACCCCCACCACCAACACATTGGCTAACAAATGCCTGTTGCTCTCGTGCTCCTCGCAGGACGGCTCTACCTGCCCCAATGTTCTCTAGAAGCAACTTCAGCGTGTGGAGTATACTGAAAAAGTGCATTGGCCTGGTGAGTGTAGATGGCTCATTTGAAGCATGAAGCCTAAACATAATTCCCATGACGTCGTTGCATCATTGGTATTTTTTAATATTTTAGTTTTATTTATTTATTTGACAGAGAGAAAGAGGGAGATGTTAAGTAGATGGCAGGAGACTGTGACAAGGCCTTCTTCCCAGTGCTCTAAGATGTTCTGTCTGCCCACTGGCTGTACACACTGTGCATGGCACCAGTTGGAGTTCCAGCGACGTGCCAGGCTGTAGGCAGCTTTTGTCCTGTGCTCAGAGTTTGTGACGGAAAATGAGCATGTCCAGTAGTAGGCTCTCCACTGTGGTTTTTCCTGACTGCTAGAACCCAGGCTTCCATGTGTTCTCTGGCACGTTCATCCACGGACCAGCACTTGTAAGCTAGAAACTCACTAGTGTGTGTGTTCTTAAAATTTTTTTATTTGAGGGCTGGAGAGATGGCTTAGTGGTTAAGCGCTTGCCTGTGAAGCCTAAGGACAACAGTTCAAGGCTCGATTCCCCAGGACCCACGTTAGCCAGATGCACAAGGGGGCACACGCGTCTGGAGTTCGTTTACAGGGCTGGAGGCCCTGGCACACCCATTCTCTCTCTCTATCTGCCTCTTTCTCTCTGTCTGTCACTCTCAAATAAATAAATAAAAATAAAACAAAAAATTTTAAAATATTTATATATATATATGTATTTTTTTTAAATTTGAGAAAGAGTGTGTTTGGGCATACCAAAGTCTCTTGCCTCTGCAAATGCACTCCAGATGCATTTGCCACTTTGTGTATCTGGCTTATGTGGGTACTTGGGAATCAAATCTGGGCCAGCAGGCTTTGTAATCAGGTTTCTTTAACCTCTGCGCCATCTCTCCAGCCCTCACTTTGGTTTTCTGAGAAGGGGATCTCACTGGGTGCCAGGCAGGCTTGAATTCAGGACACCCCCTCAGCCTATTGCGTTCTGGGATGACAGTAGTCTGTCGCTGTCGCTATGCAGTGTTGGCTCCTCTTTACTAAAGCCCATGCCTTGCCAGACTTCCCACTGTTCCATGCATGTCTCCTTCCTGTCCCTATCCCTCCCCACAGGCTCCTCATACCTCCTTTGTCCCCCACTCTGAGGGCTCTTTGGTCTCCCCTTGTCTTTTGTGCAGGTGTTTGGTTAAGCGCCTTCATTTACATTTGCCTGACATTTCTCACCATTACATTGAGCTGCTTCATTTTTGGCAGGAGCACACAGAAGCCAGGCCCCTTGTCTGTGTCTTGTTTAGGGCTCTGTGCGGTCTTCAGGTCTTCTTACTGGGAATGTTGATCCTAAGTGCTTGATCACATGTCCCCATTGCAAAGCTACTGGTACATTGCTGGGTTTATTGGTTTCACTTTTTTTTGTGTGTGTGTGTGCACGCATGAGCAAGGAGAGAGAGAGAGAGAGAGAGAGAGAGAGAGAGAGAACTGGCACACAAGGGCCTCCAGCCACTGTAATCAAACTCCAGACACATGTGCCACCTTGCACACTTGTTTCACCTTGTGTGTCTGGCTTACATGGGATCTGAAGAGTCAAACATGCTTCGCAGGCAAGTGCCTTAACTGCTGAACCATCTCTCCAGCCCTATTGGTTTATTTTTTTGGTTTTTCGAGGTAGGGTCTTGCTCTAGTCTAGGCTGACCTAGAATTTACTGTGTAGTCTCAGGGTGGCCTCGAACTCATGGCGATCCACATACCTCTGCCTCCCAAGTGCTGGGAGTAAAGTCAAGTGCCACCACGCCTGGCTTAGAGATTGTTTTATAAATTTAGTTTTGTTTCAAAAAGATGGGTTCAGAGCTGGAGGGATGGCTTAATGGTTAAGGCATTTGCCTGCAAAACCAAAGGACCCTGGTTCGTTTCCCCAGGACCCACATTAGCCAGATGCACAAGGGGGCGCATGTGTCTGGAGTTTGTTTGCAGTGGCTGGAGGCCCTGGTGCTCCCATTCTCTCTCTCTCTCCCTCTCCCACTTTCTCTGTTAAATAAATAAATAAATAAAATATTTTAAAAATATGGGTTCAAAATAAAATTTATCAAATATGTATTGGTTTGCTAGTGCCAATAACACCATAGACTGAATGTTTTGTAAAGGAAAGAGGCTATTTTTGCTGATGTTTCTGAAGGTATGAGGCAAAGGGGTTGTCTGGTGATATTTTTCTTACTGAGAGAGCACCAGGGTGGTACAGGGCATTGCATGGCAAGAAGGAATGTGCATGCACACTAAGCATTTGCTTCTTCTGTCCTTCAGTTCCAGGAATTGAATCTAGGGCCCCATGCATGTTAGGGAAGCACTCTGCCATTGAGCTATTTCCTCAGCCTGTTACTTCGCTGCCAGATTCAATCATGGGGCCTCCAGTAACCTTACCTAATCATAAGGACTTCCCAGAGGACCCACACTGAGCATCAGAGAGAGGCTGGATTGTGTCACCCTCTTAACTCCTCATTGCGAGAGTCGATGCATGAAGCCTTGGGGGACACTTGGACCATATCCAGAGCATGGCAGTGTGTTTCAGGAAGCGTGGCTGTCTGTCCTTGTCCTCCACACCGGTGACCATTGCTTATACTTGTGTGCGTCTTCTTCCCTTTTCTTTAGACAGGTGACAGGCTCATTGACCTCTGCTCTCACTCAGCCAGTCCCTGGTAATCTTTTAACTACCTTGTGCCCTTACTCAGTTTCCCTGTTTTAGTGGGAAGGTGTCCTGTTTTGGGCATTCTGGTTCTTTTATTGACCCAAGGAGCTCACGGTGACTGCCCCTGCGTGAATGCCTGTTGGGGCTCTGGGATGAGTGCCCAGATATGGGATTACTGCTCCAAAGGAGAAATGGACATGGCATTTTGGTAGCTGCAGCCAGCCAGCTCAGTTTTCCTGGGCTGCATCATTAGTACACAGGTTGTAGCAGAGCTGAGTCTTGACTGCAGACTCTGAGGCTGAAAGTTTGGAGCATGTCAGCAGTGGCATGAGCAGTACATGCTTGTGACCGAATCCAACCTGAGCCAGGCCAGCCTCTCCCCACCAGGGGCCGTCTGTGTTTCTGTCCACTGCTGACACCTCTGGCCTCCTGGGCAGCAGGCTGTGGACTCATCTACCTGGTTTACAGGCCGGTAGTGCACAGAAGGAACATTAAATCTTGTTTGGGATGCATTAGAAATGTCAGCCAGGCATGGTAGCACATCTTTAATCCCAGAACTCAGGAGGCAGAGTTGGGAGGATTGCTGTGGGTTCAAGGCCATGCTGAGACTACATAGTGAATTCCAGGTTAGTCTGGGCTAGAGTGAGACCCTACCTCAAAAAAAAAAAAAAAAAAAAAAAAAGCTGTTGTGCTGGAGAGATGGTTTAGCAAGTTGAGGTGCTTGCCTGCAAAGCCCTAAAAACCCTGGTTCGATTTCCCAGTACCCACATAAAGCCAGATGCACAAAGTGGCGCATGCGTTCAGAATTTGTTTGCAAATGGCTAGAGAGTCTCCTCCTTAGCTTTCAGTTGTTTCTGAAATGGCGGATGTAGTGCACAAGCTCTTGTCCTTCTGGCTGATCTTATGTAGGTGGACTTGACCACTTCCACAAGGGTTCCAACTCCAGTCACAGTCCTCCTGAGCTCAGCATCCCTATGATTCTGGGTGTACCTCATCTTGGTACACAGCCTGTAAGCAGCCTCGCTGATTTTGGCTCTAGACCTATTGTCTCAGGCGGTCAGTGGGATCTTCCTAGACCAGCATGCACACAGGGCCCTGTCCTTCCCCAGGATGAGACTCTCAGGGCATGACTGTGAGGGCCAGTCTAGATGGCGTGTTGAGCATACCACTGCCCCAGAGTACCCTGAACAGAGGGGTTATCACTGTCCACAGCTTCACTAACCCTTCAGAGGGTCATCCTAGACCAAGGACAGATAAGGAACCCAAAAGGATCAATGACTCTCTACAAGACAGCATCAGATCCAAGGTCAGTCCTTGTTTGTGGAGACTTCAAGCTCTCCCCACCCCAGCCCAAGTCTCTGCTTCAGCTGCCTTAGAACCTGGTCCTCTGCTGAGAAGCCTGTCCTGTCCTGCTGGGCATAGCTCCACTTCCTCCTCACCACCCCCCTGCTTCCATACTGAAATCCCATTTCTAGAAGCCAAGCTCAGGAGTGGTCCCTGCAGACCTTTGTCCTCTGGATATGAACTCTGGAGGCAGGAGCCCCATCCTCACTTCTGCCCCACTTCAGGTACCTGATCCCAGGCAGGAAGCAGGTACCTGAAATACCTTTGCAGACTCTAAAGGGCCTTAAGGCAAGGCACAGGGAGGTATTACTGTGTCATCCTGAACAGCTTTGGAAACTAAGGACAAGTTTTAGTGGGAGGCTTGGGGCTGTCACTGGAGCTGGGTAGGGCTGATGAAGTGGCCGTCCAAGATTGCCTGTACAGTCACTGGTGCGCTGAGTTGGGAATGGTCCCGGCCTGGGAGGTGGCGAGGACTCAGGGCTGTCATGCAGCAAGGACTTCACGTGGCAGTCAAGCAGGTGCTGAGGCTTGTGCAGGTGGCTTGTCTGCAGAGGCTTCCTCAGGTCTCATTGACATGGCAGCCTGTGACCAAGAACAGGGATCCTCAGAGCATGCAGAGGAGAGCGGGACCCTGGCGTGGGGCGAGTCCAGAAGCCTCAGGATGCTGACCAGGTGCTTTCCCCGGGCCTTCCAGGAGCTGTCCAAGATCACGATGCCAATCGCCTTCAACGAGCCACTGAGTTTCCTGCAGCGGATCACGGAGTACATGGAGCATGTGTACCTCATTCACAAAGCCTCAAGCCAGCCCCTCCCCCTGGAGAGGATGCAGGTGGGTGCTGCACGTGGCTGTGTCAGGACATCTCAGTGCATCTGACTGGCCTCATAGTTGTAGGGATGCAGGTATCCTGCTGGTGGGCCATCTGAGAGGAGTGTGCTCTCCACAAGTGTATGCCAGCCTGAGAGCTCCCTGCTGCCACCTCCTGCCAGGAATCTCCACCTCACGGAGCTGGCTTTCTCTTTTCAGCATGTGTGTGCATATGTGTGGGTGAAAGCATGTGTTTGTGTGTGACCAGGAGTGCCTGTGCATGTCATTGCATGTGAGGCAGACACCCTGACATGGCTGCAGCATGTCCAGTGTGCCTGCCCTGGGATGGAGAACAACACATTGGTCCTTCTTTGTGGCTTTGAGGAAGTGGTGGGTAGCAGATGGCATTTCCCCAGAAGTTCTGTGATCTTAAACACATCGCTAGTAGGAAATTGATGAGTCAGCAGAGTGAGCATGGCAGACTGAGTGGCTGGGGCACCCTGCGGGGTCCTTTTCTCACCGCCCTGGCTGAAGCTGTTTTGATGAGTCTGGGTCTTTTGCAGACCGTAGCAGCCTTTGCGGTCTCAGCTGTGGCTTCCCAGTGGGAGAGGACTGGCAAACCTTTCAACCCGCTTCTAGGAGAGACATATGAATTGATCAGGTAAGGAGACCATCTTGAATGTCTTGTAGAAGGGGCTTTGGACATAAGAGCTGGATTCTCTTACCAGCAGTGGTTCTTGAGCTCAGGATAGATGCTTGGAGTTAGGTGCTACTGAGGTATTTTGAATGCTGTAGGCAAGGCATTCACACACATGGGATGTGGTGCCAACAATGCAAAAGTGGGCCCAGGATAGAGACTGCGCTGTGTAGATGGTGCTCGTGAACTGCATGACAGAGACGTGGGGATCACTAGCTTTCAGCACAAGGTGGAGCCAGTGCTGATGAGCAGGACCAGGCCATTTACTATAGCACTGTGATGAAAGAGAGATGACCCAAGGAGAGGAGCCACAGAGGTCACAGTTTACCCCATGCCCATCAGTGGGGCCTTGCGACTTGCCAGTGGTTAGCCAAATCACACCTGGTCTGGGCAGTGTCACGCCTCCTGAAGCTCTGTAGAAGGTGAGGCTCCCGGACAGGCAATGGCAAGTGCTCACAGGCATGAATAGCATGCATCCCTCCGTCCTGGGACCCAGCAGGCCCCTAAGCTTGGATATCTGACCTAGAGGTCAGACAGGTCCTAGTTCCCCTTGGTGTTAACAGGCCTCTGGAGGACTGGGCTGGGGGATTCTTGCCACCTACTTTATTGGCTCTGGGACCACTGCAAGTACACAGACACTGTCCTGGGGATGCTGCGTTGGTGAAACCCTGACCACACACCATAGGTGTAGCTGAGTCTCCGGGACTGTCTGTAAACACTGGATGTCTACAGCTCCCTCGCAGTCTGCTGTGCTCTTGAGGGTTGTGCATAGTTTGCCAGTCTGGGACCCCTTAGTTCTGCTGCATGTGTAGACAATGTCGTGTTGTGCTTGTGCCTGAGGGATGCAGGACCCTCCTTCCCACAGGAGTGGGGCTGAAAGCAGGAGTACCAGCTCCTACCAACCTGCTCTGGTACCTTTCCTGTTCTGCCAAGGCAGCTCACCACTGCTTTAGTCTGAGTCAGTTGATGTTCAGCTGGGATATTTTATTAAAATTGAATCTGTTGGCTTTTTAACTATGAGAACATAAAAAAGTAGGAAACAAACCAGATATATCCCCAAAAGACCATCACTGTCAACATCTTGGTTAATCTTCTTGTCTATGTCAGGGTCAACCAGTGGCATTTGGCATTATGCCATGACCATTTTTCCCTTATGCTGCAGTATATCTAAAGTGCTCTCTATTGATTCTATGACCAGTTTTCCCTGTTGTAGCATTTCTATGGTGTAGTGTAAGTTTTTCTTTCTGTCATAAGAATAATGGTACATTGAACAGTTGGTGGCCCTTGGAGTCAGAGAAGTGCAGTTCCTCTGAAATTTCTGGTGGTGGTTCTCAGGCCCTCGGTTGTATATGTGGTGTTATAATAATCCTTTTCGGTAGTAAGTGGTTGTAAGATCCTGTACTGGTTTGCCTTCAGTGGGTCTTGCTTAGTGTGTGAAGGGTTTCACTATGTGTGCCAGGCCTGGTGTTTAGATGGTCTGTGCATCAGCTCTGGTGTTTAGCCCCTTTGGAGAAGAATTGTCATTTGTCAGTTCAGGCTCTCATGGTACCTCCTCAGAAATCACACTGCAGTTTGGGAAGGTATATAAATGCCAATTTCAGATTCTGTACTCCAGCCTCATCCCAGAGGACCCAGCTGCCAGCCGTCCCCCCAATCCGCTGTAACGGGGACCCGCCCGGATCTTCACCATGACATGGTGCTAGGTACCGTGAGGCCAAGCACCTGCTTTCCAGGTCCGACCATCTTTGAGGAAGTCGGGCTGGTCGGGACAGAGACTGGTGTGGGGACACCCAGGCTGTGATGCGTCCCTGCAGGAGGTGCTACAGGGCTAGCCCTGCTTTTGCAGCTGAGGCCAGATGAGGGCCCTGGCCAGGCATCTGAGCATATGAAGTGGATCCCTCTTTCTCTGTTGGCCTTCACTGGCTGCCCACAAGTCTCAGTCACATCCTGAGTGCCAGTGTTGACAGGGCAGACCTTGTCTAGTCAGGAAATTATTAAATTATCTTTAAAAAGCTAAGGCAGAAAGAAAGACTTCTGGGTAATAGAAAAGCCATATGAGCCAGGCAAGGTATTGTGCACCTATAACCCTATAACCCAGAGGCTTGCGAGTTCCAGGCCAGCTTGGGCTACCCTGCCAACACACAGCGAAAGCACCCGAAGGGAACACCTGATCACTGAGTAGAACGTGAAGCGGGGGAGCCTGTCTCGGGGCTTCATTCAGAAGATGAAGCGAAGCTTGGCAGCCTTCGAGGAGAGTTCTCGCCCTCAGCTTGTCGCACGCTCCTCCCCGGGCCTGGACCCACTTGCCAATGTCTGCCACGCCAAGTGTCCCTGACACTGAGAGGTCTTGTTCTGTGGCTCTGCTCAAACCAAGCCATGCAGTGTCTCCCATCCCTTCACATCCTCTTGAACAGCTAAAAATACACTTTCTTTTCTTAGACAAGTGTTCATTTTGTAGATTACATACCTTGGCAGTCAACCTTTTAAAGTCTGATTTTTCAACTTTCCTTCCTTGTAATGATTGGGAATTCTGATTCCAGCTAAGCTAGTAATTATGTGGCTTAGCTTTTATCATTTTTAATGACTACAACTGTAGGTGTATTCATAGTTCCGGAACAATTAAAAACTGACGTCTTTATTGAATAAGAGATTCGGCTAAAAAATCCTGCTTCCTGGCCAGGAATATTTTGGGGTGTAAGATTCTATTACCCAAGTTTTAGGAGCCTTATATATGAAGACTGGACAGGAACCTGTGTTTGGAGGCTCTAGAGTTAGCTTTCTTGGTTTGCTGCCTTGGGGGGGGGGTGTTGAAATGAGACTCTCTAGTACTGGGCTGATTTGCACCTGAGGCGCATCTGAGCGCATGTGAAGTTCAGTGTTTGTGGGAGTAAACAGCAGGGCAGGCTGCAGTCCTTCCTGCTAGGGCTTGCTGTGTGAGATAGGCAGGTATGCTCTAGAGCGACTGTCTCTTGTCAGTGTTAGGCCAGATGTGCCTTCAGGGAGGTGCATTTTGCATGTTTCTGCTGCTTGTCATAGCCTGGGTCTCCTTGGCCCAGAGCCTGTCCCAGCCAGGAAAAGAGAATGGGGAGCCTCTGGTTGGTAGGGCTGGGGCGCGCAAGCTGGTGGCCCTTTTGTTGTGCTGTCACTGACGTGGCTCTTTCTCTTTTCCTTCCTCCATTCCCTTCTCATTTTTTAACTTAGGGAAGACTTGGGATTCAGATTTATATCTGAACAGGTCAGTCACCACCCTCCTGTTAGTGCATTTTATTCAGAAGGCCTCAATCAGGACTTCATGTTCCATGGCTCCATCTACCCAAAGCTGAAGTTCTGGGGCAAGAGTGTGGAGGCAGAGCCCCGGGGGACTATCACGCTGGAGCTAATCAAGTGAGTAGCAAAAGCAAGTGAGGCCGGGTGCTCAGTTTCTCTGACTGACTGGGTTACTGTGTTCTGACTGACTGACTGGAAAACTGCTCTGACTGACTGGGGTGCTATGCACTGACTGACTGCATTGCTATTTTCTGACTGGAATACTGTGCTCTAGTGATGGGGTACTGTGCTGTGACTGGGTTTGAGTCCTCTGCCTGCATGATTTTATTGTGAGACTTCCTCCTGGGAAGACAGCCACCTTCTGTGGGGCAGGTGACCTTCCTGCTAGTGCTGCTTCCTCAGCGAGGCTTCCTGGTCAGGGCGCTCCTCTGCCCTCCAAGGCAAATGGGTGCCACATCCCTTCCCCAGCAATGGGCTGGAGCCATTCAGTGTAGCCAACATTTCTTACTGTTCGGCAGCCCTGATCCCAGCAGGCCAGTAGCTGGGCCCAGCCTCTCACCTCCAGGCTGCACCAGAGCCAGAATGGCCCAGTGCTGCCTCTGGGTTAGCAGGAACTTCATTCCTGGCCATAGACCCCCCCGCAGGACTGCTCAGGGTGGTACACAGGAGTCCCCATAGCCACATACACTTCTGTCTGCTGATGGTGTGTGTGTGTGTGTGTGTGTGTGTGTGTGTGTGTGTGTGTTGTGCCCACAAAACTGAGTCCTGGGGTGTTGGAAGGACTTCTTAGAGGCTGTATAGTCCAGCACCCATCAGAGATACTCAGCCTATAGTGAGTCTGCAGCACACGTCTTAGCTCAGAGCCTACTGCAGCCTGAGGCTCCCAGAGGTCAGTAGGTACAGAGGTCCTCTGAATGGAGTCTTGCTAAGTGGCTAAGTGACAACCTGCCCTGAGGGGCAGCAGGGTTGTGTACATCACTCCTGTCTGGTTGCTTGCCAGTGTTTCAAAAACCTGAGGGACCACATTCCCTCTTCCCCCAGAAACACAGGCTGTGAGCACCATTTTGCCAGACCTGTCTTATTAAAAAAAATTTTTTTTAAATTTTTATTTATTGAAGGGGGGGGTCAGGCAGAAAGAGACAGACAGACAGACAGAATGGGTGTGTCAGGGCCTCCTGCCACTGCAAATGAACTCCAGGTGCATGCACCACTTTGTGCATCTGGCTTACGTGGGTGCTTAGGCCTTGCAAGCTTTGCGCCTTTAACCACTGAGCCACCTCCATCTCTCTGTCTCTCCAGCCCCATGATAGCCTTTACTTCTGGGTTGAGGCATGCAGAGTTGAGTTAATGTGTTTTGGGTTCCACCAGGGCAGTTCAGGAGATCCAGACATGCTCTGTGCCATGCCTGCACTGAGCTGTTTTGCCCGTACTCGTGGCTCTGTGGTCTCCCTAGGCACAGGTTTGGGATGTGCTGCGTCACACCTATGGGGTTCTTCCTTGGGGCAGGGCTCTTGTGCAGGATGAAAAGCGCAAGAAGGAGGCATAGGTGTGGGGTATGCTCATGTGCTCCCCACATAGCCGGCTGGGGCTCAAGACGGCGCTGCTGTCAAGAGCCTTTGCTGTTGGCTGCTTCACAGGAGAGCTGCTCCTCCTTGTCTCGGTCCTCTTTTATTGCTTATTAACTTGTCTTGACATTTAAGTAGAAAGCTTTGTTGATGCTACAAAGGAAAGGAGAAGTACATTTCAGATGCATGCTAACTAAATAGCCTACACTGGGGGACTTCAAAGCAGTGTTCTGCTCCCTGGCGGGCTCCTCAGAGTTGTGGTCTGGTTTTGTCTGGTCATGGTGTTCTGGGTCATGTAGGGTCTGGGCGTCACTGTCTTGACTCGTTTGTTTCTAATGTCTTCACAGACATAATGAAGCCTACACCTGGACCAACCCCACCTGCTGTGTGCATAACGTCATCCTTGGGCAGCTGTGGATTGAGCAGTATGGGACGGTGGAGATCCTAAACCACAGGTGACAGGCCTGGCTATGTTTGTGGGATAGTAGTCCTGAGCCACAGTGACAGGCTGGCTACGTGTGGGGCAGTGGGGATCCCAAGGAGACAGACCAGGCTCTGCACAACAGAAGACATGATATGACCAGTTGCCTAGTGTCAAGGGCTTTAGGATGGGCTTGCTTACCCGAAGGGCGCTATTACTGCCGGCACCCTCCCATGTGCCATTCAGCCATTCTGCCCTGTCCCTCAGCCACAGTCTCTCTTGCAGTGGAGGCTTTAAGCACAGTGGCTGGCTGGATTTGGTTCTGGCCAGTGTTAGGATTATCAGGAGTACCCCATGTTGACTGACTGGTTTTTAGTTAGAATTGTTAATTTGTTGGAGGATGTTGAATACACTAGTGGGTGTCAGTACTGGGTGAAAATGTAGTGACCCTCCCCACACATTATCCAGGGCTCAGGCTCAGGCCTGGAAGGTCCTGACTCATTGCTTTGCTTGTTAACAGCCTTAGTGAGATATAATTTATAAATCGTAAAACTCACCCATTTTCTAAATGGGCACTTAATTGATATTTTAGTAAATTACCCCAATTGTGCAAACCATCACCCCAAGTCAGTGTCAGAACATTTCTGTCACCCATAAAAGGCCCCATGTGACACTGGCCATCACTTTCAGCCTCTCTCTTGGGTGGCCTATTCCTCTTTTTCTCCCCCTGAAGGTTGGCCTTCCCTGGACACTTCACATCGTAAACACATGCCTGTGTGTGTTTTTCCTGTAGAACTGGGGATAAGTGTGTGCTTCACTTCAGGCCGTGTGGACTGTTTGGGAAGGAACTGCACAGAGTGGAAGGACACATTCAAGACAAAAAGTAGGTCTTCAAGTTGGGACTGGTGAGGGTGCCCTACAGCAGCCAGGGCTGCACCTAGACACCGTCAGGCAGCAGTGTGGGTCATGGTGGGAAGTGTGCCAAGTCTTTTTCATTCAGAAAATGGAAACAAAGGACAGATCTTGAGTAGCTTCTGGGATGGGGGCGCAGTTAGAGCCTATCTCCTCTAGAGGGAAAAGATCCAGAGAGGTTAGACCTTTCCACCCAGAGATAACGCTGCACCTCTTTGTCTGTCTGCTCTGTTCTGTTTTGAGACAGTCTCAGTATCCAGCCCAGGCTGGCGTCAGGCACAGTCCTGCACCTCCCAAGAACTGGATTACAGGTCTGTGGTGCAGCTTTACAAGTAGAGCTGAGATTTTAACCCCTGATGGCGTGTTTCCTTCTCCCTGTTGCCCCCAGTGAGCAGCAGCAGCAGCGCATGGGGCCAGCCTAGGCATCACTGTCACGTGCCTGCATTGTTGCAGTGGGCAGCCAGGGACCCGGGAGGCTTTGTGAGCAGAGAAATGGTCAACAGGATTCTCATGTATTTTTCAGGATTTTCTCCTCTGGGTTAATTACTTTATATTTTGGGTCTCAAATTTCTTTTCTTCTGTTCTTTCTTGTTAGAGGCAGGCTCTCACCCTACCCTGAACTGACCTGGAACTCACTCTGTAGCCCAGGCTGCCCCCAGACTCACAGCACTGCTTTTACTTCAACCTCTTGAGCACTGGGGTGAGAGGCATGAGCCACTGCTCCCGGCTTAAATGTTTCTGTTTTTGCATCCAAGGATTAGGATTTGGGCTATCTAATGCTGAGTCTTTCTAGCTCCCGACACCTAGTTTCCACCATAAACATGGTGCTTTTGCTCTGTCCACCCTGGGAACCAGAAATTCATCTATTCCAGCAGCCTAAAAAATGTTGTCAGAGGACAGATGTGGTGGCACATGCCTTTTCAGCACTCGGGAGGTAGGAAGATCGCTGAGAGTTCGAGGCCAGCCTGAGACTGAATAGTGAATTCCAGGTCAGCCTGGCCTAGAGCAAGACACTATATTGAAAAACTAAAAAAAGATGCTGTCAGATTTAAGACTGACCATTTCCTGGTGAGATGCATCAGGACCCACCACGTAGACTTTAAAGAATATAGCTCTACTCATGCCCATAGTGGTAACCAACACCAAGGGCAGTCCCCTCATAAAGTTAGACTTGCTTACCATGGGCAGAAACAAGCTGTGGGGTGGAGGCCAGTGCTGATGACTGTGTATGTGTGGGCCCTACGTTGGCTTAGTAGGTTTTCCATCTGGAATTTGAGCATGCTTTTTCATTGGAGTCAGAGTTGCCCACTACACCATCTTTGCTTATGGAGCCAGGTCTCATTCCTGAGTCCCCATATGTCAGCTCTGCAGGCCACTGTTCAGATACCTGAGCCTTCCTGGTGGCATCTGCCTGTTGGGACAGCACTTTCTGGGAGCATGTGGCCACTGGGTGCTCTTCCCAGGCAGAGAAAAATTAAGAATCCAGCATTGAAGAGGCAGAGTCTGTGTCTGGTCTGTAGAGCTCTCCAGGGTTGTGATCAGATGACAAGAGTAGGTTGTGACCAAGGAGAAAGCAAATGCCATCCTTGACCCTGGGAGGGGCTGTAGATGGGTTTGATAGGAAAAGGTCTGAAGGACACGTGGCTCATGAGAGCCCAGTGTATTTTAAAACTCTGGCTGAGAGGGATGAGAGCCTGTGGAAGAGCATTTGCTGAGCGTGTGCCAGTGCCACCCCTCAGAGGAAGATGGACACATACAGCTTTAGATTCAGAACAGAACATATGCTCTTTGTTGCTCTTGTCTCCTGTCACACTGAGGTCCCCCGTTTAGGCTTTTGTACCTTCACTTTCTGCTTTTGTATATCAAAGAGTAGGAACACTTTGTCTCTAGTAGCATTGGTGAGGTTTAAAATTCAAACTTCATTCTTTGCATGAACATCCAGTGATGTCCTAGAATATCAAAGACATGCAGAAGGGGAGCACACCCAGGAGCTGCACATGTAGATGGCGGCCTGCAGCTGTGCTTAACTATTTTTTAACTGTTTTGTGTGTGTGTGTGAGAGAGAGAGGTGTATGGTATGTGCACATATGTGTACACATGTGTACCCCATGCATGTGTGTGGAGAGGCCAGAAGGAAACATTAGGTGTCTCACTCTTATCATCCATCCATGTATTTGCTTGAGATGGAGTCTTTCCTTCAACCCCAAGCTGCTGTCCATCAGTGAATATCAGCAATTCTCTGGTCCCTGCCTTCCCCCTCTGTCCCTGCCATGGACTGGGTTAGAGGCGTGCATGGCCGTGCACAGCTTTCTGCATGGCTTCTGGGGAGTTGAACTTGGCAGTCTCCCATCTGAAAGGCCTTCATGCCTAAGTGGCAAGCATATATATATATGTATACATATATATATGTATGTATGTATAATTTGCTTATTTATTTGCAAGCAGAGAGAGAGTGTGAGTGAAAAAGAGAGAAGGGGGGCTAGTGCCACTGCAAATGAACTCCGGACACATGTGCCACCTTGTGGATCTGGCTTTGCATGAGTACTGGGAATTGAACCCAGACCAACAGGCTTTGCAAACAAGTGCTTTTAACCACTGAACCATACCTCCAACCCCAAGTGGCACGTTCTGTTAACTGCTGAGCCATCTCCTGAGCCCTAAATTTTTAAAAAATATTTTATTCTTATTTACTTATTTCTTTGACAGAGAGAGAGGGAGAGAAAGAAAGAGAGAGAGAGAGAATGGATGCACCAGGGCCTCCAGCCACTGCAAACGAACTCCAGACGGATGTGCCCCCTTGTGCATTTGGCTAACGTGGGCCCTAGGGAATTGAACCTGGGTCCTTTGGCTTTGCAGGCAAACGCCTTAACTGCTAAGCCATCCCTCCAGCCCCCTAAATTTTTTTTTTTTTTTTGCTTATATATTTATTTGGAAGAGAGAGAGAGAGAAAGAGAGAATGGGCACACCAGGGCCTCCAGCCACTACAAATAAACTCCAGACGCATGCGCCCCCTTGTGCATCTGGCTTAAGTGGGTGATAGGGAATTGAGCATCAAACCGGGGTCCTTAGGGTTCACAGGCCAGTGCTTAATTGCTAAGCCATCTCTCCAGTCCCTGTAAATTGTTTTTATTTTAAATAAGCTTTTTAAAAATTTTTTTTATTAATTAGTTTTGTATTCAGTAAAAAAATATGGAACGCTTCACGAATTTGCGTGTCATTCTTGCGCAGGGGCCATGCTAATCTTCTCTGTATCGTTCCAATTTTAGAATATGTGCTGCCGAAGCGAGCACTTAAATAAGTTTTTAAATATATTTTATCTTATTTGCACACATACACAAAGAGAACAGGCACACCAGGGCCTCCAGCCGTTGCAAACAGACTAGATGCTTGTGCCACTTTGTGCATCTGGCTTCACGTGGGTTTTGGGGAATCAAAGTTGGGTCATTAGGCTTTGCAGGCAAGTGCCTTAACCGCTGAGCAATCTCTCCATTCGACCTTAATTTTTTTTGTTGTTGTTGTTTAATTTTTTTTATTTTTTTATTTTTTTGAGGCAGGATCTCACTCTAGTCCAGGCTGATCTGGAGCTCACTCTGTAGTTCCAGGCTGGCCTCAAACTCACAGCAATCCTCCTACCTCTGTCTCCCAAGTGTTGGGATCGAAGACGTGCACCTCCACATCCGGCTCCCTTAATTGGATTTTAAACTTCCTTTACTGCAGCAAGAAGAAGCTCTTCATGATCTATGGCAAGTGGACGGAATGCTTGTGGGGCATCGATCCTGCTGCATATGAGTCCTTCAAGAAGCATGAGAGGAGAGGTGACCATCCAAGGAAGGTCAAGTTGGTGAGTGACTGTTCCAGAGTACCATGCCCAGCCAGGAAAAAGTGCTTGGAATCTGTCTGTGCAGGTGACACTGCTCTCCGTCTCCGTTCCAGCGCAGGGAATCAGGTGCTTTTAGCTCTGCTGTTTTTATTGTGTTTCAGATGCTCTTATAAACCCTGGGCTCAGGACTCAGGTCTGTTTTCCTCCCATGGCCAAAGCAACCAAGGAAACCTTGTGTAAGCCCATTTCTCTCCTTCCTTCTTTCCTTCTCCCTTCTTTTCTTTCCTTCCTCTTTTTCTACCTTTCTTTTCCTTCCTTTTTATTTATTTATTTATTTTTTTGAGGACCAGTCTCATTGTAGCCCAAGCTGACCTGGAACTTACTCTATTACCAGGCTTGCCTTGAACTCATAGCAGTCCTCCTACCTCAGCCTCCCAAGTGCTGTGATTATAGAGAGGTATGAGCCATCACATTTCCTGGGTTCCATTTATTTTTTGGAAGTTCTTTCTTTATCTTTTTCTTTTTTTTCAACTGGATATTTTTCTAGAGCCTCCAGCATGCCACTGTGAGTTATATCCCAGCCCTCTTTTTACTTTTTTGCTTGTTTTTGTTTTTCGAGGCAGGGTCTCAGCATAGCCCAAAGTGACCTGGAATGCAGTAGTATGTAGTCTCAGGGTGGCCTTGAGCTCATGGTGATCCTCCTACCTCTGCCTCCCAAGTGCTGGGATAAAAGGCGTGTACCACCACGCCCAGCCTCTTTTTCCTTTGTGTGTCCTCCCCCCCTCTCCCCCCCGTAGGATCTCACTCTAGCCCAGGCTGACCTGGAATTCACTATGTAGTCTCAGGGTGACCTCAATCTCATGGCGATTCTCCTACCTCTGCCTCCCAAGTGCTAGGATTAAAGGCATGTATCATCATGCCCGGCCTCTTTTTACTTTTTGAGATAGGCTCTAAGTTGCTAAGGCTGGTCTGAATTCACTCTGTAGCTCATCAGACCTGGCTTTGTGTCCTTCTTAATAAATCTGTACTTTTACCTGAGTTAGCCTAGACCAGTGGAAAGAGTTAAGTGCATTTCATTTGTTTTTCCAGCTCTGCATACTCAGTAATATACAGCCAGAAAGTACTGGCAAGGACATCTCCCCGCCCCTCCTGAATTTTGGAATACTGATGACTTTAAGATGAGTTTTTATTAGGCTTAAAACTAAATATGTTCATTCAAAAGAGGTGACAGTGCTGGAGAGATGGTTCAGTGGTTAAGGCCCTTGCCTGCAGAATTTAAAAACCCAAGTTTGATTCCCTAGTACCCTCCTAAAGCCAGATGCACAGGTTGGCTCATGCATCTGGAGTCCATTTGCAGTGGCTGGAGGCCCTGGAGTGGCTCTTCTCTTTCTCTGTCTCATAAATAATTAAATAAAATTAAATTTAAAAAAAAGGTGACATACTTTCTAGATAGGAGATTGGGAAATACCAAACCAGCCTTCTCTAGCCACCTATTATGTTTTGTGTGCATTGTTGGGCATGGTCTCTGATAATTCTCTTTCACTAAAAAGAAAAAGTCCAGCCGGGCATGGTGGTGTACACCTTTAATCCCAGCACTCGAGAGGCAGAGGTAGGAGGATCGCAGAGAGTTGAGGCCACCCTGAGACTACATAGTGAATTCCAGGTTAGCCTGGGCTCGACTGAGACCCTACCTCGAAAAAAAGAAAGAAAAATTCCATTAGAATGTTGTCTGCTTAGTGGTGTCTTGTGCCACCTTGTGCTGACTTTCTGGAGTATCTAGCAGTGAGTTTGTGTCAGTGTGATTGCCCCACTCCTGGGTGTCTGGGTCAAGGCAGACAGCTGATAGCAGTGGAAGGACCTTGAGTGTCCATCCCGTGTCCCCTCTGTTCTCCCTTGGTGGCTGACTCTGAAGATGGAGCAGCAGCTGTAGTGCAATGGGATGGGCTCTTGGGCTCAAATCTGGAAGTGCCAGGCCTACCATGAGTCTGCCCATGAGAACTGATTTTGGACAGAAGGCAGATGGGCAGCATCAGGAGGCCTTTGGTCTCAGATGCTATGTGGCGAATGCAGCAGGTGGGCAGGCGTCCCCATATGGTCTGGCTGGCATGCAGTGGAGCAAGTCTCAGGAAGGAGAGCACAATGCGCTTGTTGCTGCGTCTACCTGTCTTGTCTCCTCTCTGGGAGGGGAGAAGCCCAGCATGGTGATCCTTACAGAGAGAAGATTCATGTGGGGGCAGGAGCCTAGACCTCCCCTCAGGTTGGAGGATGGACTGCCTCACCAGTGAAGGGAAGCTTGACGATTTTCTCCTGAGTTAGAAAAGGCTTTTGGCACTGCTCAGGGCCATGGGAGGAGGTATCCAAGTTCTCTGAGGACAGGTCCCTCGGCCAGTGGCCTTACTAAGGTGTCTTTGTTTCAGGATGATGGCCCTGAGAAAGCTGAAAGTGATGTGGCGGACGACGTGCCCATGGCTCAGGAGACTGTGCAGGTCATCCCAGGGAGCAAGCTGCTCTGGAGGATCAACAGTCGGCCCCCCAACTCTGCCCAGGTCTGAGCCCTCACTCCCCCACACTTTGTGAAAATAGGCCTGTCTGCTATAAATGAGACCTACCTGCAACCTTCCTTCCCAAGCCTGATGGTCTTCCGCCTTGTCCACAGTAGAAGCCAGGGTGAAGGTCTAGGCTGGAGAATGGGACCTGGTTGCCTAGGTACAGAGTGTGTGTCATGCCCTATGATAGGCACAGCTGGGGCAGAGACCCCAGGGTCTGGACAGGAAAAGCCCATGGGGTAGGTCATGTGTCTCAGGCAAAAGCCATCACTGGTCTGAGCAGGACATTGCTCTTCCACTGAGTGGGTGACACATGGCTGCTGGCAGTGGCTTTTAGGGTGCCCGTGGTTGAGACCAGGGCTCTGCATCAAGCAGCCATCTCTAACGGTGCTCCTGGGCTCCTGCAGATGTACAACTTCACCAGTTTCACTGTGAGCCTCAACGAGCTGGAATCAGGTATGGAGAAGATCTTGCCACCCACGGACTGCCGCCTGCGCCCCGATATCCGCGGCATGGAGAACGGCAACATGGGTAGGTGCTGGGCCAGGGCTCTGCTGCTGTGGGTGGGCTTGGGATTTCCCCAGAAGACTGTTCATGTTCAGGTCCTTCATCTAAACCAGCAAGTGGAGTGCCTCCCTCCTCACACGGCACTTCACAGAGCACCCACAGACCAGTCCTTTGAAAATAGTAAGTCCAAAGTACTTGAAAATGAGTAAACCAGGTATGGCAGCTTATGCATGTAATCCAGCACTTGGGAGGCTGAGGCCAGAGGACAGATAGAAGTTTGAGGCCAGCCTGGGACACATAGTAAATTCTAGGCCATCTTAAGCTGCAGAGTGAAACCCTGTCTCAAAAAGCCAAACAACAGCAGCACACAGAAAAGAAAAATGAATGGCGAAAAAGAAACATGAACAAAATACAAGCCCCTAAGCTTTTTTTCTTTCCCAAAGCAGGATCTCACTGTAGTCCAGGCTGACCCAGAACTCACTCTGTATAGCCCTAGGCTGGCCTCACACTCACACTCACAGCACTGCTTCTACCTGAGCCTTCCAAGTGCCTTGACTAAATGTGCGTGCCACCATACCTGGATAAACTTTTTATTACCCAGTTCAACAGGTGCTTTTTTAAAAAGACAGAACTAGGCTTGGTGGATGACACCTGTAATTCCAGCCCTTGGGTGGTTGAGGCAGGAGGAGCACTGAAAGTTGGAAGCCAGTCTGGGGCTAAGAGTGAGCTCCAGGTCAGCCTGGGCTAGAGTGAGACCCTGCCTCAAAATAAAACAAATAAAAACAACTGCATTTCAAGGACTGGGGATATAGTTCAGAGAGAGAGAGCTCTTGCATGCACAAGACCCTGAGTTCCATCCCCAGCACTGTAAAGGAGTAAAATGAGTAAGTAAGTAGCATTTCAAAACTGTGACTTCTTTCAAAGTCCATACAGACCACCCAAGCAGAGTCACCGCCGTGCTGCATGTCATTCTGAGCCAGGGTACTCACGCTGAACGAGCTCTGCACAGTGAGCTTGCTCCTTGTCGGAGGTGCCTGTCACACACAACCTTGGACTCTGCTACCGAAACATGAAGCCCACCCCTTGAGAGGCATGCCTGGGGAGAAGCAGAGCCATGTAGGGCAATAGGTCCACTGTCCATCCTTGATGAAAATTGAGACTCAGGGTTGTCATACTTTGAGGGTCTTTGGACTCACTGTTCCATCCACCTGTTCGCCCACTTGGGCCTCACGTGCCATTACACTGCACAGCCGCCTGCACATTTTGAGTGGCACTGGGTCCTGCGCTGCTTGTGCAGGGAGTCCTGCACACACATCCAGGTGGGGCGGAAGCTGCTCAGCCTTAGAACCTGAGACTCTGCTTGCTGTCCTGTAGTCAGAATCCACTGCCCATGGATTTTCAGCCAAACTAGGACGTGCCCTGTAGGGGTCAGGTTGAGGGACTAGCATTTATCACATGTAACCAGAAGCTTGAAGCCAGAGTAACCCTTCCCCTCATGCCTGTTTGGACCTAGATCTGGCCAGCCAGGAAAAGGAACGACTGGAGGAGAAGCAGAGAGAGGCCCGCAAGGAGCGTGCCAAAGAGGAGGCAGAGTGGCGGACCAGGTGAGTTGGGACAGTGAGGAGGCCTCTCACACCTGGGCAGTACCATTCTGCTCCCACAGGCTTGCACAGCCCCGTGGCTGAGTACTGGCAAGTGTGGGTCCACAGAG
Organism: Dipus sagitta; assembly: GCA_036346955.1. Taxonomy (NCBI): domain Eukaryota; kingdom Metazoa; phylum Chordata; class Mammalia; order Rodentia; family Dipodidae; genus Dipus; species Dipus sagitta. The sequence continues at coordinate 2,027,361 of CM070779.1, read as the reverse complement.
GTCTTAACACCGCATCTCAACCATGCTGGTGACTCTACCAAGCATTAACTGCCTGAGCCACTGTTTAGCACGTACCTTGCCCGAAACCATGTATGTGGAGTGGGCTGTGTACAGAGGACAGATCAGCTCATACCCAGGTCTTTCCATCCTGCTGCATAGCATTTTCAACCTCAAGTGCTCTTCTAAAATACAGACAACTTAAAGACAAAATGTAGCCTGAACCCAGTTGCCCGTTTAAGTAAAACAACTGATGAGAATCATTGCAAGCCCCAAAGGACACCTTGTGTGATACAGGCACACAGGGCCAGGCTGAAGCTCGGGTCTGCCTGCAGCCTAGTGGTGCCAGGAAAGCCTTCGTTGTGGGCGTGGAGCTGCAGCTCAGGTGGGTACCCCTGCCATGAAGGAGAGTGTCCTGTGGAGGGTAAGTGGTGACTGGTGGACCCACGTCAGCTGCCAAGCGCTGTAGTCTTGCTTCTGCTCAGGGTTCTCACGCTGGCTGTCTTTCTGCTTCACAGTCAAGTCCCGCAGTGACGAAGCACGAGCTAGATACGTTGGGTCTGTGCGCACGGGTGTCTGCTGCAGAAATCTGTGCATTTTTTTCACATGGCAAGTTTTTATTATGTGATGAACTAGAAAAGTTTTACTTGGTGCTAAATTAAAAGTTCATAGTAATATGGTATGTAAGAAATACTGAGAATTTCAAAAGAACAAATTTCCAAGAATAATTTATCTTTGAAGTCTTGAGTTAGAACTTAAGATGGTCATTTGCTAAGTAACATAAAGAGAAAGATTTTGAATCAGAAAAATAAATGGTATTATAGGTCCTTGAGTTAGTCTCCCAGAAAGCTGAGCTGTGATGCAAATAATTTTAACTAAACTCCAGATCTAAAGAAATGGCACAGGAAGGATATGTCATTTTAGCATTTCTTTTTTTCCTCCTAGAGGAAATTCCAAGAATCAGCAAGTTAAATTACAGGGTTAATATAGTAAAGATTAAATGCAAAATACTCATTTACCTCACAGTATATTTACAATACTGGATTTTAAAAAATTACTTAAGAGAGAGAGAGAGAAAGAGGAAGGCAGACTGAAAGAGAGTATGGGTATGCCAGGACGTCCTGCCACTGCAAACGAACTCCAGATGCGTGTGCCAGTTTATGCATCTGACTTTGCATGGGTACTGGGGAATTGAACCTGAGCCATTAAGCTTTGCATAAGGTGTCCTTAACTGCTGAGCCATCTCTAGCCCTGTATATTTTAAACAATTTATTCCTGTCAGGGTTTTTCTTGTTTCTTCCTGTTTTGTGGGGAGGGGACAAGTATCACTGTGTTACCCAATTTTAAACTGATGCTGTCCTCTTGCTCAGGCTCTAGGGTAGCAGATGCATGCAACTGGCTAGGCTTCAATCATGGCAGTGTTTGTTTCTAGAGAGTATTAACAGCCATCCCTGATGATGTCAGGGCCTCATGCCACTGCAAACGAACTCCAGATGTACGCACCACTTTGTGCAGCTGGCTTTTACGTGGGTACTGGGGGAATCAAACCCGGGTCCTTAGGCTTTGCAGACAAGTGCCTTAACCACTGGGATATCTCTTTTGGCCTTTAAATTTCATTTATTTATTTATTTTGGTTTTTCAATGTAAGGTCTCACTCTAGCTCAGGCAGACCTAGATTTCACTCTGTAGTCTCAGGGTGTCCTCGAGCTCATGGTGATCCTCCCACCTCTGCCTCCTGAACACTGGGATTAAAGGCAGAGGTAGGAGGATCACCATGAGTTCGAGGCCACCCTGAGACTACATAGTGAATTCCAGGTTAGCCTGGGCTAGAGTGAAACTCACAGTGATTCTCCTACCTCTGCCTCCCACCTGAGTGCCAAGATTAAAAGCGTGTGCCACCACACCCGGCCTCCTTTTCTTCTTTGTGGTGCTGGGGATGAGACCCAGGACCTTGTACATACTAGGTGAGCACTCACCACTTGTTCCACTCCAGCCCATTACTTCTGCTGTGGAGCTCCCACCCACTCACTTTCTGGTAAACTGCTGATGACCTGGTTGCCTCTGTGATGAGAGAGTGGAGTGCAGGGGTGCAGAGTGAACAGGCACTTCCTCAGGCGATAGGGACTGGCCTCTGAGAGTGGCACCATGCTGGGTTGGGTGTGGGCCAAAGCCTTGAGGTGTGTTGGGAAGTGACAGTGACATGGTGGATGTTTGGGAGCGAGCACAATCACATGGAAGTTGGTCAGTTACTGTAGTGACAGTGTTGCCCTGGGCAACACACTGCTGTGAGAAAGCCAAGCGAGATGCCTCAGCACCTTCTGACCCCCTCTTTGTGCTCTGCAGGTGGTTCTATCCAGGCAACAACCCCTACACTGGCACCCCTGACTGGTTGTATGCAGGGGACTACTTTGAGCGTAATTTCTCAGACTGCCCAGACATCTACTGAGAGCCTAGGAGCCCAGCCCGGAGGCCTGTGAGTGGACTCCTGGAGCGGCACTCTGAGCTTCGCCGTAGCAGACACCAGCTTCTCCAGCCATGATGGCGGAGGTGGAGGACTTCATCCAGTCAGCCTCGGATTGCCCAGCACCTCACCTGCCGCAGCCCCTTCACACACACTGAGGCCTCAGAACAAGTCCGCAGCCCTTTTCCCAAGTGTGGCCGCGGGCGCGGGCCAGCTGAGCTGCTGGGAAACGTGTAACTGCGGGAAGCAGGCCTGCGCGCTCCTCACCGGGCCGTGGCTTAGGTTCTGGAAGGAAGGGTCCTGACCTACAAGAGGAATGACGACGCGGAGGAGGGTCCCTGAGTGAATGAAGTGAAAAGTTGCCAGATTCTGTATTTTCTACCAATCTTGAGAAGGTAAAGATTACTTTCAAATATTTAAGTTGAAACTACTTGAATGGTGTTCTGCTGAAGAGCAGGAAACACGTTAGTCACCACTGTGTACTGTCCAGACAAAGCAGTCCCATCGGAAGCAGCGTGGCAGAGACACTGTGACTTGGATGAGAAGCCCCCAGGACTGTGTCTGGCCAAGCACTCCCATGGCTTCCCCGTCGCTGCAGGTGACGCCCACACTTCCACTCCACCTGTGTCCCCACAGTCTTGTGTCTCATTGCCCTAGCATGCATGTTCCAGCGTAAGCAAGTCATGTTGGGTTTTGCACAGTGAGAGGTCAGAGCAGGATCTATTTACCCGGTGTCATTAAAGTTGTTAACCACAAGTAAGGGTGGCCATCTCTACATTCCCACCAAGTGATGGACGTATATGAAATGTTGACACCCAGGAAGGCTGTAGAGCTCTTTGCATCAAAGATAGCCTGCTGTGTGCACACGCACACATGTGCTTACCCACACGCACGCACACCCATGCAGTCATATGGGGTATAGTTTGCCACATCAGGCACTTCTGAATGAGAAGTTACTGTCATTGTAGTCCAGGCTTCCAATTTGCCTTTGTCATTAAAACACTTTGAAAAGCCAGCATGGGTGGAAAGCTTGATTTTGTAGCTTTGGGAACTGGAGGTGACATGTCGCCGTGGCAGCTAGAGATACCCCATTCATCACTGAGAGCCGGGAACACAGCTTTTCTGTAGAAGATGCACTTTAAAAAATGCTGTGAGTATGGCCTTACATGGAGCCTTGGTGCTTGTAGAGCAGTCCTGTCACTTGGGGTGTCCTCGTAGGAGGAAAAGGGCAGCAGGTTTTTATAAGTACAACATTCAGAAGCCAGGTGTAGTGGCTCACTACTGTCACCCCAGCACTTGGGAGGTGGAAAAGGGAGATCAAGAGCTCAGTCATCCATTGCTAAGGTGAGCTTGAAACCAGCCTGGGCTATATGACTTTGTGTCTCAAAAACAACCAAAACAGGGCTAGAGAGACGACTCAGCATTTAAAGGCCCTTGCTGGCAAGGCCTGATGACCCGGGTTCGATTCCCCAGTACCCACGTAGAGCCAGTTGCACAAAGTGGCACATGCATCTGGAGTTTGTTTTCAGTAGCAGGAGGCCCTGACATGCCCATACTCTGTCTGACTCTTTCTCTGTTTCCCTCCTTCTGTCAAATAAATAAATATATTTTTTTAATAAAATAAGCAAGGGGGATGGAGAGATTGCCTAGCAGTTAAGGCACTTGCCTGCAAAGCCAAAGGACCCAGGTTCAATTCCCCAGGACCCATGCAAGCCAGATGCACAAGGTAGTGCATGCATTTGGAGTTCGTCTGTAGTGGCTGTAGGCCCTGGCTCACCTATTCTCTCTCTATATCTGCCTCTTTCTTTCTCTCTCTCTCTCAAATAAATAAAAATCTTAAAAATATTTAAAAAGCAAGGGAGAGATCACTCAGCAGTTAAGGCACTTGCCTGCAAAGCAAAAAGACCCAGGTTTGATTCCCCAGAACCTCTCTCATTCTCCTTCTCTTTCTCTGTCTCTTTCAAATAAATAAATAAGGAATTTTTTTAAAGAAACAAGCCAAACAAATGAACTTACATGCAGGGACTGTGGTATATACCTGTAATTTTAGCACTAAGGAGGCTGAGGCAGGAGGCTAGTATATGGCAAGACCCTGCCTCAAGAAAAAAAAAATTGTCCAAGTTTTGCCCCTAATTTGAGTTAGAATTCATGTCCACAGGTCCAGGGCACACTTACTGTGAGCTGTTGAAGATTTAAGGATGAGAAGATATAACTCCTTGGAGTGTTTTGTGTAAAACATAGCTTCTCAAAAAGATTTTTATGAGTTGCTGACCATACCACATTTAGTTTGGTGCTGCCCTGAGGCCAAACCATGTAAGAGTCTGCCATCACCAACACCCATGTCCTCCTGCCAGGGCTCGGCTTGGAAAAGCAGGACTGGCCCTGAGGTGCATCGGCCTTCTGCCACTCCAGACCCTGCGAGCAGCAGCCCTGCAAGCCCTGCTATGGTCCTTGGAGTGTGAACACAGTGAGGTCCTTTGGTGGCAGGACCTCAGTTGCTTTTGGAACACAGTTCTCTAAGGAGGGTAGAGATTGCATGTACACACATGTGCTTTCATGACTATAGAGACACAGGAAACCAGCTAGGGCCACCTGTGCAAATGAACACGGGTGTCACAGCTGGGGAAGTGGTGCGCTCAGGCATAGAAGCCATCCTTTCTGTTCCTGGCTCCTCAAAGCACAAGGGCAGAAAGAACAGGTGAGAGAAGAGCTGTGTGTGAGCCTGCCCCGTAGGCAGCCCCTCAAGGGATGCTCCTGCCCAGGCCTTGCTCCTAGAGAAAGTTCTCCTAGTGGAAAGGGAATCTACAAATTTCACATGTCATTACATCTCCACAGAGCAATGAAATGGAGAAGTAACTAAAAGTTCCAGCATGAGCTGGGCCTGGTGGCACATTTCTGTAATCCCTGCTACTTTGGAGGCTGAGGCAGAGGGATTACAAGTTCAAAGCCCGCTTGAGTGACAGAATAAGGTCAAGCTCAGCCTGGGAAAATCAGAGGGACTTGGTCTCTAAAAGTTAAGAGGCTGGACAGAGGGCTCAACAGTTAAAGGCGCTTGCTTGCAAAGCCCGACAGCCTACATTCAGTTCTCTGGTACCCACGTGAGGCCAGATAACACCAAGTGGTGCATGTGTCTGGAGTTTGCTTACAGTGACAGAAGGCCCTGGTGTACCCATTTTTTCTCTCAAATAAATAGGGCCCAGGCATGGTGGTACATATCTTTAATCTCAGCCATCATTCATTTGAGAAGCTGAGGTAGGCTCACCGTTTGAGGCCAGCCTAGGGCTACAGTGAGTTCCAGGTCAGCCTGAGCTACAGCGAGACCCTACCACAAAGAAAAAAACAAGTGAAAGAGGGCTAGGGATGTAAGTCAGCAGCGGAGTACTTGCCTAGAATGTGAAAGGCTCTAGGGTCAATCCCCACTCTGCTTCAGCCCACTAGGAGCACCAATAGTATGTGTCCTGCTTGACAGGTTCATGGGGCAAGGAGGGCACTGAAGGTAGTACCTTGCCCCTTGGACCCGCAGGAGAGGCTGGTGCACAGGAAGTCCTCAGAGCCCTGACTTCCTTGGGTCTCAACCTGTGGGTTTCCCCTGTGTCCAAAGTGAGTACCAAAGACGGAGGACCCTACACCACAGCCTGGTAAGACAGTTGAATTGGCACCTCCCTTGAAGACCCTCACCTCGTTCTGTGTGCTCGATAAAGACTGCAGCTCAGGTCTCCATGTGGGATTTAAGGCAGTCATTCTTCCCTTGGGTTGCTTCAGACTAAGCTCTTGCCCTGAGGCAATCCTGAATGGCCGTGACACCCCCATCCATTCTGGCCTGGCCTTTGTCCCCAGACTGTGTGTGACTGATCCTTCACCAACACCATTCATCCCATCCACTTGGCATGGAAATATCAGGCAAGAAAATGCACTACTGAGGTGTATTTATTTTTATGACTGTCAATACCTGTCTGCCTAAATTAGTCGAATCAGTCTCCGTGTCCTACTGGAGGACTGCACAGATCCATGAGTCTAAGTGTTAACTTCCAGACCCCAGTAGACATTCTTTGGAAATGGGTTGTGGTTGACACTTCCTTTAACACTGAACACATTTTTGCTTTCTTGCTGTGACTTTTCTGCAAAGGACTGCAAACAAACCCTCATACCCCAGAGTTGGTACTCGGCCTGGGCGTTCTGCACAATTGCCCTTGCAAATAGATTACATCTTCAAACTGCTTGTCTTGGTGGAGATAGTGTTCAGGGGACTTTTATTTAGCACCTGCAGGTAGCATGCCAGTGATGGAGGATTTGGGGTCTGAGTGGCAGCCGCTGTGCTGAACTGGGGACTGGAAGCTGCTGCTGGAAACCACCAGATGCCTGGGCTGAGGTTAGCTTGGCTGCCTGGAAGGGGACCCAGCAGAGGCTCGTCAGTGTCACCTGGTCCTCACAAGTTCATGCCGGAACGGTTCCAGCTTCACCGAAGAGGTGGTACCATGCCATGGGGCTTGGACACAGTGTCTGGCCATGTTGGTGTGTTGTGCTGTGATCCCCAGTCTGGCCCTGAGGTGGAGGAACAAGTGCCAAAAGGTGGGGGCTGCCCAGGGCTTAGAGCTGCTGGTGGGAGGTAGAGCTCAGGTCCTTCCTTACGGGGAGGCCCCCCTTTCCAGGGTCAGAGTACTGTGAATTCCAGCAAATCCACACTGTCCTCTTAACCGCTGCTATAGCCCATGTGAGGAACCTTGCAGGTGCTCCATTATGTAGGCTTCCCCAGCTCTAGCCACCCCCGCCTGGCTTTTATCCCTATGGTCCTACCTTCCCCTTTAGTCTAGCTGTTTTCATGTGGAATAATGCATTTGAAAGACTCCTGTGGGAGTGAGAGCCAACCATTTGTTTCTTTCTTTTGCTGAACATTGAAGTCCTACCTTTTGTCCATTCGCCAGCTCATGGATATTTGGTTTTCTCAAGTTTGAGGCAATTACGAAGAAAGTTGCTATAGACATTTGGCTTTCCTGGTTGACATCTGCCTTCTATCTTTTCTTTTTCTTTTTGACAGAGTAGCACTTTGTAGTCTAGGGTGGCCTTGAACCTGTGGTCTTCCTGCCTCAACTTCTCCAGTGCTGGGATTATAGGTGTGCGTCACCACATCTGGCCTGGATATCTGCTTGCATTTCTCTTGGGTAAATACCTAAGAGGTACTGTCTGGGTCAGACGACAGTTGTATGTTTAGTAAGAAACAAAACATTGCCACTCCGCCCAAGACAGAGGGGACAGTAGGACTAAGCAGTGCTCGGCGTCGTCATAGGCCATTAGCGAGGAAGCTGCAACCTGGAACATCACAGAAGGTCCGCCCAGAGAGATGACAGATCCTGAGCCTCCCAGCACCGGTGCTGGTGGCCCGGGAGCAGCAGGGCTGCTCACCATCTCTGGTGCCACTGCAAAGCAGTGCAGCCCCTTTGGAAGGCAGCTGGCAGTTTGACAGGCTGAGTTGGTAGAGTGCTTGCCCGGGTTCAGTCCTCTAGTACTGCGTACACCGCGCGTGACGGCACTGTTCCGTAATCTCGTACTCGGGAGATGGAGGCAGAAAGATCAGAAGCTCAAGGGTGATAAAGCACTTGCCATACAAGAGTAAGCTGGACGCTGGCGACGCCTATGATCCCAGTGCGTCTATGTGAGAAGAGAGGCAGAAACTGGAGAACCTCCTGGAAAGTCCAGACCCAGCCAGCCTGGCAAACACAGCACTGAATGAGGGACCATGCTTCAAACGAGGAGGAAGCAAGGACTGATGGTGGAAGTTGTCCTCTGACCTCCACACACGGCATGGCACGTGTAGACCTGCACTCACACAAGAACACGTGCACACATGGACAAACACCAAAAAAGCAAGTTCCAGGTTATCCTTGGCTAGCTTCATAGTTTGAGGCCAGCCCAGGCTACCCATGACCCTGTCTCCAAAAAACACCCTAAACACTCAGCTGGCCATGGTGGTGGCACATGCCTGTCACCTAGCACTCAGGAGGGGGAAGCGGGAGTATCGTGTGTTTGAAGTCAGCCTATGCTATAAAACAAGACCCGGTCTCAAACCCACACACCACCTGGACGTCCTCCCATTGCACGAGCAGGCAGCCAGCCTCAGCGTCTCCCTGAACAAGCTGGAGACATCCACAAAAAGGCCTGTGCAGTAATTACAACCAAGGTCTCCTTCAGTGAGTGAACAGAATGGAGGTTCATCTGAACTGTGGCCTGTTGGTGCTAACAAGATTTCAAGCTGTACAAAGACATGGGGATGTTAAATTCTTGTTGAGAGGCTCCCCTGTGTGACTCCAACTTGATGTTCTGGAAAAAGCCCAATCACAGAGGCAGTGAGAGCAGGGGTTGGGGTGATCGTGAACTCTGGTGCTGTAAATGTGGATGCATGTCATTCCCTGTGTCAAGACCCAGGAGCTGTACCAGCCGTGGTGATGCACACCTGAGACCTTAGCAACACTGGGGAGGTGGAGGCAAGAACATGGAGATTTGGAGGCCCTCCTGGCTGTGTAATGAGACCCTGTTTCAAAACAACAAAAGCCATAGGATGGCCAGTGCTGTCATGGCTTGTCTGTGTCCCGTGCAAAGTTCAGGAACTTGACTAAAGTTACCGTGTTGAGAGGTGGGACAAGAGGCCAGTGGGCTTCGACGGTTCCTTCCTTGTAGGACTAAGGCCCTTAGGAAAAGAGGTATCCTGCATGCTCTCCTAGCTTACCCTGGCACCTTCCACTGTGTGAGGGGACACCCATTCATCCCCCAGCTTGGGGGACACAGCCCTGCAAGAGATGAGCAGCTGGGCCTTGGCCCTGGATTCCAGCCCCAGAACCAAGAAGTGTCCCCAGGGATTCTGTTACACACTGAGTGAACCGATGTAGGCTGTGGACTTGGAGAACATGGAGTGTGGGAGAAAGTTCATCAACTGTGATAGACATACTTTCTGGAAGGTGCAACCCGAGGAAGCAGGAGCAAGGGGGCAGGGTAGTGGGAACTGTCTGTACTTTCTGCTCAGTTCTGCTCTGAACCTAAAATTGCTGTGAAAGATTCAGTCTATTAATAAAACAAGTGAAGAAACAATCTACTTCTGCCCAGCTCTCCCGCAGGCCGCACTGTTAGGCATTTCTAGCCCTGAGGACCCCAGACTTTGGCACAGTCCTTTCTAAAGGATGACTTGTCATCAGTGCTTCGAGGACATGGGCACCTGTCTATGTCCTATGCCAGGGCTGCAAGGCAGCCTGCCCTCCCTACCCAGGGTCATGGGGCTGCTGGGTTTGCTCTCTGCACTGGGCTTTTGGTCTTGAAGTGCTGGGGGGGGGGGGTGTGCTAGGCAAGCACTTGGGGCCACCTTGCCAGCCTGGGGCGTGTTCTTTTCTACAGTACTTGAACAAACCCCACAGCTGCCTGTGAACTGAAGACACTGCAGGAGCTATCCTCCGTGTAGTGCGCAGAGGTCAGGGGTCAAGTTAACAACTGCTGCCCACACAGTCCCCCTCAGGCTTCTGGGGGGGGGGGAAGAACCTCATGTGTGTCCCACTGTGTGTGTGCACTGCGACTGAGTGCTGGTGAGCTGCAGCAACTGTGGGGAGAGGCCTCTGCCCTGTCAGTGCCCTCATGCAGCCCTTATAGTGCCCATCCTGGACCCCAAGCTTCCTCATGCAGAGGCTCGCAAAGAGGACAAGAAAGTGCGCTCAGCCACCCAGGCTCCCCCAGGGTCCTCAGCCATCATGGCCTGGGGGAAGTCAATTGGCTTGCTTCTCCAAAGTGGGTTCCATGTGATCCCCAAAAGCAACCTTGAATAGGCTGGTTCAGAACAGGGGGTACTGGCTGTGGCTGCTTGCCTAGGAGCCTGATTTTATTTTTCCTTTTTTCTGTTTCATAGGCAATTTGACATCATAATCTACTAGGTGACTGTTATCAGTTACAGCAGTTACTAGCTAGCTTCACTCAACCTTTATAGAAACTTGCAGATTCAAAAAAGTGATCGTGGCTGCTTCAAAGGATAGCTCAGTGGTAGAACATTACCTGAGCACATGTTAAGGCCTCGGTTTGATCCCTGGCCCCTCCCACACACAGACACAAGAATTATCAATGGGAGCAGGAGTGGTGGTGCACGCCTTTAATCCCAGCTCTTGGGAGGCAGAGGTAAGAGGATCCCTGTGAGTTTGAGGCCACCCTGCGAATGCAGAGTGAATTCCAGGTCAGCCTGGGCAAGAGTGAGACCCTACCTCAAAAAAAAAAAAAAAAAAAAAAAACAATGGCCCCAAAGATCTTTTGTTACAATGGGTTTATGGATACTTAACATATCAGAAAGAAAGAGGAAGGCATTCAGAAAACAGCTAACTAATCACAAAATAAGGTTGGGCTGGGATTAAAGGCATGCCTCCCCCCCCCCCCCCCCCGTGCCCAGCTGCACCCAGCTTTTAATGTGAATGCTGGGGATGGGATCAAACGCAGCCCTCATGCTGTGCACCAGGTGCTCCTACACCTCCCTGCCCTGAGGTCAGTTAAATATTTTAAAGCGAAGTTCCCTTTCCTTTCTTCCTTTTTCTTGGTGAGACAAGGTCTCAGTCTATATTGTACGCTGGATTTGAACTCACAGGCATCCTCCTGCCTCAACCTCTTGAGTGCCAGGGTTACAGGTGTGAGCTCTCATGCTGGGTAAATTGAATCATTAAAAAAAATAATTTATTTGAAAGAAAAAAGGGCAGATAGAACGGGCACGCCAGGGCCTCCAGCCACTGCAAATGAACTCCAGACAGATACACCACTTTGTGCATCTGGCTTATGTGGGTCCTGGGGGATCGAACCTGTGTCTTTTGGCTTTACAGGCAAGTGCCTTAACTGCTAAGCCATCTCTCCAGCTCAATTAAATCATTTTTGTAGTCAAGAGATCGAAAGTCCACAGGATGCCCAACAAGACAGCAGACGCACAGATGTCGCACTTGGTGCATCAGAATGTCAGGTAGGAGTTCAAGTGACAGCTACGGGCAGCACCAAAACACCTTAGGAGCAGGCATTTGCTTAGTTTTATTTTTATTTATTTATTTTGAGACAGGGTCTCATAATGTAGCCCAGGATGGCCTCAAACTCACCATCCTCCAGCCTCAGACTCCTGTTACTTTTAAGAAAATGCTGAAGAACGTGGGAGTATACCTAGGGAAGCCAGACTCAGGAGTGCCTGGCCCGGCAGCGGGATGGAGGCTGGGCGGGGGAGGGCCTGCCCGATTCGTGGACACGGTCAGAGATGAAGCAGAGAAGTGCAAGCCCAGGTACTGCTTTCATTTGCGCAGGCCCGGCGCGCGGGAGGGCAGCGGAGGCCCGGCGGAGGCCCTCGACGAGCCCGCTGAGCCGGTCCTGCAGCGCGGGCGGCGGGCAGGGGCTCTGCGCAGCCTCGAGCGGCTTCAGCCCTCCCGGAGGTCAAGTTAACGCAGACGGGCCCGAAGCCCCGTGTCATCACGAGACTGCCGCCCACCTCTCGATCGGGGACGGTTTTATGTCTCGGGCCCGGGGACCTCGCTCACGGAATAACCGAAGTCAGCGCGAGAAGAGCCGGCTGCGCACCCTCGTCCCCGCGGGCACCGCCCACGGCCCGGCCCTTCTCCCGGGCCCCCCAGACGCTCGCGGCGCAGCTCTCCCGCGAGGACCGTGGAGGAGCACCGGCGCGCAGTCCTCGCGGGCCGCCGTTCCCGGCGCAGCCGCCAGGGGCCGCCGCCGCTCCCCTATGACACAGCAACAATAGGAGCCGCTCTGGCCCGCGCGCCCCGGCCCGCGCTTCCGCCGGAAGGGAGCCGCCGGTGCGCGGGGGTGGGGCTTCACGTGATGGACGGCCAGGAGAACCAAGCGGAGTCGAGCTAGGGCCGGCCGCGCGGCTGACAGAACCCAATCGGTGGCGAGAGCGGCGGAGGGGAGGGGCGGGCCGAGCGCGGGCTTCCGGCGAGGCCCGGCAGGCGCCGAGAAGGAAGAGCGATCCCGGACGGCGCCTCTCTGCCGAGCGTGAGCGCAGGCAAGGTGCGGGGCCGGCCGGGCGTCGCGGGTGGGCGGCGGCGGGGAGCCTGGCGAGGGCGGGCAGCGGCGTGGCGCCCTCAGGCGCGGTGTCCTCTCGGGTCCTGGCCCCGCCGGGGCTGTCGCGCTGGGCTCGGACGCGGCGCGGCTCTCACGCTGCGGGCGGTGACGTCGGCGGGGCCCGCGAGCCCGACGCCTTGTAAACGGGGGGAGCCCCCGGCGGTCGGGCCGGGCGTCCTGAGCCGTGCGCCGTGCGCGGCGCCGAGGAGGGTCCTGGCGCGTGCGACGGCCCCTCCGGGCCCCGGCCCTTTCTGCTCTTTCAGGATGACGACTTCAGGTGCTCTGTTCCCAAGCCTGGTGCCCGGCTCTCGGGGGTCCTCCAACAAGTATTTGGTGGAGTTCCGGGCAGGAAAAATGTCATTAAAAGGAACGACGGTCACCCCCGACAAACGGAAGGGTCTAGTGTACATCCAGCAGACAGACGACTCCCTCATTCACTTCTGCTGGAAAGACAGGACGTCTGGGACTGTGGAAGATGTAAGTGTCCGTCAGCCGACACGGGCAGCTGAGGTTTGGGGGTGCTGGTTGTTGGGACCTTTCACTGCCGTGGGGAGTGTGGGGGTCCCTGGCTTGGCTGGTTCCAGGTGATTGGTGTAGGGATTGTCCCGATGTCAAGGTTGTCAGGTTCCCACCCTGCATATAGTCGCACATCACATAATGACCATGGTCCTTAGCTTTAGCCTAGAGTGATGTCTTCACACAACGTCGAGATCAGCTGTCAACACCTTCCTGCGCCAGGCTTTAAGCTTGCAGTGCTGGGTGCCTGGCAGTGGAGGAGTGTAAAGACTGACCTTCACAAGGAGCGCTTTTCTAAAAAAGCTACTTTCTTTAGCACCCTTTGTCCCTGGGACTAAACTGTTGGTAGTTACACCCAGGGCTGACCATTGCCTCCTCTGGGAGCACTGCTCCCAGAATGTTTCTGTTAAAGGCATTCAGCATCCCAAGGCATACCTTTTTGCCCCCTCCTAGCACCCTGGGCCCACTTTTCACAGTGACCAGCCCTAAGCTCTTTGCATTCCACTTCCACCCTTACACTTGGGTCCAACAAGTTTCCCAGAGAGTGCCAGGCCTTGGTGACACATGTGTAGGGGGCTGACACTCCTCATCTCATGGTTGCCAGGATTTAATTATCTTCCCTGACGACTGTGAGTTCAAGCGGGTGCCTCAGTGCCCCAGCGGGAGGGTCTACGTGCTCAAGTTTAAGGCAGGGTCCAAGCGGCTTTTCTTCTGGATGCAGGTACTTGGCGGGGGGGTGGGGGGTGGTTCTGTGGCTTGCTGTGACACAGTTGAGCCTGAAGTTTCTCACCTTGCAGTAGAGTTGGTTTTCACAGACCTGGTGGGGCCTCTGTGAGTGCCTGGCCAGCAGGTACTGTCTGCAGAGGTAACTACATGCATGCTGCTCTGGTCCCTATCTCCTACCCCCAGAGTGGAGGCAGGGTTGTCTCTGGGTGGTTTCCCTCTGTGTCCTCAGCAACCCAGGCTCTCTAGCAGTGTGTCCTGAAGGCTTTTGGGTGCCAATATGGTTCCCTCATAGGTATAGCTTCATTGTCCCTCTGATGGGGAACCACATCTGGCACATTTCCATTTCTTGTTCTGCTGCAGGTAGCATTGCAGCAGTCTGGGGCATGGGCTCATTCCTGGGTGTGTGGGTGCAGCCCAGGTCAGAAGCTAGATGGGGGCCTTCGTGTTTAGAGGCAGGGCATGCCTTTGCAGTGTGGACAGGAAGTGCCAGGGAGGAACAGGCTTCCACACGGCTCATGTCTGGTTACCTGAGCCCAAGGGCCCAGACCCAGAACCCAGCAAGCCACTGAGGACAGTGAAGTGTGGCTGTGTCGTAGTAAGACTTTGTCAACATGGGTGGGGTGTCGTTGCTCACTGCTGCTGTGAAGCTCCTTGGCTCTGCCAAGCAATGGTACCAATCACCTAATTTGTCCCGACTTTCCTCTTTCCCTGCCTTTCTTGCCCTGTCCCCATGAGAGCGGGTCCTAAGCAGTGCTGTCCTGAAAGTTCTGGGGGCGTGGCAGGGCAAACCTTCAAGGTCCTAAACAGCAGTGAGCTGAGGAATTAGTTCATGGCCTCCATACCTTGGGATGAGCCACACCATCCCCTTCATGAAGGGGTGACTGGCACACTAGGCCCCATACTCAGGAGGTGCTACTCTGGCCCCTGTGTTGAGCTTGGGCTGGGAGACACTTGGTGGTGTGGGGGTGTGAACAAGCAACTTTGCTTCTCAGGACCCTGTGTGGGCTGGGCCAGAATGGCTGGCAGTGTGGGTGCTGAGAGGTGTGTCCTCTGCTGCAGGAGCCGAAGACTGACCAGGATGAGGAGCATTGCCGGAAAGTCAATGAGTGTCTGAATAACCCCCCGATGCCTGGGGCGCTGGGGGCAAGCGGGAGTGGCAGTCACGAGCTCTCCGCTCTTGGTGGTAATGATTACTTAGCTCCACATGGGGTGGGTCAACAGTGCTTAGGGCAGAGGTCCTTGTTCAACTCTGTCCCCATCTCCATTTTTGTTGGACAGGATCAGCCTTGTCCCAGCTGCCTTCTTCCTTCTCCAGGGAAGTCAGGGCAAGGTGTCTGCCCTGGCCACCACTGCATTACCACAGTAGATGGCATCTGAGTCCTGTGTTTTCCAGGTGAGGGTGGCCTGCAGAGCCTGCTGGGGAACATGAGTCACAGCCAGCTCATGCAGCTTATTGGACCTGCCGGCCTTGGAGGACTAGGTAACACACCCTTGACAGCTTTCTTATAGATCCAGGGTTTCCTCTGGGTTTGGGAGGGGAAGAGGAGGGTCTGAGCTGCCCTATATTGCTTCCCTTCAGGAGGGCCCAGTTGCAAGCTGGGTGGGCAGACAAGATCTTGGCCTGCAGCTCAACTGGCCATGGCTGAGGGTGCTTCCAGAATGTGGACCAGAGTGGTTACTATGACTTCCTAGGGCCTATCCTGTTAGCATTCACCCTGCCTGTCCTGTCTTTGGTGCTTCCTCCAGACTGGGCAAGTAGGCAGGGCTATGGGGCATCTTCATCTTGTTTCCTTGATCCTTTAGGTGGACTTGGTGCTCTCACTGGGCCCGGCCTGGCCAGCTTGCTGGGGAGCAGTGGGCCTCCGGCGAGCAGTTCTTCATCCAGGTAGCCCAGAGCCCCCACCTAGGCAGTGTAAAGGATCTCCCTGTGGCTAACACTGTTGGTAGGGCCGGGGTTATTGAGATGCGTGGTGGGAGCTAGTGGCTGCAGCCTTGCTTGTTCTTTCCAGCTCTCGGAGCCAGTCTGCAGCTGTTACCCCATCTTCCACCACCTCTTCCACTCGTGCCACCCCAGCCCCTTCTGCCCCAGCAGCTGCCTCAGCAACCAGCCCGAGTCCCACACCCAGCTCAGGTAATGGAACCAGTACAGCAGCTAGCCCAACCCAGCCCATCCAGCTAAGCGACCTCCAGAGCATTCTGGCCACTATGAATGTGCCCGCTGGGCCAGGAGGCGGCCAACAAGGTAAAGAACTGCAATGCTTATGTGGGCGAGGGAGTCTGCACGTGGCCACCACGCTGAGCCACCGGTGGCCATGTGCTTGTGTCCTAGTGGATCTGGCCAGCGTGCTGACGCCAGAGATCATGGCTCCTATCCTTGCCAACGCAGACGTCCAGGAGCGCCTATTGCCCTACCTGCCCTCTGGGGAGTCTCTGCCCCAGACTGCAGACGAGATTCAAAACACGCTGACCTCGCCTCAGTTCCAGCAGGTAGGTGCTGTGGCCAGGTACTGCTGGGCCCACCCCCATGTCCCTAACACTGCCACTGGCCAGGGGCTTGTAGGCTGACTTTGCCTGCTGGTCCCTGTGCTGTGGGCACTCGGCTGTGGCCCAGCCCTTGCACTGAGTTGAGCTCCACATGTGTCCTCTGCAGGCTCTGGGCATGTTCAGTGCGGCATTGGCCTCAGGGCAGCTGGGCCCCCTCATGTGCCAGTTTGGCCTGCCTGCAGAGGCTGTGGAGGCTGCCAACAAAGGCGGTGAGTACCTGCTTCTTCACCTGGGCCAGAACTGGCTCGTCCTGCAAAGTGCTGTGATGTCCATGTGTCCTGTCTGGTTATTGCAGATGTGGAAGCGTTTGCCAAAGCCATGCAGAACAGCGCCAAGTCAGAGCCAAAGGAGGGCGACGCGAAAGACAAGAAAGACGAGGAGGAAGACATGAGTCTAGATTAAATTATTGCCCCTTTGACTACGTCGGGTTCTTAGTTGTGTGGCTGTAGTGGCGTTTGTGCTCCGTGCGCCCCTCCCTCTCGTTCCTCTTCACTAATAAAGCCCTTTCTTTACCACCCACTCTGGTCTTGTCTCCAGTGTCCTGCTGGATAGGAGCTTGTGTGTGGAATCACTAGGCTTCTAGTGCCTGCTGACTTGGACCTGATAGAGGCAGTTGTCTGGGGGCTGGGTGGGTGGCAGAGAGGCCAGCATTGTCTGCCACCATGGCTTTGCTTGGTCACTGCCTCTCACATCGTAGTTGAAGGCAATGCTCAGTTAGACAAATTACTTTTAATTTTCAAGATCTCAGTACTAAAGTTGGGTGGGGTAGGAAGTACAAAGTGTACAGGCTAGTTTTACAGTGGTCCGTTCTGTCTAGAAATGAATTGTCACTCGCAGAACCCAGAGTGTTGATCAAACACCCACAATCTCTAGGAGACATTAACGTGGAAGTAAGGGGAGGACATGCGTGTGATGCCGGAGGGCACTGTGACTGGGTGGCCAAAGCCTGCTGGACCCTGCTTGCTGCTGAGTCATTGTTTCTTCCTGGCCCGTAGGCTTGGGAGGAAGTGTCTGTGCAGAGTGACCCTGGTTTGGGGCTAGGGTCCTCAAGGGGCAGCCACTGGCCCCCACTGCCCCTTGGGCTCTTGCAGAGGCAGTCACGGTGACAGGGACTCCATTCACCACCAGCTTCCTCAGGCAGCCACGATAGGCCAGGGACGCTGACGGTGCCAGCATGGACTCTGGAAGTGCAGGGGTGGGGAAAGGAAGAAAGCTGAATGGAGTGGCAGATGGGTCCCAGGCCCTGCCTGTACACCAGCCACCCAGCCTGGGTTCTGCTGCTCCTCGGAGGGTGGGATGGGAGTGGGTGGGTGATCCCAGTGTCTAGTCCTCTTGGGATAGGTCGTACTCACTGGGCAGGCCCCCAAGGTGTAGAGGTGTTGGAGCACTGGCCAAGGCCACTGGCGTGGGGCCCACAGTGTGGTTGCTCTGTGTGTCCACCTCGAGCCAGAGCACGTTCCTGCCCTTGGTCACTGGGGTAGATGAACGCATGCGTGAGTCCACTAACCTACCTTGCAGCTGCCTCTAGGGCAGACCTCTGATCCCAGAGAGTAGTGTCTTCCTGGACATCAGAAGGGACCACTCACCTGCCACTCGGTGCCACTGCCCATCACATAGTGTGGGGTGCGTCACCCACGTGGAGAACTCGCCTGCCCCGTCATCTGCCCGCAGCAGGACCTGGGGTGCGGGATGGTCCGGCTTTGCCTTCTGGAGGCCATGATACTGGGGAGGCCACTCCCCAATACCACGGCCTGCTGCTTACCTGTTCTGGGAACACCTGTAACTGCAGATAGGGTGGGGCCTGAGCCTGGCCCAGGTGAAAAATGAGGCCGGAGCCTGCGAGGGGCCGCACCTCCATCTCTAGGCCCACATCTGACAGCGTGGCTTCTGGAAGCTCTGTGGGGAAAAGCCATGATGGGAAAGAGGCCAGGCCCAGCCTAGAAACCTCCCCTCCTCCGCTGCTCTGGGGCCTCCCTGGCTCTACCTACCTACTGTGAGAACTCCACTGCCTGGGAAGAACAGGCCTTCCTCCCGGGGACCTGAGATGCAGGGTGTGACCCCCACCATTTGAGTGGGGGGTCCCAGGGGCTGCCTGTCCAGCTGCAGTCTCTTCACACAGCCACTGAAGCCCACGGACACCTGTGGGGAGATGGCTAGGGTCAGGCCAAGACTGCTGAGGATGGACAGTGGTCAGACAGGACAAAGGCTAGAGATGGGGACTATCTTGGCCCTCACAGGGAGCTTGGAGCTGTGACTGCCAGCTGGGAGGCCTCCCACAAAGAGGGTATGGGGCTGAGGACCCTCTGTCCTCCGAGCTCGACGGCGGAGTGCTTCTCTGCTCCAGGTTTGGACCCCATCCACCACCAGCTGGACCCGATGCTTCTCCCAGCGCACAGACACCTGGGGGCCAAAAGGAAGTGGGTCAGGTCAGGAGAGCTCCTGGTACCCTGCCCACATCCCTTCTCCTTAGTTCCTCACCCTGTGCCACTGGCCAACCCGTGAACGCTGACGGCTCTGGACTCGGAGCTGGGGCCCAGGGCCTTCAGTTTGTACAACAAAATGGCCCTGGCTCAGGAAGAGCGCCAGTGAGGAGCTGCTGGTTGCCAGTGGGGCAGCAAAGAGCAAGAGGCCCTGGGGACCACGCGGGCGGACGATCATGGAGAGGTGGCGCCTGGAAGCCAAGCATGGCATCAGCCTGGGTAGCACCTCCCAGCTCCCCCCAACCCAGTCCAGCCAACTTTACCAATTCCTGCGGGACACAGAGATGCCCACAAACTGCAGATAACTGGACAGAGGACCTCCGAACTGGTACGCATCCCGGATGGTCTCAAGGAGCTGGGGTAACGTGCAGGCAGTGTACTGGCTGGGCTGGCGGCTACGGCGTGAGGCCTGGGACACACAGCAATGCAGGGGCCACTTGCTTGGGGGCCAACCTCTCAGCCATCCCCAGCTCTGCCCACATACCACCCCAGGTACCTACCTTCTGGGCCATGGACCCGGAGGTCTGGGCACGCGGAACAGGCGCACAGCCAGTGCTCACGTTGATGCCACCCATGTTCTGCTGCAGGTCAAACACCAACTGTGGGCCACGGAGCCTGAGGGTGGGTGAGTGCTGGTCAGTAGCTGGGGTTGGGGGTCAGTTGGGACCTCACCACCCACACCCAACAGCTCACCGCTGCACAAAAACATTGCTGATGCAGCCGCTGAAGTTGTGGACGGCGCCAGACTCAGGCAGGCCTCCCAGGAGGAGTTGTGGGGGTCCCTCAGCCTGTGGCTGGTGCATGGAGCGTGGGTCCTGGTGAGACTTCATCTGCTGCAGCTGGTCATCCACATATAGCCAGACCCTGGAAGGAGGAAGACCGGGGTTCCCTAGTCCTCCCATTCCTCCCGCAGGGCAGACTGGCACACCCTTCCCTTGGCTGCTTGAAGGCAGAGGCTCAGACAGGCCTCAGCAGTGAGAGGCCAGAGCTCACCCTGTGTCATTACTGTAGAAGGTGACGTAGTGGGGGGCACCATCGGCGAAGACCCCTCGTGTTTTCACCTCTGTCCTCATGAACTGGAGTGTCATGTGGCCCTGCTGCAGGGATACCTGGCAGAGTCCATCCTAGAGACAGTGCCCAGGTCGGTCAGCCAGCCAGGCCAGGGGTCCAGCGCCACCCCCTCCAACTTCCTAGTCCAGACTGTAAGGCAAGGAGGCTACAGCCAGCCTTGCCAGGGCCCAGGGAGGGCTTTGTGCAATGGGTAGGGCAGTCTCACCCACCCGGGAGGCACGGTAGTATAGCAGGCCGTTGTCCTGAGCACTGCGGAAACCAAAGCCAGAGTAGACGTCGCCAGTGAGGGGCGCCACATCGGGGAGCGCCAGGGGCAGGTAGCCGTGGCCGTGGAAAGTCATGGTGCGTCCCACTAGCAGGTCAGCGGTGCAGCCAAAGCTGATGCCCGTGGTATTCAGCCGTTTGAGGTCCACATACTTGCCCAGAGCCTTGATGCCCTTGATGCAGCCGCGGACGGAGCCTCCTGAGGGGAAGAGCTGCCGCAGGCTGCGGACGGCCATGGTCAGGCCTGGAGCAGTGCCCAGGCAGCTCTGGACACCCCACCAAGGGCCCATGCTCACCTCAGGGGCAGCTCCTCAGGTGGCACGCCCCCCAGGTAGTAGGCATCAGCCTGCTCCAGCACATTGTCCTGCTCCACACTGAACACAGTGGCTCTCTCCACACGCACCAGCACTCGCTTGCGGTTGGCAGCCAGCAGGAACACCTGGATCTGCAGAGCGCGGGCAGAGCTTCATGCAAGTCGAGTCCCTTGCCACCCTCCCGTCCCCAGGCCCCTTGCCTTACTGCCTTGCTGGCTGCCGTCAGGGGCGGCGGGGGCTGCAATGGGACGGCCTTCTTCAGACCCAAGCCGAAGTCATAAAGGAGCACTAGGCTGCCTTCTTGCACTGCCAGGCACAGGAACTGGCTCTGCAGGGCAGGGGCAAGAATGGAGTCAGTACAGGGCACGGCCCGGGTGGGGCAGGGCTGACGCAGGGTGGGGCGGGCAGCATGCCTCCTGCTTGAGGAAGAAGATGATCCCGTTGTAGGACACCAGCCGCAGCTCCTGGTCAAAGCGCTTTGTGGTGCTCATCTGCTTCTCAAAACTGATGCGGGCAAACCCACTGCCGTCCAGGTAGGAGCCGTCCGTGAGCCACGGGTCTCCAGTAGACTTGGAGCTAGGGGGCCAGAGGCGCGGGGTCAGTGGAGGTCCGCGAGCGGGAGCGGGGCGTGCCGGGCCTTACCTACCGAGCACAGGGCTTCTCTGCGGCGGTGTCCAGATGGAAAGTCTGCTCAAAGTTGTAGAGACTGATCACCTCCTCATTCAGCGTGCCCATCTCGATGCAGCCCCGGTAGCAAGAGAAATTGAGGGGCGTGGGGGGCTGTGGGCACAATGCATAGACCAATAGGAACTCGGACTATAAGAAGACACACTGAAACTAGATGCCAGTAAGTACTTCCCAGGACAAAACAGGCAGGGACGCTAGCTGGGCTGGGCTCACCGTGAAACTGCTGGGGTACCCCCCCACATAGAAGACAAAGTTGTCAGGTTGCAGGCTGAGTAACCCTTCCATGCCAGGGGCCACCGTATCCCCCTTGGTCTCATGGACCATCTGCTTCTCCACCGTGACTGACATGTGGCCAAACTGGAGGGTCCTGAGGGCAGAGGTAAAGGCTGAAGTAAACAGGGACCTGGTGGCCACAGGGGCCCAGTCTCTCTCTCTCTCTCTGAAGGCTCCCTACCTATCAATGTTGATGGTCGCAAACTGCTCCCCGATGTTCTCATCGATGCTGAGAACCGTGGGGCCAGCCTTGCCCAGCCGGTACACCCAGTGCACCTTCTGGTTGTGCAGAGATACACCCATGTAGTCTCCAGTGCCCTACGGTGGCAGCAAGGATACACAGTTGGGATGAGGACCAAGCACCAGCCACGTCCAGTCTTCAGTGCAGCCCAGCCTGTCCTCCCCTCCAGCCTGGTACCTGACGGTCGCCCATGTATAGAACAAAGTAGTCGCTGTTCTCGCCAGGGCTCCAGCTCCGGCGCCTGCAGGTAGAACTTGAGAGCAGTATATGCAGCAAGGTCGGCGAGGTCTCGTGGGGCGCGCACTTGCACCCCTGAGCGGCCATTGAACTTCATGGGCACCTTAACCTGGGGGTGTGGTACATCTGTAATCATGACCCAGCCTTCCAGGTCCCACTGTCCCTATCTATGCCCCGACGGTAAGACCCTACTCACCTTGCTGGCAGCACCCCGGGCCTGGGCAATGAGCTCACGCACGCGGCCAATGCTTGTGGACAGGGCCTGGCTGGCGTTGTGTACCCCACGGTTTTCCAGGAGGCTCAGTTTGGCCAGCAGCTGTGGCAGTGTCTTCTCCAGGGTGGACACTGTGGGGGGAGGGGCTGAGAGTCTTGTCTTCTGCACACTGGGCCTCAGGAGTGCCCAGGACCGCTGGCTCACCTGAACCACTTGCGTCACGCTCCACCTGACTCAGGTCCTGGCCCTGCAGGCCCCCCAGCTGGCCCTGCCACTGCTCCACATTCCTCTGCATGTTCTTAAGCTGGGACTGCACACGAGCGGCCGTGTCCTGGGCTTTGGTGGCCACGGCCTTGGCATGGGCAATCTTCTCACTGGTCTCACCTGCAGCAGCAGAGGGTGTGCTCAGCAGGGGCCGAGTGAGAACAGTTCTGGCTTCATGTCTCCAGACCCTTTCTCTACACCAGCAAGGGCACTCCCAGCCGACCCCCCACCCATAGTGTGAACTGCATACCTGCAACCCAAAGCGGTCACAGCTTCCCGACCATGACCCTCCCACCATGGGCCACCAGCGTCTCCCAGGTCCTGCCCAGCTCAAAGGTTTGCTGGAAACATTCAGTAGCCAAAGGGACCCTGGACAACCAGGTCAAACTATGTCCTTATTGGCTCTGAGGCCTGTTCAAGAGGAAGCCACACACCTTGCCACCAAGGCCTCACTCAGCCCCATGGTGCAGAGGCACCAGCCCCCGCGAGCCTTTGCTCACCGACCAGCTGTTCTTCCCCCTTGCCCACGTCCCCAAGGGCTCCCCAAGACATGCTCCGACAACTGTCCTCCAGCACCGACCCCACCTGCTGCTCGCCCCGTGCCTGCAACATGCCCAGAGTGCTTTGCCACCCACTCCTCCATGCCAAGCGCCTCGGGGCTGCTCTGTTGGCTGTCTGTATCTCACGTCAGGGGCACATCCTTAGCATGCCCACTCTGGCTCCCCACCATGGGAGCCTCCTCAGCCACACTGATGGTGGCACAGCATAGGTGTGAATGTGTTCTTGTTACAGGGCCTCACTGTGGACAAAGGTATGGTAAGTAAGGGCAAGGAGAAGCCACACACCTGTGTCCATGGCCAGCATGGCCTGAATCTCCTGGATCCGGGCCACCAGCTGGTTCTTCTTGACCAAGGCATCATGGAGCTGCATCCCAGCAGCCTGCAGGCCACCCGACACTGAGGAAAGAGGAGGAGGAGGCAGCCTGAGTGACAAGGCGTCAGGTCAGTCCTCCAGGCCCACAGATGGACAGACACTGAGACACGGGCTCTCAGACTTTGTCCCACTCTGGCTGTGGCCCCTTGACAACGCCTAGACAGATAGCAGGCCTTTGTGGGGTCCCCCCATGGTGGAACCACAGAGCTGAGGGCAAGTCACCGAGGGCAGAAGCCTTCAAAGCCCACACATTCCCTCCCAGCATCAACTCAAAGCTACACCAGTGTGTCCCGGAGGCCAGGGCACTCCCACAGACCCAGGCACTCACCGAGGCCCAGCCTCTTCTGGTGCCCGAGGACGGCCTCCTGCAGGGCACTGCTGTTAGCCAGCAGTTGCCGGGCTCGGGCTGCCAGCCCCCGCTGTACCACCATCTAGAAGAGCAGGGTGCTGTTCACACCACCGGAGTGGAGAGGGCAGGGCTCTTGTGGGCACAGATACTCAGAGCCTCACCTCCCATGTGCGGCTGGCCTGCTGCAGAGCGTGGCCCGCGGCCCCCTCGGCGGCCTGCACGGCCTGCAGGATGCTGCTGTAGGCGTTGGAGGCCTCCACGGCCCTCTGGATGAAGCGATCCTGGTTGACTCCCAGGATGATGCTGAGTCAGGAGAGAGTGGGGGCAAAGGGCATGCAGTGGAGGCTGGCTCCCAGGTCTGGCTTGCCTGCTCCAGCCTCCAGGTCTTTGGGTACCCCAGCCCTCCCAGTGGCCAGATCCTGTTCCCTTCTGTCAGTCTGGCCGTCCTCTGAGAGGTCTCTCAGACTAGCGACTAGCCACCCCGTCCAGGCCAGACCACCCTCAGCAGAGGCCCATGTTACACCTCTGGGGGCCACATACCCAGACAGGTTGAGTGCCAACTGGTCCAGCTGCTGTGCGTGGGCCTCGGCAGCCTCCACCAAGTCCACTTTGCTGCCAGCCGGGGAGAAGGCCTGCATCTTCTGTAGCAGGGGTGTCCGGGCCCCATCCAGACTGGCCGCCAAGTGCTCCAGGTCCTGGGGGAGAGGTGGACTAGCAGCACCCCTTCTGCTTCTATTGCTAGTGCCCACCTGACTTGGAACCCCAGCACAGGTATGGGAACAAACTGGAAGGGACACGCATGCTCGGCTGAGCTTACCTCTTTGGCCTGGTCCATGCCACGCAGAAGCTCTGAGGCCCTGGCAAGAATGCGGCTGGCAGCCTGCAGAGTGGCCTCCAGGGTGGCGTTGTCCTGAGAGAGTTCTTGCTTCCGTTGCTGGGGGCAAAGTTTTGAGGGAAGGGTGGGAATAAAGGATATGATGAGGGTCCAAGCGCCACGGGTAAAAAGGACGGGGGAGGGGAGAGCAGGCGAGAGGACAAACGCTAGGAAGAAGGGGCAGAGAGAAGAGCGAGGGGAGACTGGAGGGCAGAGAGGAAGGGTGGGAGAGAGGAGGGAGAGGACAGAGGGACAACGGGGCAGGAGCTAGGGGCTCGAGGGGAAGCAGCAGGCCTCACCAAGGCTTCCTCCAGCCGCTCCTGGTTTCGTCTATTGAGCTCCTCGGCCTCCCGTGTGGTGCTGACGGCCCGATTTAGGGCTTCGCGCAGGTCCATGAGGCCAGCCTCATACCTGGCAAGCTGACTGCGAATGTGTGTGGCCAGCCCCTGGTTCTCCTCCCAGCGGCTGGTCAGCTGTTCCTGCACACGGGCCAGCACTGGCCAACACAAGGGAAGGAGGGCAGTCACTGTGGCATCCAGTGGCAACCCTCTCCAGACCCCTGGACCACACCAGATCCCTGCCTAGTGCCTGTTGGGCCCCCACCTGCCCTTTTGAAGCAGGCTGGCTACAGCAACACGCTGGCCTCGGCCACCGAGTTCCCAGGGCCACATCCCTGCCCACCACCAGCCCTGCCTTATGAGGGGTGTCCCCACTCACGCCTCTGGGCCTCCGCAAGTTTAGCTTCTGCCACCGCCCGTGGGGTGCCCAGGTCACGGGCTCGCATCTCTCGGAGCATCCGTTCCACTTCTGTCAGTGCCCGGCGCAGCTGCTCACCAGACGGGGCTGAGGTGTTTGTTGGAGACACGTGGCCCATCTGAGATGCCAGCTCTGCAGGGGAAGAGGACCATCAGGACCTGGGCCCGGTCTCTGGTCCCAGCTTCCAAGCCAGAGACCCCACCCCCAGGGTATGTGCAGCAGGCCAACAGCACGTATTCCAGAAGTGCCCTGGTGGTCCTTCTCCAACTGCACCCTGTTGCTCCACCTTGGCTCACTGTCCAGCCTCCTCTTGACCCTCCTGGCCATTGCTCAGCTAAACTTTCACTTTCTCTCTGACCCCTAAGCTGGGCCAGGTGCCGTCGTGAGACCAGAAGCACTGTTTGTAATTTAAAAGCCTGCAAGTGTGACTATCCAACCAGGAGGTTGGGTGAAAGTTAGCCCACCTTATGGGATCCCCTGGGACCCTGGCCAATCAGCACCTCACCCCGGGTCCTGGCTACCCGATGTTTAATCCAGAGTAAACTCACAGGACCTGGCCAGCTTAAGCAGAGACTCCCCAGGAAGCCCTGTGCCCGAGCCAGTCCTACCACTCAGGGCGCGGTCCACGGCCTGCACAGCCCTCAGCAGCGTCTGTGCCCGGCCCATGGTGGTCTCGGCGCTGTCCAGCAGCTGGCTTGCTTGGTCTCGGGCCCTGTTGGCCTGTGGGTGCAGTCTCCGTGAGCCAAAGCTGGTTATGGGTGTATGACTAATGCATGGGTAGGTGACAAGGGAGGGCCCTGGGTCCAAGGAGGACAGGGAGTGGGGAGAGTGCTTGGGAGCCCCAGGGGGAGTGGCTTTGGTGTCAAGGAGTCTACTGGGAGCTCTCAGTGGAGAGGGCTTCCTGGGGGTGGGGGTGGGGTTCTCAGAGTCCTGCCTGGCTGTCTAGCTGCTTGGTGTCCTGCCAGAGGCTCTCGCTCTGCTGCTCCAGGGTCTCCAGTTGCTCTTCTGTCTGATAGCGGGGTCCCTGAGGGCTCCGGAGTTGACTCTGTGGGGAGCAGAAAGTGAGCCCCACCACGTGGCCCGCCAGAGAGGGAGGGGGCGGGCTGGTGGGCACAAAGTACCTGTAGGTCGGCAATGGAGGCATTCAGCCTATGTAACCGAGCCCAGGCCACAGAACTGGCGTTGATGCCCCGCAGCTGCTCACGGATGGAGGGGAGGAGGGCACCAGCTCGCTCGAGGTCGTCCAGAAGCAAAACCACACAATGGTCGCACACTGCAGACAGGAAGGGGTTGGCACTGAGGTCAGGGGTCAGCCAGGGGTAGTGGTGGCAGCACAATGAGGTCAGTGTAAGAGGAGAGGGCCGGAGCCAAGGACATGGGTAATATGGAGGGAAGGAGTCAGGGCGAGGATCGAGCAGTCAGGCAGGTGACATGGAGTCATGAGGTCTGCAGGGAAGCAGGGACAGCTCAAAGGGTCCTCAGACTAAGAGCTCACAGGCCAGCACACAGACGGAGCTGAGCTGACCATGTCAAAGGAACAGGGGTCAGAGGTCAGCAAGGGGTCCCAGGGTCAACTGAAGGCCATTATGGGGTCAGGAGGGAGCTGGGTGGGTAGCAGGAAGCTGGCCTGAGGATGGGGTGAGTTCTCTATTGGGCTAGATTCAGGGGCAGCAGAAGAGGGGTGTGAGTGGTGAGGGAGCCTGTGTTGTAACCACAGTCCAGGCTTGGGGTAAGAGGGTAGGTGTGAGGTCAGCACGGAGTCATGGGGGCTCTTGGGAAACTGAGACAGAGAGCTGAGGACCCTGTGGGAGGCGAGGAACACAAGAGCCGTACAGGCCTGGGAACCGTGACTGCAGCTGGAAGGTGGGGGTCGGAGGGAGGAGGCAGCAGTAAGGGCACACCTTCACAGTGGATGCCATGGCCTCCAGGCCCACCGGGCACGGGCACGGGCACCTGGTGTTGCTGGCTGCAGATATCACAGCGCTGCCCACTGAGTCCCGGGGGACAGGTGCAGCGGCCCGTGTGTGGGTCACAGTGGCCCCGTGGGCACTGGCATCCTGTGGCGAGAAGGGTGGGTAAAGATGGCTGCAGGTGCCAGGGTCGCCCCATGCTGTCCATCTGCCCTCGTGCAGCCTGCCTGTACTCACGCCTGCAGCCCTGCTCTGGGCGGCCCCAGTAGCCGGGGGCACACTCGCGGCACTGAGGCCCTGCAGCCCCTGGCTGGCATTGGCACTGTCCACTCTGGGGGTGACACCCGGAGGCCTCAGCGGCTGGCCCACAGTCACAGGGGCGACAGCCCTGGCACTGCTCGAAGCCGAAGTGTCCTTCCTGCAACACAGTCTGCAGTCGCGCCTTGCCCAATCTTCCAACGAGGAAAACCAGACACCACCCGGGCTACCCCAGACCTGGCCCTCCCCCGTAGTCCTACCAGACAGCGGTCACAGCGTTGCCCAGTCACACCCTGCCTTGCACAGGCAGTGCCCACTCCGGGGGTCACAGGCCTCTGTCCCACATGGGGAACAATCGCACCCTGCAGACACAGTGGGGTCTATGGCAACTGCCCTGGGCCCCACCCCTAGGGCATCCTTCTAAACCCAGCTCATTACTTCCTGCCGCTTTTCAACTGCCTGGTCCAAGCCCCTCTCACGCCAGTCACCTCGGCACTGGTCAGGCTGGGCTCTCCTCCCCCACAGCCCTGCCCCGGCCTGCCCTGGGGGGACAAGGGTGGGGTCTGGCCATGAAGCTGGCTGTGAGGGTAGGGCGCCCGGCCCACAGCCCTATTGGGCCCGGCTCTGGCACACTGCTTGCTCCCAGGGTGCACCCAACATCCCACCCAGTGCTTACGGGTACAGTTTCCAGGCAACAAGGCATTGCCATAGAAGCCGGGGGCACAGCTCTCGCAGTGAGGCCCTGTGGTGTGGCGCATGCAGCCGCGGCAGGCACCCGTCAGAGGGTCGCAGTCATTGAAGATCATGTTGGGGTCTCCGTTGCCACTGCAGTCGCAGGGCTGGCAGGAGCTGCCCAGCACCAGAGGGTTCCCAAAGAAGCCAGGAGCACACCTGGTGGGGGGGCAGGGCGGGAGGAGGCTGTCAGGGTCCGGTGGCCCCGCCACTGCAGGCTCTGCACTCTGGCTCGCCATGCACACTCACCGCTCACAGGAGGCCCCCGCATAACCCGGTTTGCAGAGACACTGGGTTCGGCCGTTTCGCAAGACGCAGCCATCTGCAAAGCTACAAGGGTGACAGGCAGTCGGTCACTACGTGCCTGCTTTCCTGCACACGGGCCAGGTCCCCATCTAGCAAGCCCACCCCAGCTCCCCAGAGAGCAGCATAAACCGCACCAACTGCAGGGTGGAGGGGCTGCTGGGGTCTGGAGGGCTGACACAGCTTACTTGTTGGAAGGCACTGCCAGGGGGCAGGGGCAGCTCACGCAGGTGGCTGTCGGGTCGTCAGGCCTGCTGCTGACAAAGCCGGCCTGGCAACGTTCACAGTGGTCCCCTTCTGTGTTGTGCTGACAGCCCTGAGGTACAAGAGAAGGTCAGGCTACAAGTGGACAGACAACCATGCCCAGGAACTCCATGCCTCAGGCCAGCTGGTACCTATGCCCCAGGAATCAGTTTCTCTAGCACCGCAGCCCCAGAGGCCCAGGCTCTCCCCTGGCCAGCCTGACCCAGTGTGTCCTACTCACCACACAGACCCCGGAGCCAGGGAGGCAGCGGTCTGAATGGCCGTGACATTGACAGGGGACGCATCGGCCCAGAAAGAGTCCTTTGATGTCCCGATAGTAACCCGGGGCACATTCCTGGAGGAAGGCAAGTGGGGCGTTGGTGACTAGAGATGGAGGTGAGGCCAGCCCAAAGCTGGACTGGCCAGGGAGGCTGTTCACAGGCCAGCCCCTCAGGTCCTGTGTGCTGCAGCAGGGCCAGGCCACAGAGGTTGGAATCCAGACCTACTGACTCTCCAGCTAGAGGCAGGCAAAGAGCCTGGCTGCTGCCCCTGGCCTGAGGACATAGCTCCCAGGGCCACACAGATGCCATGGCTGAGGAATGACCAGGCCATGGGGCTGGTGACCAGCCTCCTCTTCTTTTAACCTCAAATGTCTCCTTCTAGGGGTCTTCAGACACGGGTCTCTCCAGGGTCAACAGAGCCATGGGCAGATGGACACACAAGTGATTATGGGTAACTGTTAGCTGGGCATCAGAGTGGGTGGTGGGTGAGGGGTGAAGGAGGTGGGGCAGAGTAGACAGTGAGTGACAGCTGTGTGCGCACAGGGTAGGCAGCAAGTGGACAGTAGGGAGACAGGTGATGGTGGCACAGCTGACAGGGAGCAAGCAAGCAGGCTGGCAGGGCGGCAGCAGGAAGGCACACAACAGGGAGAGATGGGGACAGCATGGAATGCTGGTGCTGATGGGAGCGTGATTAGGGGGAAAGACATGTGGTGAGGTCACCCTTGTGGTCTGGCACCCGCCCTCACCACCTGACCTGGCACGAGTCCCCACGGTAGTTGGCAGGGCACATGCATAGCTCCACGTTGCTCGCTGGAGGCCCCCTGCCGGCCTCGCTAGCCACCTCCAGCACCACCCTCCGCAGTGAGACAGCCGAGGAGAACTGGGAGAAGACAGCGCGGATCTGCAGCTGCTCCAGGCCAGCCAGCACCATCATGAGTTCCTCACGGGACACGGTGTTGTGAGTCTCCAGGTGCCGGAAGTTGCCCTGTGGGGCCAAGACAGGATCTCAGTTGGGCAGAACAGGCGACAGAGGCACACACAGATCACAGGGGCAGAAGGTACCTGGACCCCTACCTCACACCATTCACCAAAGTCAACATCTTCGATATTTACTTGGATAAGAATTTAAATGTGCAGATAAAAAAAAAAATAGTTTAGAGCTGGCTTAGTGGTTAAGGTGCTTGCCTGCAAAGCCAAAGGACCCAGGTTCAATTTCCCCAGGACCCACATAAAGCCAGATGCACAAGGTGGCACATGTGTCTGGAGTTCATTTGCAGCAGCTAGAGGCCCTGACATGCCCATTCTCTATGTGCTTCTCTTTCTCAAATAAAATAAAAAAAAAACCATAAATAAACTATTTTTTTAAAAAAGAAAACAGCTCATGGAAACTTGATAAGAATACATTAAAAGTTGCTCAGAGGCCAGGTGTGGTGGCTCACACCTTTAATCCCAGCACTTGGGAGGCAAAAGTAGGAGAATTGCTGTGAGTTCAGGGCCACCCTGAGACTACATAGTGAATTCCAGGTCAGCCTGGACTACAGTGAGACCCTACTTCAAAAAACAAACAAACAAACAAAAAAATTGCTCAGGCTGGGTGTGGTGGTACGTGCCTTTAATTCTAGCACTTGGGAGGCAAAGGTAGGAGGATTGCCATTAATTCAAGGCCCGCCTAGAACTACAGAGTGAGATCCAGGTCAGCCTGGGCTAGAGTGAGACACTTCCTCCAAAACAAAACAAAACAAAACAAAATTTGCTCATCTCGGGGCTGTAAAGATGGATCAGCAGTTAAAGGCACTTGCTTGCAAAGCCTGACGCCCCAGGTTTAATTCCCCAGTACCCATGTAAAGCCAGATGCACAAAGTGGTGCATGTGTCTGGAGTTTGTTAGCAATAGCAAGAAGTTCTGGTGTGCCCATTCTTTCTCTAAAATAAATAAATATCTAAAACATTGCTCATATCAGAGAAAGAATGAGCTACAAACAAAAAGTGAAGTCCTCTAAACAGGTAAGAGAGATTAATAAGTCACAGAGAGTTGGGGGCCGAGCAGCACCCAGAGGGGAGCAGGTGACCATGGAGCAGGCTATCTAGAAAAGAAGACTGCCAGCCACCTGCCGGCTTGTTTTCCACCCTGGGGAGTGTGCACAGCGGCCCTATGCCCTTCTGGCCCTTTGTGGGCCAGGCTGCGACCCAGGACAGCGCTGCTCACCTCTACCAGCTGCAGCTGCCCCCGGTGAATGTGGCCAGGTGCAGGGTACGGCGGCTCCAGGAAGGCAATGCTCATCTGGTTGCCCTAGGAGACAGACACATGGGCCAGGTAAAGGCTGGCAAAGGGCTGGCCCACTCTCGCAGCCAGGCACGTCCACCCTGCTCAGGCCCCCACCTGCAGCACCACGTCTGGCCTGCTCTCGGTAGGAATGAAGGTGTCACCACGTTGGGTCTCTGAGTGTAGCTCGTAGCGCAGGGTCCCACCATAGGATGAAACCTGGAGCCAACACAGCAGGAGGTGACTTGAACCAGAGTCCAGGGGCAGCGATCTCTCTGCCTCTGTGGATCTGAGCCCACACTCATTACTCACGATGTACCACCCTAGACACCACTCTGGTTCCTTTTACAACAGAGCCTGGCCACTCTCACAGAGATCCTTATCCTTGGACACAATCCTGCCGCCACCCCAGCCTATCCTCCAGGGGAACTCCTGGCCTTGAAGTATAGTCCCCAGACCCAAAACCACTGCTTACCCTGTCCCCCAGGTAGGAGGGTGGAGCCTGCCAGTATAGCTCCGGGAAAGCGTCAGCCATGTTCCTTAAGTCTGCATGCAGTAGCTCCATCTCAGGCCGCCGTTCGTGGGGGACCACCTGGCGGTCAGTGCTCAGCAGCACCCAGCCCTCCATGTCCACAAACTGTGGGTACACGAGTGGGTCACACAGGATGGGTATCTATACATCCTGGTCCTATCCTGTATCTCAACCCCCTTCACAGTGTGGCTTCTGCCTCGGTCTCAGGCCCAGGGGTACCTCGTGACGGGCATGGGCCGAGCTCCTGCAGCGCTCCGTGGCTCCAAAGCAAAAGCAGCGGGTACAACCCTTGGGGTTGGCAGCTTCAAGGGAGAAGGTCCCCAAGCGACACTGGTCACATCTTGGGCCCTGCACATTTTCCTATGGACGAGGGCAATGAAGGACAGTTGGCTGTATGCTGGGGGCCAGACCATAGCTCAGTATTATACCTCACCCCATAAAAAGCTTCTGGGAGCCAGGTATGGTGGCGCACGCCTTTAATCCCAGCACTCAGGAAGCAGAGGTAAGAGGATCACTGTGCGTTCGAGGCTACCCTGAGAGTACATAGTGAATTCCAGGTCAGCCTGGGCCAGAGTGAGATCCTACCTCAAACAAAACAAAACAAAACAAAAAGCTTGTGGGGGGGGGGCGGCTGGAGAGATAGCTTATCAATTAAGGTGCTTGTTGCCTGGAAAGCCTAACAACCTGAGTTTGGTTCCCCAGGACTCACGTAAAGCCAGATGCACAAAGTGGCGCATGCTCTCTCTCTCTCTCTCTTTTTTTTCTTTTTTTTTCTCTAAATTAAAAAACAAAAAGATTCTAGGGGGGCTGGAGAGATGGCTTAGTGGTTAAGCGCTTGCCTGTGAAGCCTAAGGACCCTGGTTCAAGGCTCAATTCTCCAGGACCCACGTTAGCCAGATGCACAAGGGGGCACATGCGTCTGGAGTTCGTTTGCAGTGGCTGGAGGCCCTGGTGTGCCCATTCTCTCTCTCTTTCTCTCTGCCTCTTTCTCTCTGTCTGTCGCTCTCAAATAAATAAATAAAAATAAACAAAATTAAAAAAAAAAGATTCTAGGAAGACCTGCACAAGACCATCATAAGAGAAGGAAAAGATCGTGACATCAAAATAAAAGAGAGACTGGGGCTGGGGAGATGGCTTAGCAGTTAAGCGCTTGCCTGTGAAGCCTAAGGACCCAGGTTCGAGGCTCGATTCCCCAGGACCCACGTTAGCCAGATGCACAAGGGGGCACACGTGTCTGGAGTTCGTTTGTAGTGGCTGGAGGCCCTGGCATGCCCATACTCTCTCTCTCTCTCTCTCTCTCTCTCTCTCTGTGTGTGTCTGTTGCTCTCAAATAAATAAATAAATAATTTTTTAAAAAAAGTTAGGTTACTGTTTTGAAAAAAAAAAGAGAGAGACTGATTGAGATGGGGAGGGGTTATGATAGAGAATGGAGTTTCAAAGGGGAAAGTGGGGGGAGGGAGGGTATTACCATGGGGTATTTTTTATAATCATGGAAGTTGTTAATAAAAATTTGGAAGGAAAAAAAAAAAAAGATTCTAGGAAGGCCCAGCCGCCTGGGAAGGCTGTTGAGGACAAAGTCTGAACTGGAGACGAGGGTGTGGGAGGGAAACCTGGGCTTGAGACCTGCTCACCTTACAATGGCACTGGCCCGTGAGGGGGTCACACACACTGGGTGTGGTGCCTGCCTCATGACAGTCACAGGGGCGACAGCTGGGGTAACCATAGAATCCTGGAGCACAGGTGTCACAGCGGCGTCCAGCCACGTTGGGTCTGCACCTGCCAGAGGGCAGAAGCTAGCTGAGCCTTCTCTAACTCCAGACTGCAAGAGTCCATAGGGTACCCACTTCTCAAGAACTGGAAGAATGACAGTGGGTGCCAGGCCCAATGGTGTCCCTGACCCAAGAATGCCAAAGGCCGCCATCTAGAGCCTCACTTGCACTGGCCACTGTCCATGTCACAGGTGGGGTCCGTCAGCTCCTGGACACCAGGCCCTGAGCAGTTACACTCCTCACAGCCAACCAGGGGGTGGCAGCCGAAGGTCTGGGGCTGGCAAACCAGGCAGTCAGGAGGGATGGTGCGGGGTGGGCAGATGCACTGGCCCGTGAGTTCATCACACAGGCGGGCACCGCAGTCACAGGCTGTAGGGATGGATATCATTGGCTGACCATTTTAACCCATTCATACCCCAAATGCAGCCCTTAAGGATACAGTGGGGATAAGCCCAGAGACCCCCTTCCAGCCCCCCTGTTGGGCCCCTACACTTTACCCAGCTCCCCTGACATGGACAAATCAATGCCCGGCCACCAGACCACCTGTCAGTTGCCAGAACCTCCTGGAAAATCCCACAAAGTAGATGTACCCAGACCACCAGTTGCCCAAGGCCTATAGACAGGAGGTGGCAGGCCTAGTCTTTCAGGCTCCAAACTGTTCCCCAGACTACTGTGCCCGTTTCCTGGTGCAGCCAGTCCCCAGAGTCCCCCATGGTATCCAGCTTCACTGGCTCTGGCGTTCCACGCACTGGTACTCACGCCTGCAATTGGGGAAGCCCCAGTAGCCGGTGGCACAGCGGGAGCAGTCACGACCAATGACGTGGGCTCGGCAGGGACACTGGCCCCCAAACGGTTCACATGTGGGGCCCGTGGCACCCACTTCGTGGCAGCCACAAGGCAGGGCCCCGTTATTATAGAAGAGAGAGAGGGAGGTGGCAGCATTTCGGCAGAACAGGGATGCGCTGCTGGGACTAAAATGAGGGCCAGGTGATGAGGCTGGATCCCAGCCTGGACCTCCGCCCCAGACCCTGCCCTACCTCGACCCAGCCCACCTGATGTGGTAACCGTGGGTGGCACAGTGACTGATGAAGTCGTAGGATTTGTCCAGGGGCTCCTCATGGAGATAACTGGGGCTGTAGGCGTCCTCAGGTACAACAAGTATGTAATCCTAGAGGACAAAGACTGGTCACTCTCTCAGGGGCCCAGCCAAGAGCCTGCAGACAGAAACAGGTAGTGGAGGTGGCCCCAGACTGGCTAAAGTCTGTCCTGACCAGACACATCACAGCCTGGGGACAGTGAAGAGGTAACTGGCTTGGCCAAGCTGCTAGTCCTACTTTCGTCTTCCTGTCAGCCAGACCTTGCTTCCTCTAGGAAGGCCCCTCTGACAGCTGGGCTCAAGTGGCCCAGCAGCTCACCCACCCCTCAGGGCCCCTCTGAGTCTCCTGTGGGGCAGTCACTGGCCAGGTCGTGGGGTTTAGCGACTGTAGATCCCCGAAGGCAGAGGCTATTACATTTGGCTCCCAGTATGGGGCGGGAGCGGAGCAAGGAGAGGACACACCCTGGCTGAGACCCACAGCAGTGTGACAGGCAGTCCCGAGAGGGACAGCAGCCCTGGGCCTCACCAGCCAGAACCATCGGCCTTCGGGCACACGCACAGTCACGGTGAGCTCGTTGTCTGTCACATCCAGCACAGTCTGGCCCTCACACAACACCAGCGTGCGACAGCCGTAACCATGCGGGCAGAAGCTGGCGTTGGCATGGCCTGGAAGGGAAAATAAAGGGAAGCTCGGGCCCTCAATTGCTTTGGCACCAGGATCCTACCCTTGGTGTAGGCACGACGAGAGACACTAGAGAGGGGGACACAGACAGGCAGGCTTGTGTCCAGAAGTGCGTGCGGTAACATGTCACGGGCAGAGCCTATGAGCCGCCCTTACGTAAATCTGGGCCTCACGTTTGGAGAATCAGCCACAGTCACACATGAGCACCCTGGGTGTGGGTGCCCAGGCTTGGCCAAGAGAATGCAATAAACGTTCTCTTCATACGTGACCAAGAACTCTGATGTGGGATCAGGCATGGGAATGACTTTTCTGAGAACGCAGACGGGTGAGGAAGAGGCTGCCACTCGACTGTGCTCTAAGGGTACCCAGTTTGAGAGTTGACAGAGGCCAGCGTGTCCACCTGCCATTGTGGTATAGATGGCCCCTCCCTGCCACTCACCCTGCCAGACGCGGCCCCCATTGATGAGCACCTCCACAGGGAAGGTGGGGTGGGCGGGCTGGTACCCGTGCAGCAGAAAGGCATAGCGGCCCAGGGTGGGCACCTGGGTGGTGAAGACCACGGTACCCTGTAGGAACAGGCTGTAGTGAGTGGAGATGCCAGCAGTGACCTACCCCTGGCGTGGCAAAGACCAGGGGCCACAGAGACCTCCTTGCCCTACGCTCATCCCTATGGGGGCTGAGGCCCGGCCTGGGCCATCACCTGAGGGAGGCGCAGCAAGGTAGGCTCTGCGTCGGGGTCCACGGCAGTGGGGGGCCGAGGCTGTGGTCCAGCTGGGGGCGCACCGGGTGTGAGCTCCTGTGACTGGGTCAGGGGGAGGTCGGGAGGCAGCGGCAGGACCTGGCAGTCCCTGAGAACGATGGGCTGTGGCGGCTTCGGGAAGCGGGAGGGCAGGCAGGCGGCGCTGGGGAACACGGGGAATGAGTGCGCCGCCCTGGCCGGTAGATCCCTGCCGCTGCCCCAGCTGCTCGCAGGGCCACTACCTGCTAGGGCTGAAGGTGCCATGAGTGCTCACGCAGCGGACCCGGGGCTCCACAAACTCCGTGCTGAACTCCTCTGTGGGCACCAGGGTGACACTGTGCTGTAGGAAGAGGGATGAGGCGTTCCTGTACACTAGGAACCTGAGCGCAGGTGTGCGAAGCAAGGACGTCTGGTCCCCTGCCGCGGGCGCCAGCTGCCCCTGCTTCCGGATCCCAGCGCTAGACACAGACCGAGTGAGTTTTTGGGGTTTGGCACCCCTCATCGCTCCTCACCCCTCATGGTATTCCCCCTCTGCAGTCCTCATCTACCCATCTGTATCTGGGGTTCTGGAGTCTAGCTCCATGGCCCTGCATAGGCAGACCTGGGCTAGAGCAAGACCCTACACTGAAAGAAAAAAAACAACAAAACAAACACAAAGCAAACACAAAGCACCTCCAGGAGAGGCGGACTCACCAGGAAGAAGTGCGCTTGTTTGGCCGTGAGCCGGATGCTGGCCTTGGAGTCCAGGTGGAAGGTGGCCAGACGGTGTTGGGTGTCCAGGGCAGGACTCCGGCACAGGGCACTATAGGGAGGAGCAGTCAGTGAGTGGACAACCCTTGCAAGGGCCCTCAGATCAGCCGTGGGCCAGCCCCACACCCACCTGTATGGGCAGGGGTGGAAGGTAAGCATTCCCTGCTGGGGTGCCTGCTGAGGGGTATGTACAGCCACGCCAACCTCCTGCTGGGCATCTTCACTGGCATACTCTACCACCAGAGCATAGCGGCCTGGCCAAGGTACTGCCATCTCAAGTTGGACGGCCACCTGGAGAAGGGCAAGGTGACTAGAGGCCCATGATCCCTGTCCTTCCCACATCTGCTCATTCAGGGCTTGCTGATCACAACAAAGTCCTGGTGCCCAGGGCAACTCCAGGCAAAAGGGGCCTCATGCCAGTTATGGAGGGAGTGGAAGTGGCTCGGTGATCTCCCCTCATACACAGCATCCAACACCCTGGGCCGTGCATGCCCGCTCCACTGTCCCACAACCTTGCCTTGTACCCACGTCCTACCACTGAGACAGTGCCCAACCCCAGGCCAAGGCCCACAGTGCCCACCCTCCACAGGCCCTCGGAAACCCACATCATTGCCCAGGCAGGTGGCCAGTGGTGGGTGTGAAGGACTGAGCTGCTCTGTGGGGCAAGGCTGGGGCAAACTATTGTCATGGTGACACAGGGCCTCAGGCCCAGCTGCTGAGGGGAAGCCGTCCAGAGGAAGATGGGCATGCAGGAGGCAGCTGAGGAGAGAGACGGAAGTCAGCACAGGTCCGCCCAGGAGCCAGCCCCACCCCACCTTGCAGGCAGGGCCTCACTTCTCTGCGGAGTGCTGAGTGGAAGGGCGGTAGGTGCAGGCCTCGGTCACTCGATGCTGCAGGAGAGCTGCCTCATAGTAGGCGCTGGGCAGCAGAACTACATAGTCCTGGAGGGGGAAGGTAAGTACTGAGGCAGCAGGCCTAGGGCCTGTCCCTACCCTGGAGCCATGTCCCCTGCCTCACCAGGAGCACGCCTTCAGCCTCCACAAGAAGGGCCCAGATGCCAGGGTTCAGCACAAAGGGTTCCCCAAAACCCCTCTGGGGCACAGTGACGAAAGCAGGCTCTGTACTTGGTGGGAAAGTCATCTGCTGGCTTTGCTCTGTGCCTGGGGATGTAAGACATTTAGGCTCAGCCCTTAGGACACCCACACCGTACCTCTCCCACGCAGTGAAAGGGGAGACGGAGATAGGGGTGACACAGGCTGAGCTTGGAGGAAGTGAGATGTGGGATGGGAAGCCCGCCACTCACAGTTGGTGCAGCTGGCCAGCTTGCTTTCCTCATGGACAGAGACTCGCCCACTCACACTGGTGGGTCCACGGTTGACATATCGGAAAACCAGCCGAAAGAGGTCAGGTGACGTCACATTCAGCCTGGCCACGATTCTGGGCTGTGGTGGGTTGGGTGTGAGACAGTGAGGTCATCTCTCTGGCCATTGCCAGCCTGGGTTCCCTAACCCCAAGGGGCTGCTTGCTCTTCTGGACACCCTGGGAATCACAACTGGTTTCCTTCTACATCAAGCACTGGGAGGTGGTGGTGGCATAGCCCACCTGGATGGGTGCCATGTGGGCATAGCCCCTCCAGCTGAAGTTCTCGAACTCCAAGGGGTTGAAGCCAAATCGCACAGTGTGCCCCTCAGGCGTGGTCGCCTCCTCCAGCTCTAGCCGCAGGTGGTGCAGGTCAGGAAGGTAGTGGTCCCTCGCTGGCCTGCCAGGACACATGTCTGGGTAGGAAGGGCACTGGCCTTGCATAGCCACCCACATTTCCAGGGACATCTGAGTCCCTTTGGTGAGAGACACGGGAGCCTATATACGCTGCCTTCCCAACCCCAGCCCAGCTACATGAGGCACCTACTCGCTACAGGTGAGGCCCCGGGTGTTGGGGCGGCACCGGCAGGCACCCGTCCTTGGTTCACAGCCCTGGCCCAATGCACCACCAACATCACATCGGCAGCCTGTGATGGGAAGGAGCAAGGTCAAATGCTGCCCAATCCCAAAGTGGCACGGCCCCTCCCCCAGCACCCCAGCTCAGGCCTCGCAGACATGCCCTCTGTTTCCACCTCTCCACCCACCCTCAGTGGCTGAGAAGCCACCTATCAACCCCTATGGTCTACCTGGGGTTCAGGGATGAGAGAACTAGGATGGATCAGTGATGTCTGCCATGAGTGGAGGATGGCGCAAGGGCCCTCTGTCATGGTCAGAGAGGGCCCAGCACCTGCCTGACCCAGTCACCCTCCCCGGACCTCAGTTTGTATGAATGAGATGGCAGGAACAGGGGTCAGGGCCAGTGAACAGGCACTTACTGCGACAGCCAAAGTAGTCGGCCCGATCAAGGCCAAAGAAGCCATCCTTGCAGGCCGCGCAGGTCTGACCGCACACGTGGGCCTTGCAAAAGCACTGGCCATGGCTCTGGGGGAGGAGAAGAAATGGGGCCCTGGCTGGGGAAGGTCCCAACCCACTTGACCCATGACCCCCAACACCTCATGCTCAGACTCACCAGCTGGCACTCTGCAACTCCTCCCAGTGTGCCCCGTGGGTCGCAGCTACAACCTAGGGAGAGCAGAGCAGGCCTGAGAGCCGTGGGGGCGCAGGAGGGCATGGGTTCCATCCCCCATCCCCCCGACCTTCCCTCTAGGGCACTCACGGGTACAGCCTTCTGGGTTGCTAGGGCTCAGTCCCCAGTACCCTGGCTTGCAGCGATCGCAGCTTGGCCCCTCCACGTGTACCCGGCACGTACAGGGGGTCTGTGCCTGGGAGAGGGTGAGACTATGGATCATAGAGGGTCCCGCTTCCCCACCCACAAACCCTCAGCCCTAGAGACCTATCAAGGGGCAGACAGGACCCAAGGTTCCTCACCTGACCCTGACCCAGGCCTGGCAGTCACCGCAAATGGGAAGGAGTCAGTGGCCCTGAGGTTGCCATAGCAACTGAGCAGCAGGCAGGAAGCTAGGGTCTCTCTGGGCTTGGGACTTTTAGCCTGGCCTGGGCCCCCTCCATCCCCACACCAGAGGCAATCTTGTGCTCACCTCAGGAAGGGCAGGGTTGGCTGGGGCCAGGCCAGCAGGGTGACAGGAGCCAGCTAATGGAGAGATAGCAAAGCGTCAGTCATTTCTTGGCCAAGGCTAAGGTCTTCCTAGCCCCAGGCAAAAACCAACCCTATGGGCACAGGCAGGTACATGCATGCACGCCCCCGTGTAGCCTGTGAACATACACGAACGTGTACACAGCACATGGTCACATGCATGATGGCACACAGAACCATGGGAACACTACATGAACATCACAAAGCACACAGACACACAGCACAGGGAAACTGGCGTATCAGTAACCTTAGGAGCACATCACATAGCACACAAACACAGACGCAGAACACATGCGCAGCCCGGGATCCGCACACGAGGGGGCCTCAGTGAACACACGGCCCAGATGCACAAGCCCGGCTCACCTTCACAGTAGGGAAAGTTGTAGGCTCCAGGCTCACACATGTCACAACGTAGCCCCGTCACACGGGGCCGGCAGCTGCACTGACCACTCTGGGCGTCACAGGTGGGGTGTAAGGAGCCATCCGCAGAGCAGTGGCAGGCTGTGGGGTGAGGTTGAGGTTGGGCACCAGGTGGGGCCGCGCACTTCCCACCCACTACCCTCCTCTGAGGGCACTCACGGACACAGCTGGGGAAGCTGTGGAAGCCGGGGCTGCACTCCTGGCAGGTGGTGCCCATGTAGCCAGGGCGGCAGCGGCACAAGCCGCCCGGCCCACAGTGCTGGTCCAGAGCCCCTCGGGGGTCGCAGGCACAGGCTGTAAGGGAACAGGGGAGGGTCAGGCTCTGATCCTGCGGGGGATGGCTCAGCCACTTCCTGCCCATCCTTCTGCTCACCGCGGCAGTCGGGGTAGCCATGGTAGCCTGGGAGGCAGCGGTCGCAATGGGGGCCATCAAACCCCAGCTGGCACCGGCAGTGGCCAGCCTCATCACAGCCCTCGGGCAGGGTCCCTGCAGGACTGCAGCCACACACTATGGACGAAGTGGATGGTGTGTCACAGGGGACCCTGACCTGAGCAAGCCCTGCCCCAGGTGCCACCGCCACCCGTGGGCACACACACGGACAGCACTCACACTGGCAGAGAGGGAAGTGGAAGTAGCCGGGTGCGCAGCGTTCACACGCAGCCCCTTCGAAGCCTGGGCGGCACAAGCACTGGCCGGAGTCTGGGTCACAGAGGCCTTCGGCTGCCCCGGGGCTCGAGCACCCACAAGCTGCGGAAGGAAGATCCAAGCACCCAGTCAGTGCTCCATGGGCCAGGGCACTCACGGGCAGGCACGGGGAGTGGGGGGAACCACACTCACGCTGGCAGCTGGGGCCATAGAAGCCCGGTGCGCAGAGCTCACAGTGGGCACCCTGGAAGTTGGGCTTGCACACACAGCGTCCCACCCGTGGGTCCTTCCGGCAGGCATTGCCCTGGGTCCCGGCGGCACTGCAGTCACAATCTGTGAGGAGGGCGAGAGAAAGAGGCTCAGATACCAGAAGAGCCCAGCCCTCCCCTCCACCTTGGAAACCAGCCTTCTCCACACAGCCATGAATTAGCCTACAGAAAAAAAAAAAAAAATCCCCAAGGCAAAGCTGATGTTTTAGGAGAACTGGTATGTGACGAAACCAAAGACAACTATGCCTGCACTGGTCATAACCGGCTCCCAGTTAACCACAAGCACCAACATGGGGAAAACACGACACCAAAGAGAATAGCTGGCCAGAAACGTGTGGCTGCTCCATACACCAGTGTCAGAGTGGGACAGGAAGAAAGCATGTTACGTGTCCTAAGCCATGCAGGGAAGCAGCATCATGAACCCATCTAATGTGGTTTGTGGTAGAAAGAATACTTGGTATTGATCAAACCAGGAGCTGGGTGTGGTGGCGCACGCCTTGAATCCCAGCAGTCGGGAGGCAGAGGTAGGAGGATCGCCATAAGTTCGAGGCCACCCTGAGACTGCGTACTGAATTCTAGGTCAGCCTGGACTAAAGTGAGACCCTACCTCGAAAAACAAGAAAGAAAGAAAGAAGAAAGAAAGAAAGAAAGAAAGAAAGAAAGAAAGAAAGAAAGAAAGAAACAAAGAAAGAAACAAAGAAACACAGGAGCTGGAAAAATGACTCAGAGGTCAAGGAGGCACTGGCCTGCAAAGCCTAACAACCAGGTTCGATTCCCCAGTACCCACATAAAGCCAAATTCAGAAAGTGGTGCGTGCATCTGGAGTTCATTTGCAGTGGCTAGAGAGAGGTCCTGGCATGTCCATTCTCTCTCTCTCTCTCTCTCTCTCTCTCTGCTTGCAAATAGATTTAAGTTTTAAAAATTGAATCCAAGCCGGGCGTGGTGGCGCACGCCTTTAATCCCAGCACTCGGGAGGCAGAGGTAGGAGGATCGCCATGAGTTCGAGGCCACCCTGAGACTGAATTCCAGGTCAGCCTGGGCTAGAGTGAGACCCTACCTTGAAAAACCAAAAAAAAAAAAAAAATTGAATCCAGCCAGGTGTGGTGCATGCCTTTAATCCCATCACTTGGGAAGCACCGGTAGGAGGATCGCTGCGAGTTTGAGGCCAGCCTGAGACTACAGGGTGAGTTCCAGGTCAGCCTGGGCTAAAGCGAAACCCTACGGGGGAGGGGGAGGGGGGCCACGGTGAAGATCAGAACACAGACAGAGAACTCACAAACCTGTAGTCAAGGAACGCAGCCTAACAGCAGCTACCCATAAACCCAAACAGAACCTGCTCATTGCTCCAACTAGCAAGAGTCAAGAAAGGGAAACACTAAGTGGAAAAGGAGAAACAACCAGTAAGGGCAGGCGCAGGTCACAGGACAGTGGCAGGTAAGGCCACCACGCCAGGGCCCCGCCCCTTCCCAAGGTAAGTACCAATGGTGTCACAGGCCGCAAGGAAAGCCCTGGGGGGACAAGTTGTAGGGCCGGGCACTCAGAAGGTGGGAAGCCAAGCCCAGTGGGAAGGTGGAAAGTGGGTGTCAGTGCAGAGTAGGTGCGAGGCCCAAGCAC
Source organism: Dipus sagitta (assembly GCA_036346955.1). Classification (NCBI taxonomy): domain Eukaryota; kingdom Metazoa; phylum Chordata; class Mammalia; order Rodentia; family Dipodidae; genus Dipus; species Dipus sagitta. The sequence continues at coordinate 1,984,456 of CM070779.1, read as the reverse complement.
CAGGCAGGACACAGGCCGTGGTGCAGAGGAGGGTAAAGAGCGGAGCTACACGTTCAAACTCAGCACCCGGTACAAGACCCGGGGCTAGTGGGAACTCCTAGGAGCTCGATAAACTATTCAACAGCAAGGAGAACGCAGCAAAAACTTAGTCCATAGAAAGGCCGAATTCAGCATGAGAATATGCCAGCTCAGAGTTGGGCATGGTGGTGCACCACACAAGGTAGGAGGATCACTGTGAGTTTGAAGCCACCCTGAGAATACATAGTGAATTTCAGGTCAGCCTGGGCTGGACTACAGAAAGACCCTACCTTGCAAAACCAAAAAAAAAAAAAAAAAAAAAAAAAAAGCATGTGCCAGCTCAGAGATGAGCTTAGTAAGCAGGGACACAGCAGACTTAAACAGGGGGATCAATACACCTGTTTGATACACAGAAATCAGTAGCCAATAAAACAGGTGTTTTTATCAAATGCCACACTAAGAGAAGTGACATTCCACATGAGACACAAAGAAGATTTCAAATGCCAAAGACAAAAACAAAAATCATCAGTGAATCACATATGACCCTGATATGACTATATGAACAGCAACACAAGACAAAGGGGACTTCAGCACCCATGACAAAAACACATTTGAGAGCAACCCAAGTCAAAAAGAAAAAAAGGCCGGGTGTCATGGTGCATACCTTTAATCCCAGCATTTGGGAGGCAGAGCAAGGAGGATTGTCATGAGTTTGAGGACAGCCTGAGACTACAGAGTAATTTCCAGGTCAGCCTGGGTTAGAGTGAGACCCTACTTCGAAACCACCCCCCCCAAAGGAAAAGAAAAAAGAAAAAGAAATTACATACTATTTAGAAAAGAACAGTAATGAGAACATAGCACATCAAATCCCAAGGGGCACACCTAGCCAAAGCTGTATTCTGAGGAACATTCATAGCCTAAAGGTAGGGTTGCTAAGCTTCAGCTCTGCTCACATTCTGGGAAGATGACCTTATTGTGGGGATGACTGCAGGGTTAGGTGGAGCTGAAGGATGTGAACTTATGTACTCAGAGTTTTGTAGTAAGTACTTTCTCTGAGACATTTCCCTGATACTACACTTTTAATATTTTTGGTATGTTTATGGGGATTTTTTTTAAGTTGAGGTCCTGGGGCTGGGGAGATGGCTCACTGGTTAAAGGCCCTTGCTTGTAAAGCCTGATGGCCCATGTTAAATTCCCCAGTACCCACATAAAGCCAGATGCACAAAGTGGTATATGCATCTGGAGTTCTCTGCAGCAGCAAAAGGCATGTTGTACACTTAAATGAGCTCTCTCTCAAATAAATAAATAGAAATATAAAAAAATAAAATAAAGATGAAGTCCTGTCATGTGGCCTAGGATGACCCCCAAACTCCTGGGCTCAAGTAATCTGCAGCCCAGCCAAGCATAGGCTACTTCCCAAGCTATCATGAGGACCTGAGTTTAAATCCCAGGCCCCACATAAAAAGCTGGGCATGGCAGGCCAAATGAGCCAAGAGATGCAATAGTGGCATGTCTGTCATGGTGGAAGCCAACTGCCCTCTAATTGGACTGGAGACCTGCTCCATGGGAGAGAATACATCCCTGATACTGAAAACTTAAAACAGGGGTAGTCATGAGCCCTAGGGATGTAATGTCTGCTGCTGTCTGGCTAAATGGATATACTATGCTTATCAAACTGCCCAGTAAGCCCTTCTCTTAATGTTCATACCCATATATTAATGCTGCTTTCACTTTTGGCAGAGAACCTTCTCTTTTCAGATGGCAGTGACCTTGGGGTGACTCAGAAGACATCATGGTGCTAGAAAGAAATGACAGGAGTGCTTAGCACTGCAATATCTCTATCACACCTTCCAAGGCTCAGGGTCTAATGTGGAAGAGGTGGTGGAAAGAATGTAAGAACCAAAGGAAGGGTAGGACTCCTTACAATGTGCTCCATCCAGACACAAAATGGCCTGGATATCCATGACCTCACAGTGCCTGACACTACCTAGACAAGACCATCATAATAGAAGGAAAAGATCATGACATCAAAATAAAAGAGACTGATTGAGAGGGGGAGGGGATATGATGGAGAATGGGGTTTCAAAGGGGAAAGTGGGGGGAAGGCAGGCATTACCATGGGATAATGTTTACAATCATGGAAGTTGTTAATAAAAAAGAAGAAGAAAAAAAAGCTGGGCATGGCATGGTATAGTCATGCATGTCTGTAAACCCCCATTGCTGAGGAGGGCAGAGACAAGAGAATCAATAGGGCTCACTGGTCAGCCAGTCTGACAAAGAAACTACAGTTTAACAATCAGTGAGAGAGACTCCATCTCAAGGAAATAAAACAGAAGACTGACGGAGGAAGACACCCATGTTCTTCTCTAGCCTCTACACACATGCGCATGTATAAACTCTCATAGTATTTAGCCTTTTAAAATTTTATTTTAAACTTTCTAACATATATTCAATTTCTGTATTTATATTTAATCAGTGGTTCATGATATATATAATATACCCTTAATTATATAAAAAGAATGTTGTTATGGTACACTGTATTTAGTAAGAATGTTCTATTATGGTTAGAGAAGTGCCCACAGTAAATTAAAGCTTTTATCTGCTTTCTGAAAAAAAAATAAATAAATAAAAAAGAGTGCACACATCGGCACGCACATTCATACACTACACAATACACACACACACACACACACACACACACACACACATACAGAGCCATCAACCAATCTCATGTGGATGCAGGCTAAAGGAACAGTGGTAGCCAATGCTAGGTCCACAGCAAATATTTATTAATATCTAAAAGAAGATATTCATTCATCATTCAATGTGCCAATCAATAGTGGGATACTAGATGACCCTAGATAATTACTGAGGGCTGACCATTTGCCATCCATGAATTGGCAAATACAGGGCAAGGACTCCTCTGCCTGGTTTTATGAGTAATGTTCTATTGGAGGCAGCCCAAACCACGGGTCCCCACATAGTCTGCAGAGACAGGGAATTGGCAGAGGCCACGTGGCCCTCCAAGTCTCAGATATCTGCTGCCTGGCCTTTGAAGATGTGGTGGTTTGATTCAGGTGTCTCCCATAAACTAACAGGTGTTCTGAATGCTAGGTTCCCAGCTGATGGGGATTTGGGAATTAACGCCTCCTGGAAGGAGTGTATTGTTGGGGCGGGCTTATGGGTGTTAAAGCCAGCTCTCCCTTGCTAGTATTTGGCACACTCTCCTGTTGCTATTGTTCACCTTATGTGGGCCAGGGGGTGATGCCCACCCTCTGCTCATGCCATCGTTTTCCCCTTCCATCGTGGAGCTTCCCCCCTCGAGCCCGTAAGCCAAAATAAACTTTTTTTCCCCCACAAGCTGCTCTTGGTTGGGAGATTCCTACCAGCAATGCGAACCTGACTGCAACAGAAGACCATTGGCCAAGCTCTGGGTGGTGCTGCTGATGAAAATCTAAACATTCCATATAAAAAGAAATGCAAGGAGCCGGGCGTGGTGGTGCACGTCTTTAATCCCAGCACTTGGGAGGCAGAGGTAGGAGGATTGCCGTGAATTCGAGGCCACCCTGAGACTACATAGTGAATTTCAGGTCAGCCTGAGCTAGAGTGAGACCTTACCTTGAAAAACCAAAAAAAAAAAAAAAAAAAAGGAGATGGTCCAGGTTCAGTTCTCTAACACCCACATAAAGCCAGATGCACAAAGTGGTGCATGCATCTGGAGTTCATTTGCATGGCAAGAGGCCGCAGCGCACCTATTCATTCTCTCATTCTCTCTCTCTCTCTCCTTGCAAATAAAAATAAATAAATGAAAGCCGGGCATGGCGGCTCATGCCTTTAATCCCACCACTCAGGAGGCAGAGGTAGGAGGATTGCTGTGAGTTTGAGGCTGCCCTGAGACTACATAGTGAAGTCCAGGTCAGCCTGCGCTAGAGTGAGACCTTACCTCGAAAAACCAAATAAATAAACAAATAAAGGAAGCCATCCAAGAACTAGCAGATAGGAGAGAACACAGGTTTACTGAGGATCACCCAAATATTAACAGAGTCAAAATCAAGGACCAAGAACTATGGCAGGGCCACATAAGATACTGGTGGTGAGGGGCTGGAGAGGTGGCTCAGCAGTTAAAGTGCCTGCTTGTAAAGCCTGACTGCCAAGGTTCAATTCCCCAACACCCACGTAAAGCCAGACACACAAAGTGGCACATGCATCTGGAGTTCTTTTGCAGTGGCAGGAAGCCCTGGCATGCTCGTTTTTTTCTTTCTCTCTAATAAATAAGTAAAAAAAATGTAAAAGTTGAGGGATAAGCCACACAAAAGACCCTAGAAAATAAGAGTTAAGGGGCAGAGAATGTAGCTCAGTTGGTAAAGTGCTTGCCTGGCATGCATGAGTCCCTGGGTTGGGTCCCCAGCACCACATACAATCAGGCATCGTGGCACGTGCCAGGAGATGGAGGCAGAAGGATTAACAAATTCAAGGTTATCTTTAGCTACATGAGGCACTTTTTCAAAAAATAAAAAGAGTCAATTGGTCTATGGAGGGGGGGGGGAACAGCTAAAAGAAATGGGTATTCAAGTAAATATGGTGCCCAGTATGGCAGCACACAAGTAGGATTGCTGTGAGTTCGAGGCCAGCATGGGCCTTCATAGTGAGTGCCAGGTCAGCCTAAGTGAGAGACCCTACCTTGAAAACACAACAACAGTAAATATGGGAAGAATGTGTAGTAACAAATGAGCAAAAAGTCAGATGCCAAGCCGGGCGTGGTGGCGCATGCCTTTAATCCCAGCACTCAGGAGGCAGAGGTAGGAGGATTGCTGTGAGTTCGAGGTCACCCTGAGGCTACATAGTTAATTCCAGGTCAGCCTGGGCCAGAGTGAGACCCTACCTCGAAAAACAAAAACAAACAAACAAACAAACAAAAAAAAAAAAAAACAAGAAAAGAAAAAGTCAGATGCCAAAGGGAAGACAAGACAAGGGCAGTGGACAGACAAGTCACATGACAGGGTCCCGAAGGCTATGGCCACAGACCCCAAACAAACGCAGTGCGAACCCCTGGACATCACACACTGGCCGGGCTAAGGCCCCATACACTGTAAAAGGAATACACCCTGCCAACGGGACTCAAGACTGGGACTCAAGACACCATTATTGCCTGAAAGCTGTGTCCCAACCCCAGAAATACTGAAGGGGGGTATGAACAGGAGAGAAGCTTGACAGTCAGGCCAGCAACAGATGCTGCTAGACACACAGCGCACTGGCTACAGGGCCATCTTAGGAGAGCAACGTGGCAACCTGGGACCGATGGACTGAGAAGTATGCCTATGTGGTGACCCAGGGCCTCCTGGCTTCTAGGAAACTGCCCTGAAGGAACGAGACTTCAGGAAAAGTTGCTGCTGCCTGGATGTTTATCACAGAGAGAGACCGCGAGTTTCCACAGTCGGGCTGATTAAGCAGATGCTCCATCTGTCCCTACAGCATCGGCCGTGACATGTTTATGGGACTGCAGTGACAGGAAAAGCAGTCCCTAACGAGTGTGTGTAGTATACGCCAGTGTTTAGACAAACCAGCACACAGCACACATGCAGAGTTCAGAGGGCGTGGGCTTATTGGCTTTGTATTCTCTGCTGGCAATGGAACCCAGGGCCTCTTGCACGCTAGGCAAGCACTCTCCCATTGAGCTACCACCAATTCCAAGAGGACTGTTTCTAACTGGTGAGACTGTAGATGATGTTTTTCTCCAACCTTCTGTTTACCTATATCTTGAAGGTTTTCCAGTGTGACTATGGATTATTTACAAAAAAAGGGGGGGGGGGACTGGAGAGATGACTTAGTGATTAAGCGCTTGCCTGTGAAGCCTAAGAACCCTGGTTCAAGGCTCGCTTCCCCAGGACCCACGTTAGCCAGATGCACAAGAGGGCGCACGCGTCTGGAGTTCATTTGCAGGGGCTGGAGGCCCTGGCACGCCCATTCTCTCCCTCTCTCTCTCTCTCTCTCTCTGCCTCTTTCTCTCTCTGTCTGTTGCTCTCAAATAAAAAAAAAAAAATTTTAAGAAAGAATAAACCAAAAGAAAGGTGGCTAAGGTGAAAACTTGTCCTTTTCCTGCCCCAGTTAAAGAGGGGTCTTCAAGGGACACTTACTCACGATCTGTCCAGCTGGCAGGACCTGCTCCCCGGTGTCATTGTGGGAGAATGAGGGCACAGCTGAGGGGAAGAGGCACCATACAAATGTTAGCCAGGTCTGCATGGCAAGCCTGCTGGTACCAGCTTCACTGGCCAGCCTGAGGCTTGTGCCCCTGGATCCCCAGCCATCCCTTCGAGGGCCCTGGGATCCTGCAGGCAGGGACTCCGGGCTCCCCTAACCCCTCGAGGGCCCTGGGATCCTGCAGGCAGGGACTCCGGGCTCCCCTAACCCCTCGAGGGCCCTGGGATCCTGCAGGCAGGGACTCCGGGCTCCCCTGTCCCCTCGAGGGCCCTGGGATCCTGCAGGCAGGGACTCCAGGTTCCCCTGTCCCCTCGAGGGCCCTGGGATCCTGCAGGCAGGGACTCTGGGCTCCCCAATCCCCTCGAGGGCCCTGGGATCCTGTAGGCAGGGACTCCGGGCTCCCCTGTCCCCTCGAGGGCCCTGGGATCCTGTAGGCAGGGACTCTGGGCTCCCCTATCCCCTTAGGGCCCTAGGATCCTGCAGGCAGGGACTCTGGGCTCCCCTATCCCCTCGAGGGCCCTGGGATCCTGCAGGCAGGGACTCTGGGCTCCCCTATCCCCTCGAGGGCCCTGGGATCCTGCAGGCAGGGACTCTGGGCTCCCCAATCCCCTCGAGGGCCCTGGGATCCTGCAGGCAGGGACTCTGGGCTCTCCTATCCCCTCGAGGGCCCTGGGATCCTGTAGGCAGGGACTCTGGGCTCCCCAATCCCCTCGAGGGCCCTGGGATCCTGTAGGCAGGGACTCTGGGCTCCCCTATCCCCTCGAGGGCCCTAGGATCCTGCAGGCAGGGACTCTGGGCTCTCCTATCCCCTCGAGGGCCCTGAGATCCTGCAGGCAGGGACTCCGGGCTTCCCTATCCCCTCGAGGGCCCTGGGATGCTCAGGCAGGGACTCCGGGCTCCCCTATCCCCTCGAGGGCCCTGGGATGCTGCAGGCAGGGACTCTGGGCTCCCCTGTCCCCTCGAGGGCCCTGGGATGCTGCAGGCAGGGACTCCAGGGCTCCCCTAACCCCTCGAGGGCCCTGGGATCCTGCAGGCATGGTCTCCGGGCTCCCCTGTCCCCTCGAGGGCCCTGGGATGCTCAGGCAGGGACTCCGGGCTCCCCTATCCCCTTGAGGGCCCTGGGATGCTGCAGGCAGGGACTCTGGGCTCTTCCAGCCCCAAAGCCAGCTCTCACGGTAGCAGTGTGGAAAGCCAGTAAAACCCTCGGCACATGCATCACATCGCTCCCCTGTGAAGTTCGGCCGGCAATAACAGCGTCCTGTCATGTCTTCACAGGTCCCATCAGTGAAGTCTGACTCACAGTCACAGCCTAGGGAGAGGTTATAGGTCAGAAAGTCATAAAATACTGGGGACAAGAGTTATGGCCCAGCCTCTTGGTGGGGAAAGGGTCTGAGGGATACAGGATCTGAAACCATGGGACATCCCAGCACCGTCTCCTGGGCAGGCTCAAGACTTCCCTGTGTTCAGAGTCCCCTAAAGCAGGCTCCTTCGCCCGGGGATAAAGGCCTACTCACGGCGACAGACGTGGGGCGAGTCAAGAGGCTGGTCTGGAGCGCGGTAGAAACCAGGAAGGCAGCGCTCACAGTTGATGCCAGTGGTATGGTGCTAGGGACGCAGGGAACAAAGCCACCGAGTCGAGGTGTGCCCTCATCCCTGCAATGGGTGTCCACCCACACCCGGCCCTCGCCTGGCCCACCTGGCAGTTGAGGCAGACGCCCCCACCCTGGTACACGTTGTCCTGGTTCTGGCTGGCATTGTGCCGGTCCACCTCAGGGTCATAGTAACAGTCATAGGCGTGGCCGTGGCAGTTACAGGCTGCAGAAGCAGAGCTGGAGGTCAGCGCACTCCACACGGGGCCCCGGGGCACGTCCCATGAACCACAAGTGCTAACAGCTGACACTACACACGTGCATGGGGCACTCACACTGGCATTCGTTGGCGTTGTCAGTGGTGGCCGGCTTCCACGGCTGCTGGTTGAAGCCAGGACAGCAGCGGTCACAGGAGCCCCCACATGTGTTGTGCTGACAGGCACACTGCAGCCTATGAGAGGACACAGAAGGGCTTGGACAAACCCTAGGAGAGGGCTGGACACACGGTGGGTGGTAGGTCCTTGGGCACTGCTGGCCTGCTGTGTGAGCACAGGCTCCCCAGTCCTTGGCATCTCTAGGCAGTGAGCTCTGACTCATAGCCTCTACCTTCACCCCAGTGGCTCTGAACACAGCCCCAGACTCAGAGAGTAAGTGGGGGAGGGGATGGAGAGGCAGACAGGGAGGAGCTCACAGCGACAGGAGCTGTGCAGGATCCTTCTGGAGTGTAAGTCAGGAAAGGAGTGGCAGGGTATTGGTGAACAGAGTAGAGCCTTGGAGGTCAGTGCACGTGGTCTGGAGCCCTGACCCTTCCTATACGGCCTGAGCTCAAGGCCAGTGCCTTGCTGAGCCAGCTCCAAGGGACGCATTTGCTCCCCACTGAGGCCTGGATCTCAGCCTGTGAGATCCTGATGAGATCAGCCAGACACCCCCATATGTCCAGGGCATCTCCCCAGGGGCAAGTGGCCAAGAATTACTTCCTCTTCCAGCTGGGGGTAGACACCAAGTCAGAGGGCTGGAGCCCTGCCTGCTGTCCCAGTGGGCAGGGGACAGCTGGTTGGAGATGAGGGTAAGGCTGGAGCGGTCTACTGCTAAAGTAAACGTCCCTTCCTGAGCCCGCTCTGACACACACCTCGGGCACTTGCCAGGGTGCGGCAGGAATCACTGCCGTCCTGCTCTGGGCTCGAGGCTGCAGGATGCACAACTCCTGAGCAAAACCCTAGAAGCCATCCGTGCAAGTCAGAGGTGCCGAGCCTCAAATCACAGAGCTCTAGTCCCACTCCCCATAGGGCGCTTTCCCTTCCCAGCCCTAGAATCATCTAGAATGGCTACAGCTTCTGTAGAAGAGCTATGCCTGTCAGCATAGGATAAGCAGCAAACAGCTGTCCAGTCTGACCCGAGTCCAGCAGGGAGAACAGAAGATGTGCAACAGGCACCTCACCGTGACTGATCCGGGTGGTCAAGGTACTACTGGGCAAATAAGGAAAGAAGCCAACATAAACGGTGCCAGGATGGCAACCCCTGGGAGGAGTGACAAAGGGGCAGCTTCTCCCCATCCAGGGTGCACAGGAAACCCACGGATGAAGTCCCTTAGGTGACCGTGCAAAGGAACAAGGCCACAGGGTCAGCAGACACCACGCAGAATAGTTTAGGCCCAAGAACTCCGCTTAGTGGAGCTCTGTGACGGGTGCTACGAAGAACACTTTGGATAATTATAAACAAGGAGTCTAAAAATAGGCAGATGTGAAAAACGACCAGTTACAACTTTTAGAAATGAAAAGAAAACACATTTATGAAATTAAAGACTCAAAGGGCCAAAAAGAGCCAAGGAGAGAGTTCCTGAGGCGGAGGCGGAGGGAGCTGAAGACAAATGGAAAACGTGAGGAGTTCTGAAACAGTGGCAACTGTAAGGCGCCCCTGTTCTCATGTGCTGGGAGCCCAGGAGTGGACAGAATCTGAGTCAAGGCGAACAGTCCCAAGTAACATCCCACACCGTCCACTCTCAACACTCAACCTAAACTGGATCTGCAGAGCATCATGGATTCAGGGACACTCATGAAAACATCCCAAAGCATAGCGATCCCCAACTGCCTGAGGCATCTCAGACTCGACCGAGATGCTGAGACAGGTAGAGAACGCCTCTACAGGGCTGGGACACAGTCACCAACCAAGAACTGCAGGCAGCCTGTGCTGTCGCTCACAAATGAAGACAAGCCGGGTGTGGTGGCTCACAGCCATAATCCTGGCACTTGGAAGGGTAAGTTTGAGACTAGCTTGGGCTACAGAGTTCCACAGCTAAGCCTGGGCTAAAGTAAGACCTTGCCTCAGAAAGAAGAAAGAGAGCTAGAGAGATGGCTCAGTGGTTAAGGTGCTTGCCTGCAAAGCCTAAGGACCCAGGTTTGATTTCCTAGTACCCAGGTAAGCCAGATGCACAAAGTAGTGCGGCTTCTGGAGTTTGTTTACAGTGGCTGGAGGCCCTGGTGCACCCACTCTCTATCTGCCTCTTCCTCTCTGTTTCTCTCTCTTTTCCTCTCTCAAATAAATAAATAAAACTTTAAATAAAAAGAAAGAAGGGAAGGAGGGAGGGAGGAAGGAAAGAAGGAAGGAAGGAAGGAAGGAGGGAGGGAAGGAAGGAAGGATGGAAGGAAGGGAAGACAAACAGCCATTTTCAGACGACTGACAGATGGTTATGGACTTGAACACAGGGTGCATTCTGTGAAGAAGGAAACAGTCCCAGGGGAGCAGTGAGCCAAGGGGTCAGGACAACAAAGAACTGGGAACAGGAGGGTGACTGAGGCATTGGAAAGGGAGCTAACATCCTGGGTAGGAAAACCATGTGGCAAACAGGTGCCAGAGCATCTCACCACATCTGGATTTGGCTAAGTCAGGCAAGCCTGTGACAAAGGTAAGGTTTGCCAGGCCTGGTGGTGGCCACTCAGGATGCTGAAGCAAGATCGCAAGTTCAAGGCCTGTCTTGGATATAGAGTGAGTTCAGACCTGTCTGGAAAACTTGGCAAGACCCTGTCTCAAAGTGTTATTGCGATGGGCTGGAGAGATGACTTAGCAGCTAAGGCACTTGCCTATGAAGCCTAAGGACCCAGGTTCAACTCCCCAGAACCCACATAAGCCAGACACACAAGGTGGTGCACACATCTGGAGTTTGTTTGCAGTGGCTGGAGGCCCTGGTGTGCCTGTTCTGTCTCTCTCTATTTCTATTTCTCTCTCTCTCTCTTAAATAATAAATAAATAAAGTGTTATCATTAAATCATGAAGATATGAGTTTGGATCCCCAGTACCCATATAAAGTACAGGGCATGGTGGGCCCACACTTTAATCCCATTACTGGAGAGACAGACATAGGGAACCCCTGGGGCTCACTGACTAGTCTAGCTGAATTGGTGAGCTCTACGTTCAGTCTTTGAGACCTGTCTTAAAGAATAAAGTGGAGAGTGACTGAGGAAGACACTCACCACTGACCTCTGGCCTCCACACTCACATGTACACACATGCGTGCCACACACATGCGAACATGAAGGAAACGCAGACAGCACGCGGTGTGGCAGTGGTGGCAGAGGCGGGAGCTGTGGTTCAGGCAAGCGGGAGGTGGAGCAGTGGGGGACATGATGAAGGGGAGTGGGAGTAAGGGGCAGAGAAGAGCCACCGCACGAGCAGGGCTTCCGCTCTCAGAGGAAGGGCAGGTAATGACGGATGGGCGCAGGGAACACGTGGTAAGCTGGCTGGCTTAGAGACAATGGCATGTGACGCTGCTCCAAGACAGCGTTTTATTGAGGTCTGTGGCTCTGGGAAAGATGCCCGCACTACGTCTTATGCCCTGCAGGGTGGGTTAAGCTCAGTTTGGGCCCAAATGTGTGAGTCAGGAGCAATGGAGACGCCTCCCCTGGCAGGTGAGAGCACGCCCAGTTCCTGAGGCCTTGGGGCCCCATCTTCTCCAAGGCTAGTTTGGATGCCTGGCGGACTCCACTCCCAGCCATTAGAAGCTGTTCTCCTGTTTGGCACTCAATTTCTCAGGGCAATGTAGTGGTGCACAGGGAGGAGCCTGCTCTCGGGGATGCCCCCAAGGCCTGTGGCCCAGGGAAGCAGCCACCACTCCTTCAGATCCATTGGCCACCTCTGAAGGCACAGCTTTTCGTACTAGAGTGGGGGCAAGCTCTTGAATACCTAGGCTTCACATCTCTCCTCTGTAAACTAGAAGTGTGGTGCAGCTATAAGACCCGGAAGTGGGCCCAGAACAGGTCCCACGAACGAGCTCGAGAAGCGTGACCAAGGGGCTGCAGCGGGGAGCTGGGCAAGGGCTCAGCTTTCAAAGCCTCCCACGACGGGAGGCAGGGCCAGGAGAGTGCGACCACAAGGCCCTGCCCCTTATATTCTGGCACTTGGTCACACTGGGTGCTGGACTTTGTGGCTACCTCCCCTGAACAGGTGCACCCATGCCAAGAGCTCAACACGCAGCTGTTGGAGGAAGGGAGGAAGGGAAGGAAGGAAGGAGAGAGGGAGGAACAGGCAATGCCCAAAAGCTGCTTCCAGGCAGAGCAAGGATCGTGGTGAGCAACTCAGTCAGGGCCAGGCTCCCACCACCCACTTAGGTAAGGGCTCACTGGTGCAGGTGCAGATCCTGAGATCCTGTCTAATCAACTGGCTCTGGGTGGATCCCAGGAACCTGTGTGTCAAAGCCAGGGTGGGGTCAGACCACTGTGGGCTTCTAGGAGGTCGGAGCCCTGAACTGTGTCTGGTTATATGAGCACCAAGCACATCAGATGGGGGACACTGGCTGCTCCTGTCCTTGGCCTTGCCCTTGTCTTTAATGAGCGATGGCCAGGGCGGGGTGCAGCAGAGAGTCGTCATGTCTCAGGTAAGGTCAGGGAAGCTGGAATGAGTGAAAGCTGTCTGGACAAGTGGTAGGTATCTTTCCATCTTGGGACACAGGCGTGCAGCTGAGGATCAGATCTACCACTGATGTCCCTCCACAGGCCCTGGATCTGGACAGCCCAGTCTCTGAGGGATGCAGGGAAGGTCTGACCCAGGACAGGACAATCTAGGAGGGTCACATGACACAGTCCCTCCACCTCACTGCACAGATGGGGAAACAGGCCCACAGAGTGGCCGTCAGTGCAGGACCCATAGAGGAGCCATGACTGGCAATGGAACCAGGCGGGGGGGGGGGGGGGGGGGGGGCGTGTCACAAGGCCAGGCAGGGAGCCGCAGGTCTCACCTGAAAGGATCCGAGGGGTCTTTGGCGTCACAGACATCTGCGTGGCCATGGCAGACGCAGCGGCCGCCAATGCTGATGTCTTTGATGCTGTAATAGTACTAGAGCCATGGACATGAGTGTCAGACCCACCTGACCATGCCACCCACAACTACGCACTGCAGGACCGCCACCTCCCGCTACTACTAAAGGAAGCCAGTTCAGCTTCCCCCACCGTCCTCCGGCCTGGGGACACAGCCGTGCGCTAGGTCAGGATCGTGCTCACCCGGCGAGTGACAGTGGGGTCCCGCAGTGCCTTGCCCATGAGGTGGCCTAGCAGCGTGTTGGTACGCAGAAAACGCAGGCGAATATTGGTGGCCTTGGTGAAGTCACGCAGCAGTGGTGAGTAGGAGAAGTTCATGGCCCCAGGGCGCCCGTTCACCAGGGATACCACAATCTGCAAATGGCATGGCAAGTGAGGCTGGCTAGGGTCACCAAGCCCCACCACTCTCATCAGACGAGCAGGACCACAGTGGTGTCGTACACCCAGAGGCCCACCTCGCCGTTCTCCAGCGGCACTATGCGCGAGTACTCGGTGGTACAGATGACATCGTCATCCCGGCTGATGCGCTCCAGAGTCCGGGGCCCAAATCGTTCCAGACAATCCCTCTTGGAAGCTGCAAGAAGTGGATTGAAGGTGAGCACAATTCCACCAGAAACACCCACCAACCCTAGACCCCAACACGTGACTCGATACACCCTTCTCTGAGAGCCTGGCGCTGCCATGCTCTGCTGGCCACAGGAGCTATTAGTGAGAACCCTGGCCGATGGAGTCCTTGCCCCAGGCAGTCGTGCCAGGGTGGAATGCAGAGCCTGTACCAGCCCGTACCCCAGTGCCCAGCCACTCCCTGGGACATACCACAAAACAAGTGCCCCCACACCCCTTCCTGGATACTGCACTTGGATGCCCCTCCCTGACTCTCATGTTAGGAAATTTTGAGGGACATGTGACCAGACCAGCCTAATGGGAACACTACCACCTTGCCAACATGACTGTTAGGGTGGCATGTAGCAGAGCTGGCCAATGATTCCAGATCTCTCCTGCCATGGGCAGAGAAGCTGGCAGGAAGTGGGCCTGCAGCCACCAGGGTGGCTTTGTCACCATGGGAACTGCCTGAGCTAAGGCCAGTTCAGAGGAGCCATGAGATGGTCCAGAGATTCCTGGCACCACCAGCCTGATACCAGCCATGCCTGAGGTCAGAGCGGGAGTCAACAAACTCCCATCTATCTCCGGTGGCTCTAATGACAGAGCTGACTCACACCAAGGCCAGCACATAGGCAGGGCTGGGCACCAGGGGCCTTAAGAAAGAGGGGCAATGGCAGACTTGTTGCAGGGACTTCCTAGCTGCCACAGCTCTGGGACACTCACAGGCAAAGAACTGCCACGGCTGGTAGGTAAGGCCAAAGTCTGTGGACCGCTCGAGCACCCAGAGGTCAGGCCGAGGTGAGTTGGCAAACTTGATGAGCACATAGGCCACATGGAACACCTGTGGGGGAACAGTGAGGCTATCAGGCACCTGAACCCCTCCAAACCCCTTCCTGCCCTCTCAGGTGTGAGGCTACAGCAGGGGATGCAGAGGTCCCATGCCCACCAGAGGCATCTGTGAGTTTGCCTGTGATGAGGTATAATGTCTTGAGTCTGAAATGCCCCTGACAAGCTTATATTTTGAATGCTTGGTCCCCATCTGATGGCACTATTTAGACAGGCAGTGGAACTTTCATGAGTTGGAGCCTCGCTGGAGGAAGCAGGTCACTGAAAACAGGCCTGTGAAAATTATACCCTTCCCTGGTTCCAGTTGCACTCTGTGTTTCCTGCTCTCCTGTGGTGTGAATAGCCTCCACCTGCTCCCACGACCACAGACTGAACTGTTCCACCACATTTTCTTCCCACGATGAGCTAAATTCCCCGAAACCATGAGCCAACATAAATCTTTCCTCCCTTGTTGTGGTCGGGCATTACGTCACAACAAAGCGAAAATTGATGCCAGAGATGGGCTTACTGCTGTGACTAAACCTGCCATGCAGGCCCTTGGAACTGGGTTGAAGAATTTGAAACCTTTTGCAACTGTGGTCTAGGGAAGCACTAGAATGCTACAAGCAGAGCTTACTGGGCCATTCCGGTGGGCGCTCAGAAGACCAGGATCCCAACAGAAATGTGGGCGCTCAGAAGACCAGGATCCCAACAGAAATGTGGGCGCTCAGAAGACCAGGATCCCAACAGAAATGTGGGTGCTCAGAAGACCAGGATCCCAACAGAAATGTGGGCGCTCAGAAGACCAGGATCCCAACAGAAATGTGGGCGCTCAGAAGACCAGGATCCCAACAGAAATGTGGGCGCTCAGAAGACCAGGATCCCAACAGAAATGTGGGCGCTCAGAAGACCAGAATCCCAACAGAAATGTGGGCGCTCAGAAGACCACAATCCCAACATAATTCTGGGCATTCAGAAGACCACAATCCCAACAGAAATATGGGCAGTGAGCCGGGCGTGGTGGCACACACCTTTAATCCCAGTACTCGGCAGGCTGAAGTACAAGGATCACTGTGAGTTCCAGGTCAGCCTGGTCTAGAGTGAGACCCTGCCTTAAAGAGAGGGAGAGAGAAAGGAAAAAAAAAAAAAAATGAAATGTTGACAGTTAAGGCTACATTCATGAGGTTTCAGTGAAACCTAGAGGAAATTGGATGAGAGGCTAGGCTATTTGTGTTACATTCTGGAAACTGATGTGACTGCACTTTGCCCATATCATGAAAGTATTAATGAGGTTGAATGTAAAAGCAATGGATTTGGTGGAAGAAATTTCCAGACAGCATAGCATTCAGGCTATGGTGTGGTTACGGCTACTTTTAGCGATGTTAATGAGAATCAGGAGCAACAAGTGCAGCAAAGACGTGAAAAACATGCTATGGCCAGAAAAGAAGTTAATTTAAACATAATTATTAAAGGGAGTGGTGCCTGTAATAAGATGTTGAGCAATTTGCATTGGAAAAATAGTAACATTGCCATGAGAGTACTCCATTAATTGATGAGTGATGAGACTCATGCCTTCAATCCCAGCGCTCGTGAGGCAGTGGTAGGAGAATCACTGTGAGTTCAAGGCTACCTTGAGACTATGTAGTGAATTCCAGACCAGCCTGGACTAGGGCAACACTCTACCTTGAAAAAAAAAAAAAAAAAAAAAAACAGAAAAATAATAAAAGAAATGAAGAGTGGTACTGCAAGGTGGCACGTGTGTCTGGAGTTTGTTTATAGCGGCTGGAGACCCTGGAATGCCCATTCTCTCCCTCTCTCTTTCTCTTTTCCTCTTTCTCTCTCTCAAATAACTAAATAGAAAACATTTTTTTTAAAAAAGAGTGTTGCTAATATACAGGGGTGCCTAGGGAAATGTCTTCCCAGGTTGAGCAATCCAGCCACTCAGAAGCCATTGTATCTGTGGTCCAAGAGGACTGAACTACCACTGCTCATCCTTCTGACAGATTTTGGCATCATCTGCACGGTACTGGTTTTGCAGGCACAACACAAGAGGTTCAGGGTCATGGAGTCTTCCACCAAGATTTCTGAGACAAGCCTGTGAGGCCAGGCAGTGTGATGCAGGGTCAGACTCCCCACGGGGCGTGCTGGAGAGAAGCCCGCATGAAGCTGTGAGGATGAAGACTACTGGATATACTAAAAACTTGGAAATTCCGCTGACAAAAGCTGTAAGTACCAAGTGGAGCCAGCCTAGGGAGAGAGCTGGCCATGATGAGGATGGGCAGCCCAAGCCTGCTGGAGGCCAGATGTGCTCTGGAGGGGGTCTTGAAGTTGAATGAAATGTATTTTGCATTTGTGAGATGGCCTTGAGCCTTTGTGGGCCAGTGGTTGAATGTTTCGGTTTGGGTATGAAATGTGCCCCAAGGGCTCACGTTCTGAATGCCTGGCTCTGACTGGTAGTGCTACTTTGAGAGGTTCTGGAACCGCTGGGAGGCAGAGACTAGCTAGTGGAAGTAAATAATTAGGTGTGGGCCTGTGGAGGTTTTAGCCTAATCCTAGTTCCTGTCTCACTCTATTTCCTGGTTCACTGTGGTGTGAAAAGCCGCTGCTAATGCTCCCACCACCATGAACTGAACTGTCCTATCCTGCCCTCCCTGCAGTGAGGAACTGAAACCCTCTTAAGTCATGAGCCAAAATAAATCCTTCCTTCCTAAACTGTTTCAGTCAGATATCATGGTCACAGCAGCATGAAAAGCATCTACTACAGAACCAGAGGAGGAAGGCCAGCTGGGCCCATAGGGCAAAGCCTGCACTGGGGACAGTGGAGACAAGAATGGCCCTTTCTGAAGAGCTCCCTCCCTCATGCTGGTGTGCCTTGGCCCAGGACCCAGACCACTAGGCTTCTCCCCCTTCCCTCCCTAGGAACTTAGGACCACACTGGTGCTTCAGGCTCTGTGGCTTCAGACCAGCACACAGTGAGTGCCAGTGCAGCCCATCTACTGACCTCAGTAGGGCTAGTCGGGGTGGTGACAGAAGCACATCCAAGGGTCCCAAAGCTTTGATGTCCAGCCAGGACAGATAGCCAGATAATGCCCAGTTCCTGGGATTGTTGATCGTCATTGTCAACTCAACTAGGTTGACATTCATCTAGGAGACACACTGCTGGGAGTATTTACGAAAGGTTTCCAGAGAGGTTTGAGAGAAGGAGCAAAGATTTGCCCTGAATGAGGGTGGCACCACCCCACACTGGAGTCTCAGCTGAATAAAAAGGGAAAAGAAGAAAGCCAGCTGAGCAGTCCTCCTCTGTGTTTCCTGATCTGCCGAGAAGGGAGCCAACAGCCTTGTACTCATGCAGCCACAGGCCGAGCCTGTCCCCACCATGGTCAGACTTCCTCAAGCCATGAACCAAAATAAACCCTTTCTCTACTAAGATGACTCTTGTCAGGGATTTGATCACAGAAAGTTGAAAAGAAACAACTAGTTAGTTCCCAAACCAGCCTGGTCTCTTAGGATGGAAACCCAGCCCAATTCTGGTCCCCACTCCAGAATCTTCTCCCCTTCACTCACTGACTGGCCCACCCAGGCTCCCAACGATAGAGTAGCTGGAACAAGCTGGGGTCCAGCACTGCCACTACAGGACCCTCAGGGGACACAGAGGACAGACTGGGCCATCCTGGAGCTGAGTTGAGGGGAGCAAAGCAATGGTTGGAGCTTCCCCAAGCCAGGGACACAGCGAACCCACTCCTTGAGGCTCAGAGACTCCAAGCCCCTGCCCAGGGCCTTGGCTTCACCATACTTTCCCAGACTCTGTTGTGGGTCTGTTATCAGCCCTGATCTGAGGGAGGTGCCCTCAGTCTCCTTTCTTTTCTTTTTTTCTTTTTTTGGCTTTTTGAGATAGGATCTTATAGCCCAAACTGCCCTGGAACTCACTACATAGCCCAGGTTGGCCTTGAATGTGTCATGATCCACATGTCACTTAAGTGTTGGGAATCATAGGTATGATCACATGGATGATCACATGGTTTCCTAGACTATTTATTTTGGGGTTTTAAGACAAGGCCCCAAACTGTAGGCTAGCCTATGCTATATAGGCCAGGCTGGCTTTGAACTTGCAGCTGTCCTCTGTCTCTGCCTCTGGAGGACTGGATTATAGGTGTGAGCCATCATCCCTGGTTTATGTCACCCTCACTTCCCATCTTCTGGAGCAGGAGACAGGGCTCCAGGCCTGGACCCCCACCCCTACTAGGCACGGTTCTCATAGGGCACTTTGGAAACCTCCTCAGAGAAGCCCTCCCTGGCTGCAGCTCATCCATAACCCCCAGCCCTGGAGGACATGCCCTCCACAGCCCCCTCGCCTGGGGTTCACATGCTGTATCACCTCCTCATCTGATATGCCCCCAGCCTTACTGTCACCACCAATTCCATTTCTGTCCACCCATAGTGGTCCCACAGGTTCCCTGCCTATCATCTGGGGGTACACAGGAACTACATCACCTAAAGAGAAAGATAAGAGTAAGATGAGCCCCTCATGTTGAGAACTTGCCTGTCAGAAATGAAACCCTTAGAGGTGCCCAGCTGTTAAATGTGCTTGCTTGCACCCGGGTTCAATTTCCCAGTACCCACATAAAGCCATGTACAAAGTAGCATGTGTGTCTGGAGTTCATTTGCAGTGGCAAGAGACCCTGGCATACCCAAACACACACTCTTTCTCTCTCAAATAAACAAAAATATTTTTTGAGGCAAGTCCAACAGACTGGCCTTTTGTTTAATAGTGGGGGGGCGGGGAGAGTGAGTGAGTGAAAGAATTGACATGCCAGGACCTCCAGCCACTGTAATCCAACTACAGCTTCTTGTGCCACCTTGTGGGCATGTGTGATCTTGCACATGCGTCATCTTGTGTATCTGGTTTATGAGGGACCTGGGGAGTCAAACATGGGTCCTTAGGCTTTGCAGGCAAGTGCCTTAACCATTAAGCCATCTTTCCAGCTCAATAAAAATCTTTTTTTTTTTTAAGCCGGGCATGCTGGAGCGCACCTTTAATCCCAGCACTCGGGAGGCAGAAGTAGGAGGATCGCCATGAGTTTGAGGCCACCCTGAGACTACACAGTGAATTCCAGGTCACCCTGGGCCAGAGTGAGACGCTACCTTGAAAAACCAAAAAAACAAAACCAAAATCTTTTTTAAAAATTTTTTTTGTTGTTTATTTATTTATTTGAGAGTGACAGGCAGACAGAGAAAGAGGCGGCGGGGGGGGGGGGGGAGAATGGGTGCACCAGGGCCTCCAGCCACTACAAACAAACTCCGGATGCATGTGCCACCTTTGTGCATCTGGCTTACATGGGTCCTGGGGAATTGACCCTCGAACTAGGGAATCGAACCTGGGTCCTTAGGTTTCACAGGCAAGTGCTTAACTACTAAGCCATCTCCCCAGCCCCCAGATGCACATGGTGGCACATGCACCTGGAGTTTATTTGCGGTGGCTAGCGGCCCTGGCATGCCCATTCTCTCTCTCTCATAAATAAATAAAAATAAAATCTTTTTAAAAATCTTTTTAATTTTTTATAATCATGGAAAATACTAATAAAAATTGAAAAATAAAAACAATCTTTTTTAAGAGCTGGGCGTGGTGGCACATGCCTTTAATCCCAGCACTAGGGAGGCAGAGGTAGGAGGACTGCCATGAGTTAGAGGCCACCGTGAGACTACATAGTGAATTCCAGGTTAGCCTGAGCCAGAGTGAGACCCTACCTCAAAACCACCCCCGCAAAAAAAAATCTTTTTAAAAGGGTTGGCTTAAGAGATGGCTTAGTGGTTAAGGTACCTGCCATGTGAAGCCTAAGGACCCAGGTTCGATTCCCTAGTACCCGCATAAACCAGATGCACATGGTGGTCTATGTGTCTGGGATTTGTTTGCAGTGGCTGGAGACCTTTGCATGGCCATTCTCTCTATCTGCCTTTCCCTCTCTCTTTTCTTTCCCTCTCTCTCTCTCTCAAATAAATAAATAAAATAAAAAATAAAATATTTTTTAAAAGTCCTTTCAAAGAAATAAGAAGTGAGGCGGGTGTGGTAGCGTACACCTTAATCTCAGCATTTGGGAGACAGAGGTAGGAGGAACACTGACTTTGAGGCCAGCCTGGGACTCCAGAGCTAAAGTGAGACCCTACCTCGACCCCCCGCCTCAAAAAAAAAGAGGAAGAAATAAAGATCTTGGGACTCAAGCAATTTGGCCCCTTTTAAAAGCGTCTGCCAGTGACTGGGCTGTAGCTCGGTGGTCCAGCACTTGTCCAGCATGCTTGAGGCCCTGGGTTCCATCCCCAGAAATGTAGATTCCCACAGACACAAAGGTTGACAGCTTCCTGGCTGGCCTGGGCCCTTGCTCTACATGCATCCCTCATCCATCCCTGGGCAGCACCAGCTGAGGCTCAGCTCCACAGCGTAACAGTGCCCTGCACTCTCCCATATACCTCTGGGGCGGACCACCAGCACCCATCATGCTGGCCCCCACCCTGCCCATAAGCCTGGAAGTTGGAGCGAGGGAAACAGCAAAAGCGAGAGGGCCTGAATGTGGGTGCCAGAGAGACCCCAGCCCTCGCAGAGGCAGACCCTGCCTGCCATCTGCCACTTCAGACATCTTGCCATAGCAGACCACAGTGAGCAGGCTGCAGTCAGGCACCCCAGGGCCTAGACCACCATGGGGTAGGGTGGGGGTTGCCCAGTTTGAGTCACCCACTCAAGTCTGAATCAACCCAAAGCTATCTGGTACCCCAGGTGGAAGGATCCCAGCTCCTCTGTGGCTTTGGCCCTGGGGAGACCCTAGGCTAGCCTGACTCCAGGCACTGCAAGCTGCCCTTGTTGGGACAATGGGGTGGAGCCAAGCACAACCTCCCTTAGGGTGGGGGTACAGGCCTATTCACCCACTGCCAGCTCTGAGGTCATCTTCCACTTCCCTGTGTGTGGGGGGGGGGGGGCAGGGAGATGACCACACCCAGCCGGGGGCGGGAGTCAGCCTGTTCAGGAACAACCTCAGACCTGAGCTTCGGAGCTCCAGCGCCCCAGGCCCTGAGTCTCGGGGCCTGGGGGCTGAGCTGTTGTGCCAGAAAGAACGGAGGGCTCGGAGAGGAAAAGGCGGCGAGGAGGCCCAGGAGGGGACGCTCAGGCCTGAGACATCAGACATGGGCACTGGCTGTTCCTGGGAGCCAGCAGCCAAGGGCTCCTGGGGAGCCGAGTCCCTGGAGCCCACCCCCGCCTTTCCCTGGGCCCCGGCCCAGGCTGCACCCTTGCTGGAGTCTCTGGCAATCCCCACGTAGCCTCGCATTTTCCCAGCTGAGAGAACTTTCACAAATACCGACTGCAAACCGCTGACGGGCAGGGGAAGGGGCCTGGAGACTTCTGCCCCAAGCTGGGATGCGCTTAACGACGCGCCCACCTCAGCCCGGCACTCAGTAGCTCTGGGCAGCGTCCTGAAGGGCCTGTCAGCTGCAGACATGGGAGGGCAGGGAGGCTGTGCCCCAGCACCCCCATCTGCCTGTAACATGTCTGCTCCTAGGCCCCTATCAGTGCCCGCGGTGTGACCCAGGAGGGGCGCAGACCCCTGGCCTCAGTCCTCCCCCATCTTGCCGGCTCCGCTCAGCTGCCAAGGCAGGCTGACCTTTCTGCTGCTGCATAGCTTTGTGCAGAGAGGGAAAAAAATGTCTTTTAAAGCAAAAGCCAAACAAAAGCTGCCGGTTATTTTTAAAAATCTGGCTATTTTGGGGCAGGCACGTCTCCAGGGCAGCAACCAGAGCCAGGCTCTTGGCCACCTTGCCTCCTGCCCCTTGCCCAGCCTGACATCACAGTGCCAAGACTCCTCAAGAGGGGTTCTGTCCCATAACCCTTCCTGATGGGGCTGGCAAGAGCCCAGGTGTCCAGGTTCAAGGCTCTGGGGCAGCCACTCCTCCCTCAATGCAAGGCTGTGGGAAGATGCACCGAGAGGAGGGTCAGGAAAAGGTGCTTTCGTGATAGTGTGACGGTGTCCGGCCCGTCTCTTAATCAATCAAAGCCGAAGTCAGCAGAGGTGCTGCCAAGAGTGGCCAAGCGGGAAACAAACAGGGTCCCCTGGTTGGGTCTAGATGCCACACATGTGAGGAAAAGAGGGGTGCTAGTGAGGTTTCCCCAACGCAGGGATATAGGAGTGCAGAAGCTAAGCCCGCTGCCTGGCAGCTTCTTAGGCTCAGAAATTGTATTACCTACTTCACCCAAAGGTGGGCAGGGCCTGGAACCCCGAGGGAAGGAGTGGGGCTCCATCCTGAGTCCACAGTCCAGCCCGGTGCCGGCCCATCTGGGAGACGTGCAGACCAAGGCTGGGTGCAGGTAGCTTTGGCACATGGCCGGGGGGCCAGCCCGCCCTCCTGGCAATGTGACTCAGCAGGCAGCCTGTGACTCAGCCTGGGGCCCTGCAGGAAGAAGGCCCTGTGCTAATTCCTGGGGACAGAGCAGGGTCCTAGGCGGTACAGGGTGAGGCAGGAAGCCCCTCCTAACTGCAGGCGTCCGGCCGGAGCACCTTCTGGGCCCGGCCTCCTTCTTCCAAGGTCCTGAGAGGTGCTGCCCAGCCTCCACCCATTGTCTTTTCCTCATGTGCTCTATACATCACCAAAATCCCACGTGGAAACCTGCTATCACCACAGGAGGGGCTGGGCTGACAAGGCCAGGGCAGGGTCTGCTCACGTCCTCAGCTGGGTACACAGAGCCATCTCTTCAATAAATCAGGGGGGCCTGAAAACAGACCATGTGTGGGACCCACCCCGCAAGAGGCAAGTGGAAAAGCCCAGGGTGCCAACAGGCAAGCCCACAATGAATAACAAAAAATAAAAACATGGGGGTTGGGTGTGGCTTCATGACAGAGCAGTTGTTTGCTGTATACAAGGACCTGGGTTCCATCCCCAGCACTGCAAAGCAAATAAAATAATTAAATCAAAACATGGGATGTGAGCCAGGTGTGGTGGTGCATGACTGTAATCCTACCACTCAAGAGATGAAGGCCAGCCTGGGCTACATGAGATCTTATCCCCAAAAAAATAAAAATCAGGGGCTGGAGAGATGGTTTAGTGGTTAAGCGCTTGCCTGTGAAGCCTGAGGACCCCGGTTCGAGGCTTGATTCCCCAGGACCCACGTTAGCCAGATGCACAAGGGGGTGCACGTGTCTGGAGTTCGTTTGCAGTGGCTGGAAGCCCTGGCGCACCCATTCTCTCTCTTTCTCTATCTGCCTCTTTCTCTCTCTGTCACTTTCAAATAAATAAAAAAACAAAAAAAAAATTAAAAAAAAAAATCAGGCCTTCCCAAGCCAGCAGTGGAGGCGCACGCCTTTAATCCCAGTACATGGCAGGCAGAGGTAGAAGGATCATTGTGAGTTGGAGGCCACCCTGAGAGTACATAGTGTTACAGGTCAGCCTGGGCTAGAGTGAGACCCTACCTCGAAAAACTAAAAAAAATAAATAAATCAGGGCTTTTAATTACAACATTCTGGAGGCAGAGGTGGGAGGATCGTGGTGAGTTTGAGGCCACCCTGAGACTACACAGTGAATTTCAGGTCAGCCTGGGCTAGAGTGAGACCCTTCCTCAAAAAACAAACAACATAAAAAACTTATACTATACTAAGGACAGAGGCTCAGGAGTCCCAAGTCTACTAAAGGTGCCCACTCTACAGACTGTACAGGTGTGTCCAGACAAGTGTGAGAAGATTATCAGAGAACAGGTGGAGATGAAGGGCTGGGCGAGAGATAGGGGGTCACTGTCTAGAAGGAGGACATAGGGGTCCCAAGTGGAGCCAAATGGCCCCTGTACCACAATAGGAGGAGGTCAGAAAACCTGACTCCCTCACCAGCCAGGGCTCTCTGCCCCTCCTCCCTTCGGCCCAACCAGGTCAGGCCAGATGGTCATCTGGGGGGTGCACAGGAAGTGGAGTTTATCCCAAGGGGACCCCACGGCTGAAACACAAACAGTTTAGTCTCCACTGAGAGGTATGGCGAGAGTGAGAGGCCAACGCCATGGGTTTGTTTAAAAATATAGAAAACAGGAAGCCTTTGGGGGCAAGCAGGGTGTGGGGGCGTCCGGGTAGGTGGCTCAGGCATGACTGTATACACAGCGAGGCACCAGGACAAGCACCAGTGCAGCAGCAGAATGACAGCCAGGGCACCAGTAGCCCCTGGGCTGAGTTCTCCTCCAAGGAAGGGGGAGGTGAGAAGAGGGAGAAGCAGGTATAGGAAGGAAGAGGTGAGGAGGTAAGAGAGAAGGGACAGGTAGAAGGAGGGAGGGCTGGAGAGATGGCTTAGTGGTTAAGGAGCTTGCCTGCAAAGCCTAAAGACTCATGTTCAACTCTCCAGGTCTCACGTAAGCCAGACGCACAGTGACACAAGTGCACAAGGTTGCACATGTCCACAAGGGCGCACATATATCTGGAGTCCAATTGCAGTGGCTGGGGGCCCTGGCACGCCAATCCTCTCTCTCACTCTCCCTTGCATGCACTTTCTCACTCTCTTGCTCTCTCGCACAGAAAAAAAAAAGGCCAGTCTATTGGGCTTGCCTCAAAAAAAGGGGGGACTCTCCACCTGCCCTGTGTGTATGCAGCTAGCCAGGGGCTAAGGGAGGGAGGGGGTGCTGCACTGGCTCAGCCTGAGGACCTGCCGGAGTCTCCACTTCATCTGTGCAGGGAGTCCAGCTAGCAGAGCCAGGCCCTGGCCCAGCGCTGCACCTGTCCCCATCACTGGGCTCTGTAACTTAAGCCTGGGCATGGCTGCACTTCCTGCCGCTTCCCTACACAGCTCTGCTGACCATCTCAAGGCGCTGGCCACATGGCTGTGTGCCCAGCAAGGCCCAAGGAGTCACGCCAGTGACCTCAGCCTCATAACCACCATCCAAGCAGCACCCGGGACTTGTAGGCCTGTCTAGGGAGTCCCAACCCAGCCAGGCTGAGAGCAAGTAGGACAGGCCAGGCTGGGGTGCCCACTGCACAGGGGGGGAGTTCTCACCCCACCCCCAGCTGCAGAGGAGAAAACTGTGCAAAGAAGGGATGGCACAGCCATCTCAGGGGCACGGGCCCTCACACTGGCCCATCTTGCCCCCAAAAAACACTTTGGCCTTAAGTTCTATCAGCCCAGCCTCAGTGTCCCTGAACCACAACCTCTTTGTCCCCAGCCTGGGGCCTCCAACCTATTTCCCAGGCTGGGCCTTTGGGCCTATGACAAAGGCTGCAGTGTCACCTGAGCCGCCTGCACCAGCAGAGAACAAGCCCCTCCTCCCTGCCAGGAGGGGGCCAGCAGTCCTCACCTCCTGCTCTGAGCCGACCAGGGACAGGGGCTGCCCTGCTGTGGGGAGCCCACGAGGCCTCCTCTCCAGTTCTCAGGTCACAGCCAGCCCAGCCCGCTTCTTCTTCGTTTTTGTTTTTGTTCTTTTCCTGAGGTAGGGTCTCGCTCTAGCTCAGGCTGACCTGGAATTCACTCTGTAGTTTCGGGCAGCCTCGAACTCACAATGATCCTCCTACCTCGGCCTCCAGAGTGCTGGGATTAAAGTTGTGCGCCACAAAAAGAAAAAAAAAAAAAAAAAGCGGGGTGTGGTAGCACATGCCTTTAATCCCAGTACCCCGGAGGCAGAGGTAGGAGGGAGGATCGCCGTGAGTTCGAGGCCACCCTGAGACAACACAGTGAATTCCAGGTCAGCCTGAGCTAGAGCGAGACCCTACCTCGAAAAACCAAAAAATAAAGTTGTGTGCCACCATGCACCACCTTGTCTGTTTGTAAGACCTGAAGGCACTGCAATGGTGGGCGTGTGGTGGGGGAAGGAGGGTGCCCAAGCCGGGGCCTGCTGCCATGTGATCTGAGCGTGGATATTCCAGAGTGGCTCCTATGCCCTGGGTACAGGGTCTGCAGAGACTTTGGAAAGGGGAAGCTGAGGCCAGGAACCTGACCACTGGGTCCCAGAAGCTTCTAGAAGACACCAGGAGATATACAGAGTGGCCCTGTGAAGCTCCCAGGGAAGTGGGGCTGGGTCTCAGGAACTATCCCTTTGTCGTTAGCAGGGAGCTGAGCTTCCTGGGGACCCTCCCCCACAGAAAGGATCCTCTTCCAAGGCCCCAGTGAAGTCCCAGGCTCTCTCAAGCATCCTGTCCAGGAGTACTGGCTGCTCCTACGCAGATGCCTCAGGACCCGGCCTCCCTGCCCAGAGCCAACCTTGGGCCCACTCACCAGGGCAGCCGGGCAGCCGAGCCCACCCTCCTGTGAGATGCAGGAAGCACTGTGGTGTCAGTGCCAGCCGCCCCCACCCCCTTCCCAGGGCATCCGCTCCAGTCCCAGAACAAAGGCTGCTGGCCAGGCACTTCCTGGTGCTTCCTGAAGGAGCCATGGCCCAGGACGGCGCCTCTGAGGACCTCCCTGCCAGAAGCTCATAACCCCTGGAAGAACTGTTCCAGAGAAGCCCCAGAGGCCCTTGCTTCCACTGACAGTCCCTGGGCCACCAGAGGCAGGGGCTCTGGTAGACAGGGAGAGGGAAGGAGGGATCTTTCCCCTGTGTCACTTTGCAACTGGTGAAACTGAGGCCTGGGGAGGAGGCAAGATGTCTCCCAGCTTGGAGCAGCCTAAAGGCAGATCTGCTACAGGCCCAATTCACAGATGTGGAAACAGAGGCTCAGAGAGGGCCCCAGGGCCTCATAGATGGCAGAGTGCACATTGGATCAGCAGGCAGTCTACTGCCCTTGGCCTCACCCACACTTGGGCACAGTGCCTACCTACTCTGTAGGCATACTGGGTTGTCATGGAGACAAGGCCCATTCTCTCTTTCTCTGGCCCAATCTGGCAAGACTCTGAGAGGAGATATGGGAAGTGCCCCAGGAACCCCCTTTGCTGCTCTCAGCGAGGAAGAGTTCATATACACGCCCTCCCATGGGCGCACGGGGGGTGGGGGAGGGTGGAGAAGGGTGTCTCACGGGGCCGCTGAGGCCCACAGGTCCCAGATTTCCCGGCTTTCCGGGAGACAGACAAGCCAGGCGCAGACCACAGAGCCCTTCCTCCCTTCCTCCCTCCCTCCCCACTCCGGCTGCTCAGGCACAGCAGCAAATCCCAGGTCCCCCTGAGGATTCCGACCACTTGTTGGGACCCAGTTTGCACACCAATTGCCTGTCCACAGGCTGGCAGTCAGGGAGGAGATTCCTGCCCCACAGGCCTGCCCTTCCAGCCCGTCTGGGGACACCTCACCTGGCCTCCTCCCACACCTCAGGAGGGAGGACCAGAGGCCTAGGAAGGAGCAGAAAGCAATGTCACATGTCAGGAGGCAGACACAGGCTTACTGGCTGTCACAGTGGAGGTCCAGAACCAACCTTGTAGCCTGGCCCACCCTCACCCAACTCTCGGATCAGCCTCACCTACACCCACTCATCCCCATCCTGGTCCCCGGAGAGCAGCAACACAGCCGCCACTTACGGCCTGGGCAAAGTCACATGGAGTGGAACATAGCCATAAGAGTAGCCCAGCCCAGGAGCAACATCGGAGACCCCCCCGTCCTGCCAACCTTAGTGGGAAGGGGGTGCTCATCACTGGAAAATGCCCACTCCCACCGTCCTACTTGCACAGGGGCCTGGAGGCCAGTGAGGGCACAGAGCTGGCAGCCTGGGTGCAGACACCAAACCTCTGACCCCAAGGTGGCCACCACAGCAAGGTATCCCAGGAATGTCCACTTCCACCAGACCGCCTCCACATTCCTACGGCCCTCCCATCCCCACCAGGAATTCCTCAGGGTAAACATCAGGGTACCTCTGAGTGCGGGGGGCGGGGGGCGCTCTCAGCGTCACTGCCGCAGGCCTCCTCAACACAGTCCTGCCCACCCGCCTGTCTTGCCCGGCTCTGGTGTGGCCTTTGCCGCACTCCACTGAGCCCTCACTTTCCCTGGGTGTACAGGGATGCTGAAAGAACAGACAGAGGTGCCCAGCACTGGGCCTCTGTCCATGCTGCGGCTGTCCCCAGCAGGCCTTCCTGGACTCAGCCTCCAGCCCCCATGGTAGTGACCTCATCCATCCCAAAGTCACGTGTCATGAGGTGAGTCCTATGGCTGGAGCTCTACAGGCAAAAGGGACCCTACGTCATGTGCCCAAGGTGAACCCTATGGCTGCAGCTACAGAGGTAGAATGGAACCCTCCCTACCTGGCCCAGGTCCAGGGTGACGTTGACTTCATTGTACTCCAGGCCGCGGGACAGAGGTGGGCTCTGCCACCAGCGCTCCGTACCATCAATGGCATTGCTCACAGGGTGCGCCTTGTTGCTGTTGGCTGCTGTGCAGATGTCACAGTACTGGCCCTGTACGGAGGAGGGGGTAGAGAGGAGGGGATGGTCAGATGGCCAAGAAGGCTGGTCAGCCTGCCCCTTTAGACAGCTCTCCTGCCATCAGACAGATCCTAGGTCTCACCGCACTAGTTTGCCCCTTACTCAACCTGTAGACCCTCATGTGCCATGCATGTTGAGTGCCCACCGCTTCCTTAATGCAGGGGATATGGCTCACATGAGATGGCCACATATACAACAGGAAGACCAGGGCTGGAGGAGACACCAAATAGGTGGAAAAACCAATAAAGGTGTGCCTCTGGAGGAGATGGCCTCTGGGACCATGGGGTAAGGGCAGCATGCTCCAGGGTTGGTTAGTGCAAAGGCCCTGGTATGTATGGCTAGAGCCAAGGGGCACAGGGAGCATGACCCCTTCACCACGTCCAGCCCCCTCCCCTGCTGGCCACTGCAGAGGAGCCTGGGGAATGCAGGGTGGGGTAGGGATAGAAAAAGTGGGCAAGGGAGCCGGATGTGGTGGCGCATGCCTTTAATCCCAGCACTCGGCAGAGGTAGGAGGATCACAGTGAGTTCGAGGCCACCCTGAGACTCCATAGTGAATTCCAGGTCAGCCTGGGCTAGAGTGAGACCCTACCTTGAAAAACCAAAAAAAAAAAAAGAGTGGGGAAGGCAGTGCCACAGGAAGAAAGGTCACCTGGAGAAAGAGGGCTTCTGGTGGTCAGGAAGGCTGGGGAGAGCCGGGCGTGGTGGCGCACACGCCTTTCATCTCAGCTCTCGGGAGGCCGAGGTAGGAGGATCACTGTGAGTTCGAGGACACCCTAAAACTACATAGTGAATTCCAGGCCAGCCTGGACTAGAGTGAGACTACCTCATAAAAAAGGGGCGCTGGGAGAACCAGAGAACTGTGGCCCCTCAAGAGCCTGCGTCCCAGTCTCATGTCCAGTGTTCTCTGGATTAGGGTCTCCAGGACAGAGTTAAACCGTGGGCAGCCTGTGGGGCTCGGCTGGTGTTCAGATGTGTGGGCAAGGCCTTCTGACCACCACTCCTGATCCCTGGGACAGGACCCAATCACAACACACTGAGAGCCTCAGTGTCCCCGTCGCAGGGTGGGGGACAATGCTGTGCACCTGCTCAGGTTGCCTCCAGGGTAAAGATTACACATAGGCCTGCCTGGCTGGCAGCTGCTTCATCATAGCCCAGGCCACCCGCTGGGCCCTGTGTTCTGTGGGGACAGAGGAAGCTTCCATCCAGCCCTGTGGGCCCTGGCGGGGGAGGGGCGGGGCCCTGGCTACTGGCCAGTGGAGCCCACCCCCACCTCCCACAGGGAGACCAGACCTGCCCTCCACACACAAAGGCAGCTCCAGAGACCCGGCACTGACACACCGGGTACTGACGCACTGACGGAGGCCCAGGAAACAACCCCACCTCTCCCAAGCTAGGGGTGGGGTGCAGACCTCTTCCTGAAGGACACTGTGTGTAGGAGATCAGCCCCAAGTTGCACACATAGGCCCTGCCTCCCAGGACACCCTCTAGGCCTCTACTAGATGCAAGAGGCAGCAGGTGGCAAGTTATCTGTGACTTCTTAGGACCCCATGTGCTGATGTCTGGGTGGCTCCTGCCCCATAACTTTTGTCAGCTTTCAGGCTTGCTGTCCCTCCATTACAGTTTAGATGTCACCCCCTGGGCAGGGCCTCCACTCTGGACCACCCAAGTCGCGGACCTGTGCTTGCCAGGGTTTGCTGGCTGCATTTACCCACCTTGCATAGACTCAGCTGGTCCCACTGGGCCCCCAGGGCTCTGCAGTAACAGCCACACTCCCTTACTCCTCATTGCCTCCCCAGCCCACCACCCAGAACTGCCACCCTAAAGGTAATGCGTGCCGCCAAGCGTAAGTGATGACACCGGAACTGGAAGCCAGGCCTTCCCAGACTGCAGACCCTCAGGGGGGACAAAAGATAGGGGCCCAAGAGGGTCAATGATCGCACCCTCCACCGGTGCCAATCAATGTGGGCATAGGCAGGGAGGAAAGAGATGGTTAGGCTTCCCAAGAAGGCTGCCTCCTGGTCCAGATCTTGTAGGACACAAGACCACCCAAAGGTTGGGCCCACAGTGGAGGTGCCCAGGATGAAGGGTGCAAGGTGGACCTCCTGTCTTCTAGGAGCCCAGGGAAGGCAGTGTTTTAGCCCCTGCCAGGCAACAGAGAGAGAACCTAGAGAGTTAGGGAACAGTTTCCATTTGACCAGTTGCTGAGCAACTGGCCACAGTAGGTACCCACCATCACCCTCGGTGGCCCAGGTTCATTGGCCTCTGGTTCAAAGCAGACAGTTGGGAAACCAGGTTCCCTCCTCCCCTGCTGCTGCTGGTTGGGACTAAATCTTCCCGGAACAGAGTGAGGAAACACAGGCTGATTAGGGCATCCCCTTCTAGCAAGTCAGCAGAGTTCTTCTGATGCCCACCTGAAACTGGGAGGGCAGGAGTCCCAGCTGCCCGCTCTGTCCCAGGCATCCACTTACTGCCTTGTCACTCAGACAGCACGGCTCACTGAGACAGGTTGCCCCCACCCCGGGATGCCCAGGCCCCCTTCTCTCTAACAAAAGATTGGCCATCTTGGAACCCTGAACAGCAGGGCCCAGCCCTCCCCCCACATCTATGTGCCTCACTCCCCATGGTGGCACATATTGGGCTCTTTTGGAGGGCACAGTTTCATGTTCTGGGCATCACCTGAACCAATCTGCCTGCACCAGACATCTCTACCGCTGAGCACAGTCAGAGGCTCTCAGAGCCTTAGAAAACCGGAGGAGGGAGCTCTGTCCACCAAGCAGCTCTGGAAGAGGGGCCCATGGCCCTGTGATGCTGGAGAGATGGCCCAGCAGTTAAGGCCCTGGCACACTCATTCTCTCTGCCTCTCTTCTTTCTCTGCAGATAAATATGCAAATAAATATCTTTTTTAGAGAGAGGGAGCGAGAGACAATTGGCGTGCCAGGGCCTCAGACACTGTAATAGAACTCCAGATGTGTGCCCCACCTAGTGGTCATGTGCAACCTTGCACTTGTCTCACCTTGAGGTGCATGCCTGTGAAGCCTAAGGAGCCAGGTTTGATTCTCCAGGTCCCACATAAGCCAGATGCACACGCATCTGCCTATACTCTCATTTTCTCTCTGTGTCTCAAATAAATAAATAATAAATCTGTGTCCTTCTCTCTTAAAAAAAAAAAAAAAACGCATCCTTAGGCTTCCCAGGCAAGTGCCTTAACCACTAAGCATCTCTCCAGCCCCCAACAAGTATTTTTAAGAAAACAGCTTTTGAGCCAGGTGTGGTGGCACATGCCTTTAATCCCACCACTCGGGAGGCAGAGGTAGGAGGATTGCCATGAGTTTGAGGCCACCCTACATAGACTACATAGTGAATTCCAGGTCAGCCTGGGGCTAGAGTAAGACCCTACCTTGAAAAACCAAAAAAAGAAAAGAAAATCGCTTTTGCCTTGCTAGTGGTGAACCAGGAGAAGCAGTGCCCACTCGAGAGCATGGCACACCACTTTCCAGGGCAGGCTTCTAATATCAGAGGCAGTGGGCCAGCATACTGTGTCCATTCCATTCCACAGACAAACTTGAGTCTCAGAGAGGGAACCCACACAGCTGAGGTACAACAGAGCAGGGCTTTGGCCCCAGGTCACTAGAAGGAGACAAACCCAAGCAGACAGCCCTCTGGGATGACCCGTCACCCAGATGGGGCAGGGAGGGCTGGACTAGGGTCTGGAAATGGACTTGAGCCTAACTTAGGGAGCAGCAGGCTTCCAGCTGAGCAGCAAGGGCCCTGGGAGCCCCTTCCTGAGATCCAGCCA
Organism: Dipus sagitta; assembly: GCA_036346955.1. Classification (NCBI taxonomy): domain Eukaryota; kingdom Metazoa; phylum Chordata; class Mammalia; order Rodentia; family Dipodidae; genus Dipus; species Dipus sagitta. The sequence goes on along the minus strand of CM070779.1, from coordinate 1,951,781 downwards.
CCCTAACACGCACCCAAGAGGCACCCCAGTTCCCCAGCTCACTCCAGCTGGTCCCTGCTCTGGTTGTGGGGCTACAAGCAGGTGTCTGCATCTTTCTAGGCTCCTGTTTCCCATCTCAGAGGTCTGCTCTGCAAGGCAGGAGGCTGCCCCGATGGCATCCTTGTTTCTTCCTTCAGGGGAGCCGGAACCCAGGGGCGGCTGGCCCCTCTCAGCTCCCTCCTCTTCACTTAGGGGTCCATGTGAGTATTGGGTGGGCAGGCAGGGAGGAGGCAGAGTCTGGCATCCCTCACCCCCTTCCCAAAGTCCTTGGCCCTCCTCCTCAGCCTCCTTCCAGGAAGGTGGGAACTGGTCTCTGGACTGGCTCACTTACACTGGCCCTGAGGGCTCCTATACACTTTCTTTCCCCAACGTGGAGTCAGGGCGTGGTGGGCAGTCTGTTCTGGGGTGTACTGCAGGGGAGCCTGGGGCAGACTTTGCCCCCAAGGCTGCCACCAGCCCCAAAAGAAATCCAGAGTTTGGTCAGCCCGTTTTCCTGGCCAAGAGGTCCAGGTGCGGGGCCACTCAGTCCACCTGCAGGCGGAGCCTGAGGGGCTCTCTGTCCCGCGCGTCTTCGGAGGCTCTGACTCCACGTCTGCACGTGTTTCTCTTTCAGCTGACTTCCTGCCGGCCCTCTCCCACCTCGGAGGTCCCACCGTTGCCAGGCTAGACCTCTAGCTAAGACGCTTCAACACTTGGCTGAGGACAGGAGCCCCACGGCGGGAGCAAGGGCGGCGGAGGCTCCCGCGCTCATCCCGTCCCCATCCGGAGGCCAGCAGGTTCCAGCCTGTCCCAGCAGAAGGCGAAGTGCCCACCCCGCCCCACAGGCAGCCTACCCCGCAGCCAAGTCCCGCCCTCGCCGGGATCCCGTACTAGAGACCGCCAGGGACTGGGCACCGGTCCCCTCCCTCCGGAGTCACCGCCACGAGACTGGACCGGACCCCTGGTCCGCGGAGGGGACACTTTGTTGGCCCTTCCAGAGGGACGCGCAGTTTCCGCGCGAGCTTCGGTGGCTTGATTTGGGGGGGGATCCCTTCTAAATGCACATCCAGGGAGTCGCTCCCCGAACTCGACGGCCCCAGGTGGCCCCCATGAGCTGGGTAAATCCCGGGTCGACACTGCGCGGCGCGGCGCGGCGCTCCGCCTTCCCCGGCCCGCGCTCACCTGGATGGTCTGGTTGGGGTCCCCGCCAGCCACCGGACCCCCCACCAGCTTGCAGTAGAGGTCCTCGGTGGGGCGGGGGGCGCCGCGCGCCGGGGCCTCCTCGCCGCAGGTGGCGGACGCGGCGATGCGGGCGCCCTCGGCCAGGTTGAAGTAGGGCGGGTGCAGGCTGAAGTCGCCGCTCCCGGGCGCCCGCGCCCGCGCCGCGCCCAGCAGCGCCAGCCCGGCCAGCAGCAGCAGGGGCGGCGGCGGGGCAGGCGCGGGGCCCCGGGGACGGCCCGCGCACGGCCGAGCTCCGCGCCTCGCCATCTTCCGGCTCGCGGCCGCGTCGCCACACTCCGGGGACAGCGCTCGCCGCGGGAGCCCGGCGGGTCTGGAGCGGGGAGGCCGGTCCGGCTCGCTCCGCCCGCTCGCGGACGTCAGGCCCCGCCCCGGCCCGTCCGGGCGCCCGACCCCGCGCCCCGGGGAGAAGGTTGGGGTGGGGGAAGGGCAGGAGGAGGGGCGGCGGGGAGGCCTTAACCCTTCGGACCCCGGCCCGACCCGCCTCCCGGAAGGGACACCTGCTGGCCCCGAGCCAGGCCGTGGGAAAGCCGGTGCTACCCTGCCTCCCCGCTTCCCCAGGTCGGGGCTTCGGATCCCTAGGGGGACCCACGCATTCCCTAGGGGCGTCAGGCCTGCCTCCACCGGCCCGGCTGCTCCGCTCTTTGTTTCCCTAACTTCTGGCAGCTCTCCGCCACCTGCCCATGGTCCCATCCTACTGAAGGGCTAGGTGTCTGTGCAGTATGACAGCCTTGGGTGGGGTGAGTCCCTGAAGGGATCCGGATCTGCAAAGGGACAGAAAAAGCCACGGTGTGGACCCCCGCTTTTTCCAAGGTCAGGCCAGATTAAGCCCTGCCCTGGCTCCTACTAAGATTTAAATTTCTCTCCAATCCAGCAATGAAGCCAGAGGAAATGGCCCAGGTGCCCACCCACGGCCCCCTTCCAAGGTCCCAGGATGCTCTGGGGTGCGAATCAAATGAACTCCCAGGAAGGCAGGGCTCTGCTTACACACCATTAAGCTAGCTGCGTCTAGAGCACCTGTGTTTGAGGGCACTGTGGACGCCAGAGCTGACCCATGTTAAGGCCACACCCCTACCTCCCGGGCAGCTGGAGCATACTGACCAAACAGCGGAGGTCCTAGAGGCTGAGCCTAGCTAGGGCTGCGTCCCTCTTTTCTGCCTTTGGGTAGCTTCAGACACCGCCACTGGGTCTCCTCCCCTAGAGTTCCTAGGCCAAATTGGCCTCAAGGGGAGCCCCGAGTGGGTGGGGGTGGGGAGCAGCTGCTGGGCTGGCAGCTCCCCCTGGTCTCCCAAGCCAGGCCATTGTCCCACGTGGGTGGTGGGGCTCCCTTCTAGCCGAGCAGTCTGGACGATCCCTGGATGAGGGCGATCCTTGGGTGAGCTCGTGGGGATGCTGGCCAGAGGGTTCTGGGGGGCTGATGGGGGTCCTGATTGGCAACTGTGACTGGAAGATTGCCCCATTCTCATCTTCCAGGCTGCCCTCCGCCTCCTACAATTCTCAAACCCCGAGGGTCTTGGGCGGCCTCTTCTCTGGAACTAGCCTGGAGGAGCCGCCCTCCCTAGCTCCTTCCACCTCTCCTCCCCGGAATTCCTCCATAGCCTCACTACTAGTTTCCACCTGGGGGAGGGAGAGGAGGTGGGTCCCCTTTGTAGAGACCTGTGGGGGCAGGGCTGGCTCCAGGGTGGGCAGAGACCAGGAGGAATCCGGAATTCAGCTGAGATTTATGATCCCATGCAAAGGACAGCTGGGGCAGTAGCAGGTTACCAGATGGCCAGCCCCACCCTGCCACAGTGATGGTTCTCCCACCATGCCCGCCAGGCAGTGTGCTCTGGCCCAGGGTCCCCTTGACAGCTGGGGCCCTGACAACCTTAGGCTCAGATAAACTCCCTCCAAGGTCTGGTGTGACTCCTGAGAACCTGCTGGATTCTGGAGAATCCCTGGAGAATTACTGGGCAAAGTTTGGGCCAGGAGCCCTCTGAGCCGCCTAGTGGTCAGGCTGGCCTCCATAGTCCCAGGACACTGACCAGGCGGAGGAGGAGGGCGGGGCAGCTGCCTGAGAATGCGCTGAGTCAGCCACAGCCACCAGCACCCGGAGGGTTAATCCCCAACTAGCTGTTTCCCGGCAGACAGCTGCCCTGGGAGCAACTGGTGGAGGGCAGGGGCTGGAGAAGTGGCCAGGGGACAATATGGCACTGGACTGATGAGGTGTCCACACTCTGCCTCCACTCGGTCACCCAGACTGGGGGGGGGGGGACAGCCGGCTCTGGCGGGGTGGATAGTGAAGGCACTAACTACCCCAGCCCCTCTGCACACAGGGCTGGGGAAGGGCCCAGCCGGGGGTGCTGCTCCTCTCTGCCCACCTCACCCCACCACTACCCTCTGCGGACCAGGTCCAGTCCTAGTCTTCACCACCCTTGTGAGCCAATCTCTCATAGTCTTCCCCTGAGTCATAAGCTGCCCAGCCACTCCCTCTCCCTCCCCCTCCCCACCCCACAGATGGGGAAACTAAGGCAACAAGGCCAGGTCAGGCAACAGCACAGTTCTAAAGACAGCGGGAGCTGGTCAGTCACATCCTTTCTCCAGCACACCTATTGGGACTTTTTGGGTACCAGCCCCCAGTAGCAGTCCCCTTTGTCTTGACAATTCATACAGCACCGGAGGATTTTGTCCTGAACTCACAAAATACCCAGTCTGGGGTGAGGTAAGGAGTCCGCTGGTCGGGAGAGAAGTGAAGACTGCCCTTTCTCTGAGGTTCTGTGGCCTGCCCATGGGACAACAAAGGTCTGGAGCCCTTCCTGCCCAGCCTGGGGCCTGAAGGAGGAGCGGAGGAAAGGGTTCTGGTAGATACTCCCCTGACCCTGGGTTAGGGCCCCACTCCAACAACAGCATTCTCAGGATGCCCCAGTCCCTGGGCAGCCCCACCTGGAGGCAGCTGTTGGGGACCAAGCAGGGCACAGGGCATCTGACTCTCCTGAGCCTCTAGGGGGCACACTGAAGACAGAGTCCCCTCCCCCCTTCGCTTTCACCTGTGTTACCAAGCAGCGGCAGCTTGCAGAAGGCTGTTACCATCCTTGAAGGGCTGCGTGAGGAGAGCTCTCCCTCCCTGCTTCTTGTTTGGACCAGCCCTGTGGGAGTCTCTAGTTCCAGGGCCCAGGATATCTGCCTCCCTGGGGAGAGGGTTGAGGGGAAGCCAGCTCAGAGGCCACATTCCCTTTCCCAGGGCTACTCTGAGGTCCTTCTAGGGAGCCAATGGGGGAGCTTCTGTCCCTGCCCATGGTGGACAGCCAGGAGGAGCCCATGGCAGGGCTGATTCTGGTGGCTACTGTCAACCAGGTCCAGCTCTGTCCTCTGACGAGGACTCAGAATAACCAGGCACCAGGAAGAGTCACATCCTGCAAAGCTCATATCAGGACATCATAACCCCAGAAAAACAGAGAAAGTATCAGGCCTCTGTAGGCCACTGTTTGGCTGAAGGGCACACCATGACCCTTGGTCAGTGAGAGCCATCCCAGAACAGGGGACATGGGAGCTCTGTAAGTCAGCAGGCAGGACAGGCCTCAGAGACCTCTCACCCAGACCAGGAGTATGCTGTCCCTAGGGGTAATTGCTTGTCTCAAACCTCCCAAAGGTCCCTTGGCTTGTGTCTCATGAGAGTGAGGTTGAAGACAACTGATCATCTCTGGCCTAAGAGGGGTCTGGAAGTAGGCCTGGCTGCTCTGCCAATAAAGACGCCCTTCACACCCCTGCTTTAGTCCCCACTGGGCTCCAAGTAGCCGTCCAGCATAGCCTCTGAGTTGATGCTGGCCAGGATGAGAGCATCTTGACAGGCAAGCCACTTGGCAGGCAGTCTCCTAGAGCCTCTGGATTCAATAGCAGAGCCTGTCCTTCCAGTCATGAGCCTGCTCCTAGGGCCCCACCAAGTGGGGTCCCAGCAGGGCATCTAGCATAGCTGAATAGCATCCTAGAATTCGTATCCATTGCCCTCACGTCCACAGTATCATTTCTGTGTGTGTGTGTGTGTGTGTGTGTGTACACATGCACGCAGGTGTGCCTGGAGACCAGAGGACAAACTTGGGTATCATCCTTGGGAAGCCATCCACCCCTTTGAGACAGGGCCACTCACTGACCTGGATCTCACCAATTAGGCTGGGTGGTCAGCAAGTCCTAGGACTCCTGTGTCCATCTCTCCAGTTCTAAGGTTACGGGAGTGCGCCACCCTACCCACCTGGCATGCTCACATGTATACTGGGAATCGAACTCACATCCTCATGATGTTTGCAAAGCACCAAGTTATCTCCCCAGCCCCCAGTGGTATCTCTTTACCCTCCCCACACTTCCCCACCCTAGCCTCATCACCTCCCAGCTGAGCAGCTGAGACCTATAGGGAGACATGGAGGAGCTGCTTGCTCAACAGTGAGCACCCAGGAACCCTGCACCCAGCCCCAGGGGCTGACTTGTCCTCCTCCTCCCAGCACCTACATTCCAACAGGCCCATCCCCACCATAGCTGATCAAACTGGCTCCCCGCTGGTGGGTGGGCGGGCATGAAGGCCTGAGCTTCTGTGAGAGGTGCCCATAGACAGCCTTATATGGCCAGGAGGCCCGAAGCCCAGGAGGAATGCTCTCCCTGGGAAGACCCAGCGGGCAGAGCCTGAGCACTGAGTGCCAGCACGGTCAGGGGTCTATGAGCTTGCAGGTGCCTCCAGTAGGCTTTAAAGCCAGCCTCCGGGCCTCAGCCTCCCAGGGGAGCTACCTACCTGTCAGGCCCCGCAGCAGCTCTGAGACAGCTAGTGGCCCTGGGAGAAAGGGACCTCTGAGATCCCGCAGCACTGGGGTGCACAGGCTTCTGCACCAGCACCAGGCTTTTTGTGCTGACCAGAATAGTGCCTGGAGGTCAGCCTGTCTCTCCTAGCACCAGTCAGAGGGTCTTCAGACACATTGACCCAAGGGCTTCATGTCCTACCCTGGCCCCGTAGCCCTTGCTCTCCACTGAGAACAGCTTGGGTAGTGCCCCTCCCCCCACCTGTACTCCTCCATCTCGCCTAACCCTAACCCTCACTTCTCTCTCCCAACCTCTGATCTGGGGAAGGGGGTGTTTTGCATTCTCAAGCTGTTCTCTGGCCCTTTCTGTCTTTTTGTTTCTATCTCTGTCTCTTTCTTTGTCTGGTCTCTCTGTGTTTCTCTCTGTGTGTCTCAGTCTTTCTTTCTCGGTGTGCCTCTCCTTGTCTGTCTCTATCTATCCCCCTGCTCAGTGCCCCAGACCTGCCAAGCTCAGCAGCGGCGTCTGGCATGGCCCTGGCAGGGCAGGGCTGGGCAGTGGGCCAGCTGGAGGGCACAGACACCCTGGGCCCCTGAGCTGACAGGCCCCAGATCTGCAGCTGCCACAGGGCCAGGCCTCCTGAAGCCTTCCAGGCCTGCAAGGCCTGTCCCGGTCGGTCCTGCTGCCAGGTCCCTGCCTCCAGCCTCCTGGTACCCCCCACCCCCAGTATCACTGCCCCTTTACTTTAGCTCTACCCCTACCAGGATTGGTTCCCCCCGGAGCCCACTACAGGGCTCCCAGCCCTGCCATGGTCTTGCTGGGTGTTTATTGGGCAGTCACTTGTAGTGTTGCAGGTGTCACAAGGGCACTCTAGGAGTTAATCCCAGTGGGACACCAAGCACAAGGACTGCTGGTCTCCTGCTTGCTGCCTCAGCTCAGGGAGAGCAGAGCCCAAGGGCAGACAGAGCTCTCTTCACAGGCCCACACACCTCCCCTTGGTGCCACCACCATGTCCGCGGTGGTCCCTGAGAAACTGCAGCACATTTTGTGAGTACTCAACAACAGTGGGCAGCAGAAAGTAGCCTTTGCCAACAGGTCTGGCCACTGCCTGGATGACAAGCTCTGAGGAGCTGGAGTGAGGGACAGAAGAAGATGAAGAAGGCAGCCCACTGGGGGCTGCAGAGTGGGCTCCAGGTCAGCCTGGCCTAGAGTGAGACTCTGCCTCAAAAAAGCCAAGAATAAAAAGGCAAGGACTGGGGAGATGGCTCAGTGGTTAAAGGCGCTTGTTTGTAAAGTGTGCTGCCCCTGGGCTCAATTCCCCAGCCACCCACTTAAGGCCAAATGAGCATTCATTTGCACTGGCAAGAGATCCTGTGCATCCCCCCCACCCCGCATATACACATGTGCAAACACAGATAAATAAATAAGTAAAAAAAAAAATTAGGGTTGGAGAGATGGCTTAGTGGTTAAGCACTTGAGTGTGAAGCCTAGGGACCCCGGTTTGAGGCACGATTCCCCAGGACCCACATTAGCCAAAAGCACAAGGGGGCGCGTGCGTCTGGAGTTCGTGGGCAGTGGCTGGAGGCCCTGGCATGCCCATTCTCTTTCTCTCTCTATCTGCCTTTCTCTCTGTGTCTGTTGCTCTCAAATAAATAAATAAATAATGAACAAAAAATTTTTTAAAGAAAAGGGGGAATATGGAGATGGCTGATAAAGTGCTTGCCTCACAAACATGAGGACTTGAGTCTAATCCCAGCACCTACATAAAAATGCCGGGGTGGGGGCTGGCCTAGTGGATCATGATTTTTTTTCCTTTGGTTTTTCAAGGTAGGGTCTCACTCTAGCCCAGGCTGACCTGGAATTCACTCTGTAGTCTCAGGGTGGCCTCAAACTCACACCAATCCTCCTACCTCTGCCTCCCGAGTGCGCCACCACGCCAGGCTTGGATCATGCTTTTAACCCTAACATTCAGAAGGCTAATGTAGGAGTTCATGAGTTCAAGTCCAGCCTGGGCTACAAAGTGAGTTCTAGCTCAACCTGGATTACAGGGAGACCCATCTTCAAAACAAACAAGCTGGGGGTGGAGAGATAGCTTAGCAGTTAAGGCACTTGCCTGAGAAACCTAAGGACCCATGTTTGACTCTCCAGATCCCACATACACATAAGGCAGACACACAAAGGTGAGCAAGCACAAGGTTGCACATGCCCACTAGGTGGCGCAAGCATCTGTAGTTTGATTGCAGTAGCTGAGGCCCTGGAACACCACCTCTCTCTCTCTCTGAAATACAATTAAAATTTTTAAAAAATGTGCTGGGCGTGGTAGCGCATGCCTTTAATTCCAGCACTCAGGTAGCAGAGGTACGTGGATTGCTGTGAGTTCAAGGCCACGCTGAGACTACATAGTGAATTCCAGATCAGCCTGAGCTAGGGCTAGAGATATAGACCCTACCTCAAAAAAAAAAAAAAAAAAAAAAGAAAAAAGAAAAAGAAAAAAACAGGGCTGGGGAAATTTCTCAATGGTTAAAAGGTTCTTGCTTGCAAAGCCTGCCGGCTGGGTTCAATTAACTGATATCCATGTATGAAGTGGCAGATGTGTCTGAAGTTCATTTGCTGTGACAGGAGGCCCTGGCATGTCCATTCTCTCTCAAATAAATTAAAAAAATATTTTATAAGCCGGGTATAGTGAGTGGCACATGCCTTTAATCTCAGCACTTGGGAGGCAGAGGCAGGAGGATTGCCATGAGTTCAAGGCCACCCTGAGACTACATAGTGAATTCCAGGTCAGCCTGAGCTAGAGTGAGACCCTACCTCAAAAAAACAAAAAAGGGGCTGGAGAGATGGCTTAGCGGTTAAGCGCTTGCCTGTGAAGCCTAAGGACCCCGGTTCAAGGCTCAATTCCCCAGGACCCACGTTAGCTACATGCACAAGGGGGCGCATGCGTCTGGAGTTCGTTTGCAGTAGCTGGAGGCCCTGAAGCACTCTATCTATCTATCTATCTATCTATCTATCTATCTATCTCTTTCTCTCTCTGTCTGTTGCTCTCAAATAAATAAATAAAAATAAACAAAAAATTTAAAAAAAGAAAAGAGATCACATTCTAGGGGGGAATTGTGGCAAAAGGAATTATAAAAAAAAGGGGGGCTGGAGAGATGGCTTAGTGGTTAAGTGCTTGCTTGTGAAGCCTAAAGACGGCAGTTCGAGGCTCAATTCCCCAGTACCCATGTAAGCCAGATGCACAAGATGGCACATACATCTGGAGTTTGTTTGGCAGTGGCTCAAGGCCCTGGTGCACCCATTCTCTCTCCCTCTCTCAATCTCTGCCTCTTTCTCTGTCTGTCACTCTCAAATAAATAAATAAAAATAAACAAAAATTTTAAAAATATATTGTATAAAGGGCTGGAAAGATGACTTAGTGGATAAGGCACTTGCCCGCAAAGCCTAGTTTGATTCTCCAGAACCCACGTAAGCCAGATGCACATGGTGGTGCATGCGTCCGGAGTTTCTATGTAGTAGCTAGAGGCCCTGGCATACCCATTCACATTCTCTCTCTCTCTCTCTCATAAACAAGTAAATATAAATAAAATATTTAAAAATATTTTATAAAGACAAAACAAAAAATACTAAGGGTGGTGGAGCCTGCCTTGTAACCCCAGCACTGGGAAGGCAGGGACAAAGGGTCCCTGGGACTTACTGGCCAGTCAGTTTAGCCTATTGGTGAGCTCCATTCCAATGAGAGAACCTGTCTCAAAAGATCTGGTTGGTGTTCCTGAGGACAACATCCAAAGTTGTTCCCTGGCTTCTGCCTGCAGAGGCACACACATGTCTGCACATCCATATGAACACATTTAAGTGTATGTGCACACATGCACAATTCTGCGGATGGGGCTCAGTCAGTAGAAGGTTTGTCTAGCATGCATGAAATCCTGGGTTGGATCCTGTGCACCATATAAACCTCAGCTACACAGTGAGTTCAATACCAGCCTGGGAAACAGGAGACCCTATTTCATAAACGACAATGTAAAGAAACATTACAAAGGGTGAGCTGTTCCGACTCACTCATCTTCCCAGACCATTTAGGCAGGATGGTTCTGTGCCTTAAGCCAACCTTGAGTTACTGCTGGACAACGGGGACCAGAGGACCAAATACCTGCCTTTCCACCCCGTTACACTGGCCGGGATAACAATGCCCCACTTCCTGTTCCTGGAGCTAGGCATCCTGAGACAGAGCTAGGAGAGTGGACTAGGACTTGGTGCTCTGGCCCTGTCCTCATTCGAGGCCACCTGAGGTCCATAGAGTGGTCCTCACTCCGTGGCCGCTGAGCAGGAGCACGAAGCCAGAGAATACAAGTGTGGCGAGAGCGGCGCGGGAGACCCTGTGCTGGGCTGGCGGGTGCGGAATGGTTCAGCTGTGTGGAAACCAGTCAAGCAGCAACCGCAGTGACCCAGCCGTCCACCCCTTGAAGCCACCTGAGCACCCGTGAGCCCCAGAACCTCATGTGCCAATATTCTCAGCATCAGAAGTCCTAACGCCCTAGATGGAGACTGCCTGCTGGTCATGGGCTGGTGCAGGGTGGCTCTTCCACCAACAGGAAACACCAGAGATTTCACTCCCTGCTGGGGGGGGGGATTTTAAGATCCAACTCTTTGAAGAAACTGCCCACCCTTGGGCAGCTAAGGATATGCTCTGGCCCATGGGTCCTCTTGGGTGTTCGAGGGAAACAAGTGAGCCACAGCCTGGGCCAAGTCTGGGAACCAAATGGGGGCCATGGAGGACGGCTCAAGCAGAGCGGGTACTGGAGGGGGGCATCAGACAGTGAGTGGAGGCAATGCTACCTCGTAGCGCCTGTGGGCCACCCACACAGACCACTGACGCCAGCTGGGCCCTGTCGCCCGCACAGCTAGGCGTGTGCTTATGTGTTTAGGGTTGTGGTGAACCCAGGGCACCCTACCCCCTGTATGATGCTGACTCAGTCTGGAGAGAGACGCCACACTGTGAGGTCCCCAGGAACGGGGAGGCATGTGTCCTCCTGCCCCACCTTTAGCTGGACCACCACCCTGGGGTTCCTGTGGAGTCTGGGGTGTGGCTACAAAAGCTCCACTCTAGCTGGGCGTGGTGGCACACGTCTTTAATCCCAGCACTCAGGAGGCAGAGGTAGGAGGACGGCCGTGAGTTCAAGGCCACCCTGAGACTACATAGTGAATTCCAGGTCAGCCTGAGCCAGAGTGAGACCCTACCTCGAAAAAAAAACCAAAAGCTCCACTCTGTCTTGTGCACAGGAAGCTGTTGCCTGACTGCCTTGGGGTCTCCAGTGTTCGTGTTCCAAACTGCCAAGTGATACCCAACCACTCCCCTCCGCTGTCACCTCAGTCTCACAGCCAAGGACTGGGGACATCCAGAGGTGGGAAGGGAGCTTTGGAAGGAGTCTGCGGTGCCTGACAGCCTGCAGGGGCTACTCCTAGCCAGGCTGGGCGGCTCTCAGCTCAGCCTGGCTGACTGGGAGCAGAGGGCTGGGCCAGGTGAAGATGTCACCTCCTGGAAACCAGCTAGGCCCTCCCCCATGTGGAGGGGAAGGGGAAATGGGGGCTCTACTCCAGGCTTCTGTTTGCCCCAAGTTTCAACATTAACAAAATATTTGTCCTGTGGCTCTTGTGGAGAAATATTTCCGGGGAATGTAAACACACGGGGACTTGGAAGTCTCTTGCTGGCCTTGGAGCGTGTCGAGGTCCACTTAGAGCTCAGGCTTCTCCTTGTGAGGGGTTGTGTGTCTGTGCCTAGTGGTCACTCACGAGGAAGACAGAAGGGAGCGCCACTGTGCAGTTTTCTGACAGGAAAGACCTGGTCACCTCTCATCTTCTGCTTCTAGCTCCATCCAGCCTTGTGTGATATCAGGCCCACCAAGGCCCCAGGGACCTGTGGACACAGTGATGCACCCTGTCTTTCTCCCCACCTGGCTTGGGCCCTCTGACCCAACCCCAGAGCTGCCCGTCCATCTCTCCTGTGTGCATGGAGCCAGGGGCCACTGTGGCCCTCAGCAGGCCTTGGGGAGGTACCTGTGGAATGCTGTCACCTGGGGAGAGTTTCTCTATGACTGCATCTAGAAGACAGCCTGAGAACTAGAGAGCCACATGTGACTGCTGGATGTGGTCATGAGACTGTAGACAGTGACTGGTGACACAGTTCCCACCTCCACCCTGTCCATTAGGCTGGAAGAGCCTGGCTTCTTTTCCATTCTGAATGGAGGACTCTCTGGGGGCAGGGCAGGGCCCCTGCGGTCCTTATCCCAGCCGACTCCACTGACCTGAGCGTTGGCTCAGCCTAGACAGAGATTGTCTGTGTTTCCCCTCCTCCAGAGGCTGGCACAGGAACGCACAGAGCTCCCACCTTTGCCCACCCAGGTAGAAGAATGCAGTAGCCTGGGGGAGGGGTGCCGCCTCCTCCTGGAATTCCCCAGGCCTGGCACCACCAGGAGCCATGAAGGCTCTGCCTCTGAGTCCACGGCTGTCCACCAGTGCCCCCAGGACCCTGTCTCCATTGTGAGGGGCCAAGGCTAACTCAGGTCTGCTCACCTGGAGACATAGTCCCCTCCTCCAGGGAGCCTTCCCTGACCACCCCAGCTATGTAGCCCCATGTAGCTATTGTCCTTCAAAGCACTCCAACAGCTTCCTACCAGGGATATGACTGTAGCGCGCTGGGAAAGCATTGGTCCAGATTGCAGGAAGCACTGGGTTTCATATCCAGCATTGTAAAATAATAAAAACTTAAACAGAAACCCTCCAGCCTGCAAGGCTAAGTGTCTGGGCTAGTCACATGCCAGCAGTGGGCTGCCAGGGTCCTGTGGGAGCGACAGTCCTGGCTTCCACCCCTGGGAGGCCGGCAGAGCACGCTCCCTCCCGGTTGTACCGACCAGAGATGTCTGTAGACTCTTCCACGTGCCTGGGAAATTGTGCTCTGCTCCTCGCCTTGCTGAGTGCCCTTGTCTTAGACACTCCTGAACTGCTGGCTCTCCTACCCTACCCGCCTCAGGCCTGGACACACAGGTACCCATTGAGTAGTGGACTGAACAAATGCCAAAAGAGGTGCAAGATGTGGATTGGGGTCCCTGGAAGTGGGAACAGTGGCCAGGCAGCAAGGGTTGCACTAAGTCCTTGCCAAGCAGATGATGGAGCAGGAGCAGGCCTGGCTCAGGCTCAACCCAAGCTCCACTTGACCCCTTCTTCACTACCCCTTCGTCACCAGACTCAGAGGAATCCAGGCCTCACTGTCCAGTGGGGACCATAGTGCCCAGGAGCCCTGGAAACATGGTCTTTGGTCCCCAGCAGCACAGAAGACAGAAGACAGCCCCCTCAGGATCCCTCCACAGGCCCAGCCTGGCCCCAGCCCCAGCCCCAGGGTCTGGCACCGGCCTTGGGCAGATGGCAGGATGGTCAGCTCGCTCAGTCCACTGTGCCTAGGATGACCTCTGACCCTGCTGAGCTGCTGCCCTCCTTCCCCTCCCACAGGCACTCCAGGAGTGCGCAGAGGGGGAGGCCTTTGCCCCTTCCTGCGGGGCCCCTGCTGGTTTGTCCTTGGGCCTATGAACATTCCAGAGGGACCTGCAGAGCCGGTGTGGGGGGGAGCCTCCTGGAGCTGGGGCGCCCACTCGGCTGTGGGAGACAAGCCCAGGCAATTCACCTGGGCAGGAATTTGAATTCCGTCACTTTCCACAGCAAACCGTGGCCTCCGGCTGTTTGAGCGGCCCCAGACACACCCGGAAGACCGGTGCTCTTCAAGGCAGAGTGGGCCTTAGGGAGGCGCCTTCTGCAGCCTAGCCAGGTTTCCAGCTGAGTGTCTCCAGGATGTGGGAGATGAGGTCCCCCAAACTCTGAATTTTTCTGGGCTTAGAGTGGCCTCAGAGTCTCCTCACTCCTGATTCTATGTGAGGGACTTCCTCCCCCTCAGCCTTGGTTTCCTGCTCTGTAAAATGGGCTGTTTGCTGCACTTCTGCACTTCATCCAGGTGCTAGGCTAGTGGTCAGGGCTGCACATGGGGGTGTCTCTTGCGTTGCAGTTCATAGTTCACATTTCTTCCAGGGCAGAAAGAGCAAGTACAAGACAGACAGACAGACAGACAGACAAATACAGACGGTAGCACTGGTGTTCCCTAGGGGATCAACAGCAGAGGAATGGGCCAAAAAGTGGTTTCTCCCTACATCCTCATCTGCTCTGCCAGTCCATCAACGTGAGTGAATGCAGTGAGGCCTCCCCAAGCTTACTACCCCTTAGAACCTCCAGCTGTCCCTTCCTGTTTGAACCTCACCTCTCCATGAGCTCAACACTTCCTGATGGGGAGACAGAGGCTCAGAGAGGGGAAGGGTCAGGGGTGGGGAGATGGACCAGAAATAGGTCAGTCCCAGGCTCTCACATTAGTGCTGCTCCGCCTGGGAATGGTGGGGCCTAGTATCTTGGCTGTTCTGCGTCTAGGATCGGGGTGTAATCTACGCCTGGATTCACAGGGTATCCTGGGGTTAGGATGGACTCAGGCCTGCTCTTGCTGTTTCTCCTCTTGAACCTGACACTCCAGTAGGGCTGAATGGAGGTGTTGGCATTTGTCCAGCTTGGAAGCCCTTGTGGATCTGCTAGGATGTGAGAACTCTTTTCCTGTCACTTGGCTCAGGGCCAGGGAAGGTGTGGGGACAGAAGGGACACTGTGGGGAAGGGGGTTCTGACTTTGGTCTGTCTGCTCAGCCCCATCTAGGTGTACTTGTGATAAGACCTGCCCAAGGGAGCCCAGGCCTGGCTGGAATGTCGTGTTCAGTCCCTCCACCCTCTTCACTTGTAGCCTGAGAAAAGGGTAGGCAGGTGAGGAAGGTGGATGGCCTTCTAGACACTGAAACCTTCAGTGCTGTGAAAGGCCTGCACTGCAGGGTGTCTGGGGGAGTAAAACCCAGGGGGTGGGGCCTGCGCTTTCATTATAATTTTTTTTTACATTTTTTTTTGTTATTTTTACTTATTTGAGAGTGACAGACAGAGAGAAAGAGGCAGATAGAGAGAGAAAGAATGGGCGCGCCAAGGCCTCCAGCCACTGCAAACGAACTCCAGGCACGTGCGCCCCCTTGTGCATCTGGCTAACGTGGGTCCTGGGGAATCGAGCCTCGAACCGGGGTCCTTAGGCTTCACAGGCAAGCGCTTAACCGCTAAACCGTCTCTCCAGCCCCAGGGGCCTGCGCTTTGATCAGGTGTGGGCTGAGTCTCCATGAAGCCACCTTAATGAAATACAGTAACCAGTGAGCTACAGTAACAGCAGAACAGAGTGGAAGGCATAGAGAGCAGCTCGGGCCTAGCCCCCCACCCTCAGGCTCCACAGAGAGCTCGGGCCTAGCCCCCCACCCTCAGGCTCCACAGAGAGCTCGGGCCTAGCCCCGCACCCTCAGGCTCCACAGAGAGCTCGGGCCTAGCCCCCCACCCTCAGGCTCCACAGAGAGCTCGGGCCTAGCCCCCCACCCTCAGGCTCCACAGAGAGCTCGGGCCTAGCCCCGCACCCTCAGGCTCCACAGAGAGCTCGGGCCTAGCCCCCCACCCTCAAGCTCCCAAGCCTCTGGTGAGGGGGGATGACCCTCTCTTGGCATTGCCTAGTGGAGCCTCATTTAAGCCCTCTGAGTCTGGGCAGGGAGAGGCATGTGACTGATTGCCTGTCTGTGGAGAACAGAGAACTGTGTCCTCCGTGGCTGGAGACAGTGGCGCCAGGAGCCCCAGGTGGTGATGGGGCGTGCTGGTGTGCTGAGTGCCCACTCATCCCAGCGCTGTGTATGTGCCGACCCGTTGAATGTCCACAACTGCAGGCCCGCTGGGTGGCTTTGCTACAGTCCCTCTGTTTGATAGCTTGGAGAAGGGACAGCTACCTACGTTACCCTTGGTCATGCAGCTAAAGCAGCCCAGGGTCCCAATAAGATTTTAGAGGCCAGGTTACATGGGACACTTGGGACTACAGTGGGGTGGAGACAATGTGAGCACGTTCTGAGGGGACACAGAGACACTGGAGGGCTCTGAGGGAGAGTGTCCTGTGGAGGCAGTTGCAACTCCGAGGTCCCCGGGACTGCTTTGGGGTTCTGCAAAAGGGTTCAGCCTGCCAATGTCTTCAAGAATTGGGTGGTCTTGGTTTCACTCCCTCCTCAGTTAGCCTCTGGTCCTTCCCCCCACAAGGGCCTCTGTCAACAAGGATCTGCAGGGCAGGATGAAGGCACTCAGCCAGCAGGGAGGCAGGTAGGAGTTCACTAGCAGACCTGCCCATGCACCAGAGTGGCTCTCGGGTGCCCTCCAATGGCGACTTGGGGTAGTGTGGGAATGTGGGGATATTTTATTTATTATTATTATTTATATAGCCTGCCCACGCCCTGGCAGATCCCAGAGGCCAGCCAGATGATGGAGGCACCCTGACTCCCCTTAGCGGGGCACTCACTCCTCTGTTTGGAATCTGTGATTTTGTGTAGCAGGTTTTCTTAGAGAAGGGTTCACCCAGAAGGGCCCTGGAGGAGGGTTTGTAGTTTCCTTCTAAAGAACTTGGCATTAACTGGACACGGTGGCATATACATACCTGTTTTTTGGAGGCTAAGGCAGTAGGATTGCAAATTTGAGGACATCATGGCCATATATAGTGAGATCTGGTGTCAAACAAACAAAAACAACCAAAAGAACTTGAATCTGTTTCTCAGATTCCCTGGTGCTGTTAGGAGCCTGCCAGCCTCAGATACCAGGCGTGTGTGGCAGCCGGCAGGGCTCAGTGGCCAGGAAACCAGGAGAAGCTCAAGGGTGACAGCAGGCGGCTTCCTCCTCCCTCCCTAGGGAAGACCTGGTTCTCACTCTTCTTCAATCCAAGGACTGGGATTCGGGAGCCAGGTCAATGTGAATGGATACAGGTATGAGAACTGACCCTTGCCCTTGACCCCTGGCCTCATGACGGTGCTAGCCAAGAAAGCCTTCACAGGCTGGAGAGATGGCTTAGCGGTTAATGCGTTTGCTTGCAAAGCCAAAGGATCCTGGTTTGATTCTCCAGGACCCATGTAAACCAGATGCACAAGGTGGTGCACACGTCTGGAGTTCGTTTGCAGTGGCTGGAGGCCCTGGCATGCCCATTCTCTCTCTCTCTCTCTCTAATAAATAAATAAAAAATAAAGTTAAAAAAAAAAGAAAGCCTTTTCTGCAATCCCCGCCCAACCCTGCTAGCCTGGTCACAGAACTGGAGGAGGATCCCACAGGGGTAACTAAGATGAAATGTCTTGGTTGTATCTATTTTGTGATTTAGCTTTGTATTTAAATAGCAAACAAACAAAAGAGGAAATAAACTTGAAAATTATTTGTCATCATAAAAATAAAACAAAAATTTAAAAAATTATTGCCAAGCCAAAAAAAAAAACACAAAAAAAAACCAAAAACCAAACAAACAACAACAACAACAACAAAAAACACACAAAGAACTTGACCTTAGAGACCACATGCCTCGGGAAGGAGGCTGAGTGTGAGCGTGCATGAGGGAAAATTCCACATACTCCAAGAGTCTCTAAACATACTGGAGTAGCTGTCATGTCCAGGTCCATAATCCCGGCACTTGGAAGGCGGAGATAGGAGGATTGTTGTGAGTTCTAAGGCAGCCTGGGATAGAGTAAGACCCTGTCTCAATAAAAACAAGACCCTACCTCGAAAAATCACAAAAACAAAATAAATTAAAAACAAGCCAGGGACGTGGTAGTGTACACTTTTAATCCCAGCACTCGGGAGGCAGAGATAGGAGGGTCGCTGTGAGTTTGAGGCCAACCTGAGACTACATAGTGAATTCCAGGTCAGCCTGGGCTAGAGTGAGACCCTGCCTCGAAAAACCAAACCAAACCAACCAACCAACCAACCAACCAACGAAACAAACAAACAAACAAACAAACAAACAAACAAACAAATCCCCTGAGAACAGAGCAGGTGTGGTGGCCCACACCTTTAATGCCAGTATTTGGGAGGCATAGGTAGGAGGATCACCTATGAGTTCCAGCCCAGCCTGACACTGTATAGTGAATTTGGGTCAGCCTGGGCTACAGTGAGACCCTGAAATAGAACTTATTTCTGGGGGTTCAAACGCAAACCCCAAGCCCGAGCTCATGTCTGCTTTACTTAAAGAATTAAAATAAGACTGAGAAGGATTATTTTTGTGAATTATTGTATTTATTCTATAAGGTTCAGGAAGGGTGAGGGAGAGTCCGCAGACCAAAGAAGGGGGAATGGCAGGCGAGGTTAGTCTGAGAAGCAAAGGGTGAGGAGTGGAAACATGCACACGGTTCAAGGGTTCAAGGCCAGTGTACATCCTAAGCTAAGCTGCCGGGGTGGGAAGGCCAAAACCTTACCGGTAGCAAAAACCTCAGCTGCCGAGAAAGGAACAACCCAGGAGCCAGAAAAGAGGAAAAAGCTCCCCACAAGTCTTGTGAGCAGCCAGGCTTTTTATCCTGGGTCCAGGGCTGAGTCCAGAAGTGAGCATACCTGGGTGCTGCTTCCGGAAGGGACTGGGCTTGCGCACCTCCTGAGTGCAGCTCTGCAGATGATGCGCCAGGGGGAACGTGAGATGCTAGGCAGCCACCTTGGTTTTTTAAATTTTATTATTATTATTATTATTATTATTATTTTGTCAGGGCCTCACTCTAGTGCAGGCTGACCTGGAATTCACTATGGTGTCTCAGGGTGGCCTTGAACTCACAGTGATCTTCCTACATCTGCCTCCTGAGTGCTGGGATTAAAAGGTGTGTGCCACCATGCCTGGCAATTATCTGTTTTTATTCGCTTTGTGGAAAGGGTTTTAAAGTACAGTTGATTTAACAGACACAAGGCTATCTGGGTCACCTACTTCTTTAGTGAGCTTTGGTACTTTGTGCCTTTCAAGTTTATTTCAGTTAAGTCATCAATTTCATTGGCATAGAGTTGTCCATAGTGTGGCCTGCTTATTTCTCAGTGTCTGTAGGGTCTATATCGATCCTACAGCCCTTTCTTGATCTGTAGGTTGGTAATTTGCATCTCTCTCACTTATTCCTGATCCATGTGATTGAAGATTGATAATTTCATTGTTTTTTTTCTCAAAGAACTAGCTGCTAGTTTCATTCATAGTTTCTATTATTTTTGGGTTCTGTTGACTTCTGATTTATTATTTCCCTTGTCTTATTTTGAGGTTTGAACACATTATTTTAAAATTTTATTTGGGCTGGGCCCTGGTTTGATTCCCCAGTACCCACGTAAGCCAGCTGTACAAGGTGGCACACAATTTGTCTGGAGTTTGCAGTGGCTGGAGGCTCTGATGTGTCCATTCTATCACTCTATCTGCCTCTCTCTTTCTCTCTCTCAACTAAATAAAAATTAAAAATATTTTTTAAAGTTTTGTTTAGCTGGGTGTGGTGGTGCATGCCTTTAATCCTAGCACTAGGGGAGGGGGAACAAGGCAGGAGGATTACTGTGAATTCAAGACCAGCCTGAGACTACATAATAAATTCCAGGTCAGCCTGAGCTATAGTGAGACCCTACCTTGAAACCCCCACCAAAAGAAAGTTATAAAATTTTTTATTTATTTGCATGGGTGTGTGCTGCTACAAACACCACCAGGAGCTTGCACCACTTTTTGCATCTGGATTACATGGGTGGCTTGGGAATTGAACCCCAACCAGCAGGCTTTGCAAGTAAGTGCCGTTAACTGCTGAGCCAACTCCTCAGCCCATGAAATTAATTTTTCTTTTCTTTTCTTTTCTTTTCTTTCTTTCTTTCTTTCTTTTTTTTTTTTTTTTTTTTTTTTTTTTTTTTTTTTTTTGAGGTAGGTTCTCACTCTAGCCCAGGCTGACCTGGAATTCACTATATAGTCTCAGGGTGGCCTCGAATTCATGGAGATCCTCCTACCTCTGCCTCCCCAGTGCTGGGATTAAAGGTGTGCACCACCACGCACAGCTGAAATTATTTATTTTTGTGAGTGTATGTCTGTGTATAATGTGGGTGTATATGGGTGCACACTTGCAGAGGTCAAAGGACAACCTTGGGGTACTGGCCCTGCCCTTTCACCTTCCTTGAGAAAGGGTCTCTGGTTTTGCCATCAGCAGACTTGGGGAGCGAACACCTTTAACTAACCACTGAGTGATCTCCTCAGCTCCTATTTATTTTTGTTTTGTGGGGTTTTGTGTATGTGTGTGTGCGTGTTTTTTCCAGTAGGGTCTTGCTCTAGTCCAGGCTAACCTAGAATTCACTATATGGTCTCAAGGTGGCATCAAACTCATAGTGACCCTCCTATCTCTGCCTCCCTCCAGAGTGCTGGCATTAAAGGTATGCACAAACATGCCTGGCTCCAAGTATCTTTTTTTTTTTTTTTTTCTGAGGTAGGGTCTTACTCTAGATCAGGCTGACCTGGAATTCACAATGTAGTCTTGGGGTGGTCTTGAACTCACGGCAATCCTCCTACTTCTGCCTCCAAGAGTGCTAGGATTAAAGGCGTGCACCACCACGCCCAGCTGTTTTGTGTTTTTAAAACAAGCTCTCACGCTCTCACCCAACTAGGTTTGAAGTCTCACTCCTGCCTCCGTCTCAGAGTGCTGGGACTATAAACTGTGTTCTATTTTTGGTCTGAGGTTAATTTACTCTCTCTTTCTCTCTGGTTTAATGTGGTGGACATTGAGATTACTGGCCCTTTCTTTGTTTCCTTCCCTTCCCTTCTCTCCCCTCCTCTTCCCCATCCCTTCCTTCCTTCCTTCCTTTTGGTTTTTCTGAGGCAGGGTCTCACTTGTGGATCCAGGCTGTCCTGGAGTTCACATTAGCCCCAGGCTGGCCTCACAGCAAGCCTGCTACTCAGCCTTCCAGTGCTGGGATTAAAGGCATGCTCCTTAACTGCTAAACCATCTCTCCAGCCCCTGAATTTCTTTTTTGACACCTTTTTTGACCAAAAATTGGATATTTAGAAGCATGCTATTATATTTGGAGAATTTCCAGAACTTTTTATTGACTTCTAATTTAATCCCACTGTGGGCAGAGAGTACTCTTTGCATAACATGAATTCCTTTGTTGAGACCTGTTTGATAGCTGGTCATGAGGTTTATCTCAGTAAGTGCTCTGTGCTCACGGGAGGAGCGTGCGTCTCCTGTTACTGGATATTCTCCAAATGTCAAATCACACTGGCTAACATAGTTGTCCAGTTCATCCACATCTTTAATGATTTTCTGTTTTCTTTTTCTTGGGGTAGGGTCTCACTCTAGCCTAGGTTGACCTGGGACTCACTCTGTAGTCCCAGGCTGGCCTCAGACTCATGACAATCCTCCTTCCTCTGCCTCTCAAGTGCTGGGGTTAAAGACAAGCGCCACCATGCTTGGCCCTGATTTTCTTTTTTCTTGTTCTAACAATTATTGAACAGAGGATATTGAAATCTCTGCTCATAATTGTAAATGTGTGGTGGCACATGCCTTTAATCCCAGCACTAGGGAGACAGGTAGGAGGATTGCCATGAGTTCAAGACCACCCTGAGACTACCAAGTGAATTCCAGGTCAGCCTGGGCTAGAGTGAGACCCTACCTCCAAAAACCAAATAATAATAATAATAATTGTGGATTATAAAATTGTGTATTTCTTCTTGGAGTTTAGTCAGGTTTTGCTTCATGCACTCTGAAGACAGTTAAGATGTATAAACCTTCCGAATTATTTTGCCCTCTTGATGGTTTGACCTTATTATGACATGACCCATCCGGGCTGAAGTTCTTACATGGGGACTTTGGAGGACACACAGCACAGGCACCACCAGAGGCCAGCCGGATGTTCCCCCCCTCGCAGATGTGGCATGTTAGGAAAAGGCCAGATCTGGGGGTTCAGGCATTCCAAGCAAGGCCCCTCAATCCCAGAGCAGAGGCAACTAACTCACTTCTGCTGTGTCCCACCCGAGGTTCTGACCCACAGAATCATGAAAGCAAAAGGTTTATTGTAAAAGAAAACAGCCAGGGCAGGGGCTGGGGAGATGGCTCAGTGGATAACATGCTTGCCTCACCAGCATGAATACCTGAGCTCCGATCCAGTATAAAAGCTGGAAGTGGTAACAGGCTTCCGCAGTCCCAGCGCACCAACAGCAGCGCGGGGAGCAGAGACCCGAGTACTTCCCTGAAGCTTCAGACCATCTAGCTTGGCAAGGAGAGTGGTGAACAAGAGACCCCCCCTACCTCAAAATGAGGTGGAAGGTAAGGACCGGAACCCCAAAGTTGTTCTCTGACTTCCCCATGTGCACACGCCTGTACTCACACACGTGAACACACACACACACACCAAAAGTAAGAACAGAAAAGAGGGGCCACTGGAGGGATGGCTCAGAGGTTAAGGCGCTTGCCTGCAAAGCCTAATGACCTGAGTTTGATTTCCCAATACCCATGTAAAGCCAGATGCACAAAGGGGCACAGGCATTTGGCCCCTGGCACACCCTTTCTTTCTCTCTGCACGACCCCCTGCATGCAAATAACTAAGTGAAAATTTAAAAAAGTACTTGCAAAAGTAAGATTTACTTTCTTAAAACAAAATAAAACAAACAAACAAAAAAACCCCAGCTAGGCATAGTAGTGCACACCTGTAATCCCAATACTTGGTAGCCTGGGCAGGAGGCTTTCATGAATTTGAGGTCATCCTATGCTATATAGCTAGTAACAGGGTAGCCAGGACTACACAGCAAGACCTGGTCTCACCCTCCTTAGCCCCCTAAACCCAGAAAACTACAACAAAATATAACCTTGATACTCAACTCTATGTGGACTGTTAACATGCAAACACCGTAGTGAATAGGCAGAGATGATCTGAGTGAGTGAACAGCAGGGCCGCTGTGGCAGCGCACGCTGCAATCCCTGCACGGGGAGGGGGGAGGGGGGTGGAGGTGCATCAGGCTCACACTTACAGTAGTGGCTGCACGTGCAGCCCAGAGGTCAGTCGACCGTCCTCTTCACTCACTTTAAATTATTACTGTGTGTGTGCTTGTGTGTATATTCCTATGATGTGTGTCCATGTGTGTGAGTATGGACATGCATGTGCCATGGTGCTCGTGTGGAGGCCAGAGGACCTTGTTTGAGGCAGGTCTCTCGCTCACTGGTTGCCAGGCTGGCTGGCCCGCAAGCTTTCGGGCAGTTTTCCTGTCTGCTTCTCTTCTCACTGTAGGTACACTGGGATTACAGATGCTTGTGCTATAGGGTCCGGTTTTATGTGGGTTCTGGGGACCCGAACCCAAGTGCTCACACTTGTGCAAGTGCTTTATCCACTGAGCCATCTCCCTAGCCCACCTTATTTTACTGTGTGTGGTGTGTGCGTGCATGTGTGTGTAGATGAGCATGCTGGTGCATACATGTGTGGAGGCTTCTTTTGCTTTATTTCTTTGAGACAGGGTCTCCCACAGGACCCGCAGCTTGGTGTTTTTCCACAACACTGGGACTCCAGAGCTCCTTCTGTGTCTTCCCCACACCTATCAGCATGAATGTCCATGTGTGCCTTCCTTTCTTCTTTGAGATAGGGTCTCACTCTAGCTCAGGCTGACCTGGATCTTACTCTTTAGCCCAAGCTGACCTCGAACTCACAGAGATCCTCCTACCTCTACCTCCAGACTGCTAGGATTAACAGTGCCTGTCACCATACCAGGTTTGCTTTTATTTATTTGGTTTTTATTTTTATTTGGTTTTTCGAGGTAGGGTCTCACTCTAGCCCAAGCAGACCTTGAACTCACTCTGTAGTCCTAGGCTGGCCTCGAACCCACAGCCATCCTCCTACCTCTGCTTCCCAAGTGCTGGGATTAAAGGTGTGTGCCACCATGCTCAGCCTATATTTAATTAATTAATTAATTATTTGAGAGAGAGGCAGAGAGAGAGAGAGAGAAGAGAGAGAGAATGGCCCCACCAGAGCCTTCAGCCACTGCAAACAAACTCCAGACACGTATGCCCCCTTGTGCACATGTGTGACATTGCATGTTTGTGTCACTGTGTCTTATATGGGACCTGAAGATTCAAATAGGAGTTCTTAGGCTTCACAGGCAATCACCTTAACCGCTAAGCCATTTCTCCAGCCCTATTTACTTATTTTTTTAAATATTTTATTTGCTGGGCATGGTGGCGCACGCCTTTAATCCCAGCACTCGGGAGGCAGAGGTAGGAGGATTGCCGTGAGTTTGAGGCCACCCTGAGACTCCATAGTGAATTCCAGGTCAGCCTGGGCTAGAGTGACACCCTACCTCGAAAAACCAAAAAAATAAAAATAAATAAATAAAATATTTTATTTAAGCTGGGCGTGGTGGCCTGCATCTTTAATCTCAGCACTTGGGAGGCAGAGGTAGGAGGATTGCTGTGAGTTCGAGGCCACCCTGAGATTACATAGTGAATTCCAGGTCAGCCTGGGCTAGAGTGAGACCTTACCTTGAAAACAAAACAAAACAAAACAAAACAAAAGTTACTTATTTGAGAAAGGGAGGGAGAGAGAGAGAATGGGTGCCCCAGGACCTCTAGCCACTGCAGACGAACTCCAGACACATGTACCACCTTGTGCATCTGTCTTACATGGGTATTGGGGAATTGAACCTGAGTCCTTAGGCTCTGCAGCAAGCGCTTTAACCACCAAGCCATTTCTTCAGCTCCAGCCTACATTTATTTTTGAAAGAAAGCACTTTTCCCTGGGTATAGAACTTTAGATAGACAACTTTTCCAAGCCCTGTGCTAGTTTCCTCATTTATTCTACGTATTAGCATGTCTTCTCACTCTCAGCATTCTCCCTTTGCAATGCTTGGTTCCCATCTGTTTCAGCATGTAATTTCCTCTTTCTCACTGTGTATCTTCGCGTAGTTTTCATGACTTTTGCCGTGGAGTGTCTTGGCTCAGCAGTTAAGGCACTTGTCTGCAAAGTCTAACTACCTGGGTTTGATTCCTCAGTACCCTGTAAAGCCAGACGCACAAAGTGGCTCATGTGTCTGCGGTTCATTTTCACTGGCAGGAGGCCCTATTTTGTCTCTCTCTGCTTGCAAATAAATATTTAAAAAATCTCATAGTTATGTATCTTTCTGGGATACTACGTGATATTTAGTTACAAGTATACATTTTATAACATTCAAATCAGAGTAAGTATCTACCTCCTCAAACACTTTACGACTAAACTTTCGAGCTTAGTTTTAATTGAATTAGGAAAAATTTTAACTGTGATTCATATATTTTTGGGAAAAATATATATTCTGCTTGGAATTAACCCATAGCTCACTGATGCTTTTTATTTTATTTATTTATTTATTTTTTAGTTTTTCGAGGTAAGGTCTCACTGTAGCTCAGGCTGACCTGGATTTCACTATGTAGTCTCAGGGTGGCCTCAAACTCACGGCGATCCTCCTACCACTGCCTCCCAAGTGCTGGGATTAAAGGCATGTGCGGCCATGCCCGGCTCTTAAAAATATATTTAAAAAATATTTTATTTTTATTTATTTATGAGAGAGAGAGAGAGAGAGAGAGAGAGAGAGAGGGAGGAGAATGGGCATACAAGGACCTCCAGACCTGTAAATGAACTCCAAATGCATGTGCCCCCTTGTGCATCTGGCTTACGTGGGTTCTGGGGAATCGAACCGAGGTCCTTTGGCTTTGCAGGCAAGCGCCTTAACCGCTAAGCCATCTCTCCTGCCCTTAGATGTTTTTAAGAGTTGAGCATGTTACAGTCAGCTGTCCTGTCCCCCATCCTCACTGGACATCTTCTCTGTGCTCCGCTTCCTCTGGAGTCCTCAGGGGAGGTGGGGGGGCAGTGGGTCAGAGCAGGCCCATTAGCCCTGACATTGCAGCGAGTCTCCCAACTCCATATGTTCAAGGACAAACTAGCCAGGCCAGAGGACATTGACCTTGTCTGAATCACCTCTTTGTCACATTGGATGAGGGCCAGTTAAATGCTGGGAACTGCAGATGGGAGGCCAAGGTATGGGAGTGTGCTGGGCTGACGTCTGCCTCCTTGGAAGAACAAGTGCCATAGGGCCAGCTGAAGAAAGTCAAATTTAGTACTTTCTCCCTTTTTCTTTTCTCTTTTAGTTTTTTGATGTAGGGTCTCACTCTAGTTCAGGCTGACCTGGAACTCACTATGTAGTCTCAGGCTGGCCTCAAATTCACAGGATCCTCCTACCTCTGCCTCCTGAGTGCTGGGATCAAAGGCGTGCGCCACCAAGGCCCCTCCCCTTTTTAAGTTCTTCTGGACTCTAGTAGCCCAGACAGGCATGGAACTCGCTCTGCAGCCCAGGCTTCTGATCTTCCTGCTTCCACCTCCCTAGTGCTAGAATTATAGATGTGCACTTCAAGCCTGGCTTCTCCCAAAGTGTTCGAACAAACAGACCCAGCACTCAGGAGGCTTAGGTAGAGGATCACCTTAGTTCAGGAGGCCAGTGTGTGTGCGTCACTGGCAGTCTCGGGATGGATGCCAGGTAATGTGAATTTTGCCTTGCTGGGTGCTTGACTTGATTGTATGCCTATAAATGTTGTTTTCTGGGATGTAGTCACGTTACTTGGCAAAAGTTGGAACCTTTCAGGTCTTGCTTTCATGATTAGGATAGCCTTTGGATCTACTTGAGGGTAGACCTCTTTGAGCATTCCACCCATTGTGGTGAGAACTTGCGATTTCCCACCATGGTTCCAGGCCTGTGCGGGCAGCGGATACTGTTCCCTGTCACTTTCAGG
Organism: Dipus sagitta; assembly: GCA_036346955.1. Classification (NCBI taxonomy): domain Eukaryota; kingdom Metazoa; phylum Chordata; class Mammalia; order Rodentia; family Dipodidae; genus Dipus; species Dipus sagitta. The sequence continues at coordinate 1,925,094 of CM070779.1, read as the reverse complement.
CCTGGGGAATGTACTGCGGATCCACAAAGACAAGACTGCAGATCTACAAAATGCAATTATGAACAAGCCACCTCTGAATGTGCGAATGCTGCGGGCATGGAGAGTAGTCGGGGTGGCCTCGATGACCCCCGTGAGGCTCAGCAGGAGCCCAGACAGACCCACCACCCGGGTTTCCAGGAGTGAGGGGGGACGTGCGGCCTCCTCTCCACCTGGTCCAGATGGCAGTCCCGGGGAGCCAGCCACCACCTGGGGCGCACGAGCTGGGAGAAAGGACCACCACTGAAGTGGGCCCGTGCCGCTGCAGCACCCCGGGGTGGGTGAGTGCAGACACACACACGGTGCACGCGCGAGGACGATCCACGTGCGAAGGCAGAAGCTGGTTGTGGGAGAGCCCTCGGCAGGCCCGGTCCGTGCTCCTCCTCGCCACGCACTGACAGACACACATGCCGGTGAACCGAGGGCGGGCAGCGGGCGGGGGCCTGGCAGCCGCGCTTCTCCGCCCCAGGCCGGCCGCGCACGCCACATCCCCGGATGTGGGCGGGGAGGGGCGGAGTCTAGGGAGGAGCGTAGGGCCGGGCCTCCCCGCGCCGGAAGCGGAAGTGGGAGCGCGCCGGGCGGCGGCCCGGGATTGCGCAGACTCGCTGCAGAGCCGGCGCGTGCCCCGGAAGCGCTGGCGCCGGCCCCGCCCGCCAGCCCAGTACCGCGGCGCGGCGCGGCGCGACTTCCTTTCCGTGCTCGCGCTCGTCGGAGGAGGCAGGTGGGCCGGGGCTCGGAGCTCGGGGCTGGGGCTCGGGCGGGCTGCGGTGGGAGGGCGCTCGGGCCGAGCTCAGGCGTCGCGTGCCGATTCCGTAGGCGCAGCATCGACATGCAGAACGACGCCGGCGAGTTTGTGGACCTGTACGTGCCGCGGAAATGGTGAGCTCTCGCGACTTGCCCTCGCCCCGCGGCCCCGGCCCGGCCCGGCCCGGCCGTCCCCTTCCTCGCTGAGCGCCCTTTTCCCCGCAGCTCCGCGAGCAACCGCATCATTGGAGCCAAGGACCACGCGTCCATCCAGATGAACGTGGCCGAGGTGAGCCGGGAGCCCGGGCGCCCGCCGGGAAGGCCTGTCTCCGCGGGGAGGAGCCTGGCTTCCATCGCCTCGGGCTGGACCTGAGGGAAGCTGAGGGGCCTTCCAATCTTTTTCTTTTTACAGGTTGACAAGGTGACCGGCAGGTTTAACGGACAGTTTAAAACCTACGCCATCTGTGGCGCCATTCGCAGGATGGTGAGTTTCTCTTGGCTTACCACATGGACTGGGAGTTAGGGGCGTGTGGGCATTTGCGCAGTGATGGTGGCAGGATAGGACCTCCTGATTTCCCGAGGTTCTTGGCAAGTCACGTGGCATGATGTTTTTAGCTTCTGGATGCTCACCCTCACCCATTTTTTTTGATGTGGGTAGAGGCTTGGCCTGATGGGACTGTAAGCTTTTTCTTTTTTTCTTCTAAAAGGGCGAGTCAGATGATTCTATTCTGCGACTAGCAAAGGCTGATGGCATCGTCTCAAAGTAAGCAGGGCTCCTTGCCTTACGTTTGGGTAGCGAGTGGCCTATTGCTTCCCTAGTAACATGGCTCTAATACGTGCTTCTTCCTTTGTTAGGAACTTCTGACCTGAGGAGATTGTGGCTGGGGATATTCGTGGAGTGTTTGTAATAAATAAACAATGAGAAGCTGTGTCAGTTCTTGAGTGCAGACATGCGTGCTCCTTTGGGTCTGGGAACGGCTGGTAGCGTGGTCTGAATGGTTGCTTAGGACATGGCAACATACGCAGCTGAAAAGACACCCAACTGTGAACTATGTTGCAAAACCAGGTTTTAATTCAACAAAACACTTTCTATTTAGAAACAAACAACACTCTGAAGTCAGATACTTACACACATGTACACTGCTGCATGCCTAGAACACAGCACTAGGTTGATGTTTGGTCGTAGTCCTGCTGGACACAGCTCAGACTTGCACACATTGGAGGATTATGGGTTCAGTGTCATTTGGTATTGGCTTTGTTGGAGCAGCTGATACCACACAGTGGCAGCTCATGGAATTACGGAAAAGGTCCAGAGAAGGACTTCGCTAACCCACTACAAAAATAACACAAGCTCAAATAATTACTGTTACTTAATATTAATTATAGGAAACTGCCAGAGGCATGTCCTGAGGGTAGCTTAGGAACCAGAGCAGTGCCTATAAGGTTGGTCCATAAATGGTGCTTGTGATGGGGATGCCCTGCAGATGCCACTCTGCCAGCAGGACGGCTTCCTTGGGCTCAGGCCCAGTATGGTGTGCTTATAATCCATTACAGATGATCAGAATGAGGAATCTATCCCCATCCTATGGGCCACTACTACTCTGGGCCTGTGTAGTCAGGATGTGTAAGGCCTACTGTCCTTCGCCTCTACTGGGGTGGGTGGGCCTACAACTAGGTATCTTCCAGCAGCCACATTGGCATCTCCTTTTTGTGGGAGCCCAGGCTGGTGACAGGTTTGTATGACTGGTAGGTAGGGAAGGCAACTTGCAGCCATGATGACTATTTTTGAGACCAAGAACAAGGAAGTCCTTCATTTTCCTTCATGTTAATGGGGGTGGCAGGGTAGGGAAACATCACCACACAATAAGAATGGAAACAGCAGACTGGCACAGTGGCATCATGGGAGAGATGGCCTAGATGGCATCTTCCTAGGCTTTGACATGTTAGGGGCTGCAGGATCCACGCCTTCCTGCTTGAGGATCAAAGCATGGCTTCAAGTTACACCATCAGCATTCTTCGTTGGGCCAAGTTTTGTTCCCTTAGAAACCCACATAAACCAGTTGTAAATTGTAATAAATACGTTTTCTCTAATATTGCTTAGGAAACTCAAGAGCACAGTCAGCAGCTGTCCTGAAGGTCTAGTAGTTGCAAGGTAAGCAGATTTTCCAGGAAGACGCTGGTGGGTCCTGGCATGGCAGGGCTGATGGTAGCTGAGCCCTATTGAGTATATAGGTGGGTCACAGTGACAAGATACTCTAACAGCGGTCTGAGTCAGAACAGTCTGTCCTTGGTGGCCAACTTGATACCAACTGCTGTGCTGATGACAGCTCTGCTCAGGTGGAGGCAGGAAGCCAGCAGTGCCAATGCCAGGAGAGACAGAGTCTCTTGGGCTGCACTGGCACAACTAGAAAACAATGTCCTTAACCCAGTGATTTCAGCATATTCATAAGGCTTGGAGACCTGAGTCTTTGCAGAGCTGGCTCTACACCTTGGCTGGTTTGTGGCAAAATGAAGGCAGCATCTCAAGGCTTGCCACGCGACATAAACAGGCTTACAGTCAGGTGTGGTGAGCCTTGGCATGAAAGCAACGTTCCTTTCCAAGGGACCCACCTGTGGTTGAGAGGTGCAGGTGCAGTGGCTGGAGCAGGTTGAACGAGGGACGCTGCCCGCATCAGTGTTCTGTGCAGGAATACGCCTTCCTGCTGAGCATCCTTCTAGCAGGGTGCCTGCCCTGGGCTAGAACTGCTGGGTGAGGCGTCTGTAGTGAGGTAACACTTGGTTCTCAGGGAGGTACAGGGCCAGTTCCAAAGCTACAAGCACTGTGAACTCAAACCCAATGAGATCTCGTCTGTTGAACCGAAATCTTTCCTCCAGCTTCTGCAGGGAAGGAGAAAAAAGGTCACGGGGTAGCCCAGCCCGTAGCCCCCACCTATGGCAGCAAACACTAGCGCCAGGCCCGGGGCGCCGCGACGACTCACGTCGATTAGCTGTTTCACTTCACTCTTGCGGAGGTCACTGCTGATCTTGGCAGCAAGCAACACACAGGCGCCAGCACACAGCTTGCGGTTCTGCTTGTTGAGTTTACCCTGTAACACAAGCTTCTCGAAGTACACATAGGCCATGGACACAGTCACTGGCTCCAGGCTGCACTCCTCAGACAGGTTCCGCATCTCCCTCTTTAAACTGTGGGTGGGATGAGAGCCATGTCCCTGGGGCAGAGCTATGTCTATGCTGAGCTGGCCACCCTTCCATGGTTGGGCCATGTCCTGGGGGTGGGAGGCAGAACCACAGTGCATGGCTGGATGGCCAGGACACCCTTGCCTTTCCTTACCTCCTGATCTTGCTCAGTGTCAGTCTGATATGTGGGAACTTTTCCCTGAAGGTCTCATTCATGTCCTTCTTGAGGTCTGCAGGCTTTACGTACTCTATCACCGTGGTCTGCAATGGAAGTGGAGGAGGGAGGGGCTGGCTACCTTAAGAGTTCATTCCCAGTGACCTGCAGAGAGGCACCTGGATCTCTGAGGACAAAATGGTCCTGAGCCTGTCTGCCTCTGTGAGGTGACCCAGACTGCCAGCCACTGAGGGCTGACTTCATCTGAGAGTACACAAGCACAGCTGAGTGTCCTGCCTGGCACACTGCCTGTGTCTGGCTCTGGGCTGCCACCTACTGCTGCTTGGGACAGGTGCTCCTTTTGGCTGGCTGTTCGGGGCATAGGGGTGTTCATGCTCTGCTGCTCCCTGCCCCGAGCCACAGCAGGGCTTTGGACACTCACCATGTATGAGGCAAAGATGAGAACCCGCTTGTGCTTCCCACAGGGCCACTGTGGGTCATCTAGAAGGTCAGGGTTGTACTCCACTGCGTCTCCCCCATCATTCCCTGTAAACAGAGGCAGTTCCTGACCACCGGATTATCAAAACAGACCCAGCCCAGCCCAGAGGGGGAGGTGTCCCAGCAAGGCTCCAGATTCCGGGAGGAGCTCCAGGGCTCCGGTACTGGGGATATGTGTTTGCATGGGGGCCCTCCTTGCAGCTGCCTGTGCAGTGTCAGAGCCCAGGGCTGCAATGTCTGTAGTCCTTTCCCTTTGAGGCTTCAGTGCTGAGGCCTGCTGGGGCATCTGGGTATGACCCAGTTGCTGCCGTCTGCCACAGTGCTATCCCCGGCCTGGCCAGCACTGCTGCCTCTTCTGTGCAGTGGTGAAGCCACCCAGGCTACCTAGTTCTGTGCCGGCTGGTGCTGTCTTCGTGGGCACAGCTTTGTGTCTTGATCCTGGTAGAGCCCGGGGGATACTGGGCCGAGGCTGGGGTGGCAAACCGTGGTTGTCACTCTTGTGTGTGACCAGGGCATTGGTGGGGTACAGGAACTTCGCGTAAGACACGACCTGAAAGAGCAATCACGTCAGGGCTCAGTCTTGCTTCCTCTGGAGGAGCCCGGGCACCATGTTGCTCAAGCGCTGAAGTCTGTGCACCTGTAACCATGTTCTAGAACATTGGCTTCCCACCCCCATTGCGGGGCCTACAGAGCCCAAAGGGATATGGGTGACACACAGCTGGTGGTGGTCACATGTAGTGGACTTTCGGGTCCCTTCCCAGGGTAGGAAGGACTGCTAGTGACAGCCTGTGTGGCCTGCTCCCCATGCCTGGCACCTCAGATTAATGTGTGAGGCACCTTCTGCAGTCTCCCTGTAGGCATGGCCACAGGGCTGCTCATACCCATCTGCTTGGCCCTGATCATGGTTATCAGCTGGTCACAGGGCTCTTGCCTTTCCATCTGCTCCCAGCTCAACGCCTTCCAACTCAAAGACCATCTCAGAGGAAACGGAAACTCCACCAGACGGGTGCCTCTGCTTCTGGCTGTCCACCCTCAGGTCACTGCAACACACAGGAGGGGGAGCTGCGGCCCCTCTGCCCAAAGCCAGAGTGGGTACTGGCCCACATACATGCCCATGGGGCAGCCTGGCCTGCTCATTCAGCTGTGTAGACGCACTCCCATCTACATGCCTCCTTGTGTAGGAAGAAAAGTGGAATGGCATGACCTTGAAGTTGTGGGGCCGGGGAGGCCAGCTAGGCCTCATTCCCGCCCTGTTGCAGATGTCACCAAAGCACTGGCACATCGCTCTGCACCTACCTGCACTTTGGCTCACATCTGCTTCCTAGGTTCCTATAGCCCTTCAACTGAGAGAACTAGCTGCCTCCCCCGCTGGACAGGTCTGTGTGGCTGCTGTCCCCTGGGGTCACACACGCACACAATGCTGCCCCACTCCACCAGTTGTTTCCTTCTTCCCTGAATTACACTCAGGTCACCACAAGAATATATGACTGACTGCATGCGGACAGAACATCCCAGCCAACCTATATACAGACTGACCAGAACTCAGGGTCCCTGGAGAAAGAGGATCTGAAACAGTTCCTGGGCTGTGGTGGCAGCTGAAGTGCTGACCCTATGAGTTTGAAGGACCCAACCAACACTTGGTGCTGGGTTTGGCAGGGCCAGTGCTTTGGGCATTGTTGGAGTGCAGAGTGCGAACTCTCACCTGATCCGCAGGCCTTCTCCATAGGGCAGGATTGAAAAGGCTGCACACAGGGACCGCTTGGCACAGATAAGCACGATCCTGCAGGAGGCTGGGGTCAGAGCCAGGTGGTGATTCCATCCTGCCTAAGTTCAGGTGATGGGAAACTGCCCGAGATGTCATAGGGGCAACTCCTGGCAGGCCTGGCATCTCAGCACTAGGCTCCAATTCTCAGAGGTGCTTAGTAAGGACAGCTGCTCCCCCCACTGTCCTCCATGGCAGCATGTTGGTGTAGGAGCACACCAGTGCCGCAGAGCAGGTCTCTTCTAGACCCAGGCACAAAGGTGGAGGGCAGAGGATTGAGGCCAGGGTCCACCAGAGCCAAGCCTCAATGGTCCTGGGAAGGGCAGGGCCTAACACCACCACAGAGCACCTGGAGCTAATAATGCAGAGCTCAGCTAACTAGGAATCTTGGGACCTGGGTCCCAGAGAGTTCAAAGCTGCAACCACAGTCCAGGCCCGCAGGCTGTATGCTCAGGTCTGCGGAGAAGTCTCTGACCAGGTCCTGCTGCAATGTCTCCTGGGGAGGAAGTCTTCATCCATACCTGGCAGGGTGGCCAACAGTTGGATCTTCTGGGTCTGAGTGATTACTAGTGTGGGACCAAGGGACAGGCCTAAAACACCTCCCAGTTCAGGCCACACACAGTTGCCCAGGGCCCAGCCTAATACTATTCTGGGGAGTCAAATACCAGTTTGAGTTCAGCCTCCCTGTGTATGCCAGTGTGACCATGCTCCCTATCATACGTCCTTCTAGCACAACCACATCTCATCATGGGTGTGCGCCCCAGTCTGGCCATGCCTCTCTCCGGGACACATCTGGGACAGATCCCATTTTGCCCTTTTAGTTCTTTGGCGAAGGCTCATGTCCACCTGGTGGCTCATCCCTTGGGACAGCACAGTGGGTGGGCTTGCTGGCCTGGCCATGCTGGGGACTTGCTGGTATTGTTAATATGGAAGAAGGTCAGTGTCCACTTCTAAAGGGTCATGTGTGGGCTGTGGGCCTCAGGGGCAGATCTGTTGCTGACAAGGGCAGGGCCCAGATGGCATGCATTTGGCCTCCAGGGACACAGCCTGGACCTGCAGTACAGGGAGGACTGTAGCAGCTCCAGGTTGGGCCCTGAGCAAGTTACCTGCTGTTTCTCGTGTCATACTGTCTCATGTTCTTGATAAAGTGGGTTTTCTTCAGGCCTTTATGTCTTGGTGATCCAGATGCATGTTTGGTTCTGCAAAATAAAAGGCAGATCACTGTTGCCCTCTCAGGGCCCCTGTCATGGCCCAGGGGTCAGTGGTAGCTGGAGTGTGGGGCCTCGGGGCAGGGGCAAGCAGGGTTCAGGCAGGGCGTGGGCCTCGGGGCAGGGCTAGGTGGGACGCAGACCTCTGCACCGAGGCACATCCCACCGCATCTTCCAGAAACTCCAAGGAGCAGCGCTGAGATGTGACTCGTCTCCTGTGGGGAAGACATTGTGGTCTCAGCACCTTTACAGCCACCATCCCTGAGCAAAACTGACCCAGTGCCGGGGTGGTGCAGCACAGGACTGCTGTGGGGTCAAGAGCCCACGAACAGACTGCTGTGGGGAGGAACACTCGCCTTGTTGCAGGGTTCTCCAACCAGGAAGAGCCGTGCTAGTCTTCCCTGCCCCGGGGGCCCTGTGCACTGTGACACCAACAGGCCTGTCCCACAGGGCCTGGCCATAGCTGATGGTACTGGGCCTTCTCTGCAGCCCAGGCCAGGAGCACAAGAGCTCTTGCTCACAGACGGCCACTGCCACATGAACCGCACATCCTCTCCTCCCAGGAGCTGCTTCTGCAGGTGGCCACCTACTCCTGGACCTAGGTTCCAGCTCTACATTGCCCCTCAGGGGGGTCTGCTGATGGATCTGTCACTAATGAAAGGAGATGTGCTGGCCTTGGCAGCAATGGCTCACTGCTGGTACCCCTGTGCCTGCACCCAGGAGGCCAAGCCACAGAAGGCAGTCTCCTAGCATGGTGTGTAAGGGACAGGGCTTCTTCACCTGCAGGACCAAGACCCTCTATGGCCACACCTTTGTACCAAGATGACCAACTGGGGCAGTTAGTCCTGAATCATAACTATGGTCATTTACTGACATTCTGGCCCCTATAGGACAGGCTCCTGGAGGTCAAGAGACACATGCACAAGGTCACGGCCCAGGAAGGCAGGAGGGCTAAGGATTGCCTCAAGTCCATCTGACTGCTGGGCAGTCTGCGTCAGGACCCTTGGACAGCAGAGACGGGAAGCCCTGTGTCAAGGCTGCGCCAAGGTCCATGGTTCCTACCCATAGTCCTTGAGAAGTGAGGGCCACAACCAGACTCAAGGGGGTTCAGCTTTCTTCTTCTACCAAAACACAAGTGGTACATGTTTTTTAAAGAAAAATCTAGAAAACGAGGCATGCTGGCACACACCTATAATCTCAGCACTTGGGAAGCTGAGGCAAGAGAACAGCCATTTCAAGGCCAGCGTGGGCTACATATGTAGCTGACAATGACCTTGAACTGCTGACCCCCCTGCTTTAAGTGCTGGGATTACAGGCACGTGTAACCACACATGGCTTGTGAAACCATGACTGGAAAAAAGAAAAGGAAGGAAGGAAATCAACTCCTTCAAAACCACTCACTTAACCACCGTCACTTCTGAGACACCATGATGTTGCCCTGGTATGAGATAGGAATATAACCCCAGCTGCAGTGGAAGCTGGGGCCTCGCACCCACTAGGAAAATGCTCCACCACTGAGCTACAGCCCAGCCTCCAGCACCTCCCATCTTGTTGGGTGATCCCACCCTGCTGGATGCTTTCTGGTCACTGTGGTGCAGGGAGCCTGGGCCACTGAGGATTCGAAACGTGTGCCCAGCGTCTCCCTCATCTGTGCTGTGCAGAATCCTGGAAGCATAATTGCTGTCCAAAGAGTCACTGAGCCAGAGCCTAGGAGCCCACAGGGAGATCCTAGGACCCCCAAACAGAAGCTGAGAACACATACACAAGCTACTCCCTTCTGCCTGGGCCCCAGTAATCTCTCAGGCATTTTCATGCAATGAACAGAACCAAATGCTTATGGGACGATCCATACTGGGGCAGCTTTCCTCAAGTACAACTGCCCTTCCACAGCCTGTGTGCCATGAGTGTGACTCCACATCTGTGCACGAGCTTGCATGAGCATGTGTTTGCAATGTAGAAGCATATCCTGAGAAGAAAATAACCCCATCACACAAGGGCCAGCTGGGCTGAAAAGGCAGGGCACAGAGCTGTGCAAAGTCAGGGAAGCCTATCACCACCGTGTAGGCTGAGCCTCATCCCCTTGGCCAGAAACTTCTAGAAGAAAGAGCTCCTGGGCCTTTAGTATTGGCAAGAAGTACATCCATGAGGTTAGCCAATGTCAGCCCACTGTCTGCACAGGCCTTGGGAGGACTCCAAACCTCATCTGAGCAGTAAGATGACCCTAGGCTGCCATGAAAGGCCCCTGCATGTTTACTACACATGGGTTCCTCGAAGGGGGAGAGCAGGGAAGCACTGCTGCGGGCCACATCTGCATCTGGTGTGTGGCAGACCAGAACCTTCCTGGTAGCGTCTCCTACCAAGACCCCGTGCCAGCAGGACCACTGGTTTACAGTCATGGTCAGGTCAAGGGTCAGCCTTTCAGCCTAGGTCCCTGAACCACATGTTTCTGCCATGTGCCTCTCACTAAGACCAGTGTTGGTCTCAGAAGCAAGGATGTGGGACAGCCACCACACCACACCATGAGGCTGTGACACCATCCACCCATGTGGTGGTGACAGAGTGGGCTCTGCCCAAGGTCACACAGACTGTGCCGTGAGGCTCTGGCGGGACCCAAGGCCATCACTCTGCCCAAGTCCACAGGTTCTCCTTTCTTAACAAATAACTTGCATCTTTTAAGTGCCAAAGGCCACAGCAAAAAGCTACCTGGAACCACAAACAGAAGTGAATCCATAAAGCATCAGGAGCCTTTGGTGCCACCTCAGAGGACTTGGTCCATCCAGTCAGGGTAGGGGCTGGAGTACTAGCCAGCCAGGCTACAGAGTAGGCGGGTGGGTGAGGCTGGCCATACACTGGTCCAGGAGGTGTCTGCAGACCCCAGCTACCCTTACAGGACCAGGAAGGTGCCCCACACTCCATCCTGGGCTGGTGAGGCAGAACGCACAGCTGGGGGCCAGAGGAGCGGACAGGAAGCCCACCTGAGGGGGGTGGGGACCGAGGGAGAGATCTGTGTTCTAGGCCTCTAGGGCAAGCCTTTGGGCATGGCATTGGCATTCCCTGAGTTAATTACCTAGGTAAGACTGGTGGCTTCGGCTCCCCCCGGACCGCATTTGCAGGCCTGCAGAGAGCTGGGCGGATGCTGGCCTCTGCTGCCTGGCTCTCTCCTGCTCATCTGCTTCCTCTGGGGAGTCTATGGAATATTCCCTGTTGGTCCCTCTTTTTCTTTTTTTTTTATTCTTTTTTTCATGGCAGAGTCTCACTCTGACCCAGGCTGATCTGAAAACTCACTCTGTAGTCCAGGCTGGCCTTGAACTCCCTATCCCCTTATCTCAGACTCCCCAGTGCTAAGATTAAAGGCATGAGCCACCATGTCTGGCTTCAAACATCTTTTTGTCTGACTTTCTTCTCTTTCTCCTCCCTCATAAACATTTTGTTTTTAAACTTAATCCTTATAACACTACCAGGTAAGCAGTACTTTTATGACATAATTGGTGTGAGGGGAGCAGCAGGCAGTATCCACAGCTTGGCCACTCTTTCCCAGTGCAGACCCCATGTCCAGCAGCTACGACAGGATCATGCACTGCAGTGTGACCTGAACGCGCTCCACTGAGAGCAGCACGTGTTGGTCAGCAAAGATGGACACAGGGGGCGTCCATACACACATCACTCAGACATGATGCCCTATGGTGACACAAGGCAGTGTCTAGGTGGGAAGATGGCTGAGAAGCTCCTTTCTGGAGCATGTGGTGGTCGCATATGTTTGTGCACATGTGCGGAGTCACAACCCTTATGTTGCATATACTTCACCTTGGCATGTGCATCAGAGATCTCAATTTGAAAACGGCTAGTGCCAGGTGTGGTGGTGCACACACTCAGGAGGCAGAGGTAGGAGGATCACTGTGAGTTTGAGGCCACCCTGAGACTACACAGTGAATTCCAGATCAGCCTGGGCTAGAGTGAGAACCTACCTTGGAACAACGAAACAAAAATGCCAAAAACCAGGGCTGGAGAGATGCTTAGCAGTTACGCTTGCCTGCAAAGCCTAAAGACCCAAGTTTGATTCCCTAAATGTGTAAGCCAGATGTGCAAAGTGGTGCATGTGTCTGGAGTTTGTTTGCAATGGCTAGAGGCCCTGGCGTACCTATTCTCTCTCTCTCTCTCTTGCTATTTGTCTCTTAAAGAGAAAAAGAAAAAAAGAAAGTGGCAAAAACCAAGCAAACAAACTCCAAAGAACAGCCTAGGTTCCTGCTACCTCATCTAATACTCCTCACATCCAGACCACTAGGCTCAGCCCTCTACTTAATCACGCAAGCAGCTCTAGCTCCTTGTGTCTGGGGGCAATGATCTGCATGTAACCTAGGAAGGAGGTCAGGGATCAGAGAGGGTGAGAAGGAAGCTGCCATGAGGGTGCACCAATTTAACAGTCCTGCTGACCCAACCTGGCTCACAATGGACCTTTAGCTGTTTACAGTGCCCCCCTCCTCCCGACATGCTCACAGCGAAGCTTCTGACAGGCTTCCTTGCTTGGTGACTTGGGAGGCAGAGAGAGACCAAGGCAGGGCCACCTTTCTGCAACTGACAGCATGTGTTTACTGGGGACTCCAGGGGGGCGAAGGAGCTGTGAAGGCTCAAAGTGGACTCAGGAGCCACCTAGCATGTGACAGGGATGTGGAGACACTAGTGATGAGGACATCACCAAATACCACCTTCTCCGTCCTGGCTGGTCCACTTAGGGCCTGGGACCCTCCCCTGTCAGCATGGCAGCTGTCTCCTCTGGCACCTCCACTCTGTCCCCTGACCTGAGCGCTGTCCCAACTTACCACACAGGAAAGGATGGTCTCCCTGTGGGTCTTACTGAGTCCCAGGAACAGCAGAAGTGCCTGGTCCTAACACGCCACGCAGAGATGCCTGTGGTCTAGCAGCTTCACAAGGCAAGGATCCCATGGGGCCATGGGCTGGGAAAGGCCTTTGAGCTCCCTAGGGAAATGACCGCCGCTTCAGCTGTTTACAGCTGAGGGCAAGAAGCCCCGGTGAGGGCTGTGAACAGCACCCAGGCTCCAGCTACCCCAAGCCTCTCCTCCAGATCGGAGCACAGCATGGCCTCTAGCCTCTGGGCATGCCTGACTCTGCAGGAGCACTTGGCTGCAATTTGCAGAGTCATTTGTCTGTGGGGACAAATGTCCTCTTCCCCTCATCACTGCAGCAGATACTAACTAGGGCTGTCAGGGGTTGAAGTGTTTCCTCAAGACGGTGAAGGCAGCCTTAGCTGGACACAGGCTGAGAGGGGATCAGGTTAGATGAGGACAATGAAGAGGAGACAGGGAAAAGAGTGGCGGGCATGGGGACTGGGAAGGGGCAGGGATACCTCCCTCCAGGCCACACAGTGACCTCAGGCTTTTGGCCTCCAGAGCCAACAGAAGTAAATGGCTGCTGTTGCGAGCTGGTGGGTTTGTGTCCTTGGTCACCAAAACCCCAAGGGGTGCTCATGGACCTTCAGGCAGAGGGCAGCTCTGCTTATGGCTTAGCAGTTAAAGCATTTGCCTGCAAAACCTAAGGACCCACATTTGATTCCCCAAGACCCATGTAAGCCAGATGTACAAGGTGGCACATGTGTCTGGAGTTCGTTTGCAGTGGCTAGAGACCCTGGCATGCTCATTCTCTGTCTGCCCCCCCCCATATCTCTCTCCCTCTCTCTAATAAAAAAAAATTAAATTAAAAAAATAAAGAGAGGCAGCAGTCACTGCTGCCTCCACTAGTAACAGGCCTAGGAGCAAAGAAGGTGGACAGTCCTCTTCCTAAAGGCCTGACCCATCCTTGGAGGAACAGCCTCTCTGATACCAAGGCAGCACCGTGAACCTGGCAGCAGGACCCAGGGAGAGAAGATTTCCACCATAGGCTGATGCAGCCTGCAGAGGGTGCCTCACCCACACACTCCCAGACTGCCCTGGGGAAGCCAGCTAAAGCATACAGTTACATCTGGACAGGAGGAGTGCTCTGCCCCACACCTGAGATTCATCCTGGCACCTGGCCCTCCCGGCTTCTGTGTCCTGAAATGGCCAACAGTGGCTGCTGGTCTTTGTGCACAAGGCCTGGTGCTCACAGGGGTGCCTGAACTCTGTTCCAGGGCATCCTAAAACAATTCCTGGTCTGAGCACTCTTGGAAGACAAGGAAAAGGGGCTCTGCACCTGCAGAGCTTGCCTGGCCCCAAGCCTGGTAAGGGCCTTGTTCCTGGTGCCAGTTACAGAGCAGTTCTCTGCCCCTGCTCTCCACAAAGGAGCATGGCTGCCATGCTGGGGCATACTGATTCATAAGGCGGTGGTCATAACAAGTTCAGAACCGCCCTCTAGCCATTCAGACTCATGATGTGAGATCAGATGATGGACAACCTTCTCTTATCACAGACCTCAGAGGAGCTCCATCACTGTGAGTAGACTGGGCTGAGGTGACCTCCAGCCACATTTGGCCAAACCCACTCAGGGTTCTGCACACCTGGATGCCACCCCAAAGGAGTTCTGGCTTGTAGCCAGCGGAGCTGATAAAGGACCACAGTGTCTAGTGTTTTCTTGGAGACCAACATGGTGCCAGGCAGTTAGTGCCATTTGGGTAGTAGATACAGCCTGAGTGGGGTAGGCAGAGGTCAAGGAAGGGGGCTGCCCTAGGCTGGGCTGAGGGGCTTCTAGAAAGGAAGCGGGCAGGTGAGGAAGGGCAGAATGGATGTGGCAAGCCCAGAGGTGATGGAGAAGGCAGACCCAGAGTCCAGAGGCTGTGGAATGGCGGGAAGGGAGGTCTGTCAGAGAAGGTATGGCTCAGAAGAGATGAGCAAGTGTGGAAGAACTCACCGACACACGGGGGGCGGGGGGTTGTGGAGCACAAAAAGGATGCTTGGGAATCCCTTTGTCCAGGGTACTGATAAAGTCAACTGGGGAGGGGGTGTGTCCACAGCCAATTAGTGCTGAGGGAACCCTGAAACTCACATTCACCGGACTCTCAAGGTGAAGAGCTGACTCCATATCCAGGGGCTGGCAGCCTTACAGGAACTGTCCTATATGTCTGGGGGCTGCAGGGGCTTGTGGAGACCCCTTAACAAGCTCCAGGATACTCCAAGCCTGAGTCCTGGTCTAACAAGGGCCCAGGTCACCCCAAACTTGTCCCCAGCATTCTGGACTGACTGTCCTAGATCACCACTCCTGAGTCATGGGAAGATGGGCCTCCATGCCACCCTAACCCTTGGGTGCTGGGAACAGACCCCCCCCCCCCAGGCCACTCTGATTCCTGTGTGCTGGGGATGGACCCTCAGGCCACCCTAACCCCTGTGTGCTCGGGATGGACCTCTCAGACCACTCTGATCCCTATATGCTGGGTTAAAAAACTTCAGGTCACCCTGAACCCTGTGTCGTGGGCTGACCACTCTGGGTCACCCCAACCCCTGTGTCCTGGACTGATGGACCCCAACTTACTCCAACACTTATGCCCTGAGCTGGTGGACCCCAGGTCACCCCAACACCTGTGTCACGGGCTGATATACCTCATAGGTTAGTCCAACACCTGGGTCTTGGGCTGCAGGACCTCAGGTCCCGAGCTGAGGCGGTCACAGATCAGCTGGCAGAAGGGCCTCTAGGCCACCCCGACCCCTGCGTGCTGCCCGCCGCGTGAGGCCCACTCACCTCTGGCGTTGCCCGTCCAGGCCGAGGCCGGGGGGCGCCGACGTGGGACTGAGCAGGCCTTGGGGCGCGGGCCTGGAAGGCAGCCCCGGGAGGCCGCCCGGGGGCGCGGGCGGTGGTGCGGGCGGTTCGCGGGCCTCGGTGGGCGGCGGCGGCGGCGGAGGCGCTTTCTCACCGCTGTGACCCAGGTTCGGGGGCCGCCCGTCCAGGGAGATGTTGTTGAGGAAGAAGAGCGCGGCTTGCCGGCGCCGGGAGTCTCCGCGCCTCCGTGGCGCGGACGGTGGGTTGCGGGCGGCGGGCGCAGGCCTGGCGGGGCCGGGGGCCGGGCCGGGGGCTCCTCCCGCCGCGGCCGCGGCCATGCTCGAGTGCGCCGCCGCGCCGCGCCGCCGCGCTCCTGCCCATTGGCCGCGGCGCGCCTGCATGCAAATGTCACTCCGTCACGCCCACCCATCGGCCGGGGCCGCCCACATGCAAATGTGGCTCAGTCACGCCCCTCCATTGGTCACGACGCGTCCACATGCAAATGAAGCTTCGTTACGCCTGCGCATTGGCTAGTGAGGCGCTGCGGGCAGGCACCGTGCCCGGGCTGTACCCTGGGTCCTAGAGGTGGTTGCGGCGCCTCCGGGAGCTTCCTGGCCGGGAGCTTTGGGGCTGTTAAGAGCTTCTGGTCGAGTCTGCACTTCGTTAGCTGCCAGCGCTCTGTTCCCCTAGCCAGGCCACGGCGTGCGGGGCAACTTGCACCCAGGGCTCTGGGTGGGCTGCAGACCCAAGGCGTGGGTCAGGTCTTGTGCACTTCCTCTTCCAGGCTGTGCCCGCAGGGCTGAACTTCTCCCTGGGCCTCCTGGGGCGCGGCGATTTCAATGCGCACTGGGCCCCTGGCTTCCGGGGAGGGACAGGGAGGAGGTGACACCTGGCTTCCCATGTTGCCTGAAGAGGTGACACCTGGGTTGCCTCAGCTTCAGTGATCTCCAGCCAGTGGGCTTAGTCAGTTTCCTCTCTGAACCCTGTGGTCCTGCTGTCACATCTCCATGGGGATGGGGGGAGAGTGGTGGTCTGTGCCCACCCTGCCACTTTCTCTGCCCAGCTCCCAGCCTGTGGGCTGCTTGTCTTTATTTTGTAAAATCTTTTTATTTATTTATTTATTTGCAAGCAGAGAGAAAGAGACAGAGAATGGATACAGGACCTCCAGCCACTGCACCACTTTGCATCTGGCTTTACATGGGTACTGGGGAATCAAACCCTGGTCGCTAGGCTTTGCAGGCAAGGGCATTAACTGCTGAGCCATCTCCAGCCTAGGCTGCTTGTTTTTAAAGTGGGGTCTCAGGAAGTGTTGGATGGCTCAGAGAAGGGTCACCAAGGTGAAAATGTTCTGCAGTCACTGTTGGCCCCATCCTGTGGCTCCTGGGGGAGCTGGGGTGGGGTCGGTTAGTGTACAAGGAGTCTGGGTGGAGCAGCTCTGGAAGTGAACTGGCCTGGTCCACCGGTGGTGTGAAGACAGTTCTCTCCACTAGGTCCTTCCCTGTTCTGGGGCCCAGGCCACTGGCCTTGGCAAGCCCCTGCCTTTCTCTTCTGGGTGGTCCCCTCCCTGTGGACCTTCATCACAGCACAGGTGGACCCCCTCCTGCTGTGTCCTGCCCACTGTCCCATCTCCCCCAGCCCTCTCTAAGTTTTCAAGGCCAACTTTCCAGTCTGGGAGAATGTGAGGCTCAGCCAGGGTGTGTGGTGGGGACGTCCCTGGAGTAACTTTTTTTTTTGTTGTTGGTTTTTTGAAGTAGGGTCTCATTCCAGCTCAGGCTGACCTGGAATTCACTGTGTAGTCTCAGGGTGGCCTCAAACTCATGGTGATCCTACCTCTGCCATTAAAGGTGTGTGCCCCCACACCCAACTTTTTTGGGGTAGCATTTCTATGAAAGAGAAGAAACTGCACTGAGGGGGTTTGGTGCCAGTTGACCAGGTGCAGTGTGCTCCAGCCTCTGCTGTATTATTGGCCATTGCCTTCAGGTAGTCTTGGAGAGAAGGGCAGGGCTTCACAAGGCCAGTGGCCTGGGCCCTAAAGCCACAACCAACCTGGCCAGCAGGTCAGTTGCTTGTGTTTTATTTCATTTTGGAAAAATCTAAGCAACTTTTGTTGTGTTATTTTTTAAATTTATTTTCGAGGTAAGGTCTCGCTCTAGCCAAGGCTGACCTGGAATTCACTATGTAGTCTCAGGATAGCCTCAGACTCACAGAGATCTTCCTACCTCTGCCTCCTGAGTGTTGGGATTAAAGATGTGCACCACCACACCCAGCTCACAACTCCCCCTCTCCCTGGAATTCAGTTGCTCTGGTTTCTTAGGCAGGAGGCAGAGAGGCCTGCTGGAGAATGGCCTCCTCACACACTCCTCAGTCAGGCCCAGCTCACCCAGCCTGTCACTACCCATATCTTTCCCTCCCCACAGGCCTGGCAGTTTCAGACTCCTGGATCAATACATCCACAGTCCCTTCAATGCTAGGGTTCTTTCCCACCCTAGCCTGGGCCCCCTTTGCCTAGTTATGGCCACGTAAGGCTCTCTTCCTGGCCTATTATCAGGTGTCTGGATGTTCCTGATGCATGCTAGGAACTCTGCATATTCAGCACACTTCTATTCATTCCCCCAATCCCAAATTTGGGGTTCAGATGTTACCTTCTTTGACCTCCCCAGGTAGAGGCCAACTCTGAAGTCAGCTGAGTGCCCCTATTCCTGATGTTAGTGGTGAATGCCGGGAGAGCAGGAGGAGAACCCTGATAATTTGGCAAAAGGGTATCCCTGCTTCCCACAGGTCATCACTGGACCCAGGCCCAGTGCTTTTGCCCATAAGGCTCCTGATGCAGCTGGGAGGTCCCAGTACCTGTGTGCTCTGGAAGGGGCCACTCCCACTCTCAAACTTCACATGCACAGAGTTACTCTTGGGAGCTTCTTAACTCCTCCCGAGGTGCCTGAGACTGAGTCCTGAGTTTCTCCAGTGGGCGTGAGAGGCCCCGAGACTCCTCTTCCACAGAGGACGTGAGAGGCCCCGAGACTCCTCTTTCACAGAGTGGAGTGCTCCACAGAGCACAGGGCTTCCCTCCTTCCCTTTGCCCTCCTTGAACTCTCGGCCATCCTCCTACCTCTGCCTCCCGAGTGCTGGGATTAAAGGCGTGCGCCACCACGCCCGGCTTGTCCTTCACATGTTTATTCTCTGAGCTCTCTGGAGGTCCTGTCTGGGCTGGCATCCTGCACCCCCCAGGGCCTTCCCCCTGCCCTCCCTGCTACAGGTGTTTGGCCAGGATTCCACAAGGGGGCGCCCAAGACCACCATCTGGATCTGCAGGCTTGGGTGAAAGGTTGGCTGGGATCCCAATGGTATGTTGCATCTGGAGGTGGGGGCACAGGGGTGAGGCTGGCCTGAGCAGTCCTTACCCCCTGCTCCATGTGGACTCGTCCTGGAGGGCAGCTGCTGTGGGGTGTGTGTGGGTGGTGGCAGTGGGAGGTGGCAGGGCTTCTGAGACAGTGTTGCTCGGCTGGGAGTACCAGCTGCAAGACTGGGTTGGGACTTGCGAACCCCTGGGGAACCCCTGGTGGCCTGGACACACCATCTGTGCCAGGCTTTCTGTTGGTTCGGTGGTTTGATCTGGGCAGGACATGATCGGTCAGATGGAGCCACTGCTGGACCAGCATGGTGCCCCTTGGCCTGTCCCTTCGGCTAGGTCTCCTGGCTGCTGTTGCTGGGGGAGGAGCTGCAGTCCTCAGGGTCCCCGAGGCTTCTGGGACTTTCATCAGCTGTCAGGACCTCCCTGGGCTTTTTCCTCCCTTGGGCTGGCTTCTTGAAGGCTGTGGGAAGTGGAATCTAGTTAGTCATCGTTGCAGCAGCCCCGTACCCTTGTGTGTCCTTCCCATAAGTGGTCCTGCTTCTCAGCTTCTGGGTTTCTGAGAGCCCACCTCTGAAGTCCGCTGGGCTCCCTTGTCCCTAACGTTAGTGCCAGTGGCAACTGTTCAGAGTATGGGAGGAGAGGCTTGAGGACTTGGTGCAAGGGTAGCCCTTCCCCCCACAAGGCCTCGCCAGTGCCTCCTTCCTTGCTTCGCAGAGGTCCTGGGATATGCTGGATAGGATAGCTGGGTGCTCTGGGGTGGATCCCTGAGATGCAGACAAGGTTTCTACAGGGTCTGTCCCAGGGGCTGGGGCTGCAAAACAGAGGGAAAGTATGTCTGGTCCTCTGTAGGTTCCACCTGAGACCTGCCAAGAGGCTGGGCCGTGCAGCGGCCCGTGGCTGTGGGAGAGTTGCCTCACCCCATCCGTGAGGCAGTGGAGAATCTTCCTGCTGGGCAGTTGTTTGGCTAAAGCAGGGACAGCCACATAGCTGTCCATGGTGTAAGAGGCCCACCTGGCCCTAGTGCTGGGCAGCATGGTACCTGCCAGGAACAGCGTGCAGCCAGTGGCCTGTTCTCACTGATCATCAGGTGAGTATCCTGGAGTGAAGAGCAGCCTACGAGGGGAGCCTCCTGCCAGCTGTCCCCTGCCTGGGCCTAGCTGGGAGGACAAGTGTGTGTGTGTCTGGGGGCGGGGGGAGCTCTGCTCATGGAGGAAGGAAGGTGACACCCCGGGACCTGGGTGGAGCATACCCCACTCCAGCACGGGAATACTTAGAAATGACACAGGTGCCCTGGACGCCCCTTGGAGCAAACACAGGCCACTGTCCCCTTCCGGCAACAATGTCATGTTGTAGAGGCCCCAGCCCAGTCTGCGAGGCTGCAGCCCTGCCTGGACAAACACCAGGCTGCGTACTTATTGGCCTAGGTGTTCAAAGGCTCACCAGTGTGCCAGAGCAGGAAGTGGGAGGCTGTCCTGACAGCCGGGCCCAGGCTCCACCGTCTTATCCAGAGGAGCGTAGCTCAAAGGCACGGCCCTGGGCAAACACGTGAGGAGCAAACGCCCCATGCCCAGCAGGACATGTCTCTCTAGCTGCCTGCAGGTGGACAGAAGGTCCAGGGGATGCCAGTCCCAAGTGGTGGCGGAGAGGTGCCGCCTGCAGTTCCTCCTTCCCTGGGAGGAAGGTGATGACTGTCCCCAGCTCTCTTATCTTACTGAAACCTCTTAGAAATCTGGTATCAGCCTTCTTACAGGGGAGGAAGCTGAGGTCCAGGAGGCATGGTGAGGAGGCCATTTGGTCAGGATTCACAGAGGCCTGTGTTGGGGAGACTCAGGGCTTCTGTCTAGCTACCCCTGGTCTCTGGTTGCTATTCTCCCAGTTGTCAGGAGAGGCCCTGCCCCACCTACCCCTCAAGCAGGTACCTTTGTCCCCTGGGTCTGAGGCCCGCTTCCTCTTCTCCTGCAGACGAACACATCCCTCTCCTGGCTTGCTCAGCTTGGCACCTGCCTCAGAGCCCACCTGGGCAGAAGCGGGGGATGGGGGGACACTCAGAGCAAGGAACACCTCTCTCTAGCCTGGGCCCTTCCCCACCCCAGGTCACCCTGAGTGAGTGGTCAGAGACCCACCTCACTGTCTGAGGTGTCTGGATCCTCCAGTTCTTCTGACTCTGGCCTCTGTGGCCCAGCTTTGCTGGCCTCTGAAAGACACAGTGGTGTGGTTAGCTGGGCTGGTGGCCCTGGGCCTCCAGAGCTTCCTGTGCCAGGGTGGGGGATAACTCTGTAGATGAAGACATGGAGGGGCCAGGTACCTGCCCCAGGGCTTCTCTTGGGGATGTGAACGCAGGCCAACCCCTGGGCTCATTTCTGCATGGCCTCTGCAGCCCTCTGGGGGCCTGAGCCAGCCTCCCTTCCTCGAATGTCAGGGGAGCAGTGTCAACTGAGGCTTTGGTACTTCTGTCAGTAGGTGGGAGGGACCCAAACGAAGGCCAGTGGTCTGACCACTACACCTGTCCCTGCTGTGCGTCATTCCCTGCTGGACTCATGATCCCACACGCTCACATCACCTGGATGCCTGTCGGGGTCAGGCCTCTGTGGGAGGGCTGATGCTCCTGGCCTTCCTCCAACCTCTCCTGCCGTTCCATCAGGAGAGGGCAGGCTGACATAGGGGCATGAGAGAGCATGTGAGGGCTCCTGAGGAGGCAAGTTAATGGTTTGAGAATCCAGTGTGGGGTGCTTCCTCCTCCATTCAGCCCTGGGCCTGCATGGGAGGGTCAGCCCTTCCTCTTCTAGTGTGAATGAGGCAACCAACAGAGGCTGGCTGGATGCTGACTGGGTGTGTGTGGGGGGGCATGGAGGTCAGGGTCAAGGACTGGGCCTTTGCTTAGTGCTGGGCTCCTTACCTTGGGCTCTGGAGCTTTGGTCCCCTTGGTACCATTGCTGAGGGGTTGGGGGCTTTGACTTAGGGACCTAGATGGGGTGAATGATTGAGGTCTGAGCATATGGGAAGCTGTAGGGCCAAGTAACAGAGCTTGGACAGAGGACTTGGGAGTGTCCCGGCCCCGGCCCCGGTCAGAGAGGTCCAGGGGCTTGTCTGGGGCACAGTTCTGTGTGATAATGTGTGTCTTCTTCCTCCAGGAGCTTCCTGGGCCTGTGGGCTGAGGGTGCTGCCCACCAGGGTGGGCTGCTGTGCTCAGAGCCGTCTTGGGTGCCTCGCTCTCAGATGTCTCTGAATCTGAACTGGCTGGTGAAGTTGGCATCTCTTCTGGCATGGATGGGCCTCTTAGCCTGGCACTGCTTGCCCGTGCCCGTTCCTTTAGATGCTGCTGGGCCAGGAGCAGGTGCAGTGCCCCCTCTAGCCGGGGGTCGTGAATGCCTACGAGGGCGCCAGGCAGGCCTGACAGGCCTGTGGGCTCCTCCCAGCCTTCCATCTCCCCAACTTTTAGGCTGTGGGGTTGGGGGCTGCGGGAGGCCATGGCAGGAGCCAGGGGGCTGTTGTGAGGGCTTCGCAGGTGTAGGGACAGGTGGCGGTTCAGGAGGCAGAGGCGTTCGGCCTGGAGGGAGCGCTTCAGGGACTCATAGGCTGAGGGCCGGGAGGCCTGCAGGAAGCTACAAAGAGGAAGAGCCTGATGATGGTGGTCCTCAGCCAGCAGTGACTGGCCCAGTGAGCCGCAAGAGGAAGGACCATCGGCAGAACTTCACACAGGGGAGAACTCTGAGGCCTGAAGTCTTAGACACTGGAAGGCTTGGACGCTGGGCCCTCTGCCTCCTCCCGGGAAGAGCAGAGCACCAGTCACCTGCCCTCACCAGGAGTGCCCGGTGATCCCCCCCGCCCGCCCTCAGCCTCACTTGCTTTGTCAGAGGAACCACAGTGCATGGGCACTCCTGAATGCTTTTTCCAAGGCTCAGCCCTCTCTCCTGCCTCCCACCTTCACCCCAGGAACCTGGCCACTCAGGAAATACCCACATGGGAGCTGCTAGTCAGGTAGAATGCCCAGAAAAGCCAGAGCCCCCGGAGGGTAAATGAATGGCACTGCCTAGGCTTCGGGGCCTCTGCTACCTGAGGCGCCAGACTCTGAGCTGGAGAGCCCTCCCAGTGTAGGTGGGGCCTCACCTGTCCAGGGGAAGGCCATGCTCATATGTTGGGCTGGGTGGGCTGCTCCTTGTGGATGGCAGAGGGGGTGTCCCGTTGGCGGTGCCGCAGTCCATGGGGCAGGCTCGGGAGCCAGGCCGCACCACGGCCACAGTGGAGTGCAGCTGGTTGGAGATGCACTGGGGACTCTGGAGGGTGGGGGTTGGTGGTGCAGGTCATTGTGGGAGGCACCCCGTCTCTTCCCACATCCAATGATGTTTAGGGTCTCTGCCCAGCCTGGGGACTGGTGTGAGCCTGGCACACACTGCCTGGTTCCCAGCAAGGCTGTGGATGGCATCGGGGGGCGGGGGGCTCAGGACCTGTGTCCTCACCATGTCCAGGGCCCGCGGATCGGGCAGAGTGGTACCCGGTGAGATCCTGGCCACTGGAGACATTTTGTGGCTTGCTGGCTTTTCTGTAGGATAGAGTGGCAAGGGAGCTGGAGAGATGCTGCTAGGGGCGGGTAGTCAGGGGCCCCATCAGGAGTCTGAGTGACCTCCTGGGTTCCCAGCCCCACCGCCCGCACCTGTGCGGGCCTGGTCCTCCTCAGCCTCCTCAGGGCCACCTAGGGGATTCTCAGCAGCACCCTTCCAGCCACCAGGGGACGAGAGCGACAGGGGCGAGGGAGGGTCTGAGGCGCCCTCCCGAGTCAGGGGTGCAGGCTTATCGCTAGAGGGAGGAAAAAGTAGGTGGTGAGGACTGGAGATGCCAGGCACCTGCTGGGGTCAGGCCATCTCCGCAGGCACTCAGGACCCTCCCCACACTGAGTCTAGCACTAGCCGCTCCCTGGGGACGTGTGCCAGGCCTGCCATGCGGGCATCGGGGCCCGCTGCATTGGTCCACTCACCCCAGACCCTGGAGCCGCTTCACCTCCTCTTTCAGGGTCTTGTTCTCCTCCTTCAGCCTGTTCATCTCATTGGCTGGAAAGGATGTTGGTAAGTGAGGCAGCGGGGTGGGGTGGGAACTCACAGTGCTAGGGAACCCCCCTCCTTATCTTGCCCCAGTGACTCTTGGCAGAGCAGGTATGGACTAAGAGAAAGCGTTGAGCAAACCTTGGCCTTGGGGTTTGTAAAAGGAACAGCGTGGCACCAGGGTAGTCCCCAGGGCTCCCTTCAGGGACGGGGCGGGGGGGGGGTTGTCCTTCACTGATAGGAACAGTGGGGCCGCCCCCATCATTAGGAAGTCGGTAGGGCAGGGATGCATATGGGTGGGAATTGGGGTGTATCCTGCCCCCACCTCACAGGGCCACCCCCACTTCCTGCCCTGGCGTCCTGAGGGTGGGGCTCACTGAGGACGCAGAGGCGCTGCAGGCTCTGTAGGTGGGCGCTCTCCAGCTCCAGTTGCTTCTTCCTGGCCAGCTCCTGGGTGACCATGCATCTGTCGCACAGGCCTGCCCGCAGCCTGGCCGGGAGGAGGGGCCACACTTAGGGGGCCATTCCGGTCCTTCCCTATCTTTCTTCCGGGACCTGTCCCTGCCTTTCCCAAACCGTTCTTCTTGCCCCCAGGACTGCCCCCATTTGGGTTTAGCAGCCCGTGTGCAGTTGAGTTTGGGAAGGAATCTTTAAAAAAGGTGATTTTTTTTTTTTTTTTTTCCCCGAGGGAGGGTCTCACTCTAGTCCAGGCTGACCTGGGAATTCACTATGTAGACTCAGGCTGGCCTCATACTCATGGTGATCCTCCTATCTCAGCCTCCCAAGTGCTGGGATTAAAGGCATGTGGCACCACGCCCAGCTGAAAAGGCGATTTTCTTAAAGTTCTGAGAAACCTGACTGGGCTGTTCTCTGCTGCATGCTCCCAAGCCCATGGGCTCTGGGAAGAGCCGCCGTACCTGTTCTCCAATGCTCGCAGGTTCTCTTTCAGCGCCTTCTGCTGCTCTCTGAGCTGGTGGTTCTTGGTGAAGAGCTCCTCCACCCTCTGCGTGTCCCTGGGTGGCAAACCATGGACGAAGACTGGCCTGAGGCCCAGGGCAGCCTGGGTTTCTGTGCCACCCCATGGGCCCTGTCATGGAGCGGGGCCCTTCACGGCCAGGCCCAGTCCCGCACTTCTAGACCAGAGCTGCTCTTGCAACCTGTATCTTGTCTGTGTGCCACCTCGGCTTGTATATGCTTGGGGCAGGGTGGGGGCCCCACAGGGCACCCAAGAACAGTCGAGGCCATGTGTTCAGTCTCTCTCTCTCTCTTTTCTCCCCTGACCTGGAATTCGCTATGTAGTCTTAGGGTAGACTTGAACTCACGGCGATCCTCCTACCTCTGCCTTTTGAGTGCTGGGATTAAAGGCGTGTGCCACCACGCCTGGCCATGTGTTCAGTCTCACCATGAGTGTTGTCACTGGGGCTGTGGTCTCCTTGGTAGCCTGAGGCCTTGCCAGCCCCTTGAGGTTGATGTTCCCACTTCACCACCTATGTGCTATGTCACCGTGGCCCAGAGACTCACTCCCACCCCCATGCACAGCTTCCGTTTCCCTTCTGCATCCAGGACAGTGGCAGGGATGACACCCTGGGGCTTCAGGGGTGATATGAGCAGCCACGTCCCTTGGGAAGGGCTGTCCACTGAGGCTGGGCTGACTCACCGGCAGCGCTCTGAGTTCAGTTCCAGAAGCTTGTTCTGCAGGCCTGGCAGAGAGAACAGAGAAGGCTCTGATCAGGCCTGGTCCACCTACCTCCCCACAGTAGTGATGGGCAGAACCATGACACTGCACCTCCTGCCCTGGTTGTCACCTGTATGACTGGGTGGGAGGAGGGGGTTCCCAGTCAGCCTATGCTGCCCAGATGCTCTGGCTACTTGAAGTGTGGTCTGGGCCCCTGGGGTCTCTGCCTTGGCATCTTTCTGGAGGTTGGCAGGGAACCAGGTGTTGGAAGTGGCTGGTCACCTGGCAGGCCAGAGTGGCCAAGAGGGACTGTTTTGGAGCACTGCTAGCATTAGGAAGGAAAGCCTAGGCATACCTTTGGCTTTGCCTGGAACTCTGATGTCTGCTGGACGTGTGGCGTAGGATGGGAAGACAGGCGCCTGTCTTCCCCTAGGCTGCCCTTCCCGTCCTTCTAGCAGCGGCAGCATTTCTGCCCTGGGCTCCAGCAGCCTCTGCACACCTAATTTCTTCAGGTACTGCGACAACCACCCAGCAGCCCACCAAGGCCCCTCTTCCCCTTCCCTCCTTGCTGTCACCCCTCTGTGTGGTCCAGCATGAGACAGACCAACCTGGGGCAGGGTTGGGACCAGGGATTCTGTAGGGACAGCCCTACTTCTTGGCGCTTGGGGCGTGGCTGGCCCCTTTGGCCTCTAGGTGGAGGATGGAGCTGGGTGAGAAGGGAGGGAGGGATGTCAGCTCAATGCCTGGGATATTTCAGAAGGGCCTCGGGAGCCTTGGGTGGGTTCCTATCATGGGCAGTCTTCCTCCCTGGGTGAGGGGCCACTGGGCTAGACCTTCCTATAGTTGTGAGCCAGGAAGGCCTGGGTTTCATTTCTGCATGCTGGAGTTGAGCCTCTGGGAGCCACAGTATCAAAGCACTTGGGGCTGGGCCCAGCTTGTGGTCCTGAAGTGTGGGTGTTGATCCTTGCCCCTCCATTTGGCTGTACCACAGGGTGGAGTCTGGGGACACCCTGCATGCAGGGCCTGGAGACTCACCCAAGACCTCCTTCTCATGGGCCTCCTTTAGCCTGTTCAGTGACTCCATGAAGCTGTCCATGGCTCCCTGGGCCCTGGCCACTGTGCACTGGTCGTGGGGATGGCTGGGGCCTCTACTGCCCTTCTGTGTCCAGCCTGCAGAGGAGGACATGAGGAGAGGGTTGGCTTAGGAAGGGCCTGTGGGCTGCAGAGTCCATACATGGGCCTCAAGAGGTGAACTCCCTGTATCTGTATGGTGACGTTTCTGCTCAGTGTGGGGGGAGTTCGGAGGAAAGAGCAGAGAGTGAGCGGTTAGAGGTAGTGGGTGCTGGGTATCCTTAGGGAAGACCTAGAAAGAGGAAAGGGCCATCTGGAGGCAAATGCCTACCCATATGAGCTGCCCGGTCCCCCAGAGTGACCCCCAACACCAGTACTACCCCCTGCAAGCCCTTCCTGGCGTGGAGTAGTCAGTGCTTGCCCAGCTGCCCAGCTGCCCAGCTGGGAGTCAGACCTCATGCAGTAAGATAAGCTTGGCCCCTACTCCATCCCGTCACCACCGTTGTGGCCTCTCTTCCCCTCTTTAATCAGGAGCCTCCACAGAGAACCACTTTGATGAGAGCCCCTCTTTATCTCCCTGCTAAGCCACTGACCCCTTTATACATGCACTGGGGCACACTCTCGTCCACAAAGACAGCATTGCACATACGACGATGCGAGGCACACACCCATGGACCTACAACATGCACAATCCACGTGCTCATGCACAGATGGAAAGCACACACGGACACAGGTGGATAGGCACAGACCCATGCTGATATGTGGACACACACACACACCACACACACTGCAGCAGCAGCTCCTGTTCTGAAAGATGGGACCTTGCAGGGCGATCTGATCCCCTGCAGAGGGGCTCCTGGCCATTAGATGCCCCTTTGGTCAGGCTCTGGACACTTTGTGGTCCCTTTGAGGCCTAAATTAAGGTGACATAGAGCCCTTGTGGGCTGGGCCTCGGGGACTGGGGTCTCACTACAGAGAGGACAGGAGTCTCATGCACTTTTACAGACTGCCCTGAACTCCCCCACATGTGGGTGCAAAGCAGCACTCTGCAGCATCAGACCCCCAACCAGGGCCTCTGAACACCTGGGTTCCGTCTGCTGCAAGGCACCGCGGCAGGACGTCAGACATGAGCACCCTGGGCTTTTGGAAGTTGGTGTGGTAGGTGCCCTTGACTGAGGTTGGCAGGTCTATGACCCCAAGAGAAGCCCAGGGCCTGGGCGAAGGTGGAGACTGTCTGACAGGAGAATGTCAGGGGGTCTGAGCATTAGGCAGAAGCCTTGGTTTCTGGAGGCAGGGCTGGAAAGGGGAGATGGGGCACGGGAGCCCTAGAGTGGAATGTATCCTGTCACATGGTGGCTGTGGTGACGGCAGGAACCTACTGGACAGAGACCAGGATGTGGGCAGAGCATCAGAAAGAAGGTGGGCTCCTGAAACAGGTTTGCAGACCCACCTGGGCTCCAGCTCCCATGATAGCTCCCTAGGGGTGTAAGGGTGACAGCTGGTAGCCTGTGTCTGTGGGCGAGAGCTCTGGTAATGAAGAATTGGGAAGTCCCCAACTGGAGGCTGGGAGCCAGAGCTCCCCCCATGAGGTGTCCTTGGTGATGAACCTGAGGCTGAACTCCTCAAGGTGCAGGTCACATGACCCTAGTAATGATTATCCTAAACTCAATACAGGTATCACTCACCAGAGCCATCTAATCCTAGCTATCTTGTGAAGCCTTTCTCCAGGTGGGGAAACTGAGGCTTAAGGCGGTCCTGTCCCCACCTCTCATCCAGAATCTGAATTTGGACTCCACTCTGCATGGGCTCGGGACATTTCTGGAAGGTCCTGTGTGCCCAGCTGTGCTAGCCCTGCTTTGCCAGGGGCCTGGATGGTGGATGGCTAACTGGGGCCTGCTTGCTCAGGCCGCTGGCAGGCTGGGATGAGCAGGGCCAAGAAGGGACTGAGCCACGGCACCTGAAATTCCACCCAGACTTGTCCAGCGGGTGGCTCTTCCCAGGCCCCTAGCACCTGCTGCGTGGGCTGGTCCGACGCCCGTAAAGGAACCACCCAAGGGAGCTTGAGGTGCCTGTGGACTTGATAGGCATGTGTGGGCCCAGTCCATGTGAAGCGAGCTTGGCTCCCAATAAAACCATCAAGGTGCAGAGGATGGCTTGGTAGGGGTGAGAGTCCCCGCTCTGAGCCCATCTCCTCTCACTCAGTGTCTGCACATCTGCCTTCTGGCTTTTCATCTCAAGGTCCCCAAAGGACAGCGAGAAATTCTCTCTTGCACACCGGATCCACATTCCAGCCAGGGACCCATGGCTATAACAAGACTGGGCAAGACCATCCCATCCCTGGGTGACCTTATCATTGGGATGGTGCGAATTCCCTGGTAGGCAGGTGAGATGTTCTTGGCCAAGATCAAGTGGTAGTTTCCTGGACTACTGTTCTACCTAGGGTGGCCTTGGCCGCAGCCTCTGCCTATTGTGTTGAGGGTTTAGGCAGGGAGAGTACACGGAGGGAGTGGAGGGCCCCTGGGTGAAGTCTTTGAGTCTTGGTGCTTTGGGGCAGAAGTGGGCTGTGTGGGCAGAATGAACCTGGGTTGTAAAAACACACAGGCCTACACCCAGCAGTCTCATGGCACAGGTCAGCAAGGTGGTTGATCTCGGTGGGCTTGCTGAAGGTAGCTGGAGACTCTGGGGTATGTGGAGCTCTGAAGGTGGGAGTGGGGGTCTCTCTAGAGTCAAGGCCTGGGGCAAGAGCTGTAGGATGCTGTGATGGGAAGGAAGCCTGTAGGGGTGACTCTGAGGGGTGGTGCCCAGGAGAGGGTGGAGGTTGGGGGACTGTACAGGACAGGGTGGAACGGGTTGGCAGGTGCCTAAACTCTTTACCTTAGAGTCCTGGGATAGGCACAGGGGTACCCTCCTTTCTGGGTGCCCAGGATGGAAGGAGTCTGCTATAGCTGAGCCCCCTGAAGGAGCCCATGGAGGGACAGGGCCATCAGCCCCTGCTCTACCTCCTTCTGCAGCCTGCGCAGTGGAGGGCAGGTCCCAAAGTGGGGATCAGCTGTCACCTCGTACACTACTGTCTGGCCAGGCTTCTCTGACCCCCTTTGCCCATGAGGATGCCCAGGAGGCTCTGAGCTGATTTTGCCTGGTGTCAAAGCTGGCAGGAGGCAAGAGGAGGGCTGCACCTGCTGCCTACCCTGTGAGGACTTTGGTACCAGCCCTGGGCCAATAGGCAGGTGCTACTGAAACCAACAGCTTGAGCACTTCACCTGAGCCAAACAAAGCATGTGACGAAACTGGACCCCTCCCCTTTCAGAGCCTAGCAGAGCCCTCCACCATGAGCGAGCGAGTCTGAGGCCCAGTAGAACATCTTCCACCTCATACCCTCTCAAGAAGACACACTGGGGCTGGAGAGATGGCTTAGCGGTTAAGCGCTTGCCTGTGAAGCCTAAGGACCCCGGTTCGAGGCTCGATTCCCCAGCACCCATGTTAGCCAGATGCACAAGGGGGTGCACGTGTCTGGAGTTCGTTTGCAGTGGTTGGAGGCCCTGGCGTGCCCATTTTCTCTCTCTCTGCCTCTTTCAAATAAATAAATAAAAACAAACAAATTAAAAAAAAAAAAAAAAAAAGAAGACACACTGCAGGCTGTTGTCCACACACAAGAGCCCCCACCAGCCCCTAGGGGCCTCCACTTGCCTTCAAGGGGCCCCACCTGACCCTCACTCAGAGTCCTACTTGTTTCTTAAAGCCTGGACCAGCCTCTGGGAGGAAGCAGAGGTACTCAACAGGCTCGGGTCTCAGTGCCCCAGAGGTGAGGGCACCCCAACCCCAGCCTTCAGCTTGGATAGAAAGCTAAAGGCAGTGGCTTTGAGGATGGCTCCTGTCCTATGTCCTGTGTGGTCTTGGGCTAGCTGCTCTACCCGAGTCCAGATTTCCTCATCTGGGCAACTGTGCACTCCTGCCCGTCTCAGGTGGCAGTGTGCCAGGAATGGCAGGGGGTGTGTGCTCAGTAAAGGAGACCCTGCATCTCTTATCTCCCACACACACAGCTCCACACCCCAAAGTTGGTACCGTGTGTGTGTGGGGGCTGCTCTGTAGTGATGGGCAACCAGCAGCACCCCTACAAGAATCCCTTTTCTCATGACAAGACAGTTTCACACACACACACACACACACACACACACACACACAAATAATAATCAGAGGACCTTTTGTAGGAGGACAAATCCCTTGTCAAGTCCAGAGTGGAGGAAAGCCTGTCCCCAACAGCATGACAAAAGCTCACTGGGGACTCACTTCAAGTCCGTGGGTCTTGGTGGCTCACAGCCCCAGAAGTGGCTCCCAACAGGGCTGGGCACCATCTGCTCGGTGGCAGAGCCCACAGTTGTGCTGTCTGAGGCTGCCTCTGGGCCAGTGACCACACCTGAGTCCTGCTCCAGAGTTCCTCTAGTTGTCTGAGCCTGTCATCGGGGATGGTGGCCAACTCTCTTTCTCTTCCAGAACGTTGAACCAGAGGGCCCAGTGATGTCATCTGGCTGGCTGCCCCTTATGCCTGGCTCCTTCTCACTGGCATGGTCCTCAGGGGAGGAGTGCAGAGGGACCCCATTCTATTACTTCTCTGGGGACAGGCCGTTGATACAGCCACCTGACTATCCATCTAGCTGTGCAAAGCAGTGCTGACCACAGCAGTAGCAATAGCAGTGGCTGTCGTTGCCCGTGGGCCACTTGGCACCATGCACCATGCCAAGGATTTTTCTTGAGGGATGTTAAAACCCCGCTGAGGTTTTGCTGAGAAGGTCAAGCTGGCAGCCCTTGCCTAGCCACCATTGGTACCTCGTCAAGACCAGGCACATCATCAGAGTTCACTGAATGTTGGTATTTGGTGCTGTGTGCCCAGCTCCGCACACTGTGTGATCACGTGGTCAGGGTCCACTTGGTCATGGAGGAAATGCTAATTGTCCTGTCCTAAGATGGCAGACCCCAAAGTGTGGAACAGGTAAACGGAAAAATAGGTGGGGGCAGGATTCAAACGAGGCTCTGGCTGGCACCCTCTCTACGGATGGGCAAGGTTTCTATCACAGTGACTTTAGCCAGGCCACTTGTCTATCTGTGTCTTGGTTACCTTGTCCATGGTGGTGACCTGAATGTGGCTGGAACTCTCATGCCTGATACAGTGATGGGGCTGTGGCCATGCAAGGAGCAGGTGCCTCTAACGCCTATGTGCCAGGACCTCACAGTTGCTTCAGAGTCACCTATGGGGTGGTCATGGCAGGCCCTATTTTATAGATGGAAAACTGAGAGAGAGAGAGTGAGAGAGAAAGAGAGAGAGAGAGAGAGAGAGAGAGAGAGAGAGAGGACATCCGTATCCAGTTGCCGGCTCACATAGCCTCTTGGGAACCTCTTGGATCAGTTCAGGGTGGGGGCCCATATCCTGAGGTGTCCGAGGTGTCCCTGCCAGCGTAGTTTCTTAATTCTCCTGACACATAGATTCCCCCCAAAAGACAGGTGCAGCCACCACACAGAGCTATACTCCACTGGGGGAAAAGTCCCATGTTTGTGCACATGCCAAAAGCAAACACCCACACATAATCTTAGTGCCACCCCTTCCCTGCACACAGCTGCTGCATGACCTCAGGACAGCTGCATACACATGTACACGCAGGTGCACACACACACACACACACACACACACACACACACACACAAGGGTGCCTTGCAGCTCAGGTGGCAGGGCCCTGCAACCTGATTCTTCCAGGACGGGATGGCGCGCAGCCCTTGCAGTCTCCCCAGGGTCTGGAAGCGGGGCCTGAGCAGACTTGTGATCACACTTCCTCCCACTGCCTGCCACAGCACAGTAGCCACTGACTGAGCACAGGCCAGTATCCCTCCTGCCCAGCGTGCCCAGCGTTGAGCCATGGGTGGCTGGACCCAGCCACGCACTCACACTCTTCTTATTCCCACAGCTGTAGGGGCTCTTGCCCCATGAGAAGCTGGGCGATGGGTGGTCCAAGACACAGCCTGTTCTAGGGCCCTGGACCCCTCTGCAGACGGTGGGAACTTCCTGGGGCCACGGGGCCTGGCCAGATCTTAATTCTCTGCACCGAGGCCCCTACTCAGGAAGTCCATGAGCCCTCCTCATCTTTACTTGCTCCTCAGGACCAGGCACTCCAGAGAACCCCTCATGCTACCCTCAAGGCCAGCCTCCCCCACCCTACTCCTGCCTCCCTCTCCAGTGGGCCTCCTACTTCCTGTCTCCAGTCTCCTGTCTCCTCTCCTCGGGAGTCTGAGCTGGGCCTCCAGCCTCCACGGGGAGCTCCTCCAGCCCACCCGGCTCCTGGAGGGGCCCGCCTGGCCTCGCCAACATACTCACATGGCCCCTTGGCCAGTCTGGACTTCCGGGGGACCTCTGTCCTGGGAGCTCCCCACCAGGGAGAGATAGTAGTGAGCGGTGTGAGCTTGCAAGGCAACAAGCCGGAGACGGAATTTTGACCAAACCCGCCCGACGGGTTTCAGGTTCTCCCAGCCGGGAGCAGCAAGGAGGCTGGGACTGCCCGAAGCAGCCGGACCGGTCCCACCGTCTGCGGGAAAGTGGCAGAACCAGCTGGCCCAGCGCACAGAGGCGGATTGTTTCCCCATAATCCACGTTGTGTCACCTGGCTGCAGAGCCAGGCCATAACCCGGAGCATCCCGTGGGGCCGTGCACCGGAGTGTGGGCTCAGACAGCCGAGGCACCCCTGGGCAGGAAGGAGACAGTTCTTTTGCTTCCTGCTGCTGGACAGAGGCAGGGAGGGCCTGTTCTGCCACCCGCATCTCAGATCACCTCAGGCTGACCACGGCAGGTGGCGTTCCCTTGTCCTTGCTTGTGGCTTGGGGATAAAAAGCCACATGACCTATGTCTCCAGAGACTGCTACTGGGAAATACTCTGGCTGGGCTGGGGACTGCTCAGCACCACCCTCGTTCTTCCTGGGAAAGCTGGCTTCTGCTGGCGGCAGTGGCATCAGGGGCTGGGCCTTAGGTCTGCTCTGTCTGTCTAGGGTCTGTGGGTGGCCCAGGTTGGGTAGGCATCTTTGGGTCTGCAGGCAGGCAGAGTTCAGGGTGACACATGGGACTGGAGGCTAGTCTGGTTTAGGATGACATGGCCCAGAGTGCTAGAGGAGCCAACACTGTGGTGTTACCATTGCTGTCTGGACAGCGGCACTGTGGTCACTCTTAAGCAGAAAAGAGTAGCCTCTGAGGTCTGTGGCCTCCCACACCCTTTCCTCTTCTCTGGCTCTGTCCAGAAGCGAGGGGGGGGGTGCTCCTCAGTCTGTGGGGTCACGGAGGGGACGTGAGGAGGGTCCCCTAGGGTGCCCAAGTAGCTTCCGAAAGAGGAGGGCTGGCTCTCAGAGTGCACAGGATAGGACGTCCTGTTCCTGCTGCCAGCTGGGGGCAGGAATAGACTGTCTCTGGCTCCCTCGGGATCCCCTTGACGGCAGGGGAAGTTCTAGGTCATGGAGCTCTGTGGACACCTGTCCCTCCCCTCCTTCGTGAGAGGCGTCTATTTGCATGTATTTGCATGTGCGCCACAAGGAAGAGTGGACGTCACCGTTGTGCTTGAGGTGTGGGGACAGTGGGTACAGGTGTGCTTCTGGCTCTGGTCTGAATGTGTCCTCTCGCTTCATAAGTTGACATCCTAACCCCAAGACTGTGGTACTGGGGGCACTGAGAGGTTGGCCCCTTAAATGGTATCAGTTCTCCTATAAAGGGGCCAGGGAGCGCCATTCCCTCCTTCAGTGAGGCAGCAGGAACCCTGTCACCGCATCTGCCTGTGCCTTATCTTGAATGTCCAGGCTTATGGGTGTTTTATACAGCAGCCCGTGGCTAACCCACCTGGAGCATGAGTGCTGGCATCTGAACATGGTTGGCTTTGGCTCCTCAGTTTGTTTGGGTTCAGATATGCATCTGCGTAGGTGCCACACACATGGATGTGTTTCTGTGTGAGGTCAGGTCTACCGCTCGCATGGCCGGGCTGCATGTGCCTGTGTGTGCGGATGTCCATGTATGGGTGTGGGGCTATGTGTGCATGTGCGGAGCTGTGTATGCATGTATGTGAGGCTGCGTGTGCATGTATGGGAGACCGTGTGTGCATGTGTGGGATCTGTGTGTGTATGGATTGGGTCTGTGTGCATATAGGGGAGACTGTGTGTGCATGTGTGGGGTCTGTGTGTGTATGTGTGGAGCTGTGTATGCATATGTGGTGGGGCTGTTTGTGCATGTGTGGGGTTATGTGTACTTGTATGGAATACTGTGTGTGCCTATGTAGGGAATGTGTGTGTATGTATGAAGTCTGTGTGCATGTGCAGGACTGTGTGCTTGTATGGGATACTATGTGTGCCTGTGTATAGGGGCTATGTGTGGGCTGTGTGTGCATGTATGCATCTCTGTGTATTGTGAGGCTGTGTGTGCATATGTGTGAGGCTGTGTGTGTGTGTATGCATCTCTGTGTGTATTGTGAGGCTGTGTGTGCATATGTGTGAAGTTGTGTGTGTGTGTGTGTGTGTGTGTGCATGTCCGTGTGTATTGTGAGGCTGTGTGTGCATATGTGTGAGGTTGTGTGTGTATGCATCTCTGTGTGTATTGTGAGGCTATGTGTGCATGTCTAAGGGACCCCTCTAGTGAGGCAAAGACATGCTCCCATCAATAATGCAGCCTTAAATCTGGACCAGGGTTGGAGGTTGGGACTCTGGGACCCTGTTCTGTTCTACCCTAATCCCAAGTTCTTACCCTAGCCATGGCTGAATCCTGATTGTCCTTGAGAGCTGGCCACTTTGAGCCAGCTACCCAGCCTCCCTGAGCCAGGTCCTCACCTGCACAGGATGCTTCCCAGGCAGCTCACATAAGTCCTGAGGTCACAGGCAAAGCCCTGGCCAGGATCTGTCTCGGGGAATACTGGGTCATGGGGTGTGTTCT
Source organism: Dipus sagitta (assembly GCA_036346955.1). Lineage (NCBI taxonomy): Eukaryota > Metazoa > Chordata > Mammalia > Rodentia > Dipodidae > Dipus > Dipus sagitta. The sequence goes on along the minus strand of CM070779.1, from coordinate 1,889,764 downwards.
GATTGGGGCTGTCTCTAATGGGAGAAGTTAGTGAGCTGCACAAAAGCTGATTTTCTCAAAGGGTCACACACAATTGCCTTGAAGCCCAGCAGCCCTGTAGATGGAGATTGTGAGCTGTGTTCACAATCGTCCCCAAACAGCAGTGGCCGGCTAGATAAGCAAAGGGGCCTAGCTTTGTGATGGAAAACTCTCCCACCCAGAGGCATCTGATGCCTGCGCCTTAACAGCCCTTGCGGGTAAGCACAGCACAGGCGGCAGAGGACCCAGACTCCACTGAAGTCCAGAAGCTTGGGGGAGGAGACAGCCCACAAAGGCTTGAGGACACTTGGGGATGGGGTGAGGTATGGGTAAAAGGGCAGAGGTCACCTTCTAGGGTGATGGAACTATGTGTTTCTTGGTTGTGTGTGGGAGGACTCATTTGGAATACTCATCCTTACACTAAAGACTGTTGACGAAAATCCAGCCTGGGCTAGAGTGAGGCCCTACCTTGAAACTCCTGCGCCCCCCCCCCAAAAAAGCACACACACACACACACACACACACACACACACACAAAGACTGTTGACATGGTTTCATGCAATTTCCAATATGGCTGATTTTTTTTTTTTTTTTTTTTTTGAGGTAGTATCTCACTGTAGCTCAGTCTGACCTGGAATTCACTATGTAGTCTCAGGCTGGCCTTGAACTCAGCGATCTTCCTATCTTGGCCTCCTGAGTGCTGGGATTAAAGGTGTGTGCCACTACACCTGGATGATTTCTTTCTTTCTTTCCTTCTTTCTTTTTTTGTTTGGCTTTTTGGGGTAGGGTCTTGCTCTAGCCTAGGCTGACCTGGAATTCACCATGTAGTCTCAGAGTAGCCTCAAACTCATGACGGTCCTTGTACTTCTGCCTCCCGAGTGCTGGGATTAAAGGCGTGTCACCACACCCGGTTTTGATCTTGTTTTTATATTATATATATATATATCATTTGTTGGGCAAGTCCTCTACCTCCCTCTGAGCTGCATCTCCAGTCCCAGGTTGGCCTTCAGGGTGGCCTCGAACTCTTGGCGATCCTCCTACCTCTGCCTCCCAAGTGCTGGGATTAGAGGCGTGCACCACCACACCTGGATAGCTTTTTTTTTTTTTTTTTTTTTTTTTTTTTTTTTTTTTTTTTTTTATGGTTGTGTCTTGTTCTAGCCCAAGGCTGACTTGGAATTCACTATATAGTCTCAGGGTAGCCTTGAACTCTTGGCAATCCTCCTACCTCTGCCCCTCCTCCTGAGTGCTGGGATTAAAGGTGTGCATCAACATGCCTGGCTGTAGTCTTTTTTTTTTTTTTTTTTTTTTTTTTTTTTTTTTTGTGTGTGTGTGTGTGTGTCTGAGAGAGAGAGAGAGAGAGAGAGAGAGAGAGAGAGAATATGTGTGTTTGTGTGTGAGAGAGAATTGGCATACCTGGATCTGCAGCCACTCTAGTTGAACTCTAGATGCATGTGCCACCTAGTGCACATGTACAACCTTGTGTACTTGTGTCATCTTGCATCTGGCTTACCTGGGACATGGAGAGTCAAACATGGGTCCTTAGGCTTCACAGGCAATTGTCTTAACTGATAAGCCATCTCTCCAGCCCTCTTTTATTAAAAAATATTTTATTTAAACCGGGCGTGGTGGCACATGCCTTTAATCTCAGCACTTGGGAGGCAGAGGTAGGAGGATCACCGTGAGTTCAAGGCCACCCTGAGACTACATAGTTAATTCCAGGTCAGCCTGAGCCAGAGTGAGACCCTACCTCAAAAAAAAAAAAAATATATATATATATATATATATATATATATATATTTATTTATTTGAAGAGAGAGGGAGAATGGGCATGTGCCAAGGCCTCTAGCCACTGCAAATGAACTCTAGATGTGCATCTGGCTTTACACTGGTACCAGGGAATCAAACCAGGGTAGTTAGGCTTTGCAGGCAAGCACCTTAACCACTGAGCCATCTCTCCAGCCTCTCTCTAGGAGTTCTTAAGCAACAGGTCATATTGGCCACACAAGCTACTAGCAGTGCTCAGGGAAAGAAAGCAGCAATTGGAGGGTGCTTTGGGTAGAATGTGGGCTACAGGATCACTCAATCAAAACAAAGCAGAGACTAGGTGGGGATGTGCAAAGGACAGAAAATGATAAAGGGCGGGGGAAATGGTGCCGCAAGAAGGGAGCGTGTGGGGGACAGAGTGGAGCTGATGAGCCCGGGGGGGGGGGGAAGAGGGGGAGAGATGAGGTCGCTCCTTCCCACGCCTCTGCAGCCCAGGAAACCTCCACTCCTTTGCTCTACTGGGCTGGATGTTAGGAACCTGGGTCCGGAGCTCAGCCTGTGTTGATCTGTGTGATGTTACTTTAGCTGTTTCCAAGACCTCCTTGTTGGCTCTGCCAAGAAAGGCTGGATCAGCTGGGCCAGTTCCATGGTGGGTCCAGCCCGCTAACCTGGCAGAGTTGTTGATCTACTGAGACACTGGGTAGCAAGGAACAGGGGCAACAGGAGAGCCACAGGTGACCAGGGCTGGAGGTCTGAACAGGTCCACTATCTACTTTTTTTTTTTTTTTTTTTTTTGAGGTAGGGTCTCACTCTTAGCTCAGGCTGACCTGGAATTCACTATGGAGTCTCAGGGTGGCCTCAAACTCACGGCAATCCTCCCACCTCTGCCTCCTGAGTGCTGGGATTAAAGGCGTGCGCCACCATGCCCGGCCTATCTACTTCTTTTATTAAAAAACCTTTTTTTTTTTTTAATTTTTTTAATTTTTTTTTTTAGGTAGGGTCTCCTTCTAGCCCAGGCTAACCTGGAACTCATTGTGTAGTTCCAGGCAGGGCTTGAACTCACAGCAATTCTCCTACCTCTGTTTCCTGAGTGCTGGGATTAAAGGCTTAAAAAACTTTAAAAGTGATCCAAGCAAGTCTCTGAGGATGCTGGAAGTGTTCAGGCTGCCTATCAAGCTGGGAAGGGAGGTCGCGAGGGCTCCCATGCTTCTTGGGCCAGGTGGGGGCAAAACGCCCAGCCCAGGGGTGAGGCCACCGTGGGCTTTTATCCTTGAGCTGGGAGGGCTGGAGATAAGGCTTCAAAGACAGCTGCCTGTAAGCGCACCTTTAAAAGCTGCCCAGCCACTGATGTTTGTGTTACTGGACTAATAGATAAGGAGTAGGCTGGGCGGCCAGCACCAGGCCAGGCCAGTCTTATAGCTCTGGCCCCCAGATAAATGTGTCACTTATTAATATGGCCCTGTAGGAGGGGGCTTGCCTGACTGGGCTGCTTTCTGTAAAGCCTGGGGCTCCTGGCCCATCCTCCTGCAGAGAGGCTTCTGGTGGTCTGTAGGGGGAGGGGCTCCTTCATGGCATCTGGCTGCCTGTCCAACAGGAGAACACGGTACTGGGCACAAGCATCTGGGCAGGGGTGCTTCTCAGCTGCCCGCCACATAATTCAGTAATCGGCACACTACTTTTTTTAAAAAAGATTTTATTTATTTATTTATTTATTTATTTATTTATTTATTAATAGAGACAGAGAGAGGGGAAGAGAGTGAGAATGGGTGTGCCAGGGCCTCTAGCTTCTGCAAACCAACTCCATACACATGTGCCACCATGTGCATCTGGCTTATGTGGGACCTGGAGAATTGAACATGGGTCCTTGGGTTTCACAGGCATGCGCCTTAACCACTAAGCCATTTCTCCAGCCCACATACTACTTTTTGTTTGTTTGTTTTTTAAAAGGTAGGGCGTTACTCTAGCCCACGCTGACCTGGAACTCATTTTGTAGTCCCAGGCTGGTCTAGAACTGATGACAATCCTTCTACCTCTGCCTCCTGAGTGCTGGGGTTAAAGGTGTGTGCCACCATGCCCAAGGCACACTATTTTTAAAGTTGCTTCTTTTTTTTAAAAAAAAGTATTCTTAGGTATAGAGATATAGCTCAATGGTTAAGATGTTTGCATGAAATGTCTAAGGACCCAGGTTCGATTCCCCAGTGTGTGTGTAAAGTCAGATGCACAAAATGGCGTATGTGTCTGGAGTTCGTCTGTAGTGGCTAGAGGCCCTGGTGCTCTCTCTTTCTCTCTCTTTCCCTCTCTTGCTATCTCTCTGTCAAATAAATAAATAAAGATATTTTTAAAAAGTATTCTTGGCCGGGCATGGTGACGCACACCTTTAGTCCCAGCACTCGGAGGCAGAGGTAGGAGGATCACTGTGAGTTTGAGGCCACCCTGAGACTACATAGTGAATTCTACGTCAGCCTGGGTTACAGTGAGACCTTACCTTGAAAAACCAAAAAAAAAAAAAAAAAAAAAAAAAAAAAAAAGTATTCTTATATATTATTTACTTACAAGCAGAGAGAGAGAGAGAGGAGAGAGAGAATAGGTACGAGGGCCACCACTTTGTATATCTGGCTTTACATGAAAACTGGGGAATTGAACTTGGGCCATCAGGCTTTGTGATATCATCTTTAACCTCTGACCCATTTCTTTAGCCCCTAAAGTTTCTTCTTGGTAAAGAGGAATTGCCAAGATAGCCCACTTTGCAAAGCATTAATATGTGCTGAACATGGTCAAAGCCTCCTTTGATTGTCACTCTCTTGACAGGGTCCCTTCTGCTTGGAGCAAACATGTCTCTCTCTAGGTTCTTCTCAAGGTAGCATCTTAGCCATCTGAGCGTGATCAACTTAGTGGCGCTTCCTACAGTCACAAGTCTGCACAGCCACGGCAGCTGTCTGATTCCAGAACATCTTCCCCACCAAGAAGGAAACGCTGGACCTAGCTGTAGTCACCCTTTCCCCTGACAGCCACTGTCCACTTCTGTCTCTGGATTTGCCTGCACTGGACATTTCTTGTACATGGCATCACACGTCTTGTGCCTCTTGCTGTGCACAACATTCCCAAGGCCATTCTATGCTGTACATATGCCAGGCTGCCCTCCTAACGCTGAGGACTGTGCCACAGGGTTAGTTTATTATTATTGTTATTATTATTATTGTTTTTTCAAGGTAGGGTTTCACTGTAGCCCAGGATGACCTGAAATTCACTATGTAGCCTCAGGGTGGCCTCGAACTCTTGGCGATCCTCCTACCTCTGCCTCCCAAGTGCTGGTTTTAAAGGTGTGTGCCACCATGCCCAGCTCTATTTATTCTTCTTCTTAATAATTCCTGTCATCAGTAGGTGGGTTTGTTAGTTACCTTTCTTGCAGCTGAGCCAAAATACCACTTAAGACAAAAGCCACTTAGGGAGGAAGATCCCTTTGGCTTACAGTTTGACGCGGTCCGTGATGGTGGGAAAGGCGTTGCAGCGGGAGCAGGAAGCAGCTGGTCACCTTCCATCTGCAGTCAGGAGCAGAGAGAGGAATGCTGGGGCTCAGCTCGCTGGCCACCTTCCATCTGCAGTCAGGAGCAGAGAGAGGAATGCTGGGGCTCAGCTCCCTTTCTCCATTTTGTTTTGTATGTGTGGAGCGGTGTATGTGTGTGGCATATGCATGTGATGTGTGGCATAGGCATGTGTGTGTACAAATGCACTTACCCCTGGCCCAGTGCATGAAGGCCTCTTCTAGCCTAGCAGTCATCTGGATATTCCCTGGAGATAGCGTATCTCTGTCAACCTAGAGCTGCTGATTTTTGGTCAGTGAGCCCCAGGGGTTCTCCAGTCTCCACCCCTTCTCCTAGCCTGGTGTTACAGAGTACGTGACCATGCCTGGCTTTTTATGTGGGTACTAGGGAATCAAACTTGTGCACTCTCAAGCTTCACAGAGCCTCATGCTTAAGCAGCAAGCACTCTTAACTCCTGAACCATTTCCCTAGCGCCTGCATTTCTCTTTTTATTCAGTCTAGGACCCCAGCCAATGGATGCTACTGCTGACAGTCAGGGTGGGTGTTCCCACTTCATTTAACCTAATCGAGAAACTCCCTCCCAGACATGCCTAGAGATTTGTCTCCTCGGAGATTCTGGATGAAGTTAACATGAACCATCACTGTGGGCATTTGGCTGTCCTGTTCTGGCTATTGTCAAAGGGCCGCCATGAACATCAGAGGACGTGTTCTTCTCTTTATTTTAGACAAGGTTTTGCTGTGTAGCCTAGGCTGTTTCAACCTCATGCCTTGTGTCCCAGATACTGGGATAAGTATGTCATCATGCCTGGCTTATGTGTGAGGGGCACATTTTTGGTTGGATGTTTTTTAGCCATCTTGGCACAGACCTAGTATAGAAGTGAGTATCATGATGGTGTCTGTATATTTAGTTTATTTAAAAAAATATTTATTTGAGCCAGGCATGGTGGCGCACACCTTTAATCCCAGCACTTGGGAGGCAGAGGTAGGTGGATCACCGTGAGTTCAAGGCCACCCTGAGATTACATAGTGAATTCCAGGTCATCTTGGGCTAGAGTGAGACCTTACCTTGAAAAACCAAAAAAAAAAAAAAAAAAAAAAAAAAAAAAGTGTATTTGAGATTACATATATAGAGAGACTATGAGCATCCAGAGGCTTTTGCCACTGCAAATGAACTCCAGATGTATGCACCACTTTGTGCATCTGGCCTTATGTAGGTACTGGGGAAATCAAACCTGGACTGGCAGGCCTTTTGCAAACAAGCGCATTTAACCACTGAGCCATCTCTCCAGCCTATGTCTGAGGGCTTTGTTTTGTTTTTGGTAGTACTGGGGACTGAATCCAAGGCCTCCTGCATGCTAAGTTCTCTGCCACTGAGCTGCATCCTCAGCTTTGAGAATCTTAAAAGACTTTTCAGGTGACTTAGTTTTGCAGCATAGAGCTGCAGGCAGTCTTCAGAGGCACGACTGCAGACCCCTGGGATAGAGACATCACTTCTGCATACAGATCTGCAGTGCTGATTGCAGTTGAAGCGAAAGTGTCAGAACAGCCATTATGGGGCTAGAGAGGTGGCTTAGCAGTTAAGGCGCTTGCCTGCGAAGCCAAAAGACCCTGGTTCAATTCCCCAGGACCCACGTGAGCCAGATGCACAAGGGGGCGCATGTGTCTGTTGTTCATTTGCAGCAGCTGAAGGCCCTGCCGCACTCATTCTTTTTCTCTCTCTCTCAAATAAAATAAATAAAAAGTTCATAAAAAAAAAAAAACAGCCAGTATTTCTCTTGCTTGCTAAGGTTTTGAAATCCTTGGTCCTGGCCCTGGAAACCCTCCAGCCACATGGACCCCCACCCTAGCCAGTACTGCTTTGGCTCCCCCTAGCCAGCCTGGTAGCTAGGCTAACCTCTTTGTCAGGCTCATGCCTGGGGTCTGCGGGGTGCAGGGCCTGGGGCAAACCACAGGTGCCTCCCCAATCTCTGGCCTGTGTAAGCTCTGCAACATGGCCAGGTAGACATGATGGTGCTGGGAGAACTTCCTGGGGGCCCAGCAGGCTCCTGAAGGGCCCTGGCAGCTTTCATTACTAGTCTGTGGGGACTGGGGAGTCACTATCCAGCAGGCAGGGGAGGTGGCTGAGGGGAACTGCGGGCAGGGAGTGTGGCACGGTCCTGGGCCTCCTCCTGGACTCCAGCTCCGGGAAGCGCGGACTTGTTTTTCTACTCACTTGTCCTTTGGCTCAAGGCTGCGATGGCAGAGCTCCCGGGCTGTGTGTCTGCATGGAGCAGGTCGGCCTCAGCTTCCTGGAGCTGCAGGAACTTAACGAGCATGTAATGGGGACTGTAAATGGCTGTCGGTCAGGATAACTTGATCTGTGATTTGGGGGGAGGGTAGCTGGAGGGGACAAGTAGGTGTTGGTGATGAGAGCAATCCTAGGACTGGGCTGGGCTGTCTGCTGGCACGTCACAGATAATAAAACTGAGTTGCCCTGCCATGCATGCGGAGACAGTGTCAGGCCCAGATGTTGTAACTGATGCCTCGTGGCCAGGGTCTGGTGTCAGCGGGCCAGGGTCCATGCACCATGGATCCCACACACATCATAAAGATACATTAATGGTCTGTGTGTCTTTAGAGAAATACTAATATTGTTGTTTTATGAGAAACAAGAGTTGAAAATATTAAAGTCAGAATTTTATAGCCTGAAAAAAAAAGTTAAATGCTGAAGATATGGGAAGGGAGCACACAGTCTCTGGTGTTGGGTCTCAGTGCCCTGGATGAGATGCCGGGTGTGGTCTTGCCTATGGTGACGACACGGAGCTCAGGTTCAGCTGGAAATGCGTCCCTGGAGATGGGTGGGAAGCAGAGGTGCAGGCCATGGATGTGTCGTGACAGCGAGGCTAGCATGGAGAAGCACTAGGGTATTCTGGGGAGGTAGGGTACACCCCAGGACCTGAGCCCCGCCCCCCAGGCCCCTCTGTCTGGTCTCAGGATGAGGACTGGATTCTGCCTCTGCCCTTTCTAGAGGAAAGCTCCTACTCGGCATCCCCTCTTCACCTTCTCTAAGCGTTGTCTTAAGGACCCGCCTGGGTGACCTGCGGGGAAGGAGCACAGCCAGCATCGTGGAAGGTGGGAGGCACGGCCGTTGTGAGGCGGGTTCTGGCTGTGTCGTCCCAGAGCCTGTGCATAGGACGCTGCCTGGGCTCGGGATGGCCCCTCAGCCCTGCAGCCACTGGTGGACACTGGAGGGAAGAGAGAGGAGTCTGTCAGCTCAGTAGCTGTTCTTGTCTGGCTGGGACCTTGCTCCTGTGGGGGCTGCAGTGGGGGCAGGGTGGGAAGACCACCTCATGTGCTTGTGTGAGATGTCCAGGGACATGGGCACATCAAGGTGAAGGTCTGCCAAAGCCCTCTTGGATTTTAAATTTCTCTGTCATTAAGGGGCCATCCTGCGATGTGAAACCAATCACTTTAAACTGAGCAATTCAGTGGCATTCGCCAAAAATTCTCACCACCCAAAAGAGAGACCCAGGACCCACCAGCAATTACTCCATGCCCCGCCTCACCCAGTTCACCTAGCTGAGCACTTTGTGAGAGCAGAATTGCATGGCACGTAGTCTTGGGGTCTGGTTTCTTTTCCTGGGCATGATCTTTCTGGGCTCACACTTCCCCATCGCTGATTTGGTGTGTGAACAAGGCTGCCTCGCGGAGGTGTGCTGCGATTAGCCACTCCTCCCTCCATGGCCGTCGAGTGTCTCCACGTTCTCTGTGGCAAGCATTCAGGCCAAGTACTTGCTTGAGTCTCCGTCTCTGTCCTTTGGATGTTCTGCTCAAGTTTCGGGTCATTTTCTGCCCCCTCAGGCGTTCCTGTGGAATAATAACCACCTGTGCCTGATGACAGGAACAATGTTAGCTGATTTGTGGAATGTCACATCTGCCCCCAGTGCTCAGAAGAGAGTTAGGACAGTCTATAACCTCCGTTGTCTTGTCTCATGACTTTAGCCCCTGTCCCCAGACTTGACCACTGCTCAGCTTTCTGCTTCTACAGGTTAATCTGGTCTCTTCTGAGAGTTCACCCCATTGCAGCCTCTTGTATCTGGCTTCTGGCCGTGGCCTGCCCACTCGCCTGTGGGTGGACTCTGGCATGATGAACCATGGCTTGCCCACTAGGCTGTTGGTAGATGCCCAGGTAGTTTACTTTCTGGGTTTTTGTGGACATGAGTTTTCTTTTTCTTTTTTGGTTTTTGGAGGTAGGGTTTTGCTCTAGCCCAGGCTGACGTGGAATTCATTATGTAGTCTCAGGCTGGTCTTGAACTTGTGGCGATTCTCCTACCTCCTAAGTGCTGAGATTAAAGGTGTGCACCACTACGCCTGGCTCAGTTTTCCTTCCTTCTTTCCTTCCTTCTTTCCTTCCTTCCTCCCTCCCTCCCTCCCTTCCTTCCTTTCTCTCTTTCTTCCTTTCTTTTTTTTTTAGAGAGAGAGAGAGAGAGAGAGGGAGGGAGAGAATTGGTGTGCCAGGGCCTCAGCCACTGAAATTGAACTCCAGTTGCTTGTACCACCTGGTGGGCATGTGTGACCTTGCACTTGCCTCACCTTTGTGTGTCTGGGTTACACGGGATCTGGAGTTGAACATGGGTCCTTAGGCTTTGCAGGCAAGTGCCTTAACTGCTAAGCCATCTTTCCAGCCCTCTTTTCTTTCTTTTTTTTTTTTTCTATGTATGTGTTGTGTGAGTGCATGTTTGCATATGTGTGGGTGAATTGTGTGTGTAGGTACATGCATGTGGAGGCCAGGGGTTGATATCAAGTGTCCTCCCCAGTTGTTCTCCATCTTATTCTTTGAGACTTAACCTCTCACTGAACCTAGAACTCACCAAGTCAGCAGGACCAACTAGCCAGTGACCAACTAGCTCCAGGGATTCCAGCCGTGCACGGCCACACCAGCGTTTCACGGGTACCAAGGGTTCAAACTCAGGTCCCTATGCTGGTACATCCAGCACTTTTACTCACTATGCCATCATCCTAGCATGGACATGGGTTTCTTTCTGAGAGCAAATCATAGCTATAGATGGGCAGGAGGGCTTCATGGCAAGGACACGGGCAATTGCTCTTGGCAGTGGTGCCCTCTGCCTTCTTGACAGAACAGGTGAGACTGTCAACTGCATCTCTGCTGTCTGAAATTTGGGGTCAGCTCTTTGAATTTTAGCCATTTTTTTGGGTGCTCATTCCAACATAGAGGTTAGCAAACAGACTCAGAGAGGTGAAGTGAGCTTTCAAGGCAGCATTCCAGCTAAGCACAGGCCAGAGCCTGATCCTCAGTGCTGGATGGGACCTCACATCTCAGACTGGCACCTGAGTCCCGCTCTGCCCACCACTCCACCCAGCACTGCCTCCCAAGGCCTCAACATCCCCCACTGCCCGGTGCCTGCGCTGTCCTCCCCGCTCTGGCCTCGCTAGTGCCATGCTTTCCACAGGGCCTTTGCACATGCTGTCTCTGCTCTGCCTGTGCACTGTGCTCCTGAGTCACCTTGGAATGCGTGCAGAATAAATCATCCATTAGAGAGGACAGCAAGTGTTGGAAGCTGGCTTTTTGTAAGGCTGGGAGGACATGCCCACTCAGCTGGTTCTGAAGTCTTGCCTGTGGAAGCCATCACTTGGCTTCAGCAACCCTTCTAGGGCTGGCAGGGTGCTAGGTGACCCTCCCAAACAAAGCTGTCAGTGGGACTGCTAGTGGACACGTCAAAACCTAGGGAGGGGGCTGGGGAGATGGAAAAGGGGACCATTCTCATAGCTCTGGACTCAGGCCCTGGGAGATCTTGAGGGACCAGCAAGCAAGGGGGCACATTCCCACAATGCTCAGTGGTTAAGGGCGCTTGCTTGCAAAGCCTGCCAGCCTGAGTTCCATTCCCCAGCCACCCACATAAAGCGGCACAGGCATTTGTTTGGAGTGGAAAGAATCCCCGGTGTGTGGGGGGGTGCGCACACACGCATACACACACACACACACACACACACACACACTCACTCACTCACTCACCAAAAAATCAGGCAGGAGATGGGGAGATGGCTCAGTGGATAAGTCTTGCTGCTCAAGCTGTCATTCCTGAGTTCAGTCCCTTGACTGCACATACAGAAGCTGGTAGCTGTGCTGGGTTTCCATAATCTCAGCACGCTGCCACTGATGGCAAGATGGGAGGCGGAGACAGGAGAACTTCCTGGAAGCTCATGGTGAGCACAGTGAAGGACTTCAGAGCAAGAATCCACAGCAAGACACTCTGTCTGAAATAAAGTGCACAGGTAAGGACAGACCTGCAAGTTGTCCTCTGACACACCTGCACCCACTCACCCACATAAATATGCACATGCACAAATGAATAATAACAAATGATAAACAAGGGGCTGGAGAGATGGCTTAGTGGTTAAGTGCTTGCCTGTGAAGCCTAAGGACCACGGTTCGAGGCTCAATTCCCCAGGACCCATGTAAGCCAGATGCACAAAGGGGGCACATGCATCTGGAGTTTGTTTGCAGTAGCTGAAGACCCTGGCATGCCCATTCTCTCTTTCTCTCTCTCTGCCTCTTTCTCTTTGTCTGTCTGTCGCTTTCAAATAAATAAATAAAAATAAACAAAAAATGATAAACAATTAAAGTTTAAAAACTCATGGAGATTAGACATCCATGAAGGCTGAGCCCCTGTGAGGCCTTAGTGCCCTCAGGGAGCAAAGACCATCCCCACAGCTTTGGAACCTGGCACTGAGGAATCTTGAGGGCTTGGGCACAAGGGAACCATTCCCACAGCTTTGGAACCTGGCACTGAGGAATCTTGAGGGGCTTGGGCACAAGGGGACCATTCCCACAGCTTTGTACCTCACCATTAGGGAATCTTGGGGGGCTAGGGCACAAGAGAACAATCCCCACAGCTTTGAACCCCAGCAGTGGGGAATCTTGGGGGGCTCGGGCACAAGGGGAACATGCCCACAGCTTTGGACCCAGGCACTGGAAGATCTGGGCCATGGAAGATGCCCCAGCTCCTCAGCATCTGCTCCCAGGGTTGGGGGAGCGGGATGGGCTCCGGGACCGCCTGGAGCGTGGCTGGGCTGGCCTGGGCCTGTGTGGTCTGCCGCATCTCTACTTCTTTCCCAACACGCGGGGTTACATAAACGATGATAACAGTTCATAGACATTCTTCTAACATGCGGAATGTCTGACACAACTTCAGCTATTTCAGTACTCATAAACACTGTCAATGTCATGGCCGACACGGAGCAGAAGCCCCAGTGCTTATGGAAGATCAAAGCCTCCAGTAAGAGCCCTTCTTAGGAGAGACAGAGGACAGGAAAGACCCTCTTGTCCCAGAGGGCAAGGCCTTGGGAGTGAGCTCTGGGCCTCTGGGGGAGTCCTGGCCTCGAGAGCCAGCGGTGTCCATGCTGCTCCGAGGACAGGCCGGGAGGGAGCTGCTGCTCAGGCCCAGCGAGGGTGGCGTCCATGCAGCTCCACGGAGGGGTGTTCAGGGTGCAGGCTGGTGCTCTGTGAGTGCCAGTGAGCAGCTGGTGACGCTCCAGCTGCCTGGTCTCAGAGCTCACGGCTGGCATCAGCTTTGTGGACAAGCTTCTGCTGTGACGTGCACAGTGACATCTTTTGACAATGTGTGCAGGTTACCAAGACCCCAGGGCAGAGCAAGGTCCAGGCTGGCCCTGGCTCTTGAGATCCCATTTGTATGGGCTGCTGACCTGCAGGGCCAGGGCTGTCTGTTAGGGGTCTTGCTGTTCATCATATGGCATCATCAGCAGGTCCTGGGAGGTGGCTGGGAGTCCCTGGTGCCCTGGGAGACATAGCATGGAAGAGTTATGAGTGATGGGTGATCTTATGCAGAACAATGGCCCTCTGGGACAGTAGTGGTTAGGGACGTCTGTGGCATACTGGAAGAGATACATAGGGGACAGGGGCCTCTCTGGAAAGGCTGCAATGACAACCCCAGGATCTGGAAGAGGCAGAATGACCTTCCCCAGAACCTTTGTGGGGAGCATGCTGCCCTCTCTGAGCAAGACCCTGCCCACACTTGGACTTGGGCTTGTGGTCTCCTCAGCGAGCAAGCAACATCACCATAGGAAATGAATGCAGTGAACAAGAGTCACTTGTTACATATGTGTTTGGTTTTGGGGTGTGTGGTTGGTGTTCGTGCGGGCACACACGTGCCATGGTGCCTGTGCGGAGGTCTGAGAACAATCTCCGCATTTTTTGGGGGTTTTGCCTTGCACCCTGCTTGAGGCAGGGTCTCTTGTTGTTCATCAGTGTTTGCCAGGCCAGCTGCTCCGTGAGCTCTGGGGGGACTCTCTCTGCTTCCCATCTTGCCACAGGCGTGCTGGGATTACAGGTGCTCTTAGCATTGTGTCGGCTTTACGTGGGTTCTGGAGTTCTGGACTCGGGCCCTTACACTTGTGTGGCAGGCGATTTCTCCACTGACCCATCTCCCAGCCCACTTACTGTATTTCTTGGAGTGAATGAGCAAAGGGAAAATGTGGAATTCCTTCACTGGGCTCCCAGGATCCCCGTAATGGCTGTTACCCACCCAAGTGGCCCAGTAGTCCAGAATCTTAACTGAGCACAGCTCTCGTCCCTGGCCACCCTGAGAGCAGGTGGACCCTGGATTCCGGTGTTTCATTCCTTCCCAGACAGGGGTCAGGCCGGCCAACCCCACCTGCTCTCTGCCGCATGAGCCCTCTCCCTGCAGAATGAGAGGCCCCACTTCGCCTGCACCTCTCCCTCCCTTCCCAACCCAGGGTGTCATTCCCAAGCCTGCAGGACCTAGAGAGTGATGTCAGGAGGGACTATGACTTGAAGACTCATACACCCAGCACACCATGCCACTTGGGGTGATGGGGGATATGAACAGGGTCTCCAACAACCCACACCCATGTCCCCACACTACACACCTGCATGTTCTGGACTTGCTTTTGGTGACAAGAGCCGTAAAACCTGGAAGGGGCTGGGAGCGGCACCTCCCAGGAAGCCCAAGGCCGACGGCTGGGGCCTGATGGTATGAAGGGCTCGGTGGAGAGAGGCTTATTTTGGTGTGTGGGAGGGGAGGAGGAGCCCCTCACAGACCCAGCCCTCAGCTCTCATTTGTCCTTCTTGCGCCCACAGGGTGGAGGAGAGCCTAGCCCATTTGCCGTCCCAGGGAGGAGCCATTACTTGACTCGTGACACAGCTGGCTTGGTTTGAAGGTGTCAGAGAAGATTCTGGAAGATCCTTCCTTCTCAGCTTTAGGCAGTTGTTGTTGATGGCTGTGTGGTGCAGAGGCCTGGTTGTCAACGCTGCCCATTTTCAGGGATTCCTATTGTAGTCTAGGGTTCTCTTGGGTGCCCAGAAGCCTCCCAGGCTGCCATTCCTTGTCCCCTGGGCTCCTGGGATCTCCAGGTCACACACCCAAGCTTGTGGCATGCATGCAAACTACCTGGGGCCAATGGAGCCGCCAGTTAGCCACCTTTCTTAAAGGCGGCGGGTGTGTGCAAACCGTGAGTGGGATCCTGGGCTCTTTGTATCACCCTCGCTCCAAACTTCCTCCCAGCAGGGAGCTGGGGCGGCCAGTGTCCCTCGTCAGGCTTGCTTACTTTATTTTCCCTAAACTAGCACGTAATTATCCGAGGACCAGCACACATCCTGCTCCTGAAATTAGAATCGGAAGGGCTGGGGTGAAGTTTAGTGGTGTTTGCCTGGCACGTCACAGGCTCTGGGTTTGAGCCCCTCCCCTGTACCTCAAAACAAAAGACAACAAAAACCTTAAAAACAGAGTTCTAACTTCCAAGAGCTCCCCTCCCCCACCCCTCCCCCAGCCTGCGGGTCCATCCCAGCCTATCACTGACCACAAGATGGCCTCACTGTCCAGGATGTCAGACTTGGGGACCTCACCTATGCAGCTGCCCCCAGCTTGGTCTGAGTGTAGGTCTGGTGGGAAGCATGGTTTCCAAGGGCTAATACTCAAGTTCCCAGTGGGGGGCCCCACCTGGGCTCTGCCTGAAGCAAGCTGCTTCCTCTCCCCTTCTCCACGTCCTTATACCCCTTATACGGGGTGCCCTTCCCCTCCCTCAGGGTTATTTAATAAGTGGAAGTAGAGAGTGGATCAGTGACTTGCCCAAGGCCATTGCTGGGCAGAGCTGGGATTTGAACCGGTGGCTCTGGCCTGGGTCCTTGCTCACAGCTACACTGCTTCCCTGAGGATGGTGCTGTGGGTGTGCTTAGTCCGGCCAGGCCTCACATCCTGGTATTTGGAGGGCCTGAAGGGCCCAAGACCCAGGCTTTGTGTCCTCCGTTGTCCGCTTACAGACAGTGGGAGAGACACTTGGTGGGCTCTTCACAGGAGCAATTGCAAACTGAATGTGGAGACAGGGCAGGGCTTTTCCCTGGCAAGGAGCCAAATTGCTTCCTTCCTTCCTCCCTCCCTCCCTCCCTTTTCCTCTCTTCCTTCTCTCCATGCACTCATCCCCAGCATTTGCTACCCATCCAGCACACCCTGCTGGTGTCCAGCATGTCTGCTCAGTCCAGTGGATGGCAGGACATAGAGGTGGCCAGAACAGGGTAAAGAGCCCCTGGCCTATGCTCTAGAGAAGTTGGGACACCCACTCCCCCGCCCCCGCTGTTGTCCACTGTTCACAGAACAGGCACAGCGGAGGCCCACGGCTTCCCTTATCAGCTGGGCCTCCCAGCCGCCTGGCCCAGCTTCTCATAGGAAAATATGAGTCTTCCCCTGGCTGCTGGCGCCCACCAGTCCCATCCAGGCCAGGGGCATCAGTAGACACCTCAGCCTGGCAATAGAGCATGGCACAAGCCTTACCCCACCTAGGTGGCCGAGCCCTGCAGGGGTGCTGTGGAAGGCTGCATGAAAACCCACCCCTCTATCACTGAGGCGGGGCGGCCGGGGAGGCCTTGTCTTCCCACAAGCTGACTCAGCCCTTTGTCCCTGGGTGAAAAGGTAACCACTGGGGCCTGCTGGGCAGGGCTTAGGGTGGGGAGGAGGCCCTAAGTTTCCCTTGCCCCTGAGTTTCAAGGAGTTGAAGGCCGGCTCTCCCCCTTCAGCCTTCTCTCACTGCCAACTTTGGTGCCTCCCAGGACAAGGCCAGTGCAGCTCCGTCCCCTGTACCCAGCTCCCTGATCAAGGTCTTGCCCTGCAGCTGAACCAGCTCCCCACTCCATGCCAGAGATCAGATCATCCGCGTGGCCACTCACTTGTGATCATCAGCTTCCCTTCCTCTTAGCTTGGCTGGAACGTGGGGCTGAGAGGAGCTTGTCCCACTGGGCAGAGGTCTTGTGGCTGGTCTGGTTGCACTATGCGTCCGTGTACAGGCCCAGAATGAACCAGAGAGGACAGAGGACCTCGTTTGTCACTTGGCATGATGATAGCAGGCTGAGACAATGTTTTGGATGCAAAATGCTTGCTTTAAAACATGCTAAGCAGCCAGGTGAGGTGGAGTACACCTTTAGTCCCTGCAGAGGTAGGAGGATCACAGTGAATTTGAGGCCAGCCTGCCCCTACAGAGTGAGTTCCAGGTTAACCTGGGCTAGAGTGACACCTTGCCTCATGAGGAATGAAAAACATAGATGTATTTTTCTCTTTTCCCTTTTTAAATTTATTGATTTACTTGTTCATGTGTACGTCTGTGTGTCGGGGGGGGGGTATGGGTGCACACTTGACATGATATGCACAGAGAAGTCAGAGGACCATCTTGGGATGTGGGTCCCCTCCCATCTTGCCTGTAGGTGTGCAGAGATTACAACGCATGTGTTGTTTGGGTCAAATTTTATGTGGGTTCTGGAAATATGAACTCTGGTTGTCTGGCTTGCACAAGTTTTCTTTTTTTTCCAAGGCAGGCCCTCGCTCTAGCCCAGGCTGACCTAGAATTCACTATGTAGTCTCAGGGTGGCCTCGAACCCACACCTACCTCTGCCTCCCGAGTTGCATAAGTTTATTTATTTATTTATTTATTTTTATTAACAAGTTCTATGATTATAAACAATATCTCATGGTAATACCCTCCCTCCCCCCACTTTCCTCTTTGAAACTCCATTCTCCATCATATCCTCTAAGATTTTTTTATATTTAATTTTTTTGTTGACAACCTCCATAATTGTAAACAATATCCCATGGTAATTGCCTCCCTCCCCCCACTTTCCATTTTGATCACTGAGCCATCTTTCAGTCCCCTTTCTTTTTTTTTCTTTCCTCCCTCCCTCCCTTCTTTCTTTCTTCTTTTCTTTTTTTCGAGGTAGGTCTCACTGTAGCACAGGCTGGCCTGGAATTCACTTTGTAGTCTCCGGGTAGTCTTGAACTCATGGCAACCCTCCTACCTCTGCCTCCCGAGTGCTGGGATTAAAGGTGTGCACCACAGTGCCTGGCTTTGTGTTCCATTTCTATTGGCTGGATGTCCAACTATCAGACAAATGACGGTATTTCAGATCATAGTAACGTCTGTGACAGAAGTCAAGAAGACACTGGGCTAAGGGCTTCTCTCAGGCTCAGTGTGATACTTCGCATTTGTGGCCCAGAGGCCCTGCTCTGCCTACCCCTAGCCTGTGGAGCGGGCAGTTCCCTGGAGAGGTAACTGACCCACGATGGCTGCTGACCCTGCCTCCAGGTCTTTAGACCAAAATGCCACTTGACCACCCACCAGCCTGCCACATAGCTCAAAGGCATGAGCAGTGACTGGGAGGGGTGCAGCGAAGGGACCCTGTGGGGATTGGGGTGTGTCTTGTGAGTGTTAGCAGACAAAGGCCTCGCCCCTGGGCTGCAGATCTAGAGGAGGACCAGAGGGTAGTGGAGAGGCCTGGCATGTGAGTGTCTCGGACAGCGGCCATTGTCGTAAAGAGCCCCAGCGTGTGTGTCTGAAGGGCAGGAAAGCATCGTCTCCGGCTCTCCAGTAGACGGCCGAGGTCAGACGTCGGTCAGGGCTGGCTCCTTTGGAGGAAGGGGGTCTGCTTTGTGCCTTTCCAGCCTCAGGTGGCTGGTGGCCATCTTTGGGGCTCCTAAGGGTGTCAAGGCATCACTTCCACCTCTACCTCCTCCTTCACGCGGTATTCTCACTGAGCATGTCTTTGCCCAGCTTTTCCTCTTCCTGAGGACCCGCCATATTGGACCAGGACAGGCTCTACTCGAGCCTGATTTCCTTTAACTAATTAGGTCTGCAATGACCTCGTTTACAGATATGGTCATTCTGAGGTTCCGAGGATTGGCCCTCCAACATGTATTTTGGGAGGCTGTTATGGTTTGACTCTAAAGCGTCCCACATAGGCTCATGGTTTAAATACTTGTTCCCCAGCTGGTGGTGCTGTTTCGGAAGGCTGTGGAACTTCAGGCAGGGGAGGCCTGCCTTGCACAAGTGGCTTATTGGGTGTGGCTCTTGGAAGGTTATTCCCACCCCTGGGTCCAGCTTGGCCATCTGATTCCTGGGATGAGCCTTGGGACACACTTCTGCTGCCACGGACTGGCATGCCTTCCCTGCCAGGGTGTGCGTTTTCTTTTCTTTTCTTTTTGTTTTTTGAAAAAAAAAATAATTGTTTGCACCAGTAGAGAAAGATAGAGATGGAGAGAGCTGGAGAGATGGCTTAGCAGTTAAAGCACTTGCCTGTAAAGCCAAAGGACACAGGTTTGATTCCCCAGGACCCACGTAAGCCAGATGCACATGTGTCTGGAGTTCAGTTGCAGTGGCTGGAAGCTCTGATGCCCCCATTTTTCTCTTTCTATCTCTCTCTGCCTCTTACTCTCAAATAAAGAAATAAAAATAAAAAAATATAAAAGAGAAAGAGAGGGAGAGAGAGAGAGAGAGAGAAAATGGGCCTCTAGCCACTGCAAATGAACTCTGGATGCATACGCTACTTTGTGCATCTGGCTTTATATAAGTACTGGGAATCGAACCCAGGCCATCAGGCTTTGCAAGCAAGCACCTTTAATGGCTGAGTCATCTTCCCGGCTCTCCTGTACTTTTTCTTTCTTTCTTTCTTATTTTTTTTTTTTTTTGAGGTAGGCTCTCGCTGTAGCCCAAGCTGACCTGGAATTCACTGTGTAGTCTCAGGCTGGCCTTGAACTCAAGGCCATCTTCCTACCTTGGCCTCTGAGTGCTGAGACTGAAGGCGCGCGTGTGCCAGTGTATTTGAAATCATGCACGTGGCTCATGTTATGTTCTGCTGGCTGTGAACAAGTCTCTCCTCCCCAGGGTTGTTTCTGTCGGGGGTTGTGACCACAGCAATGCAAAGATAGTGAATCCAAGGGCCGGGGAGATGACTCGGTGATAAAGTGCCTGACATACAAGCACCTGATTTTGGATCCCCAGACCCAAGCAGAAGCTGGGGGCTATGGCAGGCTTCTGTAATCCCAGTATGCTGACAGTGAGATGGGAGGTAGTGACAGGAGAATTTTCTGGAAGCTTGAAGACCAGATAGTCCAGCAAATGCAGCAGTGAACAAACAATAGGAAGGAGAATGAGAGACCTTGCCTCAAAAAACTGTGGGACCAGTAGCCGAAAATTGTCCTCTGACCTCTACAACTATGCTGTGGCGTGTGCATGACTACACTCACACACATGAACATGGACACACTCACCCATACCACAAAAAAGGGGAAAAAGGGGGTGGGGGAGGGCTAACAGAAACTAAAGATGTATGAAAAAAGCCATATGGAAATCTACTACTTTGTAAGCTTGATTAAAAAATATAAATTAGGGCTGGAGGGATGGCTTAGCAGTTAAGGCATTTGCCTGCAAAGCCAAAGGACCCAGGTTCAATTTCCCAGGACCCACCTTAGCCAGATGCACAAGAGGGCACATGCCACTGGAGTTCGTTTGCAATGGCTGGATGCCCTGGCATGCCCATTTATTCTTTCTCTCTCTCTCTCTCTCTCCCCTTTCTCTGTCAAATAAATAAATAAATAGAAATAAAAAAATATGTAAATTAGAGGGCTGGAGATATGGCTCAGCAGTTAAAGGTACTTGCTTGCCAAGACTGATGGCCCAGGTTCAATTCCCCAGCACCCACATAAAGCCAGATGCATGAAGTGGCGCATGTGGCTGGAGTTTGTATCCAGCAGCAAGAGAGCCTTGCATGCCATTTTTCCTCTCTCAATCTCTTTTTCTCTCATAAAAAGGAAAATAAAAATATAAGTTAAAACAAAGCGTTTGGGGTCTGGAGAGATGGCTTAGCAGTTGAGGTGCTTGCTGGCAAAGCCTAAGGACCCATGCTCGGCTCTTCAGATCCCATGTAAGCCAGACACACAAGGTCACAAAAGTGCACATACACACAAGGTGGCGCATGTTTCTGGACTTCTATTACAGTGGTTGGAGGCCCCGATGCACTAATTCTCTCTCTTTCTCTCTCTCTCTTGCTCTCTGGCATAAAAAGGTCAGTCTGTTGGGCTTGCAAAAACAAAGCAAAACAAACAAACAAACAAAAAAATCGTGTCTGAATGAAGGTATTTGGGCAGATAAGACTGCTCTTATTAACTGAATACCCATGTCAGAGATGAGCTATGTTGCTGTGAGCTGCTGGTCAAGGAGGCTATACGGGCATCTGAAACAATACAGGCTGCTGCCATTGCTCTTGGCTTCCCACCAACACTAGACGGTAAGACTATTGCTAAAGGCACTCTGTGTTTTGATTGTAGGACCTAGAGGGATCAACCTGGAATTGATCTGGAAGCTTCCTTTCTACTGGAGTCTTTATAATACTAGAAGGTGCTATGTAATCTGCTAGGGAAGAAAAGTCACCAACAATCTGACCTGGCTGTGAAACCTGTGTGTTCTATACCTGACCTGCCAGGCAAGATATGCTCACTGGTGCAACAGTGACAGGACTGTTATGAGAGTAACCAACTGATTTTTGTTTGTATTTGAGGCACACTCCACAGAACAGAATTCATGCCTGGTACTGTAAACAAGGTCAAAAGCCCATGAACACAGGCCCTACGGGGGAACCTACTATAGTTGATACGCTAAATGGATGGATTATCAAATTACCTTCTAAATAATTGTCCACATAAATGAGTGCTGCTCTCAGCCTCCATCACAGAAGTGTCTTTCTGTAATGAGGGGAGGTTAATGCTGAGGTTCAGCTGGCAAAATTTCTGAGAGTAAATGACTATTGTGTGCTCAGCCCTAAATGGGACTTCTAATCCACCCTCTTCAGTGCTCAAGGAAATCTGTCACACAGGCACAGGAAGCACGTAGGAATTGGAGGATGGGGAGGAGTGTTGTAAAATACTGTCTTCTGGACACATATGACCACTGCATACACAGCAGCTCTACTGAGCCTCTCAATCCAGTATTGATGGAGAGGGGCTCACAAGATCCCACAACCCCCAGAGTGGTTATTGACAGTTAATAATAATGGCTGGTGAGCCGGGCATGGTGGCGCATGCCTTTAATCCCAGCACTTGGGAGGCAGAGGTAGGAGGATCACCTTGAGTTCAAGGCCACCCTGAGACTACATAGTGAAATTCCAGGTCAGCTTGGGCTGCAGCAAAACCCTACCTTGAAAAACAAAACAAAAATAAAATATAATACAATAACAGTAATAACAATGGCTGGGGCTGCGAGGGAGGGAGAGTCAGCTTTCCACTGGGAATTTGCCCATGCTCCAGTAATCCATCCATGACCATGTAAGCAGCCTGACGCCACTCTGTGGGTCACAAAACCCCATGAATGTAGAAAGAGGAGTAACTGGAAAGAACAGTTTCAGTGAAATGAGAGGGAATGAGAGAGGATAATGAGCCAGGCAGAATAAGATCAAAATCTATTATATACATGCATGAAATTGTCACAAAATAAATAAAACAAGGATTTAAAAAAATCAGGCAATAGGGCTGGGGCTTAGCGGTTAAGGCTTTTGCCTACAAAGCCAAAGGACCTAGGTTCGATTCCCTAGGACCCACGTTAGCCAGATGCACAAGGGGCGCATGCATCTGGAGTTCATTTACAGTGGCTGGAGGCCCTGGGGTGCCCATTCATTCTCTCTTTCTCTTCCTCCCTCTTTCTCTGTCAAATAAATAAATAAAAATAAAATATTTAAAAAATAATCAAGCAATAATATTTTTAAAGACATTTAGATCTCAAGAATCCAGTATAGAACTGGAGAGATTGCTTAGTGGTTAAGGCGCTTGCCTGTAAAGCCAAAGTACCCAGGTTTGATTTCCCAAGACCCACATGCCCATTATCTTTTCTCTTCTCTTCTTTCTCCTTCCCTCCCCTCCTCTTCTCTCCTCTCCTCTCTTCTTCTCTCTGCTTGCAAATAAATAAATAAATAAAAATATTTTTAAAAATCTAATATGTGCTGGAGAGACAGTTTAGCAGTTAAGGCACAAACCTGTGAAGCCCAAGAACCCATGTTCAATTCCCCAGAACCCATGTAAGCCAGATGCACAAGGTGGTGCATGCATTGGGAGTTCGTTTGCAGTGCCCGAAGGCCCTGGAATGCCCATTCTCTCTCTTTCTCTCAGATAAATAAATAAAAATAAAAATACATAAAAATTTAGGGCTGAAGCTGGGTGTGGTGGTGCATGCCTTTAATCCCAGCACTTGGAGGCAGAGGTAGGAGGATTGCTGAGAGTTTGAGGCCACTCTGAGACTCCATAGTGAATTCCAGGTCAGCCTGGGCCAGAGTGAGACACTGCCTCAAAAAACAAAACAAAACAAAACAAAACAAAAAATTAGGACTGGAGAGATTGCTTAGTGGTTAAGTAGTGGTTAATGCACTTGCTTGCAAAGCCAAAGGACTCAGGTTCAATTCTCCAGGACCCACAGAAACCAGATGCACAAGGTAGTGCATGCATTTGGAGTTCCTTTGCAGTGGTTAGAGGTCCTGGTATGGCCATTCTCTGTCTTTCTATCTGCATCTTTCTCTCTCTCTCTCAAAAAAAGTACAAGCCGGGCATGGTGGCGCACGCCTTTAATCCCAGCACTCGGGAGGCAGAGATAGGAGGATCACCATGAGTTTGAGGCCACCCTGAGACTCCATTGTGAATTCCAGGTCAGCCTGGACTAGAGTGAGACCCTACCTCGAAAAACCAAAAAAAAAAAAAAAAAAAAAGTACAATATTTAAAAAAAATTAATATATCACCTTTCTAATTTGTTTGCTAAAATGATCTGTCAGTTTTAAAGTAAAGGCATATAATAAATATTCTCAAAACTATACATTCTCTTCTTTAGGTACCATAGAAGTTAAAATTATACCAGTTAGCCAGTAAGCTAAAAAGGCGATTGAAAGGGAGTGTGTGTGTGTGTATGTGTGGGGACTTAAGAGGATGGTATTGTATATATGTAAGTAGAAGAACAGATTGCTGGGGGTGGAAAGGCCTAAGTGAGGTCAGGGAAAGAGATTGAGAAAAGGAAAGGTGGGAGAAGGGTTAATCAAAATCTTTGAGGGTATGAATAAGTCATATGGAAACCTACTCTTTTGGATAATGGCACACCCAGAAGCTATAGATTGTGGCTAGAACATTTTCAGTGCCAGGGATGGGATACCTTCCCATGAGTTATTGGCCAGGGAGGTCCCTGACACCCTTAAAACATTACAGGCCATTGCCAAGGCTCTTGGTTTCCCCACCAGGAATAGATGTTAAGACCCTATTCCTGAAGACTCCACATACTTGGGCTGCAAGGTCACTGAGAAATCCTGTTGTATCTGAGCTGAAAACCTCCTCCATGTAGACCAGCTGACAGAAAGCTGGAAAAAGCTATGCTGCATGCAGTTCCGAGAGAGAGAGAGAGAGGAAGAGAGAGAGAGAGAGAGAGAGAGAGAGAGAGAAATCACCAGTGGAGATAATCATCAGTGGGCGCTGCAAGCTTAAATTTGGCTAGCCAGGCCAAAGGAGTCAATGGATGCATAGTGGCATGTCTGTTATGGGGGAAACCAACTGCTCTCTAATTAGACTGGTGGCCCTCTCCACAGGAGGGAATACATGCTTGATAGTGAAAACCTATGACGGGGTAGTCATGAGCCCTAGAGGTTGTAATGCCTGCTGGTGTCTGGTTAAATGCATATATTATGTTCACCAAACTGCCCAGTAAGCACTTCTCTTAATGTTCATACCCATATATTAATGCCACTCTGTAGATGGGCATCTGGGAGCTGACAGGGCCACCCTGGAAATGGAATGGCACATGGCCTGGCAGCCCCGCCTGCCTGGTACAGTCTGCTCTCTGCCTCTCCACGCTCTGCTCTCCTTTCCTTCAACCCTCTCTCCATCTGGTCTTAAGCACTTGAGGAAGTAGAAGACTCAGAGTTTGTTTCCTTGGGCAGAGACCAAGAGCTGGGAGCCAGGCCCAGTCTAACCCCACACACAGCCTGCACAGCACAGTCCTGACAAAATCCTTGGGCCTCCTAGGCAGCCAGGTTTCCCTGGAGTTACCCAGCAGCATTAAACAGGGCCCGTCCTCCACCCTTCTCTCGCAGGGGTCTCTGCTACTCCTCTTGAGTCTGGCTGGGCTCCCAGATGAGTATAGCAGCCCTAACCCCACTCTTGTCTCCTCTCCACCCTCACTGCTCCCTTCTGGCCAGCCCCCTCCCCGATACTAGCATCTCTGGCCTCCCTACCTGTGAGTTCTTGGCTGACATCCCATGGAATGGAGACAACAGAGCACATGGCTCTGCCCTCTGTTCCTGTAATGTCACCTGAGTGGGCTCTGGCTGGAGGCAGGGCTCAGCAAGCGCGAGATGCTGGGTGAATTCATGAAGCATTTCAAACATGCCATGCTTGATGTCAGCCTCTGGGTGTGTGTCTTTTGTGCATATGTGTCTGTATGTGTGTGGGGCACCTGTGTATATGTGGGTACAAGTGCACACATATGTGTGTGTGAGTGTGGAGGCAAAAAGGTCAACTTTGAATGTCTCTCTCAGCCATTTTCTACCTTATTCGTTGAGACAGGATCTCTCACTGGACCCAGGGCCCATCAATTCTGTTATCCAGCAAGCTTGGGAGATCCACTTGTCCCTGCCTCCCCATGCTAGGGTACAAGTGCACGCTGCCATGCCTGGCAGCAACAATCCATTTTAACTCCTCTCCTCTCCTCTCCTCTCCTCTCCTCTCCTCTCCTCTCCTCTCCTCTCCTCTCCTCTCCCTTCCCCTCTCCTCCCCTCCCTTCCCTTTCCTTCTTTTCCCCTTCCTTCCTTCCTTCCTTCCTTCCTTCCTTCTCATTTCTTTCTTCTTATATTTATTTGAGAGAAAGAGAAAGAAGCACATAGACAGAGAATGGGTGCTCCAGGGCCTCCAGCCACTGCAAATGAACTCCAGATGCATGTGCTACCTGTGGGTACTGGGGAATCCAATCTGGGTCTTTAGGCTTTGCAGGCAAGCACCTTAACCACTGAGCAATCTCTCCGGGGGGGGGGGGCTTGTTCTTTTCTTTCTTTCTTTCTTTCTTTTCTTTTTTTTTTTTTTTTTTGCTTTTCAAGGTAGGGTCTCACTCTAGCCCAGGCTGACCTGGAATTCACTATGGAGTCTCAGGCTGGTCTCAACATCACCATGGTCCTCCTACCTCTGCCTCCAGAGTGCTGGGATTAAAGGCTACCTACTTTCACTTTATAACAATATTGAAACCCAGGGAAACAGAGAGGGCTATACCCTGGAAGCCAGGGAGGTACCCAGAACCCTTCACTGTGATGAAGGCACTGGGCCTGTCCTGGGAGCAGGAGTGGCAGGGCTTTCAAGCTCATTTGGCTGAAAGAAGATGCCAGCACCTACCACCTGTCCTGGCACACATTGTTACCTGGGAAATTGCTATGAGAAAGAACCCTAAGAGGGAGTGGGACCCTGTCGACAGATGTGGCCTCTACTGGTCTAGCCTCCTGGAGCAAAGGTCCCACCTAGTGGCCCTGGGCAGCTTCCAGTGCTAGGGGCTCCTGTACTGGGTGCCGACTGCGGCCTGGCCCGCCCCTCAGCGGAACACTGCCCTTTGGTTTATGGCTGATTCTCTTTTCCCGGGAGCCTTTGCACTACCATCCATGGGGCGGATGTTCCCAAGGTCACCGACCCCTGACTGCCCAGCCCAGGGCAGGGCTAGGACCTTGTGGAACGAGCACTCCTCAGTCTGCATGGATGGAGATCCTTGAAGTGCGGAGGGCAAGAGCCTGTCAGGACCTTGCTCCAGGTCTGTGGCATCGTGCTTCCTTTTCTGGTGTTGTGGGAGGGCAGCTTGTTTGTAAGGCTAAGCCTCTGTGGTCTCCCCCAGGGCCCTAAGCCTTGCTTGTGGGCCAGGCCAGGGTGTCTGTGTGGGAGGGCTCCCCATGTATACCCCTATGCCTCCCAAGCTCTCCACAAGCTTAATGTCTGCCAGCGTTATTTCCTGCGGTGTTATCCGGGGAGGACCTAGGGCCGTGTCCCACTCTGAGCTCATGCTGACCCTGCTGAGAGGTGGGGGGGGACAGGTAGCTATGGGAAAACAGAGAGGGAGAAGAGAGAGAGGAGAGGCAGAGACAGGGAGCTATGTGGAAGGACATGTAGAGTGAGAGAGGAGACACAGATAGGGGAGGGAGAGGGAGAAACACAGTGATAAAGAGACAGAAATGGAGAGCCAGATGTGGAGAGCAGAGAAGGAAAGAGGCCTGTGGGCTTTGAGGAGAGAGGGGTGTGGTGCCTCTGGCTGCCCATGGGAAGCCTAGCTAGTCCTAAGGGCCAATGTGCCAGACCCTGGTGTTTCTTGAGTTCAGGATCTGCTGCCCCCCTCCACCCTGCTCCACTGTCCTAGAGGCCCCAGGCCTTCCCCAGGACCCTTTTTGGGCCTTAGGGCCTCCACTTTTCAAAGGAAGCAGCCGAGGCTCAGGGAAGTTGAGGCACCTGTCTGTCATCCCATAGCAATCACGGGCACAGCGACATCCAGCATCTCAGTTTCGTCTACCCCAAGCTGCCCCCTCTCCACACTCATTTGTGTTTCCCAAACCAGTCTTCTGGGCTCTGATTCCAGCGATGAAGATCCAGAGGAGGGCTGGGAGCCAGGGTCAAAGGTCATGGCACAGTCTCTAAAGATTAGCAGAGGCCAGCCAGTGTTGGGAGTCTGGCTTGACATTTCCAGCCCAGGAGTGGCAAGAGGAAAGGCCAGTGCAGAGGCATCTGGGAAGATCTGGGTGCGGCTTGGAGTCAGGATTATGGGGAGAGACTCCCAGCTGCGGGGGGGGGGGGCAAGGCGCCCTTTGTTGCTGGAGAAGCTGGGACCGTCACCTTTGTGCTCAGTGATGGCGCTGGGTCACCTGCCTGATTCTCACACCCTTGGGCCAGCCCAGTGCAGCGATGACCACAGGGCGTTGCTGGTGACTGGCCGTCAGGTGGACTGCCCGCCACAAGGCTCGGCCAGTATTGCCTTCACTGCATGGTGCCAGGGATGCTCCTGGGGGACCGAGTGGTCCTGGCTACCAAGCTGCTCCGTGGGGCACCTCTGTGTGCCTCGCCTGCGCAGACCCTTGAGGAGGAGTCACAAGAGTGGCCAATGTGAACCCCATCCCCCTGAAATAGAGACTCAAGGACAGCTGCAAAAGAGCAGTGACATGGGCTGGGGAAATGGCTTAGGGGCTAAGGCGTTTTCCTGCGAAGCCTAAGGACCCTGGTTCCATTCCCCAGGACCCACATAAGCCAGATGCACAAGGGGGCGCATATATCTGGAGTTCATTTGCAGTGGCTGGAGACCTTGGCTTGCCCATTCTCTCTTTCTCTCTGCCTATTCCTCTGTCTCTCTCTCTTAAATTAATTAATTAATTAATTAATAAAAAGAAAAGAAAAGAGCAGTGACCCCAATACCAAGTGACGTGAGTGAGGTGAGTTCTGGAGAGGACGAGAACCACACAGGCCTCAGCAGGCGTCTTCCCAAGGCCGGAGAGACGAGAGCCCTGGAGGGTAAGGGACAAGGTCAGGCAGGGTGTGTGGAGGTCTAGAGTGTCTAAGGATTTGGAGGTGGGAGTCGAGGTCCTGCGGATCTGTGTAGTAGCCATGCCCAGGGAGCTTGAACATTTCAAAGACCAAAGTCCTGGCACAGAGGGCTGAGGGCAAGTGTCGGATGGCACTGGGGAGGCATTAAGGGTGCTGCTCTATCACCCAGAGGGGCTCTGGATCCTGGTGACCAGAGGAATTGGGACCCAGGGCCAGAAATGGAGCCTCCCTGGATGGAGGCAGGCCTATGACTGACTGTGGCTAGTTGAGGACTTCAAGAGAAGCCAAGGACTCAGGAAGTTTCACGAGGGCCTTGTTGCCCACAGGGCAGATTTAGGGGTTACAATGCCTCCCACGGGGCTGCTGGCCAGCCCAGCTCCTGACGCCCCCACCCAGCCCTGGTGGCTCGAGGGGAAGCCCTGTTTTTTTTCTTTTTTCTTTTGCCTGTAGCTACATTTAACTGTAAAAAGCAATAAATTACAAATCTGGAAAAACATCCCTTGTCCCCACAAAGGACACGGCTGTCCCCAGATGACAAACGACTCTGAATTAACATTATTTCGTATTTATAACTTCCGCAGGACAGAGCTTACAGATGTTACTGGCAAGCCCTGCCTGCCTTTAGGGTATTTTTGGAATCTATTGTCCCATTGACGGGTGCTTCTCATTGTGTCTCCACTTGGGAGGCGGTGTGCGCTGATCTGGCTCTGGAGGGCACACCATGACCCAGTCCCCTGGGTAGGACAGAGGTACCCTCGGATGGCGCCCTTGGATGGGACACTTCTATCCACTGTCGCGCAGGCCATGAGTGCACCAGAGCTAGTCTTCAGTGAATCCCTGCTGTATGTTCACCCCTGAGGCAGCAGCTGGGGAAGATGTCAGGAGCCCCCTGTGCTGGGGGGAAGCACACATGGCTCTGGGAGAGGTGGTTGGAGACTGAGCCCAGCTGAGGATGCCGAGAGTGGGGTCCCTGCGTGTGGATGGGGGAGATGGGGTGATGATGGAACCAGAGGGGAGGTGTCCTAGGATCCGTGAGCAGCACCCTGGGCCTGAAGGGGCTTCACCTCCTTGTGGAGGACCCCTCCTCCTCTAGCCACTGTCAGCACCACTGGCCGGATCAGGACCAGCCCCGAGGCAGCCAGTGCTCAGGTGAGAGGGGGACAGGAAGTGAAGGCTCTGGGTTTTCTCTGGGACAGAAGTACAGCAAGGAGCTTGCACAGCATCCAAGGACACGGACAGCATGAAAGAGTGAAGCTTTGAGGACCTCTCAGTCTGGTCAGATGGCCCACATGAGGCCACCACTGTCCCTCATAAAGAGCCCACAGCTGCCACCCCACCCACCTCCGTAGACAAAGAGACTGAAGTGCTGAGTAGCTCAGAGCTTACAAAGCCCCTGCTGGGACCTGAGCCCCATCCTGAGACAGTCCCAAGCTGGCTGGGCTCTGCCAAAGTCCCAGGTGGCCTGTGAGTGTCCGGCATGGCCACAGTCACCTGTGTCCTGGGTGGACATAGGCGCTGGAGGAGACTATTTATAGATCCTCCCAGGACCTACTTCACATGGGGCCTCCTGGTACCTTCCCCACTCTGGCCCTTGGCACCTGTTCTATACAAATCCTCCTTAGAACCCTTCTCACATGGGCCCTAGTATTCCATAGGTTATCACTTGGAGCAAGTTGTTCAAGGAGGGTCTCTTGGAGAAGGTGGCATTGAAGCTGAGTCCTGACTGGTGAGATGTGACTAGCTAGATGAGGTGGGGGTAACCCTGAGTCTCATCACAGTCATTCTCCCTGAGGGGGAGTTGTCACTGCTCCAAGAGGGCAACAACAGGCATCTAGGCAGCAGGCTGGGACCTGCCCCACCTCCCCTGGACTTCCCATAAGCAAGCAGAAGGAACCTCAGCCATTGACCACCTCTGTTGGAGCCGCTGTAGGAGGGACTTTTAAGGTTGGTCTGAGCACCAGAGTGACCATGGCTCACCTGTCCTGAAGCCCCTCTTATAGGTGACAAGGAGACAGTGACACTGGCCCCCCACAGCCCCATGAAGGCCACCTCTGTTGTTTCCAACCTGGTTATCAACATGAATCACTGGAGAAGATTCCAGAAAAAGAAATTTTAGACTAAGATATCCTCATCAGGAGCTAGCTTTGTTATCACCCAGCCCCTCCTATTAAGGAGGATCACACAGTAAGGTTGTGCGCATAGGCTGGCAGTGGGGTCATTCTGTGCCATCTAGTTCCTTGGCAGGAAAGCCTCGGCACGTTGCTGTGTTATGCTAAGGGACTCCCACCTTGTTTTCTACTTTTCATTCTTTATTTACTTATTTATTGGTTTTTCGAGGTAGGGTTTCACTCTAGTCCAGTTTTTCTACTTTTTAAATTGACAATTTCCATAAATATAAACAATATACCATGATCATAGTACCCTCCCACCATTCAACCTTTCTCCTTCCCCAAATTTCCTCCTCCACTGAAGCCCTTCTTCTTCCCAATTAGTTTCTTTTCTATTTTTTATTTTATTTATTTATTTGAGAGAGAAAGAGAGAGAGAGAGAGAAACTGAGGCAGGTAGAGAGACAATGGACATGCCAGGGCCTCTAGCTACTGCAGATGAACTCCAGACGCATGCACCACCTTGTGCATCTGGCTTTACATGAGTACTGGAGAATCGAGCCTGGGTCCCAGGCAAGCTCCTTAACCACTAAACCATCTCTCCAACCCTCTCTTTTATTTGTTTGAAAGAGATGTGTGCCACCACACCTGGTTTCTTTTCTTTTCTTTTTTTTCTTAATGTTAAAAGTATCTTTAGGGCTGGAGGGATGGCTTAGCAGTTAAGGTGCTTGCCTGCAAATCCAAGGGACCCAGGTTTGATTCCCCAGGACCCATGTAAGCCAGATGCACATCTGGAGTTTGTTTACAGCAGCTGGAGGCCCTGGCAAGCTCATTCTCTTTCCCTCTCTCTCTATTTGTATCTCTCTCTCTAAAATATATAAATAAAACCAAAATATTTTTTAAAATATCTTTACTTATTTATTTTTTGAGGTAGGGTTTCACTAGTCCAGGCTGACCTGGAATTCACTATGTAGTCTTAAGGTGGCCTTGAACTCACAGCAATCCTGCTACCTCTGCCTCTCCAGTGCTGGGATTAAAGGTGTGCACCACCACACCTGGCTGTAAATCTTAAATTTTGGTTAACCCTCCTCCCAACTTCCCAATCCCTGCCCTCCTCCATCCCCTCCCCTTAGACCATTTCCCTCCCGGTATTCTGCCCTCTACTTACATACCCACTATGTCCTCCCTTGAGTCCTCCTTTCTCTTCTCTCCCTCACAGCCCCTTTCTAGCTTCCTGGTCTCTAACACCGACTTTTATTCCAGCTTGATACAAATCTAAACATTTGAATCTAGGATCTACACATGAGAGAGAAAATTAAGCATTTGACTTTCTGAACCTGGATTACCTCACTTAGTGTAATCTTTTCCAGATCCATTTTCCTGTAAATTTCATAATTTCATTTAAAAATATTTTTATTTATTTATTTACATGCAGAGAGAGAAGAGAGAAGGACACACACACACACACACACACACACACAGAGAGAGAGAGAGAGAGAGAGAGAGAGAATGGCAGTCTGGCTTTACGAGGGTACTGAAGAATTGAACCTGGCTCATTAAGGTTTTGTACTCAAGTGCCTTAACTGCTGAGCCATCTCTCCTGCCCCACATTTTCATTAAAAAATATTTTATTTATTTGAGAGAGAGAGAAAAAATAGGTGTTCTAGGGCCTCCAACCATTGCAAACAAACTTAGGGAATCAAACCTGGGTGGCTAGGCTTTGCAGGCAAGCGCCTTAACTGCTGAGCCATCTCTTCAGCCTCATAATTTATTATTATTTTTTTTGAGGTAGGGTCTCACTGTAGCCCAGGCTGACCTGGAATTCACTATGGAGTATCAGGGTGTCCTTGAACTCACAGCAATCCTTCTACCTCTGCCTCCTGAATGCTGAGCTTAAAGGCGTGTACCTCCACGCCAGCCTATAATTTCATTTTACTTTACAGTTGATTCTTTTGTTTTTTTGAGGCAAGGTATCACCCTAGCCCAGGCTGGCTTGGAACTCACTAGGTAGCCCAGGTTGGCCCTGAACTCAGTGATCCTCCTACCTCAGCCTTCCAAGGGTTGGGATTAAAGGTGTGAACCACTAACACCCAGCTAGGAATGCTAATCTTCTTCTTCTTTTTGTGTGTGTGTGTGAGGTAGATTACACTCTGGCCCAGGCTGACCTGGAATTCACTATGTAGTCTCAGGGTGGCCTTGAAGTCACTGAGATTCTCCTACCTATGCCTCCCAAGTGCTGACCTTAAAGGCATGCATCACCACCTATGGCTTTAAAAAAAAACCAACTATTTGAGAGAGAGAGAAAGGCAGATAGAAAGAGAATGGGAGTGTGCCCCAGGGCCTCTAGCTGCTGGAAACAAACTCCAGATGCATGTGCCACCTTGTGCATCTATGGCTTATGTGGGTCCTGGGGAATTCAACCTGGCTCCTTGGCTTTGCAAGCACCTTAACTGCTAAGCCATCTCTCCAGCTCTTTTTTTTTTTCTTTCTTTCTTTTTTTTTTTTTCCTGAGGTAGGGTCTCACTGTAGCCCAGGCTGATCTAGAATTTACTATGTAGTCTCAGGGTGGCCTCGAACTCAGGATGATCACCTTACCTGGGATAAAGGCGTGTGCCACCACGTCTGGCTCTCTCTCTTTTATTAAGCAGAAACTTTGTATGGACACATCATGTGTTGGTATCATCATTTCCCTCCTCCCTGTCCCCATTCCACTGAGGGCCCTCAGGGGGATTTCTGGTATTCACCATGGGCTTGTGGGTTATGAGGTGTGAGAGCAGCAGTCAGTCATTGTAGGGGGGCGGAACTAATCTTTAATGGCTCAGCTCTGTAAGTTCCTTCTAGTCATGACCTGGTCTTCTCTTCTTGGATATTTGTCTTGCTTCCATGGTTGAAGGGCAGCCCCAGGGGACAGGGATGGCTCTGTCCATTGAAGATCCCAGAGAAGCCTTCCTGGGGGGAGCTAGTCCAGCAAACAGGGAGCTCACCACTTTACACAGCAACATCCACGCACGGGTGCACGTGCATGCCCAGGCTTACAGGGACACATGGGACGCACATATAATCATGTTGCTTTGTCTACAAGAGGCCTCCAGGTCTGGCCGAGGCTCTGGACCTCCAATATGGTGGCCGACTCTGTGGACGGTGCCTTCCCAGAAGCCTGTGGGGGAAGTGTTTAGACACACAGGAGGTGGGGAGGAGGGCACGACATGTAGGAGGGCCGAGAGATGTGATGCATTTGGATGCTGGCAAGTGTTTCCTGTACCTGAGAGTGCACAGAGGCGACAGGAGAGGGGAGCCCGAATCATGGGCATCAGAGCCTGGCCAGCAGTGCAGGGTTGGGATTTGAAGGAGCAGTGTTTGGAGGTGGAGAAGCTGGCCTGGCCCACAGCATGGAAAGTCCGAATTCCAGGCCAAGTGCGGGGTGTGGGGGATGGGTGACAGCAGTAACTGGGTGACTGATGGGGTGCATTGCATGGGGAGGGACCCAACTGACAGATTTGGACAGCAGGGTTTGGCAGAAAGGGCTGTAGTCTCAGAGGTCTACATGACAACCCGGGCAGGGAGGCCCCAGGGCAACCCATCCTCGGCGCATGGTGGGGAAGGAGAATTTGAAATTCCCCATGTGCCCCAGAGTCCAGGGTGCAGGCCGGGGCCCAGCTCTGTCCACACCCGCCTCCTTCCTCCCCCAGGCCTGCTGGCCCCAGAGCGGCCAGACGCTGTCCACCAGCGGTGCCGAGCGTGCTTTATCAGATAATAAATAAGACGGCTGGAGCCGTCCGTGTCAACATCTTGGCGGCGCACAGAGTCCTGCCAGGGTGGGGGCTGCCCGTGGGGGGCTTAGTCAGCCCCCTCCTCTATGGGATCAGGGTCAACCCCCACCAGAGTGTCTGTGTGGGGGAACTCGGGCACCAGGTCTGTCCTGCCCAAAGCTTGGCAACTGTAGGCCACCAGGTCTCTCCCGTCTCACGTCATCTGTGCAAAGGGGGTGCAGAGCTCAGAGGGCGCCACGGTGGGTGCTTGGTTTCTTAGACCGCATGGTTCATGTGGGGAGCAGGCCCAGGAATATTTGAGTTCCCAAGTGGGGACGGGGCCTGGCCTGGCTGGCTGGTGGGCATTGCTAAAGGGTCATGTGGCGTATGACTCCAAGCCACAAGAGGGTGGCCCAGGTGCTAGGAACACGCGCAGACTGCCTTCTGATATCCTATAGCTGAGCCCAGAGAGGGATGGAGCCTGGACAGTAGCTACCGCTTCGGGTCACCTGTCTCCTCTCAGAGCTGCAGGAACCCTGAGTTCCAGACACCCCCTAGTCATATGTCTGTTTCCCAGAAACACAGGAACCTGGAGCCAGCATCCCCTGGAGGGAGGGTGCCTCTGAGGCCAGTGTGGCCAGCCTGGGCTCCACCTTCCTTAGCTTGGAGCCCTCTTTTCCTCAGCCTCTTGGCTGCTCCGTACCTGATGCTCTGCCCCAAAGCTCTGAGCCCCCACAACTGCGCACAGGGCTGTGACAAAGGCTAACGGGGAGAGCTTTGTGGGCTGTCACGGCTCTGCTTTTAATGTCCCCTTACAACATGGCTTCTTTAGTGTGTTGGTGACAGACTAGGGGGATGGTGGTGATAGTAACAACTGGTCTTTTATTATTTATTTTTGGTTTTTCGAGGCAGGATCTTACCCTAGTCCAGGCTGACCTGGAATTCACTATGTAGCCTCAGGGTGGCCTCGAACTCAAGGTGATCCTGCTACCTCTGCCTCCTGAGTGCTGGGATTAAAAGCGAAGTGGTCTTTTCTAAGAAACATCCTTATTTGGTCAAATAAGAAGTTGTTATCTTTTGTGGGAAGGAGAGATTCTGCCCCACAGACTGTTCAGGCAAGAAACCCCAAGTGACAGAACCTTGATCTCCCCTCTCTCCCTTCTGTGTGCTCTACTCCTGGGCCTTCCCTGAGCTGCCCATGGCAGAGCCTGGGAGCCCAGGGGATGCTTTTAGGGGACAGCAGGGAACAGATTTGGAGGAGCTGCAGTTTCTCCTGCCGCAGGGTCTGCAGCTCATCTGCTTTAGCTTGAGGGGACAGAAGCAGAAGAGACCTTCCTTTCTGTGCAGCCATTCAGAGAACACGGGCTCTGGTCTGCCAGCCTTCAGCTCATCTGGTGGCTTATGGCCAGCGGGCAGGATGGAGGGGCAGCGGGAGGGGTGCCTGGCAACTGGATTAAAGACTTGGTCTGCTGGCTTTTGCCTGAAGAGGATACAGCTTAAATTCAGCAGCAGTGACCATGCCTAGCAGTGGAGCCTGGGGCCACCTCCTTCCCTGATACTTCCTTAATCAAGAAACGGAAGCAGTAGGAATCACTTCTGGCCAAATTCCCCTTGGCGACCAGGCAGAGTCCTAGTCCTCTCCATCCACGGTGACATTACCTGCCCTGCTCTTCTTGTTGAGTGCTCCTAGGAAACCAGTGCCTGGTACTTCCCTCCCATGCGTGCTTGGGTTACAGATGTAGCTGCAGACATATGCACTCCTCCTCCCAAAGATGGGGAAACTGAGGCTCAGAATGGATTCCCAGCAGCACCACTAGGGTTCTGTGTGCAGCCCTGTGGTCAGTGAAGGCCACAACCACATCATGAGACCGAGGGTCTGCTGTCCAGCAGTCACTACACCATGACCTGGCTGATCCTTCCAGCCTCCACCTGAGCCTGGGACAGGCAGCTGGTCTTGCCTTCCACAGACATGAGCTGAGGTCTGCCTGCAGAGCCAGTGGCAAGAGCATGGCCTGTCTGTCTCCACGCGGCCTGCCAAGTGCCCTGTGTCCTTGTGTTCCTCAGTAACGGGCCTACTGCCTCCCATGGGCTGAAGTGGGAAGGAGAACGCGAGGAGGCCACACAGGAGCCGAAGCAGGAGTGGCAGAACCCCTGCTGGGTGGGTGAGCTTGGTTTCTTCACTGGGGACTGGGCCCCCCGAAACGGCAGCAAGCCTCAGAATTCACAGGTGCTCAGCCTTTCCCATGATGGGCAAATGATCTATGAGCGGCAAGGACACTGCTGGAGCTGAGACCCTCGCATGCAGCTTCAGGTTGCTCCTCACCCCCGCAGGTTTGGGGGCTCCCCTCTAAAACGCCCACTCCTGCACCCTCTGGAACGGAGTCACTTTTCAGAGCTGGGCCCAGGGCATCAGAGCATACCAGCACTAGGGCTCAATGTGTATATGTGTGTGTGTGGGGGAGGAGGGGGCGCATCTTCCCACAGGGCTGAAAATTCCCCCACTGGCAGGGCCAGAATGGGGGTCCTTGCCGGAATCCTCCCTGAGTGTGCTTTGGTTAGCATGCGTGGGGACCAAAGTCCACTATGACTTGTGGGCCTCACCACGGTGCCCAGTGGGACGGAGGAAGTCAAAGCAGGCGGGGGAGACTTGCAGGATGCGGTGTCCTGGCTGGGGAGGCTGTGAGCGGGGCCTTTCCTGGGAGGTGAGGCTGCTCCGTCACACTGCCCTCAGCCTGAAGCTCCAGGCTGGCCTGCAGGCCTTGTCAGGGCTCTGTCTGGTATTCCTCAGCACCGCCAAGCCTTGAAGGCATCGGTGTCTGAGAGACCCAGGCCTGTGAGTGCTCTTTAGACCCTTGGTGCTGACTAAGGGTGGCCAGGAGACTGCTGGGTGCATTTCTGGAAGGGGGACAGGACAAGTGTTTGATCTTCAGGATGGCTGCAACCTGTCTGCAGAGACCAGGCTGGGGAACCCCACAGATACACGGGCAGAGAGGGTCGTCTATTTTACAATAAGTCTTCCGACTTCACTCCTTTGGGCTTGTTAGAGTACCAGGGCCCAGCTCTGGGTGGCATCTAGTGACTGGCAATATTGAAAAGATTTCAAAAGCAAGCAGGGAGTTTTAAAAAGTGTTGAGTTGAAAGGTTTCACATTAAAAATCTCAGGTTTGCTGGTGACAGGCAGCAGTTGATGGGGCGAGGACAGCTGGGGTGTGAACTGCAGGGCACCCGCACTGCTTGCCACCTCCCTGCCACCAGGGCTTTAGAGCTGACCTCCAGACCCTGGGCAGCGTCATGAGGGAGCTGCTGTGGTGAGTCATTACCAGTAGCTGGGACGGTGGACTTAACCTGATGGTCCTAGCTGAGCCAGGCCAGGAGCCCACAGCACCCCAGCCCCAGTAGAGCCACTGTGTGGGCTGCTTGTCCGCGGGGCTCACAGAACACAGATCTGTCAGCACAAGGCCCTTTACTACGCTGTCTGGAAAAAACATACAAATAAATACATAAGTCTGTGACGACTGCATAGGGGACGGCCTTGCCTCGGTACAGTGTCCCACCCGCTCCCCAATCCCTGGCAGTCCCGTGCCCGTAGGAGGAAAAGCACTCTGTACCAGGTTCGCCCCGTCAGATGTGGGAAATGACAGCCTTGAGGTCCCAGGAGCCCTGTGCCGAGCCCCCTCATTCTTGCTGCCCAGCTGGTCTCAGGTGTTCACTTGGGGCCTGGTTTTACCCCACGATGCTGGCAGCATGTCCCGCCTGCTACAGTAGTTAACGGTGTGTTGAATTCAAGTCAGCGCCGGGCAATGTCTTGGTTGCAGAGATCCCTGGTGGTCTGGGGGTTCCCTTGTTGTCTCAGGTGGGGCTTGAGCCCTTCTCTCGCTAGCCTTCCACTTGCTTGCATAGAAGGCTACCCACCGTGGTGGTGAGAGACACCAAAGACCTGTCCACCCCAGGAGGCCAGCTCTCCCGGTGCCGGAGTCATCTCTGCTGTGCTGCAGGCGGCAGGTGCAGGGTGGATCTGTTGGCTCTGTTCTGGGGAGCCACCATGCCTGTAGTTTCCTGGGGAGCTAGGCCAAAGCTAGAGCACACCATGCCTCCTGCCGCAGAGCCCCACCAAGTCCGGCCTGGGGGTTCAGGGCTGAGGAGGGGAAGGCAAAGTCCTCCGGCTCAAACTTGAACTCCAGGTGGCTGGGGGCCAAGGGATCGTCTGAGGGGCCGGAAGCCTGTGGGAAGGATGGGATGGGTGAGTATGTAGGAGCATATTACTTATTCTGGGGCCAGGAGCCCCACAACAGGGTGACTTGCCCCAAGAGGCCCCTTGGTCCTAGATTGAGTGGGGAGACCTCCTAAGAATGGCACCCAGTAGTCTCCAGGGTGCTGGGCTGTCTGGCACACAGCAGTTCTGAGCACCGCACTGACAGTTGAGGGTCATGGGCCCAGCAGAGCTCAGGAGAGGCCTTGGGAGCTCTGATGTGTTTAAGATATTTTTATTTATCTTATTTATGAGAGAGAGAGAGAGAAAGTATGGGTGCGCCAGGGCCTCTTGCCACTACAAATGAAGTCCAGATGCATGCACCGCTTTGTACATCTGGCTTCATGTGGGTCCTGGGGAATCAAACCTGGGCTGTCAGGTTTTACAGAGAAAGCTCTGAACCACCAAGGCACTTCTCCCACCCTCCGATGAGTTTAAGTTGGTGAGAAGTCAGGGTGTCTGGGGAGTGTGAGGACTTGGCCAGCAGGTGCCTTCCCTGTCCTTACCTGGGAGGTGATGCTGGGTCCAGCACACACTGGGGATGCCAGGCTGGGCTCTGTTTTCAGAGTGGCTGCTGAGCTCTCAGTGCTGGTGACAGCAGGAGGGGAGGCTGTGCTGCTTGCCGTGGGTCCTGGGAGGGAAGTAGGAATGGCATTTACAGAGGGGACAAGAGCCAGCCCCATGTGACTGGTTGTCCTATACCGGTCTAGAGAGGTTTGCAGACTTCTCCAGGTCACACGGCATGCTGGAGGGGCCGGGCGTTTGGGTGGGCTTTCTCCACCCCACCTCTGGGCCAGTTCATACCATCTATCCCTCCTCCAACCACTCAAAGGACCCCCAGGAGGAGCTGTCACAGTGAGCCTCCGAGGCTGGGCTCCAAGGGCCCTCCTGGCCCCACACACCTGAGGAGCCCTGGTTTCTGGCCGGGGTCTTGGGCTTCCTTTTCCGCGTCTGGATACTCTCCTTTTTCATTGCCAGAGGCCGTGGCACCTGGCAGGAACAGTGAAGATGGGCGGCTACTTCCTGTGCCCCGGCTCACCTCACCATCCCACACCTCAGAGCCAGTCCCTCCTGGACGTGTGTGGGCACAGGCCCTTCGGGTCATTCACCTGCCCTAGATTCCACTGCCCTTAGAGCTGGGGTGCACAGAAGGCAAGACTGGGGTGTCCAGATCCACCCCAGGTTGAATGGCCTTTGGGGAGCCCCGGTCAGAGCACGTCAAGCTACAGTGGTGGGGTCTGCTTAGTGCGGGTCATGGCCACAGGATGGTTCCCCTTCCGGGAGGAAGGTGCCAACAACTAACATGCGTGTAACACCCGAAACACGCTCCGCTCAAGGAACAAGGGCCTTCCTGCCCAGCCCCTTCCCAGCCCCTGGTCTCAGTGGAGGGACACCCAGTGGTGATGGACAGAGGCAGCTGCACCCTGGACACCACTCACCCCATGGAGCTTCATGTACAGGCCACAGGCATTGCATACTGGCTCGCCCTCTGCATTTCGCCGCCAGAGTGTGGTGGTCACTGTGTGGCAGTTGGAGCAGCAGAGGCCGGAACGGCGAGACGAGGACTGCGGAGTGAGGGAGCTAGGGTGAGCCCGTGCTGGGGGCTGCAGCACTCAGACCTTGGGGGGCTCCGGCACAGCAAGTGACAGCTGGAGCAGGAGGAAGCTAGAGCTCTCTAGATTCAGCAGTGACTGGCAGCCAGTGGGAGACACTCAGGCCTGGTGAGAAGCCTGGGACTGCTCAGGGCCTGAGATTTGGTCATTTCTGGAACTCTCTAGATTCAGCAGTGACTGGCAGCCAGTGGGAGACACTCAGGTCTGGTGAGAAGCTTGGGAATGCTCAGGGCCTGAGGTTTGGTCCTTTCTGGAACTCTCTAGACTCAGCAGTGACTGGCAGCCAGTGGGAGACACTCAGGCCTGGTGAGAAGCCTGGGACTGCTCAGGGCCTGAGGTCTGGTCTGTTCTGGCCTAGCCGGACATGATGTCCTTCTTTCCACAGAGCCTCAGCTCACCAGCCTTGGAGCTCCAGGATGGGTCTCATCAACTCTGGGCTCGTTTCCACTAGTAAAATGTAACAGACCCTCGGGGCTGGAGGAGATGGCTCAGCAGTTAAGGCTCTTGCCTGCAAAGCCTAACAACCCAGGTTCGATTTCCCAGTACCCACGTGAAGCCAGATGAACAAAGTGGCACATGCACCTGGTGTTCATTTACAGCAGCTAGAGGACTGGGCATGCCCAATCTCATTCTTTCTTTCTGGCCCTAAGCCACCGGAGAAGCTGGCCATAGGAACTTAGGTCTCACTTAATGAGGTGGTGGGTGGGGGGAGAAGACTTCTCATGCTGTGCTTGGGGGAGTCACTGTTGAAAGCCTAACTGGTTTACCCCTAGCCCAGCAACCCCTAAGTTTCTACAGTCCTGTGCCTCTCCTGTGTGACCCATGGTTCAGTGTTCAATGTAATCTTGTCACTACCACTGGGAGCTCCAGTCCAGGGTCTTCAGGCACTTAGGCTCCAAGCTCTTCCTGAATCCTACACCATAGCCCTGCTAGCGACACCCCTTCCCAGCCACCAGCCCTGGACTTCATTCTTGGAGGGTGTCCCCTGTCACCATCCTGGTGCTGCTCTTGGTTGACACCTCTAGCCCCATGTTTTCCCTGCCCTTTATTCAAGAGTCCCTCAAGGGCACAGGCCTGTCACTTGCTCAAATCCTCAAGACTTGAAAGCCTCCTCACCCAATTACTGTCTTCTAGCCCCACTCTAGTGTCCCCAGTCTCTATAACAACCCATCTCCCCAGCCCGCACCCCTGTCCCTCCAAGCCCACACTTAAAGCAGCTGCTGATGTACCTAGATTCCATCTTGAAGTACTGAGGACACTGCCCCAAGCTCAAGGAGAGGCTAAAGAGGGTCACAAGGCTCCTGCCTGGCTGGGGAGATCTAGAGGGAAAGTACCATACTCCATGCCCATGGCCTCCCCGCCACAGCTTTTAGGCTGATGTCCACTAGTGCTCTCCATGGCATATCTGAGGCTGGTACATGTGCTCATATCACCTCCCTGCAAGGGCCATGGTGCCTATGGTCTTGGGCAGGGGCCTGGCCTTGGAGCCTCCTGAGAAGCCTGTCTGTGACAGGACCACTGGCTTCCCTTCTACTTCCTTGAGGAACAAGAGGTGCGGACAGAGCCTACCACTCAGCAAGAGGCCAAGAACCCCCCAGCAGCCTGTCTGCTCTCTGCCTTTCTGAAAGGGGCGGCTGTGGCATCTGGCCCAGGGCCACAGATTCAAATACAAGCCCAGGGTTCCAGCTTCACGTCAGTACACCCCCCCCTAAGTACTTGGGACACTGCATACTAAAACATTTGTCTGCAGACACACTTAACTGGGCGCCCTGCATTTTGCAGTCCCCACCTCCTGCCGGCCCTTCAGATCCAGGGGAGTCTGGCCTGCCAGGCCCTCTTCCTACATGAACCAGCTGGGACCCTCAGGCACTTTGGCTCAATTGCTCCTTAGTGTGCACATTAGTGTGCACATGTGCACACATACAGAGAGACACAGAGGCCACATGGCTGCCTGCCATGGGTCCTCTTAGATATGGAGGGTGGGCAGCAAGGTCCCGTGTCACATGTGCAGACTGTATACACGTGGAAAGGCCCACAGGCCCATTGCCTACACTCTGGGAGGGCAGGAGAAGAATCTTTTCACAGTGACTGTGTTTTGATTTCATAAAATAAAGCAAATAGGGACTTTAAAAAAGAACGAGGTGGCACACGCCTTTAATCCCAGCACTTGGGAGGCAGAGGTAGGGGCTAGAGTGAGACCCTACCTCAACAAAACAAAAAAAAACAAACAAACAAAAATGGCCTCAGAAGGGCTTCCTGCTTGTTTTTCCTTAAATCTTCAC
This sequence comes from Dipus sagitta, assembly GCA_036346955.1. Lineage (NCBI taxonomy): Eukaryota > Metazoa > Chordata > Mammalia > Rodentia > Dipodidae > Dipus > Dipus sagitta. The sequence continues at coordinate 1,847,571 of CM070779.1, read as the reverse complement.
AGACTCCAGTTGTTGCACAGAAGGGAAACTGAGGATCAGGGATGCCCAGGGATGGCGGAGGGGGGGGGTTCAGGGTAGCCAGAACCTCTCCTTCTGTGAGCAGTACTTAAGAAGCCCAGCCGTCATGTCCTGACAGCAGCTCTGCCCCTCCTGTGGGGCTCTGGCTACTCTCCAGCCTCCAGCAGCTTGGCTTTTCCCATTGATATGGTGTTTTCCTTTCTATGCCAGTTCTTTTCAAGAAAAGTAAAATTTCAGCCTGGCGTGGTAGCGCACACCTTTAATCCCAGCACTTGGGAGGCTGAGGTAGGAGGATTGCCGTGAGTTTGAGGCCACCCTGAGACTCCATAGTGAATTCCAGGTCAGCCTGGGCTAGAGTGAGACCCTACCTTAAAAAACAAACAAACAAACAAAAAGAAAAGAAAAGAAAAGTAAAATTTCAAAAGCTGCTCACCGAAAGGAAAGTGTGCTGAGTACCCGGATCTCCAAACAAATTGGCAGAGCCTGCGGGGCGCACATTCAAGGGCGAAGGTCCAAGCCCCTCTGGGTGGGAAGAGGCGCACACAGGCCAGCACTTTGCAAGGTGAAAGCCATGGGGCATAGGCGGCCTAGGCCAGTTTCCACAGAGCCCAGACTAGATTACCCAGGACTGTCTGGGTGGAGCCAGTTGGAGCCTTAAGGATGGGCCAGAGCTCAAAATACCTCATGTCAAGTGCTCTCTTTTTGGAGAGATGTAGTGGGCACCTAACTGGGCCAGGGCTGTGTCTCTTACTGGGTGTGGGCAAACTGAGCGGGGGACATGAGTCTTAGGGAGCGCCTGCTGAAGGGAGGAAAGCCTCCCAGCTCTGTCCCCAGCATGGATGGATGGGCTGGCTTGGGACAGTGGACAGAGCTAAGGGAGCAGATGGGTCTGCTGCCTGAGGTGACTGTGCTGTGGTCTGAGGGGCCGTCCTGCAGACTGGGCCAGTTTCTTAACCATGAACTAAGGCTTCCCCTGTAGTGAACATCACGAAGAGATCAGGCTGGACAGCACAGGTGGGAAGAGGCACAATCACAGGATAGACTGCCAAAAGGGTCAGAGGGCACACTGAGCTCAGAGGTGACTCCTTGAGTGGTGAGTGTGGAGACAGGGTGGGCCTACCCCTTCCTACTTTCTGCCTGCTTCCCAGAGCTCACACAGCTGCCCCCAGCGTGAGGCCTCCTATGCCCACAGCACCGAGCTCCTCCAGAGCTAGAGTACCATGGCTAGGGACTGTGGCAGCCAGGCCCCCAGGCAGCCCTTCCACAGGGTGGACATGCTGGCACCAGGGCTGCTAGTGTGTGGGACTCACACCCTTAGACCAGAGGGCTTGGCACCCAGAAGCAATCCTGCTCAGTCCTGAGACCCATGGAGTATCATAGCCTCCGTAACATGAATGCAGCTGCCGATACCATCAACACACGAAAACTCATTTAAACTTGAACTTGAAGGTTGGCCTACGAGAAGATGAAGAGCAAAAGTGTTTCCTTCAGCCAGGCCTGGGGGCACATGCCTTTAATCCCAGCACTCGGGAGGCAGAGGCAAGAGGATCACCATGAGTTCAAGGCCACCCTGAGACTACATAGTGAATTCCAGGTCAGTCTGAGCTAGAGTGAGACCCTACCTCGAAAAACAAAACAAACAAACAAAAACACCAACATGTTTCCTGCCTTGGCAACCTCTAATGATCCAGCCCAGCCCAGGCACCAATGGCTGGACAGAGTCCCCACTCCCATCTGGTCATGGGCACCCCACCCTCCCATTCAGCCATGCACGGCAATGCACAAGGAACCAAAAGTGAAAACAAGTTTCACCAGTGAGCTTGGGAACAGGCGGTGGCCTGGTTTCCTAGGGATTTGTGAAGAGTGGGCAGAAAGCACACACCAAGGGCACAGACCCAGAGACTCCCCCCTTTAGGATCATGAGCACCACAAAACCCGATGTACCAACCCCCAATTCACTCTGGGTCACTCAGGTAGCCACAGGTCAGCATCATTATAGCCTTGCTGTTCCCTGGGGCCTACAAAGACCCCTGCCCACCTACTTAGGGCAGAGCTTAACCTCAAACTGGGCCTTGGATCTCCTGTAGCCATACAGTGAGTAGCCTGTCAGTACTGCCTTGAGTCCCAAGCCCCAGGCTACTGAGCTGGTTTCCCCACCAGGAGTCCAGGCCTGGCTCCTAGGTGCTTTGAAGTCCCCACTGCATCCCACAGGACCCAGACACTTAGCAAGCCTCCCTCTTTGTCCCTTCAGTAGCTGTGCGCCCCTCCTGAACTCACCAAGCGCTTCTGGGGCCGCACTAGCGGCCTGTTGACTCCGTTCATCTTGTGATAGAGGCCACAGGCATTGCACAGGTAGTGGCCGGTGCCGTCTCGGCGCCACAAAGGTGTGGACAGGGCTCCACAATTGACACATTCCCGGCCTTCTCCGGGGAATTCCTCCAAGAAGTCAGATACTGTGGGGACAGGCAGGTTATAAGATGACCTCCGTCCCTACTGGGGCCTATGGAACTCGGTCTTCCTTTTATTGTTTTAAACTCATTTTATAAAAACCAGACAATTTTATACCTAAGCACGTAATTATTTCATTTTCAGTGTAATTTGTTAGGGCTGTTTTCTAATTAACCAAACTTTCGGGTGGGATTCAGACCTAGGACGGCTTCTGAGCCAGGCCCTTGCCGGCTGGCCTCGGATTTTTTTCCTGCTATGGAGGCAGACAGGCCGAGAAAGCATGGCAGAGCCTTTCAGCCCCAAGGCCTTTTGGACCTCTTAGCACAGTGGTTGAACTCAAGAGGCCATGGGTTGGGAGACCCGTGACCAGAGGAGACCCAGAGATTCCCTGAGGACTTTGATAGCCTTGCTGTCAGCTTGCTGTGGTCTTCAACCACTGCCATCCCTCAGAAGGCAGGAGGGTTAGGTGTGGGGGCTCGGTGTGGAGGTGGAGGGCTCCCGCTCCCTTCCAGGCCCAGCAAGGCGCCAGCGACAGGCAGGCAGCAGGGGCGCCAGTGGGGGTGGGGAGGGATCAGTCATCACAGGGCCAGGGGTGGGCGCCGAGCACAGGGGTCCCTGAGGCTACCCAGTGCAGGCTTCCTAGCTGAACCCCCGAGGGGGCAAAAGGTGGTTGTGGAACGGGGTACGAAGCTTCCAAGTCCCCTGAGGGGGTCCCCTTAGGCAGCAAACAGAGGCGTGGTCTTCGGTGTTGAATGTAGTGACTACCTCCTAAAATATTCAGAAACTGGTCAGAAACAATTCCCAGCTTTCCAGGCCTGGAGTCGGATTACTTAAATTAGTGTTCCCTGCAGGCACTGAAGCCACGTTCTCGAATTAGAAGGTTAACATTCTACAACGAGATCGTGATGGCCACTTGCACAAACCATCTGGCATTCTGGACTTAACAGAAATCACTTTCAGCAAGCGCGGTGACACAGACTTGTGATCCCAGCAGCCGGGAGGCTGAGACAGGAGTGCCATAAACTGGGGGCAGCCTGGGCTACACACGGACACTTTGTTTCTAAAAGAAAATCGCTTCCAATTCATCGCCCAGAGGGCGAGACACTGCGTTCGGCGGAAGTTTCCGCGTCCAGGGAACTTCGGGCAGGGGGGACCTGGCTGGAGATTCCCCGCTGCTGGGAGCGCTTTTTCGCAGCGAGCGGGTTCACCCCTCGCAGCAGCGACGGAGCCAAGTCCACGGCGCAGTCCCCAGCCCGGTACTCACCGAAGGCGGCTCTCCGACCCTGCAGGCTGGCCGGGCGGCCCTGGAGACCGTGCAAGACGCTGCCATCGAAAGGTCCCGTTGTCCACGACGGGGCCACGTCGGGGTTCACGTAGGCAGGGTAGGTCGTGGGGTACGAGGCTCCCATGGGCCTCCCGAGGGAGGCCGGGTAGTGCTGCCCGGGGTAGGCGCTCCCGTCGTCTCGGGTCCCCGCGCTGCCGCCGTGGCCGGGTCCCGGGGGGCTGTGCGCAAAGGGGAAGGCGGAGGCCCCCGGCGGCTGCGGGCTGCCGGAGCCGAAGGCCGGGGAGTCCACGGCGGCGGCCGGCGCCCAGCCAGCGTGCGCGGCGGCGAGCGCGGGAGGCTGCGGGCCCGGCTCGCACGCGGGCAGGTAGGGGAGCATGGACGGCACGCGCGCGGGAGCGACGAACACCGGGGAGCCAGTGCCCGGAGCGTGCAGAAAGCCACCCGAGTCGGCGTAGGTGGCCTGGCCCGAGGCTGGAGCCAGAGCCAAACTCTGGTACATCTTTCCAGGCGCGGGCCTGACCGACCTGCAAGGAAGGAGAACCGGCGTCGAGGTCACGGCCGCTGGGCACCCTCCATCAGCGCCCGCGCTCGGCAGGTGCGGCCGCTCGGGTAGAGTACCTCGCTCCGGGGCTGGTCCCAGGTCCCCCTGGGAGGGACGACGGTGGGGTGGGACAGGCGCAAGGCCACGGGATCCCGGCCTCTCCTCGCGCGGAAAGGTAGCGGGCTAGAGCACTTACGGGCGGGGAAGAAGGGCGCTGCGCCGGCTACGGTAAGTGATGGGCGGGCTGCAAACTCGAAGCTCCGGCCCGATCGGCTCCGCAGGGCATCCGGGGAGCTGGGGCGGCCCCTGCGCGCCTCCCCGCCCCGCCCCCGCCGCGCCGCCCCTTCCCTCTCCGAGTCCGCCCCTCCCCTTCCCCCCCACCCCGGGGTCAGCTCCAGGGCTCTGGCCGGTGCCACGTGACCCGAGCAGGCCCAGCTCCTGGGATCGGCGACCGCCGAGCACCGCGCACCCAGAGCAGAGCCCAGGCAGACGCAGGTCGCGAGACGACCGGTGCGCATCGGGTTCGGGGACAGCCGCTCGGATCCCGGAGGCTTCTCTTACTTGTGGGACCTACGGGTCCTGGCACTCGCTCCTAGCCTGCCCGGGGCGAGAGCTCAAGGCTGGCTTAGTGGCTGTTTGCAAGTCCGGTGGTTGAATCCATAACCCAGGTCCCGCCACACCTAAGGGCAAGCGATGCCGGAATCCCGTTGGCTCGCTGCCCGGGCCCCATGTACCCCTGGATCTGCTCAGAGATCTAGCTTCCATGGGGACCTCTGGGCTCGGTCCCCAGATTCGGACTGGGTGTGTCCCTCGCCCGCACGCACACTCCCCAAATCCACTGGAAGCCCCACAGTCTGTTCAGTTTTGGGGGCGAAGCTTTAGAATCGGGCTGTGGTTCCCAAGTCCACAGCCTGGGTCAAACTGCCGTCCCAGGGGCACTTTCTGAGGCCCGGGGACTTGAGAAGTCTATTCCAGGCGCCAGAGATGCTGGACCCCGCAGGGCGTCTCCCGAGCCTCAGGTGGACTTAAAGGCAGAGGGCCCAAGTCTTACAGGGGTGTCCTGAATGTCTCTCATTTGTGGGGCGGGTCAAGTGGAGCAGGACGGTGACCTGACCAGCCTAGGGTACTTAGCTGCGGACAGCGGGATGCCCTGGAGCCCCGAGGGCACCCACACTATGCTAGCCTCCGAGAAAAGCTGGGCAGTGTGGATGCACTCCTCCCTTGCGCTCCTCTCCAGACAAGGGCAAGAGCTGAAGGTCAAGGAAGAGGCGCGCTGAGCATGGAGATGGTGCAGACTGTCCGTTCGTGGGCTCAAGACTGCCCTGGAGGTGTGGAACGGAGGAGCCAACGCCCTGGGGATGGGGAGCTTGGTGACTTGCTGGCGTCCAGGTTCCTCCCACAACACTCCTGCCCTCTGTCTGTCCTTCCTTCTCTCTCCCTCCAGGGCTCAGGGCCGATGCTGCCTGCAACAGATTCCAGAGGCCCCCTGCGGTGGCATGCACACTCCGGGGCTCCTGTTTGCCCCGCCCCTGCAGGCTTGGCTCATCCATTCCCGGTCCAGTCCGGTGAGAGATGGACCGGACCCCCACAGGCTCAGGCCAGAGAGCACAGCTGTCCCTTCTGAAAGATCTGGCTTCACACCGTGCCTGGTCAGCGCTCAGAGCCGCCTCCCCTAGGGAATTTTTAACAAAACCGGCAAGATGCTCCCCTGGGCCCTAGGAATGAAAAGTAAAGAGAAGAGACTCAACTTGCTGGGAGCTGAGACCACTGCGAAAAGAAAGGTCTGGATAAGAAAAGAGCTGAGCAGCAAACCTGGGACTCTGACTGAACTTCGGGGGACTTTTTTTTTTTTTTTTTTTTTTTTTTTTTGGTTTTTCGAGGTAGGGTCTCACTCTAGCCCAGGCTGACCTGGAATTCACTCTGTAGTCTCAGGGTGGCCTCGAACTCACAGTGGTTCTCCTACCTCTGCCTCCTAAGTGCTGGGATTAAAGGAGTGCGCCACCACCTCCCGGCATTTTTTTTTTTTTTTTTAATTTGCTTGCGAGTTGAAAGGGAGATAGACAAGGGACAGAATGGGCAGGCCAGCTTCAGCCACTGCAAAGGAACTCCAGATGTATGTGCCATTTTGTGCACTTTACATGGCTTTATGTGGGTACTGGGGAATCAAACCTGGGTCGTTAGGCTTTGTAGGCAAGCACAGTAACTGCTGAGCCATCTCTCCAGCCTGCTGTGGACTTTCTGCTTGGTGTAAAATCAGCAGCATCCTTGAGGTAGAAACAGCCACATGGCTGAGCGGCTGCACTTGGTTCTGTAAACTCTTCTTTTAGTTCTCATGTCAGCCTTATGAGCTAGATGACGTTGTTATTTCTGTCTACAAACAGAGGAACAAAGCACAGAGAACTTGACTAGCTTGTCCAAAGTCACTCAGTGATTCAATACACCAATTAATAAAAACAGAACTTTGGCCGGGCGTGGTGGCGCACGCCTTTAATCCCAGCACTTGGGAGGCAGAGGTAGGAGGATCACTGTGAGTTTGAGGCCACCTGAGACTACTTCCAGGTCAGCCTGAGCTAGAGTGAGACCCTACCTCAAAAACACACAAACAAACAAACAAACAAACAACAACAAAAAAAAGAAAAACCAAAAAAAAAAAAAACCCAAAAAACAAAAACTCAGAACTTTGATGAGCCAGGTGTGGTGGCACATGCCTTTAATCACAGCCCTCCAGAGGAGGCTGAGGTAGGAGGATCACTGTGAGTTTGAGGCCAGCCTGGGGCTACAGAGTGAGTTCCAGGTCTGCCTGGGTTAGAATGAGACCTTACCTTGAAAAAAAAAAAATAAACAAAATCCAAGGAATTTCAAATATACTTAAGGAAGGAATCCTGGCCTCTATGAAGGATGGGTGAGGGAAACAGAGTTCCCCCTTTTCAGGTTCCTCAAAGACCCCAAAGAGAGTAGCTCCCCACGACTCAGGCCATCTGGAGCGGTTTGAATGTGGAAGCAGTTCACCTACCTACCCAGGGACAGTAAAAGCAGAAACGGCTGACGGAGCGTCCTCCACTGGATTAGGTTGCCTTGGACAGCGACAGAGGATATTGGTTGTGACCAATATCATTGGACCTTTTCACTTAAACCAAAAGGGGGGGGTGTCTCAGCTCAAACCACAAAACCCACCCCCAGCTCTGCAGCAACCCTCCCCACAGAGCACCTCGGAGAGTCCCATGGCCTTGCTCACCACCTTCTGCTGGACTTTGCACCCCAGTTGCTGGGCCCTCAGGAGAAAGCTTGCTCCAGAGCCGCCAGGGTAACACCTACTTCTCTACCCATGAGCATCTCTCCTGTCCCTGCTTCTCTGCTTGCTGAGCTCCTACCCATCCCTCAGGTGCAGCCAGCTCCCGTGCCTCAGCACACTCCAGAGACAGATGGTGGTGTGTTCCTGGCTAACCATTCAGCAGATAGTGAGCCCAAGGTGAGCTCTGGGGACAGTAGGACAAGAGGACAGATGGTGGAGTGGAGCAGTCAGACCCTCTGTGGGATTCGGCTCTGCAGTGCAGCCTAGAGCCAGCTGGCTTTCTTTCTGTGTCTCTGTTCATCTGAATATTGTTGAATGACATTAGTGCCTGTCCCTCACAGTGGCTTCGGGAAAGAATTAGTGGGACCAGGTATCAGGAGCAGCTGGCCTGGAACGGACAGACTGCAGGCCCTGGGCAGGGGCTGGTGAGGCACAGCCAGGTGGGTAGAGCAGGCCCTGGCCCGAGCCAAGCGGAGGGCCAGCCTGAGTGCCAAGGGGCCAGACAGTGGGACATCTGGGCATATGAGTGAAACCCTGAGGGAGTTTCTGCCTTGACCAACCATGACGACCACCTCCTGGCCACTCCTCAGGTGATTCTAGCCCAGAAGGCTCAGGCATCTAGCCAGATGACTGGTAGGGACATTTCTCTGAGGCAGGAGCCCTTGTTCTGCTCCCAGAGAGAAGGGACGTTCAGCACACTAACTCCCCTGGTGACTAAACAGAGCCATATTCCGTGATTCTTGGGCCAAGAGGGGCTGTAGGCATTGTGGCCAAGGGAAAGGTCTGGGAGGAGACGTCCTGCTAGCTTGTCAAGCTCTGGATTTCATTTCCAGCTGTCACTTGCCCCATAGCCACCCTTTCCTCACTCCAGAGCTTGGGAACCATTAACTCAGACACATTTATCAGTGGAAAAGAAAACAGTTCTATTGTTCAGAAGGATAAGGGGGCACCAGAGCCTCTAGAGCTGCTTGCAAGAGGGATCTTGGCCTTTCCTTAGGCGCCTAGGACACCGCCCCTGCGTCACACTGGGGCAGTGTGTGCTCCTGTAGTGGTTCTGGCTCCCTGCGGTGGGAAGGGCCTGGGTTGGGCCCTTTTGGGAGCAGCTGTCCCACTGTACACGCACCTTGCCTGTGCCCATCGAGCTTTGAGCCCAGGCAGGGGCAGCCTGGGTCCTGCCCGGAAGAGGAATAGCCCCCGAGGGCTGGGCCCATTCCCCTGACTCTACTCCTGGGTGCCCCCCTCCTTTCACTCTTCCCTCCACATAGCATCTCAGGGAGCAAGACCTGGGGTGTGGAGCTTCCTCTGCTGCCCGTGGGCTTCTGGGGTTTAGGGAGGGAAGACTCTCCCTGGGAAACAGTCACGTCACTGAGCTGGAAGACCCTCGGCCGTTACTTTGGTACGGTCTAGCACTCAGGGTGGGGAAGGCAGTTCACTGCCCATTCCACCTCTTCCCCATTCCTTTGCTCTCCCGAGGGGCAGTGTGGCCTGCTACTGACCCCTCCAGACCTCGGGATGTCTCAGGGCCTTGTTACCCCTCTTGGCCCACAGAGCAGTATTCTAGGACGCCTTCAACTCATGGAGGTGATGGAAGGCCAGAGGGGAGGTGATCCCCACTGGGAGGGCCGGGGGATCCTGGGCGTGCTGGATCTGGAGGTGCTAGAAATGTGCCCCTCCAGCAAGTGTGCTGGAGCTCAGCCACCTGAGGGAACCCTGGCTCCCTGCCACTCGGGCTGGTGGCCCCTGCCTGTATGCTCAGAGCTGGCGAGAGGATGACAGGCTTCTGGACAGTGGCTGCTCTTGTCACTGTCTCCCTTAGAGCTCTTGTCTGGGCATTTCCTGAGTGGCAGGTCTCATGCACCTGTCTCAGCCTGGGAACTTGCCCTGTTTTAATTCCCTGAAGGCTTCTGGATGTCTAATGAGAGTTTCGTGTCCACTTCCCAGGTGAGAAAATTGAGGTAGGTAGTGACTAATACAAGGGCTGCAGCCAGGCAGAGGTGGAGGTGGCATGTGAACCCTGCACTGGCACTCAGGCCCTGCTCTGCGCTGCTCCATAGCCCATGTCTGCCTCTGCCGCCTGCCTGTTCTCTGGGGACTGGCCCCATTGGGCTGCGCCAGGGCTCCCTTTCTGTCTAAGGAACCTGCAGCCAGCGCCTTCAAGCCTGCACTGTGGATGACCCGGCCCGCTGAGCCAGCTATAGAGAAGGGAGTGGGAATGCAAATAGAGCTCAGGCGCCTGTGTCCTGTGTGTAACCAAATCCACTTTCAAAGTCCTTCAAGGCTTTGCTCAGCCTTCAGCATGGTAGGTGATGTGGGCCACCAGAGGACCTCAAGGTGAGTTTGCATTTTGGGTGGGTCAGTGTGACTACAGCCTCAGCAAGTGTCCTGTCACAGGCTGGCATGGCTTTGAAGTAGGCCCCTCAGGGACAAAGGGGGTGGGAGGGTGGGCTGGCTCATCCTCTTATAGGGGAAGAGAGATGAGGTCTCTGGCTCCCCTAGGCCCCGAGCTGGAGGGTGGGTGAAAGACCACTGCCCTCACATCTGTCAGGGGAGAGTTAGCTCATTGGAAGGAGCCTCACAAGGGACACCTGAGGACCAGGCGGGGAGGATTAGGGTGGGTGGCCTCACCAACCCATGGTTCAGGGCTGGCGTGGCTCACTTCACCCACCCTGAGCTTTGCAGGAAACCTCTGCACAAAGTCCCTGATTCTTCCCCCCCCCCCAGAAATTGCCCAATTCTGCTCAGAAGGACCCCAAATGCCTCCTCGTTGCAGCTGCAGGACAGGTCAGAGAAGCACAATGGGAGTCATGGAGTTGTGCTGTGTGCTGAAACCATATGTCACAGGAGTAAAAGTGCCAACAAGATGGGGCCCTGAGAGTTCTATTTGTAAAAATAATAAGCTGGGCAAGGCCTGGTGGCTCCCATCTATAATCCTGGCACTTGGGAGACTGAGGCAGGAGGATTGCTGTGAGTTTGAGGCCAGCCTGGGCTACATAGACCTTGTCTCAAAAAACAAAAACAAAAACAAAAACAAAAACCCCACACACCCAATACTGTGAGAGACCACTTGGTGCTGGCTCCATTGGGCTGAGCACAGGTTGCCTTTCTGTTTAAGGTGCCTGCAGCACTTGGAAGGTGGAGGTAGGAGGGTAGGAACATATAGCAAGTTGGAGGCCAGCCTGAGCTATGCCAGATACTTTTTATTTTTTTCTAGGTAGGGTCTCACTGTAGCCCAGGCTGACCGTGAATGAATTCACTATGTAGCCTCAGGGTGGCCTCAAACTCATGGCGATCCTCCTACCTCTGCCTGCCGAGTGCTGGGATTAAAGATGTGTGCTACCATACCAGGCTCCAGATACTGTATTTAAAAAATTTATTCATTTCTTTGCAAGCAGTGGGAGAAATACAGAGAGAATGGGTGTGCCAGGGCCTCTAACCACTGCACATGAACTCCAGATGAATATGCCGTATTGTGCATCTGGCTTTATATGGGCACTGGAGAATTGAATTGAGGTATGTGGGCACTGGGAAATTGAACCAAGGTCATTAGACTTTGCAGGCAAGCACCTTAACCACTAGGTCATCTCTCCAGCCCCCAGATGATATCTTAACCCCTCCAAAATTCCTTAAAACCAAAACAACAACAACAAAAAGAAATAAATGGGACCCTGTCCCATGTGAGTGCACTCATTCATTCAGCCCCCCCCCCCACCAAAATAAAGGGCCATTTATCTCCAGTTTGTGCCCACTGAAGGCTTCCCCGAGACCAAGCTGGAGTGCAGGGGAGGGAAAGGCAGGTCCTGGACTATGCAGTCTGAGCTAAAACAGACTGAAGTTGTCAGAGATTAGACTTCTGGTGGGCTGAGCTGGGAATGAAACATGGCAGTGCTCCCGGAGGGACCTTTATAAGGTGGCCAGGAAGCCAACCAGAGTCCTTGCTTTGAGAACCCAGCCAGCAGTGAAGGGCTTTTGCAGGATGCCCTACTCCATGCTCTTGTGTGATGCGGAGATCTCTGAACAAGGTATTCAGACAGCAGAATGGTAGCTCCCGTGAACCCTCTTCTCTAGGCTCAGAGTAGGGGACCAAACTAGCCTCACCAAGGTGTCCCTGAGCAAAGGGACAGCTCGCTGCAGGGGAGGCTCGGGGCTGTCATGGCTGGTTTTGGGGTCAGTGTTCATGGGGTCTTTCTGGGAGGAGTACTACTTCTTAAGAGGTGGGGTCAAGTCCATCCAGCCAGGGGAGGTGGCAACATGGCCTTCTGAAGCCCGGGTCCGACGATGTTTCTGAATGATGTGTCCAGAATATACGTTCTCCTCCACATAGAAGAATTAGGATAGACCCTTGAACCCTCAGGCCAGTCAGGCTACCCTGGTGAACTGGTTTAGTGAACCCATAGGAGCTTCCCAGATAGCCGACTTCCCTGGGGGTACAAAGAGGCCCAAAACAAGCTGGTGGTAATTTGTAATGTGAGTGGACTTAACTTTCATTTCCGATTTCAGATGCTACCCTGGTCTGGTCCAGCCTGACCAGGCTGCTCCTGGTGGGAGGCAGGTAGCCCACCTCCTCAGACACTTGAACTCCCCAGGGATTCAGGACAGGTCTTCCCTGGGACAGACCTGGAGCCAGTGGGCATGAGGTGACAGACCTGGGTACAAGCAGGCGTTGGACAGGGTTTTGTCTGATGTTCCATGTGCACGTGTGTGTCATTCCTTCTTTCTCTCCATTTGCTCCATGTCACTCTTTATTTTGCTGTCTTATCTTTATAAGCGTTCTTCTCCTCTTCCCTCTCAGCCACTCCCCTCCCTCTACTCTCTTCTTTTTTCTGCTCCTAATCCCTTTGTATAAGGGCCCCATGAAGCCACAGGCTCCTAACCTCCCACTCCTCTTTCTCTACAGTCTTCCTGAATAGGTCCACTTGGAGGGGCTCAGGCTCTCGACCCAAGGGTCCATGCTAGGCCAGGTGGGTCTCTGGGCGCTCCAAGGAGGCACCACGGTGCCCGTGAGCAGCCCCGCGCTCTCTCCCAGGTCGGTGGAGGAGGGTAGTGTGGGATCTTCGGCACTGTGCCGGGGCCGAGAGCAGGAGTTTATCACGTCCTGACTGTGTCTGCTCAGTGTACAGACTCAGGGAGTGTCAGTAGCCATCAGCCCCACGCCTGCTGGCAGGGCAGGATTTGAGAAAACCCAGGGAAGTTAAAAGATTTCTGAAAGTGCCAAGTAGTCTAGGTAGAAGAGGATGATTGAGGGGCTGGGGGCCGATGCCTACGTTTTGTTTTCATGCTTTAACTTTGCATTTTCTTTATTTTCCCCAGTGAACAGACAGTGCGTGTATAACTTGGGAACAGAAAGACTAGGGGAAACGGTATTTTTCTCTTCCTTCCCTTCCTTCCTTCCTTCCTTCCTTCCTTCCTTCCTTCCTTCCTTCCTTCCTTCCTTTAATTTTGAGAGAGAGAGAAAGAATGGGCACACCAGGGCCTTCAGCCACTGTGAATGAACTCCAGATGCATGTGCCCCCTTGTGGCACATGTACAATTGCGTGCTTGCATCACTGCATCTGGCTACGTGGGACCTGGAGATTAGAACATGAGTTCTTAGGCTTCACAGGCAAGTGCCTTAACCACTAAGCCATTTCTCCAGCCTGAAACAGTATCTTTTAATATGGTCTAGCTGAGAGCAGTCTCAATACCACACAAAACATGCTGAGGTCTGCCATGTAGACTGGTCTTCCTGCCTGACCAGTGAAGGAATCTAACCTTCCCAACAGCCAGTGAGAGGTGCCCTCAACCTTCTTGGGCATTGTCTGTGTCCCTTTTGGGGGTTCAGGTGGCCCTCAAAATTGGAGCAGTTCTCTGTGTTGGCATGAGTTCTAAGAGGAAAGATGCAAAGGTCTGAGCTTGCATGTGCACGCCTGTGTGAGCCACATACCCATGCTTGTACATGTGTTCATGTACAGGTCTGTGTGTACACTCATGCGCACACATGCACATCTACGTGAGCTGCTGGTGCACACACATTTGCATAATAACGTGTGCATGCACATGTGTCTGTACTTGCATGATTGCTCACCTTCATACACCTAGTTAAATGCACACATATGTGCATAATTGTGTTCATGCCCACCCACATATATACTCATGGCTGTGTGTGCAACAGAGACCTTGGAAGGTGACAGTCTGGTTCTTGTCCCTGGGCTCCTATACAGGTCTGGAGCAGCTGATCAATCCCTGTTCCATGCTTTAGAATGGCTGGCCATTCCTTAGCCTGACCAGTTCAAAATGGATAGATGAGTGGCCCATAGACCACAGTCCCTCCAGAATGGCAGCAGTTGGGACACTGTCCTCCAGGTGGGCCATCAGGACCTACTGTGTCCCTGATTCCATGTTCCATAAGGCTCTTAGGGCTTCAAAAGATCCTAGCAGACCTGTTGGCACCTAGACATTGAGGCCCCGTGCAGGCTCTCCCATGCTCATAGGCTCAGGGCTTGGAGGACAGGGAGGGCAGTCCAGCAGGGCCTCATGTTCCAGGCCTCATTCCAAACTTCAGGGAGTCCTGGCCCTCTGGAGAGGGCATCTGGGCCCAGGGAAATGCCCAGGGGATGGTCTGAAGCCTTGGTACAGAGTCACTGCTCCTGGCACTGCTGGGGACCAATGTGCCTGTGGACATTCTTGAGGTCTATGTGCCTGGAGTGAGCCCCCTGCCCTCTCTGCACCCAGATCCATGTTCCTGGAAGAGGGTGGGATGTTTCAGGGGCAAGGGCCCTGGGGCTGCCTTGTCCTCTGAGCTTGGCCCATGAATGGCTTCTTGGGTATGCTTTGGATCTTGGGCTCGGCCATGCATCTGGAGTTGGGCCTGGCTCTGCTCCTCGTAGCTCATGCTGTCCTGGTCAGCTGTGTAGCCTAAGCCCCAGATCCTGACTATGGCTACTGGAGGAAGCAGGAAAACACACACCAGCAACATACTGGTGCCCAGATGGTGAGGTGGGAAGACCATCTCTCTGTTGCCACTCTCTTGGCCTGCCACTCACCAAGCCCCTGGGTGACCTCTCTGTCAGGGGTGGTGGGGCCATTTACACTCCCAGGGGAACCCCAGTCTATATGTATCTCATTGAGCAGGTGCCCAGATGGCTGGGGGTTTGTCCCCATCTTAGTGACTCCAGAGTTAGCAAGTTTGGGTGCACCGCTCCCACGACGATCCGTCATCATGGCTGTCATGCCCAGCCGCCTCTGGAGTCTGTCCCAGGCAGTGCCTGCCTCCAAGAACGGCCTGAGGACATCCGCCTGCGGAGGAATTTCACGTGCAGTGCGGCGGCTGCAGCTGCAATATGGAGCAGCAGATTTCTGCAGATGGGGCTTGAGAGAAAACCAGCACCTCCCACCCGTCTCCCAGAGCCTCCCCCGCCCCCGCCTGGCCTCCCGCCTCCTTTGGAAGGGAGATAAGGCACTCCTGCGTCTCACAGCAGAACAGGCTCAGCCCTGATAGGGAGCCACCAGGCCTGGGCTCTTCTCTAGCTGATGGGCCTGGGTGCTCAGAGCGGTGCGGGGTACATAGCACTGCTCACTCCTGGGGGATCTTGTCCTTCCTTGGGGGTCACTGTCCTCAGGCCAGAGCCTGCTGGAGTCGGGCATGGCTCAGGATAAGTAAAACCTTCTCTCCTGGAGTCTTTGATCAAGTCTGTGATGCACCTGCTGGGGGACAGGTCAGGAGACGCACAGCAAGCAGGCGAATGTGGGTGTCCCGAGCCTCAGAGTGAGGTGGCAGGTAGGAGGAGGGCTGTGTAGGGAAATGCAGGCACTGCTGGCAGGAAAAGCTATGGGGAAAATGCAAGAGAATTGCCAGAGCTCTGTGGAAGGCAGAGGTGTTCTTGGCACCTCTGGGCACAGTGGTGCACCTCAGCTGGCAATGCCTTCCTTCTGTCACTGATGTTAAGACTGCAAAGAGGCAGCCTTGCAGGTTGCCCCGCTTATTTGTCTATTTATATATTTCATTTCATTTTTTTTCTTTCAAGGCAAGGTCTCCTGGAACTCACTCTGTAATCCCATGCTGGCCTTGAACTTTCTAGGATCCTCTCACCTCAGACTCCCAAATGCTGGATTTAAATATTTTTATTTATTTGCAAGGAGAGAGAGAGAGAGAGAGAGAGAGAGATAGAGATGGACAGACAGACAGTCAGACAGAGGGAGAGAGAGAATGGGTACACTAGTGCCTCTAACTTCTGCAAATGAACTCCAGATGCATGTGCCACCTTGTGTGTGCATCTGGCTTTAGGTGGGTCCTGGGGAACTGAACCTGGGTCATTAAATTTTGTAGGCAAGTGCCTTAATTGCTGAGCTATCTCTCTAGCCCTCAAGTGGTGGATTGAAAGGTATGTGCCACAATGTCTGGCTCTCCCAGTCTTTTAAAAACGGGACAAGTTTATATGAAGAGAAAATAGGCAGCCGTGAGCACAGCGGCATGGCCGAATTTATCCTTCTGAGAGTCAGGGACCCTCCTGCCAGCAGAAACCCCAGCACTCCTGCTCTCTACCATTCCCCGTGGAGCCTCTCCGTGGCCAATCTTTGGTTCAGACATTTGCGTATATGTGTGTGTTCAGGTGTCCATGTACGCACAGGTGTGTGTGCGTGATCACGTGTCCCTGCATGCGCCGGTGCATGTGTGGGTGTGTGTTCACGTATCCTTGCACGCACCGGTGCATGTGTGGGTGTGTGTTCACATGTCCATGTATGCACAGGTGCATGTGTGGGTGCATGTTCATGTGTCCCTGCATGCGCCGGTGCATGTGTGGGTGCGTGTTCACGTGTCCCTGCACACGCCGGTGCATATGTGGGTGCGTGTTCACATGTCCATGTATGCACAGGTGCATGTGTGGGTGCGTGTTCACGTGGCCCTGCATGTGCAGGTGCATGTGTATGTGTGTGCACTCATGGGTGTAGGCCAGAGGACACTTGGATATTGTTCCTCAGGAATGCTATGCATCTTTTTTTTTTGGACAGGTCCCCAATGAGCTTGGTACTTGCCAAGCAGGCTAGGTTGCCCAGCCAGTGAGCCCCAAGTGTCTGTCTGTCTGCTTCTGGGCTGTGTGCGCCCCGCCTGGCTCTTTCAAAGTGGGCTCTGGGGATGGAATTCCGGTCCTCATGCGCATGAGACACGCCCGTTCCTGACAGAGCTCTCCTTAGGCCCTGGGCCTGGGTGTTCGTTCTCTCATTAACAAAAGCACCCCTCCCCCAGGGAGACTGTCCCTTTGTCCCTTTCTTGGCCTTAGGGTGCTGAACACAAGCTGTATGATTCAGCAGAGCCTTTGTCTCCCTGGGCCTTGGTTTCCTCATGCCATGTTGCACATGTGCCAGAGCTGGTGATCGAAGGTGTGGCCCCCCTGCCTCAGGACCTCTTCAGTACGGGTCCTACTGGTGGTCAGGGGTGCAGGATATACTGGGTCCCCCGACTTTACCAGTTGGCTGGACAATGGGCAGCTTCCCAACCGCCTCTGAAATCCTGATTCCTTCCGATGGCCGCTTGCCCTTTGTCCCCCTCTCAGGGGCTGATAAGTCACGCATGGGCAGTGGCAGTGTTTGTCCTGTCCACTCGTGGAGGTGAACTTGTTCCATGGAGATAAGCCTGGGCAGAAGGAGCTTGTCCTCACGGAAGTGAGAGGAAGCCTCGGGCCTGCGTGGCAGAGTACGGCCCTCCGCTCTGTCGGTCTTGTCTGTGGCCTAGAACATGCCTGCTCCAGCCAGACCCTGCAGAGCCGATCCAGCCACTAAGCCTCAGGCTTTGGACGGTCGTCTTCCCCTTTCGTCCCCTGGGAATGGCTGGGGGTGTGGGTGGAGGAGGTAGGAGTAGAATAAACTCCTTCCTTTCCCCAGCTAGCTTTCTTCTCAATTTGGCTACATGGAACATAGGGGTTCCTCTGGAAAGGATGTCTTGCTGGGACATGGGTCTTGTCCCTGCTGGTCTCCGAATTCTTGCTTTAAACATACCATAGCTGCATCTCTGGGACAACCTGTGGTTCTGAAACCTCAGCTCCAATGGTCCTCAGGTTCTATGTTTTATCTAGCTATTTTGCTCTGATCCTCTGAAAGAAAAGCTAATGTGTGCAGGCCCTTGTAGTACAGTTGGGGAAACTGAGTCCCTGTTTTGAACAATGAGAAACAGCCGCCTCCAGGCTCCTGACTGTAGGCCCACGCTCTGTCCCCTGTACCAGCGGAGGTCCGGCCTCAGTGTCTGGGGGTCAGCACCTCTCTGACCCTCCCTCTGAGTACTGTGCATCTAGCCCAAGCCCTGGAGAGGCAGAATCCTAACCCCTCCAGCTGCCAGACCCTTCCTCCACCTAGATCGGCAGGAAGCGCCCTCTCGCTGTCTGCCGCTCTGTGTGGCCCTCGTCTGCGCTGGCCCTCAGCACTGACCACCTGGCTGGGAGGCTCTGGGGGCCTTAGGAGCTTGGCTCTACCCACACAGACTTCAAGCACACCGCACTGTTTCCAGGCTCCTGTAGGTTGCAAGGCGTGAGCCCAGCTATTCCACTGCCTTCTGTTCACCCGCAGCACAGAGCTTATCCAACATGGAGGTGCGTCTGCTGCCCTCACAGAGGGCAGGGCGTTTGGGTAGGACTTTGAGGCCTGCTCAGGAATTTGCAGAGTGAGATGAAAGGAAAAGGCCCTCAGGCAGAGGGACGAGGAGGAGTATGAGGAGGAATCCACAGGAGCAGGGTCTTGAGGCACATGGGGAGGGACTACTGTGGCGGGCACTTGGGATGGGGTGGCTGATGGTGGGGGTCAGGTGTGACTGAGGAGTTGGCAAATGTTCAGCACTAGGGCAAGAACATCAGTTCCTCTTTTTTTTTTTTTATTTCTTTTCTTTTCTTTTCTTTTCTTCTTTTCTTTTTTTCCAGGTAGGGTTTCACTGTGGCCCAGGCTGACCTCAAATTCACTATGTAGTTTCAGGCTGGCCTCGAACTCATCGTGATCCTCCTACCTCTGCCTCCTGAGTGCTGGGATTAAAGGCGTGTGCCACCATGGCCGGCTCCTTTTTCTTTTTTTCAACAGCCAGCCCTCAGTAGGGTTTCTTCTTGGGCTTTCTCTGTGAATTACAAAGTGAGTACATGCTCAGCTCACAGCAGCAAGTTGGAGAACTGGAGATTCTAAAGGCAGCCAAGTGCTTGCTTACGAAGCCTGCCAGACGGGGCTTGATTCCCAGTACCCATGTAAAGCCAGATGCACAGAGTAGCACACGCATCTGGCTTTCATTTGTAGCAGCAAGAGGTCCTGGTGCATCCATAGTCTCTTTCTCTCTGCTCTCAAAGAAAGAAAGAAAAAAAAGAAAGACAGCCACGCTTCCCACCCTCCACTCCAGGGCCCTGTTCTCCTCCAAAGCCTCAGAGGCTGGCTCCGTTCTATCTCCTTCCTTCTCCTCTCTGCTGCCGAGTGGGCTTTTGTGACGGGTCTGTGACAGTGTCTGAAATGGATGTCCAGGTGTGCCCAGCTTTGGTTTTTCAGTCCTTATATACTGTGCAGGGGTGAGTGGCCTGCTGGCATGTATTTGGGGACCTTTATAAATGGCCAGAAGCAGCTTGCTGAGGACAGCAGCAGCGTTTACTGTTTTAAAAGACCACAAGGTCCCTTGCAGAAGTGCTGAAGGTGCCACAGCCTTGGGCCTGAGGACGTGCTTTCTCCAGTAAGCTGAGGTTTCAATTCTATACCACGTGCCCTTTAACACCAAAACCTTGCTTCCTGTGGGCAGGGTGTCCCTCTGCCCACTGGTGTGGCTCTCACTTGGGGCTCTCTGGGTTCAGGGCTTAGGCTCTGCCCACCACTGCCTACAGACTCTAGCCCATCCTGCCTCAGCATGGCACCTCCCAGGCAGATGCTCTGGCCCAGCAAACAGACAGCTTTGGACTTTGAGCCTAGGCCATGGCTGGGAAAGGGCGTTTCCCTGCTCTGACCTTTGCAGCACCCCAAATGCAGATGGGGGTGGAGGGCTTGCCTTGGCAGTTGGGTGCTCTGTGGGTTGGGGCAGGAGGGTGAGGGGCCGCCCTGAGAGGTGGTGCATGGCACAGCTTGGAGAAGGTGTGACTCACTGCTTTCCTACCATAAAGTCGGGGTGATGGCCCAGCACCCCAGCTGTATTCCGTGGAGTTCTTGTCCCCACCACACCCCTCGTGGCAGCTGAACTAGGTAGAGCTCCTTTTACAGAGGACACCCTGGGCTGGCTGAGACCGTCAGATAAAGCCTCCCACCCCCACTCATTTGCTATTGCAGAGGAAACTGAGTCCCAGCATGGGGGAGCAAGTGTAGCAGCTGATGCTGTCACAGAGTCCCTTGGACTAGAAGTTCAGGGGTTACTCTGGACCCCAAGGCACTAATATGGCAGACTCTTGGGCAAGGCTGGCAGGTGCCACCTGCTTGGCCCTGTTCCCTTGCCCTGCCCCTTGCCCAGAGTCCCACCTCTCTTCCCTGACCCTCACTTGTTTGTTGCACCTGCCCTGTGGCCCTGCCTCTTGCCTGAACTCTGTGTCTCACCCTGACTCTCAGGCACACCCTGCGCGGGGTCCTGGCCCCTTCTCTTGTCCTCTTGTCTCTCCCAGTACCACGCTAATAGCCCTTCCCCCCCCCATTCCTTACTGCCCCCCTTTTCCCTGCTCCGCTTGCTCTTTTCAGGGAGGCTGCAGTCCCTGGACAATCACAAACTGGGGAAATTGAGTCCCAGGGTGGGAAAGCAGCAAAACCTGGAGAACTGTGCTCACTCTATGCTACCTGAATGCAGGTGGAGGGGACGCTGTGCTCACAGGTAAGCCCTGGGTGAGGGCAGCGCCTCCTAGAGTGGCTGCGGGTGGGTGCGCACCGGAGAGTGTCGTCCTCTTGTTAACTAAATAATAGGTGTGTATGTGGAGAGGCGGGGAAGGCTGTAGAGAATCCTCAGAGTTTAGTCTTCGGCCTGGTGGAAGCTGAAGCAGGAGGATTACAGGTTCCAGGTGAGCTTGAGTTACAGTGGGTACCGACTCCCACTCAGCCTTGAGCCCCTGGCTCTCATCTCTCATGCAGTCCACGTTCCTGCCCAGCATAGAAGCTCCTCCTTGGAGCCTGTCAAGGCTGGCTTGGGGTTTGGGGTATAACCAGAGCTGTGTGACCAAAGTCTCTTCCTGCTGCCCACCCCGTTGTCCGCAGTGTCAGACCCATCCAGGTCCTGCTGGTGTGCACAGGGTCCTCATGGGCCAGGGCCTTTACACTGCAGGTGCTTGGGCAGGCGGTGGGGTGGGGGCTGCATCCAGGAAGGTTGGGGGCAGGGTTTGTTCTCTCCACATCAGAGCTCCCCCGGAGCAGCAGTGGTAAGACCTGAGAGCCCACAGCCCAGGAGAGGCCTGAGTATGTGGGCACATAGCCACCCTGGGGCATGTTGCTGAGCCCTGGCCCATCTCTGCAGAATATAGACCACAGCTCCAGGTGTAAGACTGGCAGGAGACAGGTAACCCAGGTTGCTGCCAAGCCTTCTGTAGACCCCCACTTCCTACAGCCACCCACTCCCTGCATTCCCTTCTTGGTTCTAGGTTTCCTGTGCCTTTGCCTAGGGATGTACGGCAGGGACTCAGTGTCCTTTCACTGGCAATAGCATTTCCATGCCCACTGGCGCCCCCTCCAGGAGCCATCTTGGGCTCCAGCCCAGGCAAGCTCCTCAAGATGGGGATGGTGGTGGGGACTATGTGCTGTTGAAGGCTGGGCAACGCCTCTACGCCCCTGCATACAGCAGGTGCCGAATGAGTGGGGCAGAATCGCACAAGCAGGCTCACCCCCTCACAAACACCAGGCCCTGGCACAGAAATCAGAGTTTAGGTTCTCCAGTTCTCTGGAGACCCAGCCAGGAGGTAGAAAGTGAGCCCGAAAGGCTAGCCCAAGAGCAAACTCCCTAACCCAGGGCCTTAGGGTTACACAAATCATTTCTGAGCCAGTTTGGGAGCATCAGAAGTTCATAAAAGAGGGCTGGAGAGATGGCTTAGTGGTTAAGGTGTTTGCCTGTGAAGCCAAAGGACCCAGGTTCAATTCCCCAGGACCCACGTAAGTCAGATGCACAAGGGGGTGCACGTGTCTGGAGTTCATTTGCAGAGGCTGAAGGCCGTGGCATGCCTATCTTCTTTCACTGCCTCTTTCTGTCTCTGAAATAACTGAAAATCAATAAAATATATTTTTATTAACAATTTCCATGAAATAAAATATTTTTAAAAAGAAGTTTATAAAGGATCTTAAAGGCTCCAAGCCAAGGCTGTCTCTCTTCAGGCCCCGACTGACCTTTCACTCCTGGCTTCATCAGCCCACTTGATCTAGCTTCTCCTTAGTAGCTGTGTCTGTCACTGGTCTGCACGCAGTGATGGGAGATGCTCTCCTCTCTCAAAGTCCTTCACTCACATCTTCAAAGTCTCCTTTGTCCCACAAGGTAACATGTTAGCAGGATATCCAGGATAGGCATGTCTGGGGGCCTGCCATTCTGTCTACTGTTACTGCCCCCATTTTACAGATGGGAACACAGAGACCACATACAGGCTTGTTCAAGCAACAGTAGTGGGATAGTTAATCTGGTCAACTTGATGGAATTTAAAATTACTATGGAGGCCAGACGTGATGGCTCATGAATTTAATCCCAGCACTCGGGAGGCGGAGGTAGGAGAATCACCTTGAGTTCGAGGCCACCCTGAGACTACATAGTAAATTCCAGGCCAGCCTGGGCTACAGCGAGACCTTGCCTCAGAAAACCGAAACAACAACAAAAAATTACCATGAAAACAAATCTCTGCGAGGGGTTCCAGGTTGGTTTAATTGAGGTGGGAAGCCCCACCCTAAGTGGTCAGCATCATTCCAAGGGCTGGGGTCGCAGGCGGAATAAAAAGGAAAACGAAAGCTGAGCATCAGCTTTCACCTCTCTCCTCAACGGCAGCCGCCTCAGGCTCCTGCCGCCTCGCCTGCCCCGCCATGATGGACCGTGAGCCAGAACAACCCTGCCTTCCTTAAGGTGCTTTTGTCCCGGCAACAAGAAAAGTAACTCCCAACATCAGGCGCCTGAACCTCATCCACTCTGATACCAAATATCCTCATTTCTCATCAGACAGCACAGTCCAGACAAGGCCAGGTACCTGTGCTGGGAGCCCTAGGAGGGGAAGTCAAGGCCGGGGAAGGCAGGTGACCCGACTGAGTTCGTGGTCAGTGTGAGGTCGAAGCTTAGGGCCTCTGCTGTCTGCCAAGCGTGTGAAGTGGGCAGTCCTGGCTTGCTGCCTGCTGTCTTCCCAGGCAGGATCCCACATGTGTCGACCCTGCCTCTGTTGCAAGGCTGTGAGGAGCAGGCTGTGGGTGCTGACGGGTGGATGGGCACTGTGTGTGTGTGTGTGTGTGTGTGACTGGCTTTGTACAGGTCCTGTCAGCTGGGGAGCACGAATGTCCCAGGGTGGTGCCTCTCTCTGTGGTCTGGGGGAGGTAGCGCTCAGCTTCCTAGTGGGAGAAACACAAGGGTGAGGGGGTAGCCACTAGGATGAGGTGACCAGCGTCACGGGTATGTCGGGGACACTGAGGCTGATCAGGCCTTCCTCGAGACTTGGCTCTGGCCTTGGGGTACAAATGGAGTACTGGGGGCCTGGGCCAGTCTCTTCCTCTCAAGCAGGCCCCCGGAGATGGCATGGAAAAGCAGCAGGCTAAATATAGCTGTGGAACTTCCCGGAACACACAGCTCCGCATGTCCGATAATTCATGCTCAAAGGCGTAGTGTCTTCCAGGAAGCTGAGTCCACCCAGCATGTCCAACTGGGTGGGCAGGGAGTGGTCATTCCAGGTCCTTGAGGCCTACCTTGGGGGGTCGTGGTGCGTGCACTTCTTGGGATCTGTGGAGTCCCTGGAAGATGTCAGAAGGTCAGTCAGACACTGGTGAGCAGTCCTTGGTCTTGAGTGTCAGATCTAGGGTGGTGGCCACTTGTTGGAGCTGCTCTCCTCAGGAGGTGGGCGGGCCCCTGAGGTGCCGTGGCCTCCTGGGCTAGCGAGGCGATCTGGTCCAGGCACTCCTCCACGAAATCCTCTGCCCTCCCTGGTCCCGAGTACATCATGGCCTGGCCACCTATCTGGTGAGGGCCCCTTCCGCCTTCCTGACAGGGTGGGAGCAGAGAGGCCCTGAGAGTCTCCTCTGTCCTTTGCCATGGAGTGGCACCTGGGACGATGGACTTCAGCCTTCTGAAGGAGGGGGGCAGATGTAGGGACCCAGCAGCCCAGCCAAGAACCCCTCCCCACCAGCTTGTCTCCTGGGGCAGCTCAGCCCAGGCCTGTCTCTGAGCTGAGCTTTCCTTATGAAGACCAGGAAGGCTGGTGGCTGTTGCTCACTCATCCTCCACAAAGGTCTTGTGCAGGCGGGGACAGGTGGTTCTGGAGAGGAGGACATGGTCCCAGCCCTGCTTGCTGGGCCCGGCTCGGCGGTCCTGGTCATTCAGGGGCTGTATGTCTGGACTGGCCAGTGACCTGCCACTTCTCATTCCTCTTCCTTTCAGGGCGGGGCCACTGTCCGGCCCTACCCTGTGGTCAGCCTGGGTGACTACAAGAGGCGCTGGGCGGTGGATGCAGAAGAACAGCTCTGCCTGAGCAGTGCCTGGCAGGTTCTGAGGGTTCTGGGCAAGGTCGGGACATCGTGGATACTCCCCTGGGGTGGGCCATCCCTTCTGCCACTTGGGCTCTCCAGAGAGGGTGGTGTCTCTGAAGTGAGTAGGGCGCACGCTCAGCTCTGCTGGGCTGCGGATGGTCCCACCCCTCAGGGAGAGTCCTCGCCGGCCACCCCTGCCCACGGGGCTTGCTGGGCAGAAGCATGCTGAGCCTCCTACCTTCTTGCCTGTGGTCCCTGGCCGGTGCTATCTGGTGTGCAATGTGTGCCCCCTGCTGGTCACAAGAAACACTTTCCTGGGAAGTGGATCCTGGGAAGTTGTGGGGAGTCACATGCCCCCAGAAAGTCTGGGCAGCAGCCCAGCCACGGAGCTCCAGGCCTCTGACCTGCAGGCAGTGGCCTTCACCCTGGTGGAAATGTGAAGTCTCTGTAGGGCCACGCGGGCGAGTGCAGAGCGTGGCAGAGAACGAAAGACCAATCTCCGCCTGTCTCTCTTTGAGGTTAGAGCGGGTTTAGTAGATGAGAGAAGGAAAGAGAAGGAAATACAAATAGCTTCTGTCAAGTGGAAGGCAAGAGAGGTAGAAAGCCCATGTGGGAATGGGGTTCCCCTCCCCGATCTGTCGTCCCAGGTCCAGCTGGGCTGCGACAAGGGGGGTTACTAGAGCAGGGGCCTGGAGGTTCAGGCATCGGGAAAGAGCTGGTTTCTCATTTCTTCCTGTGAAATTAAACCCAGGCAAGCCTCAGCATGTGGATACACAAGCCTTCATTTATTTCCAGTGAAATCTAGAGGGAACCCGTGAATGTACAACCTTGGTTGTGGGGTGGGGGCGGAGAGGGGAGGGGTCCCAAGCTGTGCCAGGGGGCTGGTCTCTGAGGCCTGAGCTGCCTGAGGGTCAGGCCCAAGCAGACAGTGCCATGCCACCCACTGGAGATACAGGCAGGGGCTCTGTCCAGACTCAGTGACTTCCCTACACTGAGACATGAGCCCTGTCTTTAGGCACCATGGTGTGTGTGTGTGTGTGTGTGTGTGTGCCAGAACCACCACCATGCAGATGAATGGAGGTGAACAGAGATGTCACCCAAGTCACTGAGTCCCTCAGGGGAGGATCCAAGGAAGAAAGTCCTGCAGGATTTGACACTCTGGGTGGGACTGGCTTTTGAGAGAGTAAAACTTGCTGAAGCCCTCTGGTATGGAAGATCTGCTCTGGTCAACAGATCAGGATGGAAACCCAGGCCTGGCAGCACAAGGAGTTGAGTGTCTCCATGGGGGCTCTCAGGACATGCTGAATTCAGTCAGCACGACAATCCAAGGGTGTAGGACACTCACCACTGTGTCTCTCTGTCATCTTGAAATAGCAGGGGCTGTCCTGGAATCCTTGGGATATGCGCCCAGGGACAGCTCTACCTGTCGTGTGTCAGCTGCCTTGGCTTCTGCTGGGCTTGGGTGGCTGTAGGAGCCGTTGGGGCCACAGGGCTTCCTCTGCCCAGGCCAGGCAGCACAGGGAGCTTAGAGCCCAAGGGCCCAAGACCTTCCCCCTGCCAGTCTAGTTGGGAAGGCCTCGATGGCCAGCCTGTCACGTAGGTATGATCATGGAAACACCATGTTGCATATAATTCCGTTCTTTTGAGTCAGAGAGCCTCAGGGAGAGCACACAGGGCCACGAAGCACCCATGGGAGAGCACACAGGGCCACGAAGCACCCAAGTTTCACGGCTGCAGCTCACGCCATGCCGAGAAGTGGGAACACATGCTCTTTCTTCTCTGCCTCTGTCACATGGGCAGGTTCTCAGAGCCACACACTCCACCAGCATTTGCTATGTCCTAGCTATGAGCCTGGCAAGTCCAGCTGCTGCCCCTAGGGAACCACAGTCTACTGGGCAAGTGCCCAAGGGAGTGGCCCCCACACCCACCCCCTCTCTAACCAGGCGGGCTCTCGAGGCAGGTGCAGGGCCCTCGCTCTGAGGGGAGAGCTGAGCAGTAGGCGAGGACAGCCTCGAGGCAGTGGGAACGCGGCACACCCACGCCCGGGGCACTGTGGAGAGGGGCGGTACGGGCTCAGTCTCCTGTCACCCGGGGTGGGGGTGGAGCCACGCTGAGTCTGGGGGAACCTAGAACCTTCTATCCCCTGTCCGGTGCCACACAGTGAGTGCTGTCCACTCGCGGCTAGCACATGCTTCTCTTTGGCTGCTGTTCCCCTTCAAGTGTGTCCAGGGGACATTGAAGGAGGAATAGTTGATTTGCATGACATAAGTCAGCTTATCTTACAAGTAAAGAGGAAAGAAGAGCCTCGACCCCGGTGGTGGGGCCAGTCACTGGATGTAGTGAAAACAAGAGCCCCGTGTAGGGCAGGAGCCATATGCACATGGCACCAGCGTCAGGGGTGGCAGGACTATCTCAGCAGTTTATTTGTCAGCCAGTGGCTTGTCTAGATGCCCAAATTAGCTTTTTTTTTTTTTTTTTTTTTTTTTTTGAGACAGGGGCTTATGTAGCTGTGACTAGCCTCAAATTTGCTATGTAGCCAAGGATGACCTTGAACTTCTGATCCTCCTGTCTCTGCCTCTGAGCTGAGACAATAGTCACGCCTCCTCAAACCTGGATTACATGGTGCTAAGGACCAAACCCAGGGCCTCATGCATGCTAGTCAAGTACTCTTACCAAGCTCATTCATGGCTCCCCAAATTCACTTTGAAATACACTTCATCCTTTTTTTGTTTCAGAGAGAGAGAGAGAGAAAATTGGCATGCCAGGGCCTCAGCTGCTGCAATAGAACTTGCCCCACCTAGTGGGCATGTGCGACCTTGCGCTTGCCTCACCTTTGAGTATCTGGCTAACATGGGATCTGGAGAGTCGAACATGGGTCCTTAGACTTTGTAGGCAGGCACCTTAACCGCTAAGCCATCTCCCCAGCCTTACACTTCATCTTTGCTTAAAGCGATGGGACTGTATGTGAATCATCAATTAACCTTGGTGCATGCTGGGTGTGGGGGCACAGAGGAGGCAGGAGGGTAGCTGATGAGAAGGGGCTTGGGCCTCAGGGAAGAGGCTGGCGACCTGGGTCTGTCCTTCACCGTTTGCTGGCTGGCACAAAGCTTTCCACAAATTTTCCGGAAGCAACACCTGTTCATTTTCTTTCTTTTGTTTTTAATTTTTTTTTCCTTCAAGATAGGGTCTCACTCTAGCCCAGGCTGACCTGGCACTCACTCTGTAGTCTCAGGCTGGCCTCAAACTCATAGCAATCCTTCTACCTCTGCTTCCCGAGTGCTGGGATTAAAGGCTTGCAACACCATGCCTGGCTGTTTTTTTTTATTTTTAATTTTTAATTTTTAATTTTTTTTTTATTAAGAGAGAAAGCAAAGCAGGAAAGCCCAAGCCAAAAGAAATCCCCCCACCCCCTACTTTCTGGGGAGGGATAGGAGACCAAACAATCTTCCTCAAACAGAGAAAGGTCTCTCCAGGAAAGAAGGAAAGAAGGGGGAAGGGGCGCACACGCTGGGAAGAGATGCCAGAAAACACGCAGGCAGAAAGAAACTCTCCCCTTCCCAGCCAGCTGGGAGGTGGGAGGAGAGACCAAGAAAACCCTCTCACGTAAGGAAGAAAGGACAAAGAAGGGTAGAGGGATTACACATGTGTTGCAGGCCCATTTATAGAAATCAGACATCCAATTAGAAAGAGCCTCATCGTCAGGCTCAGGTATGTATGTAAGGGAGGGACTTAATTCGTTGTCAGAGCTCAAGATGCACACCAACTCAGGAACAAATCTACCCACAGGGAGCCAAGTCTTCAAAAAGTTGAGGAAGAAGCAGGAAGCTGTGGCTAGAGTTGATGTTTGTAGCCATCGTGAATCTGGATCAGATGCCATCTCAGTGGTGGCCTGGCTGTTTTGTAACTTTTCTTTTGAGGCAAGCCCGATAGATTGCCTTTCTGTTAACATGCGCACATGCATGAGAGAGAGGAGAGAGAGAGAGAATTGGTGCACCAGGGCCTCCAGCCACTGCAATTGAAATCCAGACACTTGTGCCCCCTTGTGTGCATGTGAAACCTTGCGTGCTTGCATCACCTTGTGCATCTGGCTTACGTGGGACCCAGAGAGTAGAACATGGGTCCTTAGGCTTTGCGGGCAGCACTTTAACAGCTAAGCCGTCTCTTCAGCCCTGATTTTTAACTCTTTAATTGATAGTTTTCACACATGCACATTATGTATTTTGATCACATTTCCCCTTGCTACTTCCTTTTGTACCCTCTCCATTTCCCTTCCATTGAATCCTTTCTTGCCAACTAGTTCCTCTCCTATTTTTTGTCTTTTTTTTTGGCCCTCCTCCATGACCCTTGATGACATGTTGATAGACTCCATATTGGGCAGGCTAACGGCAGACACTCTGAGGTCACAAATGCTGTGACTACTTTGTGTCCTGAAGACAGTGTTCCAAAGCCCTCCTCCCCTCTCCTTTGCCTCTTAAATTCTTTCCACCACTTACTCTGCTCCTGTTTGCTTTCAGCCTGCATTGGCCCCAGGGGACGATCTGGAGACAACCTGGGGACATGGGTTCATTGTTTGATTTGGGTGGAGATGACCAGACATTATGATGGCTGTACATGCATCCCAGCCTAATATTTTTATTTCTATTTTTTGACCCAGAGTCTTATTCTGTAGCCTAGGCTGTCACTATGTAGCCCAGGATGGCTTAGAGTCCATAGTAATCCTTCTGCCTCTGTCTTCATAGTGCTGGGATTACAGGTGTGAGCCACTACACTCAGTTCCCATTTTGCTGCTATTTTTTTTTTTTTTTTGAGGTAGGGTCTTGCTGTAGCCCAGGCTGACCTGGAGTTCACTAGGTACTGTAGGGCTGAACTAGAATTCATGGTGATCCTCCTACCTCTGCCTTGCAAGTGTTGGGATTAAAGGCGTGCATCATAACTCCTGGCTTTTGGTTTTGTTGTGTGTGTGTGTGTTTCGAGGTGGGGTCTCACCCTAGCCCAGGCTGACCTGGAACTCACACTGTAGTTCCAGGCTGGCCTTGAACTCACAGCGCTCCTCCTACCTCTGCCTCCCCAGTGCTGGGATTAAAGGTGCGTACCACCACACCTGGATTTTTTGTTATTTTTCTAATTATTAAATTATTATATTTATTGAGGGAAGTGCAGAGCCAAGGAAAGGCACCTGCATGGATAGAGATCCTATGCGGAGGGCCTGGGAAAAGCTTAGAAAGAAAGAGAGTTTTTTTTTGAGACCAAATCTTACTAAGTTTTCCAGGCTGGCCTTGAACTCTTGATCCTCCTACCTAAGGGCTGCATGTGATGACAGGTGAGTGCCAACCTGCTGCTGGCAGTGGCTCAGTTTCTTCAGGACGGACAGCCCAGACCCTCTGGTGCCTGTGGCTTACAAGGGTAACTTTCAGGAAAAGTGCTTCCATGATTTCACTTATTAACCTGCTTTACAAGCGCCATGTGGCAGAGAACTTTGTTAGTTATGCAAATCCGTGAATCCTGGGCTGAAGTCCCAGGCCCTTCTCAGGGTGAAGCTCAGAGCAAACAGGAGGGGAAGGTCACTGCAGCGCCCCACACTGTCATCCGAATTCGGAGTGGACCCTTGTGGGATGGTTTCCTGGCCAGGAGGGGGCCCAGCAGCCTAGCACCCAGCAGAGATGTCGCTGCCGCGTAT
This sequence comes from Dipus sagitta, assembly GCA_036346955.1. Lineage (NCBI taxonomy): Eukaryota > Metazoa > Chordata > Mammalia > Rodentia > Dipodidae > Dipus > Dipus sagitta. The sequence goes on along the minus strand of CM070779.1, from coordinate 1,817,723 downwards.
GCACCGCTTCACCACTAGGGGGCAGACTGCAGTGTGTTTGTGAGCCCCTATGTGTGGGTGTGCCCGCGTAGCAAATGTGTGTGTGACGGGGTGTGCCTCTGTTTGCCTGAGTCCCTGCAGGCTTGTCTCACTACTAGTGGTTTGAGTGAATGTGTGCCTGTCTTCCTGCTGTGTTAGAGCTGTACTCAGAGGCCTCACTTCTCTTAGAAGCTGGCCTGTGACATGACACCTAGGCTCCTCAGTTGCATGACGGAGACACCCTGTCTAGCTCCACAACCAGAATCTTCTCTTTGATCCTAGGTGGCTCTGAAGAGCTAAGCCCTTCCTGTTGTACCTTGGGACCCTCACCATCCCAAGTGTGGACCTAGTTCACAGATATGCCCATGTGGGAGCCCCAAGGGCAAGGCTGGCCAAGCAGAGAGGCCATGGTGTCCAGGGAGGTGCGGTCGAGAGACACTTGCTGTTTCACCAGCCTTGGGAGTGTGGAGGGGGACTAGGGGAAGGCGCACAATGCTGACACACCCCGGGAGAAGCCGAGGGCAACGGGTCTCTGGCACGACACCCCTCGGTCCTTTTTTGAGGAAGAGCCTGCAGCAGATGGGTAGGATGTCCAGGCTCTCACATTCAGCGTTCCCCACACTCTCCCTCCCCTTCCTTTGTCTCTGGGCAACCTCTGCACCCCCCCCCCCCCCGCTCCCTTCTTCCCAGCCTTGTCAGCAGCTTTGCCCAGGAGCTGTCCATTCTGACTCCTACTCATGACCCTTAAAGGGCCTGGCCACCTGTTGACCTCTGTGACGGCCTCTTGGCCTCCGAGAATGTGTGTGGACCTATGTCCCTTATCTCTGGGAGTAGCTGTGCCCTGGCCTCAGGAAAGGCTGTCTGTGGGGTGTGACAACAAGGACGGCTGTCACAGACCTGTCTCGTAGGAACATTTTCTAGGGAAAGACATTAAAAACCACCTGGCTCCCCACGTGTGGAACGTGGTCTCAGCTTTAATCCTTGGTACTGTCAAATTCCAGAAGCTGCCATTCATCAGGGAATGGAGTGCCTTGGCTGCCTGTGTCCACAGCCTGGCCTCCTGCTTGGCAGGTGACCCCACCTTTCCAGGAGTGGCCAGACCACTTCCTTGATTCCATTGAGACAGTTTGCTAGCAGGACATCTCTGTGGGGTTTGTAGTTCAGCGGTCTTCCTCCTCAGAGTCGTCACGCTGGCGGTTTCTTCTCTGGACTCTCCGGGATGCCCTGGATCTCCCCTTTTCCTTCCTTGGCCTGTCACCTTATCTGAGACCTCCCAGGCTCTGAATGAGGTTGTGACTTCGGGCGCCAAACGGGCAGCATGATCTTATCAGCAGTCCGCATGGGTCCTCCAGACACTGCTCCTCTGATACCAAAGGTGTCAGGTGTCAGGCAGGCGACACAGATATCATGAGCCTGGAGAGAGTGCGGGTGGGGTGGGGGTGGGGGTGGGGGGCTGGGTTGTGTCCGCTGGCTCCTGGTAGGGGCTATTCAGTGGGTGGCCGGAGCCCGACTGTGAGAAAGCTTGATAAGGCAACTTGATGGGCCCCATGGGAAGTGTGAGGTGTCCATGGTCCCCTGCCATCCTCATCCTCGTCCTCGTAGGGAGGCCTGGAGTGCATCGCCATGTGGTCTTGAGCACCTTCCTTGGTCCTGGCAGTGCAGGGCCAGCGCAAGCCAGAGAGAGACGCTCGCTCTTTCTTGTTCCCAGTCAGGGCAGTGTCATGGGGACTGGTAGGGCCTTCCTGCCCTGCACAGGAAAGGGGACACCTACCCTTCTCCTTGCCAGACCCAAGCTCCCTCATGTCCTTGTGGTGTCTTAAAGGCTTCTCACTTGCTCAGTCCCCCATTGCCAGGCCCAAGGGTGAAGGTGCCCTGGGTCAGCCTTGGAGCACTGGGCTGAGAAAACCCTGAGGTGATCCAGCCTCAGCTCCCACTTTGCAGGAGAGAATGGACTGGAGAAGGTCTGTCTTCAGGATCTGAAGGCTTCTTTCCAAAAATATCGTTACCATGACCACCACCATCATCTTCATCATCCTTATTCCTTTCATGGCTACCATGACCACTACCATCACTATGGACACCACCATCATCGTCACCATCACCATGCTTATCACCACCGTCCTCTGTTATCATTGTGACTGTCACCTTCACCATCATCACTATCGCCTGCATGACCACCACCACCTCACCAAGATCACACCAAACCCCCATCACCATCACCGTCACCATCACCATCACCATCATCTTAGCATAGTTACTCCCCAGCACCACAGGGAAAGGACTGTGGCCTCTCTTCTGTCCCTGCTGCCTCTGGCCTTTGGACATGTGAATAGTGGAGGGTGAGAAACAGTGCAGGGCTGACTCTGGGAGGAATAGCATCCCTGTCTCACCCTTTCTTTAGTCTTTAGTACCTACCTGGTTCTTTCCGAAATCCTCCTGCCTGCCCCATTGGAAAAAACTCCCACCCTTGGGTGGACCTGAAGCCTAGGAGACATCATTCCCCTGCAACTCCTGGTCAGTCGCTGGCTGACCAGCGGCTCCGTGCCTGGGGCTGTGTCTCTCTCATTGAACAGTTGCTGCCATTTTCTGTTCCTCAGTGAGTGGTCAGGGCTCCAGTGTCTCCTTCTGTTCCCACTTTTGCCCTTCAAGTGCCTTGTGGGCTTCTGGGCTCGAGTGGGGCCCATCTCACCGAGACGTAGGGCTCTCTGCTCCAAGCCAGCTCTCACGCGTGCTGACTGAACACTCACTGTAGCCAGGTACTTGTGAAGGACAGAGGAGACTGTTCCCGTGATGGCCTTGGGTCCAGTGGGGTCACAGCACTGACACAACGGTCCCAAAGAAGGCAAAGTTTGGGAAGCTGAAGCCCATGGCTAGAACCAGGGGTGACAGGCACAGGTAGTGGTGGTGTCGGGGTGTTTGGGGAGGACATTGAGGTCAAGTGCAGCCACTTGCTTCGGGGCACAGACATCACAGCCCTGCTCCTAGTGCCCACAGAGGGCAGAGCTTGGAAACCCTCCAGGTGTGGTGGGGTGACCAGTCTCTGAGAGACCATGAGCCCCACGGTGGAGCTTGGTAATGGCTAGAGGGCTGCTCTTGAGGACGTGGCCCCGAGTTCCCTGCGTGCGGTGGGCTGGCCTGCGCGCTCCTGCTCTTTCCCGGTCCTTGTCCCTGGCACACCCTGAGAGCAGGCTCGCTGCAGTACGCTGGCCACAGCTCTGACAGTTCTGCAGGCCTCACAAGAACCTCTTGACGCAGCGTTTCCCAGGCCAAGCCCGGCCACACCGCAGGCAGCGGCTCCACACAGACGGCTGTGACTCCTGTGGTCAGCAAACTCTGGGGGACGGCCGGAGGAGCTGTGGGTGGGGGTCACCTCCACGGTGAGTGCCCCTTTGTGTGGTTGGTGGAGAGTTGGTTTGCTGTGAGCGGGAGCTGGGCAATGCATGCTCTACAGGACTGGCCAGGTACCCCGCATGCCCCAGAACACACAGGGCTGAGACTGGACTCCTTCCGGGGCAGGTATGGGTTAGAGGCTCCAGCAAGTCCACATGAGTAGATGGGCAGGATCACTCCTGCCCATCCTGCCACCCTGACCTGACCCAGTGGGGACACTGGGCAGGAAGACTTACCCTTCCCCCAGTGGTCTCTGACAGCCCCCACAGATTGTCCTTTTTCATGTGGATTTGGCCAGAGCTCTGAGCTCAAAGGCACTGTCTTTGAAGACTATGGCTCAACCCACATATAGGAAGAAAGAGGTCCAAGATCTAAGTGGTCTGGGAGGGGCCTGGCTGTGGGCATGGGCTACTCCTTGGTGACGTATCCAGGAGTCCTCTGCAGCCTTGGATGCCGCTGCCCCATGCCCCATTCTCATTGCTGGGCAGAGACCCAGTGGTGTGGCTGGCCAGGAAAGCGGTCACCTTGGGGCTGAGCTAGGGCCAGGACAGGCTGGGCCTGTGTGTAGATGGGAAGATGGAACTCTGCAGGAGGAAATAAACCAGGAGAAGTCCCACAATTTGTTTGTCTTCTTTATATCAATGCTTTCATTTTTTAAAGGAAAAAAATGTAGCTAATTTATGAGTAGTGGGTTTTAAAGGTTGGCCCAAGTGTCATGCCTGCTATGGTCAGAGCACCTAGAATAAGCAGGGCCCTGGATCTCTAGTCACCTGCCCGCTGCCCTCTCACTCCCCAGGTGGAGATGCCTTAACCACGGAGGAAAGGAAGAACCCAAGGTGCCTCTGGGTCCTGCTCCTTTGTCCCTGTTCCATCTTTCTCCTGTTTGGCTCTGCCACCTGTCTGCTGAGTGGCTGGGAGGAGAGTCCTTGTCCCTGGTCTGTGCCTCAGTTTCCCCATCTGCGCAGTGAGAGGTGGATTGAGAGAAGGCTTCTGACCCTTCCGACTGGGAGAAGCCTCACAGGTAGTGGGGTGGGGTGAAGAACATGAAGCATAAGAGAGCAGGAGTGGGGGTCACACTGGGTGGAGACACGTCTCTTGGAGTCAAAGGTTCTGGGCATCACCTAGCCCCATGTGGTCCACCTTCTAAGCTTCTAATAATACTCAGAAATCCAGGTCTTTCCCTCAATTACCTGACTTTTAACAATGTGGTGGGCTGGAGAGATGGTTCAGTGGTTAAAGGTGCTTGCTTGAAAACCTGACCTCCTGGGTTCTATTCCTCAGCACCGGGTAGAGCCAGGTGTACAAAGTGTTGCTTCCATCTGGATTTCACTTGCAGGAGCAAGAGGTCCTGGCACACCCATTCTCTCATGGCTTGCAAATAAATAATGAAATATAAAAATAAAAATGTGGTGACTGCAGCTGGAGTGGTTGCTCAGTGGTTAAAGGCGCTTGCTTGCAATGCCTGATGGCCCAGGTTCAATTCCCCAGTACTCATGTAAAGTGGCACATGCATCTGGAGTTCATTTGCTGTGGCAAGAGGCTCTGGTGCACCCATTCTCTCTCTTCTTGTAAATAAATAAAAAATACATTTTAAAATATTTTATTAATTTATTTATTTGAGAGAGAGATTGAGAATGGGCACGCCAGGGCCTCTAGCTACTGCAAATGAACTCCAGATGCATGCGCCACTTTGTGCAACTGGCTTATGTAGGTCCTGGGGAATTGAACCTGGATCCTTTGGCCTTGCAGGCATGTACCTTAACCACTAAGCCATCTCTCCAACCCTGTATGTACGTATGGCACTAAATACAGCCCACACAGCATGTGTGTTAACTTAATGGCATCTCATTCTGGCCCCCCCCCCAAATCCTGGGACATGTGATGGTAAATGAGTTACAATGGATACCTGATGATTTAAAGTCCATGGCCTACTCACATTCCTGTGTCTCTTTGAATGTCCCTTTCCTTGTCCCGTGCCTCTGTCCAAGACCCTGCCTGACATTTAGCTATCACATCTTCTCAGGCTCCTCTGGGTCACGACAGTTTCCTGACTTCCTTGTCTTTGACACCCATGGTGGTTCTGGGGAGGCTGGCTGGGTGTTTGCAGAATGTTGAGTTTGTCTGGGATTTTGCATATGCTGGGCCTGGGATTCTGGGTTCGTGGGAGGAAGTGCACCGAGGTGAAAGCTCTTCTCCCATGTTATCAGGGTCCCTGCTGTCAGTGCAGTTTGTCACAGTGGATGTTGCCTGTGGCCATCATCAGACGTTGATCAGTGATTTCCACTTATCCATGGACCAACTTCTGGGGTATCTTGGAAACTTGGGGAAACAGGAGGGAGCAGAAACACTGAGAAGGTGGCTTCTCTTTACCCCTTTCCATACTCACAATCCACTTTTGCCTGATTTTTATTATTAATTTATGAAAAAAATGTTCATCCAGGAGTGGAGCTACAAAGCTTGTAATCCCGGCATTTGGGAGATAGAGGAAGGATGATAAGGAGTTCGAGGTTATCCTTAACTACTTAGTGAGTTCCAGGCCAGGATGGACTATAGGAGACAGATTCCATCTCAAAAACAAAAAAAAAGAACAAAACAAAATACACAAACAGAAAATCCAAACCAAACAAAAAGCGCTCCTCTCTTATAAAAAGAAAGGAGAAAGAAAAAAGAAAGAAAGGAAGGAAAGAAGAAAGAAAGGCCAAAGAAGATTCCCCAGGCCATGGAGAGATGGGCCAAAGGCCTGCCCTGGGTGTGTGTCCACTGACACCCTTGAGGCCTATGGTCTGTTGAGAATCACTAAGGTCTAATGGGAGACGGAGGAGGGGATGACGTCTACATGGACGGAGGAGGCATCTGCTGCCCTCACATTTTTTAACGTCATTTTTATGACCATGTAGTATTTATCTTTACTAGCAGTAACTTTTCACAATACAAGCATGCCAATATACACTCTATCTGCCCTCACTCTTAGTCAACAGAGAGGCTTCTTTCAGATGGATGAAACAGAGCAGTGTGTCCAGTGGGCACATGGTTCCCAAGTGGAAGGAAGACAAAACTACTGGGGTCCAAGGTCAATGTTAGCCCAAAGGCCCAAGGAAAGAGGCCTTAAATCTGTGCTTCAGGCAGCGGGCAGATGGGAAACTGGGTGCCTTTCCTCCCCATGAGGAGAACGAGCTGGCCTCGGGCTTGCAGGGGCATTCCGTCTGAGAGCCACAGGACCTCAGCAAGGACACAGTGGAGCCGGGGCTCATACCTGGCTCCTCCTGGGCCTGCGTAGACACTGCCGATGCATTGCGGCTTTCTACTGCCAACCACAGGGGTGCCCTTAGGTCCCCTGGACACAGCTGTCCAGGGAGCCACCAGGTGAACCAGATTTTGTTTAGCAGTGTGTCTGCGGTGGGTCAGACCCATGCTAAGGAGGAGAGCCCTCGCCTGTCAACCTTCCTGTGGCTCTTGGTTCTGTCCTTTTCACCTTCGTGGTCTGTAGCAAAGTGTAGGGACATGGAAGTGTCCTTCCCTGGGTCCTCCCTGCTCTTGGTCTGCTCCTGGAGGGGAGACTGGCCCAGACCTTCCATGTAATCCCCTCCTAAGGTCATGCCTCAGTTTTGTTAGCAGGATTCTTTTTTTAAAAAGTTTTGTTGACTTATTTATTTGAGAGAGCGAGAGAAAGAAAGAGAGAGGAAGGGAGGGAGAGAGAGAGAGAGAGAGAGAGAGAGAGAGAGCAAGCAGATGCACCAGGGCCTCCAGCCAATGCAAACGTATTCCAGACACATGCGCTACCTTGTGCATCTGGCTTACGTGGGTCCTGGGGAATTGAACTGAGGTCCCTTGGCCTTGCAGGCAAACACCTTAACCACTAAGCCATCTCTCCAGCCCCTGGAAGGGTTCTTAATGCCAGAGTTCGATTACCTGTTTTCCTAAGAAAATGGAGCTCATTGGTGCTCTGGTGGCCCCAGACTATTGATGGGCCAGGATGGAGCAAGCCACACACACATTCCATGCGTGCATCTGCACATGCCCATGGCTTTCCACATGGATCTCCTGGGCCACACGTGTGCACATGTGTGTGTCTGCCTGATTTCCTGAAAGCCTGCGGTTATGAGCTTCCCTGCAGCAAGCTGTGGGCATGCCTAGCCTTGCTTCCTACCTGGGCTGGGTGGCTGGCTATGCCTTCGTAGACTGCATGGCACTGTCTTGGCCTGAGGCCCCAGGAGCCTCCTGTTCCCAGCTGTGCTGCTGAGAGCATTGGTGTTCTAGTGTGTGTCCATCCTGCTCTTGCTCTGCCTGGTGGCTTGGGCTGTGCCCTCCATGCGTTTCAGAGTCCCCCTCCTTCCCTGTCCAGCCATCCCTGACTCTAACCCTTGTTCTGAAGACTCCTCTCTGTGTGGATGTGGCCAGTCACAGACCCAGGGCCACAGAGCTGGTGCGGTGCCTGGAGGCCAGCCCAGCTGTCAGTCGTCCTGGGCGCTCTTGGTGCTGAGGCCGCAGCAGCTGCAGTGTTGCAGCTGAGCCCTGGTCCTCACTGCCAAGGGAGCTTCAGCAGGCATTTCTATGCCTTGGTGTGGGAGCTGCTGCCCACCTCCCGAGCTGCCGGGTGTGTGTGTGTGGGGGGTCAGCCCTTTTTGGCCTCCTCTCTTCCTATCCAGGATGCTCCACCTTCTCTTTCTCCTTTGCTCTCTTGTCACTTGCTTTCTCTCTCTTCCTTCCATCTGATTGTGCCCATTTCCTCCCTCCCTCTCTCTTTTAACTTTCCTCCTCTCCTTCCTCCAAACACTGCCCCTCAACCTGCCTCTCCATCAAACAGGCTGCCCCAGCCTCCCTCTGACAGTCAGACCATGGTCCTGAGACATGTGCCAACTCCAGCTGACCCTTGGGATGACCCCAGCTCAACCCTCTCTAGGTGATGTTTGCCTGATGGCAGTAGCAGAGAGGGGCAATGGTATCAGGATAGGGCTGGATCTGCAGAGCAGGAGCTTCGGGGTACCTGCAGGAGGCAGGAACCACCACTTAATATGAGGGACAAGCAGCCTCCATGCCCTCTGGGTTCTCTGGCCACTTGTGGAGCGGACCGAGAACGGCAATGAGTTAACCAGCAGTAGCTTCTGGGACAGGCCAGAGGCACATCTCAGCGGTGGCCCTGAGATGAGCATGTGGGCACTGAGCCTCACCCATCTGTGACAGCTATGTAGGCTGATGGCTTTCTATGCAATGATCTCTTACACCCAGCCGGGGCTCTGCTTCTGGGCCTAGCAGCTCAAAACAGCTTCTGCTTACAGAGGACCTGTGTTCTTAAACCTGGTGCGTGCTCCTTGGTCCCTGGGGTGATGGGTTATTCTGATTGTCAGTTGGATTAGAGGCAGGTAAGAGATCAGTAAAGCATAGCGCTGGGTGTGCCCTTGAGAGTGAGTCCAGAGAAGATGGGTTTAGGGGGTAAGACTTGCCATGAATTTGAGTGGCATTTTCCCATAGGCTGGGGTGGAGGGTCCAGACAGAACAAAAGGAACAAGCCTGCTGGGACAGGCGCGTTCTTGCTGTGTCCTGTCTGCTGTAGGCGAGCAGCTTTGCCTCATCTCCCCCTTCCTCCACGGTCCTCTGCTTCCCCGAGGCCAAAGTAATAGAGCAGCGGACCATGGACTGAACCCTCCGAAACTGTGATCTGAAATAAATCTTTATTCCTTTGTTTTTCTCAGGCATTTGTCAGGGACAGCAATGTGATCAGCCCACACCCCAACACACCTGGGCCATGTTCCCTTACCCTGAATGTACTAGAATGGCAATGTGTGGCTTTAGGAGATGCTATCATGGAGATGTCCCCACAGAGCCCTGGGGGAACCTGGCAGGGCAGGGATGCGCCCAGCCACCTGTCCATGCTGCAGAATTGGTCACTGGAGAATGTTGCTGGACCTGGTGGTATCTCAATACTACCTGGAGGTGGTCCCAAGGGAGGGTGTAGGATGGAGGGTAGATGGGCGTAGGGAGGACACTGTGTGTGTGTTTGTGCCCCCACAGCCCTGAATAGCACTGCTGGCCACTCAGCAGCTGTCTGCGGAACTAGATACCATGCCCATGGAACTGCCTGTGGTCTATCACACAGGGTCCTTTCTGTCCCAGCCCAATGGGGCAAATCTGTGTGGGACTGAGAGATTCAGGCCAACCAAGTGCCCTTAGAATCAGGCTCTTAGCAGCTATGGGCCCTGTCTAGGTCCTAATGGATGGAGACAAGGCAGCTGTTCTCATCACTCAGGAGAGGGGGAGAAAGCGTACCATGCTTGTGAGGTGTGTTCCTCTAGGCATTACTGCCAACAACCAGTACATGCTACAGCTTGGAGGCAGCGCTACCTGATGATGGGCACTCACAGGGGCATCCTCCCTGGAGGCTCCCGCGGCCCTGTGGCTGGGAACCTTTATCTTTATCGTCAGACAGGTCCTGTCACATCGCTGAGAGACGCTTGCACAAGCCTTTGGGTACCTTGGGAAAAGGCAGCTTTGCTCATTCCTCAGCCCTCCGAGCCCTGGCGCTGACCATGGGCTGCACTGTGCAGCCAGGCTGGCTGTCTCTTCAGCGGGGTTTTCAGGGCTTGAGGGGCGTTATTGGAATTTAAGTTTATTCTCAAAAAGCCAGTTGGTTCCCTGGAGGGTTAGCTTCCCACAGAACTTGGGAAACACCCCTCTGCGGGTCTTTCGAGGGTACACCAATGGTGAAGAAGGTCAGTCTAGAATGGGGTCCAGTGGAGGGAGGTAGCGCAGGGCAGGCGTGAGGCCCAGAGTTTGGCTTGGCTGTCCTCATGATACCCCCAGTGGCCCGGTCCCTAAGGGGGAGCAGCAGCTCTGGCTGCCTCCATGGAACGTCAGCCAGTAGGTCTGTCTTTCTGGGATCTCTGCAGCCGTCACTCACTGTCAGCGAGACTGGGGCAGGCAGGCGTTCGCCATCCTCCAGAGACTGATGGTGCCGTGCCTGAGCCCTGAGGCCGAGCGCACTACAGCCACACCATAGTGAAGAGCACTTTGTGAAAAGTCTGGAATTCCTTTGGTCATCATGTGTGAGGTCCTGCCAGGGGATGCCCCATGACAGGGAGCTAGTGCATTTGGCTGTTTCCTTTTCCTTTCTGCATTTGGCTTTTTTGGGGGAATGTGGACTGCAGCTGACTTGGCTCTTGGTGGGCTGCAGCCCCACTCTTGACCATCGGGGTTACTGGGGTTTCTCCCAGCTAGGAATAGAACCATCCTGATCTCATGTTAGGGTATCCAGGGACTTCTGGGGTACCTTTTGCCCTAGGCTTGCAGCCTTCTGTGCCTGCTCTCCCCAGCTCAGAGCAGCCCCCCTTCTCCACTGTGCACCTGTCCATCCCTGGTCTTTAAATAGCTGTGACCAGGCGCCCTGTTCCTCCCTCCTCCATTGGGCCAGTACAGACTTCCCAGAAAAGGCACCCTGCCCATGGGTAGGCAAAGGACCCCAGGCACAACAGGAAAACAGCCAGAGGACATTTGGAGTCTCTGCACAGCCAGGATGCCTGGCTCCTGGCCACACTAGCCTGCTGCTTACTGTGACCCAGAGGAGGACAGAGAGGCTGGGCTGCGGGCAATGTCTCCTGTGGCAGTCTGGTGGGCAGCAGCTCACGCCCACAGAACTTCAGAAGGCCATGGCAGTTTAAGCTCTCCTGAGCACAGACAGCATGTGCTACCTGTGCCGCTCCCTGTGTCAGCACCTCTCCAGAGCTGGCTCTGGGTGGGAGCCACACACCTGGGTTGTCTTGCCAGCCTGCAGAGGCCTGTCCCGTGAAATCACCGCGTGCCGAGAGCTGCACCCGATGCTGTCCTCTGTGTTCAGGCTGCATGGCTATTTTTAACTTGAGGATGAGAAATACATTTCTACAGGAAACCCACCTCCAGGTCGGTTACTGCAGTTACGCGGTGCACACATGCCTGCTGCTCGTCCGGCTGCTGCTGAGGACAGTAACCAAAGCCCGTCAGCTGACCGGACGGGATAAATCCAGGTCTTGGACAACTGCAGCCTCTGCTCTTCTCTGGTTACAGAGCCTGTCCTCACCCTGCCGACCTTAATAACACTATGAAGTCACCCTGGTGCTCGTTGGGCGGGGGGCACTGGCGAGAACTTGGGTCTGCGCCCCCAGTGACTGTGGCCCAGAGTGGCTGTGGCTGGAGCTGAGTGTTAAGTCCCTGGCTTTGTTCCTGGCTGTTGACAGGGCTTCCTCCCGGAGGGGAGCACCCTGCCACATTGAGCAGGGCGTTCATGGGGAGCCATGACCCCCTCTAGTTGACTGCAAAATGCCATGATTTGAGCCCATGGGAGATTTCTGGGAGTGAACAAGGTTTTTTTTTTTTTTAAATCAGATTCTCAAAGGGACCTTGGAGCCAAAGGAGATGACAAGGCCCAGGGGATATGCCACACAGTGCCCTGTCTCACCCTGCACAATCAAGGACCCTTCCACCCCCAAAGAGGGGTCTTTCCTGACCATCTTGTTTCAGACACCTTCCCTCCCTTCCCTCTTCGCGTGTCTGTCACTTGTCACATCAGATAGATGCCGTAGACTTCCATCTGTTTGTTTGCCTTCTCCCTCCAGAGGGGCCTGATGGGCAGTAACACTGTCCATTTGTGTGTGGACAGTGTCCTGGAGCTGGAGCAGGAACCTACTGATAGCTCTTACAGTAGTCAGGTGGTGGCAACAGCTCATGCCCCCAGGACTCCGGGAGGCCAGGATGTTCTGCGGAGTAGCTAGCGGATGGTTGAAGAGCATTCCAGAAGGAGAAGGGCAGGGTGTAATAGTCAGGACAGGCTACGTTATATCTCAGTAACAGATAGGGCAGGACATAATAGTCAGGATAGGCTAGGTTATGTCTCAGTAACAAATAGGCCCACACCACATCTGAGAGGCCTCAGATGACAAATGTGTAGTTTTTGTGGCATCATACTTGCACCTGAGCCTGTGGTCACTCTGGCAGGCAGGGACATGGCCTATTGCTTATCTGTTCCTGAAGCCTGTTGCACAATGTTGTTTTTTAAAAATATATTTTTATTTTATTTATTTTGAGAGAGAGAGAGAGAGAGAGAGAGACAGATATATAAAGAGAGAATGGGTGCAGCAGGGCCTCCAGCCACTGCAAATGAACTCCAGACACATGTGCCACTTTGTGCATCTGGCTTCATGCAGGTGCAGGGGAATTGAACTTGGGTGCTTAGGCTTTGCAGGTAAGCACCTTAACTGCTGAGCTATCTCTCCAGCCCATGCTGTACAATCTTTAAAAAAAATACCTTATTGATTTATTTGCATGCAAGAAGAGACAGAAAGGAGAGAGAGCGAGAGTGAGAGAGAGAGAATGGGCATGTCAGGACCTCTAGCCACTGCAAACAAACTCCAGATGCATGAGCCACTTTGTGCACCTGGCTTTGCAGGAGGACTGGGATCGTTAGGCTTTGCATGTACCACTTTGTGCATCTGGATTTATGTGGGTACTGGAGAACTGAAGCCAGGCGTGCAGCCTTTGCAGGCAAGTACCTTTAACTCCTGAGACCTCTCCCCAGCCCCATTTTTAATGTTGTTTTCACGTTGGCCTTGAACTTCCTATGTGGCTTAGGATAATTTTGAACTCCTGATTCTTCTCTCTTTACCTCCAATGAGCTAGGATTACAGACATATGCCACCACCCCAAGCTCCACATCACATTTTTTATGAGAGAGAGAGGGAGGCAGAAAATTGGTGTGCCAGGGTTTCTAGCCACCGAAATCGAACTCCAGACATGTGTTCCACTTGTGCGCATGTGTCACCTTGTGCATATGTGTCACCTGTGCGTCTGGCTTATGTGGGTTCTGGGAAGTCAAACCTGGGTTCTTAGGCTTCGCAGGAAAATGCCTTAACTGCTAAACCATCTATCTAGCCCCGCATCCTTTTTTTTTTTTTTTTTTTTTTGAGGTAGGGTTTCACTCTAGCTCAGGTTGACCTGGAATTCACTATGTAGTCTCAGGGTGGCCTCAAACTCATGATGATCCTCCTACCTCTGCCTCCCAAGTGTTGGGATTAAAGGTGTGCACCACCATGCCTGGCTTCCCACATCACATTTAAAAATTTTATTTATGTGTTAGAGAGAGAGAGAGAGAGAGAGAGAGAGAGAGAGACTGAACCCCACCATGGCTAGAGGCTTAGACTGGATCTGGAGCGTTCTTGTACTCCAGAGCAAGCAGTACAAGCTTTAGGTTCCCCTGCCTCTTGAGGAGCCTGTGGCACACAGACCCCCCACTTCCTGCAGGTCACACAAAACAGAGAACAGAGGACCCTGGAATGGGCTGGGCCGTGGGAGAAGACTGTGTGACATGGAGCTGCTTACTGCCAGTGGAAACCCAGGAGGCATGTCAGCCCCCTGCCCCCTGCTCCATGGGCCCCACACAAGGTCCTGGTGCGGGGATCTCTGAGTGGGGCTCTTCTGTAGGCAGGGTTGGGTGAGAATGAATGGCCCATGACAGCCAAGCTTTTCCGCACTGCAGCCCCAGTCACTGACTTCCATGGTTGCTGTTGTTACCACGCAAGGCATGAAGTTTTAGTGGCACTAATAGAGTACTGATGTGATTACAGCCATGAACTGAACTTCTCTACTTCCTGAGGTTGGGAGTAAATCTGTGCACAAGTGTCCTTTCAGTACAAAGGGAAAACCTCATAGGTGACATCATCAGTCATCCCAAATCAGCCCCATCCTGGTAGGGGGCCCTCTGCTGTCACATCAGGAGTTAGGGTGTCCCCAATGAGCCCTTCCTTCCCAGGCCTGTTGTCCCCAAAACAAAGGTGCAGGCTGGTCATTAAGGGTGGGAGCGAGCTCACAGCTCGCATAACCAGATCATAGGGACCTCCTGTAGTCTTTCATACCAGGCACTTTTCAACCCCACCATATGCCTGGCCCTGTTCAGGGCCTGCAAGAGCCATGGTAGGTAGCAAGGCCACAGAGACTAGTGTTGAGTAATGAGCAAGTATGTTTAAGAGACAGCCAGTGTGTGGAGATGGTGGCCTGTGTCCACAGCTCAAGCCTGCTCTGAACCTCTGCCTCAGAAAGCATTGCCTGCCTAGGCACCAGGCTTATTATCTGCACAGAGGAACAGGCTGGAAGTCTAGAGGCTGGAGGCACTGGCTGTGCAGGCGCTGTGACCTGGCCTTGGAGGCTCTTGAGTGGAAGCTGCCTGAGGACAGCTCCGGGCCAGCTGTGCAGCTGTGATGTGTTTGCTGAGGCTGGCGCGGGGGCAGTGTGGGATGACAGAATGCTGCATGGAGGACTGAGGAGCTGGAAGGAGCAGGGTGGGACTGGTGGGCATATCCACAGCCAGCCCCTCAAGCTATAGCCCCTGCACCGCTTGAGCTATGAGTTCTGATCTGCAAAGGGGCTGGGGGCTGGGAGGCTGGCCAGGGCTTGGCAGCTCAGCAGTCAGAGAGGAGGGGCTTCAGGGCAGGGGAGGGGTGCAGGCGTGGCAGAGTGTGTTGAGATTAGGAGGTGTGAATTACAGAAGGACTCAGTGGCTACCCTGGTCCTTCATGCTTACGTCTATGCTGGGCCCACAGCACTTCTGAGCTGCCCCTTGGCTGTCCAGGGGACCTTCATCCAGGACCACAGAAGCTTCCTGGGTGTGTGTTGGATCCTCAGGTGCTCAGGCACAGGGTCCTGCCCTCCTCCCTGTGCTGGCCTCTCCCTGCCTAGCCCTCACTGGGAGCCATGGGGTCCGCTGCTAGCCAGTCTGTCCAGCCTTGGCATCACCTCTTCAATTCAGTTTCCCTTCCCTCCTCCCTGCCCCAGCCCCTGCCCACACATTGCTGACCCTGGTACACGCTCCCAGTGTGCAGTGCAGGTCCTCCACGGAGCTCTACAGTCTGAGCCCTATTTGCTCCAGTCCCGAAGACCTGTTACGACAGTCTCATCAGATCCCCATGTGTCCCCACGCCCCCCGGGGGAGCAGGAAGTTCCACCCCAAGTTCCCTGGGCTTCCAGCCAGTAAGGTCTTCTCAGGACTGTGGGATGTGGGTGCCCTGTGGGCCACCCCACAGGGCACATAGAAGTTGCTCAGGGCAGCTGTCTGTTACCCAGCTGCCAATGGAAGGACAGTGATCCAGGGCCCACAGGCTATGGGCTGGGCTCTGCCCCTGGTGCCTGCTCAGGAAGGAGAGTCCCCTCTCAGCATCTGTGCCTGACAGTCCACCATCTCCGGATACTAGCACCAAGCTATCCTGCCACACTCCTTATCTGCCCCACAGTACTCCTGGGAAACACCCCAAGTACCCCCATGCCTGTTTCTCTGCTAGAGCTCTGAGAACTCAGCTCAGGATGTATTGCCTGGCCGACACTGAGGATCCCAGGCTGACACTTCACAAATACCCGTAGAATGAATAAAAGTAAGTCATAAGAGGACTCACAGAGGGCAAGGTTAGACCATGTGGTTGCCAGGACCTTCTAGGGACTGCATTGTCTGTTTGAAGGTTCTGGGCTCTTCTGAGGCCCAGATTTGGGTCACATGCAGAATTTTCCATCTGCCCAGAGGACACAGAGGCCATTTGGAAGAATGTGCAGGCCCAGGACCTCCACTGGGGAGGACCACTGAGGCCTGGCATGACACCCCTGACCATTTTCCTGGGGAATGACTGTCCAGGACACTGAGGCCTGGCATGACATCCCTGACCATTCTGAGAGCTTCCACGGGCATGTCAAATGTCTGTTCTAACCTGGGATCAAGGGTGCTCTGTGTCCCGGGCAGGATGCTGCCCTGTCCCCACAGGAGTCTGAGCCCAGGAGGACCTGGTCTGGAAGCAGGACAGCAGAGAGCTCGTATCTGGGTCCCACCTGTTGTGGAGGCTCAACTGCTTTCAGGATCAAGGGTCCTAAGATAGCTGTCTTGGCTCTATCCCCAATGGGAGTGTCCCTGGGGGAGGCTTCCCAATCCTGCCCTTTTGTGGGCAGGCCAGCTCCTGTGGTGCCACAGCTGAATCACCCAGCAGGGACATGGCCACCTGCCCTCCAGGACAGCCGTGTTGCCTTGTAGGGTGTGAGGCCCAGCCTATGCAGATGCCTCTGGCCTAGGGTGGTTCCACAGTCTTGGGGCCTTCTGGATGGCTGGTTTGGAGCCCTCCTGTTAACCATTCACTCACTCAACAAATACTCTGAGCTCCTACTATAGGCCTGGGCCCTCGGGAGCTAAGGAAATAGTGGCAGTGAAAACCTACCCCTTTGGGGGCTGATGTGTGGCTTAGTGGTATAGCTCTTGCCTAGCGTTTGTGAGTCCCTGGGCCAGGTCTTTAATACCATACAAAAAAGAAGAAAAGAAAGAAGCACGAAATAAGAAAGCAAGAGGGCCAGGCGTGGTGGCGCATGCCTTTCATCCCATCACTTGGGAGGCAGAGGTAGGAGGGTCGCCATGAGTTCGAGGCCAGTCTGAGACTATAGAGGGAATTCCTGGTCAGCCTGGGCTAGAGTGAGACCCTACCTCGAAAACCAAAAACAAACAACAACAACAACAACAAAGCAAGAGAGAGAGGCTGGAGAGCTGGCTCAGCAGTTGAGAGCACTTCCCGTGCATGCATGAGGGCTTCAGGAGGCTGATCAATACTCAAGTTCAACGCCCAGGATCACATACACAGCGGGGAGGGGCCATGTGTGTCTGTAACGCAGTCCCATAGGGGAGCAGAGACCGAGAATAACTGGAGCTTGTGAAAAAATGCCAAGCTCTGGGATCAGTAAGAGACTCTGGCTCAAATAAGAGCGGTGGGAGAGTGATGGAGACACCTGATGTTCCACTCTGGCCGCCTCGGGTGAGCGAGCACCACTACAGGCGAGCCTACGCAGTGCCACAAGGGCACATACATGTACAGGCACCGTACACACAAGCGAGAAAGAAAAGAGAAGAAAAGAAACAAGAAAGAAGCCGGGCGTGGTGGCGCACACCTTTAATCCCAGCACCTGGGAGGCAGAGGTAGGAGGATTGCCGTGAGTTCGAGGCCACCCTGAGACTATATAGTGAATTCCAGGTCAGCCTGGGCCAGAGTGAGACTCTACCTTGAAAATAAAAAGAAAGAAAGAAAAGGAAGAAAGAGAAACTTGACCCTTGGCTGCCTTCCTGGGCTCATGACCCAGGGAGGGAGGCAGATTCAAACACACAATCACACAGTCCTTATGACATGGCAGGATGGAGCACCAAAGGGGTCACCCATGGGAAAACAGCATGGAGGGCTTCCTGGAGGCAGAGTCAGTTGCACAGGGCTGGAAGGATTCACAGGATGGGCACAGGAGACATTTACATAGGCCATCTAGCCCCTGAGCCTTGTCCATTAAGACCTGTCTCAGGGGTTTTGTAACCAGACCCCTGCCCATCCAATTAACATCTGTTCTGAGGCTGGGAACGCTTGTCTTTGCTTTCCCTTTGGTGGCCAGAGCTCAGTCACAGGCTGAGGTGTGGCACTCAGGAAGGTATGTCCTGGGCACTGGACCCAAAGAAGCAGGAGCAGCTGAGAAATTAGTCTTGGTGCTAGTGGTGGTATTGAGTCCCCGGGAGGGGGGAGAAACCCTAAATACATTTGTGGGTGGGCGGCCGAGTAGCCCATGCCTTCTGTCCAGCCCCCTAGTGTGTGCCACGAAGTCCATTTTTTTTTTAACCAGAGTATCAGGAGGGTTTGCTAAGGGGCAGCCTTCTCCTGTGAGCACTCACAACCCCAAGCCGCTCTCCTACTCTCTCTGAGCCTTGGGGTGGTGGGAGGACCAGGTTTCCTCAGTTTTACTTTATTAAGGGGTCCTAGGAGGCCAAGGATTTGCTTAGAGTGTATGTGTGGGGCTCTCAGCAGGACCCCAGGACCTTGGGCCCTTCAGCTTGCAAACACATGGAGCTGTTTTTGAGGGACCCTGTTATATTCAGCTTTGTGTTGCTGAAAGAAAACACGTGACCAAGAGCAGCTTGTGGGAGGAAAGGGTTTATTTTGGCTTATTGACTTGAGGGGAAGTTCCAAGATGGCAGGGGAAAACAATGGCATGAGCAGAGGGTGGACATCACCTCCTGGCCAACATCAGATGGACAACAGCAGCAGGAGAGTGTGCCAAACACTGGCTAGGGGAAGCTGACTATGTCACCCATAAGCCCGCCCCCGACAATACACTGCTTCCAGGAGGCTCCAATTCCCAAATCCCCATCAGCTGGGAACCTAGCATTCAGAACACCTAAGTTTATAGAGGACACTTGAATCAAACCACCACATTCCACCCCTGGCCCCCATAAACTGATAACCATCCATGATGTAAAATGCAATGCATTCAGTCTAACTTTAAAAGTCCCCATAGTTTTATCAATCCCAGTGATGTCCATACATCCCCATAGTTCAAGATCTTTTAACTGAGCTGTAATACCAAAAAAAAAAAAAAAAAAAAAAACCCAAAACACAAGAATAAACATTTATACTGCAAAAGATGGCATTGGGCATAACAAGGAAACATTGAGCCAATACAAGATTTAAGAGGAACAGGGCAATCATCAAATTCTGTAACTCCAAGTCTGACAACTCTAACCAGTGATGAGTCTCTGGAGTTCCAATTCTGCCTCTCCAGCTAGGCTACTCACAGTCCCAGAAAACATCAGGTGCCAGCAGCTCTCCTTGGCAGCCATCCCATAGTCCTGGCATCTCCACTGGGTCTCCACTGCAACTCACAGTTCATCTTTGTGGCTCCATTGGGCCTTCATGCAGGTAATCCAACAAGCTTGCTTCACACTGTTCATGGCCATTTCCAAAATAACAAAACTGTGTTGCAAATTCCATGACCCTCTCTTTGCTGCATTTGTTATACTGTATAGTACCAGGTGGGCTACCAAGTTGTTAATCCAGTGGGGAATAAATTCAACTTTGAAGAACAGGACACTTCTTCAGCATTCAGCTCCTTCAAAAGACTCTGCATTCTTCCTGCTGTCCCAATGCAGATCAGCTGGCCCAATCTCAATGTTGTAATCTCTCAAACAAGTGCAGTTGAACTTGCAGTTTCAGCCCAAAGATTTCATTTTATTTTTTTGCTGTGCCATATCCTTCTGCTCATACTAGTCCACTTCTACACAATGCAATCCTGCACAAGTTCTCAGGGCACAGGCAGGCAGAATGCAGCGAGCCTTTCATGCAAATTGCTCTTAGCCCAGTCCAGGCAAAGCTCTTTCTCACCATCATAAGCCAAACTTCGCAGTCCATAGTTCTTACTGCATTCAGGTCTTTCAACTCTGACAAGAATAGCCCTTCAAGCTGTACTTACAGCACTGCAAGGCATCTCTTAAGCCAAAACTTCAAATCCTTCCACTTTCCCCCTACAAATCAGTTCCAAAATGCCACACAGTCAGGTTTCTAGCAGCAACAATGCCACTTATCTGTACCAGTTTTATTTTTGCAGTCAGCTTTGGGTTGCTGGCAGAAAACACCTGACCAAGAGCAGCTTGTGGGAGAAAAGGTTTATTTTGGCTATAGACTCAAGGGGAAGCTCCATGATGGTAGGGGAAATGATGGCATGAGCAGAGGGTGGACATCACCTCCTCGCCAACATCAGGTAGACAACAGCAGCAGGAGAGTGGCTATAACACCCATAAGCCCACCCCCAACAATACACTGCCTCCAGGAGGCTCCAATTCCCAAATTGCCACCAGCTGGGGACCTAGCATTCAGAACAAATGAGTTTATGGAGGACACCTGAATCAAACCACCCCAGACCCACACACATGGAGTGGCATCTTTAGAGCCCTAGGTGAGTCCTGGGACATTCTGCTCACTCTCTCTGCCCTACCTCTGGGGCAAAGGACAAGACAACACTCTCAGGAGTGACACAGAGGGGCATGATGAGGTGTGGCCCTCAGACATAAAGAGGCCCTGCCATTTCCATTATGCCCCTTCCCTTCATCCTGAGCACAGATCATGAATGGCCATGGGTCCTCTGTGGCATGAGCTGGCCAGAGAGCAACAGTATCACTTAAAATTTTTTGTAATGAATGGAGGAAATCTTTTGCATTCTTTTAAGAAAGTAAGTTGCTAAAATTTATTTTTAGCTTCTGCAGAATTTCATTGATTTCCTACAATAAGACTAAGATTCTTAATAAAAGGCTAAGTCAAACAAGGAGACACCTGTATCTCTGTACATTATTATTATTATTATTCTTAAAAATTTTAAATATTTATTTATTTATTTATTTGAGAGAGAGAGAGAGAGAGAGAAAGAAAGAAAGACAGGAAGAAAGAGAGAAAGAAAGATAGAAAGAGGCAGGTAGAGAGAATGGGCACACCAGGGCCTTCAGCCACTGCAAATGAACTCCAGACACATGCGCCCCCTTGTGCATCTGGCTGACATGGGTCCTGGGGAATCGAACTAGGGTCCTTAGGCTTCTCAGGCAAATGCCTTCACCACTGAGCCATTTTCCCAGCCCTCTGTACATTATTTAATTAATTAATTTATTTTTGGTTTTTCGAGGTAGGGTCTTGCTCTAGCCCAGACTGACCTGGAATTCACTACAAAGTCTCAGGGTGGCCTTGAATTCATGGTGATCCTCCTATTGCCTCCCAAGTGCTGGGATTAAAGGTGTGTGCCACCACACCTGGCTTCTGTACGTTACCTTTAAAAAAAATTGTTTATTTATTTGAGAGAGAGAGAGAGAGAGAGAATGGGCATACACCAGGGCCTCTACCCACTGCATGTGAACTCCAGACACATGTGCCACCATGTGCATCTGGCTTATGTGGGTACTGGGGAATCGAATGTGGGTCAGTAGGCATCACAGGCAAGTGCCTTTACCACTAAGCAATCTCTCCAGCCCTCTCTGTACATTTTTGTTTTTTGTTCTTTTTTTGTTTGTTTTGTTTTTTGGGGTAGGGTCTCACTCCAGCTCAGGTTGACCTAGAATTCACTATGTAGTCTCAGGATGGCCTCAAACTCACAGCGATCTTGCTACCTCTGCCTCCTGAGTGCTGGGATTAAAGGCGTGCGCCACCATGCCCAGCTCTATCTGTATATTCTCAGCCATTTGAATGGAACATGCTATAAAGAAGTATATTTGCGATTTTAAAAATTAAGATCTATGCACTTAAAACAGTGTGAAAGCCTGGGTATGTGCATCACTTACAACCCTTGCTCCTTTTACCTATTATGGGGGGGCAGGGACACAGGCAGCAGTGCTTGGTATGGAAGGGGTACCCCCATACGGCTGAATGATATTCCTCATGATGTGCAGATTGAGGAGGAGCACCCCTCTCCCATGTGCTGGGGAGGGTCCTACCCAGAGCTGATAGGCTTTGAGGCCCCGACAGGTGGTGGGACAGCATTGGACCCACTGAAGCTCCCCACCAAAGCTTGTCCACTTCGGTATGGGGGAGGGGCAGGGTGCCAGGCCTCATGTGGTTCCTCGGCATGGGAGTGTTCTCTAACAAGCAGGAGGGAAGTGGGGCTTGCAGTCTTTTTGCTCCCTGGGTTTTGTTTAGATTTATTCTTTTATGAGATACAGAACTCTCTGCTAAATTGCCAAGGGGAAGCATGAGACAATTACACAGTGAACTGGGCAGGAAATATAGGGTAAAAACGAAGTTTCATGTGGCAACTTGCAAGCCAAATTGCGCTGGGACATGAGAAAGAAGCCCCTGTTGGCAGGCAGGTGCTGTGTGCTTAATGTCACCTCAGACGCAGCAGAATATGAGATAGGGAGCTGGCTGCACCAATGGCTGGTCCCCCCGGAGTTGGAGACGGTCCTGACCTTGCAGGTGGAAGCGTCTCTGCAGAAGGGACTTGAGAGACGGGGACGCAGTCTACAGAAGCCCCGCGCTCCTGTGTCCTTGGAACCAGAGCCAGGGTCTAGAGGTGACCATCCGCCCTAGCTTCCCACCAGGGTGCTAGAGCCGAGGCAGGGGCTCATAGCCTGCTGAGGATGGTAACCCTGCTGCTGCCTGCACTGGGAGGCCATCAGGCCTCCTAGGCTGCTCCAGGGAATTTTTGGGTGGGCTCGTATGTCACCTTTGCTCACCTGCCCAGCATCCTTCGGGTAAAGTTTTGGAGAGGAGAGCAGTTTCGGAAAGCTCAAGTCTCCCAATGTTCACCCAAGTGGGTCAGCTGGCCCCTGCTTTTCCTGACCATGGGAAAGTGGCTGCAGACCTGAACTCCTCTCTTTGGGACATCCTTGTCACTGTAGATGTTGTTCCTTGGGGGCTGGCTTCCAAAGGAGGAGCAGAAATCTTAGCTCAGCCAAACGATGTTAACAGGGCCGATCTGGGGGCAATCCTGAACCTGCTAAGGTGACAGTCTGCCAAGGGGACAATGGGATCCTTTGCTGGACAAATGTCTTCACAGTGACTCCTCCAATCTATCCCTAGTGGGTGGATGACCAGAGGGGTGAGCCAACAGAGGTTAGGAGTATGCCACAAGAAGGGACTTATTTTGGACAATTTTAGTTTTACAAAACAGTTGTGGTGACAATTCAGAGTACCTTTACACCTCTGCTAAACTTTCAAAAGACTATAGCACTTTTAATTGTAAATAAAAATTGTGCACAATGCATTGGGATTTCCTGTTCGCCTGCCCTCCCCGCTACAAGCCTCATTCATTGTTCACGTCCCTACCCGGTGGCCCCAGCACTGACTGCCATCATCACTTGCAGTCCACAGGCATAGCAGGCTTCACTGCTGGTGTACACTCAGTGAGTTTGCACGAAAACAGCACATGATATACGTCCATCAAGATAGTGTCATGTAAGATCACATCATGTATTTTCATGACCCTAAAAACGCCCTGTGTTCTGCTTGCTTAACCCACTCCTCTAGACCCCTGCACATGTTAGGTACATGCTCTGCCACCAAGCCACATTCCAGGAACACTGCTGATCTTTTTACCGTCCCCACAGTTGTCCCTTAGAGGAGCACAGCATTGGAATCACACCATATGCATCCTTTCACTCTGGCTCCTTTCATTTAGTAATGCACATTGAAGGCTCCAGCACGAGGCATCAAGGCTTAGTGTTCATTTCTTTCTTTTTTAAAAAAATTTTTTGCTTATTTTTATTTATTTATTTGAGAGCGACAGACAGGCAAAGAGAGAAAGAGACAGAGAGATAGAGAATGGGCATTCCAGGGCCTCCAGCCACTGCAAACGAACTCCAAATGCATGTGCCACCTTATGCATCTGGCTTACGTGGGTCCTGGGGAATCTAGCCTTGAACTGGGGTCCTTAGGCGTCACAGGCAAGCACTTAACCGCTAAGCCATTTCTCCAGCCCAGTGTTCATTTCTTTTCATTGCTGAATAATATCCACTGTCTGGATGCTGCAGGCTGTCCTAGCCGCCTCCCAGAAGTGGTGTTATGCATCGCACTACTGCCAAAGTCGTGTGCAGAGCCTTCCTGGGGGTGAACTTTCCTATGACTGTGGCACATGCAGTTCTGGCGTCACAGGTTGAACTGTGTCTCCCATATCCTCATGTGAAAGCTCTGACTGCAAGACCTGGGGATGTGACTTCCTTTGGAGGCAGGGTCATTGCAGACTTAAAACAAGATCAGGATGGAGTGGATCCAATATCGTGGGTGCTATACGAGAAGGGGAAGTTGGGCACAGACATGCTCGGGAGAAGTGGGAGGGAAAGGTAGGGAGTGATGCTTAGACACCCCCAGGAACGTCAAAGTTGGCCAGCACCCACCCCAGGCTAGAGAGGCTGGGAACGGACCCCTGAGCCTCTGGAGGAGCCAGTCCTTCTGACCTCAGCCATTTGCTCCCTAGAGCTGTAGTCAGTGCCTTCCTGCTGCCCATGCTAGGGTCCTTTGTGACAGGGGCCTAGAATACTCACGTGTCTCGCGAGCAAGGGGGTCTAACACTAGCTAGGACCGGGTAGCATTGAAGCGCCCTGCACATGTGACATCACTGTAGCCCCTAGCAGTCCGCGAGGAGGAAGTCGGGGATCATTCCCTTACTTCCCCACCCGCCCAACACTCACACTGGGAGCTGCGAGGTCGTAAACCTGTGGGGCCCCTGAGTGACCCATGCC
Organism: Dipus sagitta; assembly: GCA_036346955.1. NCBI lineage: Eukaryota > Metazoa > Chordata > Mammalia > Rodentia > Dipodidae > Dipus > Dipus sagitta. The sequence continues at coordinate 1,793,311 of CM070779.1, read as the reverse complement.
CCCTGCTCCCTGAGGGTCTCTGGGTTTTGGCAGGTGCCTCACCAGCTTGTTCCCAGCCTTGCGGCCAGGCTGGCTTGCAGCTGACGTGGCACAGGGTAGATTTCTGCAAGAAAAGCAGCCTCAGCTCCCACTTCGTTCCTTCGCTTAAGCCGAGGCTCTCTGCCTTCATCCGTCAAAGCAGAAGGCTGAATAGGAGACTGCAGATGACAGGAAGGCCACAGCAAGTCCTCCATGACCTTGGCTGCAGGGAAATGCCCTTTGAGATATCAAAATTAATTATTTCTTGGAGGAACTTCAACAGGGACCTAATGAGCCTGAGGTGCATGGACAGAGCTGCTTCCTGCATTCTCAGCACACGTGGGGGTGGCTTCGGGCTGCTCTGGGTGCGGGGGCAGGAGGGGCACCTCTGTTTCCAACCTTGACATTTCTGTGCTCATCTGGGGAGAGTGATGTTTCTCCCCCAGGCCTAGGTGGCTTTGGGGAGTGGCCAGTGGGTTGCATGCAGGTGGGACAGCAGAGGTCATTGTTCCCCTGGATTTTGAGTGCAAAGAGCTGTAGGTTCAGAATGGAGGGGTCCTCCTGTATGGGGCGGCCCCTTGGAGGTTGACTCTCCCTCCCTCTGTCACTGGCCCCTGCATGGCCATGGAGGCCCCATGGTTTTACTTCTGTCTCCTCCAAGAGGTCTGAGGACTCTTTTCCTTCTCAGAATGAAATCAAGATTCTCACGCTGGCCTGAGCTGTGTTCAAGCAAGCTGCACACAGTCTGTGGCCAGTACTTGGTTTTGTGGGTGAGGACACTGAGGCACAGAGCGGCAGGGTCATGAGCAAACTCTGATTCCCACTGGGTGCCAGAACTGACCCAGTACAGGGCCGGGAGTCCTGGCTAAGGGGCCTGAACTTGCAGGAGGAGAGTCCCTGCAGGACACACTTGGCCTCCTGCCAGGTGGCACACACTGCTGGGTGATGCCACGCTTCCTGCCCTTCTTCCCACTGTCAGGGAGCCGCTCCCCATGATGGCCCTTGTGGCCATGTACACCTCAACAAAGCTCCCTTGCCTTCCTGGGGGGATGAATAACAGAGATCAGCTGCCTAGACAGTCACAAAGTCCGTTTACTGGCAAGTGGCACTGCCTTGGGGCTTTCTCTTTCAGCCAATCAATGTCCAGGCCTTAGTCAATAGACTCCTGTCTGGTGCTCAGAAAGGAGACACCTAGGGCCTGCATCTGGGAGAGACAGGGTCTGTGCCCAAAGGTCAGAGTGCATCTCTGACGTCCTGGTCTGGGCTGCTTGGTGTTCTGTCCCCATCATAGCCACCCATGCTACCCCCTGTTATAGGTGTGAAGAACAAAATCAGCCTATGAGTTTTCTGTGATGATGTTCTGTGGCACCGAAGACACGGGGCTCCATATACAGCAGACGCTCAATGAGTGCTGGGCGTGCCGATGGTGACAGTCATAGTCCTTCTGCAGAACTCACCCTTCATGTGGTCTTGAGGAGCTCAGAGGTCCTGCAGGGGATCCGTGCTTTGGAGGGTTTATGAATCTTCAATCTTTCCAAGGGGCTTTATTCACATGAGGAGGGACAGTCCCAGTCTCTACCAAAATATTGCTCTGTTGCCCCCACCTGTGGAGAGGGCTTGTCTGAAAGGCCAGAGCCCAGCTCCTCGCAGAGCTGTGCTGGGGAACTCCAGCCTGTACCCCTACTCCCTGCTGGCTCCTTCAGCTTGGCTCAGGGACATTGGGTCCTCCCTACCATTCTCCTAGATGCCCGCTCCTCCCACCTCCAAGAGATACAGGAAGGAGCTAGAAGCAGGTGGGGAATGTCTCCTGCACCCAGAGTAAGCTACATCTTTCAATGAGCACAGTGTCCACTGCCCACGGATGTGGTGTCAGGTTCAAGCCCTGAGACTTCTGGGGCTGCATGGCTTGAACCTTGGCCAGAGACTCCTGGCTGTGGGAGGAGAGTCCTGTGGGAGGAGGGTTCTGTAGGAGGAGGGTTCTGTGGGAGGAGGATCCTGTGGGAGGAGGGTTCTGTGGGAGGAGGGTTCTGTGGGAGGAGGATCCTGTGGGAGGAGGGTTCTGTGGGAGGAGGATCCTGTGGGAGGAGGGTTCTGTGGGAGGAGGGTTCTGTGGGAGGAGGGTTCTGTGGGAGGAGGGTTCTGTGGGAGGAGGGTTCTGTGGGAGGAGGGTCCTGTGGGAGGAGGGTTCTGTGGGAGGAGGGTCCTGTGGGAGGAGGGTTCTGTGGGAGGAGGGTTCTGTGGGAGGAGGATCCTGTGGGAGGAGGATCCTGTGGGAGGAAGATCCTGTGAGAGGAGGGTTCTGTGGGAGGAGGGTTCTGTGGGAGGAGGGTTCTGTGGGAGGAGGGTTCTGTGGGAGGAGGGTCCTGTGGGAGGAGGGTTCTGTGGGAGGAGGGTCCTTGGGAGAAGGGTTCTGTGGGAGGAGGATCCTGTGGGAGGAGGGCTCTGTGGGAGGAGAGTCGTTGGAAGGAGGCTCTTGTGGGAGTGGGGTCCTGTGGGAAGAGGGTCCTGTGGGAGGAGGTGTGGTCTTCACATCTAGGGTGAGTTAGCTTGGAGTCAACACCAGGACTAACTCTTGGCCTAAGGGCTGGAGGAAGGATAGGTCCCTGAGAACCTGAAAGCTGTTGGCTTGCTGCAGTTTAGGTGGTGAAGGGCCAGGGGTCCCTGTGTCACAGGTCTCATGCATTCCAAGCACTGTCCCTTTGTCTGTTGACCTTTCCTGCTCAGTTCACCCCTCTTCCACCAAAGCACAGAAGGGGTAGGAACCCTTTCTTTTCCCAGGGGGGCACAAATGAGAGCCCTTTAGCTCCATGTCAGAGTGCTGGACACCAGCATGTCTACAGGGGAGAGTAACTCTGGCAGAAAACTGGTGATCACATAGCCCCTCTCCTCTGAGCCTGTGACCCCACAGGCAGCTCAGCCCCTTGGAAAAGGCTATTCTTGGGTCCTCCCAACAGGTGCCCAGCATACAGCATGAGTCTATGCTGATGTCAACCTCCCAAAGTGTCCTGGCCAGGCGCCGAGGCCACCTCCACCCCAGTTGTGCCTGAGAAGCTCGCGGCCCCAGATGACAAGTGTCCCAGGCAGCAAATCCTGGGCTAGCTCCTCAGAGAGATGGCTTCAGGCCTCCCTCAGGGACTGAAGGACCTGAAAATGACATTTAGGAGTCTTTTGTCCCTCTTGGTCTCAGCCCTGTGGGCAGCCCTGGTGTGTCTCCAGGTCCTGCTAATTAGAGGGCACTGGGAAGGCGCCCGAAGAAGGCTGGCTTGGAGACACAGGGGTCAGTGGCGGGTGGAAGGAAATGCATATTTTTTTGGCACCAGCTGCCTCTGCAATGACATAATCAGGAGGTTCTTACTGACTGGGCAATAAAAGGCTCATAACTGTGAATGCAGAATGCCTCAGCACACCGGTGTTGCAGCTTTGGTGAAGGTCACTTCAGGACCTCAAAAGAGGACCTTGTGGGCAGTAGTCCTGGGGCTGCAGGGGATGCTGGTAGGCACCACTCCTGTCCCCTGCAGCATAGCCTCCAGCCCGTCCTTCTATTGCACTGTTGGTCCCTACTTCCTAATGCCCCTGGGAATGTCACCCCCTTGACATCATTCTCCACGTGTGGTCAGTCCATCCACCCTCCTCAAAACTTGGTGCAACTAGCTCAGTGGGGCAAAGCGGTGTCATCTCATCCTGAGAGGAGAAGCCGGAGCAGAGGGAGGAGGTAGGCAGGCGTCGTCCTGAGGTGTCACGGTTGGCTTCCCGATGCTTCCATGTTCCCCAGTGAGGCCAGGAGGGGGAGGGGCCCTAGATCGGGCCCTGTGGGCCATCTAGGGCCACAACTCCCAGCTCTGCTGTCTTTAGGGCAGGACACAGAACAGGCGTAGCTTGTTGCCTCCATGAGAAGCCATGGTCATGGGATTTGTGCAATTCTGAGCATCAAGGATCTGGAACCTGAAGGATCTTGGAACTCTCACCTTGGAGGTGCTAAGTGGTCAGGAGTCAATTGTGCTGGAAACATCCACAGCAGACAGCTGTGAACCCCCAAGGGCAGGCCTCAGTGAGTCCACATCCTAACATTAGGCCACCCTCTGGTCACCCTTCAGGATCATCGCCACCCAATGGAGGTCTACTTTACTTAAGGTCCTTGGTGTAGAAGATCTCATCAGCATAGAGCCTGGAGCCTACTGAGATGAGAGAGGCTTGGGGGGATGCCTAGCTGCAACCCAAGAAACCAGCACAGAGCATCACCAGCTGTCATCCCAACGTGTACATGTGGCTGGACCTTGGCTCGAGGAGGTGGTGAGTGTGGTTGTCTCTTCCCCAAGGCTGGCCCTTTCCCAAACACAGAGTTACAGATTTCAGCTCCTTTCAAGTGTGGAGTAGAGGGCCCTGTTTTCTGTGGCTATGGACTGAGGGCTGTGCTCAACTCTCCAAGGCTCCTAGGGGAGTTAACAGCATGTTACCATCCCGTATCAGGCCAGACCCATCCCTGCTACGACCTATCTGATGACTTCCAGGTCAAAGTTCCCTGATAGTGGAACTGATTGCACAGCACACCTCTGACATCCTGGCTGAGATTGGAGGAAGGCTCTGGAGGGCCACCCTTAGGTTTTCCCAGGCCTTGCTTCCCTGGAGTCCTCCCAGACCAAGCCCCCTGACCTGATCTAGCTAAGTACCAGCTCCTGGCAAGAAGATTTCTCAAGCCATGGCAGGGGAGTCCCCGGATGAAGGGGCAATCACCATTTCAGGCCTGCTGTCTCCACAAAAAGATACTCGAGGACTGTGATTCAATAATTTATCAGGACACGTAATGAATTTAAGGAATACCTCCAAGGTTTTGAGAACCCGAATTTGACTTCCTCTGGAGCTTTACGAGCAAGCAGAGCCATTCATCAGGACTTAACAGAACTCCATTTGTTAAGTGGACAGCTTCCTCCCGGGCAGGGTGGTTCTCAATGAAAACCAGCCTGGGAGGAGGGAGAGAGAGAGGCAAAGTGTCCTTGGGGACTGTGGAGAATGGCTGCACCCCAGGCCTGAGAGCCAAACTGACTCAGGGACCCCAGAGTATGATCTTGTCCCCAAAAGGCCTGTTTCTCCAGATGGTCAGTAGCAGTGAATAGTGAGTGTCCCATCCCTGAATCCACCAGGTCTCGGCATCCAGTCACAGTTGGCAGCATGGCAGGCCATGCCAACAGTCTGTGGACACATCCATGCATACTGTGTCTGGATGGTCAAGCCTGAGATCAAGATGAGGGCATGACAAATTGGGACAAAGCCAGTGTTGTGGAGTGGGCTGCGGAGAAAGATACAGGAAGAGAAGGGCGGTGGTGTGGCCTCCATCACTGCTTTGGTGGCTTAGTGGCCACATCCTACCGAAGGCTGTAGGGCTGCGTCTTGTGACTATTGTGACCCATCCTTCAGGGATAGCACCCACCCACTTGTATCCCAAGCATGTGCCAGCATTTATAAATGTTCCATGCAGGGAGCCAAAACCCATCTCAAATTAAACACTTCCCCAGAGAGTTCCGTGTGGCCCGGGGGAGGCAGCTCAGTGACAGCTTCTGCACCATCCACTGTGGGGCCCAGTCTGCCAGCCGCCTTTGGCAGTGGTTCAGTTCCTTATCCAAACGAGGTTGGCATTTTTTTTAAAGCACCTTTATAACATTTCCAGAATGAATATTTATAGGGAAAGGATGAAGGAACGGCTAATTGGGGCGGAGAGTCTGTTGGATCAACACTCCTTGGAGGACATGCCCGGGAGACCGAGGCTGCTCCCTTTATCTTGTCACAGGGGACCTGGCCCTCAGACAAGGAGACCCCAAGAGGAGTCCTCTAACCCAACCAGAGGGAAGCTTGGACTAATGAGCATGGAGCTTGTACTTAGGGGTCTCTTGGAAACAGAACCCTTTGGGAGGAGGGGGAGGACAAGGCCAGGCAGCTAAGAGTCCATCCAGGGCGCTATCCATGCCACCTACACCCGAGCTAGGTGACAAGCTCCCAGTGGGGCCAATGATCTGGCAAAGTGTCCATCAAGGGTGGCTTGAACAGGGTAGCCCAGGGCTCTGCAGTCTGCCTCAGGGAGTTCCCTGGGCTATGGAGTTCCCCATTTCAGTGGGTGCCAGGCAAAGGAGTGGGCAGGGGACAGGCCTCCCCAGCCCTAGCCCCTAGATTTGCGTGCAGGGGATCACACAGGTGGCCGGTCAGGGTGCGGGCCTCAGGCCGCTGAGACAAGGACGTTTGTCCCAGACATGTGTTTGTCATCTGCACAGGTTGCAGAGTCCGTGCACAGGTGAACTCGTCGATGCTTCTCACTTGGACCCCTCCCACCATCAAGGAGCAACGGCTCTGGGCTAACCACAAGGATAGAGGTCTCTGGCTGCATTTGCGCTGCGGTCTCAGGACTCTGACAGGACTCCTTCCCCAGGTGAGGAGGAAGCTCTCCTAGGTTGGAAGAAGGTGGAGGTGGTGTCAGGGAGGGAGGCCTGGCCGAGGCTGAGACCAAGCAGTCCTGGGGGATGGTCTGCACAGCCTCCTTCCCCTTCCCCACTCCCTTCTTGTGCCCACCAGAGCAGCCTGCGGGAGGAGGCCCACAGAAGTGGGAAACCTGGGTCTTCAGAATCCTTGTTGAGACCTGTGGTTGCTGATGGAGAAGGCCTCGCCTCCTCCTGGAGCAGCCACATGCCACTGGACTGCCTCCTATCTGTTACCTGCCCTGAGAGATGCGAGTCAGAAAACACAGAGGCGGCTGGAAGATAGCTGGGTGCGAAGGCTCCTCCAGCCCCCGCTGTCCTGCTGTGTGTCCCATGCTGACCCTTCTGTGCAGTGGGCTGGTAGTGTCTAGTGTCTCTGGGGCTCCAAGTCCACACAGCATGGATGTAAAATACTCCTTGTGGGGTCACAGGCTGACCCTCAGCTCTGTGGTGGGGTGGTGGGCTTCAGAGTTGGGGGCAGCTGGGAGGTGCCAGCACACTGTGGAGAAGAAATGCTCAGATGTCAGGGGCACTGCTGTGGCTTAGGAGCCTGGACAGAGGGGAGAAAATTGAGGTCAGCCCTGTCAGGGAGTCTGCGACATCATGAGGGGAGTCACCCATGGTCCTTGGAAAGTTGGTACCCAAAGCCCTCCTGAACTTGGCCACTCCAAGCTCAAGGCCAGGTCCTCCCCAATGCTGAGCTGTTCCCAGACTCCTAGGAGAGTGGGCCCTGTCGTCTTCCAGGTGGCTGACAGTGCCTGGGAAAGACAGCAATAACCACTGTGGGCATGGCGCTCTGGAAGACAGAGGGTCCACAGACAAGGCAGGAAGGGGGTGGCTGCCCAGTCCTCCAGCCTGCCAGGGGCGGGCCTCTGCAGGAGTGGCCTGGCTGTCCTGCAGTGGATTCTGCTGTGTGGCTGCACCTCTGCAGACGGGAGATTTCCTCAGAATAAGCTCACATTTAAGGCAGTCAGAATTGGGTCCTGATTGATCCTTCCATCAGCCTGTCTGTCTCCCAGTCCATCCCTGCCTGTGCAAATCCATCTAGATGGGGGGGGGGGGAAACCACTTCTTCATGGGCCAGGGGACCCCGTGGGGTGAGAGACCCACCAGCTCCCCCCTTCTTTGCCTTTGTGCTCCTCCTACTCTGCAAGGCTATTCCACAGTGAGCAGAGATCAGGGTGCCATCCCTGATTGCCCCGGAGATGATGACAGGCAGCGGGGTGTGGAGGCATCCCCTCTCACCCACAGTACTTCTCCTCAACCCAGCCTCCACTCCTCCCCTAGTCCCCCAAAGACAAAGCAGGCTGTGGCTCTAGGGTTGCAGTGCTGGGGCTAGGAAGCCCTGCTTGCTTACCACCCCGGGTTTTCTCCCAGTGTATCAGGTGAGCTCTCCACAAGGGTCACGTTGCTTCTCATGGAGGAGCTTGTTTTGGGCCCCACCGCGAAGCTGAGGTGAGGGGGGGGGAGGCATCAGAGCGCTGCCATGTCCTAGGCTCAGGGATCAGCCCAGACCCTCGAGCCCGCTCTCTGCCTGGCCTATAGCTCCTGTGCCCACCCTGGGCTCTGGCTGGTGACCCAGAGATGCTGAATAACTGGGGATGGGCTGCAGGCTCCAGTGGTGCTGCTGCCACATGGGCCTGGCGCCCTGAAGCGTCCCACATCTGCTGACCGGAGAGCTGTCACCATCCTGGATGGGCTGCCTGTCGCTGGAGACAGATTGCTCTCTGCTGACACCGCGGCAGTGAAATATGCCTTTCTTTATGGGCTGCCAGGGAGGTTTTCCCTCTGCCATTAAGGGAGTGTGTGCATGTTTGTTCTGCTCTGCGTGCCTGTGTGCATGGTCTATACCAGATCTGGCAGCTGCAGTCTTCCAGGCATGGTGGGGACCATAGGTTCCTGCAGCATGGTGGGGTTGGCTTGTGCCCACTCCACCTGCAGCTCTGTTCCATGTGACACACTGGCACATAGTTTGCTTTGAGCTCCCTAACCCTCAAGATGCCACACACCATGTTCACCTGAGACTAGACAGGGTACATGCCCTGTTGGAGGTTCACAGTGCTCACAGGCCTTAAAAAGACTCTGAGAAGTCCTGCACACGGGCCAGGCATGCTCTCCAGCTACTGAACTGATATCCTATTAGCAGCAGCCTTGGTCCCTGAAGTGCCTCAAATATTATGGTTTGTGGCTCCACCACCCAGATAGAATGGATTCTGACCATCGATCATAGACCAAACACTTTCTGGCTTTTGTTCGTATTTATTTATTTTTGTGGTTGTTTGTTTTTGAGACAGTGTCTCTATGTATTCCTGAGTGGCTAAGAACTCATGATCTTCTTTATTTAGTCTCCCAAGTGCTAAGATGACAAGCATGTGCCCCTATATCTTAAAGTTTTTAGATTTAAACTTTATTTGTGTGTGTGTGTGTGTGTGTGGTCACATGTGTGCTATGGGCACACATGGAGGTCAGAGGACAACTTTTGGGTTGGTTCTCGACTTCCACCTCATGTGAGACAGAGTCTGTCCTTGTTCACTGCTCCATTTGTGTTTCTGAGCTTCTGGGAAATTCTCCTGTCTCCACCTTCCTTCTTGCCATAGGCAGGCCGGGATTACAGAAGCCCACCACAGCTTCTGGCTTTTACTTGGTGTCTGGTGATCCAGGCTCAGGTACCTGACGGGGGGTTTGTTCCCTGAGCTCTCTTCGCAGCCCATGCGCCGCGCCTCTGTGGGTTGCTTTGCTTCTTGGTTTTTGTGACCAGAGCTGGAAAAATACCTGAATGCCTGGGCTGGGCTTTGTCAGGGCGGGTTTCAGGCTTATGAACTGGGTCCAGGCCTTCTTCCACCCACTTGCCTTCCTGGGGAGCCACCCTCCTTCCCAGGCTGGGCCATGGCCTAGTCAGCATGGAACAACATGTCCATGAGCACAGCATGGGGTGCGGGGCAGAGGCGTCTTCAAGTGGCCTTCATGACTGTCCCTACCAGGCTGATCAGCCCCTTCCCTTGCCCAGGGGTCTTCCCTGACTATAGCTAACATGCCTGGCTGACCTGCAGCACAGTGTGAGTTGTGCTGGGCAGGACTGGCATGAGTCTGAGGGCACAGGAAAGCAAGTGCCTTCGTGGGCAATGAAGAGTCTCTAGCTCTGCTTGCTGGGAGGGCTCCCCGGAGAGCCACAGGCAGAGTTTGAGTGTCCCATGGCTGTTGTCACATGTGGTCATGCATCTAGGGCTTGAGTGCTTGTATTTAATTTCTTATAGATTGGAAGTTGATGCTTAACACGAGCTGATTCGCTCTATGGACTGCAGGGGAGCCCGTGCCCCACCTCCTCTGGCTTCTATGGCCTCCACAGCCATCGGCTTGCGGTCCCTTCCTCCATGCAAAGCGAGCAGCAGTGAGCCCCCCTCTCTCTGATTGTCCTCTCTCTTATGAGAACCTTGTGAGGACATTGCCACTGGATGACTCAGGATCATCTCCTATCTCGAGGTCTTCAACTTGACCCCTTCTGCAGAGTCCTCTCTGCCATGCAAGGTGTGTTCATTACTTGTCTCATTTCTGACAAGAACAACTTAAGGGAGGAAGGGTTTATGTCGGCGCACAGTTTAAGCACAGCGTGGCAGGAAGGCATGGCAGCCAGAGCGTGAGGCATCTGGTCCCATCACATCCACAGTCAGGGAACAAGGAGATGATGGCTGGTGTTCAGTTTCCTTCCGCTTTTTATCCGTCTGGGCCCCCAGCCCACGAGTTGGTACCACCCACATTCAGGGTAGGTCTTCCCTTCCTAGTTACCTCTCTCAGAGGTGTGTTTCCATAGTGACTCTGAATCTCATCGAGTTGACCGTTAAGATGAACCACCACACAGAGGGAAAGAGTTAGGATGAACCACCACACAGAGGGAAAGAGTTAGGGTTCTGTGGAGTAGACCAGGGGCATTCTTGGGATAAGGGGAACATTCTTCTGCCCCCCTCTCAGCCTGTTCCAGCAGCAGGCAGGGTTGGATAGGGGACTCTGAGTTTGCTTACAGCAGCTTGGGGAAGGTCCCCAGGGGAGTAGCAGTGGGGCCCTTGAAGTCCCAGGGACTCATGCTCAGGACTAGGCAGCCTGAGTCCAGGAAAGGGAGTTTCTTGGGAGACAGGGTGGGCTGCGCTCTCAGCTGAGCCTTTTTTTTTTCCAATTGAGGAAGAATTCTCATAGGATTTTTTTTTTTTTTTCCCTGAGGGAGGGTCTTGCTCTAGCCCAGGCTGACCTGGAATTGACTATATAGTCTTAGGGTGACCTCGAACTCATGGTGATCCTCTGTGGTGGTTTGATTCAGGTGTCCTCCATAAACTTAGGTGTTAGGTTTCCCAGCTGATGACAATTGGAAATTAAAGCCTCCTGGAGGCAGCGTATTGTTGGGGGCGGGCTTATGGGTGTTATAGCCAGTTTCCCCTTGCCTGTGTTTGGCACACTCTCCTGTTGCTATTGTCCACTTTATATTGGCCAGGGAGTGATGTCCACCCTCTGCTCATGCCATCAATTTCCCTGCCATCATGGGGCTTCCCCCTTGAGCCTTAAGCCAAAATAAACCTCTTCCCCCCCCCCCCATAAGCTGCTCTTGGTTGGGTGGTTTCTACCAGCAATGCGAACCTGACTGCAACATCCTCCTACAGCTGCCTCCCAAGTGCTGCGATTAAAGGCATGCGCCACCACACCTGGCTCATAGGATTTTTTTTTGTTTGTTTGTGTGTTTAGTATGCATGCATGTAATATGCACATGTGTGTGGACACATGTGTTTGTGTGAGGGTGTGTATACATGCCTGTGGAGGCCAGAGGATATAACCTTAGGTGTTATCCTCAGAAACACCATCTGCCTCCTTTGAGACAGAGTCTCTCACTGTTCTGGAGCTAATCAACTGGGCTATACTAGCTGGTCAGTGAGCTCCAGAGATCCACCTATCTCCAGGGCTGGGATTACAGGCACACCCCACCATGCCCAACGTTTGACATGGATATTGAGGATCCAACACAGGTCCTCATGTTTGTGCAGCAAACACTTTACTGACTGAGCATCTCCCAGCCCCAAAGAAACCAATCCAACGAGCATCTAGGCACCCACAATGCTGTACAAGTGTCACCCCTATCTCCCTCCGGAATATCTCATCACCCTACTTGTAGGTGGATGCTCCCATCCATCCACTGGGAACCACAGATCTACTCTGCCTCAAGATTTGCCCGCAGTGGGCATTGTGTGTCAGTGGACTCACAGTGCATGGCCCTGTGTGACTGGCTTCGTTGGCTCCATATTATATGTTTAAGACTCGGCCACATCGTACATGTGCCAGAGCCTCATTCCTTTATACGGTCCAGTGATACTCGTGTGTTGTGTGTTGCTCACTGGCCACTAGGTGAGGGCACCTGGATTGTGCCCACTGTTTGGCTACTATAAACAATGCTGCTTGGAACACTTGGGGATGTGTCTGGGAGAGAAGTTTCTGGAGCTCATGTAAGTCTTGTCTTATTGTTGGAGGAGCTGCCCAGCTGTTTTGTCCAGCGGCTTTGCTGGCATGAGGTGGTCACACTGCAGGTAAAGGAAGCTCTTGCATGGCCAGGTTGCAGAGATGGGTTTGGTTCAGAACAAAGTCTTGTCCGCCACTGTGTTCATGGCCACCCTGTCCCACACAATGATGGGAAGTCACCTGCTTACGCTCATGCTTTGCTGTAGAGGTGAGTGTCAGTGAATTTTCTGGGAGAGAAATGTCAGGTGCAATCTCTGTGACAAGCATGCCCCAACCCCTCCTGCTCCTGAGTGGAGGTGGGCAGGGCTGGCTTGTCCAGGGTTAATGGCCAGCCTCTGTGGAGGTGTAAAATACCACAGGAAACACTGGCGCTGAAAGCTTGCTGGGTGGAGTTCTATGGCACATTGCTTCATGTAGGTGACTAGGAGTTTCCTGGGCGCAGAATGGCTACCAGAGGAAACCCGTACATGCAGTCAGGAGGGGCAGACCGCATCACAGCCATCGCTGACAAGGGAGCTGGCAGATGTCCCCTAGCCTGTGACTGAACTGAGCCACCATGGACACATGCCCTGATCTCCAAAAATGTCTAGGTCTCATCCCAAACCCAAACCAAATTCATTAGCGAGGTCCTAGCCACACTATCCTTCGCCCTAGCTGTCTAGAGGTCCATGGTTCTGTTGGCCAATTGATTCATCCATTCAATTCTCAGAACACCAGAAACAGATGTTAAGAGACCCAGAGGAGGGGTTGTGGAGGTAGCTCCGTGGACGAAGTGTGAGGACCTGGGCTCAGATCCCCAGCACCCAGGCGGGATGGCATGCCTGGAATCCCACTGTGCAGGAAGTGGGCATGAGGAATTCCAGGGCAAGCTGACTAGAGAGATGAGCTCAGCGGGCGAGCTCTAGGTTCAGGTGAGAGAGACCCTTCCTCAGTGAATAAGGTCGAGAGCAATAGAAGAGCAGGAAGACCCCTGACGTCAACTCTGGCCTTCGCAGCATACATGTGCATCCACATTCACACACACATATCACACACACACAAAGACCTAAGTTGAATGAGAAGGTGACTTTGTTGGGGACCTCCCCCAGCTACCCGCAAATCCACAGGTACAATCTTTATTTTATTTATTTTCTTGAGATAAGGTGTTGCTCTGTATCCCTGGCTAGCCTCAAATTCTCAGCAATCATCCTGCCCCAGTCTCCTGAGTGTTGGGGTTTACAGGCATGTGCCACGGTGTCTGGCTGTAGGTGTAATCCTGAGGGGGTCGGAGACAGCAGGAGGGCTCCTTGAGCTCCTCCTTGTCTCCCCCAGGGAGCTGCCTTAACTCCACCCCAGTGAGCAGTGGGGCTCCCAGAGGCTAGAAGCTGTTCTGATTGCCACCATCCATGCCGAGGCATAGGGTCCCTCTCCTCCCTCGGGAGCCTGGCTTCTAGCTGGGTCCTGGGACCCTGGGGACTGGCACCTCAGTAATACTTTTCCAAGAAAGAGATGGGCCTGTGGCCTGTGTGAATCTCAGGCTGTGTCCTACAGCTCTGTGCTCTTCCCTTGGCTTGGCTGGCAAAGAGGACCCTCCTCCCTGCCGTACCCTCCCTGGCTGGGATATGGGACCCAGACAGACTCTGTGGCAACCTTCATCTCCTATCTCCTGTCCTGTGCGCAGACTGGCCTCAGGCGGTGTCCTTGTGTGCTGTGTGGAGGGACTGAGCCCAGGAGGAAAGCTGGAGGGACATCTCCACCTCATCATCTGGGCATTCTGGGTGCTCACAGGAGTCCCCTGGGCTTGGGTATGGGTGAACATGCAGCTATGGACTCACTAGGCGGCGAAGTGCCTCTCACAGGATCCGCTCCCAGCCTTCAAGGAGAGGGTCCCACAGTCACTGTGGTCTGCTGGCATTACCCATGGCCTTGGGGTGAAGGTCCTTTCCCAGTGTCATCGCATCCTGAGGGGGGAAGTCAAGGGGCCAGTCAGTGAATCCCAAGCTGCCCGACTCTGAGTCGGGCCCTGTAGGAGCCATGTCGCCACACATGCCTGTTACATAACCCGAAATAACCCAGTTTGGGGAAGGCTCCCAAGCATACCCAGCACCATGGGTTTGGGGTCTCCCAGTCAAATGCCTTGGGTGGCAGGGCTTGGAGTGTGGGGGGGTGGCAAACATGTTGGCCTTGCCTACTGTGCAAGGCGACCTGCAGTTCTCACTACTTGGGATTGGTTTGGAGCCTCAGGACCCCACCACAGCTCTCCTCCCAGATCCCACTTCTGAGAACAGGCAAAGCCATGCAGAGACCCTAGGGGCCTGAGCCTATCCTGGGCTTACTGAGGCCAAGGGCGGGGGAGCAGGTGGCTCCGTTCTTAGATGCTGTTCCCTGGAGCTGCCCAGGTCTCTCCAGGGCACCCCAGAGTATGGGCTGGTGTGGCCTAGGAGGCCACTGCCCACTGCCGAGGAGGCGCCTGTGTAACTGGCTAAAAATAGCAGGGCATTGGGACAGGGACAGCCGGTGGGAGGCTTGTCAGGGAGGGGCTGGGATGGGGGCTAAGCAGCCGCCTGGGCCTGGGACCGCCGTCAATGGCGCTGGGGCTCCCACCCTGTTCCCTGTGGCCTGGCCAGCCACGGCCCAGCTGACAGGCTATTTTTTCCTCTGCTTGACTAAATATGGTCAGGGCGCACAGCCCGAGGGGGGCCACTTGGCCGGGCCGCGTGTTTGGGATGCTTGGCTGGGTATATAAGAACTGCCAAGGTGAGGCCACTCCTGATCCGAGGGCCCCACGCCCGCCACCCCACCGGCCTCGGGTCAGGCCCTCCCCTCGCTGCCCTCCCCTCCCCCTGCCTGCGTGAGTCTCGGCGTGAGGGGCCGTGTGCATGTGTGAGCATGCACACCCGCGGGGCCTTCCCTTTTTCCCTTTTGTTCTGCCCTGACCTCTACCTGGTGCCGACTTGGCTGGGGCTGCGGGAGAAGAGCTTCCTGCAGCCCGGGCCGGCAAGGTGTGCAGCGGCTCAGCAGCCTTAACTCTGCACCAGCTATTCTTTCTCTCCTCTCTCTCTCTCTCCCCTCTCTCTCCTCCCCTTTCCTTGCCTTTCCTCTCCTCTCTTCTCTCCCTCTTCCTCCTTCTCTCCCAAGATCTCCCTGCTGCTAAGTGTGCACTGCTGCAGGAGGGCTGGGGGAAGGGCAGGGGTGCGGAGCCGGGGTGCCTGGTGTCTTCTTTCTCTCTCTGCCCCCCACCCCCACCCCCAAGTGCGGACGCTTCGGGAGCTCCGGCCCGCCCCCACCCCTGCATTCGCGATTGGCTCGGGGAGGAGGTGGCCGCCGCCGCCGCCGCCGCCGCTGCAGCATCTCCCGGGGAGCCGCGACCCTGCGCCCGCTGCCAAGGCTGCTGCGGTCACCGGCCCCAGCCCCAGCCCCAGCCCCAGCCAAAGGGTGCCCAGGGCTCCCCGGTGAGTCCCCCTCAGCTGGCCTCCGCGGTCGCCCACCATCCAGGACGGCCCCTGCAAACTTATCGGCAGCGGTGGGGGTGTGCCCGCCGGCGAGGTGGGTGCCGCGTGGCTCCGGCGGGGGTGCCTGGAGTTTTCTCTTGGCTCGCGCATCCTCCCCGTGTGGAAAACTGCAGAGCCAGCAGCCGGCAGGGCCGGGAGGGCGCGTCCAACCGGGACGCAGGAACTTTGACATGCGGCTTTTTCCGAGAAAGCAGCGCCCCAGGATGCTTGGCGGTGGACAGGGGTCGCTGTTCTAGGGCGGCGGGGGTGCGGGAGCTGGGGGAGGGGGCGCGATCAACCCGCTGAGCGCCCCGAAGCCCCCGCGGCACGAATTGTGGCTAAACTTACCTTGCAACTTGCAGCACCGCCGCGGAGGGGCTGTGGGGGCGGGGGCATCGCCCGCGGCGCTGACAAGGCCGGTGGGGACTTGGGCGGCTCTCCCAACCCCGTTAGGGGGTCGAGAGCAGGATGCACACGTGGGTGGGAGTCTAGAGGAGAGCAGCCTGTGGTCTGGGTTTGGGGGTATCCCTGAGAGGGAACAAGCGTGATTTCTTCTTGGGGCTGGCGCTGGGGCTCAGGGTGGGCTGAGGAACTCTGGACAAGGCCCAGCCCTGGGCTCCAGCCCTGAATGCCATGGGGAGGGGGGGTCTGCTGGGCAGCGGTTGATAATCACTTTTCTATCAAGGTGGGAAACTTTTTGAGAAGTGACTGCGATTCATTTGTGACTGGGGACAATCCTGTGGATGTGGGCTGGGTCGGAGCTAATTCTCTTGCCCTTTGGATCTTTCCAACTTTCTGTCATAATAGGAGCAACTAGGAGGTAGGGTGGAGGGCTGGCAGGTCGGAGCTGCCTTCACCGGTGCCGGTGCCGGTGAGACTTGGTGGGAGGTGGGGACAGTGGATGGGCCACACCAGGGGCACCCCAGAGCCTTGGGCTGCTGTCTTGACTGTCCTTGGCTGTGTGCAAATGAAAGCTACCAGCAGCCACATGGAGAGCAGGCAGTTACTCTCCCCTGCCAGGTGGCTCTGTGTGGAGGGCCTCTGTGTTAGGGTCTCTTAGGACCCTAATCCTTGTCCCCATGCGGAACTCCAGCTCAGCCCTTCCTGGCTGCAGCTTCCACAGCTGGGAGACCTCTGCACACTGCAGGCTCTGCAGAAACAGGGCTTTGCCTGCTAATGGTGATGGAAGTTAGGACATCTCCCCGGCTGCTCCCTCACAGAGATGGGGCAGTCAGGTCACACCGGACATCGTCTTGCTGACAAGGGAGAACTGGACATCCTTTCAGGCCCTGAGCTCCCCTGCACCAGGGCCACAGCCCAGCTGGACCCTCTGCACTGGCCGCCCCTCCCCCCCGCAGTGGGTATCTCCTGCTCTCTCTGTGCGAAGCCACCTGCTGGGACACCTGCTCCAGGGCCCCAGTGTCACCTGCAGGCTCACCTGGGGGATTGGTGAGCCTACTAGCCCCATGGGTCTTCTCTTCCTCCTCTTCTTTCTTCTCACAGGCTGGGGGTGGCTTCCCTTCCTGTTGCCTGGGACCTGACCTCAAGGTCCTATCCACCTCTTTCTCTGTATTTTCACCCCCTTTCTTCTATTCTATTCTGGATGTAGAAGTTGGTAGGGCAAAAGGGAGAGTCCGCTTCACTCCCAGAGGGACTTCAAAAGGTAGGAAGCTAAGATACTACTAAGTTCTGGAAGTGCTTCACTCATGCTTCTCCAGTTTATTGACACCTTCCTTAGAAGCAGGCGCACAACGAACTTCAGCCCAGGAAGGGTTCCTTGCCCTCAGCGGCAAACTGCTGTTGAGTAGGGGCTGCCAGGCAAGCCCTAAATGTCCACGCGAGGGATGCACGCCAGCAGTGACCCCTGGGCGCCCGCGTGGACCAGTCACTCACCATCATCTCAGGTGGCCCTCAGGTTGGTGATAACCGAGGAACAGAGAGGGGATACAGGGTACAGAAGCAGGGAGGGGACACACCAAAGGAGGAGGCAGTCAGAGTGTGAACTCTCCCTCTCAGGCTGGGCATTGGCTTTGTGGCCGGGCCAAGGCATGTAGAGTGTCCCCAGCCACTTTGTGGGGACATGGAGCCCGCAGATGACTTTCTCCTTCATGTCTTCAAAGAAAGAGGCACTGAGTCCACCTCTCAGGGGCTCTCACCTTGGGAGACAGAACTCACCAGGTCCCGGTCCAGGAAGCTCTCAGCTGTCCAGGTAAGCACCCTGGCTCATTTCTGGGGTCTCCTGACAATGCCTCCCCCAATCTGTCCTTAGAGAGCAGAGTTGTCCGGCTACTAGAAGAATGGGGCAGCTGGTCTTTGGTGTGGGGGGCCAGGTCCCTGATGGCCTGTGGGTGGAGCTGCTCCTGAGCTTCTGTCTCCTTATGCCGTCTTCAGTGTCCTTGGTGGGGATGAAGGGTCTGGAAGGAGAGGGAAGTCGCGGGCTGAGGCTTAGCACTGCCCTTGAAAGTTCGGGGTGTGAAGAGCATTTCCTTTCCTTGGGGGAGAGCGGAAGGGGACATTTGTCTTTTTCCACTGATGCAAAACTAAGAGACGAGGCTTTCCAGCATGCTGTGTCTTCTGCTCTGTCCTTCTTCATGGCGTGCGCACATGTGTGAGACTGAGGCAGAGGCAGAGGGGGTGGTGTTGGAAGGGATCACCACAAGGGTCAGTGGGGAAGGAAGGAAGGGTCCGGGGGCTGTAGCACGTGGTACAGGCAGGCCCGTGCCAGGCCGCTTCCAGGGCCACCCCGTGAGTGCTGAACTTCCTGCTTGGGACACACACTTCTTTATATGCCCATAGGGACCTACTAAGCTGTGGAATGTAAAGAAGTGTGTATTTCAGGCCAGGGACTCTCGCCAGACGAAGGGTGGCCCGAGCCCTGTGGAGGGCTGCCGGGGTGGGGAGCTGACAGGCAGGATGTGGCCTGGTGAGGCCTGTGGAGGTTGCCTATGAGAGACTGGCCATGTCCCCGCAGGCATTGTTCTGCCACTTTGCCTGTGTCAGCAGGTGGTGGTGCTCAGACATTAAATATTCAGTGTGCTGACTGCGGCAGAGGGAGGCGGCCTCTGGCAAGCCTGGGGTCCCGGGTCTGGCCTGTGGGGGCTGGGGGCATAGGGACCATGGCTTGGGAACAGTAGGTGGCAGTGGCTCTGGGGTGGCCCTTGCCACCACCCTGAAGGAGGGCTTGCATGCAGAAAGGGCCATGTGTGGTGGACACTGGGCTGTTCTGACCACCAAGAGAAGCAACGAGTCTAAGGGGCAGTGCTCTGCAAAGGAGAGGGTAAGAGAGAGTTTGGCAGCCACGTGGCTGGGGCTTTGAGGGAGGACTTTCTGGCTCCCAGTAGCCACATGGCACTGTGGAGGAGAGAGTGTGGAGATCCCCACACAGAGACACTGCCAACTCCCATGTTGGGTTGCCAGCAGGCCCAGGCCCCACTCTGTTGATGGGTACCTTGGCCGCCCACAGCAATTAAAGTGAGGGGCTGAACCTGTTCAGGCCTGGCTACAGCAGCCTGCCCCTTGGGGCCTAGGCAATTTGACTTCTCCAACTCTCTGGGCTCATCTGACCCTAGCTGCCCCTGGCATCACTTTACTCTGTGTTTTTGCCATATCCAACCTGAAGCCCTTTTTGCTAAGAAAGCTGGCAAGGTTTCCGGCGAGCACCGCACGGACCCTGGTGGGGACAGAGTCCAACCTGCTTTGCTGCCAGCTGGTCTGATTAGGAGAAAGGGCTGGGATGACGTTCTTTAGGTCCTAGGAGTGTAGGATAAGGTAGGAATCCAGTTGGCTGAGTTTTTTCCCCAGGGTTGGTCTAGGGCAGAGGACTTGGACTTGGGGCAGCAGCGGGCTGGCCTTGTGCGAGAGGTGTCTGCCTGGCTTCATTTCTGGGTTTCAGAGTATAGCCTGTCTGTAGTCTGGCTGTGGTCAGTACCCCCACATGGGCGCCTCCTCCACAGGTCAGAGGGCTCTTGTGTGTCTTGTGTGTTCATGTACATGCCCTGTTTTCCAGTTGTCACTGGTATGGCTTCTGGCTGTGTGGGGCAGGTGTCTCCATGTATCCTACTCCATGACCTTTGGCAGAAATGTGGTTGAGAGGGGTGGCAGGCCCCGTCTATCAGCTGTGAGCCCCGGGTCTGGGACAGCTGGGTGACCTGAGCAGCTGTGGCTAAGCTTGAAGACCCTGGGCCAAGGATCAGGGACAGATCTGAGCTCATGGGTGGCTTTTATCTTGGGGAGCCTGGAGGCAGCTGCAGTCAATGGGCAAGGGATCTTCATAGTGGAGGGCTCCTTTTGATTTTCCAGTCTTCTTTCTGGAAACTATTTTCTTCTGACCTCCAGCTCCACAGTACTCAGGAGGTGTGGCAATGGGAAGGTAGCTCTGTCCTTGGCACCACCTCCTTTTGGCTAAGAGCCCACAAGGGTCAGTGTCCAGCCCCCGGAAGGTCATCTCTGCTCTAGTTGCTTCCAGCTCCGGCCACAAGGAGGGAAGTGACCGGTGTGTGGCCACCGAGGCTGCGAGTGGCCACTGGCACACCACTGTCTTCCGCTAGATGTGTCTGTCGTACATTAAAGCTTTATTGCAGGATGTGGTGTTTAAATAAAAGCATTAGTGTTTTGGAATTAGGTCTGACTGAGCAGTAAAACTAGAGGGTTCGCAGGGAGCGAGTGGCGGCCTCCTTGGTTATAAATCACCTCAACCCTCTCCATCTGCTGAATTAGAAATGAACCACTCGGACGCCTCCTTGCATGTCTAAGCCCCTCACCCTGGTGTGTGTGCACGTTGCAAGCTGCTTCCCTGGCGACACCCAGAGCTTATGGTCAGTCAGGATGTCCTGTGCTTGAGCCTCTGTGGCATAGGGGCAGCCAGGATGGCTGTCTACAGGGGTCTTTGAATCTTTGCATGGGAAGGAAGGGTGAGGCCGGCTGGGAGGGTGCATACTCACTAGCTGTGCCTTCAAGAGGACTTTCCTAGTTTGAGTACTGCCCCAGACATAGAGCCAAGGACTGGGACTGTAAGAGAGAAAGGAACCCAGATGTGATTGGTGAGGGTCAGAAGTGATGCCTTGTCACTTGGGATTTGCCTGACAACTTGGGGAAGGGTACAGTGTATTGCTTTCTGATCTCTCTGGAACAGGCCTGTACCACCCAGGCTCTTCAGCTTCCACAGCATTTTGGAAACATTTGTGCACAGCAATTGCACGGTATCGGGGTGACCTGGACCCTGGTTGGGGAGCAATAGCTACAAGAGTCATGGATCTCCTAAGTTCAGGGCTGAATGGCCCCATTCTGTGGATAACACATGGAGTTTCCACCCATGAGCAAGATCGCACAGGGGAGGACAGAGCAATCTGCGGGTTGGGCCACGTGAGAGGGTGTGTCTGTGACTGTGTGCACAGGTCACCAGTTATCTTTCATTTACGTAGCCAGGTGGCCCAGTCAACTGCGGCAGCCTGTGCGCAGGGGCTGCTGTTGACTCCAGCGTAAGAGACAGCGAGTGCTGCAGGTGCGACCAAACGTTCCATGGCTAAAGCACTCCAGAGTGGGTGCAGGCCTGGCAGCGCATTCGCGGGGCACCTCAGCAATCTCACTTAGAGCTGTCACCCTTGTGTGAAGAGCACCGTGCCGTGTAAAGTGCCATTAGGCGTGATTAGATTGACCGCAGGACAGGCATGTTAGCTGCCGCAGCCCCAGCCGATCAAAGCGAGGGGTGCTCGAGCCGCACGTTTCCCCCCAGAATGCCTACATGTGAGATCCCGAGGAAGCTCCAGGGCCAGGCATGCTGGAGAGCGCCTTCCGGAAGGCGTGAGGGTGGGCGGGCAGCGCAGTTGCATTCATTGCTGCCACCTTAGCATAAAGGGTAACCAGCCTTCCTGGAGCCTTGTGCTGACTCAGCTGCTGTGCAGTCCAGCTCGAGGGCTCCCTCGGCAGCGCAGCCGCTCCGCATGTTGACGCCATGGCGGGGTGCTCTCCTTCGGGAGCCCGAGCCCGGGGTGCTGTGAACCCGTGGGGAGGTCTGGGAATGGGAACCCTTGGCTTTCCAAGGAACCTCAGCCTCACCCACTGTCCTTGGCCAGCCAGCAACCTCTGCCCTGGTGTCCCAGATGAATCACGCCCAGAGGAAGAGGTCGGCCGGCTTTCGAGCAGGGGAGGACTGTGCATAGTCCCCAGAGGCGTTTCTGTCTACCCTTTCCTGGGATCCATCTGGCTGGAGTTTGGGGCTCTGAGGGATCTCCAGAGAGGTCCCAGGGTACCTAGTGAGGAAGGTGTCACCAGTGCTTCCAGTTCAAGGCCAGGACTGACTCTGGGAAGGCAGATGCCACCAAGCGAGTGGGAGGGGTGGCAGCTGCAGTGGCAGGAGTGATGCAGGCAGCTGCAGAAGTGCTGGCGGATGCTGCAGTGCAGCCACAACCGCAGGCGCATGCAGGGCCTTGCGTCTCAAGGGCAGAGATGAGAGGCCGCCATCCGCAGCTCCTCAGCGCCACAGTCGGGGGTGATTTCTGTGAGGCAGCCGCCACAGAGGCCATGAAGTCCCCTGTCTCGTTTCTAGAGTCACACTGAGGCTCCAGGGCAGGCACATCCCCACAAAGTTCAACTGTGGGTGATTGGGAAGGGACAGAGGCACCGGCGTGCAGGGTCTCCCGGGCCTGCTGTGTCCTCTTTGGGAGAGAACAGCAGAGACCCCGCTGCTGGAACACTGGGTGCAAAGGTTATGGGCTGTGCCCTGGCTAGGAGGGACTTCCACAAGGTTCTGGAGAGTCTGGGATTTCCTGCCACAAGGCTGGACCGTGGCCTAGGGCAGAAGTGACCCCTCATGAGGCTGGGCAAACACGTAGGCAGGTACATGTGTGTGTATGTGCATGTGTGGAGAACAGGTTCAGAGACGAGCGGGACAGTGGCCCAGAGTATTTTTAACTGCTGGGCAGGGAGAGGGCAGCTGTCCTGGTGTCTGTCACAGGGGCTCCATGGGCACTTTGTAAGACTGAAGGACACCCAGAACAGATGTGCCACCTGGACCCTGTCCCCCTGGCAGACCCGTGTGCTCTCGGTCATGCCCAGATATGGCCACAGGGCTGTGTGTGTCTCCCCAGCCTCTCCCATGCCATGACTGGTATAAATAGTCCACATTCTCAGCTGTCTTGTTGGAGAAGCTGGACTGGGGTGACTTGGGGCCGCAGAGGACTGTGAGTTCCCCCCGAACCTGATCTTCATCCTAAGTGCCTGCAACCAGCAGCTGCAGTGTGAGCTGCTCGGAGCTCTGCCTTCTCTTTCTCTTCAGATCAGTCCCTTTCCGGGTGGGACCTGGTGGCTTTCCACTGACCCTTCTCAAGGGCACAGCAGGGCATTTCTCCACTGAAGGAGTGCAGAAGGGCAAGAATTCTAGTCCTAGGAGCTGACGTGAGGGACTTCGTGGTCCTAACTGCTCAGGCTCAGCCCTGCCCCCCACTCGGAGACCCCCTCCCATGTCCTGGCTGTGCCTCTCACACTAGATACAGAAACACACTTTGCAGTGCTTCTTCCAGGGGGACTTATGGTTTCTCACCTTTGCTCCAGGAAACAAATCTCTAATGGTGGAAATTACAAAGACCTTGGGAGGTTGTCTGGGATTGAATGATGTCATTAAGTGAGGGGATAAAAGGATCCTTCAGTGACCCTCAAACATAGGGTGCCACTCCCATGCCTGAAGTCAATTCCCTATGCAGCCATGTCTGAATTCTAGAGGGAACAAGAACTTGGCAGAAGTCAGAGGCCAGTGTGCATAGTTTGTGTCATCTGGGCCTTTCATGGTGTCAAGACTTGTGATGGGCTGCACAGCGCCCTCTGTTCTTTTAGCTGACACCCACTCAGAGTGCTGGTGGCTGTGGGCTCCATTTCTGCAGAAGGAGGGGTTCAGTGCAAAAGGGGGACCAGGCTCCACTAGTGCCTGCTCATGCCACTCACAGTAGGGACTCCAACTGATCTTCTTGCTGCCAAGTGGCTTTTTCTCATCTTTGGATACTTTGGCCCTTGATGGCCCGGGAGGTGGCTGCTTCTCCCCTTGTCCTTAGGCCTCTGGTGACGTCCTCAGCCGCTAAGTTTTTCTTTGAATGGAACCAGCATTTACCCTAGCCCTATCTTGAGGTTAAGATTAAAAAAAAATCTGTCTTGCCATTTTTGCAAAGAACAGCAAAGCAGTGGTGTGCCCCGCTCTGTGGGTCTGTTTCAGGTGAAATTTATCTCCAGATAGGGCTTCATCAATTTGCCATGCTCTTTTGTTGACAAGTTTATTAAAAACCCAGGCAAGTCTGTATTAAACTTTTATCAGTGTTGAGAAAAATACATTTTTTTGACTAGGCAGAAAAGTTATGGATTTGGGCTGAATGGGTCTTGGTGGCATTTGGCTGAGTCAGCATTGCTAAGATAAGAAACAGGGCTGTTTTGGAGGGGCACAGTTTCCTCTTACCTTTAAAAAAAATTTTTTTTTAATTTTTATTTATTTGTTTGAGAGCGACAGAGAGAGATAGAGAGAGAGAGAATGGGCACCAGGGCCTCCAGCCACTGCAAATGGACTCCAGACACATGCATCCCCTTGTGCATCTGGCTTACGTGGGTCCTGGGGAATCGAGCCTCAAACCGGGGCCCGTAGGCTTCACAGGCAAGTGCTTAACTGCTAAGCCATCTTTCTAGCCCTCTCTTACCTTTTAAGCATGTTTTTTTTTGTGTGTGTTTTGAAATTGCCCCATGCATGGGATCTGGTAATCCCCAGATGGAACCCCCAGAAGGTTCCTTAGGAGCAGCCCCAACCAGGGCTGTTCATACCCCTTGGACTGACTAGCTCTGCTTTTTTTTTTTTTTTTTTTAATTCGAGGTAGGTCTTGCTCTAGCCCAGGCTGACCTGGAATTCACTATAGAGTCTCAGGGTGGCCTTGAACTCACAGCGATCCTCCTACCTCTGCCTCCCAAGTGCCAGGATTAAAGGCGTGCACCACCATGCCCGGGTCTGACTCCGCTATTTTAATAATGAGCCACAATCTGGAGTTAAACATCAATTTCATGGTGAATTTATGTGCAGAGAAATGTTGTGTTGCTACTGTTTAAATTTCACAAGTTCCACAGAAGAGCACACAGAAAACACCCGGGCAGGAGGTGGTGGCGTTCTCCTGGGATAGGAGGGGAGCAGGAACCCAGTGTTGGCTAGAATGCCACCTTGCATTTGTCCAACTGTGGGTGAGTGGAATGACCCGCATCTTGGGCTTCTGTGGCCCTGAGATGACTCTGGCTGCAGAAGCACCTGCACCTGCTCGGTGGTCTTTGAGGGGAGTTGCTAGCTTAGCTACAGGTGTGACCAGGCACTAGTTGTCCTTGAGCAGAAGCTATGTGATGACACAGCTTCGTGAAGGATGCGTATGGAGTGACCACACGAGCTGGCCCTCAGACTCATGTTCACTAACTACACGTGCTTACTGCTCCCCCACCTTCTCTGTGGAGAAAGTGAGACTCAGAGAGGCTGGGGGAGCTCCCAAATACCTTCTAGCTTGCAGTAAGTTACTCCAGAGCCTGGGGTCACCCTCTGTCCCAAAGGTCAGGCTTGGGGACAGCTAGCAGTGCTGAGGGCCGTCCCAGCAACAGCTGCTGAAACATGGGCTGCCAGGCTGCCTCCCAGGTTGCCTCTCGGAACCCCTGGCAGATACAGGGGGGCTTCCTGAGTGAGTGACAGGCTCTGCTCCCCCATGGCGTCCCCCCATCAGGCGTCGCGGATGACGGGGAGGCTGGCCCGTGTGCCTGGAGCCTTGGCGGCAAGCGGATCCCTGTGGGTGCTTGCTGCTCCGTCCATCCCCGTCTCCATTGCTATTTGCTCCAATTATAACTAATTGGGCGCGCTATGCATTTTCACGGCATCTAGTTTCCATTGATTTTACCAGGGCTGCTGGTGTTTTCGGCAGCCAATGCCTGTCTAGTGTCATCCCTGCTTGAAAATGCTGAGTGTACTTCCCTGTGCGGGATGACTGCATCAGCAGATGTTTTAAAACCCACTTAACTGTTTGGTTCATAAAATGCACAAACAGTAGTATCTACGGCCTTGTTCTCTTTGGTAGGCCAGAAAAGGGAGGTTTTCCAATGACGCCGAGGAGTTGGGTGCTCCACTCACAGTCGGCCCTGAGAGTAAATGACACAGTAAGTCCCGCTAAGGCCACGTGTGCACACCATGTGGGTTTGCAGCCGGCCCAGCAGCCCTGAAGTCTGTGGGTGACACGAGCTCTGGCCCGCAGTGCTTGCCCGCCCCCTGCACTGCGGAACAGGTGGCTCAGGACCCAAATGTCCGCAGTGTCCATCTCCTGTCACTTTGCTTCTCACGTGGCTTTGAGCCAGGCTTGGCTGGGCCACAGGAGGACAGAATGTCCTATGAAGCATAGTCCCATCTGAGGAGTGCTGGGACAGCTCAGGCAAGAAGCAAGGATCTGCTGTTTTGGGAGAGAAATTCCTCCAGATCTGGCAACTTTGGACAGAACTTGAAACCTTCGCACAGGTCAAAGGAGAGCTCCCGCTCCAGTTCCAGGCTTGCGGGATGGTGCTCTTCGGCAGGATGCATGTGTGCACAAGTCACTGGGTGTGTGAGAGTTGCCTTCTGGTAGGATTTGGGCCTGACATGCCCAAAAGCCAGGATATTTGCGAGGCTCTTCCTCAGTCTTCCACACTGTGGCTAAGAGCTTGGGCCAAATTCAACATGGGCTAATCCCATTGCTTGTCAGATCTTCCGCTCCAGCAGTGATATTGACAGCAGCGAAGAGGGGGTCAATGCGTCCGGCCGCGAGGCCCGGTACTGTCTTCACTAGAGGGCGGAGGGGCGGGCTGGAGCCTGCTGTCTGCCCTGCACTGACGTAAGGAGAGGACTGTGTGCTGAAGCGGAGGCTGGTGGCCGGAAGCACTTCTGTCTCTGTTGGGAGCACAGGGCTGAGAGGCAGAGCCTGGACCTGCAGCTCCAGGGGAAATTTCAGGCAGGTACCCCTGCAACAGGGTGTGTATCTTTCAAGAGGGGCTCTATAGCAAGGATGGTTGGAGGAGGTCATTGTGGTCACTGGGGTTAGAGTATGCATGGTGGAGGCTGGGGTTGTGGGGTTGTGGGGTCACCCAGCCTAATTGCTCCTGGATGGGTGGGCCTGGTGCTGTGCAGCCTGTCCCCACTGCCAGATGAGTCCGAGAGTCTTCCCTGCAGCATCAGAAGGGGACAGAGACACCAGAACACAGCTGACAGGGCAGGATTTGCTATCCTGCATGACAAGGGGCATGTGTAGTCACCCCGTACTGGTCAAGATGGGCTAGGCTCTCTAAGGGGACATCCACACACACAGGACATCATGTCCCCTGTGCTGCTGAAGCCACTCCTGACTCATATCATTGCTTCCAATGAATGGGTGTCACCTAAAACCTAATTTTCTAAAAGGGAACGTGCTTCCTCTGAGTCACAGAGGGAGGGCAGTGGTGTGAGAGGCTGGCAAGGCTGCAGGAATGGGGCATGGGGACTGTGTCACCTCCCAGATAGCACAAACCAGATTGCACCGGAATATTCTGGCTTCTGCCCATCCAAAGCCATACCTAGTGTCAGAATTACCCCTCTACCCCCAAGGCCACCACAAGCCGGGTCTGACTGTATGGTCACAGGCCCCATGACTGACTGAGAGAGCCAGCCCTGCCTCAGCACAGAAGAGAAGTGGTTAAATCAGGGGATAAGGGTCAAAGCTGGTAATGTCCCCTACCCTCATGTGAGTCCATGGGTGTGGGGCCCAGCGGTCTTGCCTCTATCCAGGTGGGAGGCTATTGACCAGGTGGAGGGCACTGGGAGAAGCTGGGTTGTTTGTAGGTAACAAGAAAGAGATGGAGGTGGTGGGATCCAACCTGTGGCATGGGGTCAGACCAGCATCCTTGCCCCTCTCAATTCCCAGAGGTCCTGAGGGAGCATTCCAGTGGGAAAGGTCTGAGTGGGCAGCTATCCCTGGGCACGGGCCCCTGCAGAGCTACAGGGCTTCTCAGGCTGGGTGGGCTTTTGAAGGAGGAAGGAGCAGAGGGTTTGGGGCAGGACACCTGCCTGATGGAGGTGCCTTCTTCATGGACAATGCTCTTCTCCATGGATCCGGAGCCGAATGCTTTGCTGAAGCTGGTAAAATGGAACCAAATCAGCTGTCGGATGGATTTGGTCCCCTTCAACCAGCTGTAGCTGCGCATTGATCACGCCGCCGGGCCGGCCAGAGAACATGCAGCCATGGCGAGGACCCTGTGGCGGCCACAGGGCGGGTCCAGGAGGCCTGTGCTCAAACCCAAGGAAGCCGAGTCCTGAGCACCACCTGGCCCTAGTGGCCGCAGGTTGGAAGTGGAGGTTCCTTGTTCTCACCAGAGGTGAGTGGCTGAGGACCCAACACCTCCCCATGGTGAGGGTGACAGCCACCCCACCCAGGTCATCTGCCAGGCTACTGTGAAAATAAATGTTCTTTTCACACCAGAGTTTTGCTTGAGAATCCAGCCTAGAGCCCAGGCAGGCAGGGCCCAAGAAGCCTTCTCTGGCTCCTCCTGAGACAGCCTCCAAGCTAGGGGTGCCACCCTGGATCCTGAGGAATGAGCGTCCATCTAGTGCTGATGACCTGAGGGGTAGCATGGGAAAGGGCATGTGTTTCATCCCAGGGGACACCTGGGTTGGTGACCACTCTCCAGATCAAATGGTGGGTGCTGGGGAGATACCAGCCATGTCCCTGTGGCACCCATGAGGGCTGCTCTGGTGGAATCAGTCACCCCAGTGGCAGGAAGCCAGACCACCAGTGGGTGGGTCCCAAGTTAACTAAGGTGCAGGAGGCTGACAGTAGTGTAGGTACCCACAATACTGAGCAGCAATGGGAAACCCGTTGAGCACAACCCGGTGCATACACCCCTTCCTGGGGAGGTGGGCAGAGGGTGGGCCGTGCTGATGGGTGATGCCAGGACCTGCTCCTCCAGCCCAGCCCGCTCTGGGTCAGTGCCCAGCCCTGGCTCAGGGTCAGCACCCAGATTCATCAACCAGCCCTGAAAAATCTTTCCAACTCCTGGGCTCCACTCAACTGCAATTCCTCAGAGGGCCATCCCTCTTCACACATAACTGTGTCCCTGAGGGTGGGGAATGCCAAGAGGCCATAGTGGGAAAGGGGGGGGTACTCTTTCAGGACCGGTCCAGCCAAGATTCTATGGGGGACAATTCTGTCACTCACAGGCCTTATGGGTTGAAGGGAAGAAGACAGCCCTCATGGGGTGGGTCCTGGTCACTGGGCCCTTTAGTGCTGCCCTGGGGTGGACAAGTTCAGGATGGCCTGCCCTAGCCTGTAATCCCCAGTACCATGAAGGCAGAGCACTGTCCTCTGAGGCCTGTTACAGAACTGTCCAGTGAGGAGCGAGGGCCAGGCCTAGTCCAGAGAGCAGACTTAGGAACTGCCTGGGACCTATCAAAAATAAAGGACTCAGCCAAAACCTGGCCAGCCTGGCAGTGTTCCACCACCAGTCCTATGTCAAAGGGCATAAAGGGGAAACAGTATCCATTCCCTGTCAAATACTTCATCAAATACCATGAGTACTAGGCCACACCCACCAGGGGCACTGAGCCACACCTAATAGGAGCACTGGGCCACACCCACCAGGAGCACTGGGCCACACTCACCAGGAGCACTGAGCCACACCCACCAGGAGCACTGGGCCACACTCACCAGGAGCACTGGGCCACACCCACCAGGAGCACTGGGTCACACCCACTAGGAGCACTGGGCCACACCCACCAGGAGCACTGAGCCACACCCACCAGAAGCACTGAGCCACACCCACCAGGAGCACTGGGCCACACCCACCAGGAGCACTGAGCCACACCCACCAGGAGCACTGGGCCACACCTACTAGAAGCACTGAGCCACACCCACCAGGAGCACTGAGCCACACCCACCAGGAGCACTGGGCCACACCCACCAGGAGCACTGAGCCACACCCACCAGAGCACTGAGCCACACCCACCAGGAGCACTGGGCCACACCCACCAGGAAGCACTGAGCCACACCCACCAGGAGCACTGAGCCACACCTACCAGGAGCACTGGGCCACACCCACCAGGAGCACTGAGCCACACTCACCAGGAGCACTGAGCCACACCCACCAGGAGCACTGGGCCACACCACCAGAGCACTGAGCACACCAATAGGAGCACTGGCACACCACCAGGAGCACTGGGCCACACCCACCAGGAGCACTGAGCCACACCCACCAGGAGCACTGAGCCACACCCACCAGGAGCACTGGGCCACACCCACCAGGAGCACTGGGTCACACCCACCAGGAGCACTGGGCCACACCCACCAGGAGCACTGAGCCACACTCACCAGGAGCACTGAGCCACACCCACCAGGAGAACTGGGCCACACCCACCAGGAGCACTGAGCCACACCTAATAGGAGCACTGGGTCACACCCACCAGGAGCACTGAGCCACACCCACCAGGAGCACTGAGCCACACCCACCAGGAGCACTGGGCCACACCCACCAGGAGCACTGAGCCATACCTACTAGGAGCACTGGCCACAACCACCTGGAGCACTGAGCCACACCTACTAGGATCACTGGGCCACACCCACCAGGAGCACTGGGCCACACCCACAAGGAGCACTGAGCCACACCTACCAGGAGCACTGGGCCACACCCACCAGGAGCACTGAGCCACACCTACCAGGAGCACTGAGCCACACCCACCAGGAGCACTGAGCCACACCCACCAGGAGCACTGGGCCACACCCACCAGGAGCACTGAGCCATACCTACTAGGAGCACTGGCCACAACCACCTGGAGCACTGAGCCACACCTACTAGGATCACTGGGCCACACCCACCAGGAGCACTGGGCCACACCCACAAGGAGCACTGAGCCACACCTACCAGGAGCACTGGGCCACACCCACCAGGAGCACTGGGCCACACCCACAAGGAGCACTGAGCCACACC
This sequence comes from Dipus sagitta, assembly GCA_036346955.1. NCBI lineage: Eukaryota > Metazoa > Chordata > Mammalia > Rodentia > Dipodidae > Dipus > Dipus sagitta. The sequence goes on along the minus strand of CM070779.1, from coordinate 1,762,899 downwards.
CATCCGGAGCACGGAGCCACACCCACCAGGAGCACTGAGCCACACCCACCAGGAGCACTGGGCCACACCCACCAGGAGCACTGGGCCACACCCAAGAGGAGCACTGAGCCACACCCACCAGGAGCACTGAGCCACACCTACCAGAAGCACTGGGCCACACCCACCAGGAGCACTGAGCCACACCTACCAGAAGCACTGGGCCACACCCACCAGGAGCACTGGGCCACACCCACCAGGAGCACTGAGCCACACCCACCAGGAGCACTGGGCCACACCCACCAGGAGCACTGGGCATACCCACCAGGAGCACTGGGCCACACGTACCAGAAGCACTGGGCATACCCACCAGGAGTACTGGGCCACACTCACCAGGAGCACTGGGCCACACCCACCAGGAGCACTGGGCATACCCACCAGGAGCACTGGGCCACACCCACAAGGAGCACTGAGCCACCCCTACCAGGAGCACTGGGTCACACCCACCAGGAGCACTGGGCCACACCCACAAGGAGCACTGAGCCACACCCATCCGGAGCACGGAGCCACACCCACCAGGAGCACTGAGCCACACCCACCAGGAGCACTGGGCCACACCCACCAGGAGCACTGGGCCACACCCAAGAGGAGCACTGAGCCACACCCACCAGGAGCACTGAGCCACACCTACCAGAAGCACTGGGCACACCCACCAGGAGCACTGAGCCACACCTACCAGAAGCACTGGGCCACACCCACCAGGAGCACTGGGCCACACCCACCAGGAGCACTGAGCCACACCTACCAGAAGCACTGGGCCACACCCACCAGGAGCACTGGGCCACACCCACCAGGAGCACTGAGCCCCACCCGACCAGGAGCACTGGGCACACCCACCAGGAGCACTGGGCAAAACCACCAGGAGCACTGGGCCACACGTACCAGAAGCACTGGGCATACCCACCAGAGTACTGGGCCACACCACCAGGAGCACTGGGCCACACCCACCAGGAGCACTGGGCATACCCACCAGGGAGCACTGGGCCACACCTACCAGAAGCACTGAGCATACCCACCAGGAGTACTGGGCCACACTCACCAGGAGCACTGGGCCACACTCACCAGGAGCACTGGGCCACACCTACTAGAAGCACTGAGCCACACCCACCCGGAGCACTGAGCCACACCCACCAGGAGCACTGAGCCACACCCACCAGGAGCACTGGGTCACACCCACCAGGAGCACTGAGCCACACCCACCAGAAGCAGTGAGCCACACCCACCAGGAGCACTGAGCCACACCCACCAGGAGCGCTGAGCCACACCTACTAGAAGCACTGAGCCACACCCACCAGGAGCACTGGGCCACACCCACCAGGAAGCACTAGGTCACACCCACCAGATAGCAGTGGGCCACACTCACCAGGAGCACTGGGCCACACTCACCAGGAGCACTGGGGCCACAACCACCAGGAGCACTGGGCCACACCCACCAGGAGCACTGGCCACACCTACCAGGAGCACTGGGCATACCCACCAGGAGCACTGGCCACACCTACCAGAAGCACTGGCCACACCCACCAGAAGCAGTGAGCCACACCCACCAGGAGCACTGGCCACACCTACCAGGAGCACTGAGGCCACACCCACCAGAGCACTGGTCACACCCACCAGGAGCACTGACCACACCCACCAGGACACTGAGCCACACCCACCAGGAGCACTGAGCCACACCCACAGGAGCACTGAGCCACACCTACCAGAAGCACTGGGCATACCCACCAGGAGTACTGGGCCACACTCACCAGGAGCACTGGCCACACCCACCAGAGCACTGGCCACACCTACCAGGAGCACTGAGCCACAACCCACCAGAGCACTGAGCCACACCTACCAGGAGCACTGAGGCCAGCCTGAGATAATGTAGGGCTAGGCCCTGGTCTCACCTTGAGTCTGACCCTGAAGGACAGGAGTCTGGGAGCCTGAGTTTTCCCCAAGTTCAAATGTGGGCTACTGATCTTGTCCCCCTCCAGCCTATCAAGCCGTGTGGCAGGAGGTGTTGCTGGGGCCTGGCCTGGCCTTCACAGTCATCTTGCCTCACACTTCTGCACACTGTGTCATCAGCCTCTCCTCTGGGCTCCTGCAGACTCGGCTGCAGTACTCAGGACCCCTGTCATCAGGACCTCACTGAGTCTCTCTCCCAGCACACACGTCTGGGTCAGACTGGGAGGTAGTGTTTGCACCATTCTCAAATGCCAAGGGATGGAATTACAGAGTGTGGTCTGTATAGACTTCATGGGCCCTATTTCATGGTGAATCCCCCAGTTATGTACACATACACACACACACACACACACCTGTGCCCACACATCTGTGCAAGGGTCTCTTGTGAGAAGCAGTGCTAGGTCCCACTTGGATCATGGGCCCATTATGTTCATCTCCTGAGATCATGGGGTTTATGTGGCACCAACACATCACAAGAGACAAATACAGTAATGTTCTCTGCCATCCAGGGTGGTTCCCATGCTGCATCCTTGAACGGTATTCTCCAGTCCCACTTGTTTCTGACTTGCCTGGGGGGCCTGTGGCCTGGTTGAAGGCTTGACTTCTAAAAAGCTCAGGATGACTTTGAGACCTCCCACATCCCTTCCTGCTCCTGTGGGGACAACCTACCCTCTGTTCCTTGCCCACCCTGCCATCTCAAGTACCAGCACTGTGTCCCTCCTCAGACCTCTCAGCCTATTGAACATAGCACTTGCAGGTGACAACTGTGTGCAAGCCTTGGGGTCCTTCACTGGGGTGCCCTCCCCCATCTCAGTTCTCATGCCTGGTCTTAGAGGTGAGTCTGTGGTGGGGGCCAGAGTGCGAGAGTAAGGGGTGAGCTCTGAGAAGCTTCCCTTGGGCCCCAGGCTGGATGGAGTAGCTCTCTCACATCTAGGGAGAACCCAGGGTTCCAGGAGCTCTGAATACAGTACAAAGAGTCAACTTGACTGATGATGATTGCATAACAGGCTGGGAGGACCCCAGGATGTTGGCTGAGCAAGGGGTGGAAGGATATCCATCCCACCGATCTCTGCTGAGCCTCTGCTCTGAGCCGCATTTATTCACTCAACAAACCTGCATGCACCTGTGCTGGCCTGGCTGCGAGCCCCAGTGACATTTTGTCCTTTCCTGGGAGCCCCCGGGGAGACAGGCTCCGTCCTTATTCTCTCCACTGCACAGATGGGGAGAATGAGGCACAGGGTGGTCTCACACAGGATTGCTCTGCTAGACAGGGCCCCACTTCCTGAGCACTCAGCAATCGCCAGGCCCTGTGAACAGGGCAGAGACTATGCACTGTGCATAGCTGTATAAATACAGTTTTGGGTGCAGGGAAATGGTCAGTGCTTGCCTTGTAAGCGAGAAGTCTCAGAAACCACGTCAAATGCTTTGTATGGTAATACAGGCCCGTAATGCCAGTACTCGGGAGGCAGACAGGAGGATCCTAAGTCTCGCTGGCTAGCTAGTGTAATTAGTGTGCTGCAGGCTAGTGAGAGACACAACAAGGAGCGGACAGCATAACAGGATGACACCAAGGCTGTCTTCTGACCTCACACACATGCGTACATGTGCACATGGGCCTCCATACACATGCATACACACACACACATGCATGCACATGCATGTGCACACACACAGGCAACACATCCACAGGCACAAACACACATGCACACATACACACACATGCACACATGCACACACTTACATGCACACACACACAGGCACATACACACATGCACACAAAAGATTCTTTTTAAAAGGAAATACAAGGTAAATATGGTGGCACCTGGCCTATAATCCCAGCGCTCAGGAGGCAGAGACAGCAGGGTCAGGAACTGAAGGGCAACCTTGGCTGCATAGCTAGTCTGCACAGTCAGGCTACAGGAGCCCCTGTCTCAAAAAACAAGCAAGCAAACAACCAATGCTAAATAAGAGTACAGATCGGGAATAACTACCAAACACACATGTTGTTTAACCAATTCTTCTGAAGTGAACAAGCCTACACCCACCATGAAGTCTCCAGAACTCTGCCTCTTGCTCCAGAATGTTCCATCTACCTTTCATTCCCAGCCCTCCCCCATTCAAGAACTTGACTTAGCCTGGTGTGGTGGCTCACACCTTTAATCCCAGCAATCCGGCGGCAGAGGCAGGAGGATTGCCATGAGTTCAAAGCCAGCCTGGGACTACGTAGTGAATTCCAGGTCAGCCTGGGCTACAGGGAGACCCTACCTCAAAAAAAAAAAAAAAAAAAAAAAAGAACTTGACTTGTCCTTTCTAGGAACCACTGCTTTGTGCTGCTTTCCTGAATACTACAGTTTGGCTTTTCTTTTCTTTCTAAAAATTTAAAAATGAGTCTTTTATTATATATTAAAAAAACTATTTTAAGTCTTTTACTCTGCTACACACATCCCCAACTCATGTTCTTTTCCAACAACGTGGCTCCGTGTCATGTGGTGGTGCGCCCATGGTGCGGTGCTGGCTGCATCCTGGTGGTGAGGCCCAGCATGCGCTTCTGTCCCTGAGCCTCCAGAACAGGGCAGCTGGACCAGAGACCCCTCTGCTGGTCCCTGTGTGTCACGGCTCGAGGGCTGTAGTTCATTTCCCTCAGGAGACGCAGGGCCTGCTTTGTGCTCATCTGTGACAGCTGGAGCCTCTAGAGCCAGTGACTCATCTGAGCTGCAGAACTATGGTACTCTATGTGGATGAGCTCTCCTTCCTTGCTATCTGGGACTGGGTGTATGCATGTGTGTGTGTTCATGTGTGTGCGTACAAGCATACATGGGCCATGGCGCACATGTGGTGCTTCAAGGATGTCGGTCTTTGCCTTCAGTCTTGTTTGCAGCAGGATCTCTTGTTTGCTGCTGCATGTGCCAGACTAACTAGCCTGTGACCTTCCGGGGATTCTCCCATGGCTGCCTCGCATCGTGCCGTAGCGTGCTCCATCCTGCATTTAGCTCCATGCGGATCCTGGGGCTCTGAACTCAGGTCCTCAGAGCCAACCCCCTAACTGGCTGGAGACTGTCCCCTAAGTTGCATTTCTGCCCCCAGAGCCACAGCTTGGGACAGAGGATAAAGGCTGGGCTCTTCTGTAGTCACTGCTTTCCAGGGAATAGTCTGGTGTCCGAGACCCTCCTGGGGAGAGAAATTTGCCTCACTGATACCACTGTGGTCTCAGGCTCTCTTCTGGCTTTAGCTAGGAGGCACTGAGAAGGGAAACTGCTGCGGAGCCAAAAACAAACCCGGGAGGCAAAGAGAAGGAACTCCGTGGAGCTGAAGAGCCAGTGGCCGAGGAAAAGCCTACCCAGAAGCTGGCTGGGGAGGCCAGGAGGATACAGCCACAGGGGCCACAGGTGGAGGTGCAAGTGCCAAGCTGGAAAGAGAGCGCAACTCCTATGCAAATGCAGAGAGAAAGTGGTCTTTGTCCTCAAGCACAGGGGTAGCCATGCGGGGAATCAGGGTCTGAAAGCTTGCAGCAACTCTACCTTTATCAGGTTGCCAGTGTGTAACCTCAACCAGCCTCTGTTAACAAGCTGAGGACTGCGGAACCACATGCTGCATGGGGTGACTCAGACCTGAAGCCCGAAGCCCATCAAAGAGTTGGTCCAATGCAGGGCTATGGCAAAACCGACAGGAATCAAACCACCCTGATGCTTGGGTTGCCCCATCTTGGTAAATATGGAGAGTGAGGGTCTGATTAATAAGCTATCCGGTTGGAAAATACCACCAAGCAGCCCTTCAAATTCTCCTCTCCTTGAAGTACATGGAGAAAAAGATGCCATTTGTAGGAGGCGGAGATGTCAGCCACAGAGAGCACTGAATGTTGTTTGGAAAAGGTGTTAAGATGTTCGCTGTGTTAATTTTTGGAATCTGGTCCGTTAGTAAACAGTGACCTCCTTCCAACTAAAGCAGAGTGTATCATTATAGGTTAGGGATTTAAACATGTTTGGTAGGTTTCAATCAATTTCAGTGATCATCATAGCTGGAGTTCATAGCATCTCATCTGGCCAGTCGTAGCTCATTGAGTTGTGTTCTGGGTGTTTTGTTTTCTTCCAAGGTCAACCTTGTATGGCTGGTGAGATGGCTCAGTTGCCACACAAACATGAGCACCTAACTGTGGGTCCACATAAAGCTTGGTACTGAAGCCCAGACACCTGTAACCACAGCGTGCCTATGGAGAGAAGGGAGCTGGGGATAGAATTGCCTGGAAGCTTGTGGGCCAGGTAGCCTGCTGAATGCAGCAGCTAATAACTGGACATCCTACCTCAAACAAGGTGGAGGGTGAGGCCCAGTACTCAAAGATGCCCTCTGACCTTCACACACACACACACACACACACACACACACACACACACACTGTAGCGTGCACACACCTGCACTTACTCACATGAACATGCACACATACACATACATGTCATACACATCCCCCAAAGCCAACCCTGTCTGATTTATATACAAAAACTGCACACGCTTCAGCTGTGAGGTTTGTTGAGACGCAATGCACCTACAGGACAGAGCACTGGTCGGCTCCGACCCCCGCAGTGCTGCCGCCAGGCTCAGCGCCGCTGCCCTGCTTCCCATTGTTGAGCCGTCTGAGGCCATGAGCGGGGCTGTTGTGTTGCTTCCTCTCTCAGTCTATCTCCTGAGCTGGCGCGCTGCAGATATCATTCCCCCTTCTTACTCTCGCTGCTGCTGGGTATGAACTCTACATGCATGCACCACTTTGTGCATCTGGCTTTATGTGGCTACTGGGGAATTGAACCCAGACCAGCAGCCTTTGCAAGCAAGTGTCTTTAACCACTGAGACATCTCCTCAGCCTGATAACTGTTTTTTTTTTTTTATGGGAACACCCCATCACCTGTTGATGGGTGTTTGTGGTCATCAGGGGCTGGATCTTAGATAGCCATAGCTTCTGTTCAGGAGGAGCAGGCCCAAAGGCCAGCAGCAGGGTTGTGTTGGGACTGTCCATCTTCCCTCATGTGTTTAGATCAGTGCTGCTCTTGAGGGGACAGTGAGGAAAGGACGCAGGCTGATCCAGACCTAAGACTGCTAACTGCAGTCTGTTTTCTCTCTATATATATCTTCCTCTCTCTCTCTCTCTCTCTCTATCTCTCCCCCCACCTACACAGAGGGCTCTAAACTGGCAATGTCTCTGGTTGAGGCTATGGTGGCCCAACCAAGGCAGCACATACAAGAGGGTGGGGAAGAGAGGAAGAGAGAGGGCAAAGCAGAGGGAATAGATAGGGAGACAAAGAGAAAGAAAGGGCATGTAAGGTCACAGGAGGGATACTATAGGCCCGGCCTGGGTCACTTGACCACTTGGGGGTGAAAGTCAGCCACCCACAAGAACAACTGAAGGTCCTCAAGTCAAAATTGTTACAGAAGCCAGGTGTGGTGACACACGTCTTTAATCCCAGAACTCAGGGGGCAGAGGTAGGAGAATCTCTGTGAGTTCAAGGCCAGCCTGCAACTGCACAGTGAGTTCCAGATCAGCCTGAGCTACAGTGAGACACTTCCTAAAAAAAAAAAAAAAAAACAAGCAAACAAACAAAAAAGTTGTTACTGAGAGGAGGAAGGAGGATGCTAGGAGGGCAGAATGAAGGTTCCCCTGCACCTGGAACCACCCTTAGTGTGCTGTGAGTCAGCTCCACCACCTTGGGGCAATGATGGGTGGGTATCAGGGGACATCACTGTACTTCGGCATTGCTTTATTTCTAACAAGTGCTAATAGAAGCATTGGAATACTGGTGCTAACTAGACAGGGTGGCACATGCCGGTCTTCCCAACACTTGGGAGGAGGAATGAGATTCAGGAGTTGAAGTCCATTCTCTTCTACACATTGAGGTCAAGGCCAGCCTGAGCTACATGAGACCCAGTCTCAAAACAAAACAAACAGAATACTGATGCTAGCAACAAGAAGCACATGCTTTGAAAATGTAATCCAGCTGAGACATGGGTGGCTCCCCGGGCTCGGCTGGGTGAGCTGCGAGGGAGAAGGCGGCGCTAAGGCCCAGCCAAGAAGCGTGGTGCTGCAGTGGCGCCTCTCTGCCGCACGCCGCAAGTGTCCTTTGGCTCGTAGGAACCAGAAAGCAGTGGGTGTGAGTCCGTGCCTGGCTTCTGCACAGTTTAGTGTATTTCTGTGCTGTGTTGTGCACGCACACTGTGAGAAGGAAAGAGTACAGTTCCGTGGAGACAGCCCTGGGGTGTGGTTCTGACCATGGGCACTTTCCAAGCAGGATTGGTGGGAATGTGAGGAGGCCCTCTAGATGTCCTGTCCCAAGGGCATGCATGGCACTGCCAATAGGCTCACGGGGAGAGGACTAGGAGCATGTGCTTCAGTAACACTTGGAGTGGAACGCCAAGGACAAGTGTGAGCTCGTGAGTGAGTGGCTTTGCGGAGAAAGTACAAAGTGACCCCTGACTTGTGCAAAGCTGGATATTGATCCTTAGCACCCTGCTGGGAGTGGGTGTGTGGGGCAGGGCTGAAGCCCACCTGGGAGCCTCCAGCTGAAGAGATCCTGGTCTTCCAGCACAACCGGCAGCTACAAACCAATGAAGTCATTTGCACCTTTGAAGCATAAGCGTGGCATGGCCGGAGTGTTTTCAGTAGAGCATGGAAGTCTGCTAACCCTTCTCTATGCTAAGTTCCTGTCAAGCATGAAAATATCGAGTCCGCAGCCAAAGCCACAGAAGAAGCCAGGCTGCCTGGCACACGGCTGGTGTTAGCACTGGTCAATCTTCTGATGGTTCTCTTGGTGGCTGGCCTGGGCACAGTCTGGTTATTTAAATATCCTTGGGAGACCCAGAGGTTGGGTTGAAGAGAAGGGTGTTGTGGACCATAAACTCCAGGATAGTAGCTGGAGGTGCGTGAGAAGCTGATGTGACAAGTGTATTGGGCGATTTCTGAGGGTGTCTTGGGGTGCTTGATCTAGGATGGGAAAGGAAAGGACAGTAGGGAGGAGGTGGATGGGCCACTGAAGATCGATGGCCATGGTGGGGCTAGGAGTCCTCTATGTGGGAGTGGGCTCTGGCCAGCTCAGAGTAGCAGGACTGTGATCGTCTGGTCTTCAAGTAGTGGCTTGCTCACCTCTGCCTTGCTTCCCTGTCCTGCACCATCCCAGGTGGGAGTACATCCCATGTCCCACGCCCCAAGTACCCGCAGGCTTCCTAAGTATGGCTCCAGGACCAATCCCGGATGGTTTTTGCCCTTGCAGTGCTTTTTGTTGTCAGCATCAGGGACCAGGGCGGCAGTGCAGAGAATACTGATGACCTGTCTCAATGCAACAGGGCTGCGGCTGGCTCTGTGTCAGGCTGGTGGTTCGGGGACTGCCGTGGCATCACTTGAGCAGACGACCCCTTTGTGGTCAGCTGCTCACAAGGCAGTGTGAGGTCCTTTACTCGCATGCAATGTCATGGGTGCACAATGCTTGCACAGATGCACACTCACACTCATTCCTATACAGATGCACACCTGAACACCCTTGCACAGACACACTCACACTGGCATACATGCTCACAAGGGCACACTCACACACAGGGAGAATCACACTCACACCCAGGTGTATGCTCACACACCCCTCACACTCACACTCATACTTACCCACCTAACATTTACACCACAGGGACACTCTGACTGCACCGACCCAGAGCTGTGCTGTGGAGCTGTAGGGCCTCTGGGGGAGCAAGGCTGATGTGACCTAGGGAAAAGCCATACGACAATAACAGCAAAACCACAACCCCTTGGAGAGCTGCACTAGTTCCTGGAATCGAGACAAGGGGAAGTGGCCCCAAGGAGCGAGTTCCTTATGTTCTCATCTGTCACATGTCACTGCTGGCCCTGCATACCGGGAAGCACTGTCTGTGAATTGGCCAAATCCCAGCCTGGGAGCCAAGATGAGCTCATGTGGGGGAGGGGCTACAGCCCACCACCTTGTGTGATCCATCAGCTACAAGGAAGAGCCTTATCCACACAGCCATAGCGTGGCCCTGGGAGATGAGACCACAGGGAGGGGAGCGGTGGCAGAACAGCAGTGCTTGGGACCACTGGGCCTCCAGCACTTTTAGCATCCACAACTGCCCATCCATCTAGGTCATTAGAGCCCTTAGATTCCCACTCCAGTACTTCCAGGGGTCCCCGAGTGGGGATCTTCCCCAAGGTCAACTCCATAATTGTGACCGTTCTCAAAGAAGGTCACACCAGTTCCTAATCCTGTAGCAAGAGGAACACAATAATAAAAATCAGTTTCATGAACACATCACCTCCATTCTTGGCCCCATGAAAGCTCAGGGCTCGGAAGGCTGCTGCTAATGTTACAGGCTGAGCACTGGTTCACCATAGGACTCCAGGCATGCCAGTTTTCTTCTGCTCTTGCCCAGGAGGGACTGCCCTGGTGAGGAGGTGCTGTGAGCACGGTGCTTCAGAGTAGTAATGACACATCTGCAGTGCTAGACTTTTCAGCACCAGTGCGTGGACAGCTCCCTGCTAGTTCCAGCCGGACACAGCTAAGATGGAGAGGCAGGGAGGGTGGGGGCGGGGAGGGAAGGGGAGACACCAGTGAGGCAGGCTTCCAAGAGTCCCTGACCCCTGCTGGACAGCAATAGACAAGCTCATTCCCGTGTTCCAGAGTCCACAGAACTGAGCCTTGCTCTGGCTACACGAGGACAAGCTACATCATGAGCCCGGAGCCAGATAAGAGCAATTAATTCATGAGTCGCAGCAAGTTAATTAAAATGTTTTCTTGCTAATGGTTTTGGGGCACAGCTTGGAACAAGGGTGCTACTGCAGGGATGCCATCTATTTGGGGACTCCCTGGTCGGCAAACTGTCCTGCTGAGCTTCTAATATGCCCCCCACAGATAGGCGCTTCACTCATGAATTATTAACATGGTATGTAGTCGCTGCTTTGCTATGTTAATAATTAATAATGACACGCTAATAATTGCCAGTGTGTCTGTGGTTATTGCTCCCTGAGCCCTTCCCATGAAGCAGCATTGTCCTGCCCTCAATGGGGCAGGGACAGCCCAGGAAAGACAAGCAACTTGCTCAAGGGTTGTTGGGGTGCAGTGGAGCCCCTGGTTTGTGGTGATGCTAAAATGACTCAAGGAGGCATCCATGCCCTTCAGGAGTCACCCAGAATCATGTGGGCACCATGACCTGGGTACTCAACAAGGTGTGTCCATTGGTGGAGTCTGAGGTGCATACATGGCCTTTTGTTTGATTTTTGAGATGAGGTCTTATTCTGTAGCTCTGGATGGCCTGGAACTCACTCTGTAGACCATTCTGGCCTCAAACTTGCAGCAATTCTTCTGCCTCTATCTCCTGAGTGTTGGGGTTACAGGCCTGTGCCACTATGCCCAGCGAAAGGTGACTCTTGAGCAGAGCATGGTGGCTGCAGGCCTTCGCAAGGATGTCACAGTACAGGAGGCTCTGCTGGTGCACAGGGGCAGACTCGGGGAGGGACTGAGGGACTTCAGCAACTTGGTGTCTCCAGCTCCTTGTGTCTCGCAGTCCGCAGAAAGGATGGGAACACTCGTGTCACCTTGCAGAGGGCTCAGAGCTGGCAGTCTCTCAGCCCTTGGCAGAAGCCAGCTCCTGGAGTGGCTGTTACATGTTATTGCCCCTAAGGGTTTTGCTGCATTCCTTTTCTTGGAAGGCACTTGTAGAAACTGGCATTCCCCAGCATCACCCCACCCCACTTGGGTTCCACGCCATAACTCCCAGGAGTCAGGGTAGCAGTTGACCCCCCCCCCCGGAAGCCCCCATACAGTCAGCTCTGTAGCCCTCAGTAGGTCAGCTCTCAGGGCCCTGTGGGAGGTGGAGAAAGGGAAGGCCTGTGTGAGCATTGCTTGTTTGGAAGTCGGGGGTTTCTACACCAAGAGCCACCAACACGAGTGGCAGTCCACCTCCATGGTGACCCTCACTGTGGGTCGTTGTCAATTATCTCATTTTATAGAGTAGGAAACCAAGGCTCAACAAAACTAGACGACATCCTAGATCACACAACTGTGAGAGGTTTAGGAAACCAAGATTTTAGAAGCAGAGTGTACTAGGTGTCCTGCCTCCCACTGGACAGTTGCAGAGGCCAGCTCCTGCTTCCACACACCCTCAGCCAGCAGTGACCCTGTGGGACTCAGCCTCCTGCCCTTCCCTGTCCACCTTCCCTCTTCCTTCCATTTCTGTCCCCCATGTTGTTGCCATCTCTGTCTTAGTCTCTATACTTGTGTTTTTCTGTCTCTCTCCACCTGTCTCTATGACTCTCTCTCTTCCTCCCTCTCTTTTTCTAGTTCTCCCTGTGTAATGATGGCCCGAGACCCTTCCTGGGGCCCCTGGGCATTAGAAGTCTGTCTCACTTGCTGTCCATGCACACAGGGGCACACTCGGCACCCCGTCCTGTACCCACTCATGTCTTTGACCTTGTGGGCTGGCTCCTTTGGGAGTGTGACTTGGCCAAGCCGGGCATAGGGAACAAAAGCCCTTGGAACTCGCCTTGTTCCCTCTGGCAGCTTGCCCTGCTCATCCTGTCACCCTTGTATCTCTTCCCTCCCGGTGGGATCCTGACACCCAAGGGGCTGCTGCCAGACTTCGTCCTGGGATCCACCAGGCTTCCTGGGGGCAGGAGCAGGAGGACTCAGGTCATCTAGAGAGAACTCCTCCCCTGAAGCTGCTTTTTATATTAGACCTTGGCAAAGACTTCCAGGAAAGTGGTCTTGGAGAGATGTCACCCACATAGAAGGGAAGGGACTGCATCTGCCAGCCCACCCCAGCAAATTACGGAGCAGAGCCAGGTCCACACTGCCCTGCCCCTGGAGATGACCGCAAGGCACTGTTGGCTCAGCACCAGCGCATGCTGCCAGGTTGGCCTCAGGAGCTCTATGAGGGTATGTAGGGGGTAGGCAGGAGAGGCAGGGTGCTCTGTGGTCACAGTCCAGAGGATTGCGGGTGCTGCACATGGCTCCACTATCCACTGGGTGTGCTGCTCCACCTGGATGCAACGTGGACCCACAGAAGGAGGGAGCTCAGGGGCTGGAGTAGGTTTCTGGGCTAGAGTCCTTCCCGTAGTGAGTATGGGGTTAAGAATGAGTATCTGGCTCTGGACCAAGGCTTCTGCTGCAGCTGCTAGATGGTTGTGTGACATTTCCTGGGGAGATGTGACTAAATGTCTATTCACTCCTATAGGGCACTGATAACTGACCAAAGAAACTACTCTACCCTAGTCCATTCACCCTGATGGGGCGCTGATGACTGACCAAAGAAATTCTCTCTTTTGTGATACTGGGGATGAACCTAGGGCCTTGCACATGCTTAACAAGCACTCTGCCAGCAAGTTACCTGCCCCACCCAAACCAGTGACTCACTGGGAGTATGGGTGACTCCGAGGCAGCTTTCTTACTGAGAAGCCCACCCCAGCATTGACGACGACACACAGACGCTGCTTCCCTAGAGTCCCCCGCATCGCTTCCACGTGGCCCCAGATGTCCTCTCCCAGCAGCTGCTTACCACCTCTGTGTCCTCGGGAAGGGGCTCCAGGGCCCTGCAAACTTGCTGAGCTTCTTGAGTTTCAGGGAATGTTTCAACCCAGAGCACAGAGCTACCCAGCACAGGCTAGCGCGTCACCTGCCTGTGGCCGCATAGGAGAGATCACAGTGTGGGGCCCTTCAAGTCAGCCACAGTTACTCTCAAGTTGGTAGCAACTGTTCTGAAAGCTCCCAAGAAACGGTTACAGACAGGAGGTGTCATCCATGCCACAGAGCAGGAGTGACATTCCACACCACACAACTCCACAGATAAACCCATCTGACATATTTGAAAATATACCCTATCCTCTCCCAAAAATATATCTGCTCCGCAAGATTATACCTCACAATGTGCTCATATATCCTGCAAGTGGACACTTCCCTCATGCACATCCCACAAGCACATACACCCCACAAACCCACATGACACATACCCATGACCACACCCAGTGAACAAATACGTACAGATTCAGAACAGACACACCCAAAAATATGCCTTTACCTATAGACACACCATGTACAATGCACACACACCCATCCCCTGCAGATACGTGACTGTCAGCCACAATGACAAGGGGCCTGGCTGCCATTCAGAACTAGGAAGAGCAAATTTGGTACTGTGTAGATGTGAACCAGGCCTTTGGCATTCACAAAGGTTCCCTGTCCACGCTTCATCCTCCATCAGGCCTGCTGTGGCTACTGCTCCTCAAACAGATATTCAGGATGGCGGGCTCGGGCTGCAATGGCTGGCTTTAAAAGTACCAGTGAGGGCAACATATGACACCCACCTGCTATGGGTGTTAAATTCCTGTCCTGAGATTGAGTGAAGAAACTGGCTTTTGTGACTTCATGCCACTTGAATGCAGGCAGGCAATTGGCTGTTGAGAGTGTATCTGAATGACCCTATGGCAAGCAGGGAGCACAAGGAAGCTCCGTGCACCAGGCACCCCAGACATACAGATTTTTGGCTGAGCACTGGCAGGAGTTCCTGCTGCAGGCACCAGACCCCACCACAGAGGCCTCCTGCATGGACCTCACAGGCCGTGGCCACCCTTCTGGAATCCCAGGACATAGTGTGCATGTCTCTGGCTGTATAGCTCTCCATGTGTCTAAGGGACCGAGTATCCCAGGAACATGGGCTCTGGAAAGAGCTGCTTCAATCAGCCTCTTACCCAGAACACCATGGCAACACCACAGGGGTGGCTGTGGTGGTTTGGATATGAAATGTCTTCCATAGCCTTGTGTGTTTTGAATACTTGGTCCTTAGATGGTGGTAATTCAGGAAGGTTGTGGCACCTTTCTGAGGTGGAAACTTGCTAGAGGGGATGTGTAACTGAAGACAGACCTTGAAGTTTATAAGTCCAGCCGACTGGGTGTTCAGAGCTAGCTCCCTCAGACAATTTTCTTGCTGCTGCTGTGACAAGATGTGACACCCTGACTGCCTACCTTGCAATGCCTCCCCACCATGTTGAAATTTGCCCTCCAAACTAGAGGCCAAAATAAACCCTCTCCTCCTATAAGCTGCTTTTTGATCAGGTGTTTTGTCCCAGCAATGAGAAAATTAGTACCAAGAAGTGGGTTACTGCTGTAATGATCCTAATCCTGTGGTTTTTGGTCTTTTGGAACTGGTTTATTGGAGGAAAATGGAATGGTTTGGAGCTTTGGAGTAGAAAAGCCTTACCAAAATGCACAGAATGTGGACTGTGAAGGCTTGGCTGGTGAGGTTTCAGAGGAGTAAGAGGACTTTGCTGGGAACTGAGCTAGATGCAGCTTGTGTGAGGCTGGCTGCGTCCTGAGAACTTGAGCCATGATGAATTTAAAAGTAACCGACTGGTGTGTTTTGCAGAAATAAAAACAGAGCAGAAGGATATGAAAGATGTAGTTTGACACCGAGGGAAGTGTGTCTTTAGGCTGCTTCAGCTGCCATCAAGAGGTTGCCACCATCGAGGATGGGCCAGCCTCGCTGCATTGGGACAACAGTAGTGCTGGTTCTTCTGAAAGGAGAGGGCCCTGAAGGAACAGTGTGGAAGGAGTTTCCTGATCTTCTAGGTTGGATTTTTTCCTCTCTGGATTAACAAATTTAGCACCTGGTACTCATTTTGGGTATAGGATAAATGCAGAAAATAAGGCCACAAAGTGAAACCATAGTTCCAGGAGCCACTGGGGTGCTTTGATGTGAAGCAGGATCATAGTCCCTGCATGGAGGCTCTGTAGAGATGAACCATGGGTTGCAGTGGAGACTTCAGGGTTTGGGAAGCTAGGACTATGGAGTATCTGCCAAGGAGAGCTATAGGCTTAGGATGTATTCTTCCTGGGCTGCAAACAGTATAGCTGGACTTTCTGGAACCCAGAGGATTCCATCACAAGCCCTAAGAGCAGGACTATTATGTATTTAGTCACAGCAGTGCAAAAAGTCATGAAAAACATGTAGGGACAGATAGTCGGCTTGTTTTCAGCACCAAGGAGAGCGGCCGAAGCCCTCTAGTGGCTCTGGCTGCATCAAGCTCTCTGGGCCTGCTGCTGGTTCCATCCTGGGCTTTGCTTGGTTCTAGAAGCACCAAGCCCAGGCAGGCAGTGGGCAGCTCAGCAGGCTTTGTAAGTCTTTTTGAGGACAGTTTTATGCCGCTTTCTGTCAAGACAGAAAGCATGGCATGGCTTCTTGAGCAGTGACTGATGTCAGGGAAGGGTGCACTTGCTCGGCTGCGGCATGAATAACCAAGGCCCACAAACCTGCCAGGAGTCGTGAATCAGGTTTCCCGGGAAGGGTGACCAAGCTCAGTCTATCTTCTGGAGTCTTCTGTGGGCAATTTATTCTATCCTGGCACCTGTCTCTGGGGCAAATTTCCTCCTTGCCACTTCCTTTCACCAAGGAGGAGGCCTAGGCAGAGGAAGGGAGGTTATGGTCAGGGTTACGCAGCAAGATGGTGAAGGAGGTGAATTCAGAGTCCATCTCAGGGCAGCGAGGCCTGTGGGAGGGACTCTGGGTGCTTAGCTTTCAGCTGCTTGAATCTCAAAGGTGGCATCGACTATCCACACAGGCACATGAGGACATGGTGCAGATGGTCTCCCCACCTGGTCTCTCATGGGTGGGCTACAGGGAGGCAGTTTCCCCCTTGGCCACCCACCTGAGACCACGAGGGCCACTGCTATCCTGTTCTAGGTGTCCCCTGACAGGAGGAAAGCACCAGTTCTTGGAAGCCATCTGAGAGCAGAGCAGGAATGGGGTCAGGGGACATTTACCTGAATAGTTGAGTGCCTGTTTTGGCTAGATGGGTGTGGACTCAGCCAGACAACCGCTTCTCTATCTACCTGTGCAGGACTATGGCCAGTGCTCCAGATGCCCCATCTAAGCGTCCTGAGCCAGGTCACCCTGGTACCTAAGCAGGTCCTAATGCAACCTCATGATCTAGTGCTCAGAGACACATGGCAACAGCCAGAGGCCAGGGAGGCCCCCAGAACTTGCTCCTGGACACTCGGGTGGGAGGAGCCTTCCTGAAGAGCTGTAGGACCCAGAGCATCTAAATGAAGTTCCCATTTACCAAGTATTACTGAACAGGCAGAAGACTGAATATATCTGGTCCAAGGTAGGGTCACCCCAGGGCTGAACAATGGAAGCCTCAGGACAATGGGCTCAAAGCTGGGGCTTTGCCCTGGAGTGCAGGGGCCACGACCCCTAAGGCTCAACCTTGGTGGGGTGTGTGAGTCTGCCGCACTTTCGCCAGCATCCTCTTACCAGCCAGAGATGTAGCTGATAGGGGTCAGCTGCCAGAGAAGCTTCCCAGTCCCACAGGGACCATCTATCCAGTCAGGGCAGGGACCATGTGGGACAAGTTAGGACAGGTGAGCCATCTGTACTGGGGCCTCAAGCAGAAGCTGAGCTGTGGTCGTGGTGGCAGACTATTCTGATCCTCTCCTTTTGTTGTTGGACCTAGAGGTAGGGGGAACAGGGTGCTGCTCACTCAGGTCTAAGGCCCAGGTATTCTCCTGGTGATCTGGGGATCTGAGGATGTGGTGCAGGACAAGGCTAGCACAGGACCCTCTTCATGGGACCGAGTGCTGGGGATTGCAGCCTCCCAGACATAGGGCAGGGCACTTGGGATGCACAAGCCAGAAACTGGCAAGTGAAGATACTCCGGAAGCCAGGTTTGGGTGGCAGGAGGCTGAGACACAGGGACCATATGAGCCATGTTGTTTTGTGGGAAAAAACAAACAAACAGGAAAACTCAGTCTCCTGATCCTAGTGAATCTTGATGCTTTTTTGTATATGTGTGTGTATGTGTGTATGTGTGATTATGTGTATATGTGTGTATATGTACTTATATGTGTGGGTACATGTGTGTGAAGTGCATATGAGTATGTGTGCATATGCATGTGGAGGCCAAAGGCTGTATTGGGTATCTTCCTTGGTTACTTTTTACCTTATTTTTTGAGACAGGGTCTTGCACTGAAGCCAGAGCTCACTGGGTTGGCTTGACTGGCTAGCCAGCAAGCCTGAGGGATTCCCTGTCCTTACACCCCCTAGTGCTGAGACTATAGGCACATGCCGCCATGTCTGGCATAGCAATTACTTTACCCACTGAGCCATCTCCACAGCCCCTTGGTGCTCAGTTTTTCTCCCACTTCTGGCCTGGCTGGTGTTGGGTGTGGGGATTGGTATATTGACTGGGACATCATGCTAGGCCCTGCCAAGACCCAGTGTACATGGCACTGAGCCCAGCCCAGAGCCCAGGACAATAAGCAGGATGCATGCCAATGCCGAGCCAAGTATAGAGTTTGCTGCAGGAGGAGGGCCGGGCCACAGTAGCCTTGCAGGAGGCTCTGGCTGCAGTTCTGCTACCAGCCATCTCCCAGCGAAGCCAGAGATGACTAAGTGCGGGAGGGGTGGGACACAAGCCAGGAGCACGCTCCCCCGCCTGGTTCTGCCCAGTGGCCCTAATAGGGCCTGGTGAATAATTCAGTAGGCAGACTCAGACAGGAGGGGAGCCACGGGCGCCAGAGCAGGCCAAGGACGGGCAGGACACAGATTGAGGAAACCCTTGCTAGGGGCTCAGATAGGAGGAGCCCTGGCTGGCCTCCCAGACCCTGGCCACCCACAGACCTGGTGTGACACTGAGTGTGGTAGATGACATTTGTATCTAGGTGGAGTCCCTGGGACAAGATGCGTGACCATCCTGGCAGGACGCTCCACAAAAAGAGAAAGGGCCAGCTCCTATATTCTATAACCCCGGAGTCCTACCTATCTTCCTAGCTGACCCGAGTTTCCCAGTGACCCAGCCAGGAGAGAGAGCTGAGACTCATAACCTTCCAGCACTCTGAAACACTGAGCAGGGCTGGCCTTGTTTGTGGGGGGATCCAAATTCCCAGCTTCCCTAAAGAAACCAATCCCACCCTCTTTTAGCCTGTTTTTCTGACCTTATTTTTGACCCCACCACAAAGATGTTTGCTGAACTCCCGTGCAAGCAGGACTCCGGGGCCGAGGTCTGAAGGCCCCGCTGCCTCAGGGACCCCAGGACTGCAGGGCTGCCAGCTCTATGGGGACAGTTCCAGCCCAGCCACTAAGAGAAGCTGGAGTGCTCCCTGTGGATCTGAGAAAGCTAGGCAGGTGGGGACTCCATAGGGCTGTGCACAAGGGTGCTGGGCATAAGGGATACCATACGTCGTCCGTGGACCTGCACTTCAGAGTGGCCTCAGGGACCACCCACCCCTGTACTGCACTTGGAGCATTTGGGAAGGTGTGGGGCTTTAAGCTACAGCCCTGGCAGAGCCTGGGACCCTCAGTGAAGGAAAAAAAAAAAAAAAAAACAGAACAGAACAGTAGGTTAGGGAATCATCTGTCATCTCCTTTTGGAACCCCAAGAGCCAAGGTGGAACCTCTTAAAACATGAGTTCCTCATCTGTGTGAAATAATCAGCCTCGTTTCCCATGCCTTTTTCCAAATGAAACTCAAGCTTAGCTAATGAGGTGCACACAGGATTTTTCAGTGTGTGTATGTGTGGGGAGTGTATGTTTGTTGCAGACCCCCAACAGCCTCATTTGTGTGGCTGAGAAGCTCCCACCAGCCAATCATCTTCTTGGAAGAACAGGCACTTTTGCACCTCCACAGTGGGTTTCAGCACGAGGAAAGCACAGCCCGGAAGTTCTGCTCTTCTCGCTGGAAGCAGCTGCAACGCCTGCTATCCCCTTGCAGAGGCTGAAGCAGGAGGACCCCAAGTTTGAGGCCAGTTGGGCTAAACAGGAAGTTTAGGGCCAGACCTTCCTACACAATCTCAGAAAGGGGAGGCTGGGGAGAGGGTTCTGCCAGCAAAGTGCTTGGCACACGAGCATGGGGACCTGAGTACCCACATAGGAGCCAGGTGTGGTGGCACATGCCTGTAATCTCATCAGTGGGAAGACGGGAAAAGAAAGATCCTGGGGCCTGATGGTAGCTACTAGTCCAGCCTAACTGGTGGGCTTTGCATTCAGTGAAAGACCCTGTCTCAAAAAATAATGTGGAGAGCAATAGAAGACACCTGATGTTGACTTGTGGCCCTTGTAGCCTGCACACGTGTGTGCTCACACATATGAGCATGCATACATACATTCATGTACGTCATACATGTATACACACAGCAAAAAGGTCTAAAAGTTGGTCACAGCTCAAGGGAAGAAGAGGGCATGCACCCATAGGTGGGGGTCCACAACAGAAGCCTCACATCAGGGGCTGTGGCAAGGGGGTATGGCAAGACCTTACCTGTGTATCTTCAGGAGGAACAGGTGGGTTTGCCTGATTCCAGCCCACCTGGGTGTGGGTGACCGGCTTACATGAGTGGGGCAGCTGGGCAGTCATGGCCTGTGTGAGAACCCTCAGAGAGAAGGAATAAGGACACTGTGGATGAATCCTCCACTGTCCCCAGGGACTGTCCAGCCCTAGGAGGGGCTGTCTTGCAGAGTCAGCAAGATTCCAGGTTCAAAACATCAAAAACATCAGAAGCACATGGTTGATGCTGACAGAAAATATTTTGAATCTAATGAAAACTAAAACAATTGAACAAAATTTGTGGAGGATAGGTAAAGCAGAACTTAGAATATGTTTATAGCATACTAATTGATTTTAGTTAATTTTTAATTAATTACTTGCTTTTAAAAGATCACAAAGCTAGGCATGGAGGTTCTTGCCTGTAATTCCAGCACTAGAAAGGAAAGAGGCAGGAAAATTAGGAGTTTAAAATCAACCTTAACTACATTACACAGGGAGTTTGAGGCCAGGCTGAGCTACATGAGTCTTTTCTCAAACGCTAACTAACTAACTAACTAACTAGATAAATAAATACAAGTCAGTAATCTAAGCCATGTGTAAACAAACTACAGCCCACAGGCCAATTGGCCCTTTCCTGGATAAGGCCAGCACTGTTGGAAGATGGTCACATTCACCCACTACTCGCATAGTTTGCTGATATGGGTATGAGCTTTGCCTTCAGAGAGGAGTAAAGGGGGGGGGGAAAAAACAATGCAAGCAAAAAGTGAGAAGTAATAATAGAGCAGAAATCAATGAAATAGGACACAGAAAAGCAATGGGAAAAATCAGTTAACTCCAGAGCTCGTTCTTTGAAAGATCGATGAAGTTGATTTGATTGGGCTGGCAAAGAAGCTAAGCACGAGTTGGATGGACACCAGGGCAGCGCTGTGAAGATGGGCTGGCAGCTTCCGTGGTGTGGAATGCCATCCCTGTGAGACTGACCTTGAAATCAAAGTGATAGAGAAGGTCTTTCTCCAGCTGTGCCCCCAGGGGGCCAGTGTGGTGAGGGTCCCAAAAGGCCAGGACAGTAGGGCTGAGGGGTCATGAGGGAAGCCTTGGGTTCTATCCCAAACCAAAGCAATTGGCATCTGTGTGTTTGGAACATGAAGTGCCAGTTCCTTTGATGGATCTACTTGATGGCTCTAGTGCAGATCAGGAAGGGGCCATGCCTCCTCATGAGCTCCGTCTCCTCCACACAGTTATGGGAGATGCAGTGAGGAGCCATGCTTTTAGACACGCCCTGTGGGATTGGTTGTCCATGCAGCTAGTCTGGAGTCCCACCATCGGCCAGCCATGCAATTGCACTTTTCACTTGTCTTCAAGCCCCCACTGGCACCAAAATGCATCCCCCCATAGCATATAATCAGATGGAATTCTTACTCCAACTAGTGGGTACAGTGCTGTCGTGGGCCCTCATACTGGCCAGTGTCATGGAGGCAGCAGAGGTGACGTTTTCCATGAAGTCACGATGTTGGAGCTATGATGATGAGGATAGAAGAGACAGTAGAATGGATGGAAAATAGTGTTCACCCCAGAATTGTTGAAAGTTATTAGGACTAATTTTATTTTTATTTATTTATTGGGGGGGAGAGAGAATGAGCATGCCAAGGACTCCAGCCACTGCAGATAAACTTCAGACACATGCACCACCATGTGTATCTGGCTTACATGGGTTCTGGGGAATTGTACCTGGGTCCTGAGGCTTCTCAGGCATGTGCCTTAATCGCTAAGCCATCTCTCTAGCCCAGGACTTTTGTTTTTAAAGACAGGATCTGCTTATGTAGTCTTGGATGAGTTTGAACCCATAACCTTTGGGTCTCAGCCTCTTGTGTGCAGGGATTATAGATGTGGCCACCACATTCATCTCTCTGTGTTGCTTTTTAAAAAAATATTTATTTATTTATTTATTTATTTGAGAGGGAGAAAGAAGCAGAGGGAGAGAGAGAGAACAGGCACGGCAGGGCCTCCAGCCACTGTAAACGAACTCCAGATGCATGAGCCCCCTTGTGCATCTGGCTTACATGGGTCCTGGTGAGTTGAACCTGGGATCCCCTGGCTTTGCAGGCGAATGCCTTAACTGCTAAGTCATCTCTCCAGCCCTCTGTGTTACTTTTTAACATATTAAAATATGTTGATAATGGAAAAAGTAAATGGAGAAGTTAAAAAGGCATGACCACAGACCATGCACCTTAACACAGCATGAAATAGTACACACAATTTTCTGTCTGTATATTCAACAACTTAGAAGAAAATGGACAAGGGAGCCAGCTGTGGTGGCATGCACCTGTCAACTCAGCGCTTGGAAGGTTGAAGCAGGAGGAAGAAGGAGAAGGAGAAGAAGAGGAAGAAGAAGAAGAAGAAAGAGAGAGAGAGAGAAGAAAAAAGAAAAGAAATCTCTTCCTTGAGAAGCCCATGTCCACTCTTATTCTTCCCTGAAGTGTCTTTCTATTAACTCCTGGGCTTCAAATGTATGTTAAGAGTATCTTTGGGCTGGAGAGATGGCTTAGCGGTTAAGGCACTTGCCTATGAAGCCTAAGGACCTCAGTTCGATTCTCCAGGTCCCATGTAAGTCAGATGCACATGGTGGCACATGTTTCTGGAGTTCGTTTGAAGTGGCTAGAGGCCCTGGTGTGCCCATTCTCACGCTCTGTCTTTGCTTCAAATAAATAAATAAATTAAAAAAAAATCTTTTAAAAAATTTGAAAAAGCATTTTTTAATGAAGTCCATCTCTGCTTCAAAAGAAAGAAAGAGAGGCTAGGTAGAGAGGGAGTAAGAAAGGAAAGAACGATAGGACTTGAGATGGACAAATGCTCAAAGAGCAGGTCGTTTCTGAATACACTGCCCCACTATCGGGCAGCCTCGATGGTTCCGTCAAGAAACCAGCAGTGGCTTGAGTCATCCTGCCTGTGAAGGAACCGAGTATTTTCTACAGCTGCTGTGGAAGTTTCCTTGATCTGGCTCTGATGCTTCTGGGCGCTGTTTCTGTGCGTTTATTCTTGTTATGTCATACCTGATGTCTTCACCACGTCTGGGGAGCTCCAGTGTCATTCCTTCAAGTGACTTTGCTGGGTCCTGGCTGTCGCCTCCAGAGGATGCGGGTGGCCCTTCTGGGCTGTCAGGCCACCTTGACTCTCAGCGTCTCTGAGGCGGGGCCTCCAATGTCAGGTCAGTTCTCGGAGTCTTTGCTCTGGGTGTCCCATGGTGAGTCTTGTGTGGACCTATACAGAGGAGGGTGACCTTCACCCTGGTTTTCTCCCCTTTCAGGACCCTCTCTTGCCTGCAGGGCTCCTTTGCTGGCCAGGGAGACGTGGCTCCTATCTGAGTTTGCTGCATGGGTGCTACCTGTCTACTATACTAAGGTGGGGGCTTGCTCTTGGAGCCAAGCCGAAAGGAAAAGACCTTCCACCTGGGACAGACACTCCAAGTTTTGCTGCCTCCCCAATCTGCTTGCTCTGTGGGGTCCTCGGGAACTGTGAGCATCCTGTCCAGGCTCCAGGCAGTTAGTGGCTTCCGCTGCCTGGGGATGAAACGCCACCTCTCTGGTTCCCTCTGAGGATTCCTTGTGGAGAGCTCTGTGAAGCCTGGGGCAAGTGTGGCTCCCACTATGCCAGGCAGCTGGCAGTGCCATGAGCTGGGGGTCTTTAGGGGCACCGATTGGTACCCACTTTCCCTCTAGCAGGGAAAGGCCAGAATTAGCCGATGGCTGGAAGCCATGCCAAGTTTAACAGAGAATTTGTGCCAGCAGGGCGGCACAGTGACAGCAGTGTTCGACAACATGCTCAGATGCAGGCCATCGTGGACGTAGCTGTGGTCCCACTGTGTCCTGGAGTCCAGGGGCAGGGGCAGCTCATGGCCCTTAGGACCCCACCCCACTCACCATCACGTGAGCTGCACAGGATGAGTTGGGGCAGAGGACCCGAGTCTGCCACCCAGTCAAGCTGCTTCGGATGGCAAAGCCCTGGTCAGACTCACGTCTCTGCGGCACTGTGCCCTGCAGGTAGTGACTGATGGTGGAGCCGATGAGCTCAGAGCCAGTGCGGGTAGTCTGGCCGGACGGTGGTGACTCGGGGGTGGGGTGGGGTGGGAAGGGAGGCCCCTCACCCATGCCTGCTGTCAGACACTGTCAGGAAGAGGCCTGAGGCATATGCACAGTGACAGCTTAATGGCCTTCGGGTAAAGACTCTTCTGAACGAGCTGGGCTGGGAGAGGCTGAGCCAAGAGGGCACTGCATGCCCATCGCTGGCCTGTGCTGGGCTGAGAAGGGGTACTGTACCCTTCCGGTATCTGCACAGCCCTGGAAGGAGGTTCTGGCAAGCAAGTCAGCTGAAGTTCCACCTGGCCACGTCCTGCCTCTTCACACAGAGACCACCTCCCCTGTGAGACCCTTGGAGGACCCACCAACAGGACCTGGGAGCCAGTTGGCACAAGTCACACCCCAGACACGAGGTGCATGTCCTCAAAGGTCCAGTGTCCCTTGAAGTGAGGAAAAAGGCAAAGTCACACCAGAACTTGGGATGTTTTCCAAGGAGCTCAGAATAAAGGCAGTGCCCCAGGAAGCAGACTAGGGGGTCCCTGAACCATTCCCGTCCCACCCTCCTGCACTCAGCTGAAGGTCTGAGTATCCAGGCCCCGCAGTTTGGTTAGCAAACTCAGGGGCAGCTCCCTTTTCCTGGTCATCTACTTAGTACACTTCTAATCCAGCTTGGTACCACCCCACTTGCCTGAAGAGGACTTAGAGGTCTAGGGTCCAGGTAGCTCTGCCCAGAGTCGGTGCATACCTGCCAAGCTGCGGGGCCCCCGAGGACAGACGTGCAGGCACACCGCATCCCTGCAGTCTACACGATGATCTTTTGAGACTGGCCCTGCTCGCCTTGGGGCTGGAGGGAAAGGAGAGACGCCCAGCTGAGTGCAGGACTGAAGTCCGGCTCGAGGCATGTCCAGCTCAGAGTGGTAGAAGGAGCTCTGGACACTGGTTTCCCTGTAAGTCTTGTTGCCATGAGTGGCAGTTCCTTTCCTAACCAGACACGCTGATTACGTGTTCCCTCTTTAGGTTTTAATAATAGGCTCCGGACTGAGTGGCGGCAGAGGGAGAAGACACAGTTGCCATCCTGTGTCTTCCTCTGCTGCCTTCCTTCCGGCCAGCAGGGAGCCCTGCTCCTATGCTGGGCTGATTGGGGGTCGTGGGACTCACACCGGTGGTCTCCCCAGACCTGTGGCAGACATACTTCTTCCCATGAAGGTAGCTCAGTGTTGTGCCGCCTGGTCTTTCCCCACCAGCCCTGCCCCTCACCAGGGAATCTTTCTGGAGCCTTCTTTAGGAAGGGCCAGTCTGTTCATCATCCTCCCTCTGGTCGACCGAGACATCCTCATCTGTTGTCATGTGGGATCTAAGCTTCAGCACTCAGGGTGTCCCTGCTCCCCACTGGGAAGGCTCTAGAAATTGTCACCATCAAGTTGGCCTGAGACCCTTTAGCCTTAGGTGACAGAAAAGCTCAGAAGGCAGAACTGGCAGCTGGATCTGATGTTTGGAAACAGTGGCTCTGGGGCATATGCCAGCCAGGGACCCAGTGTCCACAGCACTTAGTGTTAAGGACAGACCCAGAGCAGTGAACCCTGATGTCTGCAGATAGGGAAACCGGGGTTCCACAAAGCTTTTCAGGAGCCAACAGAGGGGTGACATGGGACCCCCAGCAGATTCTTGGTCCTTAGCAAGCACCAGTGGGTGGAGTGGTACTTGTGCTGCACTCAGAGCCACTGTGGAGACCAACCACAGGCCATCCATGATAAGCAAAACCATCCTGCTGCTGACCCTTAACACCCGGCTCCTCACGTCGGCCATGGCTGACACAGGCTGGCCATCTAGAAAACTGCAAATGCTCCCGCTTTGAGGAGTTGCGGAGAAAGTCTCCTTATCCTTGGGGCTGGGTAGGTGGCTCAGTGGTTAAAGAAACACCCCCTTTTCCAGAAGTTTCATCCTCATGCCCGAACAAACAGCTTTATAAACTACAAGTAGAGACTTGAACCTCCCTGCCACACGTTCATGAGTAATGAATGGAGCATTTCCAGGGGCACCTTCAAGTAGGTGTGATGTTGAATGAAAAAAAAAAAAATATATATATATAGTAAATAAGGTCTTGCTATGTAGCCCAGGCTGGCATGAAACTCACAGCAATCCTCCTACCTAGCCCCATTGCGTACTAAAATGACCGGTGTGCACCACTGCCCGGGTTGGTCTTAACTTGATGGGATTTACAGTCACCGTGTCAATAAACCTCTAGGCTTATCTGTGAGGGGACTTTCTAGATTAGATTAATTGGAGTGGAAAGGCTTCCTAAATGTGAGTATCGCCGTCCATGGTCTGGGGCCCTGGAATGAATAAAAAGCATGAGCTGAGCTGCAGCATTCGTCTCTGCCTTCTACTGCAGACCTCTCTCTCTCTCTCTCTCTCTTCCTACTGTGGATGCAATGTGACGAGCTTCCTCAAGCTTCTGCCGTGCATTCTCTGTCACGATGGACTGTACCCACCTACCTGCCCTCCCACTTACGTTGCTTCGCAGCAATGAGGAAAGTAAACGATATGCCCCGTGCCTGACTTCCTATTTGGTTTTGATGCAAGTGAGAGACACGATCTGAAATTTCAAAAAGAGGAGGTGTTGCTGGGATGGAAGGCAAGGCTCAGAGAAAGACCGGGGTGGGCTGGGACAACGAGGCAAAGCCAAAGGAAGCGGCCATTAAGAACACCCTCATGGGGAACACTATGTGGAACAGCAGGTGGTGACGACCAGTGCCCCACAATCCAAGCAAATGGCTAAGGTGGATTCCACTGCTCCAGAGACCCCCTCCCCAATCCTGTGCTGGGAAGTGCTGGGCTTGGGCCCAATGAAGCTCTCTGGCCTTGATGGTGTGCCCATTTTTAACTGGTGTTATTTCATTAGCAGTTTTATTCAGCTGACTGGTAGTGTGCCTCACCCCAGCCATGGGCTGCCTCCATGGTAGGGCTCTGGGCCCAGAGTCTCCCCTTTACGCACAGGGCCAACATTCACCCACATACAGCGTCTCTCTTGCTAGGCGGGGTCTCTGGGGAATATGCCCCTCCTCCCAGGTCCCACCCAGGCTGCCTACTAGCTTCATCCCTGTGAAGTTGGACCCAGCGGGGGTGGGCTGGGTAAGCAGCTTCAGGTGGCTGACTTGAGGGTGTCCCCAGTGGTGCCCCCTACCCTAGCGAAGGCTGCAGCATGGAGCCTGCTTCCCTCGTGAGGTGTTCTCCACACCCATCATGCTGAAGGCCCCGAGGGCTCACTCTTTGACCATCACTGCCTACACTAATTTTAGGCAATTTGGCTTCCTTCTTAAATAGCATTCTAGGGAACCAGCAAGCTGTCACCTCCTAAAACAAGCCTCTGACGGATGTCACACACAGCACACTCCAAAATGGTCCTTGTTCATATTGCAAATTAAACTCTTAATATACTCCCTGTCACTCGGTCCCCAATGCAAGGCCTGCATGCACACCAGGCAGCAGGCCCATGAAGTAAAATCTACTCTGTTTTATTGCCTCTCGCCTGGAAATTTACTGCTAAGCGCAAACATGGCATCTCCCACATATAACTCCCTGAGACTGGGTGAAGGGAATGGCTTATAGCCCAGAAAGGCTCTTTAGCAAGGCCTTCTCTTGCAGCTGCTTGAAGTCTGCAACTCAGGGCCAGCAGGAGGACAGTGTCTGGGACATGGGGGGGGGGTTATGGGTCCTGATTTTAGTGGGGATCCACTCTTGTTCTCCTTCTGTTGGCAGGTCGTGGTGAGCTGTCCAGGGCTGAGCACACAAGCCTGGGAGCGAATGAGAGTCAGCACTAGAAAGGCTGATGTGAGGGGCAGGCTCTGCCCATTCCACGGAGCTTGGGGTTCCACTGCCCCCCACCTGACACTAGGAGAAGCTGGCCTTCAAAGACAGCCAACACAGAGGGAACATCTGGCCTTGATAATCTTTTTTTTTTTTTAATTTTTTGTTTGTTTATTTATTTGACAGCGACAGAGAGAAGGAGGCAGAGAGAGAGAGAGAGAGAGAGAGAGAGAATGGGTGCGCCAGAGCTTCCAGCCTCTGTAAATGAACTCCAGATGTGTGCGCCCCCTTGTGCATCTGGCTAACGTGGGTCCTGGGGAATTGAGCCTCGAACTGGGGTCCTTAGGCTTCACAGGCAAGCGCTTAACCACTAAGCCATCTCTCCAGCCCATCTTTTAAACTTATTATTATTATTAATACTATTTGGTTTTCCAAGGTAGGGTCTCACTCTAGCCCAGGCTGACCTGGAATTCACTATGTAGTCTCAGGGTGGCCTCGAACTCACAGAGATCCTCCTACCTCTGCCTCCCGAGTGCTGGGATTAAAGGTGTGCACCACCACGCCTGGCTTAAGCTTATTTTAAAATTATTATTTATTTATTGTATGTGTGTGTGTGTGTGTGTGTGTGTGTGCGCGTGTGCACTATATTTTGCTGGGTTCACCAGGAATATCTGGAAAGCTTCCAGTCTCCACCTCCCGTTAGCATCTGCATGCTGGGATTACAGAAGTCCCCCGCAGCTTCTGGCTTCTTTACATGGGTTCTGAGGATAAAACTCAGGTACTCCAGCTTGAGTAGATAAGCACCGAGCCATCTCCCTAGCCTTGATAATGTCAGGCTTGTTTACATTCTGTTAAAAAAATTAGTATTTTATTTTTGTTTATTTGAGAAGATAGAGAGAGAGAGAGGATGGGTTTCCAGGGCTTCCAGCCACTGTAAACAGACTCCAGATGTATGCACCACCTTGTGCATCTGGCTTACGTGGGTCCTGGGGAATTGAACCTGGGTCCTTTGTCTTTGCAAGCAAGTGCCTTAACCACTCAGCCGTTTCTCCAGCCCTTTAGTTACATTCTTTTTTTTTTTTGGTTTTTCGAGGTAGGGTTTCACTCTAGCCCAGGCTGACCTGGAATTCACTATGGAGTCTCAGGGTGGCCTCGAACTCACGGCGATCCTCCTACCTCTGCCTCCCGAGTGCTGGGATTAAAGGCGTGCGCCACCACGCCCGGCATTAGTTACATTCTTGATCAAGCATAACCGAAGCTGGCAATCCCTAGAGTTCCAGTCATGACTCTTCAGGATCCTCTGTGTCCAGGCAAGTTCGGGTTGGGTTTCCTTCACTTTAAGGAGACAAATCCACAGTGAGGTGAGTGGGATGGACCTCGGGTGGCTCCTTACGGGCAGCGGAAAAGACACCACCACCTGTGTCATCACGAGAGCGACCTCAGACCAAGCTCAAGTGAGGGCCAGTCTATATCATGCTGACCTGTCCTCAAGACCATCACTGCCATCAGAGAGAAGGGGAGCCGAAGCCAGCTAAGCCCCTAGGAGAGACGAGTGGACGCCACATGGAGTCTTGGGATAGAAAGGGGCACCAGGGCGCAGCAAGCGGTGCTGGGGCAGCATGCAGAGCCTGGTTCCCACTGTGGTCATGACTCGCGTGTCTGGAGGTGTCACATGTTAGCATGGACAGGGGAACATGGGTTCGGGCACTCTGTACTGTGGCTGCAACATTTATGTAACTGTAGTATTTTATTTATTTATTTATTTGAGAGAGAGAGAGAGAGAAAGAATGGGTGCACCAGGGCCTCCAGCCCCTGCAAAGGAACTCCAGATGCATGTGCCACCTTGTGCATCTGGCTTGCATGGGTCCTGGAGAATCAAACCCGGATCCTTTGGCTTTGCAGGCGAATGCCTTAACTGCTAAGCCATCCTCCAGCCCCCATTTCTGTAACTAGAACTGTCCTAGAATGGAAAGTGTACTTGAAAAGAGAGGGAAGCAGAAACCCCAGGTGGTCACTGAGGAGAAGGACTGAGCCCTTCAGAGGTGGCGGACTTGCCCCTTTCAGTCTCACACCCACAGAAGGATGTAATGTGAACCACCCCAGAGGAGAGCTCTGGCTCCGTGAGCTGGTGTCTGCGGAGGGCTGGACTCTGGCCTTTTCCCATGGGTGAGGAGAGGAGAGAGGCGAGGTTAGGGTTTTTATCAGTTATCAACTTGACAAGATCTCGAATCACCTGTGAGGGGTTGTGTAATTAGATTAGCCGCTGTGCCTAACTGAGAGGGATTATCTTGATTGGGTTAATTAAGGTAAGAAGACCCACCTTAACTGCGTACAGCTGTTCTCTTCTTTCTTCTTCCTCTCCTGTTTCTCTCTTTCTTCCCTTCCTTTCCTCCCTCTCTCCTTCCCCTTCTTTTTCTTTCTTTGTAGTCCTGGAGTTTAAACTCAGGGCTTTGTGCATGGCACACCTGAGCTGTATCACCAGATTTTTTTTCAAGGTAGGGTCTTGCTCTAACTCAGGCTGACCTGGAATTCACTATATAGTCTCAGGTTGGCCTCGAACTCAGTGATCCTCCTACTTCTGCCTTCTGAGTGCTAGGATTAAAGGCATGTGCCACCATACCCAGCCCTTTTTTCACTTTAAAAATATTTTATTATTTATTTATGAGAGAAAGAAGGAGGGACAGAGAGAGAGAGGGGGGGGAGAATGGGTGTACCAGAGCTTCTAGCCACTGCAAACAAAATCCAGATGCATGCGCCACCTTGTCCAT
Source organism: Dipus sagitta (assembly GCA_036346955.1). Lineage (NCBI taxonomy): Eukaryota > Metazoa > Chordata > Mammalia > Rodentia > Dipodidae > Dipus > Dipus sagitta. Next base: position 1,731,988 of record CM070779.1, on the reverse strand, counting down.
CTGGCTTATGTGGGTACTGGTGAGTCGAACCTGGATCCTTAGGCTTTGCAGGCAAGTGCCTTAACCACTGGGCAATCTCTCTAGCCCCTCTTTTTACTTTTTATTTTGAGATAGGGTCTGGCTAAATTTCTTAGGCTGTCCTCAAACTTGCAACCCTCATGCCTCAGATTCCCACCTGTGCCTCCACACATGGCTGGGTTGCCCGTTCCTAGGGATAACTTTAAAGGTGTCAAGCTGGAGCGGCCAGAGAGGATCGGAAGGCTGGACTGGAGAGTCAGACAGGAGGTGGCTCATATCAGGATGGGGCAAGGAGAGGAACGGAGGACACCACGGTACCCAGAGCAAGTGTCTGAACAGCAGCAGGCGCGTGGCCCTCCCTGTGCTTCATCTTCCCCCCTCCGTCCCTCGGTTGGAGGGGCCACACTGGCCTTCCAGTCCAAGGCTGTCCTGTGCTTCCTAGCTTTATGTCCTCTTGGGACCCACCGTGGCGCCACTCGGAGCTAGTTCTCAAGGGTGATGGCAGCCTACGCTCAACTCAAGCCGCTGTTTGCCTCGCTGTTGCAAAATCCCAGTGATCCGTGAGAGCCACACAGCCAGATGTAAGTACGCCCAGGCAGGAGGTAGAAAGCCCATCTCCCAGAGGGCGAACACAGTGCCCTCCAGTGACGATCTGGGGCGGAGGCACTGGGGATCGCTTTCCATCCCAGAAGATCTGAGGAAGCTTATGACACCATAAGGTGGAGCCGTCCTAAGCAAATGGCTTTATAGAGGTCACATCTGCTATGGTAAGTGTATCTACAATGGCTGCCTTTCCCTGGACATGAGGGCAGGCCTCAGCCAAAACATAAAGGCAGGCCAGCGCTAGCCATTGACATGTGGAGGCCTCGGGAGGGTGGGTGGCCAACTCCCCCAAGGGGTCCCAAAAGAAGAAGTCCTAGGCTGGCTGCCTCTGTTGGGACCGAGTGGCAGTAGAGTACTGGGAACGTGCCAGCACAGGCACCTCCTCCCCGTGCCTGCCCCCGCCCAGCCCATGCTGCCCAGGCTGCCAGCGAGGCTCCTTACAGTAACAGGCTGTGACGGTGCTGAACATAAGAAGGTTACTTTCCCAGAAACCTGCTGACACGCAGGTCTGGGAAGGCTGGGCTGGGAGAGGCAGGCTCCATCCATAGGATGCCTGATGGCTCAGAACTTAATCAATCGTTACTCTCACAGCTAAAATAGTTGTGATTTATGAGATTCCACAAGTCTGATGTCTTCTCCACTGCCCATGCGTTCTGAGCAGCAAAGAGGAGCGCTCATCAGACAGCTCTGCTTCGAGCAGTGATGTATGCCCAGACTTCCTCTGAGGTCCTGGCTTCAAACAACATCCGGTGTCGTCCCCAGGAGCTGCCACACCCTCACCTGCCACCATCAGGGACACCTCTCATCACTTTCATTGCCCAGTTGATCCCCAGAGACAGCATAGGTGCAAAAGTCAGCAGAGGCTCTGAGGCTGACCCCAGCCTGAGGCTGCTGTCCATGCATGACAGAGGTCAACTGAGGGAGAAACATTCACTTCAACTCACCGATGGGAGACAAACATGCTTACATTAGGGCGTTTGTCAGAACTCGACAGGAGATACCAGGCTTGGTCCAGCTAGAGACCATATTCCACCTGTATTTCTACCCACCAGCATGACACCCTGTTAGCCGTTCAAATGAGCTGAAGACCAGAAGCTTAGGGTGGCTCCCAACCCAATTCCACCTGACAGACAGATGGCTAGAATGCAGCGAGGCCACTGGTCTGGGGTGGTTGAGGCCTTTCCAAGAGCCAGAAAGAAAAGGTTAATGGATTTGACCACAGGGGAATTAACAATGTCCATGTGGTCAAAGATATATAAACCTTTTAAAGTCGAAGCACGTGTGTGAGAGAAAGTGTCAGTACCTGTCACAGACAAAGGGCTCACAGTGCTCTCATAAAACAACGGATTTCTGGTGTGTATAGTGTGTACACGTGCGGGCATGCATGTGCCACGGTCGGAGGCCAACCTTGGGCATCAGTCCTCACCCTTCACCTTGTTTAGAGTCACTCTTAGCTGGGTGTGGTGGCACACGCCTCTAATCCCAGCACTTGAGAGGAAGAGGTAGGAGGATCGCTGTGAGTTCAAGGCCAGCCTGAGACTACATAGGGAATACCAGGTCAACCTGGGCTAGAGTGAGACCCTACCTCAAAAAAAAAAAAAAAAAAAAAGTCTCTCTTGGTTGTGTGTGTGTGTGTAATATGGTACATTATGTGCAGCGTATACATGTGTGTACATGTATATGCATGCGAAGGCCAGAGGAGAACTTTGGAATTCCTCTTTGTTCATCTGCATACTTCCTCAAGACAGGGCCTCTCCTTCAGGTCACAGCCGCAGCTTTCCTGTTGCTGTTTGCTTGTCTTCGGTCAGCAAGTTCCAGCAAGATTCTGGTCTTCACAACCCCTCAGGCCCCCCATGGACCAGGATGGGCATGGCCCTGCCCAGCTTTTTACGTGGAATCTGGGAAGTCGAGCCCAGGCAGTCTCAGGCTCTCCGAGGTGCTCATGCTTAAGCAGCAAGCACTCTTAACTGCTGAGCCATCTCCCCAGCCCCTCCCTTGTTTGTGCCACTGCAAATGCCAGACTCACCGACCTGCCAGTTCGGGGGCTCTCCTGACTCTGCCTCCCATTGCTGTAGGCGCCTCGGGATCACAGGTGAGTGTCTGCTTGCATCTGGCTTTTACATGGGTTCTGGAAATCCGGACTCTTCTCATCAAGCTTACATAGTAAGCACTTTGAACTACTGAGCCATTTCCTTAGCCCACAATGCACTTATTTAAAGGACAGGCAGACCCATAGAAAAATGGGCAAGAGACTGGAACAGGCATATTAACAGACCGCTCATGACGAAAGCTGGACTTCACTGCAATCAGAGGCATGATGGGAAAGCATGGAAGAAAGCCAGGTTTTTCTTTTGTTAAACCTCTTTACATTTTCTTTTTCTTTTTGGTAAATTGTAAAAGCAATTCTGGCCAAAGACCGGAGGAGAGACTTGCTGGTGGAAGGAAATGGTGGAATATTTTTCTGAAGGATGAATAAAAGGGTCAAGGGGTACATTTTGGCACAACGCATCAATGATACAATAAAACCCTCTGAAATATTTCCTAAGGAAATAATTTTCTCCCACAAGATTTGCACACAAGACTGGCCATTATATTTACTCTGCAGAACTGGGAACCATCTAAGTAAGTTAGATGCAATATGGAAAGAAGGTATGTGGCCACCAAAAGCATTGGGCACAAGTGTTTATTGAGCATATGGACATATGTGAAGGGAATGAAAGAGTTACACAAGCAGCAAGTCCAAGTCATGCTGGGTTTTTTAATAGCTCTCTTTCTTTTTTATATATATTTTCTTTATTTGAGAAGGAGAGAGAATGGGTGTGTCAGGGCCCCCAGCCACTGCAAACGCACTCCAAATGCATGTGCCCCCTTGTGCATCTGGCTAACGTGGGTCCTGGGGAATCGAGCCTCGAACCGGGGTCCTTAGGCTTCACAGGCAAGCACTTAACCGCTAAGCCGTCTCTCCAACCCAGCTTTCTTTCTTTTATATATATATTTTGTTTATTTATTTATTTGGGAGAGAGAGAGAAAGAGAAAATGAGCGTGTCAGGGCCTCCAGCCACTGCAAATGCACTCCAGATGCATGCGCCCCCTTGTGCATTTGGGACCTGGGGAATCAAACCAGGGTCCTTAGGCTTTGCAGGAGAGCACCCTAACCACTAAGTCATTTCCCCAGCCTGGTCTTGCTGGAGGTTGGGTCTCAATCTATCTCAGGCTGACCTGGAATTCACTATGTAGTCTCAGGGTGGCCTTGAACTCATGGCGATCCTCCTACCTCTGCCTCCTGAGTGCTGGGATTAAAGGCGTGTGCCACCACGCCCAGCCTGGTCCTGATGTTTTATAAGAAAGGAGCAAATCAGGCTGGTCACTTTGTCACTCACTCCTGTCATCCTAGTACTCTGGAGGCTGAAGCAGGAGGATTGCTGTGTGTCCCAGGTTAGCCCAGGCTTCAAAACAAATAAACAAACAAAGAAGTGGGCGATTAAATAAGATGGTAGCTTGTTTGTTTGTTTTTTTCTTGAGACAGGCTGATATAGCCCAGGCTGGCCTGAACTCCTCCTGCTTCAGCCTCCCAAGTGCTAGAATTGCATGACCCACCACACCCAGCTATAAGAAGATAATTAAGAGGACAATACCACTCCCAGGCAAGCCAAGATCTTGTGCCTGCGAGCAGGTCAGAAGAAACTTCCAGACAAGCTGGTTGATCATCTTGGTGTTTGGAGGTTTTCTTTGTGATTTTTTTTCCAAGGTAGTGTCTCATTCTAGTCCAGGCTGGCCTAGGACTCACTCTGTAGGGCCAGGCTAGCCTCAAACTCTTACCTCTGCCTCCCAAGCACTGGGATTAAAGGCGTGCACGTGTGGAGCCTGTGGAGCAACACACCCTGCTTTGTTTTTTGAGACAGGGTCTCATGTGCCCCAGGCTGCCCTTATGCTTGCTGTAGGCAAAGCTAGCCTTAAACTGCTGATCCTCCTGCCTCAGCCTCCCGGGGGCTGGAATTACAGGTGCCACCGTGCCTGCCTTCAACCATCTTCCTATCCCTGGGGCTCGTCCTGTGATCATCTTCGATCAAGTATTCTCAGCTGGGGAGATGCTTAGCAGCATGGTGCTCACCTTACAAGTATGAAGACCTGAGTTCAAGCTCCAGGATCTATGTAAAAAAATAGCCAGTGAGAAGGGGAGATGGCTCAGAAGTTAAAGGAACTTGTTTGCAAGATGGCAAACTTGAGTTCAATCCTCTTTTTAAAAAATTATTTTATTTTTAGCCAAGCATGGTGGTGTACGCCTTTAATCGCAGCACTTGGGAGGCAGAGGTAGGAGGATCGCTGTGGGTTTGAGGCCACCCTGAGACTGCATAGTGAATTCCAGGTCAGCCTAGACTAGAGTGAGACCCTACCTTGAAAAACAAAAAAATGAAATAAAATAAATATTTTATTTTTATTTATTTATTTGATGGAGAAAGAGGGAGAGAGAGAGAGAGAGAGAATGGGTGCACCAGGGCCTCCAGCCACTGCCAACGAACTCCAGGTGTGTACACCCCCTTGAGTATTTGGCTTACGTGAGTCCTGGGGAATTGAACCTGGGTCCTTTGGCTTTGTAGGCAAATGCCTTAACTGCTAAGCCATCCCTCCAGCCTGAGTTCTATTCTCTCAGTGCCCAGGTAAAGCTGGACATGTCTGTAATCTCAATGCACCTACAGTGACGGGACGCAGAGCCCAAAGAATCTAGAAGCTCACAAGCAGCAGTGGCAAAATAAGAGGTGTAGAAGGAGAGAGAAGCACTCTGAGATTGTCCTCTGGCTGCTCCATGCGTACAGTGGCATGTGTCCACCCCCCCACATGCATACAAACATACACATATACACAACTGCATAAATAAGTCAAAACTTCCTATCTCTAATCTTATACAAAAATCAACTCAAAATGAATCAAAGATATCAATATAAGACCTCAAACTTTAACAAAAAAAGCCATGTAGCCATGTGTGGGTCTTGCTGGCCAGCTAGTTTAGCCAACTTTGTGAGTTCCAGACCAATGAGAGATCCGATCCTACATCAAAAAAAAATAAATAAATAAATAAAAAGTAAGGTGGCTGATGCCTGAGGAATGATGCCCGAGGTTGTCCTCTGGCCTCGACAGGCCAGCTCGCATAGGTGCAAGTGCACACACACACACACACACACGTATTTTCAAACACTGGGTAGAGAGGTGTGCATGTGGTTTAAACAGACAGACTCACAGAGAGGTGTGCATGTGGATGAGACAGACAGACAGAGGTGTACATGTGGATGAGACAGACGGACACACAGAGGTGCGCATGTGGATGAGACAGACGGACACACAGAGACTCTGGAAGAAGCCGTCACCCTCTCCAGCAAGCCACTGGATCACAGCAGGCTGGGGTGGCCATGAGGGTATGAAACTTTCCTTACAATCAAAACTGGTTTTTCAAGCAGACAAATAAGTGAGTGTGGTGGCCTCTGCCTGTGTCTCAACAAGAATAAAGACATATGTGGTCACAGGGGTCTCCCAGGATTTGACATCTAGCTTTGCCTTCCCCAGCAGTGGAGCTTGGACAAGCCACTTAGCTGCGTTATCTTAACCTTCTCTGTCAGATTGTGGGAATAATGGAATGTACCCATAGGGCTGGCCTGGGACTTCCAAGAGTCATCATAGGGCCAGAACCCATGCAGGAAGTATTCCATGGACACACGAGCTACTGCTGACCTCATTGTTGTCACTGTTTATCCAAGCGTGGGACAGCCTCTTGCCAAGGGACGTTTTCTTCGAGGGGTGTAACATCCAGTTTGAGGCACACACCCGCTGGCTCATCACTCCACTCCACTCCTCATCAAGGTGCACACAGTTGACCAGACGCATGTACGTGAGCACACTCAGGACCACGCTCACCATTGTCCCCAGCTGATACCAGCCCCACGCACTCAAAAAACAATTTTTTTTTTTTTTTTTTGGTTTTTCGAGGCAGGGTCTCACTCTAGCCCAGGCTGACCTGGAATTCACTATGTAGTCTCAGGGTGGCCTTGAACTCACAATAATCCTCCTACCTCTGCCTTCTAAGTGCTGGGATTAAAGGTGTGTGCCACCATGCCTGGCTGTCTCAAAGGTTTTTCTTTTTTTTAAAAGATATTTTATTTATTTATTTGAGAGAGAAAGAGGCAGATAGGGAGAATGGGCACGCTAGGGCCTCTAGCCACTGCAACAAATGAACTTCAGATGTATGCACCAGCTTGTACATCCAGCTTTACGTGAGTACTAGGGAGTGGAACCAGGGTCTTTACAAGTGCCTTAACCACTGCGCCATCTCTCCAGCCCGCCCTCGTAGTTTTAGTGAGCATGAGCTCATGTATGCTCACTTGTTTGGTGGCACATGAAACTGCAAAGGCATGACCCCAGCCGTATTTAACAACCCGGCTGGATCTTGCACACGTAACATTCCATGAATGAAGCCAGCCATGCAGCACGCACATGGAATGGTTCCGCTTAGACCAAGCACCAAAGGAAAGGCTGGGACGTCTTATCTTGGCAGGACCTCAGAAAATTAAACACAGAGTTACCCCCTAACTCAGAAATTCTGCTAGATGAAAGAAAGAAAGCAGGATCTCAGACGTGTGCCCACCACAGCAGCAGAGAGGCAGAGCAGCCCAGCGTCTGTCAGTGGATGAAGGGGACCTCGCAATGTGCCACCCACACAAAGTAAAAGTCCTTGGATCTGGCAAGGAAGAGCATCCTGACACCTGTTCCAACACGAGAGGACATTGGAGACATCATGCTGAGGGAACTAGGCAGCCACAAGAGGGCAGGTCCGGTGTGACCCCACGGATGTGGGGTCCAGAGGGAGGCCAAAGCTCAGAGGAGATGGAGTGATGGCTGCCAATGTCTGGGGAGATGGGAGAGGGAAACCAATGCTTAGTGGGACAGAGTCTCTCTGATCTCCCCATGTATGCACGCGCGCACACACACTATATACGTACAAGGATAAAAAATGGCTGGAAGGATAAGTTTTATGTTACGTATATTACATAATAAATAAAACACATGAATGATGTAGCGATGACAACAAAACCCAAGTAAAGACCACATGGTGGCAGCTGCGTTTCTTTCAGGTTCTGCTGAGTTCTGGAGGGGACACCATGCTCAACCTGAGCACCTGGGCTTGAGCCCAGATCCCTGCTCGCAGCTGTGAGCTCTGGGCCCAATGTCAGCTCTCAGAGGCCCTGTCACTCCACCTGTGTGAAGGACACAGCGTACTCCGCAGCTGGTCCTGAAGGTCAAAAGTCAGAGTGTACATGCCATGTGCTGAACTCAGGGCAGCCCTCAGCTCCACTGGCACGGCTGCTCCTGCTGTGTCTCATGGCCCTACCTGACCCTGGCACACTCAGGACTCTTGCCCAAAGCCCTGGACATCTGGCTAGCAGGTAAAAGTCAGGAGGGGGCACGGGGAGGTAGCTCAGCTATTAAAGTGATTGCCTCGCAAGCATGAAGACCTGAGTTGGTACCCACATAAAATGCTGGGCATGGTGGTGCATGCCCGTAATCCCTGTGCTGAAGAAGCAGATAGGAGGATCCCTGGGGATCACTGACTGCCAAATCTAGCCTAGGTGGTGAGCTCCAGGCCAGTGAGAGCCTGTCTTAGAGGAGTGTATGAAATTCCTAAGGGTGTCACCCAAGATTGTCCTCTGGCCTCTATACACATACATACACATGTGCCCACACACATCCAAACATGCATACACATACAAGTCAGGAGGTTTGTTTTGAACCTGTGAACCCAAGTCTCGAGGAAAACCTGGGAGCAGGTGGCATGGGAGAGAATTTGGGTATCTGCACATATTCACATGTCAAAAATGTGATCAAAGATGCCATGTGTATGAGTTAGAAGGCGAGATCTAGACACTGGAGGACCACAGAGAAGCAGGTGTTCCCCCAGGATGCGCAGCACGCAGGTGAGTGTCTCACACATTTACCACAGTGGGGTTCCCGTGTGTGACAGGCATGGGGCCATGTTTTCAGTCAGCACGTGCCCTGCCCACAGCTTTCTAGCAGTGTGGGTCCCGCCGCGAAGCCTGGAATCAGCCTTTAAGTCCAGGCCCCACCCGACCCAGCTGTGCTGGCACAGGTGGCTGGTTAATGCTGGGGTCAATTCGCCCTCTATCCCAAAATTCCTCAATCCATCCACTCTGCTGCTCTCCCTGCTTAGGGTGGTCAGTGAGGACTGTGGGTCCCAGGGCTAAGGTGAGCAATGCCAGCTTCAGTGGGAGTCACAAGAAGTTTCCTAGTGGGCTCCCCAGAACGTCCACCCAGCACAAACAGTGGCTCTGGCTCCCACTGGAGTTAGGTGTGTTGACACAGCTGAGGCACTGCTGCCCTCTCCTGGCCATGTAGTGGGCCCTGCAAGGAAGGACCAACCATCCTACCAGGGAGGCTCCAAGAGCAGAGGGCCCTTAGAGCCTCAGGGAGCTCTCTGGTTCTGGCCTGGCGCTAGCCCTGAGCAGTGAACACGGCACTATCACCAAGGGCTATTGGCTTCTCTGAACCACCTGGAGTCTCATGTTCTTAGTGGCTAGCAGGAAGGAAGAGACTTTAGAGCCCAGAACCCTTGGAGAAACGGAGGCTTTGTGAAGAAAGGTCATAGGTAGGGGCTGGCTTGAGGCTCTGGGCCATGTGATATGTTTGGCAAGAGTGAGAACGCAAATGACATGGGACAGGGACAGGGACAAGCAGGCAATCCCTCTGCATGCTGGAAGGCACCAACCGCAGAGGCTGAGCTATCACATACCATCTCTGTTGCAGACGGACCTGAGAGCTCTCTGATGAGTGTGCTCCCAGAAGCCACTCTGGGCCATGTCCCCAGCTTGTTTCTGGAGCTGCTGACTGGCATCGCCAGCCTCACTGCCCCGACTCCAGGAAGCAGCGTCCAGAGCCGAGCATCCTGCATTCTCCGAAGGGAGGTGCCCTGGACCTGCTCCATCATGCCACGGGGCTTCCGTGTTACCAAACCATGCCCGGACCAGGCGCTGGCTGGCTTGACCAGGATGTTACTAGATTATGGACCAAATAGTTGTCCCGTGAATCCCAGCACCTGATGGTGATATGATGTCCACATGGACTCCTTGGGCACAGAACCCAACAGAAAGAGAGATTTTAAAAACACTTGTATTTATGTATTTGAGAGAGAAAGAGGGAGAAAGGGAGAGGAACAGAGAGTGCAGGGCACACCAAGGCACCTTGCCACTGCTGCAAATGAACTTCTGGCATGTGCCACTTTGTGCATCTGGCTTTACATGGGTACTGAGTAATCAAGCCTGAGCCTGTAGGCTTTGCATGCAAGTGCCTTTAGCTGCTGAGCCATCTCCCCAGCACAGAAAGAGGTTCTTTTATTTAATTTTTCTTATGGTTCTGGAGGAGGAACCCAAGATGTCATAATTGCCAGATAAATAAGTGCTTGAGCACTGAGCCACACTCCAGCTAAAAAGATTTTTCAAAATAGGTCCCAAGACATCAACTTTAAAAAACAGTATTTTATTGTTTTAATTTATTTGACACGGAAAGAGGGAGGGAGGAAGGGAGGGAGGGAGGGAGGGAGAGAGAGAGAATGGGTGCGCCAGGGCCTCTAGCCCACTGCAGACCAACTCCAGATGCATCTGGCATACATGGGTCCTGGGGAATTGAACCTGGGTCCTTTGGCTTTGCAGGCAAATGCCTTAACGACTAAGCCATCGCTCCAGCCTCCAAGATATCCACTTCTACTGTCCTACCAGTTGTAGGGAGAGCTCGTTCCCAAGAATGACTGGAAAATGATTTGAAATGTTGTTTCACTGGATCCCAAGTGAACCAAGTTATGGAGGCTGTGTGCCTTGCATGAGTCCTGCAGGATAAGTTCTTTTCTTCCTGTGACAACAAGGTAAAGGTCCCTGTGGTGGTCACTTGAGGTCCACTCTACCAGTGGTCAGCAGTGGTCTTGCTTTGGGCATCTACCCTGGTCAGTCCTTGAGGTATACACTTTTTTGCTTAGGGCCTGACAGGTGCCCTAAGTGGTCATTACTCATGCCCATTTTTGCTTTTCTAGTCCCTCCTTCCTGAGCAGCAGGAATGTGTGCTGTGACAACCAAAGAGGCCGGACAATGCCCTGGTTTACAGTTAGTACAGGGCGGGGACCAGGCCAGACTGCTCCGGCATTTCCTTTTATTCTCTCACATTGCCAAGGATATGATCTTGTGTAGAATGTTTGAAGTGTACCCAGGAGTTAACAGCACATACTGGGACCAACCAGCAGGGAGTTGGGGAGAGATAAGACAAGGGGGAGTAGAAAGACCCTGCCCTCAGGCTACCTGGAGCCTGGCCTGGCAGAGCCTGAGGCACCTGGGGCACCAGGTGGCAAGCCAGGTAGCCCTCAGACATCTGGCTCAGGGAATGAATGCACAAAGGGCACGAGGAAGGACTGACTGGGGCACCGATGAAGCCCATCTGTGTCTGTGTACGGTGTGCCCAGTAGTCATCAAAATACCCAAAGAAGGGGGCTGAAGTGGTGGCTCAGTGGTTTTGCAAGACTTGCTTACAAAGCCTGATGGCTCAGGTTTGATTTCCCAGTTTCCATGTAAGCCAGGCTGGAGAGATGGTGGGATAGAATGACACTTCAGCGTCCCTTGTGGATGGTCTCTGGCTTGGGAACAGTGATGTCACGGCCAGTGAGATGGTAAGACAGCCATTGCTCCTTGTGCCTATACAATGTTTGACATCAGGTGTCTTCCTCTGTTGCTCTCCATATTATTATTATTGTTATTATTTTGAGACAGGATATCTCACTGAACCTAGAGGTCACTGATTCAGCTAGACTAGCTGGCCAGCAAGCCCCAGGATTATACACAGGGGTTTATCACGACACCAGGCACTTCACATGGGTTCTCATGCTTTAACAGCAAACACTTTATCTCCCTTGTCCCTGACTTGTATACTTTAAAAGAGTGAGCTTGGCTAGGTGTGGTGGTGCGCACTCGTGATCCCAGAGCTTGTGGGTGGGTACAGGAAGATCAGGAGTTCAAGGTCATCCTTGACAAATACTGAGTTCAGTGCCGGCCTGGGCTACACAAGACCCTGTGTGAACACATATAAGTACGATAAACTCAGACTGGAGGTGCAGCTCAGCAGCGGCACATGCCAAGCTTCCCTTGCATGCAGAACGGCCTGGGTCCCGTCCCCAGCACCAGCTGGTAAAATGCTACACTTTCTATCCTGTTCATTTGTGGCAAAGAATCATTAAAGGCACCCCTCAATGGCTGATGTGGAAAGATCCAGCTCCCAAGACACCAGAGCGTGGGGCCCACAGCGGCAGAGTGACACCTATGAAGATATGGTCTGAGGATGGGGCCTAGCTTCCTCAGCCAAAAACAGAACACAGGGGAGAAGAAGTTAAGCTACCAGAGCTGGCCACGCTCCAAGCTGATCCAGACACACGTCAGGGGTTGAGCAGCCCTGGACAGCAGCCCTGGGGTTGTTACTGGGCTATGACAGGGTATGCAGAGCTACCCGGAACTGTGGTAGGAGTGGGTGAGGTCATGGGAACACAGGATTTGATCCCAAATAACCCTGGTGGATTGGGATGGCACCTATGGAGGCCCGTGTGCTTCCCATGTGTGGGTATTTAAATGTTTCCAGAACAATCTACAGCAGGAAGTGGTGAGCCTCACACATGGGCTCAAGGGTCCCTTCTGGGCTCAGTGGCCACTCACCTCTGGGCTCCCAAGTGACCACAGATCTGCGTCCAGCTATTTATGAGGACTTTGTAAATAACCCCAAGTACTGTCTTTGCTGTTCGGTTCCAGAACCACATTCCTGCCAGCCACCTTTTCCTGAGCGACCCACCGTCCCCGTGTTGTCTTGGGAGCTGCAAAGGCCATCGCAGCCACTGGGCTGCACCAGCAAGAGTGAAGACGTGGAGACAAACACAAGGCCAAGCGGTTTGAGCCTCCCGGCCCCGCGGGGGATCAGCCATTCCTCTGGGATCTGGAATTTTCCACAGGCATGGCTGCCTCTGATGTGACTCAGCCAGACCCTCAGCTCAAGGAAGGCCTGACAGCCACGGAGGGAGCAGGAGGAAGGGGTGGCTCCTTGTGTCATCAGTGGACTTTTCCACTGCGGCCTAGGGGCCCTTGGGCTCTGCTTGCCCAACACAGACTTCCTGTGGGAGCCTGTCTTCGCAGCCTCAGCGGCTCCCACAACAACTGCTCTCGGGGACCTTCACACCCTCTTCGCACCCTCAGTGCGGTCCAGGAAGTGGGGTGATGGGGCAGGTTTTGGAAGGGCTCACACAGGCCCCAGCCAGAACCCAGGCCCAGCTTCGCATCCCATCACATTGTACCCCACAGTCGCAGAGCTAGAACCTGGGGAATCACCCTGCCTGCAGAGAGAATAGAAGAGGTCACTGAGCCAAGAATGATGGTTTTCTAAGCATTTCCTCTATGGCTCTCCTGACAGATCACGGTGACCCCCCATGACCTGCCATTTCCTGAGCAGGGAGGCGGGGCTCTGAGTAATTCTGCCATCTGAGGCCTCGGCCTGAAGTACTGACTACAGCAACCAAGTCAAAAATACTTGAGACCTGAGAAGCCACCAAAATACTGCCAGTCTTCAGGCGGAAGGGAGTTCAGAGGCCCTAGGTATAGCCCCACGTCAAGGGGTCAGGGGCCATTCTCACAGAGTGTACTTCCTGCCCAAGGCCACCGTCTCACAGCTTGACCCAAGGACTCCACACCCTGACCCCAGGGACCTCCATAGTATGATAGTATATATACCCTGACTGTAGCAGACAGCTTCAGGTTCGCTGAGATGAACTTTCAAGCCAGGCACAGTTATGGAGGAAGGGATTTATTGGAGCTTACAGATCCAGGGGAAGTTCCATAAAAGCAGAAGAAACTGGCCTGCCTTCACAGGCCCAAGCAGAGAGAGAGCAGTACAAGCCTAAAGGTCAAAAGCCAGAGCACACTTCAGGAACTCCAGCTAGGCACACTTTGCATATCTTTAGATTGAAATCTGAAACCCACCACCACACCTTAAGATCCACACAATGGCATTGCTTCCAGCCAGATGGCTAGAGATGCAAACTACAAACAAACAACTAAATATATTGGGGGCCATCTATTCTATTCAAACTACCACACTGACCCAGGGATCCCGCCCCCCCTCCACTAACCCCAAGGACCCTCCAGGCTCCAGCAAATGGAGAGTCTGAAAGAACAGGAGACCAATCAAGGCCCAGCCTCTAGACAGAAGTTCACCTCTCACTGGCACCAGGTTACTGAGCAGAATAGGGACTATCCACTCTGTCCCCGGACAGCAGAATTGAAGATTTGTCCCAAACCTTTCTTCCACACTCATCAAGCCAGACACCCATGCCCCACCCTCCCTATGGGATAAATGCTGCACCTCTCCACATCCCTCAGGGTGCATTAAACCTGGGGGGGTCTCACAAGGTTGGTGCATCTAGTTCTTCTCTGTGGTGAAAATAGGGCAGAGTATCACATGGGTTCCGTGTTTCGGTAGTACACTAAGAAAGAGGAAACAGAACCCTGGGAGGCCGTCTTCTTTGTGTGTGTGATGCAAGGTTGAACCCAGGCCTCCTGCAGGCTAGGCCATGGTTTACCGCTGAGTGACGTCCCCGGCCTCTTTTTTACTTTTTTCCTGAGGTAAGGTCTCACCTCTAGCCCAGGCTGACCTGGATTCAGTATGTACTCTCAGGGTGGCCTTGAACTCATGAAGATCCTCCTACCTCTGCCTCCCAACTGCTGAGATTAAAGATGTGCCCCACCACACCTGGCTTTTTAATTTTTTTCAAGGTAGGGTCTCACTCTAGCCCAGGCTGACCTGGAATTCATCATGTAGTCTCAGGGTGGCCTCGAACTCACAGAGATCCTCCTACCTCTGCCTCCCAAGAGCTGGGATCAAAGGTGTGTGCTACCACGCCTGGCCTGGCTTTCTTTTATGTCATCTTTATGTGTGTTCATGTGTGTAAGTACAAGTGTGTGCATGCAATGGTGTGCATGTGGAGGTGGAGGTCAACCTCAGATGTCAGTCCACCCTTCCACCTGTTTGAGGTAGGGCCTCTGTTGCAGTTAGCGTCTTGTTGCTGAGTGACCAGAAACAGCTTATGGAAGGAAAGGGTTTGTTTCAAGGGAAGTTTCATGGTGGCAGAAGAAGCTGGCTCATTTCCATTGATCCAGGCAGAGTGACACCATCAACAGGCAGCAAATAGGAACAGCCGGAGCTCAAACCTCAAACTGTTCTTCTCATACCTTAGGGCTAGAATACCATATCCACTCCTCCCTCTTCCCTAGCAGAGCTCTGCCTGCTGGAGACTCAAGTTGCAAGCTCAATCTTAATAAAAAATGTTTTGGGCTGGAGAGATGGTTTAGTGATTAAGGTGCTTGCCTACAAAGCCAAAGGACCCAGGTTTCATTCCCCAGGACCTACATAAAGCCAGATGCACAAGGTGGCACAAGTGTCTGGAGTTCATTTGCAATGGGGAGAAGTCCTTATGTGCCCATCTTCCTGCTTTCTCTCTCTCTCTCTCTCTCTCTCTCCCCCAAATAAATAAATACATAAATAAATAAAATATTTTTTAAAAATGCCTGAGTCTGGAGTCCTGCTCCATGGGAGGGAATACATCCCTGATATTGAAAACTTAAAACTGGGGTAGTCATGAGCCCTAGGGGTGTAACGTCTGCTGCTGTCTGGCTAAATGTATATGCTATGCTTATCAAACTGCCCAGTAAACACTTCTCTTAATGTTCATACCCTTATATTAATGCTACTCTCACTTTTGGTAGAGAATCTTCTCTTTTCAGATGGTAGTGACCTTGGGACGACTCAGAAGGTATCATGGTGCTAGAAAGAAGTCACCGCAGTGCTCAGTACTGCAATATCTTTATCACACCTTCCAAGACTCAAGAGACTAATGCGGAAGAGGTGGCGGAAAGAATGTAAGAGCCAAAGGAAGGGTAGGACTCCTTACAACATGCTCCCTCCAGACATAAAATGGCCTGGATATCCATGACCTCACAGTGCCTGACACTACCTACACAAGACCATCATAAGAGGAGGAAAAGATCATGACATCAAAATAAAAGAGAGACTAATTGAGAAGGGGAGGGGATATGATGGAGAATGGAGTTTCAAAGGGGAAAGTGGGGGGAGGGAGGGTATTACCAGGGGATATTTTTTATAATCATGGAAGTTGTTAATAAAAATTTGAAAAAAAATGTAAAAAAATTAAAGTGTTTTAAAAAAAATGCCTGAGTCTGTGGGGCCATCCATTCAAACTACCACAGCTCTTTCTAGTTCGCCACTGTGTGCGGCAGGCTATCTCACCTGTGAGTGTCTGGGGATCCCCTTGTCTCTGCCTCCCGTCTTGTAGGCACATTGGGGTTACTGATGCTTGTGCTACCATGTCTGGCTTTATGTGGGTTCTGGGATACAAACTAGGGTCATTACACTTGTGAAGCAAAAACTTACCTACTAAGCTATCGCCCTAGCTTTTTTTTTTTTTTTTTTTTTTGGTGGTGGTTGTTTGTTTTTTAGACAGGGTCTCACTCTGTGGCCCAATATGGCTGTGAACTTGTGGCCCAAGTGCTAGGATTGCAAGTGTGTGTCACCACGCCTGGCTGAATTCATTAACTTTGAATAAATGAGAACATTCTGTGCATGTTTCCAGGGTTTGGAGGCCACAGTGGGCTATGCGACATGAAAGCAGACACAGACTGTGGCCTGGATTCAAAGGCCTCATCGCCAGCCCACCCACAGGCGGCCAGGTGTGGGATGGCAGGACAACTGGAACAGGTCCGAGGGCTTCAAAGCCAGGTGAGGAGAGGGTCTCTCAGATCATCACTGCCATGACAATCTTCTTCCTAGGAGTCCTGGGGACCCGGCACCCAAAACTCTGTGGGTCCGGGTTCTGGAATGCTGCCCTTCCATGGTCCCTCTTTTGTCTCTGCGTCGAGACCTGATGCAATGGCAACACAGTCTCCAAGCCTCTGCCTCAGGCCCAAGCCAGTGTGCCAGGGTGTGGTGAGAGGAGAGAGGCACCCTGTAGAGCACAGGCCACGTCCCCGCCCCGCACTCCTCCCCTGTCCTGAGACAGCAGCCCGCGTGCAAGCCTGACTCCTGCCTCCCCGGCACTCCTCCACACGTGTCTTCCTCCCAGGGGCCACTGCTGCCTCTCCTTTCCCAGTGCGTGCTCCCATCGTTCCTTCCCTAGGGCCGTTGTGGATCTGCTCACCAGACCCCACCCACTCACCCAGAAGTGCCCACGCACCCTCCCATCTCAGCTCAGAGCTGTGCTCTAAGGGATGCCCCGGCCCCATCCAGGCTCTCACCTTCTGATAGATGTTATCCCTGAACTCTCCTTCTCAGCTTCTGACTGCAGTCTTATTGCCATGGCCTTTGACCGCCAGTCTAAGCTGCTGGTGTCTGGCTGCCGTGAAGGACCCTGCCAGATGGCACTGCATCCCCAGGACCTGGTTCAAGTCAGAGAACTCTCCGAAAGAAGGAATGACAGCTGGGCGCCCTTCTCCCAGCTTTGCCGGGACCCTGGTGTTCACACCCCCACCTGGAGCCTGCCAGCCGAGGAGCACACGGGGCCTGAGCAGGAGGAAGGTGTGGATCCACCTCAGTAGCCTGGGGTCCTCACGCCCCAGCCTACCCGCTGCCCGTGGGCCCTCTCAGGGCTCCGGAATGGCATGGGAGGGTGACGGGCGGGACTAAGCTGGGCGTGAACCTCAGTCTCATGATCTAGAACCCTTAGTTTCAGACGCCAGTCTGTGACATGGGCAGCAAGGCCCTGGTCTCTGGCACTGTGAGGTTCTCCCAGGTGGATCATTTATTTGTCTAATCAAATGTGTGATAAAGCCAAGTGTAGGGGGCGACGCCCCAAATCCCAACACTAAGGAGGTAGAGACGGAAGCATCCAGAGTGCAAAGTCATCCTTAACTACATAGCAAGTTCGGAGGCAGCTTGGAATACATGAGACCCTGTCTCCAAAAAAAAAATAATAATAATAATAATAAATGTCATAAATAGGGGCTGTGGGTAAGAGCACTTGTGCAAATATGAGGGCCCAACAAGGCCTGATTCACCCTGAGCTCCATCCTTTAGTCTTCCCGTCAACAGCTAGGCATGGCCATGTATGCCTGTAACCCCAGTTCTGTGGGGAGCAGAAACCGGAGAATCACAGAGTTCACAGGGAAATAAGAGAAAACAAACAAACCAATAAAAAGAGGTAGCTCTGGCTTCAGAGAGAGAAGCTCTGTCTCCAGGAAATACATGGATGAGCAATAGAGGAAGGTGTCTGACATTCTCCTCTGGTCTCTAAACATGCGTGCACCAGGCACGTACCTCTGCACCAACACTTGTTGTACCACACCACATGCACATACTACATACATGCACACACTCAAAATGAGTAAGTGTGTGCAAAACCTGCGTGTTCTGGTGTGGAGCACAGATATAATAGGTACCTCCAAAAAGAGACCTGGAGGGGAGTCAGTTTCCTCCCATAATCAGCGAGGAGCAGCAAGGAGGAAACCTGAGGTGATCATTCTGGCCCATAAGGGCTTCACACAAGAATGGCCACAAATGAGCCCAACTTGGGGGCTCATGCCTGTAATCCCAGCTCTCTGAAGGGTGAGGCAGGAGGATTGCTGAATAGAGAGTTCTAGGCTAGTTGATAGGGTAACCATGCAGGTTGGAGTTGGGGTGACAGAGTTACCATGCAGATGGGAGGAATTCTGTCTTGTGTAGAATGGGGCAATGGCATTGTGGTGCAGTTGAGGGCGACAGTCACCACACAGGCTGTTCCACGTATCACCCGCAGGCTGGGTACTGGGTGAGGTCGGCCTGCCTCTCCCAGACTGCCAGACCTGCACAGGCAGGCTGGCCAATTGTGTTTCCTGCTTAATGATTAGCTGGGACTTAACTCTCGCTGGCAGTGCCCCAGCTTTCAGGCACTTGCAAGGAGCTTCCCCAGGGCGGGTAGTGAAATCTGCTCGTGCCCTGAGTCAGTCACAGTCAGCTTTGCCTCTGGCATAGGTTGCTGTCACTAAGGGCGCTGTCCCCCTGACCATCTGCTCCTGCCCCAAAGGCAGCTTCTCACAGACACGGCTGGCTGCCAGAGGCCCAGGAAGTGGTTACAGTAAGTCACCAGAGCCCTCATTCTCCTTGCAGACTGAGACCAACCCAGGAAACTGATCTCTAACCGCCCTAGGGCAGAAACTTCCCCAGCTTCCTGGATGTATTTTTCCAGAGTTGAAACTTTCCTCTCAAGAGGATGAAAGGACATTCAACCGCTGTCAGCAGAGAGAATCATCTCTACCCAGTCAGAAGTCCCGCCGCACGCTGGGCATGATGGGGCAAGCCTGTAATCCAGCACTTGAGAAGTGGAGGAGGAGGGCCAGAAGTTCAGCAAGTTCAAGGCCAACCTGCCTTACACGTCTCTTGTCTCATAAAATAAAATGATAAAATAGGTCCGGGGATGTGGCTCCGTTGATAGAGTGCTTGCCTACCAGACACAAAGCCCTGGGCTTAATACCCAGCACCGCAAAAACTATGTATGGTGGTGTACGTCTGTAATCCCAGCACTCAGGAGGTGAAGGCAGGAGGACTAAAAGTTCAAGGTCATCCTTAGCTACATAGTGAGTTCAAGGCCAGCCTGGGATACATAAAACAATGCCTCAAAAAACTAAATAAATAGGAGTTGGAGAGATTGCTCAGTGGTTAAGGTTCAAATCACTAGTACCCACGTCAAGCCAGATGCACAAGGTAGTATGTATATCTGGAGTTCATTTGTAGTGGCAAGAGGTCCTGATGCCCCTATTCTACCCCCTCTCTCCTTGCAAATAATTAAAAAAAGAAAATTAAAAGAAAGTAAAATTAAATAAAGTCATACTGCCAGCCAGGGCTACAGGAGCCAGAGTGCTGGACACAGAGGAGGGATGCTGCAGTCAGGTTCACATTGCTGGCAGAAATCACCCGGCCAAGAGCATCCTGTGGGAAAAAAGATTTATTTTGGCTTTTAGACTCGAGGTGCTCCACGATGGCAAGGGAAAACGATGCATAAGCAGAGGGTGGACATCACCTCCCAGCCAACAATAGCAACAGGAGAGTGTGCCAAACACTGACAAGGGGAAACTGGCTATAACACCCATAAGCCTGCCCCCAACAATACACTCCCTCCAGGAGGCGTTAGTTCCCAAATCTCCATCAGCTGGGAACCTAGCATTCAGAACACCTAAGTGTATGGGGGACACCTGAATCAAACCACCACAAGGGCCAGCCTCTGAAAACCAAGGTGGGTGGGATCCTGGATCCACCCGTTTCCCTACGTTCCTCGCCAAGTGTAGCCTGGCCACATGCCTACAGCATCCAAGCGGTTCCTGGAGAAGGAAACACATGGGGGCAAGGACCTTGACACTTGTGAGAGAGAAGCCTGCAGGAGAGTCACTCACGGCACTGTCAGTAGGGATAGGGAGACACTGGTGGGAACATCTGAGGAAACTGAGTGTCTGATGGTGACCCAGCCTGGGCTTCTCCCAGCCTGAGGCACCAGGTCTCCAGTCACTGCAACAAACACAGCGTGGCACGTGGCTTACCTTCAAATGAAGCCTGAGCCAAACTAAAGCCTTTTCCCAGCCAGGATGAGCCTGGAAGCACCAGGCACCCAGACACTTCTCCTTGATACAGGAATTTTGTGTTCTTTGTCTGCCAATGCACCAATAATTTGGGGTGTTCCCAGATCATTGTCTTATGAATTTGAAGAATGAAGTCCATGGACCAGAGGATAAGGTTCAGAAAGATTTTATTTTAGCTTAAAACTTTAGGAAGAGGATGAGAAGGGGGGCTTAAGCATAGAACATAAGAGAAGGAGGCAAGGAGGAGCTCTTGCCCAGGGAGGCACCAGGGGGATTGAGAAACCCATGTTGAGATTCAGACCTGGGTTTTTATAGGGAGTGGCCATATGATTATGGTGTTTGCCTGCAAAGCCTAATGACCAAGTTCTGGAGAGATGGACAACCAGGTTTGATTCCCTAGTACCCACATAAAATCAGATGCACAAAGTGATGCATGAACCTGGAGTCTGTTTGCAGCAGTTAGCTACCCTGGTGTGCCCATTCTCTCTCTCTCCTTGCAAATAAATAAATAATATATTTTTTTAAATGAGAGAAATCAAGTGAAAGTGGACATTGAATAAGTTTGGGCTCTTTAGGGCTCCTGGGTTTATAGATTTCAGGCCTTAGAAGGCAATGAGGGAACCCATTTAGTTGGAGGATATGCAATTAAAATAACAGTTAAACACACTTGTCCCAAAATTAACATAATTATTATCAGAAATGATAATTCTTTTACTATGAAGGTCTAGCTAAAGCTTTTTGTCGAATGGTATGTTCTATACCTGCTCTTGTAGAACAGATGAGACATTAGCAGAATTATCAAGAATACAAATAGCATTTTAACCTTGATAATAGCATAGGTGCTGTTGAGTTTTTGTGAGTACATCTACCTAAAATTACAGTCTGGGCTGTGACATCTAAACTTTTTAAGATATGCTTTACTTTCTTGGCTATATTTTTCTGTTGGATACTTAAAACCAAGTAGGTAGCCAAAGTTTACTTTTTATATTGTATTCTTTTTAAGAAAGGAAAAACGATGACCAGATTTATTTTATAAGATTTATGAGCACAAACACATTGTTACTGTTGATCTGAGACATTCACTTTTAAATCATATGAAATATATTTTTAAAACATGGATTTGTAAATATAGGTAAAACTTGATAACTGCCCTGGAGATAATCTTTACCAATAAATGTAGCACACCTGGAAATGGTTTCATTAGCAATGACAAATCTGAATTACAATTATTTATTTACAGGGAAAGAGGGAGAGGGCCTCTAGCTGCTGCAGACAAACTCCAGACGCATGTGCCACCTTGTGCATCTGGCCTATGTGGGTCTTGGGGAATCGAACCCAGGTCATTAGGCTTGTAGGCACCTTAACTGCTGAGCCATCTCTTCAGCCCCTGAATTACATTTATGATGTAACTAAGATTACCTGTTCACATATTGCTAAATCACTAATTTTACCTTGTTGTAAACCCTA
The DNA here is from genome assembly GCA_036346955.1 of Dipus sagitta. NCBI lineage: Eukaryota > Metazoa > Chordata > Mammalia > Rodentia > Dipodidae > Dipus > Dipus sagitta. Next base: position 1,710,209 of record CM070779.1, on the reverse strand, counting down.
GCTATATCTGGTTGTTGCTTGTTTGTTTTCTTCATTTTCTGTCTCACAAAAGGCTGAGAACTGTGTTCTAACAAGACCTCAGTGATCTTAGACAAGGGAGACATTGAGAGAGAACCAAAACTATACACTGTGTGCCATTCTCCCCTTCCTTGTCCAGAGGCAACTGGCCAGTTTGCCTGAGGACAAGGTGTGGATGATGCATGGTTTTAACCTCGTTGGGTCTGAATTAGGAGTGCAAACCAATTTCTCAGAATCCATCTCACCATGAGTTTGAATAGCATATCACAGTTAGTATAATTTACATTAGAATGAAATGGAAAAAATTAAAGAAATAGTCAAAATCTCAATATGCCAGGCATGGTGTCACATGCCTTTAATCCCAGTACTTGGGGGGGCAGAGGTGGGAGGATCACTGTGAGTTTGAGGCCAGCCTAGGACTACAGAGTGAGTTTCAGGTCAGCCTGGGCTAGAGTGAGACCCTACCTCAAAAACATGAAAAAAAAAAAACCTCAATATGTTGACACTGATTTAAAGTCTTAATGGCTTTGTATGGCACTTTTATTTAGTTAGAAAAGCAAATCCCTGAGGGGACTCAGGATTATCCCCCAACCAGAGGTCAGAGGTCAGCACACATGCTTAGCAAAAAACCTCCCTTTGTATTTTGCCTGTTTGATCTTAGCCTCTCCACATAGAAATCATCATCAAAAACTCTGGAGTAACTATTAAGCCTTTAGGTGTTGAGGAAGTTGGATAATTTATTTTTTAATATATTTTATGTATTTGAGAGAGAGAGAATGGGCACTCCAGGGCCTCTAAGCCACTGCAAACGAACTCCAGATGCATGCACCACCTTTTGCATCTGGCTTATGTGGGTCCTGGAGAATCAAACCAGGATTCTTTGGCTTTGCAGGCAAATGCTTTAACTGCTAAGCCATCTCTCCAGCCCAAAGTTTGATAATTTCTTTCTTTCTTTCTTTCTTCTTTTTTTTTTTTTTTTTTTTTTTTTTTTGAGGTAGGGTTTCACTCTAGTCCTGGCTGACCTGGAATTCACTCTGTAGACTCAGGGTGACCTCGAACTCACAGCGATCCTCCTCCTACCTCTGCCTCCTGAGTGCTGGGATTAAAGGCGTGTGCCACCATGCCTGGCTAAAGTTTGATAATTTCTAATGTCTACATGAGCAGGGGAATTCCTAGCACTGTCACAGATTGAGCCTCTGAGGTTTTCCTAGAACTCTTCTTGATTCTTTACCTCAGATTTATAATTTCTAGTCTATGCTTTATTCCCTAGTCTAGATCTATTAATTCATGGTTGCAGGGCCCAAGCCTGTGGGTCTGGCTGTGGCATGGGGTCTCTTTGCCATCACCCTGCTGTTGTTTGCCACCTAGTATGGGTCACAGCCTTGCTGGGTCTGTGCACGCCACAGACTACCCCATTCCACAGAGTCCCACAGGCATGAGCCCCTGTCTGACCATGCTGTTTGAATCTGTGTCCCACAACACAGCTACAGACATAACCCAGCACAGCCATCCTAGGTGGGATCTGCATTTTCCAGACTAGCATTGGTCTCAAGTATCTAAAACCCAGGTCAGCGTTCCACAGGGCAAACACAAAATGTTTCCTGACAAAACTCAGTTGACATTCCACACACAGCATTTACATTTTGCTATTGGGTTTACAAGTAGCTGGAAAGAGAAATTCCTCAAATCTACCATTTACCACGTTTTAAATGTGCCCAGTTCACAAGTGGAGGAGAGTTGCACAGAATAAGAAGATGGAGGAGCCGGGCGTGGTGGCGCACGCCTTTAATCCCAGCACTCGGGAGGCAGAGGTAGGAGAATCGCCATGAGTTCAAGGCCACCCTGAGACTACATAGTTAATTCCAGGACAGCCTGAGCTAGAGTGAAACCCTACCTCGAAAAACAAACAAAAACAAAAAACAAAACAAAAAAGAAAAAAAAAGAAAATGGAGGATCAGGGACAGAACAGATCGTGCCTCCTACCATGAGGAAGGTAAGAATCAGAACCCTTACTTTCTGACATTCCCAACCAACACACCAAAACATGATACAGGAATTTGGGGTTCCTTGTATGACATACTGATAATTTGGGGTGTTTCTTGATCCTTGTCCTATGCATATGAAGAATGAAATCCATGGACCAGAGGATAAGGTTCAGAAAGATTTTATTGTAGCTTAAAACTTTAGGAATAAGAGAAGGGGACCGAAGCCTAGAACATAAGAAAGGAAAACAAGGTGGAGCTCTGTGCAGAGAGGCAAAGGGGGTCCGAGAAGCCCACCTCGAGACTCAGACCTGGGTTTTTACAGGAAGTGGCTACATGAGGAAGACCAGGTTTACAGGTTACTTTGTGACAAAGACCAGATTTTACAGATTTTCCAGTAATCTTAGGTAAGGATCAGAGTTATTGTCATCTAGAAGGGTGAAAGCTTAATCTAGAAATCTTTCTTGGAGGGTAACACCCACGTTTCTGTAAGCTTAGCAACATTTCCCACTTTTAGTCACGGAAAAAAATTCACTTTTGAGGTTCTGCTCTCTTGACTGCCTAGCTAATTTCTGTTTTCTGTCATTCTCAGCCACTGCCTGGCAGTTCCATGTTGGGATAGTTTTAAGAAAAGCTCTTCACACTACTCAACTATGCCACTGAAAAGAGAAGTGATCATCCAGCCATACTGCTACATTTTCCCCAGAAAAAGCCCATTTGCCAGGTTGGGGCTTAAAAGGGCAGAACAAGCCCTGCTTGCTAGAAAAGCAGGAAGATCTGGCCTCCAGCTTTTGTCAGAGACAGAACAATGTTCTCAGCTCCTGTGGGTGGGCACTGTCCTCCAGATCCTGTCAGAGAGGGGGGGCATTGTCCTCCAGATCCTGTCAGAGAGAAGGGGGACATTGCCCTCCAGATCCTGTCAGAGAGAGGGGGGACATTGTCCTCCAGATCCTGTCAGAGAGAGGGGGGACATTGCCCTCCAGATCCTGTCAGAGAGAGGGGGGACATTGTCCTCCAGATCCTGTCAGAGAGAGGGGGGACCTGTCCTCCAGATCCTGTCAGAGAGAGGGGGGACATTGCCCTCCAGATCCTGTCAGAGAGAGGGGGGACATTGTCCTCCAGATCCTGTCAGAGAGAGGGGGGACACTGTCCTCCCAATCCTGTCAGAGAGAGGGGGGGGGACATTGTCCTCCAGATCCTGTCAGAGAGAGGGGGGACACTGTTGGCTTCAGTCGTTCTGCAGGAGGCAGCTATGGTGAGCTGTGGCCCCCAGCCATGGGTCACAGTATGTGGGGACCTGAGGATAGCTAGGATGGCTAGCACTTCCTTTCATAATG